>CADEHL010001421.1:0-1300000 GCA_902827135.1 Harpagifer antarcticus
CTCCCTCTGTTTTTCCCTCTCTCTCTTGCCTGACCGCGATTGGCCAATTCTTTGCTTGCATTGTTATAGCTAGCATTGTTTTAAGGAACTTCTTCCAACTTTACCGTCAGAACAGCTGAAAGTTTAAATGAAATGTAATTTATTGTAAAAGTTAGTCTTCACATAGTCGGTCCTCACAATCACCAATAAATCCCATTGTGAGGTTCCTTCATTTCTGATCCTTAAGGGGCTTCAGATGTTCTATCTATTTAAGTTCTGTATTATTGGAATAGTTTGGGGGAATTATCTCCTGCAGTAGTACATGAGTTACTCTAGGCTGCTGGAATCAAGTAGGATTGTCACTGCAGAGCGTGTAATGAAATAAGCTACAGTGTGTTTTATTGCTTATAAAAGTAGATTCTCAATCTACTTTCTACTATTCTCAAATGTAAGAAGGACTGTGTTGTTTCTTCTTTCAAAAGTAACAAAGCCACACTAAAAGCATAACACTTATTAGTTGAACAAGATGTGTCCCAATCCAAATAACCACAAGGGTCCTGGAGAGCGCAGACCTCTAGTAAGGCCATTTCCATAAGTGAAAAATAAAGTTGTTTTGAATTCCATGATTCTGATCCAGTCCCAAATGTTAAGGGTTGTTTTTTGGCCAATGCTTCATCCTTCCAGCAAGTTTCATTAAAATCAGACCAGTTATTTTCCCATAATCCTTTTGACAAATAGACAAACAAACTAATAACACAACATCAAAAACATGGCCTCCTTTCCATAGCTGATACCAATTATTTGTTTGCAGCCTTCATCTAGTTCATTCAAAAATGATTCTATAATAAACAACCCAGTTGGCTGTGTGTGGTGAAATCAAATCACAAACTGAGGCTCTCTGTTAAGATTTGAGACATTAAACATAAGAGAGCGCCTCTCAGTCAGGACAGCTTAAAACTATCAGCCGGCTGACAGACAGACAGACGACGGCCTATTTTTGTTGTCAGTAAAGAAGGGTTTGACTGATGTGAGGTTGCGGCTGTGTGTCTGCTGCGCCTGTCTGGATGTCTGGCTGGATTCGAGGAGGTTTCCCACGACTGACAGATGTGTTAAAGTCGAATCGGCCCACGAAACCCGCCGGTTCACCTCCGACACACCGCTGTCAGCCCCCCCCCCCCCCAGCGCCGCTGCTGAGACGTCTGTCTGCTTCAACTCAAAGGGAAAGAAGCATCTGATTCTTAAACTGTTTTTGTGTTTGGCTTAATTAAGAAATCTGACTGAAATTACAACAACTTTTAGGGGATTTGATATCTCGTGTCATCAAAGCACACCCATCATTTCAGTGATTTAATGACACAATTTGAGATATTTACAGCATTAGATTTGAAACTGGAAAAGCTTTCTTGACATATTGTAACTCCAAACTGCAGATCATTTTAACATTTTCAACATTGCTTGTGTGTATATGTTTTTTTACAGTCTTTAAACGCAGAAACGCAACATTATACTTATAGCAGCATACATACATTTTATGAGGAAAATTGTCAGTTCAATAGATGTTAATACACTGGAGGGTTGTTGAACAAACACCTCAATTACTGATGATGATGAAATTGTCTGTGATGGTATCTTACATTTAAGCAATAACAAGATCTGTCACAGCTTTGAATTTCTGGACATTGATTTGCTGCAGATTAGTTTGCCCCTAAAATATTAACCATATTTAAAAACGTTTTCACATCCTTTACATGTTTTGCAGACCCCTGTGTCCTAGAGCAGTGGTTCTCAACTGGTGGGTCGCGACCCAAAAGTGGGTCCCGAGGCCTGTCCAGTTGAGAACCACTGTCCTAGAGTATTAGGCTCCCTTTCAAATAAACTTAATTCCCAAACAGGAAACTTGTTCTTTAGATTATGGTCGCTGTATTGTTAACGTGGTTCAATAGAAGATTGAAGCAAAACTTCTTGTTTTTTTAAATAAAATATCATAGTTTGGCTTAAAATATCTGTTTTTTATGTTAACTTACAAAGAAATTAAAGAAAAATAAGTAGACATTTTGTTCATTTTACCACTCCAACCTGTGCAAACTACAGTATATCCGATATGTTAAAACACATTTCTATCAACACGTAACTGACGGTGCAGATTCATTGTATTTGAACATAGTCTTTAGGAGGCCAGGCTGCAGTCAGTGTTCTGCTTGATTTTGATTTTGAATGATTTTGCATTGACAATATCAAATGATCCGTTGCTGATTTACCAGCTAACCACGGAGCAGACGGGCGGTGAGAAATGAACGGACGTGTGGAAAGAGGAGGCAGACTTTTAACTCTTTTAATTCTGCTGGAGGAAGCTGGTTAACCCTTAAGTGTTTCGCCCCGAGGACATCCATGAAAACTTAATCAGCCCCACCTGGGACAGGGCACCTCCATAACAATGCTGCCTGTGTGTGTGTGAGCGTGTGTGTGTGTGTGTGTGTGTGTGTGTGTGTGTGTGTGTGTGTGTGTGTGTGTGTGTGTGTGTGTGTGTGTGTGTGTGTGTGATGTGCATAGATGGATGGGGCTTTGAGCCGTGGTCAGTGAGGTATGCAGGTCTATGTGTTATTGATGAGCGGCTGGCAGCAGAGGGGCGGGGTCTGTGGTGTTGTGGCAGCACCACAGAAGAAGAAGAAACGAGTGAATGAGGAGATGAAGGCATCCTGAGGACCATATGCACCCGCTCAGATCGCTTAGCATGCCCAAAGGCACGAGGGCTTTCATCTGAATATGCCAACTTTGTACTGCATGCTAAACCACCACAGTAGCTGCAGGTCAGTGCGGTCTGTTCAGTGTGTGTCTGTGTGTGTGTCCTTCAAACAATGTGTATCTGCCTGCAGAGATCGATACTTCTGGTGTCGGATGGACTGCTGTTCATCAATAGAATTGATCACATCATATCTTATCTATTCTGTATGGTAATGCATTGAAACTAATGAGACCACACACACACGGAAACACACACAGAAACACACAGCGCTCATCCCACCTGAGAGGTAATTTCTTTCTCTGGCTGAGAGGCACCAGAACAAAACATTAATTTATTATTCCGAAGATATATTATTCATCTATTCAATTAGCTACAGTTCTCCTCAGCCAACCTAAAGAATCAATGTGGGCAACGGATATGATATGCACAGTCCGTCGTCTGACTCACACAGACACACACTCTCACGGGGAGAGGTCAGGTAGACTGTGATCAGAATCTGAAATGGAAACTTAAAACCACAAACCATACCAGTTGCAGATTCTTACACACACACACACACACACACACACACACACACACACACACACACACACACACATGTATATATTCATTGACAAACACATCAGAAAACCCACAAACATAAAGAGGGGAAAAGGTCGGACTGTAAACTGATATGATTTTTCGAGCACACATGCAGGATTGTATTTATGTGTATCATCTATTCTTAATGGGATTCAAGCAATTTTACACAGTGCTAATAAACTGTTCCAAAAATCTGTGATCATGGCTTGTTATTAGTCTTAGCCCAAAATAAGTGAAATCAACAGTGGCCTTCCATTAAGGTAAAAACAAAGCCTGTATGGAGACATGTAGAAGATACCCAATATTTTTCTTAGATGTTTTTGTTATTTCTTTTTACATTTTTTAAAAAGTTAATAAGGCAACTTTTTCCCGAAAAGCATTTCTTCGTGACAAAATACCTCACAATGTTGGTGGTGTAAGATGAAGTTGGCGTGAAGTGAGGATCTCTTTTATAATCTCAATATGGAGAAAAGGAAAAAGCTAAACTATGCAATTAATATCAAATGAACTTCCCAAGATATAAAGATTATAATATCTTGCTGTTTTAACCCAGCAGGGACAGGCTTACTCTCTGTGTAGCGATGTGATGGCTCAGCGGATGAATGTGGTCGAAAAATAATTTAAATAGCTCACTTCACTTTTAAAAGCCTCCCACGGCTTTTCAACCAAAAACTTTAGTGCAAAAATCATCAAGACATTTGTGGAGCCGCCGCTCTGACACTGACCTGTGTGTCAGCGTGTAACAGATGTCAGCCTAACATCACTTTGGGGGATAAATTCTTGACAAAACAGAGCCGTACCTGTAGGAATCTGCCAGAGGTTATATACCCATTCGTCAAAAGAAAAACACTCATCTATTTAATATTGTGCATCGCTCAGAGCCAGCCATCATCAGACTACACAATGTTGAAGAGAGAAAGAAAGAGTGGCAGACAGAAAGAGAGATGAAGAGGTGTGTGTGTGTGTGTGTGTGTGTGTGTGTGTGTGTGTGTGTGTGTGTGTGTGTGTGTGTGTGTGTGTGTGTGTGTGTGTGTGTGTGTGTGTGTGTGTGTGTGTGCGCACAGCGGTTTGAGAGCTTCAGATAGAGACATTGTCCTTTCTCAGAGGGGGTAATTATCCTTTGCATATTCATATATGCAAACACGACATGAATAATTTCCCTCTCCACCTTCCTCTGCCTCTCTCCAAAGGTTAGCTCATTAATTACAGTCCAACAATTAGCAGGAAATATTTTTATAATTAATTGTGTGGTGTTTCTTTGGCGCTGGCATCGTGCATAACTCACAGCGGGGTCAGAGCCCAGGACAGCTGCTGAGAGGGTCTGCAAATGGCATGCCCATGCTAATGCAGGATGTGTATGTCCAGTGCACAGTTGTTAATGTGGTGTGTGTGTGTGTGTGTGTGTGTGTGTGTGTGTGTGTGTGTGTGTGTGTGTGTGTGTGTGTGTGTGTGTGTGTGTGTGTGTGTGTGTGTGTGTGTGTGTGTGTGTGTGTGTGTGTGAGGATGTGGGGTGTAACTCTTTCAGAATAAAAGCATAGAGCTAACCCAACGTCAAAGCAAACCCACACAAATACAAGCAAATCAGTGCACACGTCAAGACTAAAACATGCAAACACAGACCAACGCTCCCTCTCACACACACACACGCACACTCACACACACACACACACACACAAGGCAGCGGTCTGAGTGTTGCTTGTTGCCTGTGGGCCTGTGGTCTTTGAACTGCCTCTCAGACTCCAGTCTGTCCAAATTCACTCTGAGAGATCCAGCTCTCTGCCTGCCTGAACTACTGCAGCTCAAACACACAAAGAAAGAAACACATGCACATACATAACCCAGAGACAGACAGGCAAACACGTCCACTGCGTGTGTACACACACACACACGCTCACACTGATGGAAACACACTCCAAATCGCTGTACCTTTCCTTCCTGCAGAGGATTTTAGAAAGAGGGTTTTGGTTTCTGGAGTCCAACATTCAACATGTCGAGTGGTGCGTACGTAAGAATCGGAACCTAATGTAACTTCTGAAAAGCAACAAATGTGCTGTTAAATTATGGGTTTTAATCTCATAAGATTTGGGCCACCATGCCTGCGATCGTCTTTCACTTATAATGATGAGTTTTACTTCTACATTATGTGGAAATGTTAACGTGGTCATATTTGAAAGAAGGAATAGATAATGCAATACTCCCAACATTATCAAGGTCCTGACTTTGTTTCTTCTGAATGTGGTTTTGTAATATTTTGTGTGGGAGGCGTGTGGCGCGTTGGTGTTCGGATCAGGGGAGCACAGGTTCAAAACCCACTGTAGTCAGCATGTCGTTGTGTCCCTGAGACACTTCACCCCAAATTGCTCCTGTGGGGATTGAGTATGTAAGTCGTTTTGGATAAAAGCGTCTAACAAGTAACATGTAATGTAATGTAATGAGTATATTAAAGGTGGCTTCTGTTGTCCCTAAACTGTGTGGGACAGATGCACACTTCTTGATTGTGTTTTCTAACAAAATGGATGGACCAGCTGCTTGGTTTTAAAGGCTTCAATCTGAAATAAATTGAAAGTAGTTTCAACTGTAAGGCCAGAAAACAGAGTTGTTGCAGAGTATGACTGTGTTGAGCAGTTCATTAGTCACTTCTGACTCAGTAGAGATTTTTAAGGGGCAGCTAAAGACTCTCCTTTTCCGACAGGCCTTTGAGGCGCCGGAGAAGGTGCGTTTGTAGCTGTCTTTCATCTGTGTTTTATCCTGTGTTTTACCTGCTGTGTTTTATGCCTTTTAGTCTACATTGTATACTTGTACTATTAATTGTGTATTGTGTACTGTAAAGCACTTTGTACATTGGTGTTGAGAAGGGTGCTATTATAAATAAAGTTTAACTTACTTACTTACCTTTCTGCAGAATTTGATAAAACATTTTTTGATTTTTATTCATTAAAGCAGGAGTGTGTTACATTGGATAGTGACTGTTTCTTCCATTTGTTACCCGCCAGGGATTCTTAACTTCTTTAAGATGATTTGCAATTTGTCAACTGTGGGAAGCAATTACCCAGTAGACCGGAGTTTGTATGTCTATGACACCAAAAGTCAATGTGGACCTGTTTAATAGACTTCTGTAACTAACACACTTCCCAATAGTTTGGTTGCATTTTGTCTTTGTATAGTTTAAATTGACCACGTATGGAAACATCATATTTCCACCTCTAACATTTATCCCAAAAAAGGGATCTAGAGAGGGCACATTTTCATTTGTCCAATTATCCACTGCAGCAGTGCTCAGGGGCAAATACAGACAAGTGTTATTTTCATTGTCTTCTCCACATTAAGTCAACAGGTGCTGAAGGTGATAAAAAGCTGCTGTTTTGCTCAAAGCACTTAATGCAAAGTGAACAATGCGACATGATAACAGATTCCTTTGGTCAACATACCAAAGCCTGTAAAAGTTTCCTGTCACCGCGGTGTTCTGGCGGATAATTCCCCTTCTCTGGGCCTGGCATCTTCTCACTTTGATCCACGCTCTCTCCTAACGTTGTGAAATGGGAGGTGATGTGACTGCAGTGTGTGTAGCTCCTCTCTCAGCTTTAAAGGAAATGTGTTTCAGTGCCGAGCAACCTGTCCTGTTCGCTTTCTCCTGAAGACTAATTTACCCACGCTGCCTCTCATGTTGGTGCCACTCTTACACCGCAGCAAAGGAGTTGTTGACTTCTACTGAAGACAGGAAGGTGCGCTTATGAACGCTCATCAGTGTGTGTGTGTGTGTGTGTGTGTGTGTGTGTGTGTGTGTGTGTGTGTGTGTGTGTGTGTGTGTGTGTGTGTGTGTGTGTGTGTGTGTGTGTGTGTGTGTGTGTGTGTGTGTGTGTGTGTGTGTGTGTGTGTGAGAGAGAGAGAGAGAGAAATAGAGACAGGGATGACGCGTGGGCGTTTGAAGAGTGAAAGGAAACATTCTGCCGCTCTCTCCTCCCATTAAACATATTTGTACATTTCATCGCCAATAAAAACAGCAAATCAATCTCATCCCGCGCTCTTCAGAGGGCCCTTTGAAGTCTTCTTAGTAAATGACCTCCCACTTTCCCCATCAACCGCAGCCTCCCGAATAAAAAAAAAGCAGACTAGTGCAATATTTATCTCACTTCACAAAATGTTAAAGTTTTTTTTATGAAAATCCTTGAAATGTTCATCAAAAGCATTTTAATCAGGCACTCTTCAGGTCAGCTAATGAGTTGGCAGGAGTGGGGCCCTCGCCGGGCGGTTCTCTTCAAAGGGCTAGCTCATTAGCGTTAGCAGCTCTGATTATGATACTTTCACATGCTCCACTTACACACACACTGCTAACACACACTTGCTAGCTCATTCACACCATCACTAACAGACACACACACACACGCACACACACACACACACACACACACACACACACACACACACACACACACACACACACACAGAGGGAGAGCTGTCATTAGCACAGTTAGCATCATTGGCATCATTAGCAGCCAAGGTCAGTGTTTGAAGCCAGAGACAGACGAGCGACCTCCATCTTCCTTCAACCAGCCTTTCAAAATGTCTCCTGGCTACTTTAACAGCTCCAAAGTTACATTGCTACAATTAGGCCAGAGGAAAAGAGAGAGGAGAGTAAAGATGGAGATAAAAGAAGTAGTGCGGACGAGAGGAGGACAGAAAACTGTAAACGAACACAATGTCGTTGCCCTTTCTGTCCTTAGACTTCCCAGGTTTTTAGTCACAGGCGTTTCACACCATCGTTGTCTTTGCAAGAGAGGAACGAGTTTACATGTGATTTATCAACTCCACTGAGAATTAATTAAAAAGTCACCCCTTGGTGGATTATTCAGCCTCTCATTTACTTCTGTGGCATCACGAGGTCTCGGTCTGTGCGGAGAGTCTGAGGGAGTTTCTCATGTTTCCCATCCATTGAGATCATGTATGAAATCTCTGGTACGGTTTTTCAGGTCAAACTTACCTTTGTGACACTAGATTATATATTTTTTTTAAATCACAATTTTAAACATTAGTATATAATCTTGTTTCCAAAAAAACGTGTGGCTTTTAATCCACCTTGTGCCATGCTGTTGCACCTTATAATGAAGTATCAAATATAATATATAATAGATTTGTGCTCATGACCCCTCGTCACACAGTTTACAGGACTTGTTAGTATATTCAACCAAAGATTGTTTTTTGGCTCCCAAATGTTTTACTTTGAAGTATTTAGGAGTCCCAGGTATGTCCACTTTTTCACATTAAGAACAAAGCTCAATTTAGAGAAAAGCCATAAAATCAACATACATATACTTTAAAGCATCAAGTCTTTTTAAATGTACTAAATATTAAACCTAAGTTAAATATAAAAAGCTTTTTACAATATGTCATATATATATATTTAAATTCCTTCCATCTGTTTTTAAGTTTTTGTGCACAAATTGCGCTGCAAGGGCATATGGCTCAAGGGCATATGGCACTCTCAACTCTTTCCAGGAAATGCCAGGGCCCTGCCTGTCAGTAGCTTTGCCGATATCTGTGTTGATAGGTAATAGATTAAGAGCGGTGAATCATCTTAGATACAGGAAGCGCTCAAACGTTTGTGTGAGTGTATCTAATTTAGCAGTGATTCCATGTCAGCCACAGCTTGTTACAAAAAACCTGACTGATAGTGTGTTTAACAAACTTAAACTAGCTTTATTAAATGTCAGGTCTTTGGCAGGAAAAACATTTTTAATCAATGATTTTATCACTGAGCAAAATCTTGATTTTATGTTTTTAACGGAAACTTGGATTGAACAAAATAAC
This sequence comes from Harpagifer antarcticus, assembly GCA_902827135.1. Taxonomy (NCBI): domain Eukaryota; kingdom Metazoa; phylum Chordata; class Actinopteri; order Perciformes; family Harpagiferidae; genus Harpagifer; species Harpagifer antarcticus. The sequence continues at coordinate 9,110 of CADEHL010001421.1, forward strand.
AGTGCAGCTGTTCTTATCGAATCAACCCCTCCCAACTTTAGTTTTATGAGTCAGGAAAGAATGCATAAGAGAGGAGGTGGAGTTGCTATTTTGTTCAATGATTCCATTCAATGCAGGAAGACATCTTATGGGAACTTTGCTTCTTTTGAATATGTGTCCCTTCAGCTGAAATGCTCCTCTCGAGCTCTGTTCCTAAATATCTATAGACCACCCAAATACTGTGCAAGCTTTTATGATGACTTTACTGAACTGCTGTCTATAGTGTGTATTGACTTTGATCGTCTAGTCATTGTTGGTGATTTTAACATCCATGTTGACAACCCCCAGGACAGAGGGGCAAAATAACTGTTTTGTGTTCTTGATAACTATGGACTGACTCAGCATGTGACGGAGCCCACGCACAATAAGGGGCACACTCTGGACTTAATTATCTCAAAGGGTCTGAATATCTCTAAGGTTGTGGTGACTGATGTTAAACTCTCTGATCATTCCTGTGTGTTCTTTGAGAGCTCTATTTCTGTTCACAAAAATGTTCAAAAAGAGGTAACCACAAAGCGATATTTAACTGAAAATACTAGGGAAATGTTTACTCAGAATTTTTCTTCCACACTTGCCCCTGCTAACATCTCAGTAAATGAGCTAGTAGATCATTTTAATTCAAAAATTAAAAATGTTATAGATGCCATTGCTCCAACTAAGGTAAAGGAAGTGACTGGGAAGAAAATATCTCTATGGAGAAAGGCCATGACCGTGAGAGCAGAAAAAAGAGAGTGTCGAAAAGCTGAACGTAGGTGGCGAAAAACAAATCTCCAGGTTCACTTTGAAATCTATAAAGAGAGACTTGGCCTTTATAATTTGGAATTGAAAAACGCACGACAGTCTTTCTTCTCTGACATCATTACCAAAAACAAAAACAATGCACGTGCCTTGTTTGCTACCATCGACAGACTAACTAACCCCCCAGTGTCAGTAGCCTCTGAATTTCTATCCACCAGGACGTGCAATGATTTTGCCTCCTTTTTCACTGACAAAATTCAGAAAATCAGACAAGCAGTCAGTGCCTCTGCATCAGGTACAGTAAATGTGTTGTCCCTATGTCCACCTAATATCAATTCAAACACCATGACACAATTCCATCAGATTAATGATAAAAGCCTAAAGGACATTATTCAACTTCTGAAATCCTCCTCCTGCTGCCTTGATATTATTCCAACAGGATTTTTCAAAGATGTTTTTCGTTGCATGGCCTCAGATCTACTTCATATAGTAAACAAATCTCTTCACTCAGGTATTTTTCCACAGGCCCTGAAAACTGCAGTCATTAAACCGCTCTTAAAAAAGAATAATCTAGATGCTTCAGTAATGAACAATTACAGGCCCATATCAAACCTGCCATTTCTAGGTAAAATCATTGAAAAAGTTGTTTTTCAACAGTTGAGTAATTTCTTGCATTTAAATAGTTGTTTCGATGTGTTCCAGTCAGGCTTTCGTCCAAACCACAGCACTGAGACTGCTCTTGTAAAGGTCTTCAATGACATCCACTTAAACACAGACAGTGGTAGAACTTCAGTGTTAGTATTATTAGATCTCAGTGCTGCGTTTGACACTGTTGACCACAACATATTACTCGACCGACTAGTAAACTGGGTGGGACTTTCGAAAACAGTTCTAAATTGGTTTGAATCCTACTTAAAGGACAGAAACCACTTTGTTTCTATAGGTAAATACACATCTGAGTCGACAAATATGACATGTGGGGTACCTCAAGGCTCCATCTTGGGGCCTCTTCTCTTTAACATCTACATGCTACCACTGGCTCAGATAATGAAAAACAACAACATAAGTTACCATAGCTATGCGGATGACACACACATTTACTTAACAATTTCACCAGGAGACTATGCTCCAATTCAAACACTGAGTAAGTGCACTGAACAAATCAATGACTGGATGTGTCAGAACGTTCTCCAATTAAACAAAGATAAAACTGAGGTAATGGTTTTTGGAGCCAAGGCAGAACGTATAAAAGTTAGCGCTGAGTTTCAACAGTCACATTAAATTAAAAACAGTTACTAAATCAGCCTACTATCACCTAAAGAATATATCTAGGATTAAAAGACTAATGTCACAGCAGGATTTGGAAAAACTTGTCCATGCTTTTATCTTCAGTAGACTGGACTACTGCAATGGTGTCTTCACAGGTCTCACTAAAAAATCTATTAGAAAGCTGCAGCGAATTCAGAACGCTGCAGCTCGAGTCCTCACTAACACTAAGAAAGTGGATCACATCACTCCTGTTCTGAAGTCTTTACACTGGCTTCCTGTGTGTCAAAGAATAGATTTCAAAATACTGCTGCTGGTTCATAAAGCTTTGAATGGTTTAGGCCCAAAATACATTTCTGACCTCCTGCTAAATTATGAACCATCCAGATCTCTCAGGTCTTCAGGGACTGGTCAGCTTTCTGTCCCCAGAGTCAGAACTAAACATGGTAAAGCAGCGTTCAGTTATTATGCTCCAAATATCTGGAACAAACTCCCAGAAACCTGCAGGTCCGCTGCAACTCTGACTACTTTTAAATCCAGACTAAAGACTTTTCTTTTTGCCGCTGCTTTTAATTGAACTATTCACATCTTAAACTGCACTGTAACTTTTATCCATGTATTTTTTTTTACATTCCCCCAACTTTAACTTTCACGTAAACGAACTCGCTACGCATATCTAGGGTGTGGAGACGAACATAAAAGCCTCTTGGAGGGGTATAAAATAATGTACAGGAAGTCGGCCATTTTGAATTTGGCGTTGGGAAAACGTTAAGTATCGCAGTTTTTTAGTTTTTCGCACGGCATCGCCGTGATTTGGCGCCAAAGTTCGTGTTCGCTCGATGCTAGGCGATCCCTCGCCGTGGAACACGATGATGTCATAACGCCAATTGACATACTCAGAACGCCACCAAACTTCACATGATGGTTAACACTGCGGCCCTGAACAGCTCTAGGTCAAATCTGATGTTACTTAATTTGGCGTTACCATGGCAACAGATCCTTCGCCATTAAACAGGGTGTCGCTGTAACTCCAATGGACACCGTCCCATCGTCCCCCAATCTTCACTTTTATATCACCGGTCCATGCCTCAACAGCTCTACGTGAAATCTGAGATCTCACAGTATGCCGTTTCCAAGGCAACGCATCCCTCGCCAAAAAAGACGATGTTGTTATAATTCAATGGAAAATTGTCCAAACAGCACCAGACTTCAGATGATGGCTAATGGTCCGACCCTCAACAGCTCTCCGACAATTATGGGATGTCATCCTATGCCGTTGCCATAGTAAAGCATCCCTCGCCAAAATACCTGGTGTTGTCGTAATTCAATGGAAAATCGTCCAAACGGCACCAGACTTCAGATGACAGTTAATGGTCCGGCCCTCAACAGCTCTATGCCAATTATGGGATATCATCATATGCCGTTTCCATGGAAATGCATCCTTCGCCAAAAGATACGATGTTGTTGTAATTCAATGGAAAATCCTCCAAACAGCACCAGACTTCAGACTATCATTGATGGTCCGGCCCTCAACAGCTCTCCGCCAATTATGGGATGTCATCCTATGCCGTTGCCATGGTAACGCATCCCTCGCCAAACACCTGGTGTCTTAATTCAATGGAAAATCGTCCAAACGGCACCAGACTTCATATGATGGCTAATGGTCCGACCCTCAACAGCTCTCCGCCAATTATGGGATGTCATCCTATGCCGTTGCCATAGTAACGCATCCCTCGCCAAAATACCTGGTGTTGTCGTAATTCAATGGAAAATCGTCCAAACGGCACCAGACTTCAGATGACAGTTAATGGTCCGGCCCTCAACAGCTCTATGCCAATTATGGGATATCATCATATGCCGTTTTCATGGAAATGCATCCTTCGCCAAAAAATACGATGTTGTTGTAATTCAATGGAAAATCGTCCAAACAGCACCAGACTTCAGACTATCATTGATGGTCCGGCCCTCAACAGCTCTCCGCCAATTATGGGATGTCATCCTATGCCGTTGCCATGGTAATGCATCCCTCGCCAAAAAACCTGGTGTCTTAATTCAATGGAAAATCGTCCAAACGGCACCAGACTTCATATGATGGCTAATGGCCCAGCCCTCAACACCTCAATATGACAATAGTGAGTTGTCCTCAAAAGCTGTTGCTATGGCAACGCATCCTTCGCCGTTAAGCACGATATTGCTATAAATCCTGTGTAAATGGTAAAAAAGTGTTCAAATTGCACATGTGTGCTAACCGTCAAGCCCTCGAGACATATATGTGTCCGTTTTGAGATTTCTTCAAATGTCGTTGCTATGGTAACAAAATGGTCGCTGTGAAACACGGTTTTCTCATAACTCCAGTTAACATGCTCCAAACAGCACAACTCTTCACAGGTTTGATAAAGATGCGGCCCTCAGCACATCTAAGCATATTATGGGTTGTCATCAAATGCCGTTGCCATGGCGACAGATCACTCGCCATCAAACACAATGTTTGTGTTACTGCTGCAACTCCCATATACGTTGTCCGATCGACCTGAAACTTCCCACGTTTGCCAACGGCCGAGTCCTCGAGACATCTGCCTGACGTCGACGTGCGGACAACAGCCTGCGGAACGTTGAAGACCCGCTCAACGCTGCTTGCAGCTTTAATTTCTAATTACTATTAGATCTGGCCCGCCGGTATATTGCACGCACACCTTCACTCCATCCTGAGGATTTCCTCAGCTCAGAGCCTGAGCCCAAACATTGATGACCTTGCACCCAAGATGAGATGCCAAGTATATGGGATGAACTAGCATCACAGAGCAGCACACTGAGTTTACATGGATGTTTCCTTCTGCACTTTTTTTCTCACGACAACAGGGCATGTTTGGTTTTTCTTTGAGGGAAATAGTTTTTTTGAAGCTGTTGTTGGCCTGTGGATAAATGTAATCATAGGAAATGACTCCGGGAAAGCTGCAGATAGAGCCATAAGAAATGAATGCAACTGATTATTTAATGTTTAATGTTGTTTTTATAGGCAATCATTTAAGCTTTGTTAGTTCCAGGTTTAATATGTGCAATAAGTTCATTTCAATACGTTTTGCAATAAACATTGAAACAGTCCGGCCCTCGACTAGTACCCATTTTTTAATTTTGGCCCACTGTGTATTTGAGTTTGACCCCCCTGATCTAAGGAAATACCAGATTAACTAGTTATACATTCAATTATTTCCTACTGTATAGCATTTTGTTTCTTTTGTTGTATTGATGTTTTCATGCTGTCCTCTTGTCCATGTCTGTTTTTAATATCACTGACACAAAAATAAAGATACAGCAACAAACCTCACACTGGCATTCTGGTGATATTTAGCCCAAAGAGGGCGCCACAACTGCAGGTCAGACACACTGTGACATGCCAGGTCATCCTTTAATGGGGAGTAAAATGTCTACCATTGCCTTGTTGTTAAACAGTTTATCATCAGAAATGAATGATTTAAAGTTATTAAATGCTGGAGAGCTAAAGAAAGAAAACACAACACATGAAACAAAGCTTTTAAGTGGTTGTGCGCATCAGGGAAACATCTCTTAAAGCACAGTATGAGTGTATAATGGATCGGATTGAGGACATTTGTTTAAAGAACCAAGCTTTAAACCAAAATGTGTCTCTCCCTCCGCCAGCCTCCCTCTCGTTGTCCTCCCCCCCCCTCTCACTTTGCTGTGTGTGGTCAGTGTGTGACAGAGGCCCCGGGCTGACTAATGGCTGTGGGCGAGATGTCTGGGCGACGGATCTGCTCCTCTAATTCACTGCTGCTGGACACACTGGATTTAACCCGGACTGACTGCCAATGTATGTTTGAAACAGTGTGTGTAAATGTGACTGAAAGAAAGAGAGAGAGGGAATATGTGCTTCTGTGTGCGTCCATGTGTGTGTGTGTTCTCAGAGAAAGCCTATTGAAAAGCCTCTCTCCAGTCTATCAGATTAGCTCCATTAGTGGATTAGCCGGATTAGCGGGTTAATTGCACTCTGCTGCTGCGTTGCCGCGCAGAGGCTATTGACGGCTAACGCTGGTTAATCACACACGCAGCCGCGCTAGCCAGCGACCGCCACGTCTGGCAACATGGCACACACATCAGGGAAACCAGAAAACACCGGTTTCCCATGAGGATTAGCACAGAGACATGTTTGGAGCCCACATCTCTGCCAGCTTTCAGTTCATAACTAATACCATACTGTTTTTATATCGACTGCTGTTGTGTACGTTTGTCATTGTGCTTTGTTAAAAACACTTAATCACATTGTTTTTACCATTGTCATTCTTGGATTAAGGTTGTCTTTGATTTTTGGCAATGTGTGAGGGGTTTTAACCAATGAAAAGACCACTTTATATAAACAGGTGTTTACTTTCTGGTTTGAATCCAGAGAATCAATAACGAGAGTATGATTTACTGGCTGTACATTGAGCACATATACACTGGCCTGCAAATAACATTTTACAAACATTATTTAACCCTTATAACCTGCCTAAATTATCCTAAAATACATTTATTTTACTGGGTTCTTATGATTTTATCACAAAAAGGGACACTTTAAATTCTTTGTGTGTCAATTAATCTCAGTCTTAGTGTGGAATTAAGGACTACTTTAACAAGGAGATGGAAAAAATGTCATTTGATACGTTTCCTTAATAAAACAACGATCTTCTTTCTTTAAAAATGTATTCCTCTATCAGTAAAGTGTGTTCCTAAACTGAATAACTTTACTGCATCGGCAAGAATGAACAGCAATGTCTTATTGTTCTGCTAAATCGCTGCATGAATGTATTTTCACGAGCATATGCAGAACCTCTCCTTATATCCCTATACACTATCCTAGTTTGACTCGATCTGCTTTGCAAGCTGAACACTGTCTGCCTCCATCCTGCCTCAAAAAAGACCCCCTATTGTTTATTTTATTATGAACAACAAATAAGGAGATACATCTGAATGCATGCACACTTGAGGAATGTTTTAAACAGCATGGGGCTGTGGAATAAGGGAGACAAATACAAATGAATATTTACAACACAAAATCAGATATTGCTCTCTGATATGATGCACTGTGTTTGGTTATATATTCATTGACTGAATTGAGTCAATACTTTTATACTTTTACTAAAGTAAGATTTTGAATGCAGGACTTTTTCTTGTAATCAACTATTTTGACATTAATGTATTGTACTTTTACTCAAGTAAAGGGTCGGAATACTTCTTCTAACACTGGCATTGACCAGTGACACATAACACAGAGTTTATATCCCTATTTTAGCCTTTATACAAATACAAAACATCTCAACCAAATACAATTCACTCAAAACTGCACAAAACATAAACAATGCAACTTTAAAATGTCCATTAAATTAAATGCCAAGTACACTAAGAAAGTAGGGTAACACTTTATATTAAGGTACACAAATTAACCATCAGCTATAGTTGTTAATTAACATGCATATTAGCAGTATATTGGCTCTTTATTAGTCATTATAAAACACGTATTAATGCCTTATTCTACATGACGATATTCTACAAGTAATAAGCCATTAGTTGAGAGTTTTTCCTGAATAACCCTCTAATTAGTGCTTATTTATTGCAAGTAAGGAAGTTGTTGTACATGAGTTGTGGCATTAACCTGTTAAGCCCTGAGCGCATGTTTTTCATGTCTCAGGTTCGAAAATGACATTCCCAGAACAAATGACCATATCTTCCCCTCTAAAAGGGTTAAATTAATAATCTTTTTTCTCAAAGTAATGATAAACCTGTGAGTTGGATGTAGAAGAGTCAGAATCAATATAGATGTTTTTTATTTTAAAGAAAATTCAGATTGAACATAGTAAAAAACTGTAAATTATAGTGTCCGTCCAAAAATTATTTTTCACTTATAGTGAAAACTACCTTTGGATGATGGTAAGGTAGACTAAAAGCTTTAGGAATCCAAAGTACAACATATAATAAGTACCCTGTATCAAGATTGATGCAAAACAAGTGACATTTGACCTTTTTAGAGAGGTTTAGCAAAAAAGACTCCACCTCTGAGGTGATTTGGGTGGGAATGGCCGTTATTACCGTTTCTCTGGAACCCATTGGTCGATTTTGGTGATTGACATCTCTTTTTGACCGTTAGAGCCAATATAATTGAAGGGGAATTTCCCCATAACACACATGGTAGAAAAAAAGGTGGGGGCTTTGCGCATGCAGGTTTGCATCAGAGTGAACCTATCTCTTGCTCTGACATCTGGAAACGGAAAAGCAGGTTTATTGCTTATGGATTATCAGAAATCATTTCAAAGGGACACAGACACATTGGATTAACCTATGGATTAACTTCAGCAGCGTTTTTATTGTTTTAATGCCATTGAAGACCACTTTTGACCAGACAACGACCAAGCTAGGCCACGTTGCCGGTTTTAGCTACCTAGCGCCACATGTTTTGATGTCTGTTCTTGTTAATAGCTTCACGAGTTCTAATCATGGAGTGATGATGTATGTACCCATCGATTCTGTGTCATCTCACGATCAGATCGATGGGTTGGACGTGCAGTTACGATAAGTAATAAGGGTGTTATGAGTGAGTTTCTGTGCAACACCCCGTTAGCATTTTTCACTCGTGGCTAATTCATAGGCTCAGCGCTAGCTTTGTGGTTTTTTTTTGAGAAAATAAATAACAATGATCAGTTAACTGAGTTTCTTCCCGTTACATGGATATAAAACATTCATAGTTTATTGAATATTAAGACACCCTCAGACGCTGTTTCCTGCAGATGATGCGTTTCGGGGGTGCGGTGCAGAGGATGCGCTGCTCAATAAGGGCCTAATAAGGCAGTAGTACTACAAGAATAGTAATTCTCCCATAATAACACTTAACAAATATGATCTATTCTTATGTGACAAGACATGAAACTATAAGTGTTAATTGTATCTAAATAACTCAAAAGTAGGTATTTCTATCTAAGAACATGTTCCCTATTTGAAAGTGAAGTCTTGTGCATAACCAATGAGCTAGTAGTTTGACTCTAATTAGGTATTGCTATCTAAGAATATGTTCCCTATTTTAAAGTGTCATGTCTTGTTACATAAGAATAGATCATATGTGTTAAGTGTTATTATGGGAGAGTTACTATTCTTGAGGTACTACTGCCTTATTAGGCCCTTATTGAGCAGAGCATATTAAGACCACAACTCATGTACAACAACTTCCTTACTTGAAATAAATAAACAGTAATTAGAGGGTTATTCAGGAAAAACTCTCAACTAATTGCTTAGTACTTGTAGAATATGGTCATGTAGAATAAGGCATTAATACCTGTTTTATAATGACTAATAAAGAGCCAATATACTGCTAATATGCATGTTAATTAACAACTCGTTGATGGTTAATTTGTGTACCATAATATAAATTGTTACCGATAGTAGTAATGCCACTAGATCATATTCATACTCAAAAACTGCATCAGTTATTGTTTTTCTAACAGTTTCATCCATTATATAATATGTTGTGTAAATATTTAAAACGTTTGGATAATTTCCCATAAGCATGATAGAAGAGAAGAGCTGTTTACTGGTGTTTACTTCCCAATTCATTCGAAAAATGTAAGTGTACATAGAGTTTAACCACATATGGTCTTCATCAGGTGTGGTTTACATTTTTTTTAAGGTGTGTATGAGCATAAAAAAAAGAGTTAAACATATTGTATCCAGAATGGCGTAATCCAACAATATCAATCAAATCAAATGTGAGAGAAAAAGGATGGGTCAGAGCTGCGGTACGTGATCTGCTGCCGGTAGGATGCGGTGTTGAGAGCGCCCTGTTATTGATGCAGCAGCCAATGAGGTCTGACACATGGCTTCAGGACAGGAAACGCCAGGGGTTATGGGTAAAATGGGTGTTTGGGAGAGTGTGCAGGAAACCAGAAACACACATCGCTCGCACGCAAAGAAATAAGAAGCAGGAATGTGAGCGAGCACGAACACACACACACTTTCCATATATTCTGTGGGCACCTCGACCTCATTAAGGGGAAGTGAAGGGCTCCCTGCTCATCTTTTAAAGATAAAACAAAGTGCTGTGATGTCATACCTCATCAGCCTTCACCAAGGAGACGAGAAGCACTTTAGCAGAAAAAGCAGAGTGTGCGATCGCCTGAACGCACAGACCTCCCTCTGACACTCTCTCTCTGGCTTTCTTTCTCACACACGCACAAACTCACAAACACTCACATCGTGGCAGCAGTGGATGGTGAATGAGGGATGCATGTTGGTTTGGGGCTAAACATGATATCTCCTTTCCCCAGGGCCAGCCAATCAGAACAGCCTGCCAGGGAAAAACAGCAAAAGCACTCAAGATCGTCCGGGAGAAAACACACTTAAACACATACACAACAACAACAACAACAACAAGCACAGCAAACTACACACTGCGTGCACCAAAACTCCCTCCAAGCTCCAAGACAAAGAAATTGCTTTGGCAGAAACACACCCGAAGTGACGTTTGAATGTTTTAGTATAATATCGTTACAAACTTCCTCCTCTTCTAACATGATGAGATTCTTTAATAGCCAACGTATCAGGAGGCAGGCGCTATCAGCGGTACGAGCGAGTACAAAGCCCCGCCGCCGATGTTCTTAAGAGTTGCACCAGCGCCTGGGGGGGTGGGACCTCAGGGTGGGAGCTGGGGGGTGTGGGGCACAGGAAGTAAGTACTACCTGGGAGGCAGCAGTCAGGGGAAGTGCCTAGAGGTCCAGAGCCCAGGGAAGACGGAGTCACCGCTACCGGCTCCGTTAGGGGCGAAGGATCGGGGCTAAGCGTTTCCGCGGGGAGTGTAATAGCAGAGCAAATGTTGTCAGGAGGGTGAAACCATGATAGCGAATTGGAATAAAGCAGAGAAGATGTTGTTAAACGCAAAACAATAGTTAAGAGGTGGTGAGTGTGTATCCGTTTAAGAGATTCCCTTTCTCTCACGAGGCATTTGTTGTCCCTCTGATCTATGGGGCCTTTTTAATAATACAACTGTAAAACTATGGCACTTGGAAAGCCCAGACCATCAAGGCCGATGTTGTACACAATGGTGGGATGGCAACCCGGTTTGTAGGGACTGGTTCGCAATCCTCAGATTCGAAATCGGACCAAGACCCAAACCCATGGCTGCTTTATTTTGGCGAACCATTGGCAGCCTTTTTTCTCCACTGTTGCACGTGTATACATCCTGTTTGTGCAAGTGTGTATTTTGGGCTTTTGTGTGTGACTTAATCTCAATAACACCAAAGTGATAATTCAATCAGAGCTGGATGCAGGTGTATTATTAAACATGTATTGCACCACTCCTAACACTCATATCATCAGCACATTTTGGTAACGTCGACTTTATTACATCATGTTAAAAAATAAAAACAGTAATTGAGTCATGGTTTCATAATTGAATGACTAATTAATAATAAAGAATAACTTTCTTGTTTTCCATCCTCCAGACAAAAAGTGTTTAGTTGAACGTAACTCACTACAATTATTCAAGTACATTTCCATAAATCTCTATGTTTGCATTTGTGATAAAATCCAGTAATAAAATAAAACACCAACTCCTCGGTATATTGTGCTGATAAAATGTCTTAATTTTTACTTCTTTAAATACTTGCTGAATGTAGTGTAGCATTTAAAAAAATGTGCCTTTTACTTGAGAACCAAATGCTTTGGTAATACGCACCAGTGCTTGAAAATGTCTATAAAACATCTATTATCATACAACTCTATTCAATACTAGTGTAACCATGGAGAAGAGCGTCATGCAAATAGAGTGGTAGTGTTGTGTGAGTTTATTTGAACCTCCACCTTTGTGTGAGACACCCACCAGAGGTAAGGCTAGTGCAATGTGACGGCTGAAGCTAGACATTTCCCTTAAAAAAGAACCAAACTTTAGTACCATCAGTCGGGGAAATGGTAGAAGTGTGAAGCTCAGGTGAACGACTGCCAGAGGATCAGAGAGGAGACTCTGGGTTCGTTTGAGGAGTTGATCCATCGCTCTTTGGGTTGCCTGAAACTCTTACTCGTTAACCCTTAGAGATCTTAACACACATTGTATATCACTTTCACACCACGTAGTCAGAGTGCCAACAAGTACAACAAACACATTATTTTAAAGGTGCACATAGGTGGATGGATTTTCCCTCTCTCTTATTTCCTGCACAGAATCTTGTCCCGAGAATTACTGATAATTAGTCCCTACATCAGAGAAATAAAATGAATAAAACAGCAGTGATGCGAGGGGGGGGGGTGAGGTGGGGTAGGGGTATTTGGCGCTGGCAGGGTCATTATAGGGTGCAGATCAGTGAGGAAGAGGGGGCATCAGGGCAAGGAGGAGGGACGGCGGGGGTGACAGTTGAGGGGATTTGCAGGGGGGGGGTGATGAGGTGGGGGAAGGGGGGGTGCAGCTTGGAGGCTGGTGTGCGGTGGGGGTGAGGGTTGGTGGGGAGGGGGGGTATCAGTGGGGAATGGTGTCAGCTGCAGAGGCAGCAGGGAAAGCCGACATCTTAATAAAACAGCCTCGGGCTAAATCCCATTAAAGGCCTCAGAGCCTGTTACCACTGCTGGCCAGGTAGCACACACACACACACACACACACACACACACACACACCACACCACACATAACACACTCCACACATACACACACATCGTATATTTGTGCTTGCGCGTACACACAGACACAGGAATATATTATATATGGATCCATGTGTCCGTCTCTCTGTCTGTCCGTGTGTGGGGGTCTTTCTTTGTGCTCGTTTTGTGTGGATTCACCATCTGACCCTCACGCAATTATACCCTCCAAATCACACAATACTGCACACAGAAAACCCACAAACACACCTGCTCTCGCCTATTGTTGTCCAAGGTGCACAACTCATCGCCAATCCAGTCGACTTGCTGTTAGCGGAGGTCGTTAGCTTCGAATAGAAGCGTCGTTCGGCCTCCATCTTTGCTCCCAAACCTCCTCTGACAACTAGAAAGAGCGGGGAAGAGGTGGAGCTGACAACACCTAATGTTTAGTGAAAAGAAGTTAGAGATCGTCTCCCATGAACTCAGAACCAGAAGAGATGTTGTTGTTGTTGTTGTTGTTGTTGTTGTTGTTGTGGCTCAGCTGAGGTTCATAGGCCTCATCGCTGTATGATATGTGAGACGCTTAAAAATAAAGGAACTGTGGAGCTGTGTGTATTCAAGGTATTCATACAGTTTCATGTTGGTCCAATAATGGGGCCTTACGACTTAGCCTTACATTACACTCATTATTAAGGTTTCAGCATCAGCTCAATGACAGGAAATGACATAAAACCTTCTTAAAACAGAGCACCTGTAGTTTTATTCCAAAGCGCTCAGTTTAGGTATTTAGCACGAGGTGTAAAAGGGTAACCTTGTAATTCCTTCATACATAAAATCACACCTGATCAACACCCAGAGGTCGTTCTTTAAGTCACTCTCTTTCTTTCTCACCTTCCTGTCTCAAACAGGCCGAGGGGAGTGAACCGGGGGTCTCCACCCTTCTGCACCCCCACTCTCCAGCGCCCCTTGGTGGCTGTGATCAGACCTGTCTGTCTTCATGGGGTGAGTGAGACACAAAGCCAACTTTCAGAGAGGTTTCTAAACAAACGTCTGTAGATGGAGATGTATTTCAAAACCCCTTTCTTTCACTCAACAATCAGTTTATCAAATATAGGAAATCCCGTCGTACATAAAGTGATCTCAAGGTTTAAAAAAAGTATATCTATATATTACTTTTGTTCAGTAAACATGAAGAGAAAAATCTAATGAGGAACTTGTTAACAGTGGGTTTAATACACTCACGTTATTCTTGTGCTTTCCGGCCAAGGAGTCCCACAATACATCTGAAGTGCCACATGAGTGTTAATAGCAAGATCAATTCATATCTATATACTTATATATATACTGCAATGGAAGATATGTTTACTTTTTCAGGCTTGTCTGTAAACTTTGTTGTTTTGCTGGGAAATACTTTATAGTTTCACCTCTTTAAACCTCTAATCCTTTAAGTAAATCCATCCAAGAATAGGAAACACACCACGAAGACTTATGCAACATGTTCAAAGCGGCCATTTTTAAATGGTCACAAGCTGGAAATGTTGGGAACCACTGCTCTTCTCCTCACAGATGCATGCTGGTTCCTTCAGCTGCATGATGGGTATCCTGCAAGATATGTGGAAGGCATATTTTCAAAAGCGAGAAAGGAAACGTCGGAGAAATGTTCTCCAGTGCAGCGGAGCTCTGGAGGAGATTTGTCAACGATGGCAATTCCTCCCCGGAGCTCTACAGACGCTTGTATGATGAACAGTATCTAAACTGTCCTCTGAGTTTTTATCCACACACACACACACTCTGATTGTGGGCTGGGATCCAAGTGTACTGGCCCAAATGAAACACATGCTCTCACACACACATACGCACACACACAAAGTGGGGGAGATCAATATGAAAGAGGAATCTATATGTCCCAAAGTTGAAGTTCAGCCTCTGTCTGACAGAACACACAAGTTCCTGTTGTAGTAAACTATTGTTTTGACAGGATGTCACTTTAGTTCTGCCGAGTGTGTGTGAGAGCGCCGAGCGCCGCGTGCCTCCTCTTTATCTCAGGCCTAAGGCTACTGTCACTGAGCCGGGGGGAGAGTGGGAGACCGAGGCAGGCAGACAGAGGGAGAGAGGGAGAGAGGCAGGGGGGGAGAGAGGGAGGCAGGGGGGGGGGGGGAGAGAGGGAGGCCGGGAAATAGGGAGGAAAAAGGGAGAGATAATTCACTTGTCAGCTGCCTGATGAAATGCCATTTTAACTGAAGCTGCTAATAGGAGCATTACGGGGGTTCAGCACCGGAGACAACTTGCTGATAGTGAAGATGTGTGTGTGTGTGTGTGTGTGTGTGTGTGTGTGTGTGTGTGTGTCAGACCACCGCCCTGACGGGTTAATGCAGACTTGTCACAAAGCCAGCTCCACTAATTACTCCACCAGACGTTTACCTGTCAGAATTACGTGTAAATCTCTGTTTAACTTGTTTTTCACTTTGTTTTTTTCTTAAAGTTCAGAGAGCGGTAATAAAAAAACTTGTTGTAAATGTTATGAGATTAGCCTTGACTTTATTGTCATTGCACATAGGAGGAACAGAGTTCAACAAAAGGCAGTTTAGCACATAGAGATATAAACACAGATGAAAGGATGCAAAGAAATAACAATAAAACTCTTAGAGGCATCTTTGATATGTATTATTAAAAGTCTATTTTAGATAAGTTTATTAATGTTCTATATTTTAGAAATGCTCATATCATTGAATTTAATAGTATGAGCAAAAAAAGCCACCTACAAAACCTGATACAATCTGTCTTTCCCTAAACAAAATACTTGTGGTACTATGTGTGATCAACTCCAGTCAAAAGGTGTTTTCGTAAAAGTCTAGCATGTTAATAATCCTGACAAGTCGTAGTGGAACTCTCTGAAGAACACTAACTAGTGAACAGTTCATGCAATAGCGTAAATCCATGATATCCTTTTAGTTTTAGAAGCAATGATTAACTGCTGAAAACAAACTTAACAATCAAGAAAGAGGCACAGGTGTTCATTCTGTATAATTGTACTGTTCCATTAAACAAAATATACTCAGACCATACCTGTAGTTTGATCGTACATGTCCCTGAGACACTTCACCCCAAGTTGCTGCTGTGGGGATTGTCCACAGTACTGAATGTATGTAAGTCGCTTTGGATAAAAGCGTCTAACAAGTAATGTAATACTTAGGATTAAAAACAATATATAAACTTGCTCTCACACATGTGTACATACTTTTCATACTCATAACTTCGGAGGGTTGCACTTCAATGTCTTGAGGATATTTGACTCTTTTCTCCGTGACTTATAAGTTAAGTTATAATGCACTGACTTCTGCCAAATACATAATGTTTGCTATCACAGACAACAAAACAAAACTCATTTGATTATGAATATGTAGTCTGATTATTTTAAATAAATCCCTAAAAACAGATATCCTTTATGAAAGTAGAACCTTATCTGTACACATGTCGGTATTGTTCTTACTGTTGTGTTATTATTCTCAGGACTTAATAAAAGTATTTTACTGAAATATTGGATCAGTTTCATGATACCTTTGGATCTTTGCCCAACAGTTTAGATGCTGCATTACATTCAATGCAGATCCAGAGGAAACACACACACACACATCATCATCCTCATCTTCATCATCATCATCATAGCAAGCAGTTATACTGTCCACCAGCATTACTGTTTTCAAAGGGACATCTAACACACACACACACACATTTTACACACACACACACTGCCACACTCATTCACACACACACACACACACACACACACACACACACACACACCACACACACACCACACACACACACACACACACACACTCACTCACACAGAGAAAGGGTTAAGAGAGCCCTGAGGCCAAGTGATTTACGCAAGACAGGGCTGAATAGTTTCTGTCTCTTTCTGCATGTGTGTGTGTGTGTGTGTGTGTGTGTGTGTGTGTGTGTGTGTGTGTGTGTGTGTGTGTGTGTGTGTGTGTGTGTGTGTGTGTGTGTGTGTGTGTGTGTGTGTGTGTGTGTGTGTGTGTGTGTGTGTGGCCACTCTCAAGTATTTAAATAATAAACTCCAATACAAAACTATACTCCTTTCTAGGCGCAGGATTCACAAGATGCCTTCGTTCGTTTCCTCTCCTACAATCCTTCCTCGCCGTCTTTTATCCTTATTTCCATCCTTATATTTGACTGACAAATCACACACGAACAAACATTGAAACAGCTTATCATATATGTTGTTAAAGGCTGGCTCGAATGTGACCTTAATTACATTGTTACATTCAGTTGTTTCTATAATTTCGGTAAATGTTTTTAGTTTTATATTACACATTTAGAAAGTATTTATTATTAACAGCGGGAAAATTGACGGTGTTACATCAAAGTTAAAGTGGCAGTTAAAAGCCACAAGAGGTTTAAAGAGGCACTTATTACAATAAAATAATAATAAAATAAGTACACATCCATGGTTAAAATGAACATATAAAATAATACAAAAAAGGGTAGTAAATTCATAAATTCTAAAAATGAAAATTGTTCGTATTGCACATATTAGTGATTAACAGATATATTAAGTGTGACTACGTTTTAATGAAGTGTATATATACGTTATGTTTTATTCACATCGTTTTAATAACACAGTTTGATTGACATATCATTCTATTATGTGACCCCAAAATAGCAAACTAATTAAAAAAACATAAGTACAACAAAGTAGGAGAAGTTTATATTTTGATAGCATGAAAAACACACATTTTGAGATTATCAATTTATTTATCATTTTCTGCTCTAATAGGACCCTTCTCCAACAAGGGTTTATTGATGTTAACCAATCAGTTATTCACATTAACCTCCTAAAGATATTCATAAAGACAGGTGGGTAAAATGAGTGAACACAACAACCGGAGGAGACATAGAGCCAGTCAGCATGAACAGTTGAACAGTTAGCTTTGGTTTGGGTCTGAGAAGAGCCTGAATGCCATCTAGTGGCCGCAGGAGGCAGCAGAGGTCAGGAGAGACTTCAATGTGAACAGCGCCCTCTGCAGGAGACGCTCTTAACGTCACCACACCGGAGGTAAAGTGAGCAGTGGTGGCGTTTCAGTTTGACTTAGAGGGGAATCTGTTTTTCTTGAACACAGATTGATTAAATGATTACTGCATTAGGCAGAATTGCAGCTAATGCACTCATTAGAGAGAAATATTGTTCAACTTTTCATTATTTCTCTTAGATTTTTTTTCCTTTTGAGTCTTTAGAAATTATCTCTGCAGCTCCGCAATTCAAGGCATTCAGTTTACAGTATACTGATGCAATTATAAGTAGATGTGCAATGTTAACTGTTTAAATATGAAATAGTTATGGTTCAGTTTATAGAAAGACATTCTTTAATACATTACAACTACTTCATTTTTGTTCTGCAAATGACAAGGCATTTGCAGAACGAAGGAAAAAGAACATCACAAAACTACTACATTGACATTTCAAGTAGGACAAGAAGACAGTGTGAGAATAAACAACTAAACAGATTTCAATGATAGTCCTCCAAATGGACCGCCACACTGAATGTAATCGTTAGCTTTGAATTAGGTTTTACAAAAATATATATTTGAAAACCATGGGTCTCAAACTCATTTTTGCATGAGCCACATACAGGCCAACCAGAAGTGACCAGTAAAGCCTTTGCATAAAAAACATTTAATAACAACTCAAGATGTGCTGAAAATGTCCACAACTAATAAACAATCCATAAAGACATGATGAACAGACTAAGATGTCTCGCTGATCTCTTGGCCACCTCTAAAAACACACAGCTGTTTTCATTTCTTTCTCCTTTCCATTGTCCTTGCAAATGTTGGCGAGAAGAACCTGACAGTGGCGCCCAATAATATATCATGTGAGCACTGAAAGGCGCTGTGAACACACCCAGGACACTGCCCCCTTATTTACGTCTGTAAAAAAATAGAAACCTTCAATCTTTTCATGGAAAACACATCCCTGTGTGTCCACTTTTCTCCTTTTGGACTCACATTGTGCACCGACAGCTCGGGTATGAAGAGTAGCCCTCGCTTGACAGTGTTGTGTCACTTAGCCCGTACGTAAGCATGTGATATACAGGATCATTGTTGTGCGTAGACGGCTCTGCTAAGATTGTTCCCTAGTTTAGGTTTCATGTTATGTGTTTAGATAGTCTTGTCTACCCTCATGTGTCTAAAGTACATTTCCTGCCTTGTCTGTTTTCCCGCTGTTGTGATTGTCTAATTGTCGTCACCTGGTGTTGTCTGTCTAGTATATATAGTTC
This sequence comes from Harpagifer antarcticus, assembly GCA_902827135.1. Classification (NCBI taxonomy): domain Eukaryota; kingdom Metazoa; phylum Chordata; class Actinopteri; order Perciformes; family Harpagiferidae; genus Harpagifer; species Harpagifer antarcticus. The sequence goes on from CADEHL010001421.1 coordinate 28,056, forward strand.
TCGTCTTCCCCTGTCTCGTTGCCAGATTGTCTTGTGTGTTCCAAGCCTTCCAGCGTAAGATCATTTTGTCATTGTCCATAGAGTTATTATCGTCCATAGAGTTAGATTAAGTAAGTAGTTTTTGATAGTATAGGTTAGACAGTTTATCGAGTGTTTGTTGCTTTATGTATTCAGTGTGTTATGACCTGTCTACATTAAAACACTTTATTTTGATACTTTGTTTGTCTCTGCATCGTGCATTTGATTCCACGCCCTTGTACAGCCTTAACAATAATAGCGTAGCTAGCATACGGCCTGCTACTCTTAGGACAGCATGATTCCCAGGGAAAAGAAGAATAGCCATACATTCTATCAAATATTCAGATTTAAATACTTCTTTGTAATTTTGTACACTCAGCAAAGTTATGTGATTGGACCTTTAAGATCGCCTGTTCTGGCCCTCGGGCCTTATGTTTGACATCACTGTTTTATATAAACTGTGTCGGGAAGAAAAGCTGTTTGTGTGTCTCATTTAGTTTTTTGTTTGAATCCATCTTTGTTACGTGAGATTTTGTGATGATCTATTGTGAGTTTGTGCAGTTGTTTGACATGCTGTCATCTATTTAGTCATAGTGATAAACAATGCATTCATTACAATAAATATCTACCCAAGTACCCTACTTTAAAAAATGTTTCAAACAAACTTTCACTGGATTACAAGGGTTTTCAAAGAAAGAAATAATGTAACTATGTTAAAGCAGCACGCTCTAATAGGGTTTCGTGATTAATTTAATTTACTTGGTGGAATGCCATGGCAGTAACTTCTATATCAAGTTTAATAGAATAAGGGACCAGTCAGTGCAGTACTGTAGCTGATGTGCAGTATCTTCTTAATGTCCCGCTGGCCATCAGCATTCAGCAGTGGAGAGGAAACATTGGACGGGTCGTCAGTGTGTGTGGGGACTAGGAAGACTGACATGACACACACACACACACACACACACACACACACACACACACACACACACACACACACACACACCTGCCTTACAAAATAGTGTGAGTTTGTGCATTCTCGAAAGGTGTCTGTCAGTGTGTGGGTGTGCGTGTGTGTGTGTGTGTGTGTGTGGGTGTGTGTGTGTGTGGGTGTGTGTGTGGGTGTGTGTGTGTGTGTGTGTGTGTGTGTGTGTGTGTGTGTGTGTGTGGGTGGGTGTGTGTGAGGAGCTGTGGATCTCCTAATTTAGCCTCTAGAGAGCTGAGACGTTGGGGTGTCAATCTCAGCGCGCCGCTTTTTTCCCCACTTAACTTTTTAACCGAGTTTCCTCCTCTTTGCAGTCTTCCGTATTTATAGCTGCCAAGCCTGGAGCAGCCGCGTTTTCCTCCACGTGTGTGTTTGTGTGCGGTATTTACCAACATTAAACTCTTTGTGATGTGTGTGTGTGTAGCTGCACAGCTGTTGATATTGTGGGGTTAGGGGTTTGGTATTTCAGTCAATTTCCACAGAGACGAAGATGAAGCGCAAACGCGAGAGAGACAGAGGAAGTGTGGAAATCGCTGGAGGAAAAAGAGAGAGCAGAGGAAGAAAGAGAAGGAGGTGAAAGGGATGAGGAGGGGTGTGAAGGGGGGAGAGGGATGGATGAAGGGGTGAGGCAGACTTCTGGCCGGGCTCGCTGCTCTGAGACTAATTAAGGTGAGGGCAGTGGCAGAGACGAGGTAATGATGAAGAAAAGGATTTACTCCATCCCTTCCTCTAAGACGCACACTAGCACCTTCTGCCCCCCCCCCCCCCCCCATCGTCCCCTGTCCATCTCCCCTTCTCTTTCCTCCTCTTCCACTGATGTTCTTCCATTTCCTGTCCTTGTTCCCTAAACCGCTCTAGAAAGCCATCGGACTGAACAGTGAGGACACACAGGACTGGAAAAATGTGTCACAATATTATTAAAAACTGAAAAACCGGGCTAAAATAAACATCTTATTTACAAAGATGGCCTTCATTGGGATAGCCACTATATTTTCATAAGCTAAAACACAATACAATGAAGTTTAGTGTCAATTTTACAGAAAGAAGAGTTTTACGAAAGAGGCATTCACTTTGTGAGGTTAGGGTGTGATGCATTTATTCTGGGCCTTTCTGAGGCAATGAATTATTTTACTGCAGTGAAAGGACAAGAACACTTGAGCAGGTATTGTTTAATATGTCAAGGTATAAAGGAACAACTGAAACAAAATTCCACGGAACAACTTCTAGTTTCCTCTCAGAGCGACTCCCAACAAAGTGGAACTTGAGTTGGAGTTACATTTGGTTAAATACTAAAGGAAAATAAGCTGTTATATTGCTGGATAACATACACTTATCTTCTGCAGAGGTTACAATAGAGGTTGCTTCACTTTTTGCTTAGCCATTAATACAATAAATAATCTAAAGGATTCCCCGACAGGTGTCCTGGTAGTATAGTGGTGAGGGTGCATGATGCGTTCACACCATGTATACATCACTTCAGGGGACATTACATTGACTTACATGCATTTCCTGGAGACTTATCCTAACCTTAACCATAACCAACACATGCCTAACCCTAACCCTTACCCTTAACCTTACCCTTACCCTAAACCTAAACCTAACCAAGTCTTCACCCTAAAATGAATGATTCCCCTTATGGGGACCTCCAATTTGTCCCCATAAGGGCGGCGAGTCCCCACACGTGACTGTGTAAACAGATGTTGGTCCCCACAAGTATAGTAATGATAGGCCACACACACACACACACACACACAAAGAAAACTAAAACACTACTTTTAGGGTGAAGTCTTCGGGTTCATCGTTGTCTCGTTCTGCATCTCTGTTTCGGTGTGTGTCCCTGTTACACTGTAAGGTAGCACCACTGTCTGCTGGGACATGTCAACATTTTAGTTTTTTCTCTGACAGTAAATTGTATTGACATCAAAACAAAAATATATGTTATTTGTAGTTTACCGCATACATAATTATGAGGCAATTACTGTACACATATTATATCTTCCATTTTTGGGGAAATCGACACATTCTTTTATACATTTAATATATTTGAGAGGCTTATTTTAGGCACTAGTGGGAACAAAACAATACTGTAATAAACTTGTAATGTTAATTTTAATAAACCATAATTTATTTCACCACTTATCACTTCAGTAATTGTCTTGCATCATACTTTACCCTTTCACCTGGAGACATTTATCTGGATAATAAAACATAAGAATAAGGCCAATAACTTATTTTCCAAATTCTTGCATTGAGAGGTTTTGAGAGAAAATATTATTTTGTCATAAAAAAATTATTTGCCTTTTTATTTTAGAAATGCTTTCTAAATTAGCACACATTGAATAACCTTATACATGTATTGGTTATCATTATTTTCACTGAGGTCCCCAAACAAAGATCATCAGAAAAGAAAAGAAGAATACAAAATTAAGTGTCACCTGGTCTGTAAAAGCCAGGGGAAAGAAGTGGGTTTTTAAACGAGATCTAAAAACAGGCAGAGTTGGAGCAAGTCTAACCTGGAGGGGCAATTCCTTCCATAACTTTGGAGCTGCAACAGCAAAGGCTCTGTCTCCTCGCTGCTTCAACCTTGATTTTGGGACTACCAGAAGGAGTCTGTCAGCAGACCTCAGTGACCGTGTGGGTGTGTATGGTTTTAAAAGATCTGCCAGGTACGGTGGGGGGGCTAAACCGTTTAGGGCTTTGTATGCGAACAGTAACATTTTAAATCGTGTTCTAAAACTGACACATGCATTTCCAAACATTTGGTCTACCTATGTTGCAAATGTATTATCTTTTCAATTTACACACGGCATCTATTGCACGTCTGTCCGTCCTGGGAGAGGGATCCCTCCTCTGTTGCTCTCCCTGAGGTTTCTCCCATGTTCCCCTTTAAACTGTGGGTTTTCTCTGGAAGTGTTTCCTTGTACGATGTGAGGGTCTAAGGACAGAGGGTCTAAGGACAGAGGGTCTAAGGACAGAGGGTCTAAGGACAGAGGGTCTAAGGACAGAGGGTGTCGTATTGTCATACTGATATTCTGTGCAAACGGTGAAGTCCACTGAGACAGATGTAACATTTGTGATATTGGGCTATATAAATAAATATTGATTGATTTGATTGATTGATTGATTGATTGATTGATTGATTGATTGATTGATTGATTGATTGACTGGTAGCTGGTAAAGAGGATGGTGTTTGACAATAAATAATATAATAAATAAGAAAACTTTGAGCAGCAAGATTCAAAGATTCAAGATTCAAAGGTTGTATTGTCATATGCACAAAGTGTAGAAATGGCAATGAAATTCTTCTGACCTGAGCTCCTCCAACAATGCAACATATATAATAAAATACAAAATAAAAAGTAGAGCAAAATGTCAACAACATGAAACATAAAATAAGTGACATTAAAAGACATCCAAACAATCGTACATGAACAAGTGGATACACCACAGTGCACATGTAATACATTAGATGTTGCTTCCAAACAAGATGTATATGTAGAAGTATAAAATGCTGATTGTACTTGGAATAACATGACTTCATCCAATAGCACATGTAGCATGTAGCACATGTATGTGCAGGTAGAACTATGTAAGACAAAAGACAGAAATGCAGGATTGAGCTATCTCTTGCTGTGTTTCAGTGATTATTACCGTCCATTACAATTCTCCCCCCCCCCCCCCTCACTGTCAGGCAGGTGTGTGTCTCCCCCCTCCAGCTGTGACTCTCCCACCCGTTTCCTCCCCCTCCATCCTCCCCTCTCGTGCTCCTCTCTGCAGGCGAACAGGATCCAGCAGGCCTCCTGTTCCAGCTGTGTTCCTGTCAACATAATGGCGGCACTTCCCCTCTCCAACCGTTTACTTCCACTCACACGTGTGCTGCAGCGTCTCCTCGCCGTGTTTTGGCATCTAGTTGTTACAAATTAGCATAACAATTTGTAAAAACATCCTCCTGCACATCCTCTCCTGTTGTCTGTCAGTCCCTGGCTGGATCAGGAGGGAGGAGTTATAATGTTTCCTCACTTTAGCATGATTCTTTCAACCTTAAAGGGGACCTATCATGCAAAATGCACTTTGTGATGTCTTTTATACATAAATATGTGTCCCCGGTGCGGCGGGGAACTATAAAACCCTCTCTCTTTCCTCCGTACCTAAATCTTTTAAAAACAGGGGTACAACGAGCGGATACAGATTTCCATCCGAACTGACGTGTTCATCCGAGGTGACGTCGGCAGACCCACAGAAAGTTGCTATCAGAAACAATGCCTGACGTGTTTTGGACGTCTTTGTTTACATTAGCAAGCCTCGCTAACACTCAGAGCTAACCTGTACTGGAGAGCACATGTGTTGGAAATAAAAAAGGAACTCACCTTGTGATAAACCCGCAAGAGAAAAAGCATTTGAGCTCCATACTGTTTCAGAAATAATCCTTGACGTGGTTTAAACAGGATGGCGTTTTTTCACAGCAGAATTTAACTTTATCTCCGGTAGAATTCTGATCAGGCATTAGCTCCGCCTCCTCTTATTTATTTTTTTCAAGCTAAGGACTCAAAATCTGCGTTTCTCTAACAGGGCTGCAAAAGAGGGGTTTGAGCAGTATGAGGCATGGCTACAATGGGTAAACTGTTTGGTATTTTGAAAAGAAAACTTCACAGACATGTTTCATATAGGTATGGCCCTACAATATATGTTTAAAATATAGCATGATAGGTCCACTTTAAATATGCACACTTTTAAGGTCGTAGGAATCTGACTAAACAGACCCAAAGAATTATACTCTAAAGGCCCGTCTACACAGCGGCGTGCGTTGAAAGCTTCACCATTCACTTTGAATGGGGTGACGTCACTTTTTGCCGAACTGCATTGTGGGAAGCGACGCGGAGCTTTGCTGGCATGGCTCGCAGCAAAAGTTGAGCAATGTTCAACTTTTGAAGCCTCGGCAGAAGCGTCAGCCAATCGAAACATATGCCAGTACAAGCTCATCAATCAAACCGCTGCTTGTGTGTCAGGGGCGGGAGATTCATGTGATTGGTTGTTGGTCGAGTTTCAGACACGCCCGCCGGCAAGCTTCAACGCATGCCGCTGTGTAGACGGGCCGTAAATGCATCCCTTCTAACTTCAATAAAAGAGAGTTCTTTCAACACATGCTTCAACAAGTGTGTGTTTTAACACCTGCAAATGAAGAATGTTGTGGATCCATATTATAATGTAAAATCAGAGTTACTTTTGTGCCTGCATATTAAGTGGTTAATGGCTACACCAGCGATCATGATGTTATCAGGTGATCTCCATCAACCTGAGGATGATCCTCGTTGGATCCAAACTTTTTAGAGTAGATTAAATGTTGCTGCTGATATTATGATGCTATGGATTTTCAACATGTACATTAATAAACGCCTCGAGCTGTGTTTTGAATCACTGACTGAAGAGGTGGAGTCAGAGCTATCGGCTCTATAACCTGTGCTTGAATGAACCAGTTTTGTACTAAACTTATCAAAACTGCTTCAAATAAGAAAATAACTAAACTTGATAAATTCAATTTGAAGACAGTAAACCAGCTTTAATGTCACAGAGGTGCATATAGCTTAAAATATAAACAGTCCTTTTGTAGGAACATTTAATGAGATTATACATATGAGTAACTACAGAAAACTTTGGGGACATGGTGACGTTTTTTTCAACCTAATAATGGAATTTGAATCAGGTGTATGCAGAAGAAGAAGAGGAATAAGATCTCATGGTAGATTTAAAGGAGACATGTGAACACACATCCTTTAAGGGACTATAGTTCACATACCTTAACCTACACATAAAGCTTTACCTTAAATAATCATAATTATAATGTTCACTTTTCTACTGAAAAGTCTTGAAAAAGGGAAGACACAAAAACATTTCTCATTCTCACAAAGGATCAAAGCATTTAGAAATGTTTGGAGTCCACTTTTCAGCAGCAAACAGAAGGAGAGCTGCAACAAGCCCCTGACAAATAGAGTTTTCGTCTGCATCATGGCGGGATGACAACCTTTGACCCTTTTACATGTCAACTCCTAAGAGGCGGGGCTCGCATCCCAGCGGCCGTTCTCATTGGACAAGGTCGTCGGACATTTGAGTTCCTGTGGGGGGGGGGAGCGTGAGTGGATTGAGGATACAAGAGACACCAACACAGAGTGAGACACGCACACAGAGAGAGAGAGAGAGAGAGAGAGAGAGAGAGAGAGAGAGAGAGAGAGAGAGAGAGAGAGAGAGAGAGAGAGAGAGAGAGAGAAGGCTGAGACAAAAGAGAGGGATGGATGGAGAGACGGGGAGGAAGGTGTGTGTGTGTGTGTGTGTGTGTGCGTGTGTGTGTGTGTGTGTGTGTGTGGCAGAAAAGCCTGGATAGCAGTGTGTCAAGAGTGCTGTCAGTCACTCATCCATCCAGCTGGCTAATTGGCTCCTTACCCTCTCTCTCTTTCTCTCACACTCTCTTTACCTCACACACTCTCTCTCTCTCTCTACCTCCCTCCCTCGTTCGCTCCCTCCCTCACTTGCCCTCTCTCTCTCCATCAGGCGTTGCTCCTAACTGCGCGCCGGAGGCCAAAATGCAGATGAGCTCTGCCTCGCGTCAGGGGGAGCTTCTGCTCTGCTTAATTATCTGAGTGTGTGTTTGAGTATGTGTGTGAGAGAGAGAGTTAGCTTATCAGCTTAGCAGCCCACACACACACACACACACACACACCGTTCATGCTGCTGCTGCTGCTGCTGCTGCTGTTGCTGCTATGCTAAACAGCAAGGCATCCTGGGAATTGCAGTGACAGCTCATTTTGGTTTTTTCGCAGTCTGTGTATGAAAGCTGCTGAGAGACAACCCTTCCCTCCCCCTCCGATTTCCCTCTCCCCCTTCCAACACACACACACACACACACACATACTGACACACACACGTTGACATATACACCCACTCACTCACTCACACCAAACCCTCTCTCTTTCTCCCTGGTGCTCATGGGAACGGGTCCGGGGCCTGTCACTAACCCGCCCCCCTCCACCCCCTCATTGCCGCGGTGACAGGGCTTGTTGACAAACGCCAGCAGTCATCAGGGCACCATGGGAAATCTTCTGCCACCATTTTGTCAGCAGAATGACAGAAGCTGTTAATGTCTCGCCTCTCGCCCTGACACGAGACGCAGGGGCTGACAGACTCTGACACGCGCCATACACACACACACACACACACAACACACACAGTCACACACACACACACACTCATGTGATACACACTGCTGTGCGTATAGCTGTACATTGACACAAATGTCACGCTCAATACAGGCACAAACACAAATGTCCGTGCACACTCACACACACTGAGGTGCTACAAACACACACACCATTCAAGTCCACATGTGTGTGCCCCCCATCCTTCACTCTCCCCCATCTCACTCAACTAAATCAGTCAGTGTGTGTGTTGTCTGACAACTAGATGTGTATGGATGTTTAGTGTGTATGACTCAGGAGTGTTAATGAGGATATGTCTATGAGTGTGTACGGCTACTAATGAGTTGTACTCTAGTGTGTGTGTGTGTGTGTGTGTGTGTGTGTGTGTGTGTGTGTGTGAAAACAGTGTCTCAGCTCTCGTTATGGATGCAGCGTATGCGTCTGATCAATAACATTTACACTCCCGACAGGAGATCGAGCCTGGCGGACAACCCTAACTGACCGTTATGAGAACATGATGAACTCCGGACTCAGCGTGCACACACACACACACACACACAGATACATATGGGCAGCTTCTCTGGACAGCCAATTACCGTTCCTCATAATCCACTTGCTCCACACACAGCCTCTGCCATCCATCTGTATACAACCGACAGACGTCGAGATATGTGTGTGTGTGCGTGTGCGTGTGTGTGTGTGTGTGTGTGTGTGTGTGTGTGTGTGTGTGTGTGTGAGAGGGAGAGTGTTTGGGGGTTACTGAGGATGCCAAAGTTCCCTCCAGAATCCACAAAGATACACAGTCTTAAGCTCTCAGGCCCCTGATCAGATCAGCGTTGGTAGTTCACCACGTTTCGCTGCGCTGGCTGCACATGTTAGGAACTGAAGTGTTTAATGTCTCAGGATTGTATCGAGTCGTACCTGCAGGGACAAACACGGCACAATCTGCTGAAGATGGAAACTTGTGGTGTTTATTTTGTGTTTCAAAGTGTGAATCAGGGTTAGGCTTGTTGTTTCTAGAGGCTGGAAGAAGCCAAAGGGAAAGTGACTGTGGCTTGGCAAAAAAAGAGAAAGATTCGAGATTACAGCAGGTTGGAGGAATGCTTAATATTGTACCACACAGGAAGCACCGCCAGCTTCAAATCAACATCCCATGTTAGGATATCGAAACATGTTATGCCATACCTACAGTACATGTAATAAAAAGTGTGTTCTTGTAAGCACATTTATTTGCAATGAAACTCAAAAATAGTATTAATGAAATGACTCATCTGACTGAGCTCAAAAGTGCTTCTTCGATCCTTTCTTAACACCTGGAAAGGGATGAAAATGTCCACAAGTCTGAAAAGCAAGATAACCTGTTCAGATATTAGGAGCACTGAACAGAAAACATTATGGAGTAGATGATATCAACACACCCACAAAGTTGATTTAAAAAAAAAAAAAGGGAAATCACTGTTTAGCTGTGTAATATTACTGAGCCTTCTGAATGCGTTGTTATTATCCAATTATAATACTTTGAAACAGCGATCTAGTAGCCATATGGAAGTGCATCACACACACTTTGAGTATCATTGTCCTGCAATCACCAAATCATGTGTCATCTAAGTTGTCTCTCTCAAACACTGGCAGAGCTCCGTCACTTGTAGTTAATAACAAGACTTTAAACATCCCCACACACACTCAACTTGACACGTTAACAGTAAGAAGGCTGTATGGAAAACCGGTTAGGCATCTCTCTTACACAGAACAGCAAGAAAGAATCATAAAAGGAATATCTTACCAACAAACTAACATTCTGATGTATTACACTTGTCATTCAAACATTCTTAACAATGCCATCCCCACCGACAGAAGTTTTAACCCTGGATTTTTCTGTAAAAATCAATATTGATATGTATTTTTATCTGCTCCACAAGTGTCATTGTTAGAGCTTTTCCATTTTACAGCTGTTTTGTAAATGCTTGTTTTTAAATCACAAGATTACCTTTTTAATGAGCAACGGTAATATAGATTATAGCTTTCTGGGGCTAATATAACGTGAATTGAAGCCTAATTGATTCCAATAAAAGTTGGGGTTTTAACTCATTTATAAAAAGATATCTTTCTTGTGACTTTTTTTTTTTAAAGTGTGGAAAAACAAATCCTGACCCTGTAGCAGGGGTTCCAAATCTAAGGGTTGGGCCCCACTGAAGAGTCGCCAAAAAACATCTTAGGGGACGTCAGAAAATGTATGGGAGAGGATAGAACAAACCGATTCTTATACAGAAATCCCAATTTATTTTCTCTAATCATTTTTGGTGAAATATTGGATAATTTAGTCTTAATTTTCTTTAAATAGTTATAAGACCCGCCCATTTTTTCGTATGGGGTCATGAGCCAAAAAGGTTGCAAACCACAGCCCTTTAGCACTTTCCTCACAGGAGTTAGGGTACATTAGCACCGTGCATCGAAACTTGTTTAACATCACACACTCGCACACCGAGCGCACGAGCAGGTGGAGGAAGAGCGAGTCAAGTGCAGCTTTCAGCAGTTGCCGCCCCGCGTGAGGCGGCTAGGACGAGATGAAAGACACCGCTGCTCACCGATTTCATCCCCCCCCCGTGAACCCCCCCAGTACCCACCTTCCTCCCCTCCTCCCTACTTCCCTGCGCTTGGTGAGTTAGATTTGTAGTGACAGCAGCGGGTGCATTCGCCAGTCATTCCCCATAAAAGCTTCATTCTGATCAAAGCCCCGCTGAGGCAGGGAGGCGGCCGCGGTGTCGGCGTGTCGGTGTGTGTCTGCGTGTCTCCGGTGTCTCGCAGGGTTGAAGCGGTTTTGAAGCTTTAAAAACACAAAAACCCTGTCTGTCTCTCTTTCCCCGCTATTTACATTCGAGCTCCGTTTTGCCTTGGCAGTAAAACATTGGTTTTATTCCCTCCGCCTGCAGCCCGCGAGTGACAGGCTCGACTGCATTAATCAACTCTTTCCCGCTCAGAGTCAAGCATTTCTTAAACTGGAGGAATTAAATCTTTAAATACCTTTTAAACGGAAGTGTCTGACTGAAGTTATGTTAACAAGCCCCTCCAACCTGTGTGTGTGTGTGTGTATGTGAGAGAGTGTGTGAGATGAATGGAGCAGCATCCCTGCTGAGCGCTGAAGGGATCGTACACACCAAAGCAGAAAAGAGGCAATGTGTTGATATAAATTTACCTATCTGCCTTCAATTACACAAACACTTAAGCAGGTGTAAAAGTTGGCTTTTTGCACAATATGAACACCACATTTTAGGAAAACAACGTCGCACCGTGAACTTTAAAGTACCCCGGCAGCCATATTCCTAATTGTTCCATATTCATGTTGTTTTAAATCACCAGGAAGCATCCCTCTTTACCTCCTCATTAACATCAGTCGTCCGTCAGAGGCAGACAGCATTATTCACCATCAATTAGGAACACTCCAAAGCCGTCTGTGCTGCTGACACGTCTCGATACAGGCCGGGATGCAAATGCTAAAATATTTTGGCAATGCACATTTTTTAAATCTATTAAAAAGAGCAGACTGTACACCCCCTTTTCCCCAAATCTCATTGTTGTTGTTATCTGCAGCTCAAAGCTTCCTATACACTGATCTTCTTCCTTGCAGTAGTTGCAGTCCCTGCTGAATTAAACCTTGTTTTTTGAAGTTGTTGTCCATGCACCAAGGCCTTCAATCAGAACAATGTGTTATAAAATATAAAGAAATATACTCTCAGTCAAAGTCACTATGTTTTAGGAACCCAATCTTCAATCTTAGAATAATTTAGTGGAAAGATAACTTCCTAAATGTACACATGACAGCCCTAGTTTAATTATATACTGTGGTAAGGTTCTGCTAAATCCTTTCATTTATGAGAATATTTCAAAAGCACTGATGTTTCTTTATATAAACACACAATATTCTACTGAAGTTTAAACATTTATGGTTATTCCACATGATAGATTTCTGTATCTGTACTTTTGTCTCCTTTTTAATGGTTCGTAATGGGTGGGTCTCATTTGGGAAAAAAGGGCTGTTTAAGGAATTGCATCAAAACATAATAAAAGTTGTTGGGTAAAATGTCCAAGTCTGATCAAAGGAGAGTGACGAAGCAGATGCTTATTTAACTGAAATGTTGTAGCTTTTTTAGTCAAAGGTATTAATTGTTATCTAAATTGTAAACGATGAGCTTTAGAAAGCTGTCAAAAACGCCTTTTTCAGGCTAGTGAAAAATAAGAACAATAGGCCAAGAAATGAGTTTCAGAGTGGTCGTCACAACACCCTTTATTTCCAACAGTTTGTAGGAAAAAAATATGACAGCTTATATAAACATTAGGGTCACTGTACCTCCTCCGAGTGCTTTTATGTGTTCTATGTTACAATTGACTCAGTGACACCGCTGCATCTCCAAGTCCACAAACTCATAAGCAACATTCCTCGATAACATTCTGCTATAATTTAACGGCCTCTAGGCAAAATTGAATTTACACAATATTCCTAAAACGCACTCACATACTGTATCCGACTCCTCAAGGCAAAGCGGTGCATAGTATGTACACTCTGTGTGTGAGTGTCTATCTTGTTGAACCTGTAGATCGGGTCACAGATGGTGTTTAAGTGCTTTTATTGGGGGTAGGCCTCGATCACCATGGCATGCCCCTGGAAAACAAAAGAATACAAGTTTGTCAGAAAAAAACTAAGAAATAGAATAAAATAATTACATCAGAGTTGCTCATTTAAAATGTGTAATCTGGAAGAAATCTATCTTCTAATTACAATGGCATCAGTGCACTAACTATTGCACTGCAACAGTACTTCAGGTACATTTGCCCTATTCATCTTGCACTTTGACAGATATCCAGCTGTACATGTTGTTTATACATTCATCCTACTTTTGGACACTATAACTCAACCTAAACTCTGTACATACAACATGTACTTAGTTACATGTATTACCTGTGTATACTATAACTTTTAAGCATCATTAATGCTGTAGTACTTATGCACTTTCTGCAATTGATATAGTATATTAGTATATATATACTAACATGCACTCCTGGTTATATTTTAAACTGCATTTTATTGGCTTGTACCTGTACTCTGACAATGAGAATAACATTCAGTCTAATCTAATTTAAACATGATATCATACAACTAAATACTACATTATACCTAACATATTCTAGCATGCGATAGTGAAGTCCGCATTTTTTAAAGTTTAAGATCTGAAGCAATGATTTCTAACTATTTAACACTTTAAATTGTGAGAACTTAATGAGTCAGCTGTGTCTTGTGTGATTCTGTTGTTCAATGTAAACTAATGAATTACCTGTCCTCCAGCAGCACAAGCTGCCACCAGGCCGTACTGCCCGCCCTCCCTCTGCAGCCGGTGGGCCACGGTGGTGACCAGCCGGCAGCCGGTGGCTCCGAACGGATGGCCCAGAGACAGAGAGCCCCCCCACAGGTTGAACTTCTCCATGGGAGGAGCTCCCACCTACACACACACACAAAATACATTTAGTCAGGACTAAAGTATGTCTTTCTTTAACATTTGAATCAAAAACATAATGAGTGCAAAGGTTACACTTTTTGTTAACAATTGAAAACGGAATAATAGGATTTCCATACCGACCACTTTTGCATTAATCACTTGACGACCGACCGGCATTACTGACAATATTTTGTTGGCTTTAGATGCCTTATATGAATCTGTACTTTTATCATAGTTATACATATAAAACATCCAATTTCTAATGGATGTATATACGTCTACCAGGTCTACATATTTCTTTAGTATATTATTTACCGTTTTTGAGCACATCCATATTAAAATATGATTAGCACCAATTCCAAATGCGGATAATATTCTTATAATAATCTATTTGTCAAAAGTTAATCAGTTCACAAAATTCATTTACATGTGACATATGATCAGCATCTATCTTTACCTTTGATTTCCTGCCCAAGTACGTCTGGCCGAACCAATCAGAGTCCATCGCCTTCAGATTTGCCATAATCTGGCCCTGAAAAAAAGAAAGATATAAATCCACAGGGTCACCAACGATACCAGACAGAAAACACATTGAAATGCGTGATATGAAAAAGACCAGGCCAATCTTACTCCCACATTCGGATTGATTCTCATCAATAATAGAAGCCATAATTGGACAAGAAATGCACATCTGTTACTTTTATTAGAGATTGACAGGACATTTCCCTCCACAAGCCAACGCAGTTTTCCCACTTAATAACTTACTGCGAATGCCTCGTGGAACTCAAACACGTCGATGTCACTCATGCTCAGACCGGCGCGCTCCAGGACCTTTGGTGTTCCGTAGGTTGGCCTGGAAGAGACAAAAAGCAAACCGAGTTGAAAAGAAATACCTCAAAATGTTTTTATTTATGTAAATTAGATTTAAAGGTGGGGAAACCAGCTCGAGTGCGCTAGAATTTGAAAGTACGCAGACGAAAACAATCTGCCCAGACTTCCTCACAGAGCCCCTCCTCCAACACACACATGACCAATGAGGGCACGAGATAAGTTTGTGCACAGATGGAAGGCTGACAGGCAGGTAGGCCATCCAGTTACTTTAGCCGGCTCAGATGATTGGTCGTGCTTTTTACAGCGCTACGGCTTCCACAGATGACATGTTCTTATGGATTTATTGTCAAAGCATTTCAGATATTCATTGCTATCGGGATGTTAAGATCATTCCATGGAATATAACAAAGTGTTTCTGAAGTGAATTACCTACCCCACCTTTAAACACATACACAAGGTCAGCTTCACACATCACAAATAGTTTAAGAATCCATTGTTAATTATTAAACAAATAATGTTTTCATGTTTTTCAAACAAACTAAGTTGAACTCACCCCAAAAGCAGCTGATCTTTGGGGTCCTGGGACACGTAGACAAAGTCTCTGCAACGATGCAAATGTAATGTGATCAGCACATATTAAAGCGTTTCATTTGGGAAATGAATGTTACAAAAATGGAGAGCGTGCCGATACCTGAGGTAGGCTTTAGGCTTGTAGCCCATAGCCAGCGCTTTCTCTTCGGACATGACGAGCACAGCAGAGGCACCGTCAGTCTGAGACACAAGCACACAAGCGCTTTGTTTAATGTCAGGGCCGTTTGTGAGCACAACATAGTTGAAACAGAATCAGGGGAGATTAAAAAAAGTGTTGTCACTTGTTTCATTCACCAAAACAACACGCAGTTCAAATTAATGTGTTTGGGCCTGAGTGTGAGTGTGTGTGTGTGTGTGTGTGTGTGGATCTCCTAATTTAGCCTCTAGAGAGCTGAGACGTCAGGGTGTGTCAATCTCAGCGCCCCGCTTTTTTCCCCACTTAACTTTTTAACCAAGTTTCCTCCTCTTTGCAATCCTCCGTGTGTGTGTGTGTGTGTGTGCGTGTGCGTGTGTGTGTACCAGGAAGGAGGAGTTAGCAGCAGTGACTGTGCCGTGAGGTTTGATGAAGGCGGCCTTCAGTTTTCCCATTTGCTCCATGGAGGAAACACGGATGCCGTTGTCCTTGGAAACAATATCACGACCTGGTAAAAACAAGACAGTCAAATACATATTCTGTAAATACAAATGTAATAAGATTCAAGTCTTTGGATTACGACTGAATGTCTACAAACAATAAATTAATTCTCAAAATAGTTGCATTTTCTGTCAATGAATTCATTGTTTTAGCTCAAAACACAACCATTAACAATATCAATAAATGCTTCACATAAGCACTTAAAAATGAAACCATTAGTACACGATGACCCAAACAAAGAAACCATTACAGCCTCTTCAACCATCCTTCAATGTGTAATGTCATTTATCTCAGTTTAAAGAGTGAAGCGGGGTTTACCAGGCACTTTGAAGGAGATGACATCCTCCAGCAGCCCTGCGTCCTGGGCCTGTTTGGCCAGAGTGTGTGAGCGCACAGAGAACTCGTCCTGCTCCAGTCTGGTGACCCCGAAGGCAGCAGCCAGGCGGTCCGCGCTGTGGCCCATCGTCTCAGCGGTGGAAAACTCCGCCACAGCAGGAAGCTACACGCAGAATACAACGTTTTAGGAGGAAATACTATATGCTTTATTTAACCAGGTAAAAGTCTCATTGAGATTCAAATCTGTTTTTCAAGAGCGACCTGGCCAAGAGGGCAGCATGAACCAAGTTACAACAAATTAACACGAAACAATACAGGCAGACGAATACAGCTGTAAAACACAAATGATGGGATATACGAGCAATCGCATCGACCAATGGATTCTTGTTCTCTGTCCTTTAAGATGGACTTGAACTCCCTCATAGTGATCTGAGAGTTTCAGCTCCTTCTGTACGTTATTCCAAGCACAAGGGGCAGCATATTTAAAAGCTTTTTGACCCAGTTCTGCTCTCACTTTAGGAACCAGCATCTGAATACAATCTTGGGAACGCAGGCCATATAGACTTTGTGTTTTACTCATATGTTCAAAGATCCAGGAGAATAAATGTGATTACCGATGTTGCAAATCAAATGTAACAAACAGTGATTTTTAGCATGTATAAAACACACCTCAGGGGACAAGTGTGCCATCCGGATGCTGCCAATCAGACCGAGCCTCTGGCCGAGGGTCTTTGCTTTGCTGAGGGACAGCATGGTCTTCCTCATCTTACGGCTGTGACGAATGGGAACGTCGGACATGAACTCCACCCCTCCCGCTACGACAGAGTCACACTGTCCTGCAGCGATCATACCAACAGCTGGAGAGAAGGAGGGAGACAAACAAAGGTCAGACAAAGTATGTACGTCGTGTCCTCAATTGGCTTATAAAATATATAATATCATTGTTGTGTGCAGCCACAATGTAGTCTTCTCTGAGAATCTCTCGTGACTTATGTGAGATCTCTTTCCCCGACATACCTGAGGTCATAGCCACGTTGGAGGAGATGCAGGCCATGGTGACGGTGTGAGCTGGGATCCTGTCAGAGAAGCCTGCGCCGAGTGCTGCCTGAAATCAAGGTAAACAAAGAAGAAGATGCATGAAAGGACAGTATGTCATGATAACACCTTTAATCAATTGTAGGTCTTAGCAATGATCTTAAAGAGAGTAAATGAAACGTATGAAAGGCACCCGAAGCGCCAGATAATATAGCCATTGTGTGAGAGCAAATATCTGTGTCATTACCTCTCTTGCTATATTGCTGGTTTTGACCTCCTGAATGACTGTTCCATATATGATGTAGTCTACAGCATCTTTGGGTAAACCTGTCTTGTGCAGCAGACCCCTGAGGAAACCCAAATATCACATTTTAAACCACACTTTCTTTTTTGAAAAAACTGGGAAACAAGACAGAATAGATATTGAAAGAAAATACATCCTGACCTAGCTGAAAAACTCATCATCAACATTAATCCAACCCCCCTTAGATTTCTGCTCCACTTTCCTCTATGTCTCCCCTGAACAGACGCATTAGTATGCTTTAACGACTACATTTTAAATCTGATAGTGTCATGAAACCATTCACAAATAAGAATAAATAAACATAGGATAACACTTACTGCAGAGCTGCTCTGGCCAAGTCATGGGGCATGAGGTCAGCATATCTGTAACACAGACAAAAGGTTTTTCTTCCTCCCAAAGTCATGGTAATCAGAGGCTCCAGCCACTGAAGTAGGCAATAGGGAACAAGCAGAGACTTACGTGGTTCCAGACAACAGGAAAGGGGTTCGGACTCCTTCCACCAGAACTATGTTCTTCACACCGGGCCGAGCCAGGGTCTTTTTACTCTTTGTCTGAACTGAAAATTAAGAAAGCAACATGTAGTTAGACTCTGATAGCTCATATTGGAAACACCAGACTATAATCTGGATTGTTATGTGATTGCAAATCATATCACTTCGATTGTTGACCTACCCTGTGCCTGCAGAGGGGACGTCGTGCTGAGAGAGCGTGCCGCTGAGGAACACAGAAACAAAAAACACATCATAAATATTTTTTTTAATATATTTTCAATTACACAAAATGTTAGTTCGCACAGCATAAGGAATATATGTATCTGTTATTCTGTAAAACAAATAAAATGATAGTAGACTTACCCAACCGCACCGCCCAGGAAGGACTGACGGAGCCGCTCCGCATTGTGCTCAGCAACATGGCGGCCATTATGTTCTGCAGAGAGAGAAATTGTAATTGTTACTGCAAAGTTATTACCAGGGTTCTGATTTAAAAATAGATAAAATCATGGTCCTGTATACAATTAATAACATTTGAAATAAATGTAAATACTTTGTTTTACTAGTTTTGTTTTTCTCAAATAAAATAAAAGTCAAATGTCCACTTCAATTGGAAAGCAAATTGCCAGCTAATGCAATAAACACAGTATGAGAACAGCATAGTAAAACAGTTCAACAGCACCTCAAAATACATATCCAAAATAATCATAAAGTAGAATCGAAACATCTCCAAGACATTTTCAACAAAAACTTAACAGACACTTTTACCAATATCATCTGTGGACAGAGCCGCGTGGAGAGTGACGTAACCACGCTGCAAAGCCTCTCAGGTAATACTCAGATCGACTGCAGGCAAAAGGTCGTTTAAGCTCCTGTGACTTGTGTCTGTATTTACCGGACATAATAACAGTCATACTTTAGAGTAAGATATCTGACGTGGTTGGTGTTTTATTTTGCAGTTTAACGAGGGCAAGAATATACATACCGTAAATATGTATATTCAGAGGGGGAATGTGACTGGGTATATTTACTCGAGCACTATTTAAGTAACATTTTGAGGCACATGTACTTCACTTGAGTATCTTCATGTTATGCTACTTTAAACTTTAACTCTACTACATTTTGGATGCAATGTTTTACTTTTTACAAATTGAGTTACTGGATTTATAATACAGAATATAAATCAACCAATAAAGTAGTGTATAGGATAATCTACCCAGCAGTATAAAAAGTAATTAAAATAATCCCAACCTTTACCAAGTGCAACGTTAATTATTATTATAATACAAACATTTAATATTTTGTAATCTGATATATGCGAGTGAGTACATTTCTGAATCCAGTAATTGTACTTGTAAGTACAGTACTTGAGTATTTTTACCATGTAGGAGAACTAATTTAACTTGAGTAAAATATCTGAATACTTCCTTCACCTCTGTGTATATTATATATGTATAAAATATGACTTATACAATTGTTTATTATGTGGGACAATGTGACATATAATTGACGGTCACAAAGTCCAACCCCCTACAGTCTCTGACCCTTCACCTAGATTCCTCTCCTGGAGAATGACAGACACAGAAATAAAGGATCATGGGACTAAAACAAGGTCAGATCCGTCTACAGATCAATGTCCTTGATTGTGCCCTAACGTTACACTGACACCAATAAAGAAGACACATGTTTGAAACCACAAACACAGCAAAACAAAGCCAAATGCGAGCTAGGTAGCTACATGTTAGCTAAAGTTTCCATTCAGTGTTTAACTGTTCCGCTATGCTTTGTGAAAAAGAACACATTTACAGAGTGTGTACAATGTCTGGTCGCCTTCTAGTCTTACTAATATTGATAGTTGATTTGTGACTTACCTGTATTTGTGTTAAGTCTCCGTCGTCACCTCTTCCCTGTCAAACGATCGGCTCCACAAGACTAGTAGCAGCACGAACTAGGCATTCAAGGACCCACACATATATTAGATGACCAGGATAATGCCTGAAAGAAAACCACGGTCAAGTAATTATTGGGTACATATTTGCTTTTGTGTAGGAGTTTGTTTTAACTGAACACTGTAATATCGACATCTTTTAATATTTTATTTGTCAAATAGAAAATATGTATGTTAGAAAAAGAAAATGTTATGCAACGGCAGTTTTTAGGCGTATACTGTTATCCGCACTATAAACTTATCCGCCCAACGGTCAGAATATTAACTGCGCCGAGGACAGGTGTTGAGCACCTTGTTGAAGAGTTTCAGGTGAAGATGGCAATTGTTTGTGCAAAAGTGTTGCAGCTAGACGATCTCTTATCGTCAGATATGTAATACATAATTAATATTTCAACATCTGTTTCATTGAATAAAATGTTAATGGTGTTTTGATATAGTATGTCAGGTCTGCTTGATGTTAGCGACTGGTATCAAGCTATCAGTATTTTTTTTTTAAACTGATTAAAACTCATTTGTGCAATTATACTGAGAATGGTACAAATATTTAATATTTTGTACGCCTACTGAACTGTTTAAAACTGTAGTTAATTGCACTAAAAAGCGCTAATTGTTGTAATGCTTTAAAAATAAATAAAGAGTAGTTAATATCTTCATCATCACTGGTACCCGTCAGAGAGTCACCTTACTGTGAAGACCAGCTAATAACAGTTTTTTAAAGGTTTTAGTATTGTTTTTCTATTTTTAAAACAGATTTGACAGAATTGCATTTTAAAACCTTAGGCTAGTGTGTGTGTGTGTTTATGTTTATGTTTATGAAGGAGAGTATGAGACAATACATACATGATGTCAGAGAGATTGTGTTTTGTGACAGTCTTGACTACCTGTCTCTCACTGAGATGTGACATGAGGATAAATCAGATGGGTGCATGTGTTTGTGTGTATGCAGGTGCCAGGTGAACACCCTGTCATGGCAGGTGCAGTCTGATGGAGATGTGGTCGAACAGTGCTGTCTTCATCTCAATCAATCCTGGCTGCATCATCCCCATTGCAGGTATTACGTAAGTTTACTAGGGCTTTAACACGGTTTCCTAATTCTTGCATGTGTGATCTCTCCTACATTAAAATGACAATTTATTTTGACCCTTCAAACTTGTACGACAGCAAGCGCTCCGGAGCTTGTAAAAGCAGCACATTATTCAGTTAGTTCAAGAACCTCACTTTGGGGAATACCGGCTCAAAATACCTGCAACCCACATGATGCAGGGACATGATGCTGACTGGCAAGAACATCAGGGCAGATAAAACCACAAAGATGGTTCTAGTGCACCAGCTTGTGCACTAGAACAGCTTGTGGTTATTCTTCAGCTTGTGACATTTCTTCTCTGCTGAAGTGAGGGAAGCCTGGTTTAGTAATTCATCAGTTTATAATTGTTACATTTCTGATGGAGACTTGGACCTTTCACCCTATTTCCCATGCTTTACTGGACCTTAAATGTCATGTATTAAGTGTACATATAGCTATGAGAACATACAAGTGTAATTTCATTTATTTATATGCATGGCTAAATCAAGGATATCTGAGGTATATTTTGAGAACTCTATTTCCGACGCAAATGTTTATTATAGCATGGCAACACGTGTGTTTCCTACTACAGAAAGAAGGGCATCTCTTGTTTCCCTTAATGGTATTGTTAATACATTTATCAAAGCACATAATGGCCTTAAGAAATTGTTCAGTAAATCATTGATCAGTAACAGAAACTCAACAAATACTTTATTGGGTGCTTCTGACTTTGAGATTTCTCTTTACTTTCTCATTCCTTTTGAATAATCTTCTAACAACAAGCTTCAAATCTCCTAACACTTTTTAAATCTTTTTGCCAATTTCAGGTCGCTGGAGCTCAGTGCACAAATGGGACACAAATGAAGAAGGCTGTGCTTGAGACTCAGGTAGGGAACAGGTTCAGTGTTTGAGCGCAGCAGAGAAAAGGTTAGCCATGCCAGAGGATATTGCTCAGTGACCTTCCTGGTGTCAGAAGCTCATGTGCAATGCATCCTGGTACATCAGGGCAATGATGGAACAGTTTTGAGTAGGGCTGCTCAATTAATCGTATTTTAATCGCAATTTCGATTTAGGCTTTCAACGATTACGAAAACAACGTAATCGAAATAAAACGATTATTTTCTTTATTTTTTTGTATTATTAGTATTTTTTATTTGTTTTCAGTTGAATTATACTTAAAGTTCAGGGTAATGAACTGTTAAAAACATAATGTTCACATTTTTTTTTGTTGCACTAAATGGATGTTTTAAAAGTAAATGGATAATCGTTTTTAATAATCGTGATATCAATTATTGACCCAAATAATCGAGATTATGATTTTTGCCATAATCGAGCAGCCCTAGTTTTGAGAAAAGGAGCAATCAGCTTTCTCTGTCAATACACTGAAAAATGTACCATCCCTCCTTTTGAACATCCACATTAAAGGCATTTTAACTTCAATGCACCTTTTCTATAATGAGAAAAACTCAAATGAAACTCCTCCATTTTATATGGAGAATGAAGGAATATCCGAATTGATGGAGCTGCGTCATGGAGGCCCCACAAATCCATATACTGCTCAAACCTTTAGCTGTCTCAAAGTATAACGATGTTTCGTGACTATGTTCCCTAAAGACAAATTGAAACAGGGCACTTTAATCATATAGCTCCCATTTGTAGCTATTTGTTAGTAAACTAGTCCCAGTCTGTGATTCAGACAGGAATTTGCAGTCAGACTCGAGTGTCAGTTCGACAGTTTGACCACAGGGTGGCGTGGTTTCCTTCAGCAAAGTCTCAGCTTCAGTCAGTGGGGCTCAGCAACCACTTGGTCACAGTGAAAGGCACATTCAGGATGGCTCAGTAGCCAACAGGCACATTATCAGGATTGTGTGTGTGTGTGTGTGTGTGTGTGTGTGTGTACGTGTGTACGTGTGTTAGATCTTGGGCCTCCAGCCCTGTATGAACTGTGTGATCTTGGTGACATGCAGTCGGCTCAGGTGGAAGTCATGTGACAGGATGTCCTCGGTCAGCTGCACCAGGAGGCTGCCGTCGATTCGCTCTCTCTGGAACACGCCCACCGCTGCCTCTGATAGGCCGATGAACCGCAGGCAGGCCGACACCTCCTCCAATGAGAGCACAGACAGGTCAGCAGGAGGTCGCCAGGTGGGGTCAGGGTTCAAGCTTTCTGTGACCCCTGTGGACGTCCCGCCTCCCTCTGCACCTCTGGAGTAATCGGTGGTGGGATTGGGAGGGGGCTCAGGGGAGGGGCAGGGGGATTGGCGGTTGAAGGGGTTTAACGCCCCAAAAGGAGCAAACCGACTCTGTGGAGGCCTGAGTCGGGGTCCGGAGGAGGAGAAGGAGTCCACCCACGGCTCTGCCCAGGTGGCCTGTGCTGGCTGAGGAGTGGCGGAGGTGGGGTCTGCAGTGCTGGCAGAGACTGGCTCAGGATTGGCGGGGTTAGGGGCCGGGCAATCCCCCCAGGAGCACGGGTAACAGTAGAGGGAGGCATCTGGAGAGGGCGAGCAGCTGGAGCAGAGCAGGAGAAAGTGAGGTTAGGTTCTAATATCGAAACACCAATACAAAGGGGAAATCATATAAATATATTGGGCTATAGTTTAGTTATATTCCCATATCCACATGTTATTGCCCCGTAAGCATTTATTTTGTCATTTGTAGGTCAAAAGTAATCAATACCTGTAGTTTAAATACGGGGCTTAACTTGGTGATATGTATATAATATATGTTTCGCTTTGAACCCTTTTAAAGGTGGGGTAGTTAAGAATGGAGAAACCAGCTCGAGTGCGCTAGAATTTGAAAGTATGCAGCCGAAAAAAATCTGCCCCTTCCTTCAGACTTCCTCACAGAGCCCCTCCTCCAACACACACGAACGCGCACATGACCAATGAGGGCACGAGAGTGCTTTGTACAGCGCCACGGCTTCCACAGATGACATTTTTTTTTAATGTATTTATTGTCAAAGCATTTAATGTATTCATTGCTATCGGGATGTTAAGAGCATTCCATGGAATATAACAAAGTGTTTCTGAAGTGAATTACCGACCCCACCTTTAAGCATAGTTGATATAAATACCACCAATACCCTTAAGTGGCTGCTCTGGAGCTTTTGATAGAATAACACTCCCGACCAAACATCTATCCGTTGGCATGCTGGTTGCATTGTTGATATTGTAGGCCACACATTTAGACAAGATAAAAGCTTTGAATAAAAAATGACCTCTGGTCCATCTTGAGTCAGGGAAGTTATACATTGGCACCCCTTAATCTGTGGATTACTCTTTGCATACTTGCGAGAGGGTGCTATATGTAGCTATACATTGATATAGTTTAAGTCATTGTGTTAGCATTAGATCCAATGGGAGCTGAAATCTAACGACACTGGTCCTATTTCATTATTTTCCCCAAAAGAAGTGAGTATTTTCCCTCTTAACTTTCGTATATCAACTGCTTCAAAGGAGATTTGGTGGCATCCTTTGATTAGGAAACACTGATTTCTTTAGCTCAATTCACATCAACCGCCACCGCTGATTGGTTGCATTCAAAAACATAGCACCCCCCCACTGTACCTGTCCTGAAGTCCAGAGGAGTAGAAGGAGAGGTTGGGCCTCGGGGAGGTGGAGGCTTTGGGGAACCGAGGGGGAACAGGAGGACTGGGGACTGGACTGGAGATGGAGCCTCCTTTAGAGCAGCGGGGGGGAACGGGAGGTGCGATCAAGTAGCGACACTCCTCTCTTACCTACACACACACACACACACACACACACACACACACACACACACACACACACACACACACACACACACACACACACACACACACACACACACACACACACACACACACACAGAATGAGAATCACCACAGCAGAAAAGTTAACTCCCAAAACTTGACTACTCAGGAGGTTTTATGGGATTGTGTGTGTGGGTGTGTGTGTGTGTGTGCTGGCTATTCTCTGTGTTCTGCTTGGTAAATGTCAAACTTGGTGACCTTTCCACCTCAAACAAACCCCCCCGCCTCACACACACACTGTGTCTTGGCAGGCTACATATCAGGGAATGAAGAACACTGTGTGGCAGGGTATAATCCAGATGCACAGCAAACTTCAACACCCACACTCTCTGTGTGTACCGCTGCTAGCTGCCACCAGAAAATAGTGAATTAAGCAAAACAAAGTGTGATTATTCTCCCCCTACAAACATGTTAACATTAGCCTTGAAGAACCACTTAAAAAATCCAAGGGAGAATATCACAGCTACAAAAACCTTGTTCTAAGCTCAGTTTTTCTTCTGAATAAACCTAATTCATACTAAAACAATTACTGACACTATAAGACAAACAAATACCATCCACCCTGTTTTACTGATAATGGATTTCAGGGAAGTGGAGAGCTGATGCAGAGTAAACACAATCTTGTTTTCTATTCTAATCACATACATTGCTAGACTGCTGCTTTATAGGCATCTTTCATTGTGAAATCAATAATAATGTTGTCGTTATTAAGACCAAAGTCCATCAGTATTGCACTGTAACACAGGACTAAGCTGCCTCTGTGCTACTGAACAACATATCCTATTCCAGTTTACAGCACACGTGTACCAGCATAATTGGTTATATATATTTATATGTATGTATGTATGTATGTACTGTGAGTGTATGGCAGGCTTTCCAGGAAATCCGTCTGTGTGTGAATGTGGCCAGTGAGGTTTAAAAGCTGTTGTGTATGAATAATTCAAAACACGCATCCGGACTTTTAACAACCGGATGCTGCTGTGGATAGATATGAAGGATTAGAGACAGAAGGACAGGAGGCGAAGACGTGAACTCACAGCATCAGATTTTGGAGGTACAGGCGGTGGAGTAGACACTCTGGTCACCACGGTACCAAGAGACCCATCCAATGAGGACGTGGAATGAAAGGAGATGAGGTTCGGCTCCTTTCCCAAGCCCTCTGCATTTTGATTGGTCCAAAGTTCCTCGTAAGGGATTTCCTCACTGGTCCTCATTTCAGCATCAGTCCACTCCGGAGTCACATACTCCCGCTCCTCACCTGGCCCCTCCCCCAGCCGCTCTCCAAGAGAGTCCCTGCAGCGCTGTGATAGGCCGTCCCCACCCCCATACCCGCACATGGAGAGGTGCTGCAGTGCCGGTGCCAAGGAGTCCTGACCCGACACACACATGCGAGAGCGCCGCGGGCTCACACACTCCTCTGTCATACACTCCAGCTCTGGCCTGGTTTCTCTCACAGCTCGAGAGTAGGCATCTGGGTCGAAGGCGTGTCTCAACAGGAGGCTCTCCAGCGCCGCTGTGTGACCCGAGGCCTCGGCCACGTTGAACCGGGGCATGCAGCGTAGCAGCAGGAAGTGGGAGGGGGAGACTTCCTGTCGGCGGAGCACCATGCAGAGCACCACCGTCTTGCTCACGATGTTGAGCAGCTTGTAGCGGTGGCCCTCTCGGACTGCGTGCCGGTCGTAGGGGTTCCTCGGGGGTCGTGAAGGCACCGACACATTGACGGGGAGGCGAACCCTCTCGATGATGCTGCGTACCGTGTGCTCCCCTCCCAGCATGCCTTGCTCCAGAGGGGAGCGTGTGCAAAAGCGTCCACGGCAACCAAAGGGTAGGCTTACGCTCTGATTGGTGCGATGGTTCATACAGACAAGGCAGGGAGTTTTACCTGAAGAGGCAGAGACAGAGAGGATTAGCCAAAGAGATTGTAACGGTCAGATTGTTCCACATGAGCGGAGACAACTTGTGGCTGCCCTCTGAGAAAGCATCGCATCCAGTGTCTTTATTTCCCCAATTTCTTCAAAAAGACCTGTATACATAAAGACAATATATATTATCAATTTCCAAGGATGAATGCACACCTAATTCCAAGCACTCCATAAAACATATAGCTCAAAAGCTTCGTCTTACGTACTTCTAGGAGTCTTTCCGAGGCGTCTCAAGAGCGCGGTCAGTCCCGTCTTTTCCTTAGAGGGCGTGGCACAGAGAAGCTCCGCCTTCCCCATGAGTGACAGCTCATCTCCAGCCTGCAGAGTGAAGCTGTAGGCCTCACTGTCCTCACTGAACTCCCCTGAAACCACCTGCAGCATATACATGTATGAGCGTGTGGACATGACATTGAATGACAGAAACTTGAATTAGGATATTCTCATGTTTCTCAAACCTTGACACTGAACGTGATCGTCTCCATGACAAAGACCCGGTCAGGGAAGACTCCAGCTACTTCCTCCACACTGGAAAAATACTGGATTGGATCCCTGACGTCTCGGTCTTCATCCAACAACTTGAATTTCCCTACAGAGTATGGAAGAAAGATAAGGATGAAGGAGGTAGATACATATATGGACAGAGGAAGAGGAAGTAAGTTCGAAAAGGAAGTGAGGGAAGCACAAGACAGAGGGAGCCCAGGGTAAGGAGAAAGACGGAAGAAGAGGAAGGGGGCAAGGAAAGAGGAGCAAAGGAGGAAGGAAAGGAGAGGTTGTTTTTGTCCTGTCTTTATTTGATCTTTTACAGTCCTGCTTCAAACACGTACTTCCGCAGTAGACACTGTTTGGACGAGGAGAATACAAAAACACCTCTGTGACCTCTGACCTGGCACCAGCTCTTTGCCAATCGAAGGCCGACGGGGTTGGCATGGAAACCAATAAAGGACCCCCATTCTCACGCAGAGCAGAGACACATCACCATGGAGACACTCACACATACACTTGCACACTTTCACCCTTTCTTCCTCTTGCTCATCCCCTCCTCCGTCTGTAAATCCTTTACACTCATGCACTCCAGAATCTGTGTTTGTGTTCTTGGAACCACTTTTTGGGGCTTGTGCAACTTTTTAAGGTTGTAAAGAAGCATTTTAGGATGCGTCCAAATCAGCCTTTGTAAAATCCAACTATCCTTTCCTCTTATTTAGCCGTTTCTGGGATTGCTTTGAACTAATGCAACCCTTGAAGGATCTTCGTTTTTTCTCCTTGGCTCTCAGATTGTGTGTGGGTGAGGGAAAGAGACATGAGATTTTTTTGTCTGGGAGGCAGAGCTGAATACCAAAATCCCCCATCCTCCACGCCAGCACCTCCCTCCTTTTCTCTCCCCCTCTTTCTCCTCCACCCCCCACCTTCAAATTCAACAGAGCCCCCAGGATAAGGAGCTTCCACCCACCGAACAATACCAGCAAGTGCTACTTTTCAACAAAACCCTCCACCAACATTCCCTGAAGGACTGAGGAGGAAATTAAACAGAATTGCCTCTTTACCAAACAAAACTACAGACATTTGTATAAGTAAGAGGATTATTGAGCTAGAACTGAGATGTAACAATATATACGCAATTACGCATACTATTACTCCGAGAAAAATTTAGTTGTTATCTAATTGCGATTTTTCTGACAAATATTGCGATTCGATTTGCGATATTTGTTTTTACGTGACCCAACAAAGTTTATTGTAAAATGCGGCCATATCTCCGCTAGGAAGGTCGCGTCTCTAGCACCCCCGCAGCCCGAGCTACGAGTGAAATAACTAAACTTACATGAAACTTCTGTTGGGTTGCTTTAAAGTCAAGCTTCAGTTTAAGATCCACCCTGTAATAGATGTGTAAAACATGTGATGGAGCATTGCTAACCTGACTCACCAAACCATCTAAAGCTCCATTGGAAGCCATTTGGAAAGGGCAGGCACTTTCAAAAAATATTTGGCAGGTGATTGGATCAATCTGTCTATCACCTTCTATCATGGGCTGGTACATGTGGAGCACAGCACTTCTAATTGGTGTGGATGACTGACACACAAGAAGAACAAAATTGCATCATTTCAAATTTCGATTAAAATCGATTAATCGTTCAGCCCTAGTTCCAAGAAGAACAACTGAATCCCAGAGGCTGTTAACTCCCACACATCAGGCTTTGGTCACCAGCTTCACATTACAGGGGTGGCAGTGGCGCCACTGGCTTCCCTGAAACCCATTCATTCAGCTTTTCTGTCCTCTACCCTTCAGTCTTCATTGACTGCCTCACTGATGGACAGAGAGGATACAGACAGAGAGGATGAGAAGGAGGGGGCATCCTGTTGTCTATCCCCAGGGAGGAACCTATATTGCTCTCCTCCTAAGCTTATTTAGACTTCCTGCATGAAGTCATCACACAGACATTAGCTCATCACCGGCTTCTGATTCAACAACAACTCACCTGTTATTTAAAGAAACAGAGAGGTAGTCCTAAAGTATGCATACATTTCGACTTCAAATTAAATGTCAAAACAGACCAGGTCGGAGGAATTTAGACCAAATATACCACCAACTCTGCACATGAATCCAATTCGCCTCGCGTTGGGAATTTCAACTCGGCTAGCCACAAGTTTCTGGGGCGAGGGTACGGCCAATTGCTATGCTTTGACCACCATTATTTAACCTAGACGGCTCCTATTAATAACAACTGTCACAATTATATATGTTGGATTAACCTGTCTGCTCCTAACTGCTAATACTACCAATATTATGCTGACATATCTAAAATGACAATGATCTCACCGAAACCCCTACCACTCTTGTTTTTTTCATTCTTCCGAAAAGGAGCCTGAGAGGCGGCAGCAGTGTGAGGTGACATCAGCACTCCATCAGTGGAGGAAACAATGAATAAGAGGCATTAGGATCCAGTTACACAGCGAATAATGTGACCGGTCGTACAGTCCCATCAATGGGATGGAGCTCCGGTGAGGTCATCCTGGAGGATTCATTCAGCAGGAAGATGACAGACCAATGGACAGGAGGACTCACAAGGTCACATCTACTGTCTACAGCTGTGAGTGTCCGTGCATTAATCAGTATCCTTAAATGTGACCATATACGGCACATGTTGGAAATGATTATCTAATCTAATATGTACTATGTCCGGTAGTGCTTTCGCCCACATGTTTGCACCTAGCTGTGTAGGCGTTAATTTATTGTATTAACCCCTAACATAAGAGTTTTCCTGTTTTGTCTTGTTAAGTGACTTTGCAGTTGTTAAACTCGTCGTACTCCACACTTTCACAGTATCATTCTGTATTGATAAGTTCCATGTCTTCTTCCATCCCAAACATAATGTATCTAACATATTGTTGAATATGTGGGTGCTTGTTGGGTAGGGCCAGATTTTTCTGCCAATTCATACATTTAACTGGGACTCGTTTTCTTGATTCTGGGAATATTTTGCCTCTGTGTCATGTCCTACTTTAAACATCTAATCTTTTTTGTTTGATCTGCCAAGTTCATGATGGATTACCATTAATCAACAAATGGAAGACCTTTCCCCTTGTATCGTCTCCATGTGTTCATTCAAGACATATTCTCATGAGTTCACGTGGGAATACATGACTAAACTTGAACTGACTGTATTTAATTAATTTATCTTTAGAGCAAGCCATCAGACATGACTTGCCACTATCAGTTTATCATTGCTATCTTACTGTCTTTAGTATCTTAAGTTTAGTTTTTTTTGTCCCAACAAAAATAGAGCACGTGGAAAAGGTAAAACTTGGCCAACATTTGTCCCCCCAGAGTGATTTAGTGAGACATTGTTTTTCTTTTAGGGTGAGAACAAACCTTTGACTGAGTAGGACATTTTTGGACGTGCTTCTTTACATATGCAGAGTATATGTGTGTGTGTGTGTGTGTGTGTGTGTGTGTGTGTGTGTGTGTGTGTGTGTGTGTGTTGTGTTTGTGTGCACTCACCCTGGTACTGCAGAGGGATGTCTATCTTAGGTCCGATAACGTAGTGTCCCTCCTCTAGGCTGTGGGCAGTCACTGTGGTCCACTGACGACAGGAGTGTAACAGAACCACATCCTCCTCCGACAAGCCCTCCACACATTCACCTGGAACACACACACACATAACACACACACACACACATATGAATTAGGATTAACAAACCGTCTACCGGCCTGAGATAACATAATGAAACAACAGGTTTACATTTTTAAGATCACACTATATAGCTCAGTAAATGAAAAGCACTTATTGTAAGTCGCTTTGGATAAAAGCGCCTGCAATGTAATGTAAAACACTCCCCATAGACAAGCACATGCATTTAGGATTCAGTGTCCATAATTACCACTATAAAGGATGGTTCACCACCCCTAACCTACTGATCAGGATGGCGCTATGTTACTGGCAACCCATTATTACACAGCCCCCATACACAAACACACACACACACACACACACACACACACACACACACACACACACACACACACACACACACACACACACACACACACACACTAGAGCCATCATGTAGCACAACAGCATTGATTTCTGCTGATGGCACAGTGGTACATGCACACACTACCCTTTACACATAGATTACATTGATGCACATGTATTGTTCTTCTTACTGATGGTTAGCTTGTGGTTTGAAAACAAACACCGGACAGATGAGATGACATGTCAAAATGTTTTGCTGCATGTTAAATTATTTTTAGGCCCAAATCACAAAGACATATTTTCCAATGTTATGCCTCGTGGTAACTGAGCCACTCAAATAAACTTGTATTTCTCATCGATAAAACTTCAGCTACCAGACCAGAACAATGGATGTGACTTTTTTCCGTTCAAAGCAAGAATTGTAAACAACAGTATTGCCATTTTCCATAAACAATATGGTTGCTCTGGATGACTCACAAACAAACAGCTGTTTATATGAGTTACTGCAAGATCCCACTCGTCATTAGGGTGCTGGATGTAAAAAGTCATGAGTTCCAGTGAAAAGAAGCCATTGCAAACAACCCAAGGTCTTACATGTTTGAAAGTTGCAATGAAAGAGACCTTTTTGTTTATCATTGGATTTTATTTCAAACCAATAATACAAAATACTGACAACTGTCAACAGTAAGGTGAGGAACCAACAACTAAACAGCCAAACCGGGAGCAAAAAGACACAATAAAAATATAAAAGTAGTCCGCCTTTTATCAGCAACATAAGGTTCTTAAACTATCAAATATCACACGTGAGAATAATCCGTAAACAGATTGGCGCTTTACTCCATAGTTTAGTTTAAAATGTAAATGTTGCAGCAACAGTTCATCATTGCAGCGGATGGATGCCAACTTTACATATTTATATATTTTAACTGATGATTTTAATGTAGTGAAGCAACAAGTCAGTACTCTTAATTTTAAAAAAGTAGAGTAAGACGATTTTTACAGCACAAGTAAATGTACACCTTACTGTCCACTGGTTACTACCACAGCTAATTCTACTTAATTGACGTGAGAACATGTTTAAATGTGATTTGGGTTAACAGCAACGTAATGTTTTGACATGTTTGAGAATTGCCTTTATGTAACAATGTTCTTTAATGGATTTGTAGGGTAAGTATTTGATTTCATAGCATTGAATTGTAGCCCCCTTCACACTGAATTACACCCCCACACTCACTAAGGCTACCACTGAACCACATTCTCTCCATGCAGAAAAACATTGTTGTTGTTTGCATGAAATACTGACATCATGCCCTTTTGTTAATAACTAACCAACTGGGTTGACTGGTTTTGCAAACAAGCAGGCATCTGTGTGAGTTAACTTCAGTGCAGTTAATAAACACCTACGGGTGCTCTCAATGACACGCGCGCCACCAGAAGTAAGGTGCGTAATTTTCGGACACGGCTCGGGTGCGCGCTTCTGCCCACGAAGGAAAGTTGGAGGCTTTCCTCCTCGTCGCTTCTCGTTAGTATTCACCACATTCACCGACAGATTACAGCATTTACATATGAAAAGAATTGAGCAGCACTTGAGCAACACAACAGACACTTTGTGGCTTTCCGGGACTCGCTGGACTGGAACAACTTTGTCCATGACACCCAGCGACCCTTCCCAAAGTAAAGACACCAAGTCTGAGAGAATCATGTTGGCGGAAAAACATGAAACAAATGCATTGAAAACTGATAATAAATGTTTCTGAGTGATTCCCGGGTTGCTGTATGAACTAAATAAATCGCTGTCCGAGAATGAATGCTGCAGCTGCATCAAGGTGGCCAGATTAAAACGAAATAATAACGGAAATACTGGGCACAAGTAGTTTCAAAATAAGAGCATCAATTGTGCCAATATATCTTTTACCCCTCCAAAAAGTATTTTGACTTATTATTTTTCCTTTAATTACATCAATAATGACCAACACATTGCAAAAATAAATTATAGAGTATAACAAATTACAATTAGTCCCTTTTTTGTAATTTGAAAGGCAGTGCTAATTGTATTGAAAGAACTATGAATAATGTATGCACTATAAAGCTATTTTAGTTTTGAGCAAATATGCAACATTTTGTTTGAACCCATTAGGCAAATTAAGTTATGCTACATTAGCAAAACACTCAGTTGCCAGGAACTTATTATTAATTTTCATTATTTAAGTATCATGCATATTACTTATCGACAACTAAACTCTGTAATTTAGTAACAAAACAGCATCTTCAAATGTTGGTAAACAATATAATAGTGTTTGTTACGAACAATATAAACTACAGAAATTCTGAGTGTAAACGTTATAATATATCATTCATTAACATGGAATGATGTCAAATGTGGGTCATAACCTCTAGTTTGTTGACTGATCTACCACTGCATTCAAAAAGATAAGCAGCACTTATTTGTCCATATTTCGTTATGTATACATTTTCTGTTTTAAACTTGTATTACTATTAAAATATGCGTGCCTAGATTTAAAAAATATTGTATTTGTTTGATAGAGAATATAACTTTTATTGCCAAGATTATGCAAATGTATCCATAACTTCCAAACACTGATAACATTTCGGTTTTAACTTTAATTATTTAAAAGTGATAGTTAGGCATGTAAAAGGTGTTACTTCTCTTTTAAAACCATCAAGGTTGGGAATTTATTTTGAAGTCTTTTACCGGAAACGATATATTTTCCTTCCATTCTTGATGTTCTTGATACTGTTGAGTTTTTTCTGTAAATTGCTTCAGTTGTTCTCACACCCTGCGTTTTCTCACATAACAAACCGTGTTAAACACATCCACCTCGATACAAATATTACCCTTTTTATTTTATCATGACATGGATGCGATATTAGTCATACATATTCCTACTGTCATGATTCCTGTAACAAGGGTGGAACGTTAGAGCCAGTTCATAGTTGTCGTGCAACAGTGCTAAAAGTTATTTAACGGTGGTTTCCCCCGGTACCGGCAGTCTCTTACCGTGTGCCAGGCGCACCAGAGTAGGCAGACGGAACTTGCTGACCACCGCGTCCAAAGGCAGCGCCAACGGGCTCCAAGTGATCTCCGACAGGCTCGCCGACAACTTCTCCATCCTCCCGGGTCATCACGCTACCGGAGATAAGGGTGCTGATAACGGGGAAGATAATAGCGGTGGTGGTGGTGATAACGATGGAGATGGAGAGGGTGGTGGTGGTATGATGGCAAAGAGTTTCGCCATGTTTGAATGTAGGAAAAAAGGGAGCGCAGTCACAGTCGGTGCGCAAAAGGGGTGGGAGGGAGAGTAAGATCTTTCTCTCTTTTTCTCCCTCTCTGTCATTCAGGATTTGTCCACCCCCACACATACGCGAGAACAAGACAGCACAAACGAGTTTATTATCATTTATAATGGAGATCACATATGCAGAAGCTTCCTTTCTATCTGGCCTAAGCTTATTTGATTGATACCCTGCCTGCCATGTAGCTTCGTGTTTTCTCATCAATTATTGCAGCACTTTGTCCACAGAGGTACATCTGGTGTGTGGGTGGCAGGTTAGGTGAAAGATGCAGGGACTTTTCTAGGTAGGATTTCTCAATATTTCCTCCCAAGGTACCTTCAGGGTGGTACATTTACTTAAGTGATTTACTGGAGTATCATTAAATATATATTTTTAGGAATAGTAAGGCAGTGCAAAACAGGCAATTCAACGTGCTTTACAAAACAAAGATTTAAAGTCTAAAAACATACAAACTTAGAAAATTACTATCCAACCAAATTAGCCAACTTAAACATTAAAATGTGATTTTAAAGGTTAATGTGTTATCAGAAATAATCCAGAATAATATGTACTATACATGCTAAATGTTCCAATCCCTAAAACACCACCTGTATAGACAGTATATGAAATATAAGGGGCCGTCATGATGTTTTAGTGAATGCACTTTGAATAGCCGGCATGATAAACTTGAAACCAGGGGCAGTAAGCAACCATGACAGCTCCCCTAGACTCTCAGGCCAGACATGTATTTAATGATGTGACATTACGGTAGAACAAATTCATGAATGCCCACACACCGGTATATCTCATTCCTCCTGTCAGAAACAATTCTCCTCAGTCCCAAGGAGAGCAGCTCTGCAAAAGGCTACTACTACTCAAATGTTCATATAACTGGTTTTGAGGTGAATGTTATGCTTACATTTAATATAACTAATGAGCTGATAGAGAGATCGTTTCCAAATAAGAACAACATTTCATATTTACAATTTTCAGAGTATTGACTCCATTTAAAGAAGTCCCATTTCTAGCCCACATACAGTAGTGATGTTGCAGAAGTGGAATCAGTTTATCCATCTCTTCACTCAGCACTAAACCTCTTTTGCCCCAGGCAGGATTCTGCTCAAATCACTCTTAGTTCACTGAACCAAACTGAAAACGGAAACAGATTCATTTGTTGTCGTTTTTTTTGCCAACAAACGTGTTGCAGTGTGCCAAAACCCAGAGTGAGTAGTTCCGAGGTAAAAGCTAAAAGGGTTGAGTGTGCAGATTGGGTGTATTGGGATAATCCCCTCACACATTGTTGATTAAATTAGTGATGCCTTGCCTAACCGACAACTCACACATCCACTCATGACCAAATATGGCAGTGCTGTAGTTTATTCTGTCAGTCAATTAGTTAAAACGTAAACTCAAACTGTGATTCATTAGCCTTTAATAGCTCACTCATTGTAGCACAACTGCATGGAAAACACAACTAAAGGACTGCATAATACATACTGAACCAAAACGATTTGTGGATGGGTTTATAGTTACGAATGTTGTTTACTCCAATTTTAAACATCATGGACACAATTTAGATTCAGTAGTTGGCTAGAGAAAATGTCTGATGATGTCCAAAAGTATTATTCAAGTCTTAGCTCCACACTAGCTAGCATCCCTTTTTAAAAGTGGTATTGACCATGTTGAAATACATATGCTGTGTAGGGCAGGGCAATATGAAGAACGTCTAATATCACAATGTTTAACCAAATACCTTGATAATGCAACAATATTAGATGTAATGCTTTCACACAATATTTACACATTAGATTTATTTTCATTCGATAGCATTGATGTTCTCTGAAATCTGGGGACTTCAGAGAACATACATTTAATGTATTACCAGGAAGACTACATTTATTCCATATTACGATTAACTAAATCTAAGATATCTCGTCTCATATCACAATATGGATATATTCCCCAGTCCTATTTCTCTCACCATAATCTGCTCTCTGTTTTTATAATAAGTTACTGCGGAACAAAATAATGTGACTACACTCTATAGCCCCAACAAAGCCAACAACGAAATGATACGTTTTAGATAGCAACTTTATTGGTTCCATATTAACAAAAATTCAAATGTGAAGCTGGACTTCTGGACTAACGATGGGGCCATATTTTCACAGCAGGGGGAGGGTTGGTTGGCATGGTGGAAGACTTAATGGGCAGCCTCTGCAAAAGAAGAGCGCAAAAAGGACACGTTTAAAACCAAACAAAATTCAATGTAATCAAGCAAGGTGAGAATAACAACGTATCGAGTCAAGTTGGTTGCAGACAAGCTAGCTAACATTGATAGAAAGCTGATCAGGTTGTTGTTATCAATCTGCGGGACAAGGTGAACACCCTCCGCTTTGCTAGCATTATATTTTGTGTGAGAACAATTATGCTTTTGCCCACCAGTGCCATGTTATTTACCAATACCAGGTACTCCTATAGTATGAATAAACACACATGTATGGCTACTTACTTGCATCCTCAGCCTTTTTGCCTGAGAAAGAAAGAAACAGAAAGGTATTAATTCAAATGTTCCCAAACCACTGAAACACAGCTTTTTAAGTATCCAAGCAACTTCAGCTGCTTACATTTACTCGGACTAAGCAGGTCATGAGATCCCAAATATTTGTAACAAGTCGAGCTAAAATGTTTTAAAACGACAGTACTCGTTCTTCTCCAGTATCATATGCACCACAACAAATGTCCCTTCATTTTAGTTGATCAATTCATGAGAACCACAATATATGATCAAAGTGATGACGGCAAATTTGGAAACAGATTTTTTTTAATATTTTATTTTGATATACTTTATTAATCCCCGTGGGGAAATTGTTTCTCTGCATTTAACCCAGAGTGCCTTGGAACGAGTGCCTTGCTCAGGGACACCTCGGTAGCACTTGGCGGGACTTGAACTGGTGACCTTCCAGTTGCCAAGCCAAGTCCCTATCGACTTCGCCTCCACCGCCCCAAGATATCCCATTACATAACAAAAAACAAACTACATTACATACTGTTTTTATTATGGACTTCAATTTCAACATACTGTACAAAAGAGTTCAACTCACCTCCAAAAGCAAGTCTGGAGTATGCGAATGTATAGAGGCCAACTCCCACCCAGACCTCTTGGTAGGCCTTAGTGTAGTAAGGGCTCATCTTGGTCAAAAAGCTTGCAAATGCGCTCCCAGCCATCTGTGGGAGAAAAACAGCAAGGGCATAGTCTTAATACAGTATGTACAATCTCAAACAGCAGTTTATTTCAGTCTAGGCATCATTGGAACATCAGAAACACTAGCCTAAAAAGGGTCATTCATTTTTTGAGAGACAACAAACTTAATTCACAATTTTACTGATTTTCTGATCTTGTGCTCTCTTGCTAGGTCTTTAAATGTCATTTTATAATGTGATTCCGCTGCACTATATCTTGCACATATCTCTTAATGTTTGTAAGGAAAGCACTTGACTTGTGTTGAAAGGTATTCTATAAATAAACTTGCCTAGAACTATTTTTGGATATTTAATTAATCTTTAAATGGGTCCTACTTCCGGCACAATCGATTTTATACTGCTGTAATGTTGACTAAAGCTACGTTTTTGTAGCTGAATCCTGCATTGAGACAATGTTGTTAACATTAGTCGATATCAAGTTATCTGGGTTGCTTAAAGCTACAGTGACCCTTAGCTATGTCAGGCCTTGCTAAGGACTTTGGAAACCTATGAAATACTGATTAAAAGAACATGTTAAGAAAGCCACGCATTCACTTCTCAATGCATTTACTGTTATAGGGAAACGATGCATTATTTGTATTGACGTGTCAAATAAGTTATCATTACTGACAACAACGTCATTTATTTGGCTAATGCTAATAGTGCTAACATTACAACCTGGCAGTCATGGTTAGCTTTATGTGTACAATACACGCCCATTACATCAAACGAGAGTATTCAAAGCGGTTATATAGATAAATGTTGATGTAATTAAACTTGTATAGCTAACTATTTCAATCAATGATAGATGCTAGCGTGTTAGCATGTTCTCAGCTGTACAGTACAACCATAGAGAATGCTAGTAGCAGGAAGCTAGCGAGCTAACTGAGTACACCTGCAAGAATAGCAAACAAAGCTACACTAAGTACAGATAATAGCTTCATTTCAAATTGCTGGCGTGAGACAACAACGGGTTTTCTGTTTAGAATGAAGTGACTTTGCTTAATACGTGTATATTCTTCCCTTACCTTTCAGTTTGTCCCTGCAGTGAGAAGGTCAGTGCTCTGTTGCTAATCGTCAAAGTCGTGGTGAAGTCTTCTTCTACGCTGTGCAGTGTTTTCTACAGGTTTGTATATGCAGCGCCACCAAATGGAGGTACACGAATACGTTT
Organism: Harpagifer antarcticus; assembly: GCA_902827135.1. NCBI lineage: Eukaryota > Metazoa > Chordata > Actinopteri > Perciformes > Harpagiferidae > Harpagifer > Harpagifer antarcticus. Next base: position 66,848 of record CADEHL010001421.1, read on the forward strand.
ACTTTGATAACTGTCTAGCTAGCTCCACCCTGAGGAACACATTATTATTTTCTACTTTCAACGTTTTCTTTAAAGGAATTTGAAATATCGGGGTTATTTGCTGTTTCACAACACACATTTGTGAAAAGTGCACAGTTTTATCCATATTTACAGATTCAGAACCATTTAATTATAATTAAATATAATAAAGTTTAAAGAAACCAATGATATTATGTTAAAAAAAACGGGTCTTACACTACTATACATGCATCTATTATAGCTAAAACAAATGTAATACCTTTACATTTGATCTGATTTCGTTTCACCTATGTCACTGATACTTCAATTTCCATCTAACTATAAGGAAACGTTATTTTTTATCAGTTCTGTCAACAAAGGGTATAAAGCGTATCTAGGTCATTCTTAATGTTTCTTCTATTGAGGATTTCCGGGCAAAGCTAACAGTATGGATGGATAAGTCAACAATCGTAAAACTCAAAAAGTGTTTTGCATGATTATGTGACGAAAAATGCTGTGGGCATACACTACAATAATCAAATCAAATCAAATCAAATTTTATTTATAGAGCACATTTAAAAACGATGTTTGGTCGAGCCAAAGTGCTGTACATGTAATAAAAACATTTTACTGCAGTGCAATTGTAAAAAAGACAGTCATTTAGCAACAGCAAATATAAAAAACAATACACAGGGAAATGTCAGTAGTCGTGCTCCGCTCTAGCTAGAAAGCCTGAGAGAAGAAGTGAGTTTTTAGATATGATTTAAAAACCCCTAGGGTCTGGGCCGACCTCACATGGAGGGGCAGAGTGTTCCAGAGCCTCGGGCCAGCTGCTGCGAAGGCTCGGTGCCCTCGTGTTTTGAGCCTAGTCTTCGGCACTACCAGCAGCAGCTGGTCAGCAGACCTTAAAGCTCTGGCTGGGGTGTAGCGCTGGAGGAGTTCAACTATATAGGCCGGAGCCAGCCCATTTAGAGCTTTAAAAACGAATAAAAGGATTTTAAAATCAATTCTGAACTGAACTGGAAGCCAGTGTAGTGAGGCCAGAATTGGGGTGATGTGGTCGCGCTTTTTGTGTCCAGTCAGCAAACGTGCAGCTGCATTTTGGACCAGCTGCAGGCGTTTAATTGACGCGTGGTCCATACCCATATACAGGGCGTTGCAATAGTCCAGTCTCGAGGTCACAAAGGCGTTGATGACCCTTTCCATGTCTTTAAAAGATAAATAGGACTTGGTTTTGGCCAATAGTCTTATTTTAAAAAAGCAGGATTTGACTACGCTGCTGACCTGCTTATCGAATTTAAAAGTGTTCGTCAAGGTCACGCCAAGGTTCATGACCGAGGGGAGGATGTTTAGTTGGAGGGAGCCCAGAATATCAACCTGAGAGGCTGGAGGTTGTGGTCCAAAAAAGATGACCTCCGTCTTGCCCTCGTTAAGAGTCAGGAAGTTGTTGCTCAGCCAGGATTTGATCTCCGTTAAGCAGTCCATCAACTGCTGTAGTGACTGTGTTATGTTTGCTTTGAGCGGGAGATAAATCTGGACGTCGTCAGCGTAGCAGTGGAAGGGAATGTTGTGTTTTGTTAGAATAGAACCTAGGGGCAGTATGTATAGTAGGAACAGGATGGGGCCCAGAATCGAGCCTTGGGGGACCCCACAGGTAAGAGGGGCTTTGGCAGAGGAGAAGGCACCTAGCTGCACTGAAAAGCTACGGTCCTTAAGGTAGGACCTGAACCATGCGAGGGCAGAGCCTGTGATGCCAGCGGACTGTTCAAGCCGTGACAGCAGGATGCCATGGTCCACGGTGTCGAAGGCAGCTGTCAGGTCCAACAGCACCAAGACAGCTGGGCTACCTGAGTCGGCGGCTAGGAGCAGATCGTTAAAAACTCTTAAAAGGGCTGTTTCAGTGCTGTGCATGGGTTTGAAGCCAGACTGAAACTTTTCATGGATGCCATGAAGGATTAAAAAAGACTGCAGCTGGGCGTAGACTACGCGCTCCAGGGCTTTTGATAAAAACGGTAGCTGGGAGATGGGCCTAAAATTTGCGAGAGTGGAGGGGTCGAGACTTTTCTTTTTAAGTAGTGGGGTAACCACGGCATGTTTAAAGGCAGCTGGGACACATCCTGAGGTAAGAGAGGTGTTTAAAAGTAATAAAATACTTGCTCCAACTGAATGAAAAACCTCTTTGAGAAGGCGTGAGGGAATGCTGTCCGAGGAGCAGCTTGTCGGTCGCAGGTGCTCCACTATGTCCGAGAGAGAAGAGAGGGAAATAGGCTCAAAGTGGTCGAGGACAGCAGGGCACAGAGAGGGAGCAGGATCGGGGGTAGCACTAGTGTGAGCTAGCCTAAGAGCAGATATTTTTCCAATAAAAAATTTAAGAAACTTATCGCAGAGAGCAGGCGATGGCACAACAGAAGAAACATCACGGGGATTAATGATGGAGTTGAGGACATTAAAAAGAACCTGAGGTTTGTGGCTGTTTTTAGAGATGAACAGAGAAATGTGCTCTGTTTTGGCTGCTTTGACTGCCGTCTGGTAGTCAGACAGGGAAGCACGAAGGATTTCCAGGGAGACATGGAGTTTATCCTTTTTCCACTTTCTCTCAGCACGCCTGCAAGCGCGTCTGAGAGCACGAGTACAGTCATTGAGCCACGGTTCTGATAGAACTTTGTTGCGTCTAAGCGTAAAAGGAGCAACAGAATCCAGTATTGGTGTGCATGTCAAGTCAAACATAGAGAGAAGCTCATCAGCATTAAAAGCACAGTCCACATCTAATTTACAGATAGGAGAAGCATTAAAAACATCAGAGAACTGTGAGGCAGTCAAGGGGTTAATCGAACGCAGACGACGCGCAGGGGCACGTGATTCGACTCCTGCGGAAGGGATGGAGGTTGTAAACAGAACCGGTAAATGGTCTGAGATACGCGTTGCTGCACATATTTCATCCACAGATACAGACAGTCCAAACGACAATACCAAGTCCAAAGTGTGTCCTTTTTCGTGTGTTGGGCCAGCCACGGACTGAACAAGACCAAAAGAATCAAGGAGATTTAAAAAGTCCCTAACCAGAGGTTTGGACTCACAACACACATGGACATTGAAGTCTCCGGAGATCAAAACACGATCATAATTCACCATGATCCCGGACAGAAAGTCAGAAAAGTCATTTATGAAATCCTTATTGTGCTTTGGCGGACGATACACAACTGCGCAGAGTATAGGCGAGGCCGGATTCAGTTCAAAAAGCTGCAACTCAAAGCTAGCATAGCTAGTGACATGGTGTAGCAATCGGCACTGGAGGCTAGCTCTAAACACCGAAGCTATGCCCCCGCCATGGCCGGTGGCACGGGGGGAGCTGAAGAATGTACAGTCAGGAGGAAGAAGATCAAAGAATGATGTGTACTCGCCAGCGTGTGCCCAGGTCTCCGTCAGGAACATGAAATCCAGATCACGGGAGGTGAAGAAGTCGTTCAGCAGGAACGTTTTGTTAGCTATCGACCTAGCATTTAGCAAAGCCAGACGTAGTTTTTGCTCCGGGCTTGCCGACGGTGTAGATCGTCTCAGCTGACGAAGATGTCCGTGGTGAACGCCGCGCGGGCCGGGAGCAGTCAGGCGGGCAGGAGTAGCTGCCAGTCGGACAGGAGGAGCAGTCAGTCGGACAGGAGGAGCTGCCAGCGGATCCAGCAGAGTCCGTAGCTCCGGAAAGACAGGGCGAATCCACCGATCCCTCACATGGCGTGCAGCGGGAGGGCCATGACATCCGAGGCGTGGATAGGTCCCGGAAGAAGCCGTCAGGTAAGCTTTTAGGTGGACCAGTGCACCACCACGCTTTCCCCGTCGTCTGAAGCGCTTTCGGCGAGGCAGGATGCGGGGCAACCGGCGCAGGTAGGTGGGTATATCCAACAGAAGAGGGGGGGGGGGGACGATTTTTGGTTGCCAGATGTGGTTTTGGGCAGCAGTATCAACTCCAGTGAGGGTCTGAGGTGGAGGAGAGCTTGGCGATCATAGACGAGCAGAGCAGAGACATTCTGACAAACATAAAACAAAAACAAGAAAGCTATAGGTAGACAGCTGAGCGAGCGGCGGGCCGACACAGGCGCCATCTTGAATCACGTCCTGTATGTATGTGCATGTGTACAATAACCTTCTAACCCCTTACTTTCACATCATGGTGTGTCTTTTCCAATATCATGCTTTGTTAGATAGTTTTAGACTTTCCACAGGAACATTGTAACTATCTTGCTGCACTGCTTTCTGGTGCCTGTGCCAGTGCCATAACAGAGGTGGGAATTTGAGGTGAGGGTGCAGCTGCTGCGTTGCCCATGCTGACTGTCAACTATGTCTGATCACCATAGTGAAACAACACATACAACACTGACACTGCTGTCAAGGGTAAAGTTGGCATTGTGTAATGTGCTCCACTGTCGGTGCACCTTGTTGCTCTTCAGGTGAATGGAAAATAGCACTTTACTCAAAATGAAACCAAATGAGAGAGAAGGAAGATTCATTTTTTTAATAAACATGTCCAGTTATAAGTTGGTATGACCCTTAAAAGGAACTTAAAACAGTTTCACATTAATGCATTAAACAAAAGTACATTTCCAGAGACACTGACTGTGTTTTGTTTCCTGAAACATCAGTAACAAGGATCTGCTATTGAATCACAGCTGAAACCAAACCAGTTGACTCTGGCATTTGTGAGCATGTGATTACTTTTTAGCCAAGAGAAAGTTTGAATGAGAGCCGGCAGGAGTGATTTGGGCCTGCAGTGAGCGTGGGCGGGACTTTCCACTCTTGTTTGTCCTCCTGCTCAAAAAGGCAAGAGGCACCTTGTTTCATTTGTGAGCACCTACAGCCAAGTCCTATTTGAAGGGACCTCATCGCAGAGTTGTGCCAATCTGAAAGGATACAGCTGAGGATATTTAGTGTTCATGTTACACACCCTACTGTTCTTCATTGTTAGACATTATGTACTAGCTGTGATCCGTGACTACAGTCCTACTACAGGTATGTTGAAGACTTGTGACCTGGCCTGTTATTTCTGTGCGTCTTTGTAGAGAAGGACTAGCTACTTCCATACAGAGCAGCTATTTATTTGAGCTCTTTGTTGAATGTTTGCAAGTGTGTACTTGTGTCTGTCGGAGGTAAAGTATGGGTGTGGATGGGTGTGTTCATAACGTGACTAATCAAACCGTGGAGGCGGTTAACTTAAATGTTATGGAAGAAACTTGGACACTGCAGTATTTACCCTTGGTATCGTTGATTTCTCTCGAGTGGAACACTTTCTAATCTACGTCTTGTGCGTCTTTACTGAGGTTGATCTCCTGCTGTGGTCAGAGGCTACATGGCTTCAGGTGTAGCAGAGGAAGACGATGGAGGCATTCCATTGGACATCGACAACGTGCACATGCTCCTCCAAGGTCAGTCTATTCCTGTACATGATGTTGTGACATGTGATGTGCTGCAGCGGGGAAACCGTGCTGGCTAAACTTTGAAATGTGTTGAGGAGATTTCAATCCATTTTGCATTACTAGGATCTGATGTAAGTCGCTTTGGATAAAAGCGTCTAACAAGTAACATGTAATGTAATAATATATATGTGTTCATCAACGAAAGAAGTGCTTGAAAAGTGAAAATAAATATATTTTAAAGGCAGCTTAAAGGTGGGGTAAGTTTGAGAAACCGGATCGAGATACACTTTTTGTTATATTCCATGGAATGCTCTTAGCAATGAATATCTTAAGTGCTTTGACAAAAAATCCATAAAAAAATATCATCTGTGGAAGCCGTGGCGCTGTAAAAAGCACGACCAATCATCTGAGCCGGCCCGGCTAAAGTAATTGGATGGCCTACCTGCCTGTCAGCCTTCCATCTGTGCACAAACTTATCTCGTACCCTCCTGGTCATGTGCGCGTTCGTATGTGTTGGAGGAGGGGCTCTGTAAGGAAGTGGCAGATTTGTTCAGGCTGTGTATTTTCAAATTATAGCGCACTCGAGCTGGTTTCTCCAAAATGACCTACCCCACCTTTAAATTATTGTTTGCTGAGAGTGGAGGTGATGTTTTCCCTGTGCATTGACAATTTGGGGGGATCTACTGCACAGTAAAAGTGTAATGATTGCTTTATTCTTTGATAATAAACTTGTAAGTTAACCATGTTCATTAATCAGACAGATATTTAGTTACCAAACATGCTTGTACTAACAATTTTGTTATGCTGTTTGAAAATGATGGAAATGTTTTTATTCAACATGTACCTGTTGAATTAAGTGTAACCACTGCAGATGGTAACATGGGAACAATATGAGATATACATGGCATGTTTAACGTAAGAAGTCTATGTAAGAATCTATAATTGTTTTTCTTTACCTGATAAACATATGTGCCTTACAATGGCCTGTAGCAGAAGTGTATTATTATTTGGTGAAGCTATTTGTTTGTACTGGCACGTCAGGTGAACTGGGTGGAGTGGAGTGATTAAAATGCTCAGGACTTTCCTGCCTTGGCATGCTCCTAAACAAACAGTGCAGACTGAATCACAAACTAGTCTCCACAACTTATTTGGAATAATAGCCATGTTTGATCTGCATGAAATAAACTCTGATGTGTCCTTTTGCAGTTTAAAAAGCACTACAAACTCTTCAGAAACATTATTACATATAGATACAATAAATAGTTGTTAAAGGTTTAAAAAAGTAAGAGTATATCATTATGAGACACACCCACTGTGTTATGTTCAATACAGTTATTCATACTATATAACTGTAATTAAAGTAGTTATATATTTTGAATCTGAAATGAATTAAAGCAAATTATTTCATTTGATAAAAAGATAACTAACATTTTCCACATAGCTCTACTTGTCAGTATACCCTTCAAACTAAAATACATTTCCCAAACTACCTGCATTTTCTGTAAGTTTCTGTTCCATAATACCGTAGGAAAAAAACCGTTATAATGAGTTAAATATTCATGTTTTGGCAACACAAGCTTAGAGACATCTCCAGTACCATGTATGCCCAAAACCACCTCAATGTGTGTGTGCATATGTGTGCATCAGAGTCCATCACTGCTGTGTGTGTCTCTCAGTATCTATGTCTGTCTGTCACTGTCTTGGAAGCAATCCCCTTCTGCAGCCAGATCTGAGACGGTAGCCTTACTTTAGCTCAAACAGGAAGCCAGCGACTGTGGCTCATGTGGTGTTAGTTATATGTTGTTAAAAGTACAATCTATTCTCCTTATTGATGGATTTATTGACTATTAGTTATAAGCATGGAGTGTCGAAAGGTCCTTTATTCCTCTGCTTTTGGTGAGTAGCTTATGGCCTTCCGGCTGCTTAGATCAGAGACCCTACTGCTACTGTATTTTGAAATATCAGGATTATCATGGACTTTACAGAAGCATATTTCAGAGAGGGAAAGTCAGCGAAGGTCATGTTGCTTTTGAGGAAGATACTGTAATACATTTGACCATTTTTCTGTGCATTCGTTTGCATTAGTTGCTCTTCTCAGTCCAGCTAAAGATGAATAGTTCACAGTCTTAGAACACATGCGTTTAGCACATTGTTTAAGTTGAATGACTACAACTTGTTTTATATAAATCAGTCTGATTGATGAAGCCAGTGATCAGATACTCACTTTAATACATACTTTTCTTACAATGTGTTTGTCTGTTTCCTCAACAGTGGAGCATGAACAGATTCAGAAGAGGACATTCACCAACTGGATGAATGCTCAACTGTCTAAGGTACTGTATTTTGAGATACCATATTAATATGTCATGCTTATGGAATAAATGAACTTTTGTTACATTTGTCGAAAAGCAGGGTGGATTTACTCTCTTCTATACGTGTCTAAGCCGTTTTCCTATTGCAGGAAGTATCAAACAGCTGATGTTAACAAGTAAATAAAGACCTGGGGCTTAAAATAGTATATATCTTTAGGATGTTATATCTTTGGCTGTTGGATTATTTAAATGAGTTTATTAGAGGCTGGAGTGATGCAGAAAGGGACTTGTGAGAAAAAGTGAAACATGTCTGCAGTCTGCTTTTGCACACATTACCTGATTCCACATTCTCACATTAAGTTCACTTAACGTTTGAGTGTTATGTCCAAAAAACACCTTAAATGTATGATACGTCACAAGCAAAGTATGATCACAGGTGTGGAAATGTTACACCCAGAGTTTGCCACAATATGCGCTATTTAAACACTAATTAGCATATGAGCGCATGTTTTGGAGAACTGTACTTAAAGTGTTGAGATGACGTCGTGCTGTGGTGGGGCTGTAAATGATGTGAAGGACATGCTGACTCGTTGTTCAGACGGTGAGGTGCAGTGAATCCGCATACAGAGGATCTGTTGGAAAGAGCCCTTGATCTGCTGGTGACGCCGGCTGGAGTATAAATAGTGGTTCTGTGAGGCAGCACAGCACGTAATTTGAATCCAGGCGCCCCTTCATAACCTCATGTCCATAAAGTCACCGGTTCATAACCAGCTGTTACACCAATATGGGGGCACTGACGACCCCTAACAGGAAATACTCCCATTATGTCTAGGGGACAAACTTCTCTGTTGTGATTTGACCTAAAGCTGTGACCCACACTTCAGTGTCATTGCTATACGTTTAGGATACAAAACTGAATTTACAAAGTAGCTGCATGTAGCATTTCAAAATCACGTCACTGCAAAATACACGGCTTGATAAACAGTGTTCTAGCTTTAGCAACATGGTAAACAACCAGGAAGATCACATTTCCCATAAATCATTTTGCTTCCTGTTGCGCCTTAGATTTTCTTATGTGGTTTGCAAAAACATAAACAGGTCACAAACCTTAACGCATTCATTCATTTGGCAAAATAATATTAAAACGTAATTGTGTGTTGTTACAGAGATGCCCTCCCTCTTTTGTGTCCGACCTCTTCTCTGACCTCAGAGATGGGTCTCAGCTGCTTGACCTGTTGGAGGTGATGAGTGGCCAACCTATGGTGAGTTACTGCAATGTGCTTACAAATGTATCCTAGAATGAATCAGTAGAAAAGTATTCTGTAGGTAAAAATACTGTAATGACTGTTACGGTTCGGAAGAAGGTAGGACCCAAATGCAGTTCAAAAAGGGAAGCAGGCCTTAAACATGAATCCAAAAAGTAGGTAACACGAGGTAATCCAAAGAGTAGGTAACACGAGGTAATCCAAAGAGTAGGTAACACGAGGTAATCCTAAGAGTAGGTAACACGAGGTAATCCTAAGAGTAGGTAACACGAGGTAATCCTAAGAGTAGGTAACACGAGGTAGCATCCAGACAAAACTAACCGTGGCAAACATGAAGGGTGACAGGAAAGACAATGAACTGACAAGGAGCACAGTGGAAGACAAGACTAAATACATAGAAGGGTAATCACAGGACAAGACACAGCTGGGCAGGGGAGGCAGAAACACAAGGGCAACAGGTGAACACAATCAGACAATCAGACACAGGAGGAAAAACACAGGAAGGAAGACAAGACACAGGAGCCTCATCCCAATACCCCTCCTCGACTCCTCTCTTCCCCTCCTCCGGGACTTGACCCGGAAATCGATCAAGACACGCCATGTTGAAGGACGTCCCAATAGCTGAAATACACATGGAGGAGTCGAGTAGGGGTGAGGGAGGAGGGGTGCAGGAGTAGACGGAAGGGAGGATGCACGCGAGCAGACTACGCGGAAGTGTTTTCACGACTCACATATAAAAGCCCCGCCCCCACCTTCACAGCTGGTCGATTTCAACAGAGGAAAACTGGAAGATGAGTGGAAAAGCGTCACATAAATGTATAAGTGCTCACAGCTCCGTGGGAATTATTATGTGCAATTCATTTCTAAAAGGCTTTCACATTACTATAATTATATTTTTATTTAAATGTAGGCGACATTTTACACCAAAACAGAACACAAAAGCAGGACCAACCATCATACATTGAATTCCTTGACTAACAAGAGAAAGATTCATTCATTTAAATAAATATTTAACAACAAATGGGCCGGTTCTAAGGGGTTATTCAGTTAAGCCCGATGAGAGGGGATACAGCTGTGCACATGTCATCATTAACAGACGTCGTTTAAAAGTTTGAGTGAACGAGGACATCCCAATTAATACCTGAGGACTCCTCTGTCCTCGCGTCACCTCCTCGTGTCTCTCGCTCGCATCTTACGGAGGCGGAGCTAAGACGCAAGGAAGGGAAGCGAGTGAGGGAAAGGAGGAGTCGAGGAGGGGTATTGGGATGAGGCTAGGGAGAACAGAATTTCAACATAAAATGATGACAACACGGACAACTAAGATTGTGACAAAAAACTAAGATTGTGACAAAAAACTAAAATTGTGACAATGACAGTACAGCTGATGTTGTAATCTGTCTCCACAGAAAAGACAAAGGGGCCGTGGGGTCTTCCAGCAGAGGGCCAACATTGATACCGCACTGAACTTTCTGAAGAAGAAATCTGTAAGTTTCAACACAACAAACAGGACATCTGAATTGTTTTATTATATTAAATATGTGTTCTTGTATGGTTGATAGATCAAGCTGGTGAACATAAACATCCCAGATATCATAGATGGACGTCCCTCCATCATCCTCGGACTCATATGGACCATCATCCTGCACTGTCATGTGAGTACTGGTAGTAACAGTACGCCAAAAGGTATTACCCTGCTGTTGATAAATAATTCATCATGATGACTTGGTAACCCACAGGATGGTTTTGTGGGTTTTCTTGACATACTTGTTACTTTTCAATACTGTATATTTAGACTATAAATTGTTTGTTTTTTAAAGAATGTAATGACCATTTTATGTATACAGTTAATTTGATAGCTAATGTATTGTATTACCTTCTGTGTTTCAGATCGAGGAGCTGGCCAGCACTCTGTCCTACAGCTCGTGTCACTCCTCTCTGGACTCCCTGTGCAGTCTGGACTCGCGGTCCAGCAGCCCGGCCCCCCCGCTCCCTGCGGGCCGGACGTCTCCGCTGCACAAACGCTTCCGGATAACAGCTAAGAAGGCCCTGCTCATGTGGGTCAGGGACCAATGCCAAAAGTAAGTTATATACCAAATACTGAACAAATTAAGATGTTTTATAGAGGGTTTAACTTGGTTTAATAGACTGTGAGTTGGCTGAAATACTCTTACACTCATATTAATTTACTTTGCCCCTTCCACAATGTTACATGGTTGTCTGAGGGTACCATTCAGACCCACGTACTTATTACAAACTAATATTGTACTCCAGAAATATTGTAATGTGTTTTATTTGATTTTTAAACCATAACATGTGTTTACCTATATGGTATTATATTGCTTTAAAGGTGGGGTAGGTAAGTTTGAGAAACCGGCTCAAGATACACTTTTTGTTATATTCCATGGAATGCTCTCAACATCCCGATAGCAATGAATATCTTAAGTGTTTTGACAAAAAATCCATAAAGCTGTAGTACTGTAAAAAGCACGACCAATTATTTTAGCCGGCCCGGCTAAAGTAACTGGATGGCCTACCTGCCTGTCAGCCTTCCATCGGGGCACAAACTTATCTCGTGCCCTCATTGGTCATGTGCGCGTTCCTGTGTGTTGGAGGAGGGGCTCTGTAAGGAAGTGGCAGATTTTCTCCGGTTGTGTATTTTCAAATTCTAGCGATCTCGAGCCGGTTTCTCAAACTTACCTACCCCACCTTTAAGGTAACTCTGATGCGTACTCCCAAAAATATGTCTTGAAACAGTCTTACAATAATTTGTCCCTTTTTTTATAAAAGAAACAAAAAAAGTTTCCAGTTTTTCGTGAAAGTAAAGAAAAATCTTGGCCAAGAACTTGCAACCTTAAAAGAGCTACAGCAGCCATGGCGTCTCCTCACAGGAGGCATGACAGCTACTCCTACTCATGCAAAGACATAAACAGATGGATAAGGTTGAAGGCTTGTTGGTGTGACTGCTACAGGGAAAGAACCTTGAACCTTGAAAGCAATGTCGGAAGCGTTGCTGTTGCTACAGGACGGACTGACAGATCTTCCTTTTTTCCCCTTCTTCTTTCCTTTCTCCATCCTTTTTCTCTGTCTAGGGTCGGTTGCTCCGTCAGTGTGAAGAACTTTAAGTCGAGCTGGAGAAGTGGAGAGGTCTTCCTGGCCATCCTGTGCTCTCTCAGACCGCAGCTGGCTGACCTCTCTCTGGTTCAGTCCAGGAGCAACCAGGAGAACCTGGAGGAGGCTTTCCACCTGGCCGAGAGGGAGCTCCACATCCCCCGCCTGCTGGACCCCGAGGGTGAGGCTTATTCAGTGCTGTTGAGCAATTCTCAATAATATTTCATTGTATCTAAAAAGAAAAAGTTGAATAAGATTTACTTTCACCTTTAGATGTCGATGTTCCAGACCCTGATGAGAAGTCCATAATGACATATGTGGCCCAGTTTCTGCAGTACTCCAATGACATGCCGGCTCCGGATGACCATCTGCAGGTAGCTAATCAAACTACTTTAAATCTTACTGTTACTTTGACTTCCACACCTTCTAAAGTAACTACTTGGAAGTACTTGTGCTCTGGTTTCATACGGTTTCCTTTCCCTCTTTCAAACCTGAACTCCTGCATGACACTGAGTGGTGTTATTATGTCTTCTCTTCTGGTGGCGGTGCTGTAGTTGTTTCCTGTGGTCCAGCCCTTTTCTCTCTCACCTGTCAACCTGCCTGCTCAATTCACTCCAGCAGTAGCTGTTTCACCGTTACGCCAGGTAGCTATAAACCAGGCGCATAAGTTCTTCTCAAATTAATATTTGCCTATTTTTATTTCTTATTTGCATTAAATATGTACATTTTACTGGGTATTTATAAGATGCATGGCTATTGAAAGTTGAGGTTAATTCAGGCCTGTATGAGATGGCAACACATTTAACCAGTTAATATCACCTTGGTTGACATTTAAGTATATCTACTGACAGTTTAAATGTTGAAAATGTAGGTCTCACCAAGTGAGCGAGCGCTGGAGGTGACCTGCTGGCTGCAGCAAACCTATGATGAACTGTCAGAGGCACGGACAGCTACAGAGAAATCAAGCTTTGCAGAAAAGTATCAGGTAAGCACAGAGCTTTGAGAGTTGACGAATACATTCATTTGTGTGTATTATTTGATATTGTTGCACAGTGATTAGAAGTTATAACTGTGACCGGTTCTCCAGGTGTTTCAGAACCTGTTTGGCTCCTTCACTGAGCAAAGGAGACCAGTCATGACCCTCCTCGCTGCCGTTAGACGCTGCCCTGAGCTCAGCCAAGAGCAGTGTGCTCTCAAGACAGCGTGGGATCGTCTGGAAGCAGAGGTGAGGAAATCCCAGCCCCCTTATTGCTTCCTGCGCTGTCTGACATGTTTTGGTTCTTGTGACTTTGGCAGGGTATTAGAGGTGTGTTTGGATCTGGAAGGTGTCTCCTACTGTTTCACTTCTTATCCCTCTCCAGATAAATAAAACATGCTTATAGAGCATTCATTAGACTACACAACAATGACTGGGTTTTGCTTTTGTTCTCCAGCTGCAGAGATGTAAAGCAGACCTGGACTCCAGCCTTCCTCCTCCTCTGGACTCGGTTGTGGTGTGGCTGCAGCGTGCAGAGGAAGCGCTAACGGAAGAGGGAGGAGGCGTGACGGATCATGCAGGCGCTGCTAAAGAAGCAAGAGCTCAACAAGACACGCAAAAGGTTATTTTATTGAATTGCTTCCTGTTTAAAAAGTCCATTTTGTTGTGCTTTAAAACAACTTATAGGCTATGGGCAAGAACACAGAGAGCAGAACAATATTTTGAGACTCATAAAATAAATGTTGGTTGCTGTTTTTCGTTTAGACTTTAATCAAAGAGATGAGCTACTACGTCAATATTATGGATACCTACCGCAACATGGACGACTCGGGGAACATAGTTGTGCCCCTTGAGAATTTTGATGAGATAAAAAGACGGTATGTGACAAAGTTATTTAACTTCTTTCATCAATGAAATGTATACCATACCAGCATGTTTGTAAAAAATTCTACTTTTAAGTGTGTTGTATTAAATCACATGTGTCAAACTCGAGGCCCGGGGGCCAAATCAGGCCCATGGTGGATTTAATTTCGGTCCGCAGGATAATTTTTAATTACTATTAGATCTGGCCCGCCGGTATATTGCACGCACACCTTCACTCCATCCTGAGGGTCTCCTCAGCTCAGAGCCTGACCCCAAACATTGATGAACCTGCACCCAAGATGAGATGCCAAGTATCTGAGCTAGCATCACAGAGCAGCACACTGAGTTAATGGATATTTCCTTCTGCACTCTCTCTCACGACAACAGGACATGTTTTTTGAGGGAAATAGTTTTGTTGAAGCTGTTGTTGGCCTGTGGAGAAATGTAATCATAAGAAATGACTCTGCAGATAGAGCCATAAGAAATGAATGCAACTGATTATTTAATGTTTCATGTTGTTTTTATAGGCAATAATTGAAGCTTTCTTAGTTCCAGGTTTAATATGTGCAATAACTTCATTTCAATAAGTTCTGCAATAAACATTGAACCAGTCCGGCCCTCGACTAGTACACATTTTTTTATTTTGGCCCACTGTGTATTTGAGTTTGACCCCCCTGAACTAAAGGATTCACTGTTTGGTTCCAAAAAAAACAATTACGCATCAACATCTTCTATCTAACAGATTAACCAATATCCGAGTCACAGCTAAATATCAAGGGATCAAACTGGAATACCAGGAATCCCGTCACACTGTTCTAGATGTCCTGAGCCGCATCAGTGCTAAGGTTCAGATCTGGAAAGCTGCCTACATTTCCCAGGAGGCAGTTCTTCAGCTTCTGCAGAACTGGCATGTAAGTATCTCAGCATGTAGACAAAACATTCTTATACTGGTTCCAGGAACATACCAATGTGAGCCACAATATTAGCATGTTTCATTGCCATTTCTACACTGTAGCTTTGTGCACATGACAATAACACTTTTGAATCTTTGAATATAAAAGGAAATGGCATAATTACTACTACTGGACAATATAAGGGACATCATTGTTATTTTCTTTGCATTTAAAAAAAGTAGTAAATCATCTGATAAGATATGCTTCCTGAATAATTTCAACACAATGACTTTGTTGGTTTGTTTAGGAAACTGTTGAGCGCCAAGGCCTGCTTTTGATTCTGATGGACTCTCTCCAAACCCTGAAGGAGAAGGCGAACAATTACACCAGCAAGGCAGCGCTAGGTATGAGCTAAATGTGTTTCTATGACATATGACACAAATCTTAATTTTCTCTGTGTTTAACTGACAGGACATATTTGTTTCTGTTTCTCCCCAGGTGAGGACTCCCAGCTTGTTGCTCGTCAGGTGAAGGAAGCAGAACATGAAGTGGAACAGATCACACAGCCTGTGACGGCTGTCCGATGGACGATGGAGAGAGTGGTGTCAGCGTGGGAGATTTACAACAAGTGCCTCTCTTCTCTACAGACGTGGCTGGCACAGGAACACTCACCTGCCCAGTGTCCTGCGGCGGGGACGAAGGTAACCTCTTGTCTGGAATTCTGTCAATGAATAACTCAAAATAATCCTTTATGACTCTCACTATAAAGTCCAATGTTTGAAACTGAAATAATTTTCTTTTTTGTTTTGACCTGTTGGTTTGGTTACTGTAGGACATGAGCGAGTGGACGTCATGTCAAGCTCAGTTAAACGAAGTGGGGAGCTTCCTCATTGAAGTGACGGAATCTACAACCAGCCGCACAATGGCAGAGCAACTCAGCAAAGTTAACATGCAGTGGGCTGAATGCATGAAGAGGACCATGTTTGTAAGTACGCACTCTTCATTCCACACGGACTATACATGAAGACACAGTTAAAGGTGGGGTAGGTCATTCACTTCAGAAACACTTTGTTATATTCCATGGAATGCTCTTAACATCCCGATAGCAATGAATACATGAAATGCTTTGACAATAAATACATAAAAAAATGTCATCTGTGGAAGCCGTGGCGCTGTAGAAAGCACGACCAATCATCTGAGCCGGCCCGGCTAAAGTAACTGGATGGCCTACCTGCCTGTCAGCCTTCCATCTGTGCACAAACTCATCTCGTGCCCTCATGTGCGCCTTCGTGTGTGTTTGCGTCTGTAAGGAAGTCTGAAGGAAGAGGCAGATTTTTTTCGGTTGCCTACTTTCAAATTCTAGCGCACTCGAGCTGGTTTCTCCATTCTTACCTACCCTACCTTTAATGAATTAATTCAAAGGATTTTAAATGTTCATTATTAACAGAATGTCTGTTGTTGACATAAGAGGCAAACAGACATAAATAAAGGTTTCATAAAGCTTGTTCTTCTTAGGAAGTATCATCGGAACCCAGTGTTGGTCCACCGTCTCTTCAAACGATGCATTCACTGACCCAGGAGGCCAGCTGGCTACTGAGGCAGCCGCTGGAGGTGGCCTCCGTCCCACTGAAGGCCACCAGGCAGAAACTACAGGTTGTTAAAGTTACATATTCATTAATGGATGACTAAATAAAAATCAGCAGCCGTAGACAATCTTTTTAAATCCTTCTGTGCCTTAACTGGTTTATCTTTTTTGCTTCTTGTTCTTTTTACTTTTTAGGGACTGAGTAAGAAGATGGCCGAGGTGGACCTTTCATGTCTCAGTCCATCCACAGTGTTGCAAACAAGCAACCTCCAAAAAACTCTCCCACAGGTAGCCTGCAGCAAACATTCTCTGACCAACTGTGATGCATTTCAATAGAGCGTCTTCCTTCTTGTAGTTGGTGACTAAACCCATACTGATGATTTATTACGTGTGCGATTCAAAGAGCAAATTAGAAAAAGAGAGAAACACGGTGGTTGTAGACATTGTTTCCACAGATGTTGTATTGATCTCTTATCCTGTGTACATACAGTAGTGTAGCTCTCCTGTATTTTAGTATGATAAACTTAGACAAAGGGTTCAGTCCTGATTCTCTGTGTGTGTCTGACAGGTGCTGGCTGCAGCAGAGACGAACTGTGCAGAGCTGCAGCGGGCTGCGTCGGGGCTGGAGGGCCGTCTGGCTGAGCTGGACCGCTGGAGCTCCGAGGCTCTGGACTGGCACCAGCACAGGGAGGACAGAAAGCACAGAGGGCGCTCTGCATTGGAACCTGCAGCCAAAGTCAGCAACACTTCTAATAAGGCATTAGTTTATTGTGTTTGTTTGGTTGTTTTTAGGTAAAAGCCATCATAAATTATTGTTAGATATTATAGTGGATTTACGCTCCACGTTTCTAATATCCCCGCGTCCTTCGTGAGCTGTGTTATATGGAAGGAGTTCAGTGCCACCAAGTCAACCATACTCTATTTAATGGCAATATTACAATGCACCAGAAATCATTACATTCAATACAAGAATACATACAAACACAGTATACTTACAACACAAGATACATATAACACAAATACACACAACACAAAACATACATACAACCTGGTGATCACGTCAGCCGGCCAGCAGAAAGAGAGTGAACTCAGTTGTGTGTCCTGACTATATCCAGAAGCAATGGGAGGGATCTCTGATTCTCTCTACTTTGATTGGCAGCCCAAATGTCCCCCCATCACCCCAAATCTTGAGTTTCTCCATTCTCAGGTGGCAAGAGCATTTGCATACAGTGCAAGTCAACAGATGCTGTAACCTCCCCCGCCAAATCCTTTGTCCTCCAACACCACATGGTCTTCTCTTTAGCCACATGTGCTTGCTCCAAAGTCCAGCTCAGTTTTAACCCAATCACTCATTTCTAAACTTATACATCTGGAGCTAACATGAATACATTCAAATATTCCTTACAACTCCCCCTTTTGATTTAACTCTAATAAATCAATTACTTTCAAGACATTCACATTCGTTCTGGGATTCAGACTATTTAAACGTTCAGAAATGGCTCCACATATCAACTTCATATGACCGTGTTAGAAATACAAAAATATGCAAATAGCTCCCTACATCAATTACATCACTTAGTAACCACAAAGTTAAAACCCTTCAATTATTCTGATTGAGTATAGTCAATCGTCATAAGGTATAACCTTCACAGTGGTGATTCAATTAATCTGTAATCGGCAAGATTGCAGTGTCTTCGAGCTTTAACATTACTTCATGTATACTTCATTCCGCTTTAGTTTCAGAGCCACACATGAGATATTTAGGAGACAGCAAGTCTGTCTTCTCATAAATATGAACAACCTGAAATGCCCTGCCTCCTTTCATAAGGAGAGGCAGCTGCAAGGTCAAATTCATATACAGTTCAGAGCCACACATGATATCAGTACATTAAAACTTCCCAAAGAGTGGAGACTTCAGTATGTCTCCAACATATCCCTCCTGTTTATACTCCGGATTAACATAGAACCTGGAAAGATACAAATGATTGTAAAAGATCAAAAATTCATATACAAAAGTACCCAAACGTCTGAGGTAGGTAAGTTGTATAGGCACATGTTTTAATGTAATCCCCATGGTCCAATTCTTTCTCTGTACATCGTCAGTTTCTATCCCTCAGACCCGTTACTGTTTCCCTGCACACGTCCACGCTTTAAATTCCACTGGGTTCTGTTGGTTTCTTCACTGGTTTGAGACAAGCGACCCTATCGGACACCTCCCTTTGTAGCCAGACTTCACCACAGTAGAGGCGAGTTTCTGTGTTTCAGGTTTAAACAGCTTCACAGTCAGATGTATCCAGGATGGTCTCTCCTGCAGTCGATGTAGACAGGAGTGTTTGTTAGGGACCCTCCCCCTTTGGCGAGTGCCTGCTCCTCCTCTTTATCGCTCTGGTGAACACTCACTTTCCTGGTTTCACTGTCTGCGTAGTGTCAGGTACTTCCATCCGTGGCGAGACCCGGAACTCCTGATACTGCGTCCTTGGATACGCTTCCCACACCGTGGAGTCGACACCCTTGCTTGGTCAGGTACAGCAGGCCCAGCACGAGGAGGAGGATGACAGCTTTCACACATCCTTCCTGGAGGTTTCCCCACTGCGCACTGATTCCAGTGGTACCAGATGTCTCCTTTCCCTTCCAAGCGGACAGCGTGAGATGTCCTCTGCATCGCCCGATGGGGTTTGATGTCCCCCTTTTGCCTCTGTAACCTGTTGTGGAGAAATCTGATACAAAATCCCTCAAGCTTACGCTCAGGGCTCCTGGGAACTGGTGACCATGAGTGAGCTCAAAGGAGACAAACCTGTCCCTTTGTTAATTGAGCTCCTGATTTACATAAGAACTAGGGGCCATGCGTCTAACCATTTCATGCCTGTCTCTTCACATGTTTTCTTATATCTTAATTGTCTTGTCTCTCTCTCTCTCTCTCCTACATACTTTTTCCAACTTCACTCGTGGTATTTTAACCACCTTTTATCCTTCTGAGCAAGATATCACTTCAACACATTTAATATCTTGCCCTGTCCATCTATTTCAGTCTTCTTTACTGCTATTTTTAATTTACCAATTGATTAATTCATGGTTAATACAACTTTTTATCTTTACTTATTTATCAAGTCAATTCAATTTCTTTAAATTTGTTTCTTTAAAATACATTAGTAGATACCTTGTGGAGTATTCACAATAACTAATCCTCTCTAGGATATGAAATCCATTCATCTTTAACAAGATACTATTTCCCTATTTATTTTTAGTTCATGATAACAATGGTATAAAAACCACACGTTTTACTCATAGCTAGTTTCTATGTCAAGATCATTATGTGTGACATAATAATCAGATGTCTTCTTTTATCCATCTGTTCTCTTTTCTCTTCAGCCTTCAACAACCTTTTCTTATTTCCATTTCTAACCAGTCTTTTACTTATAATCTGTCCCTTTCCTAGGACAGGTAAATACATCCTGCTACTGTAGTGTTCACCAATAAATCTCCATGCAAACTGCTACTGTACACTCAAAAGTGATCTGTTTCATTTTGAAAAGTCAGCTTTTTGAAAACCAACATGGCTCAATTCAAACTGTTGTTTCAAAACAAAACTCCTCATCTCTTCCCGACATGATTTAACATAAAGATGATTTGCTACCACTATTTTTCATTGTGATATTTGTTCAAACAGAGACTGCATCTGTCTCTGGATTTAAATATATGCCTGATGGCAGTATATGCATAAAAATAAAAATAAGTGTCCAGGTTTTAACCTCTGTCATTAAAGGACTGTATAAAAATAAGACATGTCATCTGATTAATCTAAAATCAGAATTTAACAGATAATTTGTGTCGTACATCCCACCATTCTTAGGGACGCCTAATTAACATTCTCAAATCTTCAATTAACTTGACCTAAAAAGCTAAAACAGTGTTGTTTTATGATACCTAAAAAAATACTACAATAGATTTTAGACTATAAAAATGTAAATATCAAATTCCCATTGTCTAACAACTCACTCCCCCTTTTCTGAAAAAGAATCCTGTGGATTCATTTTCAGAAACATGAAGAAAGAATGGTAATGTATAGGAGGCAGAGGCACATGCTGTGCCCTGGGACCTTTACGACCCCGGCGTCCTGCTTCAAAGTGCCCTCAGGTTTTTGTTTTACGACACTGGCCTCCTGCTTCATCGTAAATGAAGTTTGGGCTCAGTTTGAGAGTTGTGATCTGAGTTAGAGACAACAGTATTTTGCATTGTTCTAAAATATTCGACTCGTTCTGCGACATAGTTACAATCTGTCTTTCATCTAAGTTAAATCTATCCATGTTGTGTTACAAGCATGGTTAGATTTGTAACAGAATACAAAACTAACTGTATTTAGCGCTATATTTGCCTAAAAATCTTAACAAACACCAACTACAAATTAAAGATAAATTGATTTAGCAAAATGAACCCTTATGTGATTCCAAAATGTGACAAAAGAACAATGATTTGTCTTACCCAAGATTGTAGTCTAACAGAATGGCTCTTGACCACATGGGGTCAAATAACTTGGATGACCGGGGGGAGGAAAAAAAAACACTCAACCATTTGCAGAGAGAAATCACACTGCTTGCAGTCTGAGTTCACTAACAATTAAACCATACAAGGCCAGTTCATAACACACAAATTGTCCTCTTTGTATGTCTAAATCTAGGTAGAATAATCCACTATTATATTTAATTTGAATGTACTTAATTCTCTGAAAATCAATCTCTTAATCTGTTCCCATTGTACCCGGTAACTACCTGGAATTCCAGAATCGTTTTTAGCATTCTGTCGTTCCATATTCACTTCGCTTTTATTTATCTGACTCAATTAACGCGCTTCCCGTCTTCAATACCGGTCAGCAATGTAATATTTAACCTCAACGCTTGAAGCTAAACTCATATAAGAATTTGAAAGGTGTACCACCCCCTTTCAGCCACTAGATGGCAGCAGCAGACCACAAATGAGCCTCACTCATCCGTGTGCTTCATTGAGATCTATAAATATTGAGTAATTACCATATCACAGAACTCCGGCTCTTAGCTAAAGAGCGTTCGTCTGTGCTGTAAAACCCCTCAGTTTTAGGCGGCGACCCGATCTGAAATCGGGTTTCCAGGTTCTGTCGTGCGGTACTCAAAACACGCAACCCACAGACTGCACCGTCTCTTACGCCACTGTGGACTAGACTACCACAGATCCGCGCTAAACCGTTCTTATGTACGCCACTCAGGACTTTATCTACCTGTAGATCCGCGACAAACTGTAATCAATATGTAAATATCTATGTACGTCACGCCGGACTAATCTACCTGCGATCAACGACTATGTTTCTAAATATGCATTGTATATCCCATTTAAACTTTAAAAACACTGTGAAACGCCTTCAGACAATCCTAACATTTTAGTGTATTCAATCACAGACAATCCAACAGGAGTCTGAAATACCTTTGAGTCGTGCAGGGCCCTTGTGATTGTCTGAAGCGTTTAAAAGCGCTTATTCTCGACCCAATCCGGTCGTCTGAATCCTCCTCAGCTCATTATCTTGTACGTCGGGTTCACCATCTGTTAGGATATTATTGTGGATTTACGCTCCACGTTTCTAATATCCCCGCGTCCTTCGTGAGCTGTGTTATATGGAAGGAGTTCAGTGCCACCAAGTCAACCATACTCTATTTAATGGCAATATTACAATGCACCAGAAATCATTACATTCAATACAAGAATACATACAAACACAGTATACTTACAACACAAGATACATATAACACAAATACACACAACACAAAACATACATACAACCTGGTGATCACGTCAGCCGGCCAGCAGAAAGAGAGTGAACTCAGTTGTGTGTCCTGACTATATCCAGAAGCAATGGGAGGGATCTCTGATTCTCTCTACTTTGATTGGCAGCCCAAATGTCCCCCCATCACCCCAAATCTTGAGTTTCTCCATTCTCAGGTGGCAAGAGCATTTGCATACAGTGCAAGTCAACAGATGCTGTAACCTCCCCCGCCAAATCCTTTGTCCTCCAACACCACATGGTCTTCTCTTTAGCCACATGTGCTTGCTCCAAAGTCCAGCTCAGTTTTAACCCAATCACTCATTTCTAAACTTATACATCTGGAGCTAACATGAATACATTCAAATATTCCTTACATTATCCATGAGTCCTTTTCACAAAAGATATTTGTTAACACTTGATAGATGCTCACAAATCGCACTCCTACAGGTCTGAAGTATTGCGCTTTTATTATAGGAATAGTGGAATTAGCAATAGCAAATACTGGTTATTACTTGTACATTGTTAGGGTACTATAGCAGTTTGGCCTGTTTTCTATTATTCCTTAGTTGACTGACTAGTTGCCAGATATGACATGTTGTGATCTGCACAGACTCTCTACTGAAAGTCCCGCCTCAACCATTACTGGTCAAACATCACCTTCACTTTGGACTATGTGACTGTTGCCAGCATCCATAGTATATAAAGAACAGTGATCTACTTATTTATGAGCAACTAAAAGGCCTTAGGCTTATTACAGCAGTATCCTATTGATGGCATCTCTTCCAGTGGCGTGTGATATGTGTGCCCAGTGAAATGATACAACTGGGTATAACCCTCTTTAGGTGCTGATTTCTCGAGGGCCGCAGCTTGAGAACCAGGTTGTATCGGAGGGACAGGATCTACTGGATCTTGTGGCACGAGTTCAGAAAACCTCTCCTCTACAGAACCTCAGCACCTCTGACCTGCAGAACAGGATCTCAGAGGCAGTCTCCCACTGCCAGGTCAGTTCAATAAATGTCTGGTAACCTTCAGTTATTCAATAGTTGCTTATTTTCTTTTTCTTTTTTAGGAGATTTTTGGAATGTTTTGTTCTCTTGGGTTTCTGCAACTTGTTGAAACATCCCGTAAGACTCCAGGAGAGCCAGAGGCAGGGTTATTTGTTGTGGCCAGAACCAAACATGTACACCAGATTGGGAATGTGATGCTGCAAAACCAGGACCCAGGTCTGACTTCACCTGAGACTCCATCTTTTACGCCTCAACCAAGGATGACAGGTCTGCGAGGTTGGACCAAGAATCAGCCTGCGAATACAAATGATAAACCAACCATTGTTATAACTCAAGCTGAACCTGTACTCCAGTTATTTTCTAAATCCAACACTCAAGTTTCATGTCCAAGTCAAAAGGATCAACCTCTACCTGCTAGGATCCAAACCGGACCAAAAAGTCCAGTTCTGTCTAAACATGTGACGAGTCCAGACCCAGAGGTAAAGGAAAGCTCCTCTTCCTCAAAAGGTCAAACGTTGAAACCCAGAATAAGAGGGCAACCCAACACTGTACAGAGTGATACAACCTCTCCACAGCCTCTGGTGATGGTCCGCAGTGAAGTTCACTCCAAAGCGCAGTCGATGGCGAGGAGCCGGCTGGAGAAGGCCCGGTCTCGCCTGCAGGGACGCATCCAGCAAGCCATCAGGTTGTTTGGTGGCAGAGAGGTGTCCGTGTCCCAAGCCAAGAAGAAACAGGTACAATTTTAAGAAACAGAAACACATCACTAACCCTAATAGATTTTTTTTTTAACCATCTAAAAATAAGTATATTATATAGTAACATCAACAACATAGTTTTGATGATTTTTAATGAATAAAAGTACATTTTTATTTAATTTTTTTGTTGCCCCTGCTAATGAGTGTGAGACATTTCTATCTCTGTCTTCTAGTGAATGTAAAAGTGTTCCTTATCAAATCCTTACAACAGAGCAAATGCGTTGTTTTTTTTGCATCATCCAGACGTTGGAATCTCAAAATGAAACTGAATGATTGCACATTTCTTTAG
Organism: Harpagifer antarcticus; assembly: GCA_902827135.1. Classification (NCBI taxonomy): domain Eukaryota; kingdom Metazoa; phylum Chordata; class Actinopteri; order Perciformes; family Harpagiferidae; genus Harpagifer; species Harpagifer antarcticus. Next base: position 91,092 of record CADEHL010001421.1, read on the forward strand.
AGCTCTGTGTTGTGTTTTGCATAGCTGCCATTGTTTGCATGTTTGTCCAGCTTGATGTCTTTGTGTGCAGAAAGCTTTAAAGATTCTGCAGCCTTCCATCCTCGACGAGTTCCTCAGTGCTGTGGAGTGTTTGGGGGCCTTTTGCACGGGGCCCCAGCTCCAGGACCTGATGCTCCTCTCAGACTCAGTCAGAAAGCAGTGGGAGGTATGACGGGGACTATACATTTAAAAACTGTTTCACCTGCTAAAAGACTGTTATTGACCCTCTCATGTAACTCTCTGCAAGATAGCCAATATGTGTCATTTGACTAAATCTATTTCTGAAAAATAATGAAATAATAAATCCAGTTTCATGTAACTGTTTTACTCACAATACCTCATTTTCTGGGTTATCCTGTGACAATCTGTCAACAGTTTTGATATTGCATGAACCTGGCACCACTAACATTAGTCTTTAAAGTTGAATTGGCTTGTTTGTGTCGCACTCAGGATGTACGCAGAGATATGGCTGCCTTTGTTCCCATCGTTTGGTGTCAGATTAGAGATGGACATCAGTCATTTTCTGCTGTGCAATGTGAAACTCAAACTAACACTCTGCACGTAACCACTGACCAGACTGACCATGACTCTGTGTCGCAGCACCAGGTACTTCCTAACTCTGTAACATCTGATTGTGCTGTGTGGCAAGCTGTACGTTTCAGACTTTATTTCAGTTTCTCCGAAATTCACATTTCTCCCAGGTCGTCATGGATGGAGCTGCATCTGATGAGGTTGAATCATTACAAGAGCTGTGTGAGACACTAACACACGGACAGTTCTTCTGCCAAGCAACCGACCAGCTCCAGGAGTCAGATGAAGCTCAAGAAACACAATCCAGTGACACAGTGCTGACTTCTGACTGGTAAGATGATGCAAAGGAGATGAAGTACGATGAGGTGTAATATCTTAGACGTAATATAGTTTTATAAAAGCGAACCATAAGATCTGCTTCTCTTGGATGTATTTTCACACGTCGGTTTTCTTTTGTTCAGAAAGGAAGCTTATTCTATGTGCATTCTACTAAGTGTTAAAACCAGTTTGTGGTAGACAGCACATTGAACATTCAAAGTGTAGTCAGATTTTAGATTAGAAAAATCTGTAAAGACAGACAGGAAGAAACAGCATTGTTTGGCTTAAAAATGTACCCTTAAATTAACATTCAGGTTCTATGGGCTACAAACTGGGAATTGAATTTAAGTTCAAATGCATTGTTCAATTGACAACCTTATTATTCAGAATATTCACTATGTAATCCTTCCTGTCTATTAATCTTAATGAGATTCCTAATTACCCGGTTCGACCTCCCCCTAATAAACCTTTGTTTCCCTCAGCAGGGGACGGCAGCCCCGGGGAGCCCCCCTGCTGAGAATGTCGGCTGACGTGCGGCACAGCAACCGCCAGAAAGAAAGCGTGGACAGACGACAACAAGACCTCTCACCTGTGTATGGCTCTGTGACAGCGCAGCCTCAGGGTGAGATCCTCCACCTGCGAGCTCAGGGTGTCCCGGCAGAGAGGGAGGGGGAACGTAGAAGCTGTGGGTTGGAGAAAAAACTGAAGTCTGCACTTAGATCCAAAGAGCAGCCGCTGAAAGCTCGTCTGCTGCACTTCACAGAGAGCAGCCAGCAGACCCAGGCTCACATACAGGTAGGGAGAGAACACGTTCATTCGATTTCCTTTTTCTAGCTTTCTCTCGCTGCACTAGGTATTTTAGTAACTCTGTAAGCTCCTAGAAAAACATTTACAACTTTATTGTAACCAACAAATTATACAATGTGAGGTTAAAGTCACATAAAAAGAGCTTATTGGGAGTTGCTCAGGATGGAGGTGGTTTTAGTGTCAAGGGAAACGGATATCTTTGAGTCCTACCTGCAAACCAAAACAATAACTTTACTTTCAGTTCCTGTGCCTCTGCAGACATTTAAAATTGACATGAGACAGGTTTCAGTGTAAGAATTCCAGTAAAATGCTTTTATTCGACTGGTGTATTACAGGCTAATTACTGCATATCAGATTGTTGCATGTGTTAATATCCCTAAAGGAATCTTATTCACTTTATACATGGCATTTCAAGTGGCATTTCCTTAAGACTTCCTGGTCCGAGCAGAACTCTGCACTGTGATTGGCTGAGACTGACCTGTGAGAGCAGCAGCAGGGCTAATCCTCAGTAAGTGGATCGGCTCTGCTGCATCTCCTTCTCTTCTCGTCTCTGAACTGCTACTATGTGACCTTCCCATCTCCCAGGCGGTTGTCAGGGGCGACACTGTGGAGACCAAGCAGGAGGCCGAGTGGACCGTCATCCCAGAGACGGAAGTGATCTCCTCGGAACAGGAAGTACTGGAAAGGTAGGGGTTATTGTCTCAGCTTTTACATGAGTGTTGTTTGAAGAACTGTCAGCATGTGAGTTAAAGCTAGACCTGACGGATGAACGCAGTTGAACATAATCCAAAATGATATTGTATTGTGTGTTTAACTTTAGTAAGTAAACAGCAGCATCCTTTTACAGTGACAATTTGACACATATGTCAGACAAATATTTACAATTTACCCCTCTACTGTATGTTGCTGTCGATTCCACCTGTTTGTCATCTAAACAAAAGAAATACCCCAAAGACAAAAACAGTCTAATTTTACAGATTTTGCAGCCGGCTCTGTTCCCATTTAGCTTTTTCAGTTTCAGAGAATGTCATATTGATGTATTGAAATCTTTCACTGCAGGTACAGAAAGTCCTGCTCGGCTTTTCAGTCTCAACTCCAGAAGAACAAACCACATTTGGAAGAGTTTATCCCAGACTCTGTCAGCTTTTCTACCCTGCAGGACGGAAAGAAGCAACTACAGGCAAGTTAACCCTCCTGTTATCCTCAGATTTACTTGACACCCTTTCTCCTCTGGGGTCAATTTGACCCCAGTAGTTTAAATCTCAAGACAATGATCATAATCCACATTGTAACCAACATGTATGTCTCTGGTGCTTTAGGTATCTTAGTTGACTACCTAAATAACCATTTAAAACATTACCCAACCTTCCCCCCACAGCCCCCTTTACACATCCAGAATTCCTATTATGTGATTATCAAAAAATATATAAATCACCATCAAATCTCACTGTCTGAAATAAAATGTTAAAGTAAGATCTTTTTGATGTTGTTAAAGGACCAATAACTAAAGCAGAGGGTAGTTTTGTTTTACAATGATACATTTGCATGTAATAGTCACCTCAATATCATCCTACACAATCAACACAAATATGTGTAATATGTTGACATTTGTATATGTTTTATACTACTAGAACATATCTAGGATTAAAAGACTAATGTCACAGCAGGATTTGGAAAGACTTGTCCATGCTTTTATCTTCAGTAGACTGGACTACTGCAATGGTGTCTTCACAGGTCTCACTAAAAAATCTATTAGGAAGCTGCAGCTAATTCAGAACGCTGCTGCTCGAGTCCTCACTAACACTAAGAAAGTGGATCACATCACTCCTGTTCTGAAGTCTTTACACTGGCTTCCTGTGTGTCAAAGAATAGATTTCTAAATACTGCTGCTGGTTTATAAAGCTTTGAATGGTTTGGGCCCAAAATACATTTCTGACCTCCTGCTAAATTATGAACCATCCAGATCTCTCAGGTCTTCAGGGACTGGTCAGCTTTCTGTCTCCAGAATCAGAACTAAACATGGAGAAGCAGCGTTCAGTTATTATGCTCCATCTGGAACAAACTCCCAGAAACCTGCAGGTCCGCTGCAACTCTGACTACTTTTAAATCCAGACTGAAGACTTTTCTTTTTGCCGCTGCTTTTAATTGAACTATTCATATCTTAGACTGCACTGTAACTTTTATCCATGTATTTTTTTACATTTTACATTTATTTTTCTTTTAATGTTTATTTTATTAGCTTTTCTTTTTAATGACTGATTTTAAATGCCATTTTCTTAATGTCTTTCATTTTTTTTTTTTTGTAAAGCACGTTGAATTGCCTTGTGTTGAAAAGTGCTATATAAATAAACTTGCTTTGCCTTACTAAAACAGCCTGGGGTCAAATTGACCCCAAGGAACACCGATGCGTACAAAGTGTGTACAGGACATTTAAAAAAGATCTTCATGTTCATTTTATGTTTACCCATTAGTCCTCACTAAATTAGGAAAAGTCCTGAAATAATAAGCAAAAACAAGAATGTGAACCATTTTTTTAGACACGTGAAACATCGAATGGGGTCAAATTGACCCCAAGGATAACAGGAGGGTTAAAGCATCACTTTATTGAGTTCAGAAATGATTTCATGTCATTAAATGTCCACCTTTTCAAATCCTGCTTTAAGCTGTGTATCACTGATGCTCCTTTTTACTTCTGAGTATCTTGTAAAACCTATAACTTAAAGAATGGCTAAGCAGTCATTTTCTTGCATAGTCAATCTTCACAATGTGAAATGATTGTTCTAAATGCTTTGTGAAAAACGTTTTCCCTCCTTCACAGACTTTAAAACAGGAGACAGAGGCATCATGGTTTGAGTTTGAGCTCCAGTATTCCCAGTATTCCCAGTTCTCCCATTTGATGACCAAGGAAGATGAAAGTGAGGTGGAAAGAAACAGGGAGCAGCTGACTCAGCAGTGGAGAGGACAACGGATGTGCCTCCAGAGCAGGTAATGCACCTGATCAATAATAAAGTATTGATTCGTCTCTCACGGCATGAGAACACATTTACCTGTCCTTCCTCTGTTTGAGTAACATGTCTTTAACTTTGTCCATGCAGTTTTGTTTTGTTATTAATGAGGGTTGTGTTGCAATGTGATCATTGTTCTGAACTACATAGTCTACATATGTTATTCTAACAAGTAAAAGTTGCTTTTTTTTCCATTTAGGATGAAATCTTTGGAGAAAACTGCTGACCTGATGGAATCTGCAGATGGTCACATGGTGCTGATCACTGAAAACCTGGAGCGGATCGTCAGAGAGTCTGTGGACATTTCCTCCTTTTCCCTAACTGATGCCAGACTGGAATCAGATTTAAAGGTACATCCAGGCTTTTTAAGACACTTTAATTCAGATAATGACATATGCAGAAAGTACTATTTATCCCTCTCGTGTTTCCCAGGAGATGGATGACGGACTGCGGTCTGAAATGAGAAAGCTTTCAGAACGAGTTGCAGAAGAGGAAAGAACATCCCCTTCATCGCTCTGCCAGGCTCTCCACAACAGCCTTCATCACCTTCAGCAGCTCAGACAGCGGCTGGAGGAGGTTCAGGCTGCCTCTCGGGCTCTGAAATGCTTCCTGGCCACAGTAAGAGAAGTGGAGGCAGAGATCCCAGCCCTGCAGGCCAACCAGGACTCCAGAAGACAGGAACATGAGTCAGACAGGCAGCAGGAGAGACTCTCTTGGCAGGCAGCGATGCAGCAGAGGTTACAGGCTGCCAGGACCCAGTCTGATGGCGTTGACAGCACTTTAAAGGCAGTGGGGATGACTCTGACTATGGATGGTGCCAATGTGACGTGTCAGGATGTGGTGACATCATTGTCCCAGCGAGTTCTGGAAGTCGAGAAAGAGCTGAAGACAGGCGGGAAGAGGGACGGCAAAGATGGATTCTTTTCAGTAAGAATGGAGCAAACCCAGCAGCTGAATCCTAAAGAGATACTTCAGACAACACCTGGGGAGGATTCAGCACAGCAGGGGGGAGCACAGGAGCATATCACCGCATGTAAGATGGAAGAGCAAGCCAAAAGGAGAAAGCTGGAAGAAGATGATGATAAAAACACACTTAAGAAGCAGGAGGCTCCAACACGGAGGTCTGAAGAGGATGCGTTAAAAGACCAGAGAAGAAGAAGGAACAGCCAAGTTAAGAAAGAAGGAGAGAAGAAGAGTATGGTCCAGAGGAGGTTTGCCTTGTTGGGTTCCCTGAGGGAGATGAGAGGAGCCGCTGAGCAGCTGAGGCTTCAGGAGCCCAGCCTGCCTGCGCTGCAGCACAGGTACACTCTGACCACAAACTGCTTCAAGTTGCTCAAAGTTAGGAACATATTTTAACCTAAGATGCCATGTTTGTAAAGCTGCACCACAACGTCAACATCTAAATATTCAAATGTATTAAGTTAACAATATTTTGTCTTGAAATGACTATATGTGGCCTGATGTGTTTTACAGTATGGCTTTGTTTGACTCAGATAAGACTACAATGGTCAGAATTTGAGCCAACTATAATCAGAATACCTTATTAGTCCCACAGAGGGGACATGTACATCGCTACAGCAGAAAGAGCCAAAGACAGCTTAATGTTACTTAAAAGCTAGCTAATAACTAATTAAACAGGATAATGTCGTCTAACCAGCCAGGACATTTGACTCAGGATTAAGACTAAATATAAAAATAGCTGACAAAATGAACCTGTGCAAGCAATGCCTTACTGGTGTACTGAAACGATGACTCTTAACCATGTCTGCCTCTGTACAATAACAATGTTGTAACTCCCTGCAGGACTCGTGCATTGACAGAGCTGGAAAGTCGACTTGCTGGACACCTCGCTGAGCTGCAGCACATCCGAGAGGAGTCCTCACAGTCAGGCGTCTCTGATGTGAGTCAGACCAGAGAGGCCGAGGAGCTCTGGGAGGAGGCCACAACAGCTGTAACTGAACGGTAAGGGAGGAGATTCAGTCCTCTGTGATTCATTTACATATCAGAGCCTTCTCCATCGCTGGCCTCAATCTCACCATGTTCAAAGCACAAATCAAAACTCTGCTGTTAATCTGTAATTCATGTTGTGTTTTATATATTTGAGGTGTGTTGTTTTAATGATGTTTTTGTGATTTTTTACTCAGAAAAGCACTCTATAAATAAAATGCATTATTATTATTATCAAACTTTATATGAGTTGGTTGAATGTGTGTTATCACGTGCAGGCTGGAGCAGTGTAACACGCTCACAGAGCTGCTGAAGAGGTTTCAGAGCATCCGTGGGGATCTGAGCGGGAAACTGCAGCGGGCGGAGAGCACCATCAGTGAGCAAGCGTCCTACATGGGGAGAGAAAACCTGCAGAGACTACACACTAAGGTATACCCCTGTTCCATTTGCATTGAAACCTAACTTGCAAATAAAGTGAAATCAAGATAGATTGTTCGTGGCTCTGGTTCTTCCTAACCCAGGCTGACCCAGGAAACGGTAACCACTGTACATAACTCATTGAACTCCTCCCCCTCTAACCTCCCCATCCCTTCTCCGTATCCTAAGACCCCCGACCCCACCCAGGGTACATACCCCAACCCCATCCCCTACCCTGACCCCAAGTCATTCACTCAAACCTTGTCCTCAACAGTTCAGTTAAGTGTGTTTTATATATGTGTGTGTGGTGTCTCAGATCCAGGACACTAAATCAGAGCTGATCGGCCTGGGTGACGGTATAGAGGAGGTCCGCAGCGTCTGCAGGCAGCTTCACACTCATCTGCGTCAGATCCCAGAATGCACCATGATCCCATTTGAGGACGAAGCGGATGCTCTCATGGACCGCTGGCTAGATGTAAGTTTCAGTCACTTTTCGTTTTTTGAAAAGCTTAGGCTGATGTTAAATTATGATTTTCAAAATGATCTATCACAGAAGTAATTCAATTTTGGAAGATTTCAGAATTATCTTTCAATTCTCTTGCAGATTATTCATTGTTTTATGTACTGTTATTAAAGCAAGATTTACTACACATAGTTTTTACCCCACTGTTTTATCTGCTGCTGCTCTCATATGTAAAGTAAAGCGTTTAGTTTATGATCATACATTGCAATTATTGAATTTCTAAGGTCTTATGTTGAGTTGGGTTGTGTGTTGTAAGATCGGTGCTAGCATTAATTTCAAATACAATTCTTGCAGATATCAGAGAGAACAGATTCCCACCTGGAAAGCCTGCCTCGGGGCTTGACTCTGTGGGATGGGGTCCTGCAGCTGGGGGAGGAGGTGGAGAGGTGGACGGCCAATAAACTAGCAGCATTTGCTGAGTGTCCGTCCTTTCAGACAGAAGAAGACATCAGTGCCTTGCAGGTAGACGGCATCCCTTATTCGTCCTGTAATACACAGGTTTGGACCCAATTTTTAGCAAGATTCCTTGTTTGCTTTAAACATTGATCTTCTCCCTCTGACTGTCTCCAGAATGAGATTGTGACCCAAGAGGAGAATATGGAGCATTTCCATCAAAGAGCCACAGAGATTCAGGCACTGCTTCAAAGCACAGAGCCTCCTCTGGAGCTTCAGGTACAGCTTCTGATATAATGCTTACAGACACAGTTGATCGGATCGAGTTAGAACACGTCTCTTAATTGTGTTTCTTTGTCTACGGTAGGTGGTGGAGACCCAGATGAGGAAGAAGACAGAGCAGCTGCAGGAGCTTGTTTCTGAAGCGGAGGACGTTTACAGGCAGATGGTGGCTGCCAAGGGACAAATCACTGTCAGGATGGCAGAGTGCTTCAGCTCCCTCCAGAAGATTCAGGACTCCCTCCTCACTCTCACTGGTGCAGATGTAGCAGCGGTCCTTGCCAAACTTAAGGTTAAACAAGTTTGTATGTGTTGTAAAGTGTACTACGCACTTGAACAATGTATATGTCATTTAAAAAAAAGTTACTATGTATAAAATCCAAACTATTTAAGAAAGCTATGATATTATGAATCTACACATAGTGGAGTACAAAGCTAGCTTTTTAGTAGACTTAATAGCTTTTAAAATGCTTATCACCATCAATATCTTATGTTTCTCTACAGGATCTGCTGTTTGAGCTCCAGGCGCAGGACGAGCAGGCAGAGAGTGTGCAGGAGGATCTGAATGTTCTGGCCTCCATAGCGAGTCCGGTCATTCTGCAGAGTCTGTCTGCAGACGGGGTTCAGCTGCAGGAGACAGTCAGAAACACCCAGCAGCTCTTTTCTGAGGCGGAAGAGCAGACTGTGAGGAATATCCAGGATCTGGACAGGTAACCTTCATGTGATAAGCTTTGTCTAAAGCTACTTGGTTACATAACTGTATTTTGTGTTTATCATGAATTTGTATAAAGACACAAAGAAATCAAAACCAGACATAGTAGCTAACGAGGATATTTTGATATATGGCCAATTCTTACACTATAACCAGACTTATTTTAGAAACTCTGTTACAAATTGGGTCAATGGAACAAGTTAAACTTGTGTTGTACTACTCTGTGGCGGTACCACTTCTCACTGTTTTATTGACAGTGTATCATGGTTACAGCACATATGAGTCTGTCATGTGAATGCCTGCATTTACACTGTGTGTGTGTTCTAGGCTGCAAAGGGAGAGGTTGGAAGGCGCTGAGGAAAAAGCAGCGAAAGACGAGGATCTAAGTGTCCTGCAGGAGGAAGCGCTTCAACAAAGGTAAGCTTTGTTTTCTGATGCCACATGACAAGTGACAAGATGTCCCCCTCTAATAATAACTGAGCATCAACTCTGCACTGTTTTCCCTGCAGGGTGAGGACAGAGGAGCTCAATCAGCTTGTGTCCTCCTTGCAGAGCAGCAACCTTCAGCAGTGTGCTGTGGTGGAGGAGAGCAGGAAATTGCTCCAACAATACCACAACTTCCTACAGACTCCTCTGAAGTCCACTCAACCCTCTGATGGAGATCTGAGAGGAACTGTTGATTCTCCGCTTGGTGAAAACCTCTCCACAAAGAGTCCGGTAAAGTGTCATCTAATAAGAACATATGATTACATTACTACAGACTGAGCTGCCCCATTGTTTGGACATTCTACAAAAAGGCAACTTAATAACAACTTATTATGTTATCTTAACTAGCAATTATCTTTGTTTTCATGTAGTTTTTAAGTGGCAGTTGTTATAGCAGTGTGTATTGTTATACAGAGGGTGTGGCAGTGTTCTGTGGTTTATTTACTTTCACATTTGTTTACACTTCTTTAATAAGGAGTGCCCGTGTGTCGTTGGTGAACAGGTTTTGTAATGATGGATTAGTTTGGATAAATCAAAATAGATATTCATCAACACGCTCTCCGGTCCCTGCAGATCATTGTGATTGTGTTTTAACAGTTATCATATTATATCATATTTTAAATAATTGATCAGAGTAGCATTAGAATGCAAACCTTAAAAATCCAGTTGTATGAAACTAATATTCAACCAATCTTCACTTTTTTGTGTTAAAATTCACTTTGAAATCAATTGAAATGAACACATTTGGAACATGTCAGGTCGGGTCAATGAACGGAGACTTCTGATTCGTTGTAGAATCGCCGGTTTAGTCTCTGAAATCTTACACAGTATACACACCCTCTGAGTGACGCTTGGTGTGTCTTAAATGTCCACAGGGTGTGTGTCCCCGCCTCGAGGAAGTTGTGTGTAATGAGGAACAGCTTGGCCAGTCCCTGCAGGCTGTCAATCATAAACTGACATCCCTGAAGGAAAAGATGTCCGCCTGTCAAGCTCAGAAAGAAAGCTCCGCTGCTCTGATCACTGATGCACCGGCTCTGGAGGTGAGGTCCATTAAGTCAACTTTGTGAATCATGAACAAGCTTTGTTACATTTTTTATTTCACATTCTTTAGGGATTGAAACAATGAACAATGTGAAGATGATTGAGAGTTTCCCACCATCTGTCTTGTATCACTATTTATCTGTGTTTATCTGTCATTTGTTAGGCTTTGTTACATGAAGTAACCGACATAGAAAAATACCCTTCACAAATTGCAACACTCAAGGACACCATTACAGCCATTTCTACAGCTGAGGCCCAGGCCAGCCTCTCACAGGAAATCAGCAACCTGCAAAACCACCAAAGGGCGCTAGACAGCAGCATCAGAGAAAAACTGGCACTGCTCACAGAAAACTCACTTCCTGCTCACAACAAGACTTTAATAACTCGGCAAGAGAACATTGCACCATTGCAGACGGACACTATCTTAACCCAGGACTCACAATTTCCATCTATTGGCAAAGACACTTCGGAAGAAATCAAATCAACACACAGTGTCACAACTCCAGTTGGATCTCAAGCGACAGAACTAGACCACTTCCCCCTTTCTACCCCTCAGAATGTGTCTGAACATCTAGCAGCTCAATCGGTTACAGATGCTCAAGAACAAGAGACGCAGTTCGGTGTAACACAGAAGAAAGTGTTTAACATGGAGCCACACCACATGCAGGAAAATGACAGTGTTGGCACAGCGCAATCTGAGACATTGACAACAGTTACTGGTGCTCAAGAAAAGAGGGAATCCTGGGAGGATATCAGTGTGAGTCCAGCTAAAGTGTTTACAATAGTGCTGGACATGGAGATGCCTGACTTCCAGCCACAGGACAACGTACACATGTCAAGTACTCTTGAGAATAAATCCAGAGTCTCTTCAACATTAGATGAGACAGACTTGAACATCCATTATTTAAAGAGCCATGCATTAAATGAGCCTCAAGAGGAGGACACCCTGACCCCAATTGTGTTAAAGGAAATGGAGGATTCTACAAGTGCCAAAGTATCATGCAAAGAAAAGTCACAAACCAATCCATTCATGCGAAATGAGTTGAATCCCTCCAAATCATGCGGTGTTGTAACTGAATGTGAGCTCACAGGTGCACATGCAGCAGAAACAACATGTCCGGATGTGAAACAAGAAGAAATTACAACATTTTGTCGCGTTGAGAAGCAAACAATGAACTCAGTCTCGTCCGCGGTGGAGGGAGAAGCCTTACCTGGTAAACAAACACCTGCTGCAGACATTAAACAGCTGACTGCTGCTGACACTGCTCAGAGCGCAGGTACAGGACAGTGTGAGAGGGAAGAGGGAGGGAACACAGGAGGAGAGACGAAACCTGAACAACCCCAGGCCAAAGCTTTCGAAGTGCCAAAAAGACGATACAAAGCTAGGCTGCTGTTTGAAGGAAGTGAATGGAAGGTACCTGCATCGCTGGAGGACACAGAGGGGACACAGGGACAGGTAGATGTCATATTAAACGTTTTTTATCACATGAGGGTGATTACAGCGGCTTTCCATGACAGCAGCTTTATCAATGCACTAGCTAATTGTCAGAGAATTGTCGGACTACATGCCAATCATTTAGAAATCATCCAAAGTAAGCTGAGATCTTAATGTGTTTATTCAGTGTTGTTTTAACCCCTCCCACAAGTAAACATTAGTTTGTGTGATAAATCATGATGAATCACAGGTGTAGGATTGTGATTAAGAATATTCCATTTGTATAATTCTCGATTGACCTATCACTCAGTATCTCCCCCCCCCTGCTGATTGATAGTGGTCACTCGATATCTGCTAGAGACAGTTCGGTAACCTCAAGCCAAGGTGCTCAAAGGAATTTAGGAATTTCTCAGTGGGACATTCTGTCATTATTGTGAGTAATGGAAGGGACCCTTCCCTTTGAAAGAACAGACTTTTTTTTTTTCTCCAGGATCGATGTTGAGGGTCCTGAAATATTCCCCCAAACATTTGTTATTAAGAAACCATACATTTAGTTTCCCTAACTTCACTGCTGATTAGATTTATTTCAATGGGGTGACTTGTGTTTGAACTGCAGTCTCACGCTTCCCAATTAAAGTGATCAGGATTCAGAGGACAGTTACAATAAAATATAAATTTAAAATAATACCAATAATTTGAGTTCACTTATTCTTAATTTATTCTGCTGATTATCCAATTCTAAATAAATACAATTGACTTGATATTAACATTGCTCAAGATTTAACCAGAAATATTAAAGTACATATTTTCATAATTTGTACCTCCATGAACGTCAACTAACAGTTGGTACATTGGTCATATTCACCTAAATATTGACACTGCTTTTGAGAAGGAGACAGTATGACATATATACCCTTTGCTCTTTTTCCCCTGAGCAAATCAGAAACCTGCTGCAAGTGTTTTCAAATCCTCTTCCCGCTCTACCTGAACCCTCCGCTCAGACACACTGTGGTCATGCCTAAAGTATTTCCCAGGACACCTCCCCCGTTGTAGATACCTTGCTGCTTGTGTCGTGTTTTGTAGCCCGTCCTGTCTATCAGAGTTCTAAAAGATCACTTGTATCTTTAGAGAAACAGGGGAGGAAGCACTTTATAGATTAAAAGACTTGGTGATTCTCCCTCGGGGCAGACTGCTCCCACCCAGGCACATTCTTCTGTTAACTGTACTGACTCGTCGAGCTACCGGCTACATTGTAATATTTACCACTGCAGGGACGGGGAAACGGCAGGAAGCTCTGTTATTATCTGTGGACAAACACAGGGAAGCAGGAGGCTAACATGTGACACTGTCTTCTGTGCAGATGGAGGACAGCATGGAGCCTGAGAGGACAGCTGGGGAGGCGACAGGTGAATCACCAAAGTCCTTCAAACCCAAGTCCACCATGCAGGATGTTTTGTCAGAGATCCAGAGCTTGGTGGAAAAAAGCAACATAATAAATGTGAGTATTAACTCTTTTCTTTGTCACGGCTTGTTGCACACGTCTCAGAGTTAGAGCTACTGGAGGCTTGTTATGTTGCTCAACTGTTTGTCAATAAACTGATTTGTTGAAGTCAGATCTTATGTGTATATCAAAATCTATCTGAATTGATTTGGTTTTAGACGTTTGTGTGAAAAACAGGTTATTTTGTTAGGTTAGCGGCACTGGTGTGTTCCTGTAGTTGCACACATTACCTGTAATAAGCATAACAATGAAAATCCTCATTTAGTTTTAAACATATAAGTTTCTGATTTTCAACATAGCTGCATAGATCAAAAGTGTCCAGACAGGCCAAGAAATGTTATCTGTGAAACGGGACCGATAAGAGCGGCAGTGTTATGATGGATGATTGTGTATATATTCCCTTGATGCCTCTGACACGAAGGTCCACAGGATGGACCAACGACTAACAATAACTTCCTGCAGGGTCATTAGTGGAATAATTACTCACAAAATACACAGTCAGTCCGGTATACACAGTCTCTCCCTTACACTAACACAGGCTGACTCGTTTTTTGATGCCAAGTGTGATAGTGTTTAATTTTAGATAGATTATTTATCATATTGACAAGTATAACTTTAAAAATACATAGTGGGATAGTGGTGGTCTAGTGGAGAGTGAGGTGGGCTGAAGATCGGAAGGTTGTGAGTTCAAATCCCGCCAGGAACACCACCACTAGTGTGCCCTTGAGTAAGGCACTTAGCCCTTAGTTACTCCAGAGAATGTCCCTGTAGTTGGTCATTGTAAGTCGCTTTGGATAAAAAGCATCAGCTAAATGAAATGAAAAAGAGAGAACTTAAAGTAAATCAAACAATCTAAGCTTGAAACTATATGACTTTTATTATCATTTGAATCACTTTCAAAGCTATAATACAAAACATGTCCTAGTTACAGTTTTCAAATATGAGGATTGGACTGTTTTTTTTTGTTAATGTATACATACATGGATTATAACATTTTCTCCACCATAAGATCAAGATCAATACATCAACATATTCTGTAGATTAACTAGCATACATTGTTTTACACTTTTTCTTCGTGAATAACTTAAATATTTTCAATTTGTTTGTGATCATAGCGAGACCCACACATTGATTTGAATTGGTACCTGAAGTCCTCTCCTGGTGAACCAGAGATCCGATTGGTACGAACTGTTCAAAAGGTTCTGGCATGCCGCTATCAACCAGCACGACTCGATGTCCGCACGATGACCGAACAGCTGCAGGAGGCAGAGGTATGGCACGTCTGTTAAGCCCTTTTCCTCACGTGATCTTATCTGATGTCTGTTCTCTCCGCTATAGGACTACAGGTGCCGTGTGCAGGAGCAAGTTGCTACTATGAAAAGCATGCGCAGTGCGGGTATGTGTGACCCTGAAGCCCTGAAAAGAGTGGAGGGGCAGTGGAGCGCTGCCCTGCTCGACGCCTCGGCCACAGTGCAGGTCAAAGCAGCTCAGCTGGACCAGGTCCAACAGTACCACAAACAGATGAGGATCACCAGAGCTTTCCTGGAGGTTGTAGCAGCTGAGAAGGACAAGATGGTCTTGTGAGTAATTGTTTGATTTAAAAGTGAGCATTAACTCTACATACAATCCTGTTTGTTTGTGTACCACTTACAATACATTTACATTTTCCTTCAGAGGCTCTCTGGGTAGCAGTGCCCTTCAAGCGGACAGACTCAACGCCCTGCTTCAAACCATGGTGAAGAAAAGAGACATAATGGAAGCGCTCCTCCAGTTGAGTAGCCAATTTTCAGTCCATTTGAGCGACGATGAGAGTTCGGGTGCTCTTTCAGCCCAGCTCGGAGATGTCCAGGAGGAATGGAAGCTTTTAGAAGGAAGCATCCAAAGAGCTCTTCAACATGCCTCAAGCTCCACCTCTCAGTCCTCGCTTTTATTACAAGAGGCCGAACAGCTTAAAGCCAAGCTGGAAGCTCTATGGGAATCCAGCTTTCAAAGCCATGACAACAAAAGCGCTTTAGAAGTTGTTTGTCTGACAACAGACCTCAAACTGTACAACCAGCTTTATGTGCACTTACAGTCCCAGGCAGACGCTCTTGTCCATTTCTCTCTGGGTCAGAAAGAGAATGATGAAATCAAACTTAGTCTTCAGGAACTAGGGTCTTTGCTAAGTGTCACCAAAAGCAAGCTTGGCACTTCCTCAACCAGCAGTGGCGACGTTTCCTCCGCTAAAATCAGCAAGCAACTACAAGACTTGATCATTGGGGCCAAGCAGGCAGAAAACCACATCTCCATCGGGAAGAAGTTAGCCCTTTTCCCCGAGGAGGCCCGTATTCAGATTGTCGAGATGAAGAAATTTCAGACTGATATTTGGTTTAAAAGGTCCAAGATGCAGGTGGAAGTTGAGCAGATTAAAGAGACACTCTCTGATAAGGAAAAGGACGAAAGTAACCAAGAGTTAAAGACAATAGAAGACCTCTATGAAGCCATCGCTGACAGCTTGGATCATGTTCTCGACACCATGAAGAAGAGTCTGCAAGAGAGGGAGAAACTGTTGAGCCAGCTTGCTAGCATGGAAGCCTGGCTAGCACAAACACATGCCGAAAGAGACCCCTGCACCCAGGTTGAGAATATTTCAAAAGTTGACATCAGGAAGCTGGAGAGCAAGCTGAAAAGTCATACATTAGCCACAGTGGAGATAGAGAGCCAACTTAAAGACGTGGAAGCAATGGCCGACAGTTGCAGGGACATAGCTGTCGGGTTGAGTCCAGGAGAGAGCCGCTACCTCGTCAACAGGATGTCAGGACTCCGCACAGAGTTAGAGGGACTGCTAGCTCATGAAAAGGCAGCCTGCTGGGAACTAGAAGAGCTGATTCATGAGCGAACCACTTCGGATGAAGAGCTATCAACTATCCAGGCTAGTTTAAAGAAAATATCCACAGATTTGGAGCAGCAAAGATTCCCTTTAACGCAGGAAACCCTTACAACATGCGCACATTTGAAGCACATGCTAATAGAGCATCAGTGTCAAGTACAGGAGCTGCAGCACTGTCAGGAGGCCAGGAGATGTCCGCTGCTGTGCACCATTGGCGAACTGCAAGACCAGTGCAAAGCTCTCAGTATTAATGCCATTGAGCAAGAGAAATATCTGCACCTCAGGAGACAAATGGAGGAATCCAGGGACATCGCCGAAGAGCAAATCCAGCGTGCCAAAGATAAGACGATCAGTGTGGGTGAGAGGGTCAGACTCTGCCAAACACTCTTGGTTGAACTTCCCCTGGTGAAGACGCAGTGTCAGGAAGCAGCAGACCAGCTGGAGGCCATAGCTCAGGAGTTGTACCCGTCTGAGTCCGATTCAGAGAAGCAGAGGATCCGCAGCACTGTGGAAACGTTAGTCTCCTGGGAGCATTCGGTCGCAGATGATATCAAAAACCTCGAGGCCAAGCTTCTGCTAGGTCTGCGGTTCTCCTCCGAGCTTCCTGCCTTAATAGAGCTCTTCCTGACAACACGAGACGAGTTGCAGCGAGCCGAACAGGTAACTCCAGATGAGAAAGCCATAGATATTGCACTCAGAAGGAACTGGATTATTTGGAGGAATATGGAGTCTGGGATGAGGGTGTTGGGAGGCCTGGGGCGGAAAGAAAAAGTGAACCTGAAGAGCTACAAGGAACTGTACTCTCTTAGGGAGGCAGCCATGCAAGAGTGCCACTTAAGAATGGTAAGCTTACATCCATTGAAAATCATACTTTTGTGTTGTTGTTTCTCTAAACTGTACTTGATCGTGTGACATGTCTCCAACAGGAGAGTTTATGCCAGGCGAGAGAATCCTTGAAAGATTACCAGTGGGCGGCTCAGGGAGCAATAGGCTTCCTTCATAATGCAGAGGCCACTTTCCTATCAGCTCCTGGAGGCTTTCTGGACTGCACTGAGGAGCAAAGGCAGACTCACCAGGCTCTGGAGGCTCTTGAGGACGGATTTCAGGCTCACATCTGCCACCTTGTGGAGCTGGTGCCCCAACAGCCCTGCCTGTCCCGCCCCAAGACGGAGCAGCTCCACATCTGCATCCTCAGTCAGCTGTTGGTGGGACGAGCCATACTGGAGGCCCAAGCTCAGCTCAGGCTGGAGTCCTTGCAGAGGTAATGCTCTTGATTCGTTGAAGTGTGTCATTATGTCTCAGTTTTTCTAAGTAAAACAACTAAAAGACACTTTTCTCAAAGGTGTGAAATTAGACAGCTGAGCCACAGAATGTGCCATGAAGACATACGTCAGCGCCTCTCAGGATTCGAAGCCAAGCTTTCAGAATGTGCTGCAGAACAAGTCACGTCATATGACAAATGTGTGGCCCAACAAAGAGAAGCAAAGGTAGGTTTGATGCAATTGTATAATTATGGATTTGTCTACATATTGGATCGTCTCAAACCTTTCACTACATAGATTTACAAATATAACATTTCAAAATACAGCACTTTGTATGACCAAATACCAGCAATACAAAAAAAGCGGAGTATTTTCTATTAGCTCCAGCTTTTTAACCTATAAAAGCACCCCTTGCCACCCAGCCTTTTTTTGACATGTAACAGGAGGACTGCCTGATTCAAACTTACATCTTCACTTCATTTCATCCCTACGCAAAGCTCTTAATGGAAGGTCTCCGCGGCCTGGCAGGGAAGATAGAAGAGCTGAGAGCCGGCTGTCCGATGCAGGGCTGTGGAGTCGGAAAGGACGGCGAGCTTGGCGCCCTCTGGAGGTGCTGGGTGTCATTACGCCGTGGGGTCGGCCTCCTCATGGCGCACACAGAACAGAAAGGAGAGGAATGGAAGGACATCACTACAAGTGTGAGTTCTAGCTACAACATTTTTATTTTGAAGCATGTGTATACTAATATGACCTAATGTACCTTAATATAAATGAAAGTGAAATTCAACATGTTTTTCATGTGAGCGCGCTTACATAAATGAAACTTTCTATTAGAGCCAGTCTCAAAATTCCCACTTCACTTAGAAAAGGTTTACTATTTTAAGTGCCTTTCAATATTTTCTTAGACAACATTGAGTTATTGCTGCAAAACAAACCCAAACTACGTATAGGATATATATATATATAAATATATTGAGTATTAAATTCAATTTTCTACAGATGGAGCAGTGTTGCAGCTCTTTGGCCGGTCTCCAGGCTGACGTTCCTGACTCCTCCACTGTGAACTTCACTGAGGAGGAGCCTCTGGAGCTCCTGGCCCAGGCGGAGATGCACCAGACTGGGCTGGAGCAGGAGCAGCAGGCCTTAGCCTCCCTGGAGCACCGACTGGAGCACGCACTCAGCCTATCCAGCTCCCAGGTGCCCATCAGCCCTGGACCTGTGGGCAAAACACTAGTGAAGATCCAAGAGAATGTCAGGAGGTGGGGTTTGTTCAACACACATGTGGATAGTACTCACTTGTTGATGTCAGAGATGCTGAGATGATTACCATCACTTCAGTCACGTGCTTTTATCACATGGCAATACTTATTGATGTATAATGTTGTGTTTTTATAATTGTTATGCTATGACGTTTGTATTTTGTGTTTGCTTTGTACAGCCCTTCGAGGCATTTCTTGTGATTTGAGGCTATAGAATACATTTTGATTTGATTTATCCACAGCTTGAAGGAGAGAAACCTGCTGGTGGTCGCTGCAGCAAAGGCAGAGGAGAAAGAGAGAGAGCACGTCCAGGAGGAGATAGGAGAGCTGGCCCAACACATGTTCGCCCTTCTTCCCTCGCTGGAAGACTGTTCGAATCCCAGCAGACAACAGGTCAGACACTTTTTCTGTGCTTTGGAGTGCAAGCTTGACATTGGGGTATAAGATGTTTGAGTGACTCAAAAGCAAAAAATATGACATTTTTATTTGAGCAAAAATATTGAACTAGAGAGCTGTAACGTCTTTCAATCTATTTTAATTGCATACGTCTGTTATGATGAAATGGTTGCAGTTCTAAGTACAATTTTAATGTATGTAAAATCAATTCTTAAATGTCAGGAACTGCTTTGAAGTGTCAGTGAGAAATGTACATTTTGTTCACAGGCCTTTTTTGTCAAATCCACATGTAGCTTCCATAATTAGATTTAAGGCCATTAGTGGTCTTTTCAAGTGGACATTGGTCTCTATACTGTCTTTTATGTGAGAAATGTGCAATACAGTAAAGGTTTAATGCCTGATAACTTTTTCAGAGCATAGTTAACTTGTTAGGGGCTGCTTTAAGCTTACATTCAACCTTTAACTGGAACATTATTTAAACAAATTTGGAGGAAAGCTTAACTTTTGACCCTGCCTTTCTCTATGTTTTATATTTCCTGACCTTCTGAATTGTATTATCTTGCATTTCAACTCTGACAGGAGCTCAGACAGGATTTGTCCTCCCAGAAAACCCAACTCCAGTCTATCAAGGCCGGTGTGCAGAGCCGGTACGCTGAGATACCGGCTGATATCAGCAGACGGTTACAAGAAGTTCAGCTGTCGATTCAAAGAGAAGAGGAGAAGGTAAATGGCACCAGGAATTAATTTGTTATTAATGTCCCATGAACTGTTTCCTACAAAAACATTGAACGTCTTAATCTGTGCATGGTCATTCCACAGCTCATGGAGACGAGCGACCCAGTCCGTAAGCTGGCTAGAGAAGCAGCGGGGTTAGGATCTAGTCTGGAGAAAGTGAATGTGTTACTGGAGCAAAAGAGTCCAACAGTCAAAGAAGCTCAAAATGTGCTCAAGGTAAGTTACTGTACATAAACCTGTTTTATTTTAGAGTCGAAACATGTTTTCAGATTCTTCATAAATGTCTTGAAAATGTGTGTATTAATGTATATTTTAAATCAATCTTTATCATTTGATAAAATACCACTATTCTTTTTTTATCTGAACAGTTATCACAACTCACCCTCTAATAGTACCGTTAGCTTTGTTAGCTATTGTGTAAATGTGTGCAGTGTAGGAAGCTTGCAAAAAAAACTGACCAATTACACAAAATGACAGATAATCACAGTACACGACTAAATTCAGTCTGCTTACTTCTAATAAAGTGAAATAAAACACTCTTCTAACAATAATTACAAAATAAATAGTAAATACTTTACACTGTTTGTCCTGCAGCATGCCTGGGATGTGCTGGACGCCTGGCACAGCCGCCTGATGCTGCTGGAGAGCGAGGTGCAGGATCTTGCAGAGGAGGATCCGGATCAAACCCACCTGCTGTTTGACCAACTCACCCAACCACTGCAGCTGTACCAAAACACAGTGCAGAGGACCGAGCAACGCACCGCCTTCCTCAACAAGGTCAGACATACTGTGGTATATTTATTTAGGTATTTCATGCAGAAAAATGGGTGATGTGAAGTCACACAAACCACAGGAATCACGACTTATTTAGTTAAAATGCACACAAATGTACAATATGGAAATGTTTACAAAGCTTCCATTATGCTTCCTTATATTTTCTGTACTCCTTTGTCAGATCCCGGCCTGTCTGCAGGAGTTTGAAGACATTCTGTACAGCGCCACCTGCTGGTTAGACGAGGCCCAGTCATGGCTCAGTTCTCCCTGCTCCTTCACTACAGCCAGAGGCCTCCAGAACCATGCAAACTCCCTGCAGGTCAGTCACAGCTAGTATCGTGCAAAACACACAACAAACCAGACCAGACATTTCCACATGTTTCTTTTTTTTACATTTTATTTTTTATTTGCATAAAAAGTCAACAGTTACAAACCATTTTACATTTTTGGGGGAAATTCGACAAAACAAATAATACAAATCACGCATACAGACAAACGAACATGAAGGCAAGGCAAGTTTATTTATATAGCACCTTTCAGCACCAGGCAATCCAAGGTGCTTTACAAAAATGAAAGACATTCAGACAAAGGCATTTAAAATCAGTCATTAAAAGAAATGCTAATAAAATAAACATTAAAAGATAAAGGTTACAGTGCAGTCTAAGATATGAATAGTTCAACATTTTAATTTACTCAAAGAACCTCCCTTTGGAAATCCGAACATTTCCGTCCAGATTTTTAATTTAGACAGACTGTTTTCACCATGTATTGCTCGCATGACATCCACAATCTTTAAGTGTTACCTGAACACCCCGTGTTACCAAAACACTATTTTTCACCCGTGGGTGATGTGATACTTGTTCCTCAGTACAAATCACCCAAAAACTGATCGTAACCCCTGGCTACGACGGATATCCCAAATATCCTACTTTCGAGCAGTCCCTCTCATAAATGTCATGGAGTTTAATTACTTTTAACTTTAAACAATTTAGACACTGTACATCTCACCGAGCATTGAAAGCCTTCTTTCCTTCACATTCATCTTCAACCTTAATATTTTCTTAAATCCACGAGGCCAACTGCCTTCTGAAGAGACAGAAAAACAACAACTATCAAAACTGTGTAGCAGAAAGGGGGGTTACATTACAAATAGATTTTTTAGTTGAAGTCCGATCTATACGGTTTTACAAACTCAATCCATCCCTTCCAACACTTGTCAAATGTGTCTTGAGCCTCAGAGCAAATGTACATTTTTCCATATCAAAAATCTCGTCCATCACATTAAACCAGTCTGCTAGAGTAGGTGGTACTTGGCCGAACCACTTTTTTTCATTAGGACTTTTTTACTGGCGACTAGCATTATTTTAAACATGTACATTTTACATGTTGTGGCATCCTACCCAGGTACAGTATTTCCACATGTTGGTGACGACAATCATTTTAAATCCTGTACTGCAGCTTGTGCTGGGCGACTCTGAGAGGATCCGAGACACCCTGCAGAACTTCAGGACCGCCCTGGAGGAGATCTCTGCTGTGTGCGACATCAGCGCCCACGAGGAGAGGGTGAACCACAGTGACCAACAAGTCCACAAAATGCAGTGCAGGATCCTGGAGCCGCTGGACCAGCTGCTGCAGACTGCGGTGGTAAGATTTCATATTCAAGATTCAAAGGTTTTATTGTCATATGCACAAAGCTACAGTGTAGAAATGGCAATGAAATTCTTCTGACCTGAGCTCCTCCAACAATGCAACATATATAATAAAATACATTACATGTCACTTGTTAGATGCTTTTATCCAAAGCGACTTACATACTCAATACTGTGGGCAATCCCCACAGGAGCAATTTGGGGTGAAGTGTCCCAGGGACACAACGACATGTTGACTGCAGTGGGGTTTGAACCTGTGCTCCCCTGATCCCAACACCAACGCACTATCTCACTGCGCCACACGCCTCCTTACAAATAAAAAGTAGTGCAAAAAGTCTTTATACATGTCAATAAAATATGGGATATGTACAAGAACAGAGTATGACTTTAAATAATGTAAATGTAGACTAAATTAAATACGGATTTATTAATGAGAAGGATTTCAGGGTGTAAGAGACCAAAACTGGCATTGAGCTTACTGTAATAGCTACTTCAATTGAGGCAGATTAACAGACTAAAGTGTGGCCAAATGTTGAGATCTAATATGAAGCTGATTAAACAGATGGGAAGAGGAAAAGACATGTAATCAGTTACACTTCGAAAATGCTTTGCCCTTTATCGACAAGACAGTTTTCGAGGCCTCAAGGTGTAGCATGTGAGAAACTTGATAACACACTTGATAATTATAAGAGACTGTTCTTATTTAATGCCTGGCAATCTTTCCTTCAGGTGGTGGAGGCGATAGAAGCAGAGCTTAAGACCATGGAGAAGAACGTCCCGAAGATCCAAGCAATTTTATCCTCTGTGGACAACTCCGACATAACTCTGACGGAGCATCTCCAAAACCGACAGGTGATACAATGCCCCTAATACAGCCTAAAGCCCTATACGATCATGTCCTGATAACGATGACGCAATAGCCCCGCCTCTCCCCACCTCTCCTGCTCAGAGATCAGCTGCTGGGCTGTCAGAAGAGGGGGAGGAAAAGAGAGGCTCCGTTTTTTATTCTTATATTATTATATAGAGTTGTTATCAATTTGTTTTAAAGCTCAATAGATAACAAAGAAGACCTTTGACCGGCACTTTTCTAATTTTGTCCGGAAGATTTAAACTTTAACGGACATGTTGACCGGCGAAAAAAAATCTAACTGAAACTCTGCTGCACGGTTCCCTCGTCCCTTGGAAGAGGCGGAGAGGTGGGTGTTTTTCATCTGCTGGTGGACTACCGGAGAGATTTACAGCAGGAGCACACGCTTGCCTCGGGGAGGGAGAAAAAGAGCCAGAGCGTACAAAGCGGAGAATAAACAGAAGGGTAACCATGACAACCGTGCGCGGGGAAGTCTTCTTCGCTGCATTTGCGGTAGGAGTACAGTGCCACTTACAGGCCCGGCATATGTACTACAGCGTCTCCAGCGCTTTCGAGCGGTCTCGTGTGAACGGACACGTTTCTGGTGCCTATTGCGTGTGGACGGAATACTTTTTTGATAACGATTGCGGTCTGTTATCGCTTTCGTCCTCGTGTGGCAAGGGCTTTAGATACATCTAAATCAAGATGTTGGACTGTCTCAATGATACAAATAATGTTCTTATAGTTTAAGAACATCAGTTAGACTCGACCCATATGAGGTCCCCCAACTTGCCAAGTAAACACATTTTTGTAATGAGAAAATGGTGAAGTGAATTCTGCATTTTTTTTTTTTTTAAATAAAGGTATCTTTTAAATACAAGATGACTGTACGTTTTAAACCAAATGTAACCTTTTTATTTCTGTTTGAACCTGCAGGTGATCCTGGCCAATATGCAGTCGATGCGGAGGACGTTGGAGGAGATGGAGACATGCAAAGGAGAGCTTCCCCTCCCACAGGGAGCGGGGGGGAGCCTGCTGGTTTTCTCCAGAGCCAGACATCTGCTGCAGCTGCTGGAGGAGCTCGAACATCTCACCCAACAGCAAGTAACTCTGCTGGAGGTACAGCAGGAAGTCTGAATGTCTTTATACATAGTCAAATCATTGATTTGATTTGTAGAAAAGTATAGGTTAGATAAAAGGTATTTCATGAATGCTTGCAACGACAGAACTTTGTTTGCTGGTATTGGTATTGTTTGCTGGTCGATTAAATGAAGCAATCGAGGATGTTCTGTAAACAATAGGGGACTAAAGCCAGTTTGTATCTTACAAAACACCCTCAATATTTGTGTTTTATTAGTGCAACAAGTGTGCAGATCTTGGTCTTTCATCAACTGTTTCTTGATGTCTTGTTTTCTAACTTAGAACCGGATCAAAGAGGAAGAACCCTGTAAGGATCTTAGCAGCAACACAGTCTCTGATGCTACTGAAGAAATGCAACAGCCATACAGGTTTCCTCAAAGAGGTCTATTCCAGGTAATGATAACCACAATCCTAATGAATCATCAAACATCTAAAACATGTTGAAATGAAGTGTTGAAATGATCTTCTAATCAAACCAATCATGTCCTCTCTAATCATGTTATGCTCACATTTTGTACCACTTTTTTAAATCAAAAGAAATGAAAGCAACACTCGCCAAGTCCTTGTGATTTCTCAAAGGAAGTCAGGCTTGTTGATTAACATTTGAGCTTGTCTACCTAAAATGCAAGATCTATTTTACCAGGCTGTAAGGCGGGCTCAAATCAAACTGTTTGTTTTTTGGGGATTATTTCTATAATTGTCAAACTATACAAACCATCAGTGGCGAACCGTGTCTATCACAACTGGACCTTCTGTAGACACACACACCCACCTCCCGCCCCGGCGTTATAATGTCCGTCTTGTCACTGAATTGTCGTCTTGAAAAGGGTACTCACAACAATTCCACAACAACTTCATCTTCACCTGTTGCCCTTTCAACGTTAAAAACAATAAAACGGCATTCATGTAATATTACAGTGTTACGTTGATTTGTTGATTCGTCGCATTCATCTATCCTCTGTCTCGAGCCAGTTAACTAGCGGGCCTTCTAGAATACCCTGGAACCGAGGGGAACTCTGAAAGAATACGCCCATTGGCTACAAATCAATATATGATTGGTTGATCAAACTGTCAGTCCAAACGTACGCTCTCATTCAGTGCAACGGCCAGGGCATTCGATCAAGGATGTAGAATACCTTGGTTGAAGGATATTCTACCCAGAGACCCAGAACAAGATCTGATTGGTTGCGTTCTTTTCTAACACAGAACCACTGAAATGTGTAGAGCATGGTCCGAGAAGGACAAACAAATCAACGTAACACCTTAATATTACAGATCAACAACACAGATTCTCATTTATTCATTTTATATACATTTTATTTATATAATTAAATGGATTTTTTGTTTGTTTTATCTGAGGGTTCCAGGGTATTCTCTGAATACCTTGAAGGCCCTGACGGTTCACCACTGCAAACCATATAAGTGGCAAACTAGATATATATATTACATGCCATACAAAAGCATAATCTGGACTCAATTTAGTCATCTTTCGGATGTCTTTCGAAAGACATTGAAAGAACTGCACATAGCAATTTAAAACAAATGTGTTCACTAAATGAACACGTCAAGCCCTATTCTTGTTATACAGTATACTGTCGTTTTAGCACCGGAGTTACTCCATTAGTATTCACAATGTCACGGTTATCATGTCATGTCACAGTTCTGTCTTGGTTTGGGTGTTTTCGCTGTTCTCTGTCATGATTTCCTCCTGTCGTTAGTTTCCCTGGTGTGTCTCGTTAGCTGATTGTGTTCACCTGTGGCCCTTGTGTTTCTCCTCCCCTGCCCGGCTGTGTCTCGTCTTGTAATTATCCCTCCCTGTATTTAGTCTTGTCTCGTCCTGTGTTCAGTGTTGGTGCTTCTTTTCTTGGTGACTGAGTTCCCCGGTGAGTGTTCTGTTTTGCCTGTATTTAGTTTCATTTATCCTTGAAATAAAGGTTTATCAGAGTTATCTGCGTTTGGGTCCTGCTTCCTTCACTCAACCGTGACAGAAAGCACCAACACTGAACACAGGACGAGACAAGACTAAATACAGGGAGGGATAATTACAAGACGAGACACAGCCGGGCAGGGGAGGAGAAACACAAGGGCCACAGGTGAACACAATCAGCTAACGAGACACACCAGGGAAACTAACGACAGGAGGAAAACATGACAGAGAACAGCGAAAACACCCAAACCAAGACAGAACTGTGACATGACATGATAACCGTGACACACAATCTCATTCAACATATGATGAAAAGTGATACAGTAGAAATGAAGACATGTTCGTTTGGATCCTGAATCTCTTCCGTTCCCGATATCGACCCTAACACAACACCAAGGAAGAGTTACATTTAGAAGCATTGAGGAACGTGAAGTCATTAGAAAGACACGTTATTGGTACATCTTCCTTAAAAATAACAGTTTTGATCATTTCATCCTCCCTGATACTATAAGCAGGAGATGTGTGTGGTGTCTAATTCAGAGGAAGAGGAGGATGATGATGAAAACGAGAGTTGTCACTCGTCGTCCTCTGACACACTAACATGCAGTATTCCAGAGGTAAACCTTAGATATGGTCACAGCTCAGGAGAGCATGCTTTCTGGGAACCTCTTCACTTTAAGCTTCATTCCAAAGTGTCACATTAACAGTTTAAAAACTAACTTTATTATAACAAAAATCTGAATTTGAAAGATCCTAAAAAGTCTATACATTTAAAACATAGGAATATTAACAATGTGAATGTGTTTTGGAATGAAACATCTCGGGCTCCTTCTGCTTGTATTTTTCCTTCTTTAATTATATTTTGATTCACACAAAAATGTTGTAACATGAATATTCTTTGGGTAAAGGTATATTTTTGCATGTTGAAATGGTGCGTCGTCAAGCAGGCTGTCCTGTATCACTGTCAGAGGCAGCTGCTTGAAACGTGTTGCCCCTCAGAAACCTTTCATGCACGCACACACGCACACGCACACACACACACACACACACACACACACACACACACACACACACACACACACACACACACACACACACACACACACAAACACAATGAAAAAAGCCTGTGTGTGTGTAAATGGACCATTTGTATAATATGATTCATGTGCTAGGACCCAGAGGAAACACTCAACCTCTCAGATGTTCAAACTGAGGATATCGCTGAAAGGAAGCCACTGTCAGCAGTAAAGGTAACGCATATTTTTTGTTTCAGAGATTGGACTTGTTTGATGAGAGCTTTGGACATTTAGCACATTTGTTTTGAATGCTAACATGACTTTTTACGCTGTATGATGATCTAGATCTTGATTAATCCTTCTTTCAGGCAGTGGAGAGTTTGGCTGCTCAGTTTTCTTCTGAAGTGGAGCCGAGCACAAACGTTGCTGAAGCTGGACTTATATCTGTGAAGCCCGGACTTCATATAAAAGACTCTGGATCACAAAGTGTTGAAACTGAATCAATAACAATGGATTCTAAAACATTGAGTCCTGTAACTGTCACAGCTGAGCCTCTCTTAGCTGCACCGGATCAACGTGGATCACCAGGACATGAAACCCTTGTCGCTGACACTCACGGAAAGTCTATTCGATCCGAAGCGGCGGTGGAAGACACGAGACTGATTCCTGTAAGACCAAGAACTCCATTCTCTACCTCAAGAGCACCTGATGAGTCTTTAGAGGGAGAAGAAGAACCTCTGTCTTTGACCACAGCTCCTGAGCAAGATCTGGTAACTTGTTTTTACAATTCATGTAACATTCATAAAATATTCTAAACCCATCAACGACACACAGCTTTTAAAGGATTGGAAATGTTTGCTAAAAAAATATTTTTTACTTTTATTAGCCTTGAATCAACACTGCTTATTTCATGTCCTTGTTTCTCTCCAATGCTCAGGATACTCTTAATGTATCAACGGAGCAAAGTGAAGTCAGCACCAGTCATAGTGGTTTGTTGGAAGAATCCAAACCAGCTCAGGAGTCATCTGAGGAGCCGATCAGGTAAAAGACCCAGTGGCAATACAATGAATAGATGACTTAAGAGTTTTACAAAGCACATAGCAGACCATATACTCAGGCATACTGTGTTCTCTTCGGTTCTCAGCTTGGCTGCCCATGAAGACATGGAGCAGCTGAGGTGGAGTACACTTTATACCCAGATCTCTCAAAAACTGACCACTTTGAAAAAAGTTAAAGAGAAGCATCAAATCAGCTCAGAGGACACGGTGACCCATGAAAAGGTAACAGAGAACACAAATATGCTTTGATTGGTGATTTCTTTTAATTTTTCAGCATGTATCACAATTCTGTCAGGTACAAAAAGTGTGTTTGAACCCCTTGTCCAATTATTCCTCCATGCTTACTTTCTGTTTTCCATCACTACTTATTCCTGTTTTGTGTAGGACTCAGAGAGGGAGATAATATCAACAGGGTCGTCCTCTGCTGTTCTCCAGAGGACACATGAGTCCATCACCGTGCTGAGACAAATAGTACGTACACCGTAATCAATGATAACCTGACAAGGATCTTTGTTTAATGGATATTAAAGAAATGCTTGTAGGTTAGTCTTGATATATTGAAAGGCATACGGATGTTACTTCTTATAGTTGACCAAAACAGCACCACCATATTTAGAAGGTCTGAATTGTTTAATCATATTCCATCGAATCATTTAGGTAAAATAATATGATATTGATGATATGCGTGTTCGGTTGTTTTCCAGGTGAGCTCTCCAGGTGTTAGTGAGGAGTTGTACGAGGCGGCTCGAAGGGTCCTCCTCTGTCTGGACGCTTTGAGCGACATTCTGTTGACTCCTGCTGAAGAAGACCCTCAGCTGAGGCTGCTACAGCAGGAGGTGAGAGCCTGTCACTGTACCAAAGAACACACATACAGTATAGGGATAGGGTTAACATACATTATGGTGGCTCTGTAATATTTAAAATCTATTGTGTTGAAACATTGGACAGACTGATGTGAATTGTTTTCATCTCATTCTTGGTTTAAACCAAAACAATTTTTTTTTATTTCGTCAGATGTTAATTTGCAAGAAAGTAAAACCAAATAATTGTCTTTTACCTTTTTCTATGTTTTTGACTCATGTCCTACATAGTGTGTATCAACCGAGCTGGCGACTCTGTCTGAGCTGTTGGGTAAAGTGGAGTCAGAGAACAAACCATTAAAGGAGAAACCAGAAGCTCTGCGCTGTTTGAGCTCCCTTCAGGACGGTCTGCACACGGCCCAGCTGCTCCTCACCTCCTCACACCAGCTCATTGAACATCTGGGACACACACACCAGCATCGGGTTTGAAATACAAATCTGACACTGCGATATAGTCCACCAAAACATAATGTTTCACAGCCTCCTGTTATAATAAGTGGCACATTTCTACTGCCATATATCACTACATTTGAAATAGTCAATTAAAAATGTTGCATTTCTATAAATTACACAACAGTATAGAAAGTACTTAAATTAGCCTCCCTCATAATAATATAAAACTGACTAATAATTCTATTTTTCTAACCAAAATATAATAATATAATTGGACTTTAGCTTGTAATAATGCATTTTGTCATATTGGTACTTTAACAAAAGGGACATATCTACTGCTGTTTACAACAACAACAACAACAACAACAACAACACAACGTATGTTTTGTCCCATAGAAGCCCGCCTCAAACCAGCTGTGTATTTTGGACGAGTTTGAACTGAGACAAAGTGAGATGTTCCCCAGCATACAGGATGCTCCCAGCTTAGAGGTATGTATCTTCCTATGTCACGAATCCTAATTGGATAGCCATTAAAGGCCATAGCTGCCACAAGACGTTGACTAGTTAATGACCCGCTGTGGGTGCTGCCAGAATGAATATTACAATCTAATATCAAAGTAGGACTGATGCGTCATCTGTGTTTCAAAAGTTGTATTTCTTCTTTAAACCTTATGCTTCTCCTGTATCTCTCAGCAGTGTGTGTTGGGCCGACATCTGAGGGAGAGTCCGGGGGAAAAAGTCAAGCTGCAGCAAGCTTCCCGCTCCTTGCTTCAGGGGATAACTCGCCTCCTGGAACTGGGTGAAGAATGCATAACAGGAGGGCAGAGGAGCCAGGTTCACAACCGCAGCCAACTTCAAGCGCTCCTCTGCAGAGACAAGGTACCTCTTTGAGAAACTTCTAAAAACTTGGACGCTTTCCCAAGAGGCCCTTTGATGGTTTTCAAAGAGACATACAGTGTAAAACAACTCATTAGAGACTTTTAAAAACACATATTCAGACCTCAGTCCCACTCTGCTTTCCCACCTCTTACTTAGTTTTGTATCAGATCTTCTGTGCGATTATTTCACTTCACTTCTGTCATGAATCTTCTCTCTCGGTGATCCAGAAGCTCCTGCGAGTCCTCAGGTCTCAGTTGGCCTTCGTGCAGCATCTCTTCCAACGTGAGCCAGGAGCGCTCCGGTGTCAGGAGGATGAGCGGGTCCAGCTGGTAGTCAGAGCCACAGCTTTGCAGCATCAGGCTCTGGAACAGGAAGTGGCCTCTCAAAGGACGATCCAGGTCTGTAGTGAACATTTGCTGAGGCTATATGAGTTCATACATAAACAAATGTACATTTTCTTTTGGAACCAATTGAAAAGTGTCTTGTGTTTGTGCTCACAAATCAAATGTGAAAGTTATTGTGTGGGTTTGTGGTTGGACCTGCTGCAGGAGTGGACCCGGTGGGAGGATAACTGTCGCAGACTGGGCGAGCTGCTGGATGATGTCGACGTTTTTATCAGCAGTGGGGAACCAGAGGGAGACGACGAGAGGTTAGCACAGCAGAGACAAGAGGCCTGCCAGGTAAGCCACTGATGTATTTAGTTTGTTGTCTCATCACATTCTCTCTCTCTCTTTTCTTTATTATTGAATCAGCCTGTAGAGAACATGACAGAACTAATGCATGCATGGTTTAATTGAATGGTGAGAGAAGGAAGCAGAGTGAGGGCAAGGGAATAAACTTTTCCAAATTGGATAAATAGTTGAACTGACTTAAAACGTAACATGTCGCTATTAAGTATTTTGTGTTGATACAGTTTCAGCTATGAGTTTATTTTGAGCATTTTTGTCAAAAGATCTCCTTTAAACAAGTCTTTGAGTTTTTGATGTTGAGCAACTGATACTTCTAAAGTTTACTGGGAAAGCTTGGGTACTCTTAACTTAAACAAAATGTTAAAGAAGTATCACTAACATCTCATAAGCTTCAGCGTTAACTAAAATGCCAGCAACCAGTTTTTGTGTGAAACTCTTAGCATGGGTTTATTTCTTGAAAGAATACAAATAATAACGATTTGATTTTTCTTTGTTTTGTCTTATTTTTCCGACTCATGCTCACACCCAATGTTCTCTACTTAACATCACAGTCAGTCCATGCTGTTTCTTCAAATGTCAGCGCAGAATTGGCTTCTCAAAAGAATCGCATGGCGTTTGATGTAAACTCAACAACCTAAGCACTCTTCTCTTTTCTCTCTATAGCAAACCCAGGTCCAGCTGGAAGAGAGCAGAGCTGTGTTGGGGCTGATCCTGGATCAGGGGAAGCGGCTGCAGACCGAGCCACAGTTTGCTGCCTCAGTTTGTCAGGCAGGAGGCGCTCTGGAGCTGCGATGGCAGAGCGCCTGCAGGCGGACAGAGCAGGAGAGAAGACGCTGCACAGACATCCAGGACAGCTGGGCCAGGTGAGACAGAAAAGTACCAGCTTCAAAAAGACGTATTGTTGGCATCTCGACAGTAGAATATTTGTATGATCTGGAACAACCACGTCAGTGATTTTATTTTATAGATACTCAATAGAAAATGTTGGTTAGTTTTGTGTTGAGATGTACTGAGACTTGAATTGATTTGTATACATGGCAAAATATAAAACAGAATACATTTGTACGTTATGTATGACCTTGAAACCGTATGTAAGATGAGAAAATAACTGAAATTGTCCTTAAAGTATATTTCTACAAAAATGAGACATCCTGTAAGAATTGGAATCTCAATAATCTTTTTCGTATTTGTTCCTTTTTTCTTTCTCTTAAGGCAGGGGTGTCAAACTCAAGGCCCGGGGGCCAAATCCGGCCCGCGAGCTAATTGTATGTGGCCCGCAAGAGCTTACAAAAATATAATATACAATACAATTGGTGTAATTGTTGAATATTTACTTTCAATTATTTGCACTAGACTTCTTCTTTCAGACGTAGTTATTGAGGAAGATATTACCAGATCTGATAATAATCCAATGCGGGGCCAACAATGTAATATAATATATAATTTAATATATATTATATATTTACATATGTATATTTATGTAAATTATAACCGGCCCTTTGAGTGCAACCATAATGCTGATGTGGCCCAGGATGAAATTGAGTTTGACCCCCCTGTCTTAAGGGAATGATAAAGCTGTGGTAGAAAGTATCTATGGGAGGCGTTTGAGCCAAAGTCTTCAGCAGTTAGGCCTGTTTTGAGAAGGGACATGCTGAAATTCAAATCCTATGAAATTCAATGTGTACTTATCTACAGACTTATGTCAACGTTTTGGGGCTACTCCTGCATTAGGTTTTAGATAACTAAAAGGGACACTTCTTGGAAATGTGAGTGAAACACACACTTTGTTCCCACACAAAATGTGTCACCTGAAAAACAGACACGGGGGTTGAATTATTATTATTATTGTTATCTAGCGAACATCCTCGACTTTCCAACCCCGACAGCCTTTTAATCAGTATTGGAGCTATGGCAAATCCATCCTCTTTGTTAAGGAGCCCTCTTGTTCGGCCCCACTGGGTGAGCAATCTTTCTCTCATCCTCCCCCTCAGATTCCAGACTGACTTTGCTGCGGTCAGTGAATGGCTGCTCGGTGCCAACAAACACCAGAAGACCTGGTGCAACCTGGCCGACACCTCAGACCTGAGCCAGGAGTGTGTTCACAACAATCTCATCAAGCTCCTGGTAAGACTTCCTTACAAAGAATAACCCTGGTCAACCTTTCAAGGTTCAAGTTCAAGGTTCAAGGCTTTTATTGTCATGTGGGCATAGCTACAGTGTAGTTATGACAATGAACATTTTAGGTCACAGGCTCCTCCAACAGTGCAACACAATAACACAGATAAAATAGTGCAAGTAAATAAAATCAAATAGAATATAATAGAAATTGTGCAGAATAGTCTATATACAAGTAATTGGAATATTGATATATATATAAGTTGCAAACAGATTAATGTTACGGATGTTCTTTCAAAAGTTCAGGTGTTTAACAGTCTTAAGTCCTAAGAACCTCAGTTCTTTTTGAAGAAGTTACTTTCTTTAAACAGCACCAAATTGCAGGTGAAACATAGGAAAGTGGTAACAAAAACATTTCTATAGCATTGAACCCAAAAAATGACATCAAAGCCAAAATAAAATCAACTATAAACTGTCTTTTTAAATAAAACAACCACAAACATCTGTCTGCGTACGCATGCACACGTTGCTGCTGATTCAAACACACACAGTCCAAAATGCATCATCCTCACATGATAGTTTTCTGACACCCAGGACTTCTCCATGGAGATTGAAGCCGTGTCGGTGCAGAGGGCGTCAGCAGCCAGGAGAGCCAATCAGCTGCTCCACCTGAGGGAGGCCGACTGCCCCGGGCTGAGGGCCCAGCTCACACAGCTGGAGGGAAGCTGGAGCCAGCTGACCTCTGACCTCTCCAAGATACAAGACCGGCTGCAGCAGGTACAGGACACACACGTAGTTTTCAACTTGGAGACACTAAGAGTTGCACTGTGTGATTAAAAGTTACTGTTGAATCATTTCCTTTAAAAAAAGATGCCTTGGTCATGATGACTTTATACCAGTGGCATCGGATGTCTTATTAACTTTTAACATGACTTTTTTTCACTTAAATTTACCGTCCCTATTTTCATTGAAGTGCTGTTGGTTTTCAGAAACAATTAGGCATGGAGAAGTTCCCTCCGGTGAAGGGGAGTATGAAGCCTGTTTAAATCATTTTGGGGTTAAAGGAGGACAGAGCATTTTGGGAGGACTTAAAAAAAGAGTTGAAGGACTTAATCCCCGCTATTTATCACCAGTGAATGGAACCAGATTTTTTATTTCACAATCATTTTGGCACCAGTCCTGCCAAATGTGTCTTGTAGGATGTTTAATTGAATGTCTTACATTTCATAAATCCCCCTGGAAGAAGAAAGAAAAGATGTTATCTACAACAGATGGATTTGAACATCCGGAAGTCACAAAACAGATTACAGATTTAAATGGAACCGTTTTTGCTGTATAACTAACTACCTAATTAAAAATGTTCAAATATTGATAAGTAATACGTTCTCTGTTGTCTGGGGTGTTTTAGCGACTGTTGGCAGCATGGCCGCCGGTGGAGCTGCTCTCTGACCTGGAGGACCGGCTGAAGAAGCTTCAGGCTCAGACGGACCAGGAGAGAGAAACCGTCGCCAAGGCCGAAGACGCTGCTCAGATGACAAAACTCCTGCAACACTACCGGGTAATAATATCTCCTCTGTCCCACTTTTTTCTGAGTAGCTCGTCAAGAGTATTTTCATTTGACGAGATACTTCAATGTCAGTGTTTTAAAGAAAATCTGCAATCTACCAATTTTGGATACATTTGCTTGACATTCGGTCAATTCGCTTCTCAAAAGAACAGGTTTTTTCAACCATAAAGTGAAATATATTGGGAACTAATAAAGTTTTGTTTTTCAAATTCTATTCTGCAGTTACTTTATGTCAACAAAATAAATCTATCAACCATATTCACTCATTAAAGCTGGATTTCTACAAACACTAATTATTTTATTGGGCATAACTCCTAAAATATTGAAATTGTTACAAATTAATTTACTTTGAAAGACAATATGCAAACTTAGCACTCAAAGAACATTCAATTAATGAATTATATCTTAATGTAAGGATGTTTCTGGTAAGACACTAAATGAAAAGCCGTGTTGAGAGGAGGATGATACATACTGATATTTCACAGAATGCAAAATCGTATAAAACTAGCAACCACCTGTTTTTCCTTCTTGTTTGTATTGATTTGTATCTGTGTGATGTTCTGTCTCAGGAGATAAAGGCAGGCTTGTTGAACGGGCAGCTCCTTCTGGACTTCCTGTGCCAGTCGGGTCCTCCGGTGCTGGGAGTGGACGTCCGGGCTCTCCGCTCCGAACGCACAATGTTTGCAGAGAAACTCGGCGCCCTCAGACTGCAGTGGCTGCTCCTTCAGAGAGAGCTGGAGAGCCAGGTCTGTCCTTCAGATATCAAACCAGTGGAAACACCAAACCTGTAGAAACTGGAATCAAACTATCATACTGCTCTAGTTTTATACATTTGGTGAACCGTTGATCGGCTATTATGTGAAATGCTTTGGAAGAGAGTTCATCTTTAAAACAAATGGGGCTCAGATCTGGACTAAGATGTTTTTTTCCAGCGACAAAGCCAATGAAAAGTTCTTTGTTATTAAAAAAAACTACTTTATTCGGTCGTCACATATTAGGCTAATGGTTTATAAAACCACTGGAGTCCATTAATCAAACCTTGAACTTAACTCAATTGAGGCCAACAACAAAAAAGCTTTTACTGTTTGGCTCTCTGAGGTGACGTAATCTTTCATGTATGACTTTTATTTCTCCACATTAATCAATCTGTTTGGCTTTGCCCCCCTCTTCAGATTAATGAAGCTGAACAGATGCATCACACTTGTGCAGACAGAGAGAAGCGGCTGCAGCGTCTTCACGGTTGGGTAGAACAGCAGGAAAAAACGTTGAATCAGTGGAAACAGCCCACCAGTCTGACTCTGGCTCGTGAGGCTCTGCTGAAGTGGAAGGTAAAGTACCAGGATGTGAGCAGGTGTGTGTTTGAACTGTCTGTCCTGATACTGTCCTCTGATATCAGACTGCACCTGTTATACTTCCAGGCTGCTGTGAGCAAAGTGAAGGAGGTGGCTGCAGCTTTGCAGGAGTTGAAAGCTACACGAGTTCACGTTGAAAAAGGAGAGGATCATCCGTGTGATATCTCCTTCTCTGACCGGACGGAGAGGGTTCGTCAAGCGTGTGCAGACCTTAAGCTACAGGTATAAATCAATCTGTTACGGCGGTGACTAGGGTTGCAAAATTCCGGGAATTTTCAAAGATGGAAACTTTCCATGGGAATTAACGGGAATAGACTGGGAATATTCTAAATTGAAGGTTGGCTCTTCGTAGGGAACTTAAATATAGTTGGGGAAAGTCTATTTTAGCATAATCTTGACTAAAACAAACCATTGAAGTACACTTGAATAACCATGCGCATAGCACACTGCTTACTGCATGGCTATTGAGACCACACCCCCTACAGGCACTGTGCATTCCTCCATCACATGCACACATGATTTCGAGAAGACTGGATCACACTTTGGGACTTTTTGGAGGGAGAAGGGCTCTTTTCATTTAACATGATGAGTGGGGTTGGGGGGGATGAGTAATATTTAACTCAACATTCCTGTTTTCTTTCTTCAATGAAAAAAATAATTGTTCAATTAAATAATTAAAACTTGTTCTGTTCTACTTAAAAAATGTTGAAATGTCATGTTTTTTGTTTAATTTTGCTTAACTTTCCGGAAATGTACCAGAAATGTTGCGCCCCTAAGCAACCCTAGCGGTGACACAGATTGAAGATGTATTGCCAAGAGAAAGCAGTTAAATGTATTTACCAAGCAATTTAAACTGCATTTTCAGTCAAATATAATATAAAAAATGAGGGGAAAAAGCATAAATCAACTAAATAAAAGACTTACTGAAATTAACTTGTTGGTTTCCACGTTTCATAGTTTGTTTGGAAAAATTGACACAATGCAATTTGCATAGGAAATTAACGTTTTCGACAGCTAAAATCTGAAAACATGCAAAAAGTTCCTCTTGAAATTATCTCAAATGAATCATCAATGCAACAACAGAAAGTTATGTACTCAAATGAATTACCACCAACCCTACCTAACTTTCCTGTTGAAGAGGAGTCCTAAAACTAACCTATGATGTTAGCAACATTTTGATCACCATAGCTGTTGGAATATCAGTTAAAGAACCAGAGCCAAGGATCTAGCCGGGATACCAGGATGATTTTTTTTACCAATATTCTTACATATTTTATATTTAGGCAGAAAAGTGCTATTTTTTTACCCTGGTCTTTAAAAAACGTAAAATATAGTTTTCAGCTCTGAAGGATGCTTAATCACCAAACATCATCCTGTCTTCCTCTGTGTTTCTCTGCAGATGGAGGCTCTGCGGCCGGCCGTACAGCAGAGTGTGGAGCAGTGGAGTCGCTTTGAGAGCGATCTGAGGGAGGTTTCTCTGCAGACCACCAGGGGGCGCTGTGCTCTGCATCATCAGCCTCTCTTCTCACTGAAGCAGGCAGAGGGACACGTGGACTTCCTCCAGGTGAAGAAGCACTGTCAATCATATCTTACACACATGTTCCCACAAAAGCTTTACAACTGTCAGAAGAAATCACATTTTATTGGAACAATCGTGACTTTTATTCTGGTAATTGTTGCAGCAGTACTTTTAAGCAAAGTTTAAAAGGCTTGATGGATTCAAGCTATAATTAGGTAATTGTGCAGAAGGAAATAAAATGGCGAGCCAGTTGTAAATGTATGAAGTAAAAAGCCTCTCCTGAGAGCTTTGACACGTTCAGTTAAGTGGACGTCAAGCTCACACTACCAGTCACTTCCATTTGGTACCTGAATGTAGCTGTTAAATAAAAGTGAATTTTCATTCACAGCAGCTCCAGGAGAAGGCCGGGAAAAGAGAAGAGCTTTGGGCAACTGTGGACAAATCCTATCAAATGCTTGTGAAGACTCTTCATCCTGGAACAACCCAGGCGCTGGATGATCAAATGAGAGGAGAGCAACAACGGTCAGTGGCTTGAAAATAACAAAAACAGATATCTGTGTATCAAACTTAAAGAAGACTAAAGTCGGAAAATCTCATGTATGCATAATATCTATTACATTAATTTATAAGTGCCTTCAAATGTGATCTATTTGACGATCAGTCAGAGGTACACAAGCTGGTAACATGTCGTTACATTGAGCTTTTTTGCTAATGTCAATACAATCATAATGTATCAGCGGCCAATCAGACACGTATAGCCTTATTGTATGCTAATACACATCTTAGAGTTCTGGTGTGTTGTGTTCAACTAAGCATGATAGAGTTCTGGTGTATTGTGTTCAACTAAGCATGATAGAGTTCTGGTGTGTTGTGTTCAACTAAGCATGATAGAGTTCTGGTGTGTTGTGTTCAGGTGGAGGGCTGTGCTGCAGGAGTTGGAGGATGAACACATGAAGACTGCAGAGACTCTCTCCCTCTGGCAGGAGTTCACTCTCCTCTCTGGTCGCTGCTCCTCTCAGCGGCAAACACTGCAGCTTCAGTGGGAGGAGATAAGGAGATCTCCACATCAGCAGGACACTCAGACAACGCTTCAGTCACTGGAGGTGAGTTTAAATCTGCAGTATCATTGCACAACTTAATGTATAACAATTATTTACAAAACATGTCTCTATAACCACACCATACCCGAAAAGGAGCAGGGAGAAGAACTTTATCTTGTGACCGGCCCCTTTCTCAAAATAATGTAATGGTGGTCTGTCCTTCATATTTTCTTATTCACAGCCAATCATAACAGTATCTTTGAAAATAAGAGCAACACAAAAAAGACTTTGTGCTCACTTGACAGTTAACAGAAACAAAACAACACCTCCAATCATCACATGTACAAGGACAAGTGTAACATCCTCATCTGAGTCCTACTGGAGTAGAAGGAAAGCTGCGCATAATAATAATACAAATAATAAATCTAGCATAGTGTAAGTGTGGGCACCAAAATCCAGTGGTTGGTGATTTTAAAGATTGCCTAAACATCCCTGAAGTAATGCTACAGTGTATTATCACATAAGATTAAAGCCCTGATCAATAAATATTTCATTGTTTTAGTATTTAGTGAAAAATAAGTTGGTAAGAATTCCTTGATGCTAGTTAAAGCAATTAACTTACATTTTCCTGATAAAGTAAGAGTTTCTTTCACAACAAAATAAAGATGATCCAAGTGTTAGTAGTATGTGCACTTCCATGTTAGCAACACTTACTTGTTTATTTAGGGCTCACAAATATTTAACATTTTAAGTA
This sequence comes from Harpagifer antarcticus, assembly GCA_902827135.1. Lineage (NCBI taxonomy): Eukaryota > Metazoa > Chordata > Actinopteri > Perciformes > Harpagiferidae > Harpagifer > Harpagifer antarcticus. The sequence goes on from CADEHL010001421.1 coordinate 130,626, forward strand.
GTTGAATTACAACTATTTAATGGCCTCATCGGTCTGCGACCTTCAGCACTCACCGGATCGGTTCGCAACCGAGTGTGAAGCGGCTGGGATGAGGATCAGCACCTCCAAATCTGAGGCCATGGTTCTCAGCAGGAAACCGATGGACTGTCCACTCCAAGTAGGGAATGAGTCCTTACCCCAAGTGAAGGAGTTCAAGTATCTCGGGGTCTTGTTCTCGAGTGAGGGAACAATGGAGCGTGAGATGGGCCGGAGAATCGGAAGCAGCGGGAGCGGTACTGCAGTCGCTTTACCGCACCGTTGTGACGAAAAGGGAGCTGAGCCAGAAGGCAAAGCTCTCTGTCTACCGGGCCATTTTCGTTCCTACCCTCACCTATGGTCATGAAGGATGGGTCATGACCGAAAGAACGAGATCGCGGATACAAGCGGCCGAGATGGGTTTTCTCCGCAGGGTGGCTGGCGTCTCCCTTAGAGATAAGGTGAGAAGTTCGGTCATCCGGGAGGGACTCGGAGTTGAACCGCTCCTCCTTCGCGTCGAAAGGAGCCAGTTGAGGTGGTTCAGGCACCTAGTTAGGATGCCACCTGGGCGCCTCCCTAGGGAGGTGTTCCAGGCACGTCCAGCTGGGAAGAGACCAAGGGGTAGACCTAGGACCAGGTGGAGGGATTATATCTCTTCGCTGGCCTGGGAGCGCCTTGGGATCCTCCAGTCAGAGCTGGTTGATGAGGGGAAAAGGAAGTTTGGGGCTCTCTGCTGGAACTGCTACCTCCGCGACCCGACCACGGATAAGCGGAAGAAGATGGATGGATGGAATTACAACTAATTTCAGTCATAGAGCAAAAAAAAGATTTGATTATAATTATTTATAAAATAACTTTTTTGTATACAGAACTCTGATCGACCTTCACATTTTCATTTCATGTTTTTCTCCCACTCATGGAAAGAAACAAACACGATGCACTCGACAGTTTGCTGTCTGTTAGCCCACCTGACCTTATGTACATTGACCTGTATTGTCCACCTACATGTGTGCATTACATGTTGTTTTGTACATTTTCTCAAAATAATACAAGCTTCAGAGTTTCCATTCATCTCATTTTCCATTTTCTACCCCACTTCAAAATTACTCTCAAGCTGAAGCATTCGAACCATTTGAGGAAAATTCGATTTAATCAGATTTCTCAAGAGGATTTAATAGCTCTACGACGTTTTTTTTTAAAGATTCATTGATAAACATATTTGGAGAGATGATGGCAAGAAGAACATTTTGAGTACAGTAAATAAACATATGGTTTAAAAAGCAAAGCTCATCTTATAGATCCTTCATCTTCAGGTCATTTCTTTCTCACTCTAACATCAGAAGTTGCGAGCTGATGATTTGCAAAGCAGTGTGGGAGATGTGCTTGCTACTTCCAAGCCCCTGATTGGACGTCTGGAACCTCTGGCCGCACATTTTATCCAATCAGAGACCAGACTGTTGTCACGTGACGTCGTGCTGCTGAGCCAGGCAATGTCAGGAAAGAAGAAAAGTCTTCAGGTGAGGAAGACCGCAGAAATATCATATTAAAAACTATCTATAATCTTGACATTAAAATCACCAAATGTCCAACTGTTGATGTTCAAACTTACACATGAGTTTAATATGACCAATATCACACCTCTCTCTTGTGTGCAGGATGATTTGGAGCAAAGGGAACTTTTTCGTAATCGTGTGGAGGCCATTGAGAAGCAGACACAGAACACACAACAGAAACTCAAGACAAGCTTTAAAGACCCAGAGTCTGTGAAGGTCGGTCACAATCCCTATTATTTTCAATTACTTTTCTTTCTCACGTATTCGTTAAAAACCTTAACTCTAAAGCAGATGTTTTTTAAACACCAAAGAGTGGAAAGCCTCATCTACATTATACATTATAACTCAGTCAAATCTAAACATACAGACATGGTAAACATATATGTAGATTCAGCGTGACTTAGCAAGCATATCGTTATCTCTGATGAGCTTCCATTGCCTACAAATCCATTTCGATATCGTTGAAAAAGTGATTTAAGTTTTCTTTCAAATGAAAGTAATGTAGTGGTTGGTATGGTTACTTTGCAAACAGAAACTGCTAACAGTTAATATGGCATGATTTCAGTAGTGCCAAATAGTTAGGGTTATATAAACGTGGCTCAAGTTTTAGCCCACAGATAACTAATTGACTCTATGGTCAAATTGTACCAACTGTTTACATCCCCCAAAGAACACATTCTGGGAACTGTAGTTCCTAAACATGAAAGATGAGTAGGAGTAAAAAAATCCATCGATTTCACATTTTCACTTAGTGTGCCGGTTTCTCATTTAGTTTGGAGGGTGCCCACAGAGAATTGATTTTGTGTTCTTTTGTTATTTGTATTTCTCGGATGTGCAGCAGGTTCTCCTGGAGCTCAGAGATGTGTTTCCATTACTGGTTGACGTCAGGGAGATGAGTGTTTACCTGAGCCTCAGCGACCGGGAGAGGCAGAGAGTGCACACGCTCAGCAGGCTCTGGGCTGAAAGCATGACTCACGCATCGCACAGGAACAGGTGAGGACGTTCAGCTCCAAATGGTACACCAAAAATGCATTAGGTGTTGAATTAATGAGTGTTTTTTCATATTGTTGCTCACAAAAAAATCTGTTATCAGTCTTTGTAGGAGCCCTTGAAGTGATTTAAGTGATTCTGGCCTTGTGCTGAAATTTGAAAAATCATCTGTAGTTTAACCAGATGTTACTGAACACTGAATGGTCCATTTCAAAAGGAGCTTCCAGTCCATTTGTCCTTTCATTTGTCTTTTCCCCCCAGTGAGCTGCAGGCCGTGTGTCAGCGTTCCCAGAGCTTTCAGGAGAAGTGTAAGAACCTGACGTCCCTCCAGAAAAAGCTTGAGGATGAATCACTGTCTAAAGAAACCCAAAGTTCCTCCAGCCTCCAAGAAATGCTCACTGTTCATCAGGTACAATTCCCTTTTCCGATTCTCTACATTTCTTTCATTCAAAGATAATAATTAGAATAGTTTCAGACCAACTGGGACTCATTTCTTTATTGTTTCTGTATTCAGCCAAAACTCAGTCCGCTGACTATAGAAGCCCAAACCTTTGTCTAATATGTTACTGTGAGTTTGGTAGAACATTAGAAAGCTTGAGTCGCATTTCTTCTAAATAGTGAATCTTATTTTGAGGCATAAAGTTTGTCTTAATGACTCTAAAATAATGTAAATGTATTTAGCTTTTGTTTTATTGTCTGACTTAGTAAAATAAATAGACTAATTCACTTCCCACCTGTTGTCTCTTTCCCACAGACGCTTGAAGCAGAAACAACGATTGGACACCAGCTGCTGCAGGCTCTTCTCTGTGATGCTGTCGAGTCCATGGAAAAAGAGACAGGACAGAAAAGGTATATAAAGGAACAGTCTTTGAAGATTTGAAATGGCAGTAATACTAAGCAAGATCTGGTAAACCTAACCAGGCTTAATGAGTCCAACATACTGCATGTTCAGTAAAGAATAGTCTTCCTCCTCTCCATAACCTCACTAGTGTCTCCTTTAAAGGTGGGGTAGGTAATTTTGGAGAAAGCAGCTCGAGTGCGCTAGAATTTGAAAATACACAGCCGGAACAAATCTGCCACTTCCTTACAGAGCCCCTCCTCCAACACACACGAACGCACACATGACCAATGAGGGCACGAGAGCCGGTTTCTCAAACTTACCTACCCCACCTTTAAGGACTATAATGAGGGTTAGACGTTTAACAAAAGATCACAGCATTCCTCAGCTTCAGGAGTGTGCTTAGTTCAGCAAACTCCTCCGTGTGATTAGTTGGTCTAGTTCATAAGAACAGCAGGTTTTTTTTTGACTCCATTTTGGCACCAAAATAGCATCCCTGTAGCTTTCAATTGTCAGTTCTGATTTCTTCCTCCTTCACTCCCTCTTTTTGTCATCAAGGTTCAAGGTTTGTCTTACTCTGAATTTAGATAAGAGCCACACGTTTGAAGTACAACAACCAATCAATAGGGCAATAACAAGCATGTGACCATAAGAGTTTAAGATTGTACTAAGGGGAACTTAAACTGACATCCAAGCAAGCCATGTGAAAAATGTCAGGCCTAAATGATTTTGTGGGTTGATGAAATGTTTTACCGCTTAGACTTTGGCAGTAATCGGAGTCCTGAGGACGTGTTGAAATGTAGTCTTGTATTCTTCACATAGAAACGTAATTCGAGTTGAAGTTTTCTGGTTTCATTCCTGTCTTTGCTTTCAAGCATCACACACACTGGCTACGCTGCTGAGGCTGAACAACATGCAGTGTTCGCAGGTGTTTCCTCCCTGGAACACTTGGATGTCTCTTTCCCCGAAGCTTCCTTAAATCCTTTTTTACAGTCTTTGGAAAAGCGTAGAAAACTCTTAAATCTTGATTTTTCTCTGTCCCCTGCTAAGTATGCTTCTTTAGGCTGCAAGTCTTACAATTCTGCTGATTTCGTGTTGATTTTGCAATCGCCTGTGAAGGGACTGTGACGAACGCATTTGTAATTTTTCCATTTCTATTTCATGTGTTTTTACAAGGGCTCTGTATCAAAGAAGCAGTATGTGGGGTTCAGTTCGAACAAGGGCTAGGTTTTATGGCCAAAGTCTATGTCTCCACATCTCAATCCTAATAGTGGCGGAGAACTAACAACACCCGACGCAGAGACGGCTTCATCCCGCAGGCAATAAGACCGTTAAACAACTGAACTGCTGAAACGATTTCATAACATTCATCTGCTACTTAGTAATTATCTATTATCTAATATATCAATCCAATAACTTGTATATAGACTCGTATTGCATCTCACTTTTTTTAGAACTATTTTTCTTTTGTATTACTTTTAATATAATATACTTTAATATTGTCTGCTATCTGTATTATTGTGTTGCATTGTTGGAGAAGCCTGTGACTTAAGATTTTCAACGACATAATTACTCTGTAGCTATGTTAGTTTGACAATAAAGAACCTTGAACTACGGTTATATAATGTCAGGACCTTTAGAGCCAGTATTTGATTTGTCCTCTTTGAGCTACTGTAGAATCATGACGGTGTGGAAAGGGCTTATTTAAAGCTAATGAAAACACATTGATTCTTAGTTTGAGGAGATCAAATCCTCTACAATGAACCTTTAACCTAATTATTCCAATTATTGAATGGAACACCTATGCTAACAGATGTCTCCTAAATACAACAATGTGTTATCTCTTGTGTTGTCTCTTCCCAGATATCAAATCATGGCAGAGGTGACCTGTGTGAGGCAGAGCTGGCTACAGTCCGTGGCTCTGGCTGGACAGCGCAGGTCCTTTATAAAAGAACAACTGGGCGAGTGGAGAGTTTACCGTCGTGGCTCCAAACTTTTGTGGAAGCTGCTGAGAGACGTTGACCCGTTACTGCCCCCTGCTGGACCCGCTGTGCGTTCGCTGCAGCAGCTACGGAGCTGCGCCGACGATTACCAGGTTAGCATCAATGATACCAGTAAGAGTGTATAGTAAGTGTTTATGAACATAACATATAAAATAGTCCAAATCTGTAGCAAATATTATATTTTGTTATTATTTGTTTGTCAGAATCAGAATACCTTTATTAGTCCCACAGAGGGGACAGCAGAAAAGGGCCAAAGAAGAAATGTTACCTACGAAGCATGCATACCAAAGTATTAAAGATACAAAAATGATAATACATTATTTTTTACAGTTTACAAAAAACACATCCTGTAACAGTTCTGAGGATTTAGCAGCCAGGTATATATACAAGGCATAAATATATATTGCACATAGTTGGTTTGTATTTAACAACAACGGGTGTTCTTTGTAATTCTTTTTTCTCTTTGTACATACAGTCAGTACAGACCATTGTCTCATTTGTATGCATATATTTAGCTTTCCACTTCTAAATGACAAACTTTACTTATGCAGTAAAGATTTTTGATCAGAAATATCATATTTTCCTTGCTGAAGAATAAACAGTGTCTCTCCCCACATCTTTCAAGTGTGTTGAAGACGCTCTGGCTCTGCACTCCACCGTGTGCTCCCAGACGCTGGAGGCTGGCAGACGTTTGTGTGAAACCACGACAGAGAGTGAGTGTCAGGCCCTGCAGGACGCCTGGGATCGAACCGGCACTCTACTGGAGAGCAGGGGGGGCCTGGTCCGCACAACGCTCCAGGTAACATTTAATACCAACGCTCTTTTAGATTCATGTTTTATGTTTTGATCTTACATTATTAATCTTCATATTTGGGATCTATTAAAATCAGAAACAGCTTTATTACCGGGTAGGTTGACACAAGGAGTTTGATTTGATGTTGTGGTGCATACATAAAAGTAAAACTACAATAAGAAAAAAACAGAGAACTAGAAAAATATTAAAAATAAGAAAAAATGAGTGATGGGAATTACTGCTCTTTGAAGGGAGCCGGACCTTATGTCTCCGTTCCTTTCCGAGAGTCGTTCAAAAGAGCGGGGTTAATAGGTTTATCTGCGAAATAATCACCAGGATAATGATTGACTGTATTGCCAGAAATCTACTTTTACTCACAGAAAAAATGTATAACTTGCTTCATCTCTCAGGCAGCCAAACTACTACTCAAGCAGCATGCCATCATCTACGACTAATGTGCATTCAGGAAAGCAAGTTCCTTTAAAGGCGAGTGGATTTATGGCAGGCAGTGAACCAACGATATAAAGAACGGCTCTCGGTTCCCTTCGTTCGTACAAAAGAGCCGTTCAAAAGAATCGGATCGTCCACGAACGTCACATCACTAGAAAAAATATTGTAAAATATAACAGTATTCACATATATATATATATATAATGCATATTAAGTTATTATTGCACATTTGTAAGAACATTGTAATGTCAGACAACTAAATATGCACCCAAAGATTATCTAAAATATTAAGCTTTTCAAAATAAAATGCTAAAATGTAAATACTTATCCCATTAATATACCTTTTATATCAGTGTTTGACCACTTAACCAATAAAAAAACACTCGCGGACCACCTAACTCCACAAATATCCAAAAACACATCGTTTTTCTAGAACAGATTACAAATCTCCTGAAAATGGTACAGACAAGTGGCAACCTGTGTGATGAAGGTGTTGCGCTGGGCTATATCATGCAATCGAAAGTGAACTTTAAGCTCGCTCCATTGCGGAGATATTCCCGCGAGAGTGCGGAAAAATAAATGTATTTCCAATATGAAATGTTTCCAATATACTCACGGACCACTAGGGGGCGCTCACGGACCACCAGTGGTCCGCGGACCACACTTTGAGAAGCACTGCTTTATATGAATTCAACTTATTACAGAATAATAGGATACACACTTTTCAGTCTACACTTCTAAACTCCTAAACTACAACCAAGGGATCCTATGTATTTCTTAAAATGCTGATAGAATAAACGTCCTATTCTAAGTTCACTCACTGGAAAATCATAAAAAGGAAATATTCGGATTTGTTTTAAATGCTGCACATACATATTAACACTCATTTGCTGTAGATGTGGTGAGATCCAGCTGGTGGTCTTTGACAGGAAGCAGAATCAAAATTCAAATGGTTGTGTTTTGTGCAGCTTTGGACTGCAGAAATCCAGAATAAGCGCATGTGTTACAGTATTAACTAGGGAATGTCAGCTTTACAGTACGTGACCCATATCCAGGATCTGATCCTACCCCACGCACACACAACCACACACACACACAACCACATACACACAACCACACGCAACCTGGTGTGTTGCCCTGGCACCGACCTCATGCTAAGAGGGATCAAAGACAAGCTCAAATCTGTCCATGATCCACATCACTGTCGGTCCCTTTGCTCCCATCACTGTACAGTCTTCTCATACACAATCCAATAAAAGATATATGCTAGGTAGGCAGGCAGACATATTGAACAAATACTGATTACTAAATGTCTTAAATGATGGCCTTTTCGCCTCTGATGTGAATGATCACTGAGCTGTGTTGATTACAGTGTCAGATTGTTTTGGTGTCCAGGGAAAGGAAGGTCAGGGAAAGTTGTGTTTAAGCTCAACAGGATCCTGCCGGGGGAAAGGAAATCCCTCTGAGCAACAAGTCAAAGGTCACAGAGAGTAGCTTTGATGCATCAGTGCAAGTCCAACTGCAGAGCAACAGACTGACCTCGTCTTCATACATTATTACACATAAAATACTCAAATGGATAAAAGTTTTTAGGGTTAGAATGGTGCTGTGGATTTACCACTTGGAGCTTGTGACCATACTTTGGACTTCTGTCACTTGAACAGTTCGGTTAAGCAGTACCGGTCCTCTGAACCTTTGACGTGAATGCTAAAGTTTCACAAAGCATTCTTTCAGCATCAGAAGGATTTATGTTTGTGGAAATATGTATTTTACAGAACAGAGAAGGCATTGTACGTCTTTATGTCTTTATTAGGATCTCCATTAGCACTAGCATTAGCATTGGCTATTCTTCCTGGGGTCCTCGCACACACAAAACATACATACAACAAAATTAATAATTTCATGCAGTTTACAGTGCTGTATGAAGTGAAAACTAAAATGATCATCCAATTATCGCCATCCTAAGGCCAAACAAAAGTAAATGCAAATAAGTGTACATGATAATATATGCATACATAGCCCCAGACACAGTTCAAATGTACTTTATAATACTTAAATAATTTTTTAGCAACCTTTTGAAATGTACCTGAATGATGTGGACCGGTAAAGAGTTCCAGCTGACCATGGCTCTGTACATGACTGTTTTCTGTCCCGTATTTGATTTAGATTTGCAATTTTACAATATATATATGTGTACAATTCTGCCTTTTGCACAATTAATAATAATAATAATACATGGGGCTTATATAGCGCTTTTCTGGAAACTCAAAGTCACTGAGTCACAATTGTACACCTTATTGTTTCACATCGCTTTAACGCAAAGGTAACAGATTAAAAGTCATACATGTAGTATTTATTTATAATATGCCATGTCGGAAAGCAGATTATCTCTGCAGTGATTCATGTTTTAATGTGATTTTCAAAATGTCCCCTGTATAGGTTTCACAACAACTTAATTCCAGAGCTTTCTGGTCCAACCATACAGGTTACATATATTTATAACACCTATATCTTACATATACACTCTTTGCTCTGCTGTTTATTTAGAAGTGGTCTCAGTGTCAGGAGAGGATACTGAGCATCACGTCTGAACTGGATGAGCTGAACACGACGCTGGCTGACGACGAGACACACATTCAGGTAAACACTAAACAACTAGTCTGTGTGAAACCTGAACTCTGGTTCTTCTTATAAAATAAGTCACCCCACCAGGAAGTCTTTTCAAAGCCACGTTTAAAGACCTTTATCAACCGGGCTCTGAATAAGAGAACATCGACACTACAGTTTGTCCCTGATATGGAGGTGTGTGGCTCTAGTTTTCTTAGCAGAATTGAAGCTTGTAAGTTGAATGGTTGAGCACTAGCATTATCCAACAATAAAGTCAAATAATAAATAGTGTTTTGACTGTATTGATCTTTACCAACTGCTGGAGAACAATTTGTCTGCACAAAACTGCCATAGTTCTCACAGTCCTTCCCTTTGTCTGACAACTCTCTCAGAGCAGAAACCCATTAAGGAATCATCTTTTGTAAAAGCCCCAAAATGTGTCATCTAATGCCTAAATGAATTCTCCGTTCCCACACTTGATTTCGTAAGAAAGGCACTTAGGGTGTCTGACAAGTATTCATTGTGTATCCTGATGTAACAATCAACTTGTCATGGTTTCATATAGAAATACAAACCATTTTAAAATAATGGTTTGTCATTATTGTTGGAGCTATTATATTGGCAATCATTGATCAGTGTGTGTGGAATCAAACTCCACACACCAGCAGCAACTGGTCAGCTGCAAACTGGCCTAAGCTACTCCATCACTAGCTTCCCCCCCATCCCACCACAGCGCCTCTGAGTTTACCCCCCTTTCCCTTATTTAATGCCCCCATGCTTTCACTCCCCTCCCCCTTTTACCCCTTCTCCCCTCCCCCTCCCCCGTCCACAACCCTTTAATCTGGACGGTCAGAGCGAGAAAGAGGTATAGAAGTGTGTGTGCAGCTTGTGCATGGCTGTCGGATCGCCTGTCGCAGTGTAGGGAAGTTGAAGTGTGTGTGTGTGTGTGTTATGCAGGAGACAGACTTCTCTCTGCAGCGTTTGACCGGTGGATTTAGAGAAGTGGCCACCATGAAGACGGACCTGACCCAGTACGCCGCGGCCGGCGACTCTGCTCTGCTGGAGCAGCAGCTGGAACAACTCCACGTCCAATGGGAAGAGCTGTGTACCAAGGTGAGAGCTGGCAAAAAAAGAAATAGAGAGACAGAGAGAGGCCATAAGGTGAAGTAGAGAACGTGAGAGGGTGTAGAGGTGCAGGTGGTGAGGATGGACTGAGGGGAAGTGAAGAAGCGAGGGAGGGAAAGTTGATTCCAGCAGTGTCTTGGAGCTGACCAGCAGCACAAAGCCTCTGCACCACTGGGGCTGAACACACACAGGGAAACACCCACACACACACACACACACACACACACACACACACACACACACACACACACACACTCCTGCACACTCATTTGTTTGACAAAAGAGCAACATGTGGCGGTTCATGGAGGGAACATTACCACATCTTGTTATTATATAACAACTTGCCTACATATGGGTCAAATTAGTTTATTCTTTTAACATTTATTCTGCAAAAGTGACACAACTTGCATGCTGTGTAAAGGATCTGGATTGAGTTGCTTCAAAGCTTTTAAATAGTTGACTGGGTTTCAGGATGTAATTAGCTCCTGCTTTGGATTCAGTGTGCTTACAGAACAATCACACTAACTCTCAAACAGAACAGGCTGTTAATTCTGTAACTGCATCTTTGCTGAAAGTAGCTCTACAGGTTTCACAGGCTCAAATTCCTGCAGTTTAATCTTTTGGCTTTAACACAACAGACTTTTGTTCTTTGGAAACCAACGGTTGTGACATGCTTCGGATTCTTTGGTCTGTTATTTGGGTTAGAGGGTCGTGCTAATTGGGTCCCCAGATACACCACCTGCTCCAGTTGGTAGGAGTTTCTGGGACTCACAGATGCAGCAGAGGTTGTTGGTTCTGTATCTAATAGTGTCTTCTTTATCTGTGCAAGTATGGTAGCTGCTCGTCCTTCCTATGTGTGTTACAACACAATTGTTTGAGTGTTGAATTTCAAATATAAAAGCCTACATGCATGCTAAACATAGGCTGGATCATATTTGTGTCACATAACATACTTGAATAGTAACCAGGACTGTACACCTGCATTGTTTTGACTTTAACCTGCACTCACATCTGCACACTGAAGTAAATATGTGTAACTGTGATATCTTGTTTCAACAGTTACTTTATCACTTTAGTTTAAAAACATTTCGTATTATCATTTTCTATTTTGTCTTTATGTGTACCTTGTGTGATCCTGTTTTTAACTCTGACCCTGTTGCTGCTATAAACGCCTGAATCTCCCCAGGGGATGAATAAAGTTCCATCTTATCTTAATGCATAATTACAATCTGTTGCTGAATAGTGAAACTAGGTTATTTAAAGAAGCACAGACTTATTTCAGTTGGTTGTTGTGATATCACACACAAGCTGGTCATCCCTTTGAACTCCTGAAATGGCCGGGGGGAATCTGAGCCATGAGTCCTCTGCACAGCTAACAGGTTGCAGGTGGGGGAGCCAGAGGAATGGGTCCGCTGAGCAGATGGCCGGGCTGCGCTAAAGGGATTCAGGGGACAGACTCTATTGTTCCAGGGGAAGCACAAAGTCCTCTCCGGGTGACAGCAGTTCACAATGCACCCTAAATGCACCAGAGTCCAAGAGGGCCCAGCCGTGTTAGTGCTCACAGGGATCATTCAAATCAAATAAATGCCAGAAAATAGTGAAATATAGCCGGTTTCGCTAAGCCCTTTAACCTCGAAAGGATCATCAGCCCCCTCCTCAGAGACGTAACGGGGTGTTTTCATGGCGTTAAGCTATCATTAGGGAAACGGACCTTGTTCATTTTGTCAGAGCCCCTTGGGGCTTCCTCTCAATGCAGTTGATTACTGACTCAGATGGAGATGAAATGGCACCGGTAATCAATGAAAACACTTAATATTCACTTAGTTTGGCTGTTTTTAAATCCACTGGGACATGTCATCTGTTTCTCTGCTCTCATTTACCAGGTTATGGAGATCAGTGTTTCAGACGGCATTGATATTAGTCAATATTCAAAGAACCGCTGCTTTGAGGCTTTTGTTTGTGCCGGTCAGACAGTTGAGACCTATTTGCGTGCAGTTTCACCCAGCAAGTCAATCTGGCAAAGATGTTGACAACACATCATAACACCTGGTTTGGTTTTCTTTCGTCATCTTGTCTCCCTGAACTACACTAAAAGTTGGTCGTGCAAAAATATAATCCATAGTTTTATCGGCCATGTATAATTTTAGAATCAAATGCACAATGTGTGACTTGTAGTCTTAGATCTCCTGCCAGACATATAATAGGCAAGGCAAGGCAAGTTTATTTATATAGCACTTTTCAACAAAAGGTAATTCAAAGTGCTTTACAAAAAATGAAAGACATTAAGAAGATGGCATTTAAAATCATTAAATAGAAAAGCGAATAAAATAAACATTAAAAGAAATACATGTTAATAGTTGTTATTACTTTTTAGGTGAATCGTTATTAGCTAATGTCATTGCAGTAGGAAGCTTTTATATATAAATACCCCTGTGTAGGTGAAGTGAAATCATCTCGTGTGCACAGTTGCTAAATGCCACTTCTGACTCTTCCCAGGTGTCTTTACGCAGACAGGAAATCGCAGACCGCCTCAATGCCTGGACCATCTTCAACGACAAGAACAAGGAGTTCTGTGATTGGCTGACTCAGATGGAGAACAAGGTGTGCCACATCGGAGATCTGAGCATCGAGGAAATGGTGGAGAAACTGAAGAAGGTACAAAAACTAATGAGTTGTAATTTCCTCCTAGACATACACCTGGAAGAACAGGCGTTTTTAAACATTTTCAAAGTGCAAACGGAAAGTCTTTTGTGTCAGAGACCCTTATAAGATGACTCCTTTTCAATAAACAATCTAAATCAGGACTTAACATTGGTTAGAGCAGGGGTGTCAAACTCAAGGCCCGGGGGCCAAATCCGGCCGTGACTTCATTTTCTGTGGCCCCACAAGAGCTTGCAAAGAATATAATATGTTTATTATATGGTTACAAGCCGATTTATAGCACGTTGCCCATAAACTACTTGTCCCACAATGCATCTTGAATTTCACTTTTTTTTCAGAATTTCACTTTTTTTCTTCAAAATATGCCTTTTTTTCTTAGTATTTGCTTTTTTCTCAGAATTTCACTTTTTTTCAAATGTCACTTTTCGGCTTTTCTTTTTAAATCATTTTGTGACATTCTCACTGAAAAGACTTGCAATTATTTGCCCTAGACTTCTTCTTTCAGACGTAGTTCATTATGAAGTTGTTAAGAAAATAATCCAATGCAGAGGCAATAATGTAATATAATACGTTATTTTATATATATTAAATATTTATATATGTATTTTTATATAGTCTTGAAGTTACAACCGGCCCTTTGAATGCAACCATAATGTTAATGTGGCCCGCAATGAAATGTAGTTTGACCCCCCTGGGTTAGAGTGACTGGTATCTTTTAATTAATTTAGATAAAGTGGACAGTTAAAGGAGTTTCCTTACTTGAAATATGAATGCTGGATTACATACCTCATTTGCATCCTCCTATGTGCACATTTTAAAACTTTATACGGGATTCTACTTGGCCTTATTTCCAACACTTACTGTAATTCCCACGATGCAGGGCTTGTTTAGGTTAACATCCATACATGAATGATGCTCTTACAGCAGATGGTGGCCTGGAATGGAAAGACTGCGCTGGCCTTTGTTCTCACACAACAGTTGTCCTTTCAGCGACTGAAAGCCTTTTGTACCTTCCTGTGTCATCATGAAGCATGCTCATTTACTCAACTAGATAATAATTGGGTTGAACATTGCACTGTTTTGTTTAGGGCTGTTGGATGAGATGAGAAAATTGGTGGCACTTGAGGGTCCCTTGATTTGGGTAGTGATGGATGGCACTTCCTGGTGATAACACACAGCTCCAGGGCATGAGAGCAGGTGTTGAGCAGGATGAATGAATGGGACACTTGACAGAAGAAGTGTGTTGTTGACACTTTAAAGCTTTTCCTCCCTGCGGTCATTGAATAGAGCAGGTCAAATTGAAGGTGTTTACTTCTCTTACTTTACTATGAACTTACTATGTTTGCAATAAAGTGATAAATGCCTTATGAAACACCAACACAAACAAGAGTCCATTAAGTTCCAGTATGCATTAGATATACATATTCTCCTGCTTTTCTTTGAGTACATGTTATGAAGCACAATACTTTATCATGTCACATTTCCACAGGACTGCATGGAGGAGATCAACCTGTTCAGTGAGAATAAAAGCCACCTGAAGCAGCTGGGGGAGCAGCTGCTGTCGGCCAGCGACGAGGCGAAGCAGACGCAGGTCCACGGCTCGCTGCAGGAGGTCAACCAGCGCTGGCACAACCTCTTCCACAACATCGAGGCCAGGTGAGACCCAGACAGCTGCAGAGAGGGTGTGTGTGTGTGTGTGTGTGTGTGTGTGTGTGTGTGTGTCAGATGATATTTTAACATATTTTGCCCAAATATTGCATTTTGGATATTGCACTCCATATTGCAATTTTCATATAATGAAAGTGTATGATGCAGCTCTACAGAACACCCAAACACATTTAATATTGGACTTAAAGGTTTTTTTACAATCTAAAATATGTGTAGGTGTGTGTGGAAGTACCGCCTCACATTTAGCCTTATGCACAAGCACCTTTTACTGCAAGACACTCTACATTAGAGCATCATTATACACTGTAAGGCTTTAAATGGAAGCCTTTTAATTAAACAGTAGCTCTAATGTACATCCACCCACCTGCTGTTGCATTAGGGCTCTGCAGCTGTCAGCAATACATGGTTTCTAATGTACAGACTGTAGCTTAAGCCTCTGTGATGAGGAGCTGTCCCCTCAGACAGATGGAGGGTCCTGAGGAAGCGCTGCAGATACACACATACATATCCAAACTACCCCCCCTTCACCACCACCGTGGAAGAAATAAAAGCTGTGCTTATGTCTCAGACAGTACCATATGTTAACCCATGTCCAACAATCTCCCCCGCTTTTCTTAGTCTGTCAGAGTGGGATGACATGAGAGAGGGGGGTTAGTATGGGGGGGTCTGTCGGCATGCATTAATCGCTGATCCTTAACATGAGCTCCCCTCCAGATTTCAGGGGGCTTGATCCCATGCAGGCAGCTGTGAATTCTTGATATATCATTTTGTATTCAGTCTCAAACACCATCAAGTGAGTTCCACTTATTGAATGCATACAACATGTATTTATGTCTGAAACGCTCAATTTGACTGATGCTACGGTGCAGTACATGGTCGACCCAGGTTCTCCATGGTGACACAAATAATTCTAATTCATGAATAACATTGCTGTGGTCTTGGTTTTGTAAATGCCCTTTCTAATGTCCACTCATGCATTTAAAGCTGGGCTCTGCTGCGATAACCATTTCCCTGTAAGAGCCTGCTAACAGCAATATATCTTTTGAGTCTTAATGCTTTAGAATCAGCAGCTAGCAACGTCTAACTTGATGCAATGAAGTAAGAAAGTAGCCCGAGTGTAATAATGTTCTATCAAATGAAGAAGCACATGTACATTAACGTGACAACAGTTTAGAGTAACTCTGAGCCCTCCTGTGGTCAGCTGCACTTTGTAACTCCACCCATATATCCTCACTTATCCTCAGCTCGTTCTGCTCTCCTTCTCTCCGTCCATTCTCCCCGCGTCCTTTTCTCCTCAGCGAGGACCCCTGACCGGGTTTTGTGTCTTTGTTCAGGCCCCTGGCTTTGTTAGACTGTCAGAGGTAGAGAGGCAGAGAAAGAGGGACGGAGACAATTTAGATGACAAGGATGGTTGTATCTGCAGAGAGGAAGAGTGTTTCTCTGGATAGAATTTACACTGACTTCATTACACGCACACACATCCACACACACGTCATTCCTGAACTTTAGCTACGTTTCGAATCCGTTTTATTTTCCAACACCAGAGTTTTGGTACACACGTTGTTAGACACAAACTGCAATTTCATAACCCATCAACAAATCCCTATATGTGACTGTACTTGGAATTAATCCTAACTACCACCTGAAGAAATGACACTTATCTTGTCTTTGAGGGTATAAACCTGATAATAAGAGATCTGGAACACTTTTCTATAGTCGTCCCAACGTCCGGCATCTGTTGAGACCCTTTCATACACACTTCAGTTTGCCCCTCGCTCTGCTTTGAGAGCTTATTATTTAGCTGGAGAGCGTCTCCCTGCTGGACCCCGACAGCAGAGGAAGGATCAGAAAGGGAAATTAACTCAAACTCCCAAACGGGCACACTTCAGGCTTTCAGAGGGCTCGTATTGTCCCAGGCGTTGCTATGACACCCGTCAGTGTGGCGCAGCGCGTGCGTGTGTGTGTGTGTGTGTGTGTGTGTGTGTGTGTGTGTGGCGCCAGTCTCCATGGTAACTTTAGAAGTGATATTGCAGGATACCTGGGACATTTGTAGGATATTGGAAGTTAGTCTTTCTTTTGATATTTCTGTTTGTTTCTTATTTTCTGTATTTTTACCTTTGTCTTCTTTATCTACTCATTTCTTAGATAGTTTGTTTGTTTTCATTTTTGTCTTTCATGATATCCTCTCTTTCTTTGGTCATTTTGGTCTTTCTTGTCATTTCTTTATTTATATTTATTTGGTCATGGTTATGTACAAATGAACATTAATCTCATACATACAGTAGAGAGGAGATGGTCTGATTTAGCTACTAGCTTTGTTGCAAAATGTTGTCCCAATTTGTGCTAAATGGTTACTGTGTGTGTGTGTGTGTGTGTGTGGTGTGTGTGTGTGTGTGTGTGTGTGTGTGTGTGTGTGTGTGTGTGTGTGTGTGTGTGTGTGTGTGCGCGTGTTTAGGGTGAAGAAGCTGAAGGAAACTCTGGCGGCGGTGCAGCAGCTGGATAAGAACATAAGTAACCTCCGATCCTGGCTCTGCCGCATCGAGGCCGATCTGTCCCGCCCCGTCACCTACAGCGTGTGCCACCACCAGGAGATCCAGAGGAGGCTGGCCGAGGAGCAGGTACACACACACACACACACACACACACACACACACACACACACACACACACACACACACACGTGGTTTAATTGTTATATTTTATTTTCATTCAAGAAGAGAACTCACTTTCTGTTTAATTTGTTGTGTTATTATTCCTGTTGTTTCTTTGTCTTTACATTATTGTTGTTATTGTTACATTTCAACTTAATATTCTGCTCACTGTCACTCCCACTAACTCTTTGTCTCTCTTTATGATAAATAATTCATATCTGTCCTTTGTTTAATTTTGGGAGTGGGTGGTCTCATGCAGCCTTCCATCTGTATGTCTGTGAGCTGATGTTCACCACATGGTTTCACTGGCATGTCCTGATGTCTGTCCTCATGCCCTCCCATGTGTGTGTGCAGGAGCTGCAGCGGGACATCGAGCAGCACACGGAGGGCGTAGCATCGGTGCTCAGTCTGTGTGACGTTCTGCTGCGGGACGAGGACGCTGCCGGGGGCAACGAGGCGGAGAGCGACTCCCTGCAGGAGACCAGCCACAGCCTGGACCAGCGCTGGAGGGCCGTCTGCTCCATGGCCCTGGACCGGAGGCTCAGGTAGGAGCTGAACACACACACACACACACACACACACACACACACACACACACACACACACACACACACACACACACACTGTAGAGATTCCTCGCACTTCTTACAGTACATGCAAACATGTTTTGAAGATGTTACACAATAGGATCTTTGTTTATTACTATAACTACTGATATGTACATGTAATGTTATTTGTATGATTGTTATACATTTACATGAAATGGCTTCAACTGAGTAATACATAGACTATCCTCTGAGGTGTGGACAGCAGTCCTTCTGCAGGCAAGACACCTGTCTATTGAGTCTTAATTCAAATCCTTAAGACTAAATAAGTTTTAGGGGACACTACATACTCAGATGATTGCAGAAGATAAATAATGGCAGTGTTTTAAGATGAAATTATTACTCACATGTTAAACATCCATGTATTGGTTAGAAAAGGCTTCATCACCGTGTCGTAGAATGACTCTAACCACAGCACGATGTGTCCTAGTAGGATCGAGGAGACGTGGAGACTCTGGTGTAAATTCCTCGATGACTACTCTCGGTTTGAGGATTGGCTGAAGATGGCCGAGCGCACCGCTGCCAACCCCAACTCTGCAGACGTCCTTTACGCGGTCGCCAAGGAGGAGCTCAAGAAGTTCGAGGTCAGTTGTGAGGTCAACAGACGGATCAGACTTTGCTTGGCTGTTGGCAGGAAAACAATTGTATCCCTTGTTGTCTTCTACATCATGGTTCATGCCTCTTCCACTGGTCTTCTGTAGGGTTTCCAGAGGCAGGTTCATGAGCGGCTCACACATCTGGAGCTGGTCAATAATCAGTACCGCCGCCTGGCCCGGGAGAACCGCACCGACCGAGCCAGCCAGCTCAAAGCTATGGTCCACGAGGGGAACCAGCGCTGGGACACGCTGTACCGCAGAGTGGCCGCCATCCTCCGCAGACTGAGGGTAGAGACAGGGGCAGAGGGCGGGGCAGAGGGCGGGGCAGAGGGCGGGGCAGAGGGCGGGGCAGAGGGCGGGGCAGAGGGCGGGGCATCCCCATCATTGGTCAACTATTAGCTATGAAATATAGTGATATAGTGAATACAAAAATACAAATATATATATAAATATGTATAGAATATGGATATCCTATATATACACAATCAACAGACACATTTATACATATGCACACATTAAGAACAACACAACAATCCATATATTAGGGCTGTACCCGAATATCCGCATATTCTTTCGTTGGAGTACTAAAATAATTGAATTTATTGAAAACTCCAATATCAACGTAAGAGCTTGTGCCTCTTCGGGGGGGCTAACACTTAACCATAAACGTTATTGTTTACTTTCTCCTTCTTTATATGTAGATATGACTTTTTCTCCGTTAATCTCTGTCACGTTGTTTCCATAGCAACAGCAACTTCCTGTCAACAGCGCTACCTCTCCTTCAAAAAAAGAAAAAAAAATACATACATACAAAATAGGAAGCCAAGCCAAATTACACTTAAGACATATACAACTGCAACGAAAGTAACAAACACAATGCGATATCCTTTTCAATTTCAAAGAACACAAATTGGGTTACATTAACAAATAACTATAAAATAACAATACTGTAGAATAACAAAATGAATGCCGTGAATAAACCGAAATACACGTGTTGAAGCGGTTTGCTACTACGCTGTTGATTACTACCGAATATCCAGAGCCCGAAAAATGGTATTCGGGACAGCCCTACCAAATCTACCGAATAACAGTCACTTCAATATCTTTGGGAATGTACATTAGTGCAAGACTGTCCATAGCAGCACAACAAGTGTCTGGTGCTGGATTTGAGTGTGAGTGTGTGGGGAGTTATAGTCCAGTGGGGGCAGGGGGGAGAGTGGGGTGAGTTCAGCCTCCTGACAGCCTGGTGTAACAAACTGTTCTTTAGTATACTTGTTGTTCCTTTCTGCCCTATTATTCATAACGTGTGTACCTTTCTCTCAGCACTTCACGGGTCAGAGGGAGGAGTTTGAAGGCACCAGGGAGAGCATGCTGGTTTGGCTGACGGAGCTCGACCTGCAGCTCACCAACGTCGAACACTTTTCAGAGAGCGACGTCCACCACAAGATCCAACAGCTCAATGTAAGGACACAACAGATATATAGAGACACGTGTTTTATAGTGCACAAACTGCAGGTTGCCCTCAAAGTGTAAACAAAGGCTCGATTTCATTTAAATGTGTCTGATTTTTAACCTTCATGTCCAACCAATGTAACCCTCCTTCCTGCAGAGTTTCCAGAAGGAGATCACGCTGAACACCGAGCGCATCGACGGCCTGATCGTGTTCGGGGAGGGTCTGATCCAGAAGAGCTGCCCGCAGGACGCAGCTCTGATAGAGGAGGAGCTGGAGGAGCTGCACTCGTACTGCCAGGAGGTTTTCAGCAGACTGGTGCGCTTCCACCAGCGCCTCAGCCAGCCCCCGGTGAGCTGCCTCACACACACACACACACACACACACACACACACACACACACACACACACACACACACACACACAACTTCCATTCGTGACTCAATTTATGCAGATATTAAAGGTCCCCTAGTATACAGTTTTTCATCAATATATGTTTGGCTCTAAACACCAAACAGATCATTGCAGCATTACCCATAATCCCCTCTGTTTCAGCCCTGTTTCCAAAGTGCTGATTCTCTGTCTGTTAGATGAAAATAAGGAGCCCCTCCCCACGCCCCTCTGAGAGACATTTGGTTACAAATAACACAATGGTGTTCTAGGAGGAGATTCAGGTGATAAGGTGGGGGGGGGGTTACCTTGGTTGGTGATTGGCTAATGGTTACCAAGCCAAAACATCATTATGACATCATAAAGTGGCCAAAATCTGATCAGCTCATTTTCAGACAGGTTTTTATAGAAATGGATCAAAAAGAGAGAAAATCTTTGTTCCTGAAACTTTCAGAGTCTCTTTCCACAGAGGGGACACATGTTGATGTAGAAGAGACATGAAGAAGAGGGGACACATGGTGATGTAGAAGAGACATGAAGAAGAGAGGACACATGTTGATGTAGAAGAGACATGAAGAAGAGGGGACACATGCTGATGTAGAAGAGACATGAAGAAGAGGGGACACATGTTGATGTAGAAGAGACATGAAGAAGAGGGGACACATGTTGATGTAGAAGAGACATGAAGAAGTGGGGACACATGCTGATGTAGAAGAGACATGAAGAAGAGGGGACACATGTTGATGTAGAAGAGACATGAAGAAGAGGGGACACATGCTGATGTAGAAGAGACATGAAGAAGAGGGGACACATGTTGATGTAGAAGAGACATGAAGAAGAGGGGACACATGTTGATGTAGAAGAGACATGAAGAAGAGGGGACACATGTTGATGTAGAAGAGACATGAAGCAGAGGGGACACATGTTGATGTAGAAGAGACATGAAGAGGGAACACATGTTGATGTAGAAGAGACATGAAGAGGGGACACATGTTGATGTAGAAGAGACATGAAGAAGAGGGGACACATGTTGATGTAGAAGAGACATGAAGAAGATGGGACACATGTTGATGTAGAAGAGACATGAAGAAGAGGGGACACATGTTGATGTAGAAGAGACATGAAGAAGAGGGGACACATGTTGATGTAGAAGAGACATGAAGCAGAGGGGACACATGTTGATGTAGAAGAGACATGAAGAGGGAACACATGTTGATGTAGAAGAGACATGAAGAAGAGGGGACACATGTTGATTGTAGAAGAGACATGAAGAAGATTGGGACACATGTTGATGTAGAAGAGACATGAAGAAGAGGGGACACATGTTGATGTAGAAGAGACATATGAGCAGAGGGGACACATGTTGATGTAGAAGAGACATGAAGAGAGGGAACACATGTTGATGTAGAAGAGACATGAAGAAGAGGGACACATGTTGATGTAGAAGAGACATGAAGAAGAGGGGACACAATGTTGATGTAGAAGAGACATGAAGAAGATGGGGACACATGTTGATGTAGAAGAGACATGAAGAAGAGGGGACACATGTTGATGTAGAAGAGACATGAAGAAGAGGGGACACATGTTGATGTAGAGAGACATGAAGAGGGAACATGTGATGTAGAAGAGACATGGAGAAGAGGGGACACATGTAGATGTAGAAGAGACATGAAGAAGAGGGGACACATGTTGATGTAGAAGAGACATGAAGAAGAGGGGACACATGTTGATGTAGAAGAGACATGAAGAAGAGGGGACACATGTTGATGTAGAAGAGACATGAAGAAGAGGGGACACATGTTGATGTAGAAGAGACATGAAGAAGAGGGGACACATGTTGATGTAGAAGAGACATGAAGAAGAGGGGACACATGTTGATGTAGAAGAGACATGAAGAAGAGGGGACACATGTTGATGTAGAAGAGACATGAAGAAGAGGGGACACATGTTGATGTAGAAGAGACATGAAGCAGAGGGGACACATGTTGATGTAGAAGAGACATGAAGAGGGAACACATGTTGATGTAGAAGAGACATGAAGAAGAGGGGACACATGTTGATGTAGAAGAGACATGAAGAAGATGGGACACATGTTGATGTAGAAGAGACATGAAGAAGAGGGGACACATGTTGATGTAGAAGAGACATGAAGCAGAGGGGACACATGTTGATGTAGAAGAGACATGAAGAGGGAACACATGTTGATGTAGAAGAGACATGAAGAAGAGGGGACACATGTTGATGTAGAAGAGACATGAAGAAGAGGGGACACATGTTGATGTAGAAGAGACATGAAGAAGATGGGACACATGTTGATGTAGAAGAGACATGAAGAAGAGGGGACACATGTTGATGTAGAAGAGACATGAAGAAGAGGGGACACATGTTGATGTAGAAGAGACATGAAGAAGAGGGGACACATGTTGATGTAGAAGAGACATGAAGAAGAGGGGACACATGTTGATGTAGAAGAGACATGAAGAAGAGGGGACACATGTTGATGTAGAAGAGACATGAAGAAGAGGGGACACATGTAGATGTAGAAGAGACATGAAGAAGAGGGGACACATGTTGATGTAGAAGAGACATGAAGAAGAGGGGACACATGTTGATGTAGAAGAGACATGAAGAAGAGGGGACACATGTTGATGTAGAAGAGACATGAAGAAGAGGGGACACATGTTGATGTAGAAGAGACATGAAGAAGAGGGGACACATGTTGA
The DNA here is from genome assembly GCA_902827135.1 of Harpagifer antarcticus. NCBI lineage: Eukaryota > Metazoa > Chordata > Actinopteri > Perciformes > Harpagiferidae > Harpagifer > Harpagifer antarcticus. The sequence continues at coordinate 153,744 of CADEHL010001421.1, forward strand.
TGTAGAAGAGACATGAAGAAGAGGGGACACATGTTGATGTAGAAGAGACATGAAGAAGAGGGGACACATGTTGATGTAGAAGAGACATGAAGAAGAGGGGACACATGTTGATGTAGAAGAGACATGAAGAAGAGGGGACACATGTTGATGTAGAAGAGACATGAAGAAGAGGGGACACATGTTGATGTAGAAGAGACGTGAAGAAGAGGGGACACATGTTGATGTAGAAGAGACGTGAAGAAGAGGGGACACATGTTGATGTAGAAGAGACATGAAGAAGAGGGGACACATGTTGATGTAGAAGAGACATGAAGAAGAGGGGACACATGTTGATGTAGAAGAGACGTGAAGAAGAGGGGACACATGTTGATGTAGAAGAGCATAATAGGTTTCCTTTAACATCGCAATGTTTCTATTCTTTAACCGATGTAGTACATTGTGGACATCAATTCATATCTAATTAATTTTAGATAAAAGAAGAACCGGAGCTCTCTAGAAGCACCTTCTATCTGGAGTCCAGCCTGGAGCTGATTGGCCGCCCGAGGTTGGGGCGGAGCCAAGGAAGCCTCCCGGCAACGCCCACCCACCTGCTGGCGTCTCCGCTGGAGCGCTCGGGGCGGGAGACCCCGGTGAGCGTGGACTCGCTGCCGCTGGAGTGGGACCACACCGGAGACGTGGGGGGGTCGTCACATGAGGAGGACGAGGAGGAGGAAGAACATGAGGACGACAGAACTTACTTCAGCGCACTGTCAGGTAGGTTTATAGAAACAGAGATTTATGGACAAGAACATACACTATTTACCAATTCCTTTTCTTTTGTTTATGCGTTGAGTGAACGGAGTAAGTGTTTTAAATGTAACAAGGTAATGAAACTGGAATGCCATCTTTAGCTTCGTCCACATCACCAACAACTTACCGGTATTATCCATTAGGTCACGGGTTTCCACATTTTCCAGGGACCCCCTAAAATGTTCCTTGGCAGCATCTGGAACTAGTGAAGTGCCTTATTCATGGTTTCACAATCATATCAGAGTTTCTACAGAGTTTATGGCTGGAAGTAATGGCCAGAATATCTTTATCTCGCAGATCCCACTTTAAGAATCCCCTCCTTAAATGACTAATGTCTGAGTGGTTGTCGAGGAGAAAAAATGTGAAATGGAAACAGCAGAAACACTGAGAGAAGGAATGCTTTCGAGTCCTTTAAGATATTTCTGGTTTACTGGAAAAGCTACTTTTTACTTAAGTTCTGCTGGTTGACTAAATGAATCTGCAGGGGGGTCAAACTCAATTTCATCGCGGGCCACATCAGCATTATGGTTGCACTCAAAGGGCCGGTTGTAACTTAAAGACTATATAAAAATACATATATAAATAGATAATATATATCAAATAATGTATTATATTACATTATTGCCCCTGCATTGGATTATTATCGGATAGGGTAATAACTTCATAATTAACTACGTCTGAAAGCAGAAGTCTAGGGCAAATAATTGCAATTCTCTTCAGTGAGAATGTCACAAAATGATTTAAAAAGAAAAGCCAAATTCAGAGAAATTTGATATGCATTGTGGGACATGTAGTTTATGGGCAACGTGGATAATCAGCATGTAACCGTATAATAAACACATTATATTCTTTGCAAGCTCTTGTGGGGCCGCATGAAATGAAGTCGCGGGCCGGATTTGGCCCCCGGGCCTTGAGTTTGACACCCCTGTGCTAGACTTCAGATGAAATGGGATTTCTAAAAAGTGAAAAAAGACATGACATCAATTTCACACACAACCAAACACATCCCTACAGCTCTGGTCTGCCCCCTCTCTCCCCCAGAGGTGACTGAGAGTCAGGAGGAGTTTTTGGAGGCCCCAGAGGCCCAGCGAGCCTCCTCTCTGGGTAGGCATCAGGAGATCTTCACCTTCTGCTTAATAAATCCACTCACGGCTGTTTCCATACGTCTGTCATGCTGCTGTCGCTGACACTTTATTTCCTGTAGCTGTGGTTTGGAACATCCTTCACAGCCAACGCAAGAACTTTCTACCTTATTTCTCACACATTTACGTTTAAGATGTCTTTTTCAAACTTGTGTTAAAGTTAATAAACTGTATATCATTGGATATCTTTCATTTTGGGGAGAAATACAGAATTATTTTCCCCCCGACAACCTTTCTTTCATTCACCGGTCCAATCTGTTTTGTGGTGTTCATTTCAGCTCCTTCATTCATGACCTTTGATCCTCCTCCAACATCCTGTCTTTAATCTTCCTCCCTTTGACCTTCCTCACTTTGTTTTACCGCCTTTCTGTTCCTCTACTTCACTCCTCCGTTCATTTTTAGACATTTATAAAACTCTAAAGGACCCTTGATCCTCAAAAAATGTGCATTGACCATTGAATGTCATGCTGTTTCTTTAAGTAGGTTAAACTCCTCAGATGACTAAGGTATACAAAGAAGCCTCTGCTCAAACATGTGACATATGCCATAAAGTAAAAGCTACCACACAGATACCAGCTGTTCACTTCCTGGTGGCGGTTGATTCAAACTTGGGTTGCATATTTTCTTGGCTTTGGACTTCACAATTGTTATATCATAAAGTGTTGTAACTTGGAAGTACTTATCACGTGCATGTTTTTGGTAGGGACTAATACTGGAATACTTTGGTTTGACTTTTCTTTGCTTGTTTGTTCAGTCTCAAGCATGGACGCACTTGAGTCTCCAAGATGGCGGTCCCAGGAAGACGCAGAAACACAGTCCCTGCAGCTGGACTCTGAGGGCCACACTGAGGCCCCCCCCACCCTCACCAGCACCCCTCAGAAGCAGGGCTATGTACGTTCAGTAGACCAGTTAACAAAACAATTGTGAGTAGATGCTTCATACAGTTTGCAGCTCTAAACGTGTGTGTGTGTGTGTGTGTGTGTGTGTGTGTGTGTGCGCAGCTGCATCTCATGTCTCAGTGCAGCGGCAGCATCGAGGACATTAAAAGAGTGTCTCTGATCCTGGATGATGAGGAGCGTCCGGAGGAGCTCGGGCTGACGGGACTGACGGCTTCAGACAGACAGTCAGGTGAGACGCTGAGAGACTCCATGTTCACTGTATCGTTTAAGGTACAACACATAGCAGTATGGTCGCAGTATTGTTAGTTGAGTGTTAAACACGTTTTACCTGCATAACAAGGGGAAAAGACGTCTCCTAGGAGAGATACACCTGTAGTTTTAGATATAAAATGAGATTTAAAGGAACAGTTTAAAGAGGATATCAATGCAATGAGTTGCTAAGCGGTGAGGATATAAATACATCTTTAAACAAAAACACTACTGTCCGTGCTTTCAGGTGTGATTGAGCGCTGGGAGCTGATCCAGGCTCAGTCCAGGAGCGACCTGCACGCCGACCCTCAGGAGCCCCAAAATCTCTCATCTGACCTCGATGACATCACTTCCTGGTTGGAAAAGGTCACCCCGGAGCTGGAGCGCCTCCAGCAGTCCGACCCAGCAGCCAGTATGGAGGACATGGCAGCCAGAGCCAAAGAACTAAAGGTGAAATCAAAGACCTAATCCAACAGATCTGATGATCAGCATTCAGCTGTTGCTTATACTCATGTCTGTTCTGCTGCAGGAGATGCAGAAGATGTTTACCCGCTACAAGTCCATCATGCTGTCAGTGAACCTGCGGGCTCCGGAGCTGCAGAGAGCGGCTGCTATGAACCGAGGGTGGAGCAGAGCCTGTTCCAGCCTCCAGCTGTGGGACAGCAGCCTGAGGGGCACGCTGATGCGCTGCCAGGTCAGGAGAGAGTCTAAATACACCATTACTACGGTTACTTTCGTTTCTTTGAAGATGTTAATCAATAAAAGATTTGTTTTTAGATTGATCAGTATATAAAGTAATTACAGATCCACCTTTACCAGCTGCAACATTAAAGCCATGCACATACAACTGCATCAATGAGATAACATTTTGAAATGAGCCATTCTGCATAAGTACTTTTAGTATGTTGAGTATATTTTGATGCTAATACTGTATGTTTACTTGTACCCGAGTATTTTTCCCTGTAGTATTGGTACAATTATTTAAGTAGAACATCTAATATTTTTCCGTCACTGTCTTCTCCCTGCAGGAGTTCCACGAGCGCCTCCACTCCCTGCTGCTGTGGCTGGCCCACGCAGAGAGCCGGCGCTACGCAGTGGACATCAGAGACCCACACACACCTGTGGCAGCGCTGCAACAACACCGCAACACACTCACAGTAAGCACACCACCATGCTTTGTTGTGTATTCATTCTCCTGCTGTTCTGCCCCGTCACCCTGTGTAATGTTTGTGGTGCAGGCTCTGCAGGCGGAGCTGCAGGCCAGGCAGGCGCAGCAGGTGGAGCTGCAGGCGCTGTGGGCGCAGCTGCAGCCGGAGGAAGAGGAGGAGAGCAGAGAGGCCCAGGAGAAGCTCCACGTGACGGGGAGCAAACTGAAGCTGCTGCTGAGGCAGGTGGAGCAGGACCTCAGCACCCTGCCGCCACAGCTGGTGAGAGCTTACAAATACCGTACTCATGTCAAACTCATTTATAGACCTTATAGATTTAAAAGCTGTCATAAAAATAGTACTAAAACAGCCAAGTATGTCAAGTATCTGTCATAACAGTTTTAAGCCAGAGTATTGTATGTCAAATATAATATCTTAAGCAAAGTCAGCTGTCAACTTAGTACTGTATGTCACATTAAATTATAGTGTACAATGTTTTTGGACATCCTGTCATGAGAGATTGTGAAACTATAACATTTCTTTGTCTCTTCAGGGTTGTGAATCTGCATCAGAAGTCCAGGGACAAAGCTCCGCTGCAGATCCAAAGAAAGGTTCCTCTCCTAAAAGGTATGCAGGAAAAACTAAACGTTACATTTTAACACTAGACATTTATTAATAGCCCACACAAGTAGAAGCAGCAGGTCAGGAAGGCTCGACTTAACAGGAAAGATTCCAGGAATAAAACCACCATGTATAAATGCAGTGGAAACGACGAATCAACAAAACAAAGAAATCCCTCTCAAGGGGAATCACAGCAATGAAGTTACAGATAACTAAGCATTGAAAGGGCACTGTGTGTAAACGGGTATTAATCTGTGTTTCCAGTCAATGGTGTGTTCAAGTGTGAACTGTGGATGACTTGCAGTTTATTTAGTGTTGGCAGTCTCTCCTGATTTTAATGTCTGTCACTAAATCGTTGGTGTGTTTTTTCTGTCCTGACCTTTATTCCTGTGTGTTGCAGAGAGAGGAGGGACTTGTCTCCCCCCCGCTCCTCCTTCTTCTACAGAGTCCTCCGTGCTGCCTTCCCCCTGCACCTCCTCTTCCTCTTCCTCCTGCTGCTCCCCTGTATCATCCCGTGGTCGGAGAGCGAGCCCGGCTGCACCGCCGCCAATAACTTTGCCCGGTCCTTCTACCCCATGTTAAAATACACCAACGGCCCCCCCCCCCACCTAACAACCCTGAGGACCACAAGCCACCTTTCTGTCACACTGAAACCCCTGAACAAACGTGTACAAATAATGTATAGAAGTGATAGTCTTCTAAAACTAAAATGTATGTAAGATTTGATCTTAGAACAGATTGTATTTATTTTATAAACAAAACCATGCATTTGAAATCAGGAAAAACCAGCTTTGAACAAAAATGCAGATATTGTAGTTTAATAATGCCATGGTCTCGACACTACTGCAGCCTCATCTCCTCTTAAGGAGAGACACAGTAGACGCATAGTGTAGCAGAGACAACAGAGAGGCGTACAGTAACAGCATAGCAATATCAGTTAAAGATAGTTTAAATATCCCTCAGCAAATATATTCCATTGAGTTCATTGGACAAAAATGAGGAGGAGGAAATCAATGATAATATATACTTGCTTCCACACAGACTTATCAGTGCACTTTCACTAAACAAGTCCCTGCTTGGCCTTTTCAAGATTTTTATTTCACGTGTACAATATCTGTCATTTACATGTTATTTTATGAACTGCTGACATTTCGTGTTCCCCTAAAACAAAAGCATGCTTGATCTTTTTTATGTCAGACATTACATGTTAGACGCTTTTATCCAAAGTGACTTACATGCTCAGTCCTGTGGGCAATCCCCACTGGAGCAGTTTGGGGTGAAGTGTCTCAGGGACACAACGACATGCTGACTGCAGTGGGGTTTGAACCTGTGACCCCCTGAACCCAACACCAACGCACCACACGCCTCCAGACTGAACTCTTTTTTTAAAATGTGGGGTTTTTTTACAAGAAAAGACAATACTATTTTAATGTTATCTTTATAAAGCCAACCGTACAAAATGATGGCAGTTTTATACACACAATTGTATATTTTTTTAGATGCTATTTGAGTAGATTGTGAGCACTGCTGAAACACTGTAGATTCATCAGGATGATGCGTATGTACAGAATGTGATAATATAATGCTTATTTATAACATCAAACGGTGGATTCATCCTAATCTTCTGGTAGTAAACACTGATTGTCTTAACTCTGTTTGAAGTATTTTTGTTGGCATTGAGGATTAACAGATATACATGTGTCCTTGAAAGAGAGAGGATGTTGTGGTCAGGGAAGAGGCCTTCAAAAAAATCTAATCACCAGTGCAAAGCCAAGGTGTTTAAAGGTGGGGAACTTAACTTTTACTAATATTTCCAATAAACTAAACAGTTCAATATTAAAAGAAAACATTTCATGTCAAGTTGTAGGTAATGGGAATATTTGTATATGAATAAAACATATTCTACTCAGAGGTAAGAGCACTTGTAAGGGTTTAAATTCCTTTAAAAAAAAGCTTTAATAGCGTTCAGCTCCTTAACGACCATCACAAATTTGTTTGTTGAAAAACAAGTAAAGAAAATACTTAGAATCCAAGTACATGTACACAGTGAAAACACAGTGTGTGATGTATGGTGATAGATTGTGACCAGAGGAAAAGACACAGGACTGAACGAGTACAAAGGTTCATGGAGAGGAGGTTTAAAAGTCTACATATTTACATATAACGCACTCAGTGATCCTGGTGGTTTAATCATGATTGTGCTCACAATGTATACAACAGAGAGGTCTAAAATATAAAAATAACTCTCTTCAAGCTAAAATTGAGAAGTGCAATTGTCTTAAGAGCAATAGTAGTGATCTTCTTCTCATCATGTCTGTGATGAGCAGACTGTGCGCGGACATGTTGAGTCATATGCAGAGCGTGTGCTGTACAGCGCCCTCTAGTGGCGATAATAATAATCCTTATATTTATATTTACAAATACACATTACACATACAGATCATACATGTAATGGTCATCTACTGTGGACAATACCCACAGCCGCAAATTCGGGTGAAGTGTCTTGCCCAAGGACACAACGGCCTGACGCACAAGCGATCTGTTACAAACCAAATCTGCTTTTCCATTTCTTTTCAATGTCTTTAAGTGGCTTCACTTCACTAGTCTATTTTCTAAGCTTGATTGGTAAATCCTATTATACTGAATTGTAAAAAAAGACTTAAAATGTTCAACAAGACGACTTTGGCAACAACCGCTATGAACAACAGCTATAGGCGCATTCACACCGCAGTACTTTTCCCACAAAGGTTCATGCGAACTTAGTTCATGAGAACTCTTTAGTTCTCATGAACTAAGTACAGATCGCGTTCACACCGGAAAAAGTCCCTGGGGGTGGATTAGGCAAATGAAGCCGCAGACGTCACTTCTTCTTCTTTGGGTTTACTGGCAGGCTACAAACAACTTCACGGCGTATACTGCCGCCCACAGTCCCCGGCCGGAAGTCCCCGGAGTTGGGGATGGCTTCAGTAGAAGCTGCTGGGACTCCCAGCAGCTTCTACTGAAGCCTTCCGAGTAAATCCCCAGAACGCCGACACCTCCTCATCTCCACCGCTCCCATGTTTTATTTTGTGTTGCCATAAGTTAGTCTCTCTGCGTTTCTGCGCTGGGCTAATGCTAATGCGAGGATAATAAAATGGCGGCTTCACAAAACTGTTTGGGAGTTTTACGGGGCGTGGTTTGCAATCCGCCCAGCCAATCAGACATATAGCTCTTTTCTCACAAAAGAGCCGCTCGAAAGTCCCTGCTCTCTAGCAGGGACTTTCGAGCGGGTAAAAAGGTTCTCATGAACTACTTTTAGTACCGGCTCTTTTTGGTGTGAACGCGATAAAAGAGTTCACATGAACTAAGTTCGCATGAACCTTTGTGGGAAAAGTACCGCAGTGTGAATGCGCCTTATGTCGAAATACAGGAGCTATAGTTGTTAAATGCTAACAATATAAATACAGGGTTGCCAACTCTCACGCATCTGGCGTGTGACACACGCTTTCACTCTCAATCTCACGCTCTCTAAATATTCTAACGCCAAAAACAACATGAACCGGCGATCGTTTTTGGTTGGTTATTTACAATGTTGAGTTGACAGCTGCTCAAGCTGCTCCCTCCCCGCTCCCACCACTCTTAACAACGTTAACAGACAGCAGAGCAGTGGGAGCCGGTTGGTCAATCCCCGACCCGTATTGCGCATGCGCAGATCTAAGATCCAGTAGAAATGATAACAAAGTAAAAGTCTGCTGCTTATTGTTCTACTAGGCCAAAATAGAGTCAAAGAGTATAATGAGAGTGAGAGTGTGTTAATTAATATATTTGGCAGTTTGGAGTTAGTCTGTAGATTTGTTTGTGTGTGTTTCATAGGCCTCTCACGATAATATATTTTGTTGGATACATTTTCCCGGAAATGATTGCGATAAACGATAATATTGTCGGCACCGTTGTATGACCATTTTAGACCACTGACATAATGATAATATATAATAATTCAAGTACATCCTTTTAAACTGCTAGTCACATCCTCATGCAGATGGAAATGTATCAAGTTCATTTTTATTTATCGTACGATAAGTCACTTAATTGCTTATCGCGACAGGCAGCAATAAAAAAGTGGAAACAAAGATGTGTTTGACTTTCATTACTGAATGAAACTGTGTGTCCTTTATAGTCTGTGTCCAATATTGTGTAATTGTATATCCTATATATATATATATATATATATATATATATATATATATATATCAAGAGGTATACAATGAATAGCAGCAACCTTGATAGAAGCTGTAGGTATAGTTATTATCTACTTTGTTCTCATGTAGGCCGATATCATCATATGACTCAAGCCTATCTTTTGTACAACAGGCGGTTGATCTGTTTTTCTTGGCCCGGTTGTTTTCTTCAGTCATTTCTGGTACAATGTTTCCTCTGTTGGACCTCCAGAACAACACCAGACATGGACGATGAATATGAAAATGATCTGATGTGAAATAAGCTGCTCAGCCCGAGAGAATCTTAGTATTAACATATTGCATGAATTGCAAATGTAAGCAAGAACTAATGCTGCTGACCGAATAATGTATATAATAGTAATTATTAGTAAGGCAAAGGAAACAGCAAGTTCAGTCTGTCTGCAGAGTAATATCTGAAATCTCCAAAGTTGAGTTCACTGCAATAAGTGTAGCATGTGTCAAAGTTTCCCCGTGAATTCCACAGAATGTTCCAGTAAAAAAAATGACCAGTCTTGTGAACTATGTGCAAAGCGGTGAATTCATTGTGGTTCACCTCCACCCCCGGTGCTGCCAGGCGTCCAGGTGTTGGACAGGGAGCTTCTGGAGCTCGGGGACCGATCAGGAACCTCTGTCAGGTCCCCAGGCTGGGGGCGGGGGGGCAGGCGGGAGCTGTGCATGATGTGGGCGTCCAACATCTCCAGCAGCAGGTCGTACAAAGGCACCATGTTCTTCATCTTCATGCAGTGGAGGTGGTCCATGCCTTTGTTGCTGCAAGGTGAGAGGGAAGGAAGCGAGAAGTAAAGTGCACATTGTGACGTTTGATTACGAGATTAGTTCCCACTCATTTTTTACGAATAATCATAGTATTGAATGTCGAAAATATCATGAAAAAAGTCTGTTGAAAAATATCAAGGAAAAAGTAATTGTCTTGTATTTAAAATGTTTGGATATTTGAAAAGGTCTGTTTATTTTAATACTGCAATATTTTAAGATGCATATCCCTCAAACAGATTTGGTCAAAAGGACACCTTATCACAAAATCAGTATTTTAGCTCAAGTATATCATCAATCCTGCATTCAGGACATTCTGACATGGGGTCTTTGTACCTGACATGGGGTCTTTGTATCTGACATGGGGTCTTTGTACCTGACATGGGGTCTTTGTATCTGACATGGGGTCTTTGTATCTGACATGGGGTCTTTGTATCTGACATGGGGTCTTTGTACCTGACATGGGGTCTTTGTATCTGACATGGGGTCTTTGTATCTGACATGGGGTCTTTGTATCTGACATGGGGTCTTTGTACCTGACATGGCGGACGTGTGACAGCAGCATGAGCAGGTGGGCCAGGCGGGTGTACTGCTGGCGGTATGGGAGGCCTGATTTGGCGATGGCCCACACCAGAGCGTCCGTCACGGCGTCCAGGAGCCGCAGCAGCTTGGAGCGACTCTGAGGCTCCTCGCTGCCCTCTGACGAGATCAGGCACATGTCTGTCACACAGAGGCGGACATATTTCATTTAATAAACAGGTAATGCTTCATTTAATATAACCCTTTGGACAATTCTGCATGTTTTTCAACTGATCAACAACTTTATGATGATTTGTGGCTTTAATTCACCTTCATTTTGTCATATTTTGAAAAGAATCCAATGAATGTAAGAGATGTCTACAGGTGACAGAGAGTGAAGCATGAGTTTGTACACTGTGCAGCTGGTGAAAGTATTTTGTTGTTATATTCTCTGAAAAGGATTAACAACCATTAAATTGCTTAAACGCTGGTTCTCTGAGATATTTAATTTTTGTCAGCACTGTAAATGTTCAAATGGGCAAAATAGATGGACATAAAACGCTAGTGGAGGCTATTAAAGGGAAACAGGAACATGAGTCAGACGTTAATTACTGTGCGTTGATTCTGCTCAGCGGAGAGGACTCTGAACCTGTCGGCCCTCACTCAGCCAGCCTGTTACTCAGACACTCCAATAACACAGTGTTCCCATTAGGGGCTTCGCTGGTGAGCCCGTCCCCAGGCCAACCATGTGCAGACACATGCTCGGACCGGATTAAATGCTGAGACACCGATCACTCAGCTGTGAATCCACATACTAAATCACACACACACATCTCTTTGTCTCACCTACACACATATCATAACAAGGAGAGGACACAGACTGCTCATAAAAGAGGCCTTATAACTGTGTGTACGCCAACACACACACACTTACTGGAGTTGAGGAGGATCATGGCCTTGAGGCAGACGTACTCCTCCCTCTGCAGCTTGAGTTCTCTCACCCTGGATGTGGCAGCTATCAGCATGTCGAAGATCTCTGAGAAGCCCTGCACACAGTTCCCCTCTTCTCTGCCGAACAAAAACACAGCCAGATATTTATCAAACACTTGTTTAGTTGGCACGTTAGACAGATCAACCTGCATGACTCCAAGTTATCCTGGGATGACTTAGTTTTGTGACACATCTGTGATTGAAGGATTGAATGTAAAGCTGCACAAAGAGCAGAAGACTCCATTTATAGAAAGAAGCTTAGTACATCTAGAGCAGTGGTTCTCAACTGGTCAGGCCTCGGGACCCACTTTTTACTTGGTCAGTAAATCGCGACCCAACATTTTGAAGCACTCAAATCTATTCAACAAAAAATCGTGCTGTAATATACGCTTTTCAGCATACAATATTAATTAAAGTGAAATACAGTGCTTATATCCCTTCACAGAACTAAAGTATGCTTTTAAAAAAGTTTAATGAGATGATGGAATCAAAGCTGAACTGTATAAAAAAGGCACACATGCTGAAAACCCAACCCCAGAAGGGGGGTCTGGGGGGATTCTCCCCCAGGAGATTTTTAGAAATACAAACATAAACTATGCATTCTGGTACTCTGAGAAGAAAATAAGTAAATCTATTACTACCCGACATATTAATAATATTTTATGCTTTATATATACAGTCTATAATGTTATGCCATTGTTTGTTTTTCACTTTGTTCTGACATCTTGCTGCTCCTCACAGAGAGAAGAGTAAAGAGGAGATAGTCTGTGTGACTTACTTTAAATTGTGGGTTAGGGGAGATAACTCCCATTGTTCTGTGACCTGTCAATCATCAAACCGGGGGTCATATTTCATTACGTGTTCATTTGTATCTGAAGTTGTAACCATGGATGTATAAAGAATAGTTCTACCGCAAAGTTATTCTCCGTGGGGACTTCCGGAAACAATCTTGATTCTGATTGGCCAGAAGACTCGAAAAAACATCAGCAAAGATATTTTATTGAGAAGATGATCACTACGTGACAGACGTTTTCAAAGCCGTTTATGGTCTCCGGTACTTCCTTTCCAACGCCTACTGCATGCACAGCGTTAGAAAATCGGGCCTTCAAAATAAAAGTTTGACTTTTTTCCAAAAAAAAAAAAATTCAATTTTTTTCTTCACTTTTTCCGCGACCCACTCGAAACGGGTCCGCGACCCAAAAGTGGGTCGCGGACCCACCAGTTGAGAACCACTGATCTAGAGAATGATATCTTACTTAAAAAACATGAGTTTATATGTGATGCATTTTAAAAACACAACGATGATGTTGAATCAATATAAGCTATCTGTTAACAACATACTATAACATTCTGCATTACAGGTACTTTCAATATTTTACTGTTTGCTCTACTTTAACATGTTTCTGAATGTCTTAATGCCAGACTTTAGCTTGCACAACAGTAGTTTACATTGCGGTTTTAAAGCTCTTACTAGTGTTAATTACCTAACTACTGCATCCTACACTGAGAGATACTTTTTTCCTTTGAGCTGTGGACTACAGAGCATGCACTGCATCGTTTCACTGGTTAGCCGTGTTGAGAAAGAACCCACAAAGGAAGTGTTGGGGTGGTGCAGTGAGAGAGTTCAGGACACTTTGCAACAGCTTCAGAAGCGGCTGAGCACCAACAGAAATCTCCCTTAAACTAAATGCGAGCACATAAGAAGGCAGAGCTGCAGTTTCTGAATGACACACTGTGGTGGAGTTGTCAGTTTTCTCTCGTAAATGAGGGGGAAATGAAACTACATCATCATTAACAACATGATTCAAATCAGACTGTGGGTGGATGATCTATCATTGCTTTAAAACTGTCCAAAGGTCGGAGCCGAGCACGCCGTGTTCTTTCTGTTGAAAACCAATACTGATGTTGATCATTGAGATATAACAATACAAGGGATAATGATGTCGCTGCCAGTAGACCTTTTCCCATACAAGGTGTACAAGTCAGCCTTTGAAAGTAGACTGGAACACATTTTACACTGATTTTCAGATTTAGATTCTTCTAAAATAAAAGTGTGGAAATTACGGATTATTGATGAAAACATCTATACAGTATAGAATAGATTACAGAAAGTAAATACATTGAATGGCAACAGCTCTCTAGTGGACAAATGATCTAATGGCATTATCTTTAACATGCTGTTTCTTATTTATAGGCCAATATTTATTCTAACACCTACATGTGCAGTAAGAGAAGCTAAATCCTGCAATAAGAGTGATTTAAAAAAGGAATGGTTTCAGTGACTAGGTGACAGTTTGTGTTTTAACCAAAGCAATAACATTAAATATACTATTTTAACTGTGTCAAGTGTGCGATCATGGTAGCTAGCCTCTCCGTGGTCGGCGGTCAGTGTTACACTTGTTGGATCAAACAAGCTACATCAACAGCTGTTTGTTTGTTGTTGTGCCTTTATAAGTGATTGGGAGCCCTCATATTCAAAATAATAATGACACACTGTCCCTTTAATGAAGCAGTAGATATGTGAGGTGTTGGGGGTGGGGGGGGGGGTACCTGCTCAGGCTGAGGTCGGGGGAGAATATGAGTTTCCCTGGATGGTCCACGGACCTCCACATCAGCCCCATCATCAGAACCTCCAGCCAGCAGCACTCCAGCAGGTGCACCTGCTCCAGGAGGCCGAACTCCACAAACCCTGAGGAACCACAGGATCAAATATTAACTGTGTGCCAATAGCTAAGCTGGGTGCTGAAGTCATCCCTCATGCAAAAAGGCCCACATACTTGCTAGGAATGAGAGGATTTCTGATGATTTATAGGACTGTTACATTTCTTTGCGGTTTAGATCATTTTATTCGGCTATGGGAAATTGTCATAGGTATTTTTATAAGGAAAACAATTGTTCATTTCAGCACTAATTTAAACACACAATTGTAATGTAATGTATTATGCCCCAAATCAGGGCTGTGTAAATACTGACCCTGTGGTTCCTGTGTCATTATTTGCCTGAAGCAAAGAGGAGGCTGAAATATCCTGAAGCATGCACTTGTTCAAAAGGTTAATATTGTGCAGACAACAAGTCTGGATCAATTAGCACGGACCCGACTAACATGCTCAATAAAGCAGAGACACAGAGTCCAGACAGAGCCGCTCTGCAGACATGAGCAGGGGGATGAGATAAACAACATTTCATTTCTTTAAAAATACTCTTTATCTTGGACTTAATATGCTCTATGATAGCTTAAAGAAAACCCGTCAATATATTAATTCTGGACTCAAAAAAGATGAAAACTAGAGAAGTAAGCAGCTGCCATTACCAGGAATTAAGTGAATTGTGAAAGGTCCAAATGTTATACAGACACATTGATGTTTATATAGACATGTCTCTAAAACGGCTGCTGGTTTTTTCTCAACTCTTATGTGACTTGAAAAGGTGGTTTAATGTAATGCTAATTAAATGTTTATTTATTTGAGAAGAGACTTGAGTCCTTCATGGATATGTGACAGATCTAGCCAGACGTGCTCACTCCCATATGCAGGACCTGGTAGCACATGAGCACAACGAAAGAACATCACCACAGTGATAGAAAGCATAAGCACAATTGATAGGACGAGAGTACGGATAACTCCAGTAGACTTTCATATTTCTTGATGCTATTTAAAGTCTCCCTGCACCCCCACACCCACCTGGGATCTTCTTGGCCCAGCTGATCATGTGGACCAGCTCCTTGTCGGCCAGGTTGGTGAGCGACATCATGACGTTGGCTTCAGTCAGCGGCCGGTTCATGTCCTTCATCAGGTAGATCTCGGGCGGCTCCGCCTCCATTATCCTGGAGATCAGGTGCTCCGGGGTCAGAGCCGGAGGGAGGGGTGCGTTTGATAAAACCACCACTGGTCCGTTTAACGCCTTTGGGAGGTTGGTTCTGCTCTCAGAGGACAGGCGGGTCACTCGCCTCGTCTGGGGGTTCCTGCAGTTTGCACGCTCCTTACGCAAACCTGACATAAAGAAGATGTTCACATTACTGCTGGCATATATCCAGAGGAGGGAGTAATACTAGCATCCTTTATTAAAGTAACTGGAGAAATACTACAGTCCAAGCAAAAGTCCTGAATTCTAAATATTATTTGAGAAGAGAAGTATTATCAGTACATAAAATATCAAAAGTAAAAGTACTTGTTTTGGCTCTTTTCACATTATTAAAGACGTGACATGATTCTGTTATTACTGCAGAATACATGTTTAATAATTAAAATATTTAATCAATACAAAATAGAATATTAAAAGATAATAAATTAGACACTTTTAGAAAAACTGGGTTTATTAGAAGAACAGAACTGTCATATAATTGTTGTAAAAGTAACATAATAAAAAGTAACTATGAGTGTTATATAACTTTAGTGGAGTAAAAACTGTTATCCTGCCTCTGACATGTAGTGGAGAAGTATAAAGTAAGGCAAGGCAATTTGATTTATATAGCACTTTTCAGCACGTGGCGATTCAAAGTGCTTTACAGATTAAAAGCAAACGACATTTAAGAACAAATACATTATTAAAAAGGTAGTATGGAAATACTCAAAACAATTGAGTGATTGAATACAGTGAGTGAGTAAGTGTACTTAATTACATTCCACCTCTGCATATCACACTATACACTCTGGAGGCAGAACAACATCAATCTGTGAGCATAATACTGTCGTCATCATCACAATATGGTGAACCGATAAGCACACAGTTGCTTATTAAATCATCCAGCAGATAATGACTGTTATAAACATTTACTGCGAGTCCGACTTCCGACCCCGATTAATTCAAGTCCAATAAATCTCTTTTTCAGTTTCATGTCGATTCGGTTAGCCGTAGTTTATGGTCTCCACTAAGTCCTGAGGGAGGCGTCTGGTCCTCTAGTTGCTAAACGCTCCAACATACCAGATAGACTTTTCTGAGCAGGTAGAGAACAGAGGGTGTTGTTGATGAAAATGACGCAATGAACCAAACACTATCTGATCTACCCATGGCATTTAACTATACTGACTAATAAATGAATGAATGACTTGAATTCCTCCAGCCACAGAAAGCCACTCCTCTTCACACAGCTGTTGAACAAATCAAACTCACATGGAAATAAACAACAACTCTCCCGGCTGCTGCTCAGGGAAAAGGACTTCTTGGACAAACTAAGCCGCGGGGAACTGATGACACCCATTACAGCAGGTTGCTTTAAAAATAATGAAATAAATATCCTGCCAGGAGACAGTTTCTGGTTCCTTTCAGGAAGAGAAAAGACAAGAACCTTGATGGGAACTGAAGGAGAAAACAAACACACATTCAAGATGAATACGAGAAAACAAAGACACTTACCGCACTTGGTCATGCCGACTTCACAGCATTTGCGAAGGCGACACGCCTGGCAGCTCTTGCGGCGGTTCTTGTCTATCGTGCATTGATTAGTCGCCGGGCAGATGTAGTCATTGTGTCCTGAAAGAGAAGCACAAAATAGAGAACATGACTACAAAAAAGGACTCGAGACCTTTGACCATTAAAGAGGGTTTCATCTATTCCATAAAGCAGATATTGACATATTCTGGATCAAATAGAATTGTTCACTGCAGGTGGAGGTGCTGGGAATGTGAGGGAACCCTTGTTTGTTTGTGTATCACACACTCAAAGACCCCGTGTGTTTTTGAGTCTCACCTTGGATGCTCCTCTTGAAGAAGGCCTTGCACCCCTCACAGGACCACACACCGTAGTGGTAGCCCGAGGCGTAGTCGTGACACACGGCACAGAAGTGGAGGTCCGCCTTCCCTCTGGACGACACCACGGCCTCCTCGCTCTCCTGAGAACGCCTCCTCACACTCTTACTAACAGAGAAACGGTCGTCATTTCAAAGAAGGAATACAATCAGTTCTCGGTAAGAAGTCAGTTCTCAGTATGAAGTCTGGCCTCAGCATGCAGGGCAGTTTAATGAAGTGTGCTGCATGTTGCATTCTAATGATTCATTATCACCTGATCTGGAGAGTGACTACTGATTATTTTAGATTATTGCAGCATTTGTTAAGCAGGGAACACTTGAGGTGATGAGAGAAATCTTATTTATGTCATTCTAATTTACACAATGTGTCACTTTTCTCTAGTACTATTTCTTTTTTGCACTATTTTTACTTGTTCTTATGTCTTGAGTCAACTGTCTTTGGCTCTTTTCTTGCTGTAACAAATGCAAAGTTCCCCTCTGTGGGACGAATAAAGGGATTCTGATGCATCCTACCTGGTCGCCAGGACGCCGTCCCGCAGCTCCACCCAGGGACTCTGGACCGGCTGGGGGGGCCGAGCCTGGGCCTGGTGCAGGGGCCCCACATGGCCGTGACTGGGCCAGAACAAGGAGGGGCTGAGCGACTGACGGACAGAGGGGCAGTCGGAGATACCCGGCCCGGCGTACGTGAAGATGGTCGGACTGTAGAAAGGGAGGGGGGGGAAGTCGTGGCCGATGTCGGTGTACGGAGAGGGGATGCAGATGGGCTGGTTCTCCATGGATAACCCAGGAGAGGAGGCCCTGAGGGGAGGAAGGAGGGCGCGACATCCAACTCGACTGGAGTCCACCTCCTGCAGCTGGAGGAGGGGATGCTCCTTCTCTTGAAAGAGGGTGGCGGCCATCATGATTACAGAAGATCTCGGTATCACAAGATTTTCAACATCATCGATAAAAGATAGGAGTGTAGGATGGAGTTATCCCCCGTGTCTTATTAACGAGAAATGGCCATAAAAACTAAACCAGCAGATCTACCTACACAGAGCAGGGGTGTTTAATGTCACTCAAGTGATCACTTGGTAGACTCCCAGAATGATGGATGGCTTTAATAACACCTGCGGCAGATTCAACCTCACTGACTGTGAAGTGTTGGAGTGAATCACCTGCTGTGAAATCATCCCGACGAAAGTCTGTCCACTTCAGAGAGAGGAAGATGCTCAGGAGTCTGTCATCATTAAGAGTCAGATGTGTGGCAAGCCTTTCCACCTGGGAGAAGAGAAAAACAAAAATACTGTAATGAACTGCGGAGGTGACGCATCATTAAATGTCGCTTAAGGAAGGCTGCATCTAGCAATTCGGTACCACTTTACAATAAGACTATTTTTGTTACGTGCCGTAGTGGGTGTTTGTATGTCTCTCTCTCTTTCCCCCTGATTGTCTCCAGGTGCAGCCTCTCCCTCAGGTGCTCCCAATCCCCAATCAGGGCCTCCATAAAGGACCTGAGAAAGGCTCTCCTTCTCCTCTGGCAGCATGTGTGCAGCATGGTCTCTGTGTGAGGCCTAGTTTAACGTGTGTGTTACGTGCCAGGCAGGCTGTACTTGTGTGGTTTTCCTTCCCTCCTGTGTTTCTCTCTTCTCCTTGTCTTCTGCACAGCTAATCAGCAGCTGATTGGTATCTGCCTGTGCACCTGAGTCTGATGGCTGATTGGATCCTCTCACCCTCAGCTGGCCTATCAGCAGCCAGGGCCGACCATAAAGGAGGCACCCAGGAAGTCTTCTCGCTCTGGGCCTGTTGCTGATGAAGGAGCCTGCAGTGTTTAGCAACTCATTCTCCTTGTATTGTCTGGCCTTTTTGAAAGTGTGTGTTGAGAGGTGGAGGAGTTAGGCAAGTCTGGGGTACCCTGTACATTTCTCACCACGTAGCTAACTAATGTTTAGACACTCTAGGTTAGCGGATTGTTGCCACCCCTGTATATTGTTTTGTCAACTTCTTTGTAGTTTAGTTAGTGAGGTTTTTTTGTTTGAGTTTTGGTTTCGAAGGGTAGATGTAGAGATAGGCCTGGTTTTGTTATGCTTGTTTGGCACAATCCTTTGACTCCTCCTCCTCAACAGAGTGTTTCAGTTATATGTCTGTTCGGTTCTGGGTTTACACAAAATCAACCTTTTGTCAACTGTTACGCTGACTCCCTCATTTTTATTGGTTGTATGTTATTGTCTCCAGGTCCCCCGGGCCTTAGTGGGGATGTAACGGTGTGTGTTGTTCATTGTTAGGAGATGTGTACCTTGTTTAATTTAGTCACTTTCTGTTAGAAGAAAATTGTTCTAGTTTACTTTGCAAGATGGCTGCGGAGCCCTTTTTCTTTGATCAATTAAAAGACCATCTTGTGGCTTCACAAACCGGTTTCTTCTCCTTTTTTCTCTTGCCCATCAACAAAATGTAATTTAATAAAAAGAAAATTATTCTCAATGTTCTGGCTTTCTATGGTCAATACCTTAAAGGAAAACAATCTAATTTTGATGCATCATGTTTATAAGTAGAGTGGATACATGTAAAAATCCAGGCTTCCAGTTGCATTCAAATACCACCGCTTCAAGGTGGAGTTTGACTCCTTTTAAAGAAATTCAGAGTCAGAATTTATAATGTTCTTTAGACAGACAGCTGGTAGATCAATAAATACAACACACACACACATGTTGGTTTACTCTTACGACATCAGATAAGTTAATCATTCCTGTTCTGCAGCAGTCTGTCTTCAGAGTTGGTACATATTGTCTCCCCCTGCCTGGCACTCGGCTCACTTCTTAAAATCATTCACCCAGAAGAACACGGCTCTGGTAATCTTCCCAAATGGCTGAGAGACACTTTAGGTTCGTCTCGCCAACAAACCCAATAATCCGTAAGAGAAGCCGCAGTTCGTGCTGTGTAGAGCGTAAAATGAGCACTGCAGAAATAAAACTGCTAGGCACAGGTGAACTTTCATTATAATGGATACAACACTAAAGCTAAGTCCTTATTTTTTATGATAACACATTAAAATGTTATCGGAGAAACCACTCTAACAGCTGTGGAAACATTTGGGGAAAAGGAGTTATTTAGGTGTGCTGATCATTACTCTCGTCATCAGGTTTTTATTTCTCCAGCTACTACTTGAATTATTGTACGTGAAAGTTATGACAAGCTACTGTATATCAAAGATAAAATCTTTATGGACACATTTTGTTCATACTCTTTCATTATTATACCTTGATTGATGTTTTGAAAACAAGTGAGAAATAAAAATGTTATTGCATCCCATGCTTCATTGTGGACACATGTGTCACTACACACTTACATGGAAGGAGACAACAATCCTATTTCACTTGACAAACCCTATAAGTTAAAGATTTATAATGCATTTTTCTCCAATAACTGTATCTAAGGAACAAACACACACTTGCTTACCCCATTACAATCTAAAAAAAAGGTCATTCCTGTATGTTGGACTTTAAATGGTTTGGCTTGTTTAAAGTTAATGCACCAGCACTTAGATATTTGAAGCTAATGTGTTTTAGGATTGTGGATGTTGTTCTGAATTTGAATTCTTGCACTTATTGAATAGTGTCACTTTAATTAAGTGTAATGTATTGTAGTAATGTCTTGAACCTGACAAATAAAGTGGTGAATACAAAATAAGCATTTAGCATCTACAAACTACAATTTTAAATGTTACTACATACTGTATTGCATCTGCTGTAGCAACCTTTTAAAGGTTTTTAATGTTAACGATATACATATCTGCAGGGAACTTTGGGATGCTTAACATGCACCTATATGAAACACTACAGAAAAGAGAATACTCTAGACTTGTGTCTGTGGTGCATGACTGTGGATACAAAAAGCATTACTCTAATCTGTAACAGCAGCATTTCTGGATTATAACACGAGTGTTTATTGGCAGCGGGGAGATGGCTCTACCCTCGTCTTCTTCGAGTTTATCATGTCTGAGATCTAGACTGATGACTTTCCAGGATATCAAAGAGTTGAAGCAATTCTCCGTTTGAGGTTTAATAATCTCGCCTGCCAGCTCATCTGTTTCGGCCCGACTCATGGGAAATGATTGATATTATAAAGTAATGCACTGGCTACATGCAGCCCTACGATCAGAAATAAGACCTAACCTAAAGGTTATTAAAAAAGTGCTGATAGTTTCATGGAGTTTCCAATGACCTTGTCACTGAAGCCAATGAGCAGACAACTAAAACAAATGAGATAATTTAAGAGATTATAAAACAGATTGTGGAAAGATTTAGTTGCTTCAAAACCATTACAGGGTAAAAGCAGATGTGGAAAAGTTGTTGTTTCCTTTGAAGTGCTGACCTTGCCTTGAAACGCCTTACTGTATCAATCTCCAGCCGCTGGCAGCTCATTTAAAAAGGAAAAACTCCCAGATTTCCTCTACAACGCTGCTCATCCTGTCACACAGATGCTGAAGAATAAACAGTTGCTGTATTAAAGAAACAATGAAAAAAGGTTTTGTATATGCCGAGTATAACCAATGTCACAGACCTTTCATAAAGCCTAAAACGTTGTTTTACTTTATAATGCACCTCGTGCTTTTAGCAATCTACAACAGACTAATTTGTTGTTTTATCAGATCTCTCTTTTCTATTTGAACTAGCACCCTTGTCTATTAACTCTAAATGTTACTATATATTTAAATATGCAAATTAAAAAGGTATCTTAACCACATTTTTCCGGTGGCGGTAAGCAGCTAGCGCTTCTGATCTAAGCTAGGCTAGTTAGCATTCAGTTTTGTCCCGTCCATTATAATTTGATTAAGCTACCGTCTCAGGTATGTGGGATAGAAACTCAATTACTAACAACAACAACAACAAGCATCAAAAATAAATGTTTAAATCGTAGGAAAAAGGAAAGGTTGGAGGATTAACTTTGGCTAAGGCTACCGCACAAGCTAGCCGTAGCTAACCTGGGTCCAGTCACTGCAGTTTGCATGCTGTAAATCAGGGTTGCCAACTCTCACGCATCTGGCGTGTGACACACGCTTTCACTCTCAATCTCACGCTCTCACGCTGCCCAAACTATTCTCATGCCAAAAAACAAGAATATCGAAGACTAGAAACGATTTTGAAAACTTTTGTCACGTAGTGATCGTCTTCTCAATAGAACATCTTTGATAATGTCTTCTGGCCAATCAGAATCAAGATAACGGCGTGGTGTTGTTGCAGGAAGTCCCGACGGAGAATACTTTTGCTGTAGTACATCATATACGTCACAGAACAATGGGGGCTATCCACCCTTATCCACAAAGTAAAGTCATTCACAGCCTCTTCTCTCTTCTCTCTGTGAGGAGCAGCAGGTTCAGCTTTCAGAACAAAGTAACAAAAAACTAAAATGGCATTCATTTTTTTAAACATGTCGTGTAGTAATAGATTTATTTATTTGCTTCTCAAGAGACCAGAATGTGTATTTTATGTTAGTATTTCAAAAAATCTCCTGGGGGAGAATCCCCCCAGACCCCCCTGCAGGGGTTGGGCTTTCAGCATGTCAACTCTTTCACCTGTGGGGAAATTGCAGGATTGGCTCCAGGTCGCCCTTTTTATTTACTACAAGACAAATGTGCCTTTTTATTTGATACAGTTCAATTTGGAGACAGGGAAATAATCTAAACCTCACACGTGGCGTTTCACTGTCAAGGGGAGCGTGTATGTAATTACATTGCAAATACTGACTTGAGCCCCACCGCTGTATGGGTTAGCCCTACCATAGATTACCCAACACAAACACTCTCTCGCAACTGCCGACCCGTATTGCGCAGATCTAAGATAAAGTAGAAATGATAAAAAAGTAAAAGTCTGCTGCTTATTGTTCTACTAGGCCAAAATAGAGTGTGTTAATTAATATGTTTGACTTTCATTAGTGAATGAAACTTTGTGCCCTTTATAGTCTGTGTCCAATATTGTGTATTTGTATATATTGTATATATATCCTAAATATATGCTAAGGTCCCGCTGCTGACACGATAGCAGTCATTTCATGTAATTAAACACATGATATCAAAATCTCACTCCAGCCAGGTACCCAAAGTTGGCAACCCCGTGTAAATATGAGACCATTTCTATGGAGGTTTTTTATAAAAAGATGCAGTTAAAACGTTTTTTTTTTTTAAGGGCAGATTCATTTAGCTACAAACGAATGCCTGCACACAAAGAAATCTCACAAACACACATGAACCAAACATGCATCTCCTCCAACATAGCCTAGGCTAAGGCCAAAGATCAAAGCCAAATAAAGCGAAATGTGAAGGGACAGAACGGTTCCTGGTCATTAGCCAGAGAGGCATGCCTTCTAACAAAAGCTCAAGGCCATGTCGTTTTCCCATCCAAATCCTCACTGCCTCCCTAAAACCAGGCGGAAACGGATGTTAAACGGCTCTGCAGAAAGAGACGTAGCTTACTTTACACAGGGAGGGAGTACGAGTGGTGGTTAGCGCCAGGGAATGTGAAACATCTCATTGAATTGGTCGCCCCGCTGCAGAAAACCCTCAAGTTGACAGCAAGAGATTCATGTGTTCATGTCATGCTTAATACACATGTAATGTTGTATAAAAAAGCTGCATGATATTTGATATGACGTTTCCTGAATGTGTGTTTCACCAGAAATAATTGAATCAACTAAGCATTTACTAAATTGCTGTATAATAAAAGGTGTTTAATGTTTTTACCACCACAATGCATAATAATGAAATACGTCAGAAACTAAAAAACAGTATCCAAATAACCAGAGCTGAATCAACACCTA
The DNA here is from genome assembly GCA_902827135.1 of Harpagifer antarcticus. Taxonomy (NCBI): domain Eukaryota; kingdom Metazoa; phylum Chordata; class Actinopteri; order Perciformes; family Harpagiferidae; genus Harpagifer; species Harpagifer antarcticus. The sequence continues at coordinate 177,621 of CADEHL010001421.1, forward strand.
TCGGACAACATCACACTATCTATGCCTTTTGAATGTCACAACACCGAGGTCATGAACTCTTTCTGAAGAAATGTTTGGTCTGATATATATGTGAAGATCTGGGTAATTAAAAATACTTTATAAACTGTGGAAGTTTTGTTGGGTATATTATTGTTGTGTTCAAAGTGACACTGATTGACCTGTAATCTTGAGTAAATGCTGAGTGGGTTCACACCTGCCTTGTATAGTCCGGTTGAATTGAACCCTGGTGCGTTTAGCCGCTTGGTGCGGTTCATTTGGGTCGGTGTGAACACAATCCGAGACCTCTTAAGTGAACTAAACAACCAGACTCTGGTCCGCTAAAATAGGTGGTCTCGGAGCACTTGCTCGCGAGCTCTGGAGCGGTTCATTGCTGATGTGAACGCAGGCACCAAAACATAGGAAGCGTAGTGTACGTGTCACAAGAACGCGGATGTCTTCAAAATCTTTAGCGAAAGAGTCTTTCAAGACATCCGCGTTTGTTTAGTTAAAGAGTGAAGCAGAATTAAGTGTTGAACAGTGTCGTGTAAAGTAAAAATTCTCCGTCAACTACATAAAAGTAAGAACCCCTGTCGTCGGTGAAACGCCCCTCCAGAACGTCTCTCATTATGTTACAATGTTTTTTAACGGAGTTGTCTGATTATAATCATATGCGCGGGCCTCTAGTGTCTGTTGATGTCCAGATTAACAGCAGCATGAGAATAACCTGCCGAAAGTGCCGATGCTCCATGGCGGAGGCTCCGGTAGAAATTGCCGGGATTTGCGTTTATACCCCCTTAATGTCTGACCAATGGTTGAACAGCATTTCCGTGCACATGACTTGTGTTTAAAGTTTATAGTCCGTTTGAGTTGTGCCGGTGTGAACCAGTGTGAACGCAAACCGAACCTTCTGAAAAATGAAACAATGTAACAAACTGTGGTCTGGTGCGCTCCAGAAAACGGACTATTAGGTGTGAATGCACCCTCACAATAAAAGGCAATGACAGTAACCTCCACTTATACGTTTTCTATTCATCTAAAAAATATGACAACCTTGACTGTAATGTCTTCTCTCTAAGCTTGTTTAATAAAAAGGAAAACTAATTAAAGTGTTGCTACCACATAAACATTTTCTTTGTGATTGTACAGAGAGGTTAGAATGAATTTGATAATGCTTTTGATTTGACTTTCTTCTGAATGGCAGTGAGAAACAAGCGCAGACTGAAAACTCATCTCTTTCGACTCCACTTCGAGCGATGGAATTACTAACAAAGCACTTATATACTATTAAAGGACTGGCTTATCTAAAGCCAGTTGAGTAGCACTTGAAATATGTTGGCTCTATGATACCTGATGTACTTATATGATTCTGTTTTCTTCAAGTTTGTGTCTTCTTGGTCGAACGCACTTATTGTGAGTCACTTTGGATAAAAGCGTCAGCTAAATGCAATGTAATGTAATGTAAAGAAACAATTTCCTTCTAACAATGTAAAAGCCAGGCATTCAACCCAGTACAACATCTTAAAAGTTTAAAACACCATTAAACTTGTTTTCTTTCATTTCCCAACCTTTAGAAGCCCTGCATTTCACCACACTTCAACAGTTGAAATCACACTCACAGAGTAAACAAATGACAAATTGCAAAAACACATCTCTAAATAGAAACAGGTTTGTGCAAACTTTACTTCAGTGTTAGTCTATCCAAAGTAAGTATAACATATGCAATCTCTTGTTTGACTAGAGCACTTTGGGGGTTAAATAATTGATTTAACTGGAAAACGTGGTACGGATCCAGCGTTGGATCCAGCGTCAGATCCAGGGTTCAAACCAGGGGAGTCCCTACGCCAGCAGCCGCATGTTTACACAAAGATAAGTGCTTTTAGAAGTAGGCTAATATTAACATTAGTTAAACATGAAAAAGCCTGATTCTCAGACCACATTAAAGACCCACAAATAGAAACAAATCGGATATTGGATTCACAAGGGTACCCAAATATGGTTATGTGTATATTTTAAGATTAGTAGATGTACAAATGTATGTTTTAGAAGATTATTGTGGTGAAATATATAATATTATAAGCAGCTAACTGCCTGCATAATTGAATTATATTCCACATGATCCCTGGTCTTACATTTGCAGTCAGGCCTTTTATATATCATTTATATACAAAGTCTTCAAGAAGCTGATTATTTCCAGTTAAGTATTATTATAAGTATACAATTAAATAACATCTCATTGTCCAAGTAGTGATTTCCTGCATTCTGTCACAGGTAACCAGTTTGACTACTTTTGATACAGGCAGTCACAGGCCTCCTACTTGTTGCATGCAGTATACATATTATTAACACATCAGAGGGACAGTTGAGACTTCAGCATGATGTCCTGTTTGCAGAGCTGCACGTCGCATGATGTTACCCAATAAGTATTTATAAATATGGAAATATTCTTACCTCTTGTTCCACAAACACCAGTTGCAGAGAAAGTTTGACAATATGAAGTCCAGCTGTGGGAGAGAGGCTGATAGAAGTGTGAAGTTGTTGTTAGTGGATCTGGTGTGAGCTGCAGGGACAGAAAACACGCAGTAAGTTCAGTGACGGACAGAGGGTGTTCATATAAAGACCCTGCTGCACGAGCCAAACCAGCAGCTGCGTTCAGGGAAATCAAGGGAACAAAATAACATGCATAAGATCCAGTCAGTGCCTTCAAAATAAAATCCTACCAGACTTTACTTGGTTGTTTTATTTGCATACATTTGAACATGATAGAATCCCAAAGATATAAGGATAGTGAAAAATAAACCGATAAAAAGGTGTTTTTATATCAGTGTCAGATTTTTCTCTTCTTTGGAAATTGGTTGTGCTTTTGAAATAGAGAATACTAACAATCACCAAAGGTCTAAATTCTGCATTGTGTCCCCAAAATACTAAATTAAATGCCATATTTACTTATATTTTCCTCAGATTTTATACTTTTTTACAAGTAGGTTTGCACACCTAATGCTGCTTGCTTCTATATGGTCTTCTTCTCAGGCTCTTTGTTCCTGTAACCACTATTCTTTTCTTCTCTTAAGCAACTGTAAATATAACCTCTTCTTTATTAAATATATGTTTAAATAAAGTTTGCTTGATACCTTTAACCCTCCTGTTGTCTTCGGGTCAAATCTGAGCGATTTACTACTTTCATTAATCATAACTTTTTAGTTTTACATTCGATTGCATTAAAGCTTCATGATATCCTTCACAGTAGACATTTGAACATATAATAATGCTGATCAGCACTTTCATTGCATTGTGGATGATTTAGTCAACTTTGTAAAACCCATGGTGTTCCCGGTCAAAAATGACCACCATGAAGTATACTCTAAATGTGTCTGTCCCCCCCCTTATGCGCGCGCGCACACACACACACACACACACACACACACACACACACACACACACACACACACACACACACACACACACACACACACACACACACACACACACACACACACACACACACACACACACACACACACACACACGTTCAGTGTCTATTCTTTGTATGTGTACTGCAGTTGTTCATGTATACCAGTAGTCTGATACAATATTTACGGTTTGAAAGGGTGTTAAATCAAATTTGGTGATGATGAATGGTTTTTGTGTAAATGTAATGGCAGTTAAAACGGGGCCGTTCAAATTTGACCGTGAACACCAAAGTAAGGGGGGGAAACGAAGACAATAGAAGGGTTAAGTAACTGCTCTCGTGTGATAATGAATGAGAGACTGCCAATGCTATCGAACGACTCTGCCGGATGAAACAAATATTTGTAATGCTAAAATATGCTGCATGTAAATGAGTTTTGTAAAGAAATGGCATGAATACAAATATATTTTTGAATAAATGTCAAGATGGCTCCCCCAAAAACCTACTAATATGAGATATATTTTTGTTTAACTTTAATTTTGAAGGATTCGTGTTAGTTCCTGTTTATCATGTAAACTTGACAGCGGCTCAGGGAAAGTGGCCCAAAGACGTCAGAACAAACCACACCTTCCTGGCTGGTGTGTTAATACCACTGGGTCAATCAAATCTTAATGGTGCCTTTATATTAACTACATAGTTTGGAGGCATAAGCAGTGCAAATAGTGTCCCTGTTACTATCTTAATCAAATGTACTTTTAATATGCACTTGAGTATTTAAGGACACTACTGTTCATGTAAAAGCAACAAGAACTTCTAATCTTTCCCTTTTTTCTCTCTTCATTGTAAACCATTAAAAAAAACACCTTTATAAATGCATCAATTATCAGAGGTGTCATTAAAAAAAACATATCAAGTCTTTATTTATATAAAAAGCTCAAATGTCAACAGTGGGTTATTTACTGTATATTCTTTCATACCTATTAGTCCCATCGGCATGAATGTGTGGAGTTTTTGGTTAGGCATTGTAGTATCTCATCCTAATGGATAAGCTTGAATATTGCAGTTTTATGATATATAAAAACATTTATTTTACTTTTTTTATATAAATACCTTTATGGATTTTTTTTTTTACAAAAGCAAGTGATACAGAGCATGTACATTCGGTTCCAATTCAAGTAACGATGTATACACACATGCTGACAAATCAAAATCTCCATTTCAATCCCACCACTCTCCCACACCCATTAACCCATTGAGTTGAGTGAACTGACAATCTCAAAATTGTCAGTTCTGGCTAAGGTGCTCGAACGACTTGTGAGTGAACAAGTAAAGGAGTTTTTATGTTTAAATGATATCCTGACTAAACACCAGTCAGGATTCAGAAAGAAACACAGCACCATCACTGCGACAATGAAAGTGGTAAATGACATTACTAGTATTTTAGATAATAAGCAGAGTTGCGCAGCTCTGTTTATTGACCTTTCCAAAGCGTTTGACACCGTTGATCATCGCATTTTAAAGCAGAGGCTACTCAGTATTGGCATATCCAGCCATGCAGTGGGGTGGTTTGTGAACTACCTCTCTGAAAGGTCCCAATGTGTTCATTTTGATGGACTGTCGTCTGAGTGGTTAAACATTTCTAATGGTGTACCACAAGGTTCTGTTTTAGGACCACTTTTATTCCCCATATATATTAACAGCGTAGGTGAGAATGTGAATGAAGCTACTTTACATTTTTATGCGGATGATACTGTGATGTATTGTGCAGGTCCCTCCATTAAAGAGGCTGTTGTTAAATTACAGGCTGTTTTTAACACTCTCAGCTCTCTGAATTAAAGCTTCTTTTAAATGTGGATAAAACCAAGGTAATGCTCTTTTCAAAAGCAAAAAAGACACCAGAGCCTGTTTCAGATATTGTAACTACGCAAGGAACAAAACCTGAAGCTGTTGCCTGTTACAAATACCTTGGTATCTGGCTTGATGATTGTCTCTCTTTTAAACATCATGTCAATAACCTGCTTAAAAAACTGAGGGTTAGGTTAGGGTTCTTTTACAGAAACAAGTCCTGTTTCTCGCTTGAGGCCAGGAAAAGGCTAGTCACTGTGACCTTTTTACCTGCTGGACTATGGTGATTTGTTGTATATGAATGCACCTGCCAATTACCTGAGCAAATTGGATGCTGCGTATCACAGCGCTCTGAGATTTGTCACAAATTGTAAAACGCTTACACATCACTGTACACTGTATACCAGGGCAGGTTTACCATCACTCTCTGTACGGAGGCTCAGTCACTGGTACACTTTTATTTATAAAGCTATGTTGGGCAAACTCCCGTATTACATCTGTTCTCTGGTAAAGCAGAAAGTTGCAAGCTGCTATTGTCTGAGATCACAGGATATCGTCTTATTAGATGTACCAAGAGTGAGGACTGTCTTAGGTAAGACAGCTTTTATGTGCGCAGCTCCACTTGCTTGGAACAGCCTACAGTCCAAATTGAAATTGTGCAATTTTGTTTCTCTGAATGTTTTTAAGGCACGTCTGCACGAAATGCTTTATGACACTATGGGTGTTTGTAAGTGTTGGTGAATATGTAAATATGATGTCCTCTATTGTTTGTTTTTATGTTTCATGTGGAACTAATTGATGCAGGTCTCCCTTGTAAAAGAGATCCATGATCTCAAGGGACCTATCTGTCTAAATAAAGGTTTGAAATGAAATGAAATGAGTTACAATAAATATGAATTATTTATCTGACACTTATTATTGACAAAACCCCGTCATTCATTCTGAAAAACACGAGTGAAACACATGTTTGGAAGCTGCATTGAATCCTGGTCTCCTGATTTGTTTGTTACTACTCCTGACTGTACAAAAAATCCTTAAAAGTTTAAATCTAATTAAGGCAAAGCTATAACAAACCAAATCATTGGTGGTAACATCTGTATTCCATGTGTTTACATCCTCGTGTTTTTTAATGCACGAGTGACAGTAATAACGCGTTGGTTATCCAACGGAGCATGTTTGGAGCAGTGCTGTGTTAAATACGCCGCTCACTGTTCACTAATGTGGAAGTCTGACCTTTGTTTCCCCCTGAGTTCATTAGCTGAGTCCAGAGAGGACATTGCTTATGATCCTACAGCCAGGGCTGAAAACATTACATTACATGTTAGACGCTTTTATCCAAAGCGACTTACATACTCAATACTGAGGGCAATCCCCACAGGAGCAATTTGGGGTGAAGTGTCTCAGGGACACAACGACATGCTGACAGCAGTGGGGTTTGAACCTGTGACCCCCTGATCCGAACACCAACGCACTACTCCACTGCGCCACACACCTCCAAACAAACAATGCCAAACATAGATGGTACTCGATTACATTTCAAGAGGGATTATGCGAAGGCTAATGACTCAATGAACACGGTTTAATAATCAGGAGACTTGTGAACTGGATTACCTGCACCATCATCCTATATAGCATTCATGGGCATTGTCTAGAGAAGACAACAGTCCACAAACTAAAGCAATTTAATTGACACAAAAACGAATTGCAAATGTTTGTATTTTGGCGTGTGTGTGTGTGTGTGTGTCACAAATGATCAGCTCAGCCGCATTCACTCATTCGTTTAGAGGCAGAGCATAAAATTAGCAAAATATAATAACCTAAAACAAGCTATGGTAATCAGCCAATGCTCAACCTTAATTACAGCCATTGTTGTTGATTTAATGTAAATCAATCCTTACAGCACTAAATGGGACAAGAAAGGCAATAAAGAACAAGGTGTACCCAAAGCCCAACCATCACATGCACTTTTGAGTCTTCATAATGTACTTTCGAAGACATTTTGACATGCAAACCTCTCCATCCAAGAGGAGCACTTGGAGACAATCTGTCGCTGTACCAAGTGTACCTTCATCTAGTTCCACATCATCATGCCCATTTGCTCTGTGCTAATTGTAGGGCATCTGATGGGTATGTACGGGCTCTCTGCAGGCTGTACACACACAGAGATGTGGATCAGCAGATTCATCAGGGCTGCACATCTGATGCAACATCCTTAGAGGAAAAAAAGAAATTACAAAAAGCACGAATGCACTATTTTGTAATTTCAGAAGTAATATAATACATAATGCACTGTTTATTAGCTCTAGTACCTGGAATACTTTCTCCAGATCCAATCCCCCTCTCCACCTGCGCTCCCAGGAGGACAGAGTGTGTCTGACGGAGCGTTTTTACCCTAGCAATTTTCTTAAAGTAAAAAAATAAAAAGCTTTCACCAGTCACGGACTAATGGCGCACACCTGTCGAGATAATCATTCGGAATTACGATGCGCTCGTTTCTCACCTCTTAAAATCCAATTTCGGTGATTACATCTTGTGGCTGCGCAGCATTTAGAAGTTCATTTGACCTTACCAGGTAATGGACTAGAGTCTTTACCTTCTGACCAAACCTACATGAGCACCGCGGGTTGCAGGGTGCAATTGTGCCAGGAGACTTCTACCATCCAATTTGCCTCCTAAATTGGGCTTTTAACCCTGTTGTCATGATGGCGTGTTACGAAGGAACATTACTGAGATTCAAACACAGAAGTTTCATAATCTCTCCGCTTTTCTGTACCTAAGGTGTACTATTTCTTCTCCCTTGATAATCTTTCAACACAAAGATGGTGCTGTGTTGGTTTTCCGATTTTGTTTTTATTCGCTAACGCACGGGCAAAATAAATATCCTTCCACTGGTGTGTGCTGGACTTAGTTGTTTTTCCCATTAGTGTAAAATCTCGGGTGAATAGATTCAAAATGCAGTAACCACGACTGAGCTGAGAAAAACAGGAAAGCAGTTCAAGCTTGTGCTATGTTGTTAAAAAAGCCTTTTGTGAGTGCTTTACTCTCTCTGGGCTTTTTGATGTTGACGCAAGAGAAGGGTTAGGGTTAGGGATTAGGTCATTTCCTGTAACCTACCGAGATTCAACTTAAAGCTGGGGAATAAAATGACTTGGTCAAAAGGCAAGGTATTCAACCGGCTTATTTACCAGAAATGTTGCCATTGCGACTGTTTTGGTATTTATGAGTAGCACACAACAACATAGAAGCTGAAGAAGACTCCTGCAGCTTCTTAAATAAACAATGCTTGCTTGCTTTTCTGATTTTGACCAATAACAAATACAGAAAGTAACTCCATCGCAATGTCATTATGGGCAGGAGCGTTGGGATCTATGTCTAGGAACCAGAGGTGGGGACTCGAGTCACATGACTTGACTCGAGTCGCATATTTTTGGACTTGAGACTTGCTTGACTAATATTGATAAAAGACTTGACTTGACTTTGACTTGGTATACATGACTTGAGACTTGACTTAAGCTTGAGACAGATGACTTGAAAGGACTTGACTTTTTAAAACTAAATATTTGCGTTTGTTTTTGTATTGAGATATTACGTTTAGTTTTTTCGAAATGTGATTGGGTGATTATAGCGCCATGCGCGCAAACCTGGCAACCCCTTAGTAGGCAGGAGTGTCAGTTAACATGGCAGCGGCTAGCGTTACTCCAAAAATAGTTAAGTTTGGATTCGAGGATTATTTTGTCGATGACGCCAATAAGAAAAGAACAGCGGTATGCAGGGTCTGCAGCATAAAGATCAGTGACACGACCACCACAACATCCAACTTCATTCGTCACTACAAAGAACCCCACGGAGAAAGGTGCGTGCATGTGTTGTTAGCTAGAAAGATAACGTTAAGTTTAAGCGACTTGGTTTCAAATCGATTAAGCAAAGAGAAGACAAAACGGTAAATGAACACTAGAACCGCCAAGGGATTCATTTTGACTAACCCTGATGGGCTGTCAGGGGAGAGAGCGAGAGAGAGAGAGAGAGAGAGAGAGAGAGAGAGAGAGAGAGAGAGAGAGAGAGAGAGAGGAGAGAGAGAGAGAGAGAGAGAGAGAGAGAGAGAGAGAGAGAGAGAGACAGAGAGAGAGAGAGAGAGAGCGAGAGAGAGAGAGAGAGAGAGAGAGAGAGAGAGAGAGAGAGGAGAGAGAGAGAGAGATGAGAGAGAGAGAGAGAGAGAGAGAGAGAGAGAGAGAGAGGAGAGAGAGAGAGAGAGAGAGAAGAGAGAGAGAGAGAGAGAGAGAGAGGAGAGAGAGAGAGGAGGAGAGAGGAGAGAGAGAGTACTCTTGTAGAGCTCTAGAAGTCTGCGTTGGGGCAGATCTCTCATTTGGGATCATGCGAGAGAGAGAGAGAGATGCCTCGTTTATTATCCCTGTGTTATTATCAGAAGTTACTGTAAACTTTTGAATAATGTAGTTCATCTACTTTTAGTATTTTGTTTAAATGTTTTAATTATGTTGTTGTTTGTAGAAGTGCATCATTCCTTGATTTATTGCAAAATGAATCTGAACTTTTTGATCTGTTATGATGATAAACTGAAGCAATTTCTAAATTAACCCAATTAAGTGAGTTTTAAATCGTCCTACTTAGTTCATAAGGAAATGATGAAGAGGAACAAATTAAATGATTTGAAAATGATATCTATGGAGGTGCTGACGCTGTTGGCGGTTCTAGTGTTAACAGACATTTAAATTAAATATGTGTAATGGAAAAAGCCATATATGATTTTCTTACCTGGAATTCTGCCTTTTTGAACAGACTTTCTGAGTCCTAGCTATTGTCTGCAGTTCTAGGGTTAATATTGATCTAATATGATTGTCATCGGTCTAAATTAGATTTCAAATGATTAACTGTGTATGTAATGAGGATCATAATGTGGGTTGAATCCATTTTCATAACCACTGTCTTTTAACTGATTTAAATGCGGAATCTGGGCTTATTCATCAGAATTTCGTATGACTTGACTTGACTTGCTTGACCTGAGCAATGACTTGACTTGCTTGACTCTCACCACAGTGACTTGGGACTTGCTTGATACTTGTAGGTCAAGACTTGAGACTTGCTCATGACTTGCACATGTAAAACTTACTCCCACCTCTGCTAGGAACACTCGCTATCTTTTCACTCAGCTTCAACTGTAATGCTGCATTATAGTGGGTCAAGGAAGATTCATAATAGGTTCAGGTTCTCCTTATTTATGTGTACCACAATTACAGGCCCATATCAAACCTGCCATTTCTAGGTAAAATCATTGAAAAAGTTGTTTTTCAACAGCTGAGTAATTTTTTGCATTTAAATGACTGTTTCGATGTGTTCCAGTCAGGCTTTCGTCCAAACCACAGTACTGAGACTGCTCTTGTAAAGGTCTTTAATGACATCCACTTAAACACAGACAGTGGCAGAACTTCAGTGTTAGTATTATTAGATCTCAGTGCTGCATTTGACACTGTTGACCACAGCATATTACTAGACCGACTGGAAAACTGGGTGGGACTTTCGGAAACCGTCCTAAATTGGTTTGAATCCTACTTAAAGGACAGAAACAACTTTGTTTCTATTGGTAAATACACATCTGAGTTGACAAATATGACATGTGGGGTTCCTCAAGGCTCCATCCTGGGGCCGCTTCTCTTTAACATCTACATGCTACCACTGTCTCAGATAATGGAAAAACAACAAAATAAGTTACCATAGCTATGCAGATGACACACAAATTTACGTAACAGTTTCAACAGGAGACTATGCTCCAATTCAAACACTGAGTAAGTGCATTGAACAAATCAATGACTGGATGTGTCAGAACTTTCTCCAATTAAACAAAGATAAAACTGAGGTAATGGTTTTTGGAGCCAAGGCAGAACGTATAAAAGTTAGCTCTGAGCTTCAGTCTGCAATGTTCAAAACAACAGATAAAGCCAGAAATCTAGGTGTAGTCATGGACTCTGACCTGAGTTTCAACAGCCACATTAAAACAGTTACTAAATCAGCCTACTATCACCTAAAGAACATATCTAGGATTAAAAGACTCATGTCACAGCAGGATTTGGAAAAACTTGTCCATGCTTTTATCTTCAGTAGACTGGACTACTGCAATGGTGTCTTCACAGGTCTCACTAAAAAGTCTATTCGGAAGCTGCAGCTGATTCAGAACGCCGCTGCTCGAGTCCTCACTAACACTAAGAAAGTGGATCACATCACTCCTGTTCTGAAGTCTTTACACTGGCTTCCTGTGTGTCAAAGAATAGATTTCAAAATACTGCTGCTGGTTTATAAAGCTTTGAATGGTTTAGGCCCAAAATACATTTCTGATCTACTGCTAAATTATGAACCATCCAGATCTCTCAGGTCTTCAGGGACTGGTCAGCTTTCTGTCCCCAGAGTCAGAACTAAACATGGAGAAGCAGCGTTCAGTTATTATGCTCCAAATATCTGGAACAAACTCCCAGAAACCTGCAGGTCCGCTGCAACTCTGACTACTTTTAAATCCAGACTAAAGACTTTTCTTTTTGTCGCTGCTTTTAATTGAACTATTCATATCTTAGACTGCACTGTAACTTTTATCCATGTATTTTTTCTTTTAGTGTTTATCCATGTATTTCTTCTTTTAATGTTTATTTTATTAGCTTTTCTTTTTAATGACTGATTTTAAATGCCATTTTCTTAATGTCTTTCATTTGTTGTAAAGCACTTTGAATTGCCTTGTGTTGAAAAGTGCTCTATAAATAAACTTGCCTTGCCTTGCCTTGCCTTACCAATAGATAGATTGGTTTGCAGATAAATGACAAGGGATCCATTGTGCTACATGTTTTAAAACACAGACAACAGGTACAGTAAATCTTTAAAAAAAAGTACTCGGTGTTCAAGCACAATTAAGAAACACTAGTACACACATGAACAATCCAGCAAGTACATAAATAGGCATTGCTTTCATAGTATCTGTGTGACGCTGCTACGACTTATTAACCAGATGCTACTGTAGATTTTTAGTGAGTTAAACAACTTCTATTAATGTGTTTGTTACCGTCAGTCGTTTAAAATGTGAGCACGTTAAAGCTGCGTTCTGAATCAGGGACTGTGCCTTTAACTGATAAGAGTAATGATGTGAAATTGCAATTGCATTATAATGTTGATGATCATGGATTTTAGTGCGGAAACAGCTGGCACAGAGAAAGGAGAAGTCCTCTGTGTCCAGGGAGAGATGGATCCATCAATAGAGGAACACAGAAGATTATGCCCCTTTCAAATCTACTAGCCCCAAAGAGCTGACCTCTATTACACTGCTGGGTCTATTTTAGGATAACAAAGATTTGAAAAAAAACTGTATTACAGCATTTATAGGAAAGTAAAACTGCCAGAAATCGGAAGACCGACCCACTATTATAAACCTTACATGTGAATAAAGGTGGATTGCCTTTCCACAATCTGCTTTTTTTATTTATTTAGGGCATTCAATCATTTCCTGTGCTGAAAAAAGAACATGGATATTGAGAAATGTGTGTCGTCAGCAATAAATTGAATGCAATTTGAGTTTTTAGTTGAAATGTATTGTAATATTATTGTACTGATAAACGCTGGTATATTTTATAGATCTGTACCTTTATGTGTCTGTGCAATTCTAAGTGTAAAAGTAATATTTTAAGTGTTTGTTAAACTTTGCCAGCATCTATATCTGACATAAAGCAGCTCTTCTCTTTTGGATATGTGTGCATGGTCTTGGTTTAATGAAGACATGATAGCTTAAGTCCTAAACTTGCTGCAAAAAAACGAATTGTCTATAAAAACTCTTAAACAAATATGCCAATAACAGTTGTGTGAACAATAGGCATCAAAACAAGGAATCAAAACTACTGACCCCCGGGCCGGATGGTCCAGCGGAGGTCAGAGGTCAGGTTGACCTCTAAAGGCACGGGACCGGCACGTGTCACATGCTGCCAGCTTTGTAGAAGTGAGAGTGGGAAGTTGTTGCTCTTATTGTGGCAACCTGGCACATGAGGTGACACTGAGGGCACCGCTTTGCATCTTGGGTAGCCGGGTTCACTTGCTGACCGTAGGTTCATGTCAATGTCACTACTCGACTCCTCTCTCCTCTCTCCTTGGTGACTTGACCCGGAAATCGATCGGGACACGCCATGTTGAAGGACGTCCCAATCGCTTAAATGCACACGGAGGAGTCGAGGAGGGAGGAGGCTTCCAGAGGAGACGAGAGCGAGGATACACGAGTGTAGACGACGCGGAAGTGTTTTCACTCCTCGCGCATCAGGGCTCCGCCCCCCGCTGCACAGCCTCTGCTCACTGCAGCCTTTCTGACTGTTAAAGGAGGATCAGAGTCATTCAATGTTTAAAGTGCTTCAGTAAGAGTCAAATATACAAATCTCTTAAACTAATGATCCTATAAAAACATTAAAGTGTGTGAAATATACTAACAAATGCAATAATAATGTTTTGATTATAAAAGAATAATGAACAGTTCTTACTCGTGGTTTTTGATGCAGGAGTCGATAAAAACCAACAGAACGTCTAACATTAAGGATATATAAAAATACGAGTAGCAAACTAATTCTTTAGCGTCTCTCTTCTGTAGGAGAAATTAAATAACAACATCCAATACAAAAGTTAATCTGAAACGAGCTCTAATACCATAATGAAATTGATCCATCAATTATTATTATTATTATTTTTATAACTTAAATGACATTTTATACCTGGAAAAACAAATACATGACCGAAAATAATACATTGAAAACTATAGAGGCGAAGCCCCTCCCTTTCCGGGGGAGCTCCATGGGACCTTATTTCGGAAAAAGTATGTATTGAAGTCAATGGAGAGAGAAAGATTGTCTTTGGATCCCGTTTGAATTGTGCCACGAATTACACATGATGTTAGTCAATTTAAAAGATAATTTTGCAAGTCAAAAAAATTAAAATGTGTCGTAAAACTGTGAAGTAACACTTTGTTTTGTGTGAAACCTCACAATGAACTACATCTCCCGTCTCGCACCACACACCAAGTCGGCCGTCACATTGGCACAGTTCACTTCTTTCTTTCAGAATGAGGCGAAAAGTATTCAAAGAGGTGAAAATCACTCCAAGTCTGGGCACGTTGAGAGCTGTACATACACACAAGGGGAGTTAGTCGGTTCCGTAATGCGGGACCGGGATTCTGGGATTTGTAGTCTTTCTAGTTGCGTATTTTTCATAGTCTTATATTTCAACAGTTTTACGACAAACTGTGACTTTTTAAGATTGACAAACATCATATGTGTAATTCGTGGCACAATTCAAACGGGATCGAAAGATACGTTTTCTCTCCCCATTGACTTCAATATATAATTTTTCCGAAATAAGGTCCCATGGGTCGGAAGTAGATGGGCGGGACTTCGCCTCTGTATAATAAAAGAGATGGATAGAAAATAATGGACGAAATCATTTCAATGAGAAACTAAATGGATCGGATTTCGAGGCGTAGTCATGGGGGAGGGGGTCTGCAGTTCGGTGGACTAAGGATTGCACCACTGCTTTTTGCAGATGATGTGGTTCTGATGTGGTTCTGATGGCTTCATCGGTCTGCGACCTTCAGCACTCACTGGATCGGTTCGCAACCGAGTGTGAAGCGGCTGGGATGAGGATCAGCACCTCCAAATCTGAGGCCATGGTTCTCAGCAGGAAACCGATGGACTGTCCACTCCAAGTAGGGAATGAGTCCTTACCCCAAGTGAAGGAGTTCAAGTATCTCGGGGTCTTGTTCTCGAGTGAGGGAACAATGGAGCGTGAGATGGGCCGGAGAATCGGAGCAGCGGGAGCCGTACTGCAGTCGCTGTACCGCACCGTTGTGACGAAAAGGGAGCTGAGCCAGAAGGCAAAGCTCTCTGTCTACCGGGCCGTTTTCGTTCCTACCCTCACCTATGGTCATGAAGGATGGGTCATGACCCAAAGAACGAGATCGCTGATACAAGCGGCCGAGATGGGTTTTCTCCGCAGGGTGGCTGGCGTCTCCCTTAGGGATAAGGTGAGAAGTTCGGTCATCCGGGAGGGACTCGGAGTTGAGCCGCTCCTCCTTCGCGTCGAAAGGAGCCAGTTGAGGTGGTTCGGGCACCTAGTTAGGATGCCACCTGGGCGCCTCCCTAGGGAGGTGTTCCAGGCATGTCCAGCTGGGAAGAGACCAAGGGGTAGACCTAGGACCAGGTGGAGGGATTATATCTCTTCGCTGGCCTGGGAGCGCCTTGGGATCCCCCCAGTCAGAGCTGGTTGATGTCGCCAGGGAAAAGGAAGTTTGGGGCTCTCTGCTGGAACTGCTACCTCCGCGACCCGACCACGGATAAGCGGAAGAAGATGGATAAGCGGAAGAAGATGGATGGATGGATGGAGAAACTAAATCCCAGGTTTGAAGGGATTTCTGTGGAGGGAAGTCCAGTGACAGGTGATAAAACTGCGCGCACAGCAGAAGTAAAGGGCGTTGTTTTTGGTGGCGCTGGAGTGAACGAGGACATCCCAACTCACACCTGAGGTCTCCTCTGTCCTCGCGTCTCTTCCTCGTGTCTCTCGCTCGTCTTACGGAGACGGAGCTAAGAAGCAAGGAAGGGACGCGAGTGAGGGAAAGGAGGAGGCGAGATAATCTATTGGGATGAACCTCCAGTGTGGGAACTGTTTTCTTCTTGTAATTTAATTGGGGCAGGGATGAATCAGGGCCTAAACGGATCCAGCTGGGTTTGGTGGACTGGTGCTTTTAGATGCAGGGACGTGGGCGGAGGATAATAAATGCTTTTAGCTCGTCCAACCTTTACCTTTGCAAAAGATGCTTTACCTACTTTAACCAGAAACTACTGGCACATTTCCACTGTGATCGTTTTTATCGTTCTACTTTTTTTATTAGGATTATTACAGAACATAAGGAGGGGAATCTTTGGTGCATAATGGTGGGCAGTTAAGAGGTATTGATGATTACAGGAAGATGTGCACAGAGCACATGATTCATACTGTGGAAGGATAAATGCACTTTCTGCAGATGAACCAGTGCAGGGGGAACCTTAAAGGTCCCCTATTATACTGTTTTTCATCAATATTGTTTCCAAAGTGCTGATTCTCTGTTACTTTAGATGAAAATAAGGAGCCCCTCCCCACGCCCCTCTGGTTGCTGATTGGCTAATGGTTACACAAGCTAAAAAAACGTGGCCAAATCTGATCAGCTAATTTTCAGACAGGTTTTTATAGAAATGGATCAGGACAAAAACTGAGTGAATATTTGTTCCTGAAACTTCCAGAATCTCTATCCACAGAGGGGACACATGTTGATGTATAAAAGACATGAAAAAGTGGATTTTGCATAATAAGTGACCTTTAAAGATCATTTTCAGGTTCATATTGGTATTTTGTGCCTTTACTGTGATAATATTCAAAAAGCTCTTTATTTTTCTCATATATTCTCTGCCTGTGCTGCAGCACCTCTTTTCACCCTCTGTCTGAAACCAGAGCCCAGTCTGCTCTGATTGGCTAGCTCTGACACGACAGGAAAGGGACAAACAGGGGGCCCAAATAAGAGCTGTAAGCTGATGGTACACTCTCTATAAACTAACAGAATAATACAGTATAAAAGGGATTAGTGTGGAAAGAAAAGGAGAATAAACAGAGAGTTAAGGAGGAAGAATTATTTTGATCAGAGCAGTCAAGGTCAGACACTGCTTTATGTATTTTGATTTACAGCTAATTTTTTTGTATCTTCATCAAACACATTCTAGAAAAAGCGATTTTTCAGACGAGATGAAAGAACATGTATAACGCGGGGGTCAAAAGGTAATGCTTAGAGGCTTAATCATGGTTCATTTGGCCTTGGTGGAAGTATGTGCTCTCCAAGTGTTCTAGTGAAAAGTAAAGCAATGGACCAACTAGATTGCTTTGAACACACTTCAACAACTTGCGTGTGTGCAGTGATATACGCTAAACCCTTAGATATAAATCACTGTGATGGAAAGCAAAGATCCCAGCCACTGCATTACGTTGTTTTTTTCCCAGACAACATATATTTTGGGAAATCTGACCTTGTTATGAAAAGGCTTCTCCGTTCATATTCAAATAACAAAAGGTTGTAGATATGCAGGCGGACGTTTATGTATTGATACAATTATCAGCTCATTAAAATCAAACACTAGCAGCGACTGTAGTTTCCAATTTATGTCACGTGGCATCCGACCAGCCATGACATTCAGGATTTACTTCTAATTCACGTAGGAAATTTGGATTAAGCTTCCACCTATGCTGCATCCATAAAAAACACATCCCACACACGTAAAAGACAAGCCAGCTACAGGAAACACGAAACACATCCAAGGACAGAATAATAAAGCATGCGCTGATGCTAAATTAGATTAGAACTATAAAACCTGTTGCCATTGGAAAGTAGTCAATACTTAATAAATAAGTCAAACGTACTGGCGATACTTTAAGAGACACAGTTTCTGTACGGTTCGACTTATTCTACAAACTGGAAAGACTCAATTATTCCCCCAAAACCTTTCTTGCCACAGCGGTGTCGAGCAGACTGTGTGACTGGAATGAAGTGTGCTTCTGAAAGTGAAATAACAGAATATGTGACAAAGAAAGTAATGATAAAGGAAGAAGGAGAAATACTGTCCGAAAAAGAAAAGGTTGAAGAGGCTGGGGGGTGTGTGTGTGTGTGTGTGTGTGTGTGTGTGTGTGTGTGTGTGTGTGTGTGTGTGTGTGTGTGTGTGTGTGTGTGTGTGTGTGTGTGTGTGTGTGTGTGTGTGTGTGTGTGTGTGTGTGTGTGTGTGTGTGTGTGTGTGTGTGTGTGTGTGTGTGTGTGTGTGTGTGTGTGTGTGTGTGTGTGTGTGTGTGTGTGTGTGTGTCTTGGATTCTCTGCTGCTGGCTTCCTGTTACAGGCTGAAGAAGTTATTTATTGCTGGAGAGTGCCGTGCCTGGCATTCTCTCCCGGTACACGTTGTGATGTGGGAGTAATGCTGCTCTGCTGAAAAGTAATTAAAACCATCTCAGATGAAAATACTCCAGAGCCTCCAGAGTTCTTTTTCTAATCCGTTGGTTGTGTATAGGCTTGGGTTATTTCTTAAATATTCCCTATTGTTCTTTGTTGGGCTTTTCCCTTTCTGTAGTGTGTTACATGTGATCCATTGGACTCCTTTGTTCACTTCCGTAACACAATGACCTGACTTTGTAACAGTCATGCTTCTATTGGCTAGCGCTCCAACAGATTGTACGTGATGTTGTTGACCAATCACAACAGAGCCGGCCAACCATCCAATCAGAGCAGACTGGGTTCTGGTTTCAGACAGAGGGTGAAAAGAGGTGCTGCAGCACAGGCAGTATGATGTGCTGTTTACACGGGAACGAAAACGGTTGTATCCGCCAGAGTTCCCGTTAGCCGGTAATTACCGGATTACGACCGGTAAAATATGCTGAAGACCGGCAAATCTAAATCTCTCCGGTCAAAGTGTCCGTTCAAAATAATTTCCGTTTAGCACAATACCGCATCAGTTGCGCAACTTGCGCCACTTATGTGACAGACAAGAAGAGTATGTGACAGACAAGAATAGTCCATTCTAATGTCTAACACGTAATGTGGAGAAAGAGATGTCCTGTATGGGTTGATTGTGCGTTGATCTGTTGGTAATGCCTCGGGGTTCCGGTGGGCATGTAAACTGCATAATGCTGCGCTATACTTTGTGGCCTCACCCGGTTGCATAGCGACGCTTATTGTTTAGGTGTCTTTTAATAAGCAGGTAGTCATATCATTAGCTAGAACTAGCTGGATCTGATCGATATGGACATAAACGCGAGTAAAGTCTAATCTGACGGGAGAGAGAGATCAGCTGCTGCTGATGAGTCGACATGCAGCTCTGCATGATCACCTGCAGCGGTGAGCGGAACAAAACACACTTCAGGTTAGAAAATCACACGTAGCTATTTTAATGACCTCTCAAACTACCGTAACTAGTTATAGATAAGTTTAGTTTAGTACGGTCGGGTCACTCATTACTGATCCGCGAGCTGCATGATACTGACGGGCTGTCAGGAGAAGGAGAGAGTGCTCCATTTATTATTCCCGTGTTATTATAAGTTACTATTATAAGAAAAAATATTCTAACGGGAACTCTGGTATCCGCTACTTTTCTCTTTCGTATAGCCCGTTCGTTCACACGAGGCCGTAACGGAAACGCGGAAACGGACCCCTAAAACGATAACGGGTCCCAAGGTGGATAGATCTGCAGACGGAACGCTCTGGGGGGCCGAACAGCTCTGTGTGTACGTCCTATACGATAATGTTCCTGATAACGATGAAGCCATAGCCCCCGCCTCCACCTCTGCTGCTCACTGCTGCTCACTGCTGTAGCTACTGACCATGCTACAGATGTTGGTGCAAAATCTACAGCTCCTCTACCACAACCATCAGCAACAAGTGGACATGGAGAACTACATGAACTACATGTTGCTAAATCCACTGTGGAGAATAAACAGAAGGTTAACCAGGCAACCATGGCAACCATGGCAACCATGCTCGGGGGTCTTCTTCGCTGCTTTTGGTGTATTTTGTGGCGGAAGTACAGCGCCACTTACAGGCCCGGCATATGTACTACAGCGTCTGCAGCGCTTTCAAGTGGTCTCGTGTGGACGGAAGACTTTTTTGATATCTTATTCGGTTCGTTTGCGTTCCCGTGTAAATGGGGTCTGAGAAAAGAGCTTTTTGAACATTAAAGCATGGAGACACGGTAGAGGAACACAATACAAATATGAACTCAAAAAGATGTATAATAGGGTGATCATTTTACTGGTTTTGCAATTTTTTCACTTCATCATTGACAACTATATTCAAATTATCATTGGGTGATTTGTACGAAACAATCTTTATTATTCTTAACATGGACTTTTTTTAATACGTTTTTAGAATGCATTTTTGTTAGCTGGGAATAACTTTTACAGTATAAATATTCACATGTATTGCCTTAATAAAAAAAATGCACTTAATTTGGATTTTGCACTAGTCCATATTGCGATATAAAAAACTATTTTGTTTGCTTTTTACCCGTTGGTTTGTTTTCGGTATGCCCAAGTAAACTATAGCAATACCAAATAAAACTCTATTCATGTTTCTCCAGCAGAGCCACATCTGTGCATCATAATTATTCCTCATTCAATGAAAGACTTTCATTCAATCTCAAATTTCACAAAAACTAATTTCAATGTCAGCTTGGTTCAAATCAGATTCAGCTGAATCTATAACAACACACGTTTCTGGGAATCCATCAAATCAGAGTTATTGTGTTTCCTTTGAGAAAAAGTTAAAAAGCCATTTAATGGTTTTATGCAGTTTCACATTGCAGATGAATCACTAAATGTTAACACTGAGTAGGAGAGCAAGACTATTCTGTTTCATGAGTTGTTGCTCCTCGACAGATTAAAAGCCTGTTGGCCACGGTTCAGTCTGAAAGAGAAGAGTGAGCAGGAACAGACATTAGGTTATTGACTTGTTTTATTAAGTTTAGGCGATGGAGAATCTCTAATAAAGAACGTGAGGCAGACTCCGACTCCAAACTGACCTTGAATACCTTATTACCAGACCAACAAGAATGTCAGGAAATACCAACTATCAAATATTCATCCAAAAATGAATGAAAAATATTTAAGTTATAGTAATGGATGGAGTTATGGATGTGTACTTACCTACTTATTGTCTTTATTTGTATTGTAGTAAAACTAATGTGTGCTTTTCTCCTTTATTATTGCATGCCTTGTCATACCTGCTATGCCACTTTTTGCTGTAACACTGTTTCCCCGCTGTGGGGAGTCTGATATTCCCTTAAGGTTAGCTGAGCACATATGTTGCTAAATCAAAAAGGACTGCTGGTTGGATTAGGAATATAGAGTAGAAGAAAAGGGAAGCTGCATATTAGAGTGATGGAAAAGGTTAGTTTCACTATTACACCACTAGAGGGCAGCAGAAACAAGCTGCACTGTCATGAAGCAACAATCATTTGGAGTCGTATACTCTGGTAATATGACAAATGGAAATCCAATATTAAGTCTATTTTTGCTCTGATTTGGTTTCCTGCTACTTCTGAGGAGAGTTTGTGGCTCTTTAGTCGCTAAATCAGGGATGTCCAAACTACGGCCCAGGGGCCAAATGCAGCCCACGGACCTTTTTGAATCGGCCCTCAGCAAATTCAAAAAGTATAATGGAAAAATATATTACAAAGTAGTATTCATGTGTTGATAAGACATATTTTCAAATAAATTCAGTCAATTAAAGTTGGAAACATTTTCTAACATATCTTACTTAGTTGATAAGAAAAATACCAATAACTTATTTACATAACAAGTTTGAAATACACGCTTCCTATTTCTCCTTATTAAAATCAATTTGAGGTTTCTGTTTTAAGGGATGAGCTGCCAACACTCACAAGATTAATTTACCTACATTTGATTGATTTTGCTAATAACTTATTACTTATAACTGAACTTATGAGGCAGTATACCTCTAGTGAGCGGCCCAGCCCTTCGTATATTTTTCTGTATGTGGCCCTCAGTGAAAAAAGTGTGGACACTCCTGCGCTAAATGCTTTATACGCTATGTTGCTGAGCAGTTACAGTACATTATAAAGCGTCATCACTAAAAACAACTGCTTGAGAGAGTGAACAAATAAAGAGTAACGTTTTAGGACGGACCGCTGCAAGCAGTTTTCTCTTGGTGCCTTTTTCAAGGTCGGTTTCTGACATAAGTTTTTAGTGCATTTTATTGTGAATTAATATTGTCTCTAAAATAACAGAACATAAATTCCCATAGTTTGAGATCATTTCTTGTTTAGACATTAGTGTTGATCCTCAAAGTTTAAGTGTGAAAGTGTCTTATTTGTAGTAAAATGTAGTTAACCACTATTGTCTTAGTTTCCCCCCCCTTACTTTGGTGTTCGCGGTCAATTTTGAAATGTTAACTGCTATTACATTAACACAAAAACCATTAGTCATCACCACATTTCATTTAACACCCTTTCAAACTGTAAATATTGTGTCAGACTACTGGTATACATGAACAACTGCAGTAAATATACAAAGAACGGACACTGAACATGTATTGCGTGTGCCAGGTGTGATCCATGTGGGGGAGGGGCACATACGAGCGGGAAATGTGTCAAATTGTTCTGTGTGTGTGTGTGTGTGTGTGTGTGTGTGTGTGTGTGTGTGTGTGTGTGTGTGTGTGTGTGTGTGTGTGTGTGTGTGTGTGTGTGTGTGTGTGTGTGTGTGTGTGTGTGTGTGTGTGTGTGTGTGTGTGTGTTTTATCTGATCAGGATGGTTACTAATTCCTTTTCTTTATGGCGGTCAATTTACCGGGAACACCACGGGTGTTACAAAGTTGACTAAATCATCCAAAATTCAATGAAAGTGGTGATCAGCAATTTCATATGTTCAAATGTCTACTGTGAAGGATATCATAAAACTAAAAAGTTATGATTGATGAAAGTAGTGAATCGGTCAGATTTGATCCGAAGACAACAGGAGGGAAGAACTCCGTCCCAGATCTGCACCTTCCACCGAGGTCTTCAAAACCGGCCTTAAGACCCTCTTCTTTCGGCGGGCCTTCCAATAAACTTTGAGCATGGTACACCTGGAGGACTGCCATTTTTATCGCCATCTCAGACTTTTTTTTTAATCTCTCACATTTTATCAGCGTCCTTTGTTGTGAAGCGCTTCGAGATTTGTCTTGGCAGATGAGAAGCGCTATATTAATTAAATGTATTATTATATATTTTCAGTGACATGTTAACACTTAAATAGGATACTGGACCCTTTAAATATCACATAAAACTCTGATAATTGTGGTATGGAAATCACCTCTCCTCCTTGACTTGTTTTACTGAGTTTAGGTCTTATATAATAATTAAATATCTACTTAGTTGTGGCTTTTTTTAGTTATAATAACAATACAAAAAAAATAGGCTAAAAGTTTGAATCATCATCAAGTAAGAGTGTTTAAAAGTTAAAGAAAATGTAATTAAAATGATGTATCATCGACTTCGCACTCAGATGTTTTGAACATGCATTTGTTTCACTTACTTTACATTTGGGGTTTACTGTTCCAGTCCGATGAAAAGTATTCAGTGTACTTTTTGGATATTTAACCGTAAGCCTAAATGTTTACATGTAGAATGACAGTGCACCCTAGTGGTCAGTTTTCTCACTTACAACATGTTGAGAATACTACAATGATGAGTTCATGTCTTCAAGTGTTGTAAAGCCCACAATTGTGAAAAGATTTGACGTGGCTCTACAAACATTAAAGGTCCCATGTCCTGCTTTTCCGGTTATTCCCCGTCCCCTTGTGTTATGAAGCTTTTTCTGCATGTAAACGGTCTGCAGAGTCACAAACCCTCAAAGTACACCCTGTAGCGAGTAAAACACAGAAAAGACCCGTCTATGCTGCCCCAGAACGCCTCGTTGGACATTTCTCTTTTTCCATTGTTTACTTCTTGGGTATGGTGACGTATTTCGGGTATAGAGACGTAACGTAACGTCCGCGGAGCCGTTACATTTGGATCAATCCGCGGACTTCCTCACACACACACTCTCGGCGGGCTGCTGCGAGGAGCGGGACACTGTGAGCTGGCTCACTGGTGTGGGGTCGGCGAGACAGCGAGACACCGCGGAACTCAGCCTGGGCACACACACAAACTCCCAGCCAGGCTGCGGGTGTGTGTGTGTGTGTTCGGGCTGGGTTTCGCTGTGTCTTGCTGTGTCTCGCTGTCTCGCAGACGGCCACTGGGCTCACAGGGAGGGGGGGGGGGGGGGCAGGAGCTCCAACAAGCTGTTTAGGACAGAGAGTGAATACACATACTATACAGAGATGCTGTATGAGAAGCCAATGTGAGTTTGGAAAATTGCACAATATAAATGTATTCTAGTCGACCTCAACAATGGAATTATGATCAGTAGGAATGGCCGTGACATGGGACCTTTAACATGTCATCAACTTGGTGAAAGAGCTTTTTTTGCAGCATTTTTCACTAATTGTTGATGTTAACAACTCTTTAAGTAAGGGAGACTTTCTGGAGTTTTTGAGGGAACATTACTTTTCTTTTATCAACCTTTTAAATTCAAAATGTAATCTGAACATTTTCTAATGCATTGTAACATAACTGAATTTCAAGCTTTGATACAGAGGCTCTAAAGCTTAACGAGGCACTATTTTTGAAACTCCTACAGTTCATTTATTTTAATCCACCACTAAAACATGCTCTGGAAAATGAGCCCTTTAGTCACCTTGTTAATGTGTAATAGGACAAAGCCTTTTAGAAGTTCTTTCACTTGTTAATTCTCTAAGTGGTTGATTATCTCTATGGATATTAAATAACTACTTGCCATTTCAACATGACGATGAGTATAGTTTAGTATGAACCACAGAATAACTACCTCCAGTTCTTATCTAGCAATCTGAATAAAATGAATGAGTAATGAAGTGAAATGAAGTGGCTCTTCAGTGGAAATAACCGTTAATCAGACGTACGAGTGGTTCTGAACTCAACTGGATTACATTTTATGCAAATATTATCCTAAATATACAATAATACTTGGTCTTTATTACACAATGTACTTCTAAAGTACTCAAATCTGTAATTATAGAAGCTTCTTGTACAAAATCCCTAATTTTTTCTGCAAAACAAAAAAGCTATATCTCGTTACTGAGTGTCTACAAATTGCCGGCACCATTAACATATATTAATGTATTTTTCCTGCGTGGCCACATGGTGAACAGACATCTATTGTCTAACAAGGCGCACACACGCGCACACACACTAGATGTAAAGGGAGGAGTTCAGTGAACTGTAAAAACACTAATGGGATCCCTGACAATATAATTAACTAATGAGGCTGATGGGAAAGACAGCGCTCTGTCACCAGACACCCACACTACTCTCCCCCAAATCACCCACACTGCTCTCCCCCACATCACCCTCCTCCCCCCTCTGGATGCTCCTCACATCTGCTGCTGCTCCCAACAATCCCCTCAAAGAGATCCATCACTTTATCACTTATTCTTATAAAGGCTTTGTTTATAAATGTAATCGATCACTCATTTTGATTTTATGGACAAATATCTTTTTTGGTGGTCAGTTCATTTTGGTTCCTGACAGTTTCATGACTACTGGTCAGTTTGCAACCGTTTACATGATATGTGTGTATAGGTTTCCTTACAGATTGATAAAAACTGCAATGTGTTATTATAATAATCATGATGCATGTGGCTATATTCAGTTGCAGGTGCATACTGTAATTAATTAGGACATTTAAACTGCACTTTTTCTTGTTGGTCGTTTGAATGTTGTACGTTTGTCTTAAGGCTGCTACTAACGATTATTTTAATTATAGATTTATCTTCAATACTTTTTCAATTAATCATCTTGTCTCTAAAATAAAAGAACATCTTGAGAAACATCTATTCATATTCTCATAAATCATTTTATAAATGTCTTGTCTGACTGTCAGTCCTCAACAGAAATAAAAAATGGTTTACAATTACTTATATTTAATAATAGCTTAAAACTTGACATATTTGCTTGGAAAATGATTTTAAAAAGGCATCAAATATCCCAAAAGTTGGAAGTAATCTGTCTCTCAATTCACTAATACATGTTTAGTTTCTTCTCTACAATTATTTAATTGTTTTGTCTTTGGGTTTGATGAGAATTAACACATCAAATGGACCCCTGATGATAGAAATGGGAGATGTTTGCCGTGCATTTCTCCCACAGCGCTCTTTGAACCCATTGAAAGATATCCTTTGGATTTCTCTCCTGATTACACCTTCAGCACTTCACCAGCTGCACATTAAAACCTCCTGCTCCGATCAGTTAATTCTCTGCTCTCCCCACCTGCTCGTTCGATCACAGCCTGAACTCAGCGGGACGACACGTTTGGCACAAAGCTCGGCCTGCATGTGCCCGAGTGCACTTTACACCCTCTGAGGCTTAAGCTGCAGGTGCACCAGTTAAGTGAAACCTAATCAAATGTTTCTACAGCTCAGTAAACACGATTAAGATTAAAATAACACGGAGGGGTTTACAAGTCTTGTTTGGTTTTAATAAAGTGTTTTGGTTAAAACGCTCAAAGTCTCTACAATATCTATTCAACCCACTTCCTTTAACCTTTGTGTACTCCACTTTTGTCCTGGTTTGATTTTTTACAAAGCATATCGTATATATCATCACCAAATTACAACTTTAAGCCAACTTCATTACAACTCATCTTCATCAAATATGGTCTATAGACCTCATTTACAGATAATAAACCTCATTTCTGAATAAGCCTAACCCGACATTATCATATTAATGACTATGGTTAAGATTGTTGAATATATCTTGATAGATTATCTTGAAAAGGGTAGACTCAGGATTCTGTTTTAAACTGTGTTGAACGTAGCACGTGATGCTAAAAATGTAAATAAAAAGTACATAATTTATTAAAAGTAATAATCAAATGTTCTTGTTAATAACATATATGGAACCATCCATGTTATTTTTGTTCTTAAGAGTAGTTAGATGAAATAAACCCTTTTTCTAAAATAGAAAAGGTGTTTTTAGGCTTTTTCAATGTAATTCTATAATGTTTTTCTTTAGCACTACCTAATTAAGTGTTTTGCAAAGCAGTTTGAATTCCCTATGTTAAAATGTGCTATGTAAATAAACGTTCCTTGCCTTATAAATGGCTTTAAAAAAAGAGACACCGTTACATCCATCTGAAGAGACGACGTGAGAACGTTCCAGTTGTTTTCTGATTGGCTAACGTTCCTGCTGGTTAAAAGTTAACCTCTGTTCACGCTCGATTTCATGGTTAGGTGAACAATACGTGAAAGCAGTACACTAAGGAGGTCAGAGACGTGGCCGTGTCCGCTGCAGGAACATCACTGTTACTTTGTGCTGAAGTGTCGCTGAGTGACTGCAGCCTCTGATTTATTGCCGAGTCACAAAAAGGCCTCCTTTGTGAGCCGGTATAAAAGGCAGGAATGTTGGACGCTCCATTAATTAGGCGGTGTGTTGTGCTTCTGCATGGGCACACTGGTAATGATTAAGCAACTCTGTATACATACATTTACCTACATATAAACAGCGTGAAAGCACTGCAATGCAAGTTACACCCCTGTGTCAACATTCCCGATTTAGTACACATTATCAGCAAAAGGTCATTAAAGTATCAAAAGTTAAAGTATTCATTATGCAGTAGGATGGCCCGGGTCAGAGTTCTATGTTCCCCTTAAGATATTGCTGGAGTACAGTTTTTTCTACTGGTCCATAAGCCTGTAAACAGCACTTAGTTGACTTTAAAAAGAAAATCATATTTTATTAACTATATATATATAACCGATAGATTGAAAAAATCTTCCAAAATGTACTTGTGCTGTCAAATATATGTTATACATAACACAATATTTATTTCTTAAATAGAGTAAATATTATAATAGAGTTAAATTCCACACTCCACAAGGGCATGTACATAGTAGCATAGAAAGTAGTATTCACAAAAAGCAAACGACTAAATACTGTAGTAAAGAGACAGAAAGCAGTTTAAATGTCCTTAATTTCTGTTTCTTTTCTACCCCTGAATCCTAGAGAGTAGAGTCTGGAGAACCAAACAAAGTGCAGCTCTGGCTGATACCACAATACAAAGAGATGTGTAGAGAAAGTTGTACGGACCATGTTATTACAGTAGGGGTCAGTAGAAGCATGTGTAGCTACCAAAAGCGCAGGTACTGTAAATACAATTTTCACAGTACCATGTATACATCACTTCAGGGGACATTACATTGACTTACATGCATTTCCTGGAGATTTATCCTAACCTTAACCATAACCAACACATGCCTAACCCTTAACCTTAACCTTACCCTAATCCTAACCATAATCCTTAACCTTACCCTAACCAAGTCTTCACCCTAAAATTAATGATTCCCCTCATGGGGACCTCCAATTTGTCCCCATAAGGTAGGCGAGTCCCCACACGTGACTATGTAAACAGATTTAGGTCCCCACAAGTATAGTAATGCTAGGCCACACACACACACACACTCCGGGATTTTAGCTTTTGCAGACCATTTACATGCACCAAATCGAGTCTTTGTTTGACTGTTTGTGTGATTGGTGTTCTGTGGATGGGTGGGTACTTAAAAAGGCTAACATGCCTCGAGACATGTTAAAGATGACTTCTACTCTCCTCATTTTCTTTGAATGCCAGTAACTAATCCATTGTGTTTGAGAAATCTTGCTTGACAATGTAATAGCCAAATGCATTATGTTTCAAGACAATACAACAAAGATTACGGTGAGTCTCTATAAAAGAAAACATTCATTTCACGACTGCATCCCAAATCAGAGATATAATCATATTTTAGAATGTTATCCCAGGCCACTGTTTAAAAATAAACCAGCTCCCCATGAGAGAGAACCGTCCTTCTTGCCTCCTCTTCTCTGTGTGTGTGTGTGTGTGTGTGTGTGTGTGTGTGTGCGTGCGTGCGTGCGTGCGTGCGTGTGTGTGTGTGTCCTTACCTCCCTCTTTGGCTGTAAACTTCCTGACCCTCTTTGCTGCAGCAGTCGTGCTCATCCCTGCATTGACTCCTTCTGTGGAGAAAATCAATAAGCAAGGGTCAAAGCAGCCACTGGAAGAAGGAGTATTGGTAACACTATAAAACCCTTCAGCACAGGATTTACTGAGGAAGGGACCATTTCATTTCGTTTCATGGAACCATGGTCTCTAGGCAAAGAATCAGGCTAGCTATGATATTCATATGGGGATTCAAAAAATACGCATTTAATCTTATACTAAACGATAATCATAATGAACCCTAAAAATGACGCTGCAGAACAGTGTGTTTAGTGAATTTGAACACACATAGATGCTTGACACACATAGGGAAGCTCTGATAGGCCTAATGTGAAGACATCAGCCTTTCCCCTCTCCACACATGCCTCTCACCTCTCAGCACTCTCAGCCCTCATCACGATGAGCTGCCAGAGTATCTTTGGCAGCGTGCCGGCTGGTGTCCATGCCGCGCTGAGCTGCTTATCAGGTGTCAGAGGTGGGTTCGGTGTCGCTGAAGCGCAGTCCACTTCCCTTCACGCCCTGCTTTCTGAGCTTTATTACGTGCACACAATAACAAGATGAGTGCGTGGCTCTCTCACTCTTTAGTTCAGAGTGAGTGCAAATGTTAGCATTTCAATTCATTATGCTTAATCATCCAAGTTGTACTTATTAGTGCATTAATGCGTTTACAAATGTATTGGATTTAATTGTATCAGAAATAAACAAAAATACTTTTTCTAGCAAAAAGGGGGGTTGGGATATCGCAGATTTGGCGATAACGTGATATTTTAGAAAAAGTAATAATTTTGTAAAGATACTATAATAATATCAGAAATGATTTAGGCTATGTTAATCATGTAGTGGAAATCTGATATCGTGACGGTCCTACAGCAAAGGTGAGCAGAAAATGTCTGGATGACCAAATGTCAATCATTATTTTTTGGACTAAGGTTGGGGGGGGGGATTCAACGCCAATGGTTTATATTGGACCCCCAATAAGGATATTAAACTAATTTATGTTTTAGATGATCAAACACATTAGAATGTCAAAATGTGAAGTCAATGCATCCGGTCGCACAACACAGCTGCTCTCATTCATTCATCCTCCCTAAAAATGGTGATTTGACAGAAGGTCATAAAGACTAAGGAGAAACATCTCCATTACGCATGCAAAATACATTAAGAAACACAAACATGTATTTAGAGTTACAGTATAGTCGGTTGGCATCATCCAAGCTTAGGAAAATAGCAATCACTTAATCAATAAGTAATTGCTTATGAAGCCAATGCTAGTGGATCTTAGCTGAAATAGTCCTATCCTGATCTGTCTGCAGACTCAAAGTTTGGAAAGTCCCAAAGCCAAGCGTGGGAATCCTGCACATGAAAGCTTGTGTCTCAACACCGGGATAAGTGAATGAACAGTTCAGATGCAACGTTGTCTCCCCAGCATTGCCGGCAATTAGCTGCTGATAAGTGGGCATGAAAGGCAGCAGACAGTGTGAATGTCACAGAGCTGGGATCAGGATCAAGAGCAAAGTTGTCGCACGCTAACAAAAGCAAATCCAGGAAGCAGTCGATTATCAGGTTATTGAAAGGTTATGTGATTTAGGGTCTAGGGTGTAATGAAAAAAGTATATTATCTCACTAAAATGTTCCAGGAAATTAAACAGCTTCCCAAGACAAGTCCCTGCTGATTGAGCAACTGTCCTCCTTAGTCTTATTCTTCGGACACATAGAACGTGTTGCGGTCATAGTTCAATTGGTGGAAAACATTTATTGGTCTGGGCTCATCTGAACCCTTTAAGCTTATTTATTTATTTGGATTATATATACTATTTTGTATGTTCTTTCCCACTATGACTATGTATGTCATTAAGTATAATATTCCTGTCATACTATGCGTTTTCTTTATTATTTCTTGTTGGCTGTTCTGTTTGTCTTCCATGTTGAAAAAGGGAAGCATGTTTTCCACCCCAAAGAAGTCTGTACTATTGCTTACACTTGTATGCTTCTTCTCAACACAAATATTTGAAACGAAAAACATTTATTGAAAATGCTGAAAATGTCCATCATCAGACAAGGGCAGTCGTGTGGCCCCAAAGTTAATCAGCAGCCAAATAAAAATACTTCATTAAGACTGAATTCAGTCTGAGAAGAATCCGTATTGCACTCCGTCAGTCTCAGGCTTGACGTCCTTTAATGACCATTACCTGTCGTCTCCTCACGGTCAGTCATTGATCTTACCGTTTAATTTTATAGGGTTAGAAGAAGCCTAATTATGCTAACGTGAGTCTTTGTTGTCTGGAGCAGCCACACTGATTGATTTATTCAGTAATTTCCTGTGAAGTGTAATGCTTAAAAACACATTAGTGATTCCTTAGAACTATGGAAAACGTTAACGTCTACAAAGAGTGCTGCGGTGTGAGTCAACTGTTTTTATGAATGGGCTGTCCGTTAAAAGTCTATCCGTCACAAAAGCTTTGATCTACGACATCAAATACATCAGTAAATAACTCATCTTTTAAAAGTTGATGACTAAAATGAGACTAGAAAGGATGAATCCGAACACTTCCTTTAGCTTAGTGGTGGTGACAATGGAGTCATGTGAAGTGGTGTAGTTTGTTTAGCCTCACATGCAGGGGGCGCCGCCAGGGAAAATGGTTTGGGCCCCTGTCAGTCACGGGCCCTTAGAATCGTCCTAACTTTTCACCCCCTTACAGCGCCCCTGCTCACATGAAATGTTAACTTTTTGCGATTGCATTTATGCTTCAAAAATCATAAAATTGATGTTGATTTTGAAGATTATTAGCTGAACAAAACGTGCAAGTATCACATTATTGTAAGTATCATTGTTTGCCGTAGTATCATTTCTGCAATAATCCAAAATCCAATGATATTGTCGAGGAAACCAGTTTAATGCTAACTATCAGGCATACATTGTTGATACATCACATTGTTCATATTGATTGCCATAGGAACTGGAGAATAACAAGAAAAGTCCCTGTTATTTGGTTGATGTATGTCATACACATTAACTAGGACAGATCCAGAAGTTGTCACAAAGGTCAATCAGTTGGGATATTTAAACATCTTTAAATGTAATACTTGTGACTGAAATGAAAGGAAAGTGGCTTTAAACTGCACAGGAACATTCCTGTTGAGGGCAACATAGCCCATATGTCCTCAGGTATAACCCAGATGTTAATTAGGAACACATAAGGGGTCAAATTAAAGGTTAGGAATTAAATGTAGCGTATAAAAATAATCCAAATTGTCGTCTGCTTAATCAACAACGGGACCAACGTTTGGTCAATGCCATTATATCATATTGACATTGCTGAACATCAGCGGGTTGGAAAGTCAACTTTGAGTGCAAGTTTCTTTGAAAATGCACCTCGGTCCAAACCTTAAACCCCAGTAAACACACACTTCACTCAGGCTGGGAATATCGTGATCATCCAGTGGAATTTTCTCCCTTTGATGTTTCTCCAAGGGTGACTATTTATACAGCGACCACTTGTTGTCTGGAAAGTGCGAGCCTCTGCTGCTCCGTCGATCCCCGCTGTACACAAGCACATAAACACGGCCCGGACTCACAACCCTCCTTATCGACAGGAACCCAAAGTTCCTCCAGTGGAAATGTCTTTGTTCCCCCCGGGCTGCCACACAATGAGCGCGACTCTCTGGAGTCTGCTGAAGGCACTGCAAGCAAAGGCCTTCGCTCATTCCACACATAGCTCAGCGAAGGCGCTGACCTTGGTGAGAAGCTATTACAATTGTTCTGCACTGAACACTCATGTATGTACAGTCACCTTGGCACACTCTTACATGCAGCAAAACATGATTCTGTAATAGCTTCTGGCTTAAAAAAACAAAGGGCGGTGTGTAGAAAGACACAAATTACTGCACTGGAAACTAGAGGAAAATGTTCTATTCATGCGTCTAACAGTCATTCTGTATCCTTCTGTCCACCATATCGTATCACATCTATCGACCCTTAATCTACAGTACCATCATATTCTATCTACTGTATAGGGCTGCAACTAGCGGACATTTGTATAGTTGAATAATCTGCAAAGCCTGTTGTATCAACCAACAGTCTCACTCCCAAATACATTCAATTTAATAGCATACCGTTTATGCCAAATAAAAGCATTTTTCCTTTGGAGTTATTGCTTAATTTCTTGAAGGGAATCTGAACCAAAGGGATTTTTTTATTTGGTCAGTAGAATAATGTGTTCTCTGCAGCAATACTTCTTTCAGAAATGTCCACATATTTTTCCTTTACCAAAATATGGCACCTACAGCGCTTTAGATATTGAACTAGTCCATATTTCGATTGCAATAAAACTTGTATTCTAATTCTATGTACACACGATCTAATATTGCAACCTCAGTTTCTTCTGCAGTATTACTAAACATTGTTCTGACATGTATAACCCTCTGCTAGGTAAAACGTGGTTTCTCTGCACGACAGATTCCTCGACTCAGGCTGTGGATGATGTATAACATCCTACACACAGTATCCTACACACAGTATCCTACACACAGTATCCTACACTCAGTATCCTACACTCAGTATCCTACACACAGTATACATACAGTATCCTACATACAGTATCCTACACACAGTATCCTACACACAGTATACACACAGTATCCTACACACAGTATCCTACACACAGTATCCTACATACAGTATCCTACACTCAGTATCCTACATACAGTATCCTACACACAGTATCCTACACACAGTATCCTACACGCAGTACCCTACACACAGTATCCTACACACAGTATCCTACACACAGTACCCTACACTCAGTATCCTACACAGTATCCTACACACAGTATCCTACACACAGTATCCTACACACAGTATCCTACACACAGTACCCTACACTCAGTATCCTACACAGTATCCTACACACAGTATCCTACATACAGTATCCTACATACAGTATCCTACATACAGTATCCTACACTCAGGGCCGTTTCTTCCAAAAGGTGGACTATGCGGGGGCATAGGGCCGAAAAACAAAAAAAGTTTAATTCATACACACAAAGATGAACAAAATTAGTAGAAGCGGGAGGGCTGAAGCATAACGTGTGGAAAGTAGCCCTCCCGTGCATCATCCTAATACAGCGGCATTATTGCGTCAAAACCGTAAAGAAATGAAGGAGTACAAGAAATAAAGAAAACAGGAGAAAAAATTAAATAAAAGTTCGGGCAGGAAAACAATAAATGCATATATATATATAAAACTAGATATAGGGTCTTTTTCTGCACATACTGTATAGCAGTTTAAACTATCTTTTTTTGGAAATTAAAATACTATATATAAATATATACATAGGTACACATGTACTTGGCAAATGAATAATAATAATAATAATAATAATAATAATAATAATAATAATAATAATAATAATAATATTTGCATAATTGCATATAAACATTGTGAACACTTATTTTCA
The DNA here is from genome assembly GCA_902827135.1 of Harpagifer antarcticus. Taxonomy (NCBI): domain Eukaryota; kingdom Metazoa; phylum Chordata; class Actinopteri; order Perciformes; family Harpagiferidae; genus Harpagifer; species Harpagifer antarcticus. Next base: position 211,972 of record CADEHL010001421.1, read on the forward strand.
AGTGACTTTTTTGCATTCATATGTTCACGCTGTGGTTTGGAACTGCTTTTGAATGTTATTAGGCTTTTTGTTATGGAAAATGTTTTAAGCTGTACTATCTCAACACATTTTAATAGATTGAGTTTTTTTAAATATGGGAGTTGTGTGTTCATATTTACCAACACCACAGACTATTCGTAATACTTTTTTTTGGGATGTTATTATTTTTTGTAGATTTGTTGCGTACGTGTTTCCCCATATTTCGGAGCAGTAGTAAAGGTAAGGGAGAAATAGACGTTATAAAGAGCATTTCTCTTCAAGAATGTTCTTAGTATGATACAAAATACCTGTTTTTGACAGTTTAGTCTGTATATAATTTATGGTGCTTCCAATTGAGTTTTTCGTCAACAAGCAGTCCTAAAAGTGTACATGCACCAACTGTTTCTATCTCTGTATTGCCAATCCATATAATGCAGTCATTTCTACTCTCAGACTTTGCATTGAATAATGTAATTTGTTTTGGCCACATTAAGGGATAATTTATTAACTGCAAACCAGTTACATAGTATTTTTAATTCTGCATTCCCAATTTTAACAAGATCTCCAAGATTATGATGGGAGCAGAGAATTCAAAGTTCAGGTTCAGCCTCAATATATTTGGGGAGAATTAAAATGAGCCGTCTTTATTTGTAGACAGCCAAGCCCCCTCCTGTGCTCGCAGTGGCGTTTTCATATGTACAAAAAGTGGTGGGGCACGACACACGTAGATGTCTATAAGCTTCTGCAGTGAGGTTCATGGCTGGTGAGGCACTGGCTCTGACTCTTCAGGTTTACAAATATTATATTTTGACCTAAATCAAAATCTAATATTATTTTCAAAAGCTTTTTTTGTCTGATGCTTCGATTAATTTTAAACAGACAGTTCAACAGAAGGATACCCAAAAAATGTAATTTTATCATTTAAATATTGTTTAAATCTTATTTTGAGCTATTTTCTAAAATCCCATGGAAAAATATCATTGCTTTTTTGTGGAGGGAAGCCATGCGCAGCTTACTTCCGGGTTTTAGGACGCGTCTCTCGTCTCCTCTTCACACACCACACTTTTCGCGGCACACGTACTTACAGCCAATCAGCTCTGAATTATGTGAGATGACGTATGGTGGGGATGGCAGCTCTATGCCCCTATGGTCATTATTTTTTTGCCACACACATTAAATAGAACAATACTCTGAGCATGTGCAGTGTAGTTTTTACAGTCACCGTTCACTTAGACAGTGAGAGGGAGGGGCAGGATCGGGTTTTGTCCCACATGGCTCTAAACAGCTCAATAGGCACACACTGTAGACACTAATTAGAAGAACACAGAATAAAACAGCAATGTACAGACGAATCAGATGATTAACCATGATCTTAAAATATATTTGATATATTTTGTTATTTATTTTTTGCATTTTTTTGTAATCATTATTTGTAATACTTTCTGCTGACACTAGGTGGGGCTGTGACCAGTCGCCACTGTGTGTTCGGTGAAGCATTATATGCTTACAAATCCAATGTAGGATATAAACACGACTAAACTGCAATGATAGCAAAGCTGTGGCTTGGGTTTTTGGGGTAATAAAGTCCAAATCATGGGCTGATAGCCAATGAGTGATTGTTGGGCTGACAGCCAATGAGTGACGTCTGAAGAAGATGAAAAATGTAAATTAAACATTGTTGAGAAAATGCTGCATCTCTTGCATTTATTGACATAGGAGTTATTGTTATTGTTTACCTTTTTAATATCATTTTTTGTAATTTTCAATTGCTTGGTTTTCGTGAAATTAGCCTGTTTTCCTATTAAAGTGTAACAGATTGATGCATCTCTACAGATCATCTTAAAGGCTTCGGAATCCCCCCCATTGTAGTTAAAAAACTGTCAAAACTAGGGCCCCCAAACAGCATCTTGCATAGGGCCCCCAACAAGCTAGAAACGGCTCTGCACAGTATCCTACACACAGTATCCTACACACAGTATCCTACATACAGTATCCTACATACAGTATGACACCTACACATAGTTTTACCTCTAATGACTTGCCTCACGGCAGCAGTCAGTCTGGAGCTCGGCAGAGGAGGAAATCCTGTTACAGCAGGCTTTTCATGACGCCTTTAACTGCATTACACTCCTCTCTCAAGTCTAGATCCAATTTCCCTATCAAAAGAGGTAGCACACACAGCCACGCTGTAACAAGGCCTTTAATGTCCTAAAAACACAGTACGTCTTTCTTCTGAGTATCTCCAGTGGCTGGGCTCTCTGGGTAGATGGGAACAGGAACTCAGTGAGACAGACTGGGGAGGGAGGGGGAGCAGTGGGCTGACTGATGGACGTTTGTGCGTGGGTGGTGTCCCCCCTATAATCGAAAAATGCGGAAATACCCTGTTGAGTTTAGACATACGACAGTCCTTACCTGTTCAATAAGCTTTTTTAGGACTAGGACCATAGGTTATAATAGGGATGTTAATTAGAAATAAATTAGATTAAGAGTAATAAGGGCATGTAATGAAAGTAAAAGTAGAAAAAAACGTTGCTTGCTTTTATCATAAATTGCTCATGGCTTGGGCGTGTGTTTTTTGTACGTAGCTGACAATTCACGCTAAAATGAGAAGTTGATAATTAGATAAAAGTTGTTTTACTTTCGGACTGACATGATTTTGAATATATCAAATGTTTTGGATGAGATATAGTTCACTACTATACTATTAGTTGGGTAATAAAACATGTTTACAATGAAGCTGCACTAAATTGGGCAGCCTCAGCAGATTAACCCAGTTTTTTTTAAATATATTTTGACAAAAGGCAATTCCCAGATCTATTGTTTTTTGATGTGCCATAACAATGAGCGATCTGTATTTTGGATAATCGTTAAGATTTTGGGCATATCACACAATTTTGGTTTGCTGTAATAGCATTTTGAGCTGTTCCAAGTTAACTTGTTTTAATATTACTAGAGTATATATATGTAAAATATCCCTAAAGAAACAGTGTCTGCCCAGCTTTATGTCCATTATTGACAAAAATGTGATTTATTATTGGGCAAACGGATATTTAGCTGGGTTTTTACTCCACCAATTTCAGGTTAAGCTCGCTATATGAACTATAGAAATCAGCTTTAATGATCTTTAAGGGAAGGTGGGTCCACAGCAGGTCACATGTCCCCTCCCCCCTCTTGTCTATAGCAGCAGCGAAACCGTCTGTCTGTCAGAGAGGCTGCTGCAGCATCGGCCACATGTTCGTCTGCAGGATAAAAGGTCTTCCTTATTAAGTCAGCTGTCTCATCGGGCACTTTGCCCAGCGACACATCCCTCCACTTGCTATTCCCAGCTGTGCCCTTATCGCCCCAATGCCCACACTGAGACCTAGCTTGACCTCACACAACCTCCATTTAGGGATTTTCTCCCCAATCCTGATTAACACACATACTCCAAATCTAGACTAATACATAGTGGGTATGTAGAGGCAAGTAAACATGAAATAGTTGCAACTACATGTAACTTGAACCCATTTCATAGAGTTTCAACAGAGGCCTTAAACAATGCAATCACTTAACTTATTAAGTGGGATTCCCTGTGTAACTTTCAATTATCCTTTCATGTTGGCTCATTGAATTGATTGAGCACAGATGGAGTTGACCCCCAATCAGATATCTAAGATCGCCTCTGTCAAGTGTCAAGTTGAGAGAATTGATTTCAGTATTGAATGGGTTTCTGATGAATTGATTTTTTCTTGTGGAGAGTGTCCTTTTCCATCAACACAGAAAGAAGGGACATTTAACAATCACAGAAGGTGACTTTTCAGTTCAGAAGAGTTTCAGAAAGTGTCTTGTATTGATTAAAATGATAAAATATTAATGGTGTCAATTCAATTCTTACTGTGTCTTGAAGTGTATTTCCCTAACAGTGACTAATACATAATATTCAAGCCTTATTCATAATAAAAATGAGTCTGCTATAAGCTGATAGGATTCATTTATAAACAGTCCATTGTTTCAGGTTTGCCAGTATGATGAATAAAGAGACGTGATGATTATGCAGCCCATGATTGGTCTATAAGATTTGTTTTAAAAACTGTGAAAAGTGCCTGTGATAATATATTAAAGTCCAAGGTGACATATTGTCATATTATGTCCTGTTTAGTCTAACCAAAAATACAAAACCCAAAGCTATTCATCTATTTGCAGTTCACCCAGCAAAGTCAATCATCACGGAGATAATCGTTAGTTGAAACCCTGCTTTCAGGCATGTGCTTGTTGGCAGACATTTTAAAAAAGTCGTACGTTGTTAGGTAAAGGGAATGCAGGAAGTTTCAACCTATAAAATATCATTTTGTAAGGCTTCAAGGCCATACATGCTGCATTCAATCAAATACAATTAAAAAACTCAATGACTGCAGTAAACTATTGAAGTATGTGGAATAAAGGCTCAGTTAAAGTTTGGGATGTGGTTCAGAGTGTTTAACTCGCTCAATCACTTTCTCTCCAGCGTTATTGTTCAAACACATTGGCTCACCTATTGAAATGGCTCAAGGCAACATATTTCCGTGACATGCCCAGGCTAACCAAAGAATGTGTGAAATTACATTCATTATTTCCTTACTCAATGTGGATTAAATGAGTGAATGCTGAGTCACGCAGGAGTGGTGCCAACATTGTCCACATATGTTTAAATGTACAGTAGACGGTTCCTCCTCTCTTTTAAAACATTTGTGAACAACATTTACATTTACTCACAGTCCATTTCTTCTATCTGCACTCTACTAACTAACTTACTCTCTTGTTCATAAACAGAGGCATTTTATAAAGTTTTGATTGGTTTGTGGATAAACATGTACATACAAAGATTTTCCTGAGCAACAAATGGACTTTCCCTACATTTTAGTTTGAAAAGCTGAGGTTCAAAACTAATTTCTGAACATTGAAACACCAATTGAGAACCCAAACTCACCACAAGTCCACTTAGTAGCAGTTGTGGGTTCTGCTCTATCAAACCTGATGTACTTATATGATTCTGTTTTCTTCAAGTTTGTATTTTGTTGGTCGAACGCACTTATTGTAATGTAATGTTGTGGAGCTTTTTAAATCGTATTACCTAGTCTTACATTAATGGGGCGGATTAAAAATTGTTTATAAGCCAAAAATTATGATACGTCCTAAATGTGATCAGAAATAACTGCAAACAATTGAACATACACCGTTTTATGACAAATTGAATCTGCTGATGATCATGCCATGTAAAAGACCCAGAACAGATATTCTAAATATGATGGTCAACTTACTTTATTATGTAACTCCGTTTTCTTTGACATAATATGTACTTATTTAAAGAAAATACTGTACCCTTTAGTTTACACCCTTATATTTATCTTCAGCTAAGTAGCTGAAGATAAATACAAAGTTAGTAATACTACTAATGTTGCAGATTAAAAGGATTCATTTAAAATAGGGATGTTAAAGAGTAAGCTACTCAGCACTAGGCCTATACAAAGAAACAATAAGCAGCACCTTTACCAGCTGCAATTGCACATTAATGGATTCATTGCTATTATTAGCATGCATAAGAAGTACTTTGACTTTAGGTACTTAAGGGTATAGTGTGGTGACGATTATCACAAATTATGTGAAAGCAATACTTCTGTTGAAACTGTATTTGTATAGTGTGAAATTGCCTCACAGCAAATGCTACACTTGTTATTCTCAATCGGCAACACTCAGCATGAAAGCATCTTAAACGCACACAGCCAACCCAAAGCCTAAAGCAACATCAAATCAGCAACTTCAAGAGAATATTTCACAAGCAATATAGACCTAATAATGTCCACAAACAACGTACTGCCAGGAGACACAAGCAGGACCAACAGAGAACAATTTAGCACTGAGCAGTGTTGGCTTGCATAAGATATTACCAAGCCCATAAACAAGATTCAGCAAAGCCAAAACATTGACTTCCAATAGCATGTTAGCACAAGCAGCATGTACTTACAGTTGTTGGGATGAAGCTGTTATATTCGACATTATTAATCCTTTAAGGAAAGTCTTGACAGCAGAACGGGGGAAATAATAAGTACATTACACTGGCTAATAGTGAGTGTAGTATTAGCATGATTATCTCCTCCACATAGCAGCATTTAGGCTACATAGTGCTAGCAGGCTAATTTAACTATCATGCTAACGTTATATAAACATTAGAGTGGATTATATAATCTAAAATTAAAAGAAAAAGCAGAAAAGCAGCAGGGCATTGCACACCTGAAAAGAGAGCAGCTTAATTGGACTTCCAAAGGGCGCACTTGATAATGTTACAGCCACAGGAGTTTACATGCAGAGGTGGAAGAAGGCCTCAGGTAGTAAGTGAAAGTCCTGCTTTCAACATTTTACTGAAATACTTAACAAACTCCCTGTGCTGAATGGCCAATTTCACTATAGTATTATATCACTCCATTATAATTTTTAATGCAGTCATGTGAAGGCTTAAATCACTTTAAAATGTAAATTGTGCAGCTGGTGGAGCTCTTTGTATTTACTCTATATAGCCTACTTGTTAGTTTCTTAATAATATATAACATGAATAACAACAATGCATTACAATTTGTTGATGATTTATATTCTGAATTATTTATCCAAATCTCCAAAGTAACTATGTTGTCAAATACATGTAGAGCAGTTCAAATACAATATTGTTATATTTCACATTATTAGATATTCTTGCATACAAATCTGTATTTATTTATATGCATTGCTTTTATTTTTCAATCTTTTTCAGATATTAGCATCAAAATGTGTCTGAAAACCCAGGGAATGTAAGTGTAGCTTTTTAAACGCTGCACATTAAGTAGCTTTAAATTGTGATGTACTGTAAATATTGTTACCAGCTTAAGATTGGCTCCTTGAGGGTGTTTTACACTCCCTGGTGTCACTCATGCTAGTGCAAATTGACCTTGCATATCACTGTACGGGGTGTTGGGTTGCACTGCACACTGTCACTTGAGCATGTACAAACAGACATGCATGGAATATGCAGAGGGAAACATGGGAAGGAAAACTACATGATGAAATCTCAGAAAAGGACAGGGTCGAACCCACCGATTTTCCATCTGGCAGTCCATGTAAACATAGACTACGTGTGTGTATCATATACATATTCAGGATATATAAATTCATGTTTTGTGTCCTCTAATGGCTGCTTAAGGCCAGATTCTCATCAGCCAATAAGTAAACATTTGCTGCCATCATGCCACTGCATGAGTATGTGTGCATGTGTGCAAGAATGTGTATGTCTGAAGATATGCCATCATTCTTGCTGACGTAGGAAAGTAGATGCAGATTCACAGTTTGTCTAGCCTCCCCTGAGCTTTGACTTCTCATTCTGCCCTGCACAAAAGCATGTGAGGTTTTAATGACTTCCATAGCAGATATGCTGCTGTTACAGCAGGGAGACAAAAAAGGCTGGTCAATTAATAATATTTTTAACGTCAAATTTATTTTCCAATATACTTTCACTAAAACTGAAATAGGGGGCTTATTTTCCTGATTTAAGTTACCTCTCAACACATTTATTTATTTATACACACACACACACACACACACACACACACACACACACAGTTGACCCTAAAAAGCTGCAACGACATTGCCAGGCTCCCAGTTGCACTCTCCCTCCCCTCTACCAAAGTGTTGCTCCCCCCACCTCCTGGTGCAGAGGGTACATGTGAGGGTTACTGCAGCGGCAAGGAAGACTTGCAGTGCCAGCCAACACACACACACACACACACACACACACACACACACACACACACACACACACACACACACACACACACACACACACACCACACACACACACACACACACACACACACACACACACACACACACACACACACACACACACACACCACACACCCACACACACACACACACACACACACACACACACACACACACACACACACACACACACACACCCCACACACACACACACACACACACACACACACACACACACACACACCACACACACACACACCACACACACACACACACACACACACAGGCTTGTTTCCCTCTGTCATCCCACTGTGCCAGCTGTAGCCCGCACGATGTCCCAAAAGGGCCATGCTTGGTTCGTGACTGTGTATGTGTGTTTAAAGGGACAGAGGGCTTAGCCTAAAATCCTGCCACCCAGCTGCTTCCACTGTCAGATGGTCCCAAAGACCCACATCAACAGATGTACAGAGCAGCGACAGAGAGCACACAGAACATCTCACAGTCAGTCAGTGCACTGCAGTCTGCACTGTGTACAGAAAACCCAGACGGCAACCCTCTCTGCTTAGACTGTAAGATAAATGAAGCAATCGTGTCCTCTACATTTTGGCTGGGTTTTTTTTTGGTGGATGCTTTCAGCCATTTTGAGCTTGGTGCAGTAGTACTACGTGTTTACAAATGCTGTGATGTCCTTGGCTGTCGTAAGGAGCCACTTTTGGATTCTGGTGTCAGTTTACTGATGCAGTCTGGGATCAGAGGGGTGGTGGAGGAGGGTACTGATGCTGCACGAAGACACTTGGCATCTAACTTGTACCAAGCTATGGCAATAACAAAGGTTTGATAATGATTAGACAAATTAAGGATCGAGTACAACAATTATTCACTTGAGATTAGTTTCGTGATGGGTTAACTTAATGCTGTACAGATTGGAAAGTCCATTTAGGCAAATTTAGGGCCAGATAAATAAAACTTACTTGACAAACAATTTAGTTTCCAACTCTCCCAACTTAAAGTTTTTGGACTTTCCACAAGGAAACAACAGGAAACTCTTAATAGTGCATGATACACATATAAATGCAATACTGGAAGTATAATATATCAGCACAAATTCATTTGGCTAAGGAGAAGCACAACACCTTTTAGCTGGGTTACTATACCCTGAAGGTTTGGTGGTGTAATCATAAGTTAAGAAAAGACTATTCAAATCTGAATATTCAACATTATTAATGCTTATAGTCAGGGACGTCAATCCTCAGTGAAAGTTGGTACCTAATAGAAAATACATCACAATAAAGACATTTGGAAACAAAACACAGTATTCTAACATCCAAGTAGTCAATGTTTCTTTCTAAGATCAAATGATGCTTGGACTGCAGTATCAGGCCTATTTCAAAGTATTATTACAGTCACCCACATATTAATATATCTGTAAACATTCATCATCTCCCTTCCGCTCTCCCCCAGCGACTACACCACTTCCTCAAAGCTGTGTAAGTAGATCCGGGCAAAGGAATGGTCCTATTAGTGCCAGCCAGAAGCACCCATGGGAGCCGGAAGGAAAAGTGTCCCACCACTCCGCCCGGCACCATAACATTACTCATGAAACATTCACATCCTTATGTGGCCAGGATGATCACGCCAGCCTCCCATTGGTGGAGACCGGATCGGCCCAGAACAGGAGATGAGGTTCTATTGGTGTGGTGGGAGAGAGGAGAGAGATGGTGGGAGGCGGGTGAGGTTATCACATCGATCGATCCGTCCTCAGCCCACACAGACGAGGACGAGGACAACAGACCTTCTGAAGATTGTTATACTTGTGTGAGTTGCAACAGTTAGAGGTCAAGTTAGATCTTGATGTGAAAATATATACTACTTTTTTGAGAGATGACAAACACATAAGAAATGTAGATTAATAAGCTAAGCAGAGCTAAATGTACTTTTGCCACAGCAGCATTACATTGCATGTAGCGGACACTTTTATCCAAAGCGACTTACAATAAGTGCATTCGACCAAGAAGATACAAACTTGAAGAAAACAGAATCATATAAGTACATCAGGTTTGATAGAGCCAAAACATTTCAAGTGCTACTCAACTGGCTATAGATAAGCCAGTCCTTTATTAGTATATAAGTGCTTTGTTAATAATTCTATCTCTCGAGGTGGAGTCGAAAGAGATGAGTTTTCAGTCTCCCCCGGAAGGTGTGTAAGCTATCTGCTGTCCTGATGTCAATGGGGAGCTCATTCCACCATTTTGGAGCCAGGATAGCAAACCCACGTGTTTTTGCTGATGGGAACTTGGGTCCCCCTCGCAGTGCGGGTGCAGCGAGCCGTTTGGCTGATGCAGAGCGGAGTGCAGCCATTGAGAAATGTTTGGTTGAATTTACCCCCGTTTTAAATATGCTCGTCTAATATGTTTTTTTTTAGCATTATCTGAACATTTGTCGTCCATGTTTAGAATACACTAAAGAGTAGGCAAGATATGAAATATGATCTCATGTAGCATTTTCAATCAAGTTGTTCTAATTTATTATAATATTTCCAACAATCACTCTGCTTTTGATTCTGTTTTTGATCTCTATCAACCTCTTAAGGATTCCTTAACTGCTCAATGCTAGTTGCCGATTGTGTTAGCAGTGTGTGGTAAAACATCAACCTGGTGAAGTTTGAAATTAGGTTCATAAGAGTGGTTAGACTGAATCGAAACAGTACAAGAGACTTACACATTATTTTTGAGCTGCAGATAGAGTGAGGTTATAATTATCAGTGTTTTTTTAGCAAACACACATTTTACATTCTTTGAATACATTTTTAGTATTAAAACATGATTTACTCAAGCTTTAAGGCATGTTGGTGACATGGCAGTAAACTGTGTGTTTATTACCATTACCACCAAGTGATGTTGGACTAAGCTCCCGCTGATGAAAGTGATCCGATGTGGTCAAAAGTGCCAGCATAAGTAAGTGGAAACCAAATATAACAAGCGTGATCAAGATGTGTCAAAACTGCTTTAATAAATAACTGGGATGATTATTTAGAACCATGAAACATCCACTAAAGGAATGGAAACTTTTGTATAAAATTAACGTATGTCCCTTGTAGAATAAAATGTATACAATATGCATATTCAGCTTTTAACACCAGCAGTGATGCATCTTTAATTCTTTATTTTGCTGTGTCCCATTTACAGAAAATACGATGCCTTTTTGAGACAGTGACAAGATATGAAAAACGGGTCATTTTGAACTGAGTTGGTAACTTAAAAAAAACCACACCTGCACGGTAGAAAACAAAAACTGCAAATATTGTTCCCTTCATTAAAGCCGTGTAACCAAACATGAAGCGAATGCATGATTCAACAAGTGAACTACTGACATCCACATGCATGACACTCCAGAGAGTCATGGTGGACCGCTTAATTTTTTTAACCTCCATCCATCAAGTGTTTTATTCCAGAAATCTCTGTGATAGCAAAGCGACACAAGGAGAGCACTTTACTCAGGCGAATAAAACACGCCACTATACACCACACAACGTTTTAAAGAGTTACTTTCCTTAATATTGAAAACAAACCAACAACATAAAAAGATGACCATTGATACACAAATAATGCATTACATTAAGGCACCTGAAACAAAAGGGTTTGTGACGGGTTTAGAAACAGTTTGAGGACTTTTTAAGGCTATAAATATCGGCAGTTTTGCAACACTGCCTGCCTAAAACTCTCTGAATTTTCTATATACCAAATCATGATTTAACAACCAAAATCAGTGATACATCTTGTATTAGCAAAGGGGAAAAAATTACTAAAGTAATCATAGAATCAAACTAATAATTTAGAAGTTTAAATGGGCAGAAAATTAACTTTCTGTCAATAAAAAGCAGTAACATCAGTTTTTTTGCCCTTTTTGATACATTTTTGACGACCAGTTCAAATATGACAGGGTTCAAATTCTATTTTGCAATGCAATTATGAAATATTAAGAACCGGAACAATCATTTATACATCTTCCTGTTCCTAATAAAGGTTTCCTTCAATAGAGAAAGTTAAGTGCAAAACAATTACAAAAAACATAATTTCTTCTGTCCAACTGTCGACTAAGGTCAATCAAAAAACGGAAGTTTAAGATAACGACCAAATCTAGTAATGATTACCAAATACATCCATGAAAAATCCGGTTTTATTATCAAACATGAAATGGAAGCAGTAATCTTTTGGTCATTGTTATGGGAAGTGTCTGATGTTGACAAACCTCACTGATTTGCTGTAACCTAAAAGCGCTGTAGCAACAACTGTTGATGTGACAGTCAAAAAAAAAAAAAGGGGTCCTCATTGCTTACCATTTCTAAACCCTTCAGAAAGTCCTTCATAGGTGGTACCTCACTGTAAAGGTTCTTAACTGTGGGACTCTGGATATGAAGTGTTATAAAACGTGCCTATTTCGACTGGCATAAATAAAAGGAATGACGTTGTAAAAAAAAAATAATAATAATATTAATCGTAATAATAACAATAATAATAATAATAAAAATGTGTGACTTGTCTTTAAGTTATTTATTTCAAATATACACAGCGACTCCTTTAGTATTTACACATATATACAGAGTATTCATTTCTGTTTTGATCAAATACCTCGAATGGTGTTGCTGTGAAATTGAACTCTAGATACACTTATATCCCTTTGAGATCAAACTGGGCAGCGCGACTCGGAGCCTCAACACGGCGGCTCTTGAAAAGGCACTTGCTACCAACTCAAATACTGCAAAAAATCCTCAAACAGAGCTTTCAGCCAAGACAACTGAGAGACAGAACAAAAATGGAAGGCCACATAGTAGGCACTGGGGTTTCTGTCCCCTCTCCCCTCCAGGCCAAGTGTTTTGGTAAGGCTGGCGCATGACGGCCACAGGTGGATCGGCGGGCAAAGCCGGGAAGAGACAGAGCAAAGGAGGGTTTCTCTGTTACTGTGGCTGCAACAGTCCGTTTCCCTCAAAAACGTTGCTTTACTGTCCCTTTAAAGTGTATCTGCCCCACCACAGACACTGAACAGGAGCCCGCTGACAATTAAACAAAATCATAATCTGTAAACAAAAAAAAGTCTTTATACAGGTTTCTTTTTTTCTCCTTTCCGATGATTCATCGTTTCATAAATGGTATAACTCCATAAACAAAAAATGCAGGAAGCTTCTTTTGCCTCCTGAAAAAGTGTTACATTTCAGCTCCTTCTGTACATAATCAAAGAAAAATAAATGAACAGAAGCAAATTAGGATGTTCACTGTGCTCTAGCTTCCTGAAGCAAAACTAATTTCAGGTGACAGTGAAAAAAACATGAAAACAAATGAAAGAAAGACTTATAAAAACACAAAGCCTTTTTTCTTTCAAAAAGAAGTCCAAAAATAAGAATAGCCGCTGCCTTGCTGCTTCTCTCGCTTCCACATCACGAGTCCTTTGTTTAAATGTCTAATACACAATGGTCTTTGAGGTCTTTTTGACCAGTCAAGACGGCACTGACATTTTTCCAGCGGTTGTCTTTGGGGTTGTAGCCTGGGGTCCGGTGGGGCGCTTTGAGGGATGAGCTGGAGCTGTGCATGGTACAGATCACTTCCCCACTGGACTGCGATGCAGTCTTAGAGTACTTATAAACTGGCTGCTTCCCCGCCTCTGCTCCACCACACTCCTCTTCGAGTTCAAGCTCGCCTTCCGTCTCTTCCTCCTCCTCCTCCCCCTCGTCACATGTACGATAGGAAGGGCCCATGAGCTTCTTGCGCTCCTGCTCGGCGTCCCTGTTGTTTTCCTTCAGCGCCTGCTGCTGCTGCTGATGTCCAACAACGAGCCGAAGCGGCTGCCATTGATTGTTCACGTTATCATCGGAGGCTGTGTTCCTCTCACGCTCTTTTCTCCGTTTGCGCGTCCACCAAACAGATACGATGATGCAGAAGAGGCAGAGCAAGCAGAAGATCCCACATAGAATAGGCACCAGGTAATCTGTTGACATGAGGATGTACAAGGGATGAGTACATAGAATAGAAATCAGTAGAAAGTAGTGATAAGACACTGATGAGAAACTGATGGGACCCACAACAAACCCCTGTGGGACACCTTTGTTAATTATTACTCACCCACTGAGGGGGGCATGACTGGTGTTTCCACTTTGACCTCAATGACAGCCAACATTACGGTGCTGTTGTGCCGCTTGGACAACGTGCCCACTATAGCGCTGGCTGCCTCCCGGATAAGACTGTGGTCTGGAAGATCCTCTGGATGGAAAGACTGAAAAACCAAACCAGAGAACATTTAAGAACTGAGGACCTCAAACACTCAATCAAAATTGGGTTGTTTTGATATAATTGTACAAGTAAAGAGTATAGTGGACAGTGGGTCATGCCAAGAAAGGCATAACATAAAAACATGGATCATTGACTTACTATAGCCACCTCTACAGCATCCTGATTCGACTGAGAGAGGTCACACAGCAGGAGAAGGAAGTGGTCCTTTGCCAAACCTCGGGTATCAGGAAGATACCTTAGCTCATGGCATATGTTCTCCACTGTTGTTCCCTGCAAGTTCACATACATACTTTTAAGGAACAATACAAAAGACACTGCTCCTTTAAAATGTAGCTTCAACAAGAAAATATTTTACATGAAGACATGACTCACTGTTGGTACTTTGTCTTTGTTGAAAATGAGTGTTATGCGGCCACAGCTGTTATCCAAATGCCCGGTGTTTGGCTGGCACTTGGTGGTTGCTTTTGGAGGTGAGGCTCCTGCCATGGAGCAAACCCCCCACTGATGGCAAGGGGGGGAGAAGCAGGTAAGGTAGCTGTGCTCCAGACACTGGCGTCCAGCCGGGCAGGACTGATGTCTCTGGTCTGAGTCTGAAGTCTGGAGCCGGCAGGGACGACGACCACACAGCACCTGGTGTCACACGCAATACATCTTCACATACATGTAACCACACATTTATAATGGTTTTCTGCATGTTGAGTTTTAATGACAGCCAACAAATGTTAGGCATGATCTAATTTAAAGATATTACACTGTGGACTGTATTATTGTTGAAGCCATTTTCTCAATAAATGTATTGATTAGTTTATCTTTGAATCTTTCAGAAAATAGATATTTGCTGGCGCTGTATTTTAGTAGGGATGTTATTTAAGTAGGGCTGGTTACCTTTGTACATTCCACTTTGCCATTGATGCAATGGCAGCTGTTGCAGTCCTCCTCCCAGTGACTGCCATGTGGAAACTGCAGCCCAGCATAGCGGCAAGTCTTCCCAATACCTATAACTACAGACAGACAGGGACATGTTCAACTTCTGTAGCAGTAATAAGCGCATATATTACAGATTAAGATGAAATTAGGTACAATGGGTACAAATGTTGACTCTATAAATCTTTTGATGGTGTGAATTATAACAGTAGATTGAAGATGTACGCTTACACTCTTGGCATCGGGCTCCTGTTCTACCGAGTGGACAGATGCAGCGGAAACCGTTGATCTCGTCCACACAGGAGGCACCGTAGGCACAGGGCGAAGACTGGCACTCGTTTATGTCTGTGAAGGTAAGAGGAGCATTACATTTAAGTTGGACACAAGGTAATGGATTCTAACATTTTAACTTATTTTAAAGACAAGTAAAACGCCCGGTCGAACCAGAAAGAGGAATGGCTAAATTTGTCTTCGTATGTCTATGAACTTGGCAGCGTAGGAATTGTCTTATAGGGCTTGTAAATTATTTACTGTAGCTAACTAGAAAACCGCTAACATGCTAGCAGTAGTCATTTATGGGGCCTCTTTCTACGTTACTGAGTCATACAAAATTGTCAAGTTACAGTTCGCTCGTTAGCTAAGGGGATTATAGGTTGACAAAATGTATGCAAACATATTTAAGCCACCACATCAACCACATTGACATTGTTTTCTGACGATTCAAAATGGATGTTCCTCCATTTTTTTTTTTAGCACTGGCCTTAAAGAGGTCAAAATAACTTACTAATAGTAAACTGGGCAAATTGATGTGCCAGCAAATCCACAATACACTGTTTTTTTAAAGGAAATGTACTGATTTTGTTGCATAACTTTGCATTTTAACCAAATAAACTACAATTCTGCATCCATGTTTAAACCTCTTTCTATGTGAATCATCTCATGAACACTCATAACGAGTCAAGACCATGACGTTTCAGTTTGAATTAAATCACAAAGCCAAACATTTAGAACATACAGTAATTTGTCTGAGACCGACAACATAAATGAGTAAATTGTGTATGTTGGACTATGAACAAATCTGCTATATAAGAAGCTCTTTGAACGACACATATCAATTGCCCCTTCCCATAGAAATCACTGGGAACCGCTGCCATTGTCACCCAGATTCTACATGAACACAGTCGGGATGAGGATTCTCAAATTCAAGCCTGACAGAAAAGGTGAACGCTATCCGGCCGAAACAAAGGAGCAGAGAAGAAGAATTTCAGGGTCACTGGGTAATTTGTCTTCCGTGTGTTTGTGTGACTGTGTGAGTATGGAGGAGGGACGGCCTCTGACCCCTGAGGCGTTAAAGGACCGAGAAAAAGGGAGAGGGCGGCGTCCTGGTCTTGCATTTAGGTGTCAATGTGTCCATCTCCTGCTGGTCCCCCCCTTTTCCTTTCCGCACCTATCCATCCTCCTAATCATACTATGGCTGTTAGGGTCTTGTGCACTATACGTCTGCTGTTTGCCCGTTGCAGCACAAATAAAGGAATTCTGATTCTGATTCAAACAGCATGTGAAGTGTTGGGAAAATACTGAATGTTCTCTTCCATTATCAGAGGTGCACATGATAACACAGGCCCTACGTAGCTGTGTACGTAACAGGATGTGTGATTACCTAGAAGAGCATCAGGGCTGTTTGAGGCATATGATAGCTCAGCCCAGTCTCTTCAGTCTGCGTACAAATGACACGACTTTGCAAAGGCCGGGTTGGATAGCCATGTGATTAACATGATGATTCAGCCTCTATGGAGAGAGACATATGACAAGCATGCTCATTTCTGACGTGGAGCTAATCTGAAGTAAACATTGAATACTGCTTTCTATTCCTCCATCTTGTGACTGTGTAACTCCCTCTCTTGGATATCAGCATGTGAAGGACACTGTTCAGGAACTAGTTGATGCTCTGTATGTGATGTCTACTTCCTTTCTGGAGAGGATCACAGATACATGGATCCTGATAGTGAAGATCAAGCAGGTGACGAGTGATATTTTTCTACATGAAGTAACCTCATGTCTTCTTTACTCACTGATTCTGCAGTCTGGTCCGGCGAACCCAGGGGCGCACTCACACCGAAACCAGTTGACTCCGTCCACACAGATACCGCCATTGTAACTGAAGAGAGGAAAGAAATGAAAAACGATTACTACAACATATATTATTTCACTGTACAATATTTAAATGTGCATTCTGTTCTGTCACTTACAACATTCTCTGCATTATTTAGCTTATTATATTTATTTATTTTCTGACATGTATATAGTTTACTTCATTACTTGCACATGCACTATTTTATTCTAGTCTATTCCACTCTGTTTCTTCTAACACTATTTTTACGTTTCATTGATTTATGACTTATATATTATGTTGCATTGTTGGAGGAGCCTGGGACTTATCTACACTTTAGCTGCTGTGCACGTGAAGAAAAAAGCCTTTGAATCCTTGAGTACAGGAGCCACATCCTTTCCAGCTGCAACAAAGCACATATTTTCTGTGTGTGTGATGGTGGAGATGGGGGGGTCACAAGGCTCAATTCAACTCATCAATACAAGCCTCCACCTTTCAGATGCTAATTGGCGTGTCCAGCGACTCCCCTCCCCTCCTCTCATCATCCTTCTCCTTCCATTCCTCCTCAAAGCCCGACTCCCCCCAGGTCGAACGGGAAGAATGGACACGTACGCCCTCCCCCCAACACCCCCGCTACTCCACCCCCCACCTGCATTCACCATGGGGTAGGTGGGACTGTTGTCCTCCTCCCTAAAAAAAAAAACCTCTCTCGCCACCTTTCTCTGTCCCATTGAATATCGAAGACCCCCCTCCTCTGAGAGATGCCCCTTTGAGGCTTGATTTAAAGACAACTTCCACTGCTGTTAGCGGCCCTTCACCCCTCCAGCCTGCAAACTCTGTGTGAAGTGTGGAGATGAGGGAGAGAAAGGGGTGTGTAGGGTGGTGGGGGTTCATGATGTAGGAAACTGTACTCACCATGGATGAGGGTTGCAGTCGTTTATATCTGTTGAAGAGAACCACAAAGAGACACTTAGAGATAAGTTGTTACAGCACCATATTTATGTAATTTTCCATTGTCTTTATAACATTTTTGGATATTATGGAAGATTAAACATCTACTATCAAGCATTTTTACTGCGTTTCTATTTGCAGTCTTAGATAATTATATTTAGCATGTTGCGCAAATAAAAATAACTGGGCATTTAGGCCTTAAAAAGGCATCATATGTACATTTATAGCTGTAAGTATGACGACTTTAATGTCAGTTTCCTGCAAATCCACATAGAGAAACTCACTCTGGCCGCAGGTGGGGCCTTCCCAGCCCTCTTTGCAGATGCAGGTGAAAGTGTCTCCTCCTCCCACACAGGTCCCACTGTTGGAGCAAGGACTGGAGGCGCATGTGCTGTTCTTGGCTGTGGGAAGAGAGGAAGCATTAGTCAAGGATCACATATCCAAAATACAGAAATAGTATAAACGGTATGCTTGCACTTAAACTCAAATTAAGGCATTTCAAATCTGTCTGAATCAATAATATTGCAAAGAAACAATCCTGTCATTAAAATGAGGCTTGTAAGGAGCAGCTGATGAACGGTATAGACATTACCTGGAGGAGCGGTATGCAGTGGTGCATGTGTGAAAGGGGCTTTACATTGAGTGCTTGACATCAACTCATTCTATATATGGTACAGTGACTACCAGTGGACAGACAATAACGAAATAAAAAGCTAAACTGTTACTGTGTTGTGTCTTTGAATATACTATCTGTACTAGTAGTTTAAGCAAACTATTAATATCTGATTTGAATAGGTTATGTAATAGAAGCAGTCCTCAGGCCTCACCTGTGTTGCAGGTGTTCCCTCCCCATCCAGGAGGGCAGGCACAGCGGAAAGCGTCTACGTGGTCGTAGCAGGTTCCTCCGTTACTGCAGGTGGTCGCGTCACACTGGCTCTCACCTGGTCAGGAACACAGAGAAACACTGAGGTCAGACACTTTGTACAACTATTCATAACATCAGTAAGAAAAGACACTTCTTATGCTTGTGTTGAGATACACTTATTACATTTAGTAAAGTACTGGCCTTAAGTACAACTTTGAAGAGCTAGTAGTTAAGCTGAACATTACAAATTCCATGCTACTCCACTACAATTCAGAAGAAAATGAATTCTACATTTATGTGTAACTTTACTCAATTTCACGATTCATATATATATGGGGGCGTGTGGTGTAGTGGGTTGTGCGTAGGTGTTCAGATCAGGGGGTCACAGGTTCAAACCCCACTGCAGTCAGCATGTCGTTGTGTCCCTGGGCAAGACACTTCACCCCAAATTGCTCCTGTGCCCACAGTATTGAGTATGTAAGTGACATGTAATGTAATATTCAGATTAGTGATAAAAGAATAGAATAACAAATAATAAAACCCGACAGTATATGTAGTAGAAATATTTATCTCTTCCATTAACAACATTTTAATGCATCAAATCTATATTATTCTGAAAAGGGCCTTTGCGCAGTACTAAGGACTTTTGCTCAAGTAAAACATTTAATGCAGGACTTTTACTTGAGTTACCAGTTATTCCTACGCTGCGGTAATAATACTTTCAGTTAAACAAAGATCTGAGTGCTCTGTCCACCTCTGTTCTTGAGATCAAAAGTCCTCATAACATACAAAGATGTGTAAGCATGGTGGCGTCTGTGCCTCAAAAGCCTACAGAACATAAACACACACATTAACACAGACTCGACATAACTCACGGGAATGGCAGGTCTTGCCCTTCCAGTTGTCGGCACACTCGCAGTAGAAGTCGTTCACCAGATCCACGCAGCGCCCGCCGTTCTTACACGGGTTGTGTCTGCACTCGTTGACATCTGGAGGAAGGAGGAAGGAATACATGATAATAAAAAAGCTTTATTTATATAGCTTTTCATACAACACATGCAGCTCAAAGTGCTTTACAAAATGACAAGTTAAAAATGAACAACAAGAAATTCCCCTCAGATTATTTGTTAAGAACTTTACAGGTACATGCAGCAAAATACAACATGTTAATAGACACAAGGAGGTCAAATGTATGATAAAAATAAAATAAATAACTGTCTCTCTGACAGATAAGACAACTGAATCGATGCAACAATATAAAACGCCATAAAACAAAACGAACATATAATAGTATAGATAATAGATAATAGTAATTAAAATACCATTATTCTAATAAAGGGTAAACGATTAAGAAATAAAAAAGACCAACGTAAAAATAAATATTGCTATTGAAGCATGTTAGATTAATAAAATAAGATAACATCCTTTAAAAAAAAAATATATATATATAAAGGTAGGTAAATAATAAAGGCTAAAAGAACATTTAAAGTGGGGGGTTGCTAATACAAAGCTAATCTAAAAAGACATGTCTTTAGCTGGTGATGATGAGACCTTTACCAAACTTGTCTTCCATTTAGAGCAAATGAATACACAGAAGCTCTTCTGTAAACTATCTAAAATGCTGCGTGGTTGAAGGAAGCTGCAGTGAGTTATGTTGCAGGCGATGAACTCACTGAGGTCACAGAGTCGACCCTCCCAACCATCGGGACAGACGCACTGAAACGAGTTCACTCCATCAATGCAGGTCCCTCCGTTCCCACAGGGGTTGCTGGTGCAGTCGTTGATATCTAAAGAGAGTCAAGTGGGAAGTTAGATGGATTCAACACTTTTGGAAGTAGTAAACATTCAGACTAGATTACTAGTAACACTTTCAAACCCTCCCTGTTTAGAATTTATAACTGGTTCATAAACACTTCATAAATGTTTATTAAAGCTTATCAGCTGTTTTTATTGGTTCACAATAGCTGTAAATCCTTATGGTATGGACAAAGCTTTGATATATTGTGTTCACATTTTAAATGATTTTATACAGGTTTCAACACTTTAAAATACTTATTTCTGCTTTTACCATTATTTAACATACTTTTGAGTGTTTGACATTATACTTTGTTAGAAACTACCTATTGTTAATTTTCAATGATGAAGTACCATCTTCATTTTTCAAATTTAAGTTGACACATTTTGTTTGTTAACCCTTATGTTGTGTTCAGGTCTCCCGTGGCCCGTTTCAAGTTAAAATTATATAATAACTACGCTCTAGTTTTTTTATCCGAACGTCATGATATCCTCCACAACAGCTAAACACTACAAAACAGATTTTGACCATTTTAGCCAAGTCTGAAGGTCTCTTAAAAAAGTGTATACTTTGGTGTTGGGGTCTGGGGAGACGTGGCAGAATTGTTGTAGGTGACTCGAGGTGAAATTTGGCCCAATCAAGATTCATCTTTGACTTTAGACACCCCTCCCCCCCCCCCCCTTCATCCACTGTAACAATAATCTTAAACTTATTTTGGGGAGATTGTATTCTAATATTAGTCTACTATAGTCCGATAATGTAATGATCCACTGTCTTCACTATAGGACATATAATGAGTGAATTGAATCACATGTTGAACTTAAATAGTGGTGTAATGTTTTTTGGATCGTGCGGTTATGAATGCATAATAAGTTAGTTATGATCTAGTTAAAACAATATTGGATGATAATCATTATTTTTGAGTGTTTTGGACTGAGATAAATCATGGGTCAAAATTGACCCGCGAACACCATGAACGGTAACAGCTTTTGAACACAACACAAGGGTTAATCATTTAAGGAATCTTTGCAGGAAGAACTACATGTTTAGTTTCAGTTGTAGGCATGATAGTATAATCTCAATGCAGGAGTCTCTACGTACTCTCATGGCAGTAGATGCCGCTGAAGCCCGGGTCACAGAAGCAGGAGAAGTTTCCGGCGGGCTGGCTGATGCATCGTCCTCTCGGCCCGCAGACGTTTGAGGAGATGTGACGCACTCCGGCTGAGTCGTTGGTCGCCACAGCAACAGTGCAGCTGTCAATCACTGAAGGATAAAAAGAAAAACAGTTAAAATGCATAACTTTTCTTTGAGTAGTTCAGTCCTCCATCTTTGCAGACAGTTCAGTCACCTTGACACGGGGCGGTCTGGCAGTTCTCCTTCAGACGCTCACAGGTTTTCCCCTCGAAGCCTTCGGGGCAGGCGCAGTAGAAGTCCAGCTCCATGCTGTGGCACTGGGCCTCGTTCTCACAGGGGTTCGGATCACACGCATCTGAGGGGGTCCAGCCAGAGATCTGAGGAAACCAAGACGAGAGAAAGATTATTACTTTACAATAAGGGGGACACAAAGAACAGACATTTCTTTAAAACTGCACAAACCAATATTTGATATGAACTCTTTATTAAATCCCTGTAGGTTCATCATCATGAGTGACACCGATTACCTAGTATTTAAGTGTATTTTTATTTTGGTTAGAAGGCAGACAAAGTGAGAAAGTAACTGCCTCTTTATCTGTTTATTACTTTCACGAGTTGGTGGAGACATAAACAGAGCCAAAACGAGTGTAAATATTGAGACTCAGATTCACCAGGTGCTCAGAAACACAACTCCAAATGACGCTAAAGTTACTCCACGTCTAATGGGTGTGAATTATCATATATGTTCACCATAACATATCAATGTTGTGTCAAAACGTGTCAATAATCAATACATCTAGGCTTGATTTAGTATGATTAGGAAAGTAAGCCTTCCATTTTATATTTATTTCTATAAGAAAGTAGATCCAACCAATTGGACTATTAAAAAGTTGAACTCCATCACTTCATTTCCAATTGGCAGTTCCACTAGATTAGTACGTTAACTTGCCAAAGGCCACTCACTGAAATGGTTCTTAACTAATTATTAAAACAAGTGAAGATGCAAGTAAAGCCAAATGAGCAGATGTTAAGTCTGTGCAGGTGACGGCTTAGCTTGGCTCGCGCCTCCGCCGCAGTTCAGAACAAATGGAAATTAAGTGGACGAGCAGAGTAAGCCTCAGAAACTGTCCCTAAGCTCATCAAGGGAATCTACGCTTTTGGTTTTACATCTGTGTGCCCCGCTAAATCTTGCAGGATTACTCTGAGACAGAAGCATGACAGACCAGAGAGAGCATGCATGAGAAAAAACAGCCCATTATGAGCACAAATATTGACTCTGGTCCAACATGGTGCAGAGCCGCAGTGAATACAATGAAGATAAATCATCCGTCATACCACCGTGACAGAGAAACTAGAGGCGACCGTGACATATTTTCCCATTTCTACCTGCAGCAATACCGAGGTTGGAGTAAAAATCTCCCAGTTTATGTAAACAGAAGCCTACTGTGCGTAAACTTTGTGTTGCACCCCTTCCCATTTAAGGTGCTGAACGTAGAGTTAGAGTAGGGTGAGGTCTGCGGTCACACACAGTTTATTTTACCTTAAGTGTTTTCGGGCCAGATACATTTTTTTCTTTGACTATTTGCCTGTGTGTGGTCAGGGCAGCGTGTCTGAGGGCAAGAGCGTCTATAAATCTTCAGCACATTAACGCGACTGTTTGGACTATTCACAGCACAAGGGACATTTCTCATTGCGGCAGACGGATCGAGGCTTTATCTATAGCAGAAAACCACCAGGCAACGTCATGTGAATTACTTGAGGTCAACTATAAATACATTCTGCAATAAAAAACAGACTTTTGATGGTCGATAGCAACATTAAATTGGCCTTACTCTTCTTTTACAAAGCAAATGGTTCTGGATATTTGAAACAAAACGTGTAAATCCATAAGGAAATAACTAGAATACTGCTTATTTAAGAAAGCAAATGCATGTTGGAGCAACTTTATCAAATGAGGTCCGTTTTTAACCTTTAAGAAAAAGCAGTTCACATATCATTGTGAGGCCATATAGTAATTCATCTGGAGCTTTTGATCACATCTCATTTTTAAAAGCATGGGTGATTCAATTTGTCATATCTATGTATTTTTCCCTCAGCAGTTTTTAATTTCTGACAATTTCATGGACACTAATTGCAGTTAAAGATCATGTGATTTAATCGAAACCTCTAGAAATCATAGAAAGTTCAGAAATAAAGCCGTTGGGTTCCTACCCCTTAAAGGGGCCCTATTATGCTCATTTCATGTTTGTATTTTGTGTAAACAAGTGTGTGGGAGAGACATTCCCACTGGAGTTTTAACCTTTGCAGACCATTTACATGCACACAAATATATATAGACAACACATTACAGGAAAGGAGAAACCCCCGAAAAAACGTAATAGGGCCCCTTTAACCCTCCTATCGTCTTCGTGTCCCCCCCCCCCCCCTTACTTTGGTGTTCGCGGTCAAATTTGACTGATGAAAGTAGTAAATCAGACAACAGGAGGGTTAAACATATACAATAAAGATAAAATGCATTTCAAAGGATGTCACTTTCTTTGCAATGATGCTAACATTTTCTTATTTGCAGCACAGGACGAAAAAGATACCAGTAGGCATTATTCATAAATCAAAGTATTATAGTTTTGATCCAACTAGGTGAACTTGAATGTTTTTACCAAAGTAGAGTTTGTTTTTTTAAACAAAATGACTTCATAATTTCAATTTGTTGCGCAAAAAGAAAACACCAGGGCCAAAATCATTAGGATACATCATTTAGGGTTCATTACTATTGTGATATGAGAGTCTAAACCTGCATTAAGGAGGCTGTTGTTGAATTGCAGGCTGTTTTTAACATTATTCAGACTCAGCTCTCTGAACTAAAGCTTCTTTTAAATGTTGATAAAACCAAGGTAATGCTCTTTTCAAAAGCTAAAAAGACACCAGAGCCTGTTGTGGATATTGTAACTGTGCAAGGACAAGTACTCAAAGTGGTTACCTGTTATAAATACCTTGGTATCTGGCTTGATGATTGTCTCACTTTTAAACTTCATGTCAATAACCTGCTTATAAAGCTGAGGGTTAGACTAGGTTTCTTTTTCAGAAACAAGTCCTGTGTCTCTTTTGAGGCCAGGAAAAGGCTAGTCACTGTGACCTTTTGACCTGTGTGGACTATGGTGATCTGGTCTATATGAATGCACCTGCCTATTGCCTGAACAAGTTAGATGCCGCCTATCACAACGCACTGAGATTTGTCACTAATTGTAAAGCACTCATCACTGTACCCTGTATGCCAAGGCAGGTTTGCCTTCACTTACAGTAAAGAGGCTCAGTCATTGGTTCACGTTTATTTATAAAGCCATGTTGGGTAAACTCCCGTATTATATCTGCTCTCTGATAACACAGAGTTGCAAGCAGCTATTGTCTGAGATCGCATGATGTAGTCTTGTTAGATGTGCCAAGAGCAAGGACTGTCTTGGGTTAGACAGCTGTTATGTGCGCAGCTCCACTTGCTTGGAACAATCTTCAGCAAGAATTGAAACCGCAATCTCATTCCTCTGCATGTTTTTAAAGCTAGGCTAAGTTAAATGCTTTTTGATACCATGGGTACTTGTAAATGTCGATAACTATGTACTATGTAAATATAATGTCCTTTATTGTTTTATGTTTGTTTCATGTGGAACCTATTTGCTGCAGGTCTCCCTTGAAAAAGATATATATGATCTCAAGGGACCAATCTGGTTAAATAAAGGTTTGAAATGAAATGAAAAAAAAGGTTATTGAGCCACCAATGCTGTCATCCATAGAGCCAATGACCAAATAATTACACTTTTTCGGGTAAACAAAGGAATACATTCATAATCTGACCTTACATGATCAATACAGTCCTATCACCTACAGTACTAAGAGAATAAGACCCCGTTTACACGAGAACAAAACGGGTTGGATCCGCATAGTTTCTCTTGCGTATAGCCCTTTCATTTACACGAGGCCGTAACAAAACGATAGAAACGGACCCCACAAACGATAACGGGTCCCAAGGTAGATAGATTTGCAAACAAAACGCTCTGGGGGTCCAACGGCTCCGTGTAATCGCCTCTATACGATCATTTCCTGAAAAAATAACGATAGCCCAGCCCAGCCCAGCCCAGCCCAGCCCAGCCCAGCCCAGCCCAGCCTCCCCCCACCTTTGTTTGTGCCTCACACATCCGGGGGGGATCTTATACTCGCTGCTTTTGGTGTATTTCGTGGCGGAAGTTACAGCGCCAGTTACAGGCCCGGCATATGTACTACAGCGTGTCCAGCGTGTGAACAGACACGTCAAATGAAACTAATACGTGTGAACGGAAGACTTTTTTGAAAACGCATACTGTGCATAAACGCAAACGTTCCCGTGTGAGCAGCACCTAAGGGTTCTCTTTCCTGGAACTCCTCATCTCTTCTAAAGAAATGAGTCAAGATTAGGAATGGGGAGAAACACAATGAAACTGTTCTGGACTTGAAAGGGGAAACTAAATCAGAGCAACACGGCGCAGGAGGCGTTTGTAATTTTGGCACTGCAGGGCAGGAATGTTCACCGTGCCATAGCAGGCATCAGAGCTCTGTAGTATGCGGGCAGAAATCCAGCGGCGCCTCATTCAGAGAGGCTCATATTTATAGTAGAGATGCTAAAACAGGATTGGCTCCTGACCAGCAATGTCCTCCATTCAGGGCCCAGGAGATTCAGTGGAGTGTCAGTTTCCTACCTGCTAACCTACATTAGCTTCCAACACACACTTCCATTATAGAAAGGCTGCAGCAAGGACACCGATATGTCGTGTCTGCATGAAACTTAATGATCAATCACTACAGAAGCTTGCAGTGAAACCTTGGCTTAGTTTATTTGGCTGGAAACATTACACAACTTTTTGTGTTGGTAGTTGGATTACATAACTGTGCTGCAATGACTACTGCAGATTGAGTATTTGCACAGCACCACAAGCCACTTAACGTGTTTCCTAAATCAAAATAGCCGTCAACTATGTATTAGTATTATATTCTTTTTACCATATCATCTTGGCTTGGATCATTTCCTTGGCATGTTTTGCCACATTCTGACTTTTGCCTATTGCATCTAAAGGGTATGAAAAAGGTTGTTGCTGAGCAGTTCACAGAAAACAGAAATCCCAAGGGCGAATCCTCGACTTAAGATATTGTTAAACAACAAAACGCAATTTTGTCGACTACTTCATTTAATCACCAGATCTGTCAAACTGAATGTCTCCACAAAGAAGTCAACTTTAAATCTTGTGTTTACCAGAGATGTGCTCATATGTTTTTGGAAATAAGTCGTTCAGCATGAAAAATAGCATTTAAAATCAAGAAAACTTAGTCGACTCAGAAGTAGACTAATCGATTAAGAGTGTGCAGCTCTAGACCTCCCACCAGTATTGACCTGTATGCAATTTAGTTTGTAGACTTTTATCACAAAAATACTTTCCTCTCCAGACATGTAATGTGTCACTAATGAAGTCCTAAGGCTGTTCAAAACAAAGGCTAACACCAGTGTATAATCCGTCACTGTATCCTCAATGATCCAATGTGACCTGTGTAACACGAGACCCACCTCACACAGCTGTCCAGCAAACTGCGGTGGGCACTGACACACAAAGTCGTCCAGCACGGCGTGGCACTGTCCTCCGTTCTGACACGGTCTGCTCTCACACTTGTTCCTCTGGATTTCACAGTGAGTGCCTACAAAGCCTGGAGGACACTGGCAGTGGTAACTCCTCTGGCCCGCCTTCAGAAAACACAAAGAGAGATGAGTTAAAGGTCCCCTAGTATACTGTTTTTCATCAATATATCACAGGTCTCAGATATATACAGAACATGTCTCTGAAGTGTTTGGCTCCAAACACCAAACAGATCATTGCAGCATTACCCATAATCCCCTCTGTTTCAGCCCCGTTTCCAAAGTGCTGATTCTCTGTCTGGTACTTTAGATGAAAATAAGGAGCCCCTCCCCACGCCCCTCCGAGAGAGATTTGGTTACAAAGAACACAATGGTTCTCTAGGAGGAGATTCAGGTGATGAGGTGGGGGGGGGGGGGTTATCTTGGTTGTTGATTGGCTAATGGTTACACAAGCCAAAAATCGTTATGACATCATAAAGTGGCCAAAATCTGATCAGCTCATTTTCAGACAGGTTTTTATAGAAATGGATCAAAAAGAGAGAGAATCTTTGTTCCTGAAACTTTCAGAGTCTCTTTCCACAGAGGGGACACATGTTGATGTAGAAGAGACATGAAGAAGAGGGGACACATGTTGATGTAGAAGAGACATGAAGAAGAGGGGACACATGTTGATGTAGAAGAGACATGAAGAAGAGGGGACACATGTTGATGTAGAAGAGACATGAATAAGAGGGGACACATGTTGATGTAGAAGAGACATGAAGAAGAGGGGACACATGCTGATGTAGAAGAGACATGAAGAAGAGGGGACACATGTTGATGTAGAAGAGAAATGAAGAAGAGGGGACACATGTTGATGTAGAAGAGACATGAAGAAGAGGGGACACATGTTGATGTAGAAGAGACATGAAGAAGAGGGGACACATGTTGATATAGAAGAGACATGAAGAAGAGGGGACACATGTTGATGTAGAAGAGACATGTGGATTTTGCACAATAGGTGACCTTTAAAGATGCAACGACAAACACAAGGTTGAGGAACGGAGGTGGAATATACATTTAATTAAAACACATCCATACCTTGCATGTTGCTCCGTTCTGGCACTGACCATGGCAGCCGTTGACGTCTGAACAGGAGGCAAAAGTTACATTTCATTATAAAACATTATGAATAACATGTTTTATTAACTTTTCCACCAACCTACAATGTGGGATGTGCACGGATTATCAGAATTTGAAAAAGAAATCACTAGTGAAGCCAAGAGAGTGCCAAAAAGACCTTGTATAGGTTGTAACTGGGCATGCATTGGATTCAGAAAGCGGGACTGGTCATGCATATTCGAATATGATTTGTTTGCCAAGACGGGAAAGCAAACGGGTTACCACATGTGGGAAAGGGAGTGACGCTAAGCTACACCTATGTTGTGAGTCCAGGAAGTGAGAGGTAGCCAGAAGAAGAGGACGCCAGTGGAAGAAGTGACTTTTAGACGAGGTAAATACTGACTGATGTCACAGTTTTGTCCGGACCATCCCCGAAAACAGTCGCAGTGATAGCCGCCAATCAAATTTTTGCAATAAGCGTTCACGCAGGGCTTTCCTGCACACTCATTTGCATCTGTGAAGGCAGGAAGTAAAGGGAGACCGAGTCCATCAATTGAAAACAAACCAAAGGAGAGGTCAACGAGAAAGAAAAGAGACCAGAAACCCAACCTTAGAAACCCTGACGGTGTCATCGGGGTTATTTGGTTAGTTAGGTCGTCTTGGAGACTGAAATATTCAACAGAAAGCTTTGTGTGGCAGAAGAGACATTTTGCATACAGCTAAATGTAGGATCCTGTGTTGTTTAGCCTTTATTTGGGAGTAAATAATGAAACCTTTACAAAAATACAATTTAAAAAAAGTAATAAAACACAATAATTTGGAAATAATTACAATAATAAAATAGTTATAGTCCCAATTTGTTTGTGAGTTTTATTGATAAGCCACTTAATCGATAAAATGCCAAAATGGGACCCTCTCATGTCCTTAGAGCCGGTGGTGACCGTACAAGTCTAAATACTCAAAGATATATCATTTGCAACACCCAGAAACACACAGAAGTAGCACCTTTTAAAAATATATAAGTAGCTGAACACAGAATTTCTTGCAGCTTTGGGAAAAATGTCAAAGCTTCCTAAGGCATTAAAATAGAAGAAACGCGACGTGGTGCTGGATGTGTGTGTGTGTGTGTGTGTGTGTGTGTGTGTGTGTGTTATACCCCTCGTTTTCACTCCACAGTAATTGCTGCCT
This sequence comes from Harpagifer antarcticus, assembly GCA_902827135.1. Taxonomy (NCBI): domain Eukaryota; kingdom Metazoa; phylum Chordata; class Actinopteri; order Perciformes; family Harpagiferidae; genus Harpagifer; species Harpagifer antarcticus. The sequence goes on from CADEHL010001421.1 coordinate 241,753, forward strand.
TTGCTTAATGTGAGCTTACCCCACAATAAGAACAAATAGAATTCGGTCTACAAATAAATCTATTAATTTGACCTATTAATTGAATTTGAATGAAACGTGTCCTGTTATGAAGCAGTCACATTAGATTGAAACTGAATTTAATTGGGACCCAATCAGTTTGGACCTCCCGCAGAAAAGCTTCAAAGTCACAACAGCTGACGCATTCATTTTTCATCTTTCGAAATGAATATAAAGAGAAAAGTCTTCAGTTTCCCTCAAAGACATCAAAAGTGTTACAACAAAGAAAAAGCAACTCAAATATTCACAGGAATGGAGGGGGGGGCAATCTGCAGGGAGTCCTGCTGTGCTCCCTCACACACACACACACACCTGTCCTCTCTGAAACCACACACACACACTCTGAAACCACACACACACACTCTGAAACCACACACACACACACACACACACACTAAGACAGGAGGCCAATGGCCACCTGTAAGCTGAGATCTGAGCTGGTAAGATGACACTGAACTCTGGGATCTCTTTCCTACCTTCCGACATACACACTCACACACACCCCAACTTGTTTACCAGTCGTAATCCATTTCTTGGCTGCACGCCGGTCACGTCCGCTTTCAGAGACAGGACCGCAGTGTTTCCCCTATATACAAATAGTGGCGGCGCAGCGCCGGCGCTGAAATATGTGCGCCGCTGCTAGGGGGCGACAGCCAGGTACCCAAAACTAATACTACAAAAAAAAAATGTTTGTTTTACTTTACATTTTTTTATTAAAATAATAAGTGTCGACCCTTTTTCATTTTTGATTGTTTGTTATGTGGATTTGTAGTATTTGTGTTACTGTATGTTCAATAAAGGTGTATTTTTGCTAAATCTTGAGACATTGCCACTGTATGTACTAGGCAGGGCCGATTTTTGGCGACACAGGCGGACGCCTAGGGTGCCAGATCTGGGGGGGGCTGCGCTGGTAGCTCTGGGAGGGGAAACATTTTTTTTGACCGTTGGGGCTCATCCTAATTTTTGGCCTTGATGTAACAACATTCATAATTAAGTAAATGTAACACCCTTTTCACCCCGGTTGCACTTTTCATTCGCCCTGTACGATGGGCGCTGTAAGTGATGAAAGTGGGGGATGTTGGCTTATCTGGCGCCCGCAGCTCACAGCCAAAGTGCGAGCGTGAGAGTTGTACCCCTAGATCAGGTCTCTAGTAATTGTGTGCTCAAAGTGCACCAGATTGAAGCATTTTACTTTCAAATGTTCAAAACAATATTCCCGGGAGGGGCATACCCCCGGACCCCGCTAGAGGATGTGACGTCCAATTTGACGTATATTACCTATGTCAATAAGTTTCTGTTTTTGTAGTGCATTTGTCTTTTGTAGAGATTTTTCATTTATTCTTTATAAAATCTCGCCGAGGGCAGCAAATTGTCAAGAACCGGCCCTGGTACTAGGCCTCAAGAGCCTTTCTTGTGCTGGCAGACACATAGAAACAAATTGGCGGGGCGCACTTCGCACGCGCACACACTAAAAAAAATTCCACGCGCTCCACGCTCACATTATGCTGGGCCCACGTGCCTTAGCACCGCTGCTATGACTCCATCCTAGGGGAAACACTGAGGAGCGATATAAAAAACCGATGCCACCAGCAGCAGCAAACAGCCGGATATAGACTCACTAGTAGCTCATAGAGTCATTGAGAAAAAAGAGCTGTGCAGCTGCCCAGGATATCAACAGTGTGCAGCGAGGCTCAGGTTGCTGTTGGCCAATTTTAATTCTAAAACATATATCCTGAGCTCTGTGCCGAAGTCTCAGAGGCCATTTCATTTGTTTTACGGCACAAACAGGAAAGAAACGGCTACAAAAACACGTCTCCCTGTAGAAATAAGTTTGCCAAAAAAGCTAAAACACAGGAAATCTTATACTTTTTTTTTGTGTGCTTCTCACCAGAGGCTGTTTGAAATACTGTGTGTTTACTGAAAGCATGAATCTCACCTATCTGGCAGGTCTTTCCCTCCCACTGTGGAGGGCACACACACTCAAAGCCATCCTCCAGGTCGACACAGGTTCCTCCCTGAGCACATGGACTGGACGCACACTCGTCCAAATCTGAGAAGAAAACACTCATAAACTCACGGTCTGCTTCCTTCTATCTACATGCAACATTCACACAAAGTGTTGGAGTTGAGTTAGACTTTAGGCACGTTTAAGAACATAGTGAAAAAGGACATGGAGAGGTGAAGAGGGTTGTGTTAAGAGAGCCTGGATATAATGAGAAGTTAACCTTCAGTTAGTAGGAGTGAGTGTTTGGAAAACAAGTTACAGACGTGTCTGGGAGTAAAAGATGTAACTGCAAGGATCAGCATTAAAAGATAATTTAAATGTACACCAGTTACTCACTATTGGCACAGGTCAGACCCTCCCAGCCTGGTGGACAGTGGCACTCGAACCCTGAAGGAACCTCGTGGCATGAACCGCCGTTAGCGCAAGGATTGGAAACACAGGCGTGCTCAGCTGGAGGGTTTAAAACAGAACAAAATTAACATTTCCTTAAAGATTCAGAGATTTCAAGGCATTTTCTTCACTTAGTCCCAGTACATATTAGAAATATTGCATATAGCATGTTCCACTAGTATCTATATATGAGTGCTTAAGTAATTGATGGGGTTGTAACTATGGATTGTTTTAATTCTTGATTATTCATCATCAAATAAACAGCACAATTCCACAGAGCACAAGATGACGTCTTAAAATTGCTTGTTTTATTTAACTAACAGTACACAACCCTATATGGCCAAAATGCAGCAAATATTCACATTTGAGAAGCACTGTTTTGGACGTTCTTGCTGTAGGAATCGCCTAATAAAAAGGACTTCCTTATCTTACTGAGCTTGTACCACAAAGGTAACAAAGCGGAAAGATGAAATGTTGTACATGACAGAAGAACGAGCCTGATTGAACAAAAACTGTGTGTGAATGTCCTTTTTCAAAGACAGCAGTAGCGTGGTTTCTCTCTCACCGATCTGACAGGTCTTGCCGGAGTATCCCTGCGGACAGGAGCAGTGGAACTCGTCTGGTTCTGTGTTCATGCAGGTTCCTCCGTTCACACAAGGGTGGTGCCGACCGCAGTAATTCAGATCTGGGGGAAGACGCACACGGACAGATTTGAGCATTTCTGAAGTGCAAAAAGATTATTCTGCAGGAAGGACTGACTGATGTTTCCTGGCACTGAAAACTGAGCCTTGTTACCATGCTGTACCAAGAGCACATTCTACAGTCTCTGGTTGAGTAATGATAATTCATTTAAAGGTGGGTTAGATCATTTTGGAGAAACCAGCTCGAGTGCCCTAGAATTTGAAAATATCTGCCACTTCCTTACAGAGCCCCTCCTCCAACACACACAAACGCGCACATGACCAATGAGGGCACGAGATAAGTTTGTGCCCAGATGGAAGGCTGACAGGCAGGTAGGCCATCCAGTTACTTTAGCCGGGCCGGCTCAGATGATTGGTCGTGCTTTTTACAGTACTACGGCTTCCACAGATGACTTTTTTTGTCAAAGCACTTAAGATATTCATTGCTATCGGGATGTTAAGAGCATTCCATGGAATATAACAAAAAGTGTTTCTCAAACTTACCTACCCCACCTTTAATCTTAAGATTTACTTTAGTCAAAATGTGTCAAGTTTTTTTAATGTGTTTTTTTTGGGGGGATGACATAGACGTCATAAATCTCATTAAAATATTTAAATGTTAAACATAAGGGATTTTATACACCCCCCATATACGTTTGTTCCACGCTTTTATTTGAGGAGTGTTATAGCCTCCTCATGGCTCCACACCTTCTGACTGTGTTAATTGGATCGACCCCGTGAGATCACTCTTTGTCCGTTTCACCATCCTATCGGAGTTCCCAGAAAGCTCGTCGGGATCTTCACTCGGTTCAGACCACCAGCTGTCAGCTCTGACAGGAAGCTCCGAGTGTTTTCACACACACTCTGCTGCACTGCATCATGATGGAGCCTTTACAGTATTTACAGATTGCAAAGCCTCCTAGATGTACCTTTATGGTTATTTTTTACATGTGCAGAAGAAACTCAACAAGCCCCCCCATCTGATCCCTGCCTCAGGCTAAAGGTCTAAAGCTGGTGAATAAGAGAGCAGGATCTGTCTCCACCGGGGATCTTAGGACCATTCTCATCCCCCGAAGAGCCCTCAGTGACGAAGGCATTCGGGGATCGAGTGTCCGTGCTGCTGCTCGGATCACACGGCAGTAAAACTATCCAGCTGAGAGAGAATTCAGACCGCATATGTAGGTAAGTTAAGGTACCTTTAGATGCAGCTTTTTTAAAGTTTGGTCTCCTAATATACAGAACAAAAATATCACCATCATTACATCGCCCTCTTGATGGGACCACATCATACTTTGTGATATGATTGGCATTGACAATATTACGTTTTGTTATTGATTTCATATTTTTCTATTACAGTGACAGTTATTTTCCCTCCATTTGTTGCCCAACAAAAACAAAAAAGGGCTTTTAGTATAATTCCTATTATTAATCTGCCAAAAAGTGAAACATTGTTCGCTTTATAAGATGTCAAAACTGTGTCTGAAGGGACATTTAGAAGCCCAAAAATAAAGAAAATCTGTTTATTATTTCATAAAACAAAGAATCGTCATCAATGTAAACCTGCAACTAGGAACATTTGACATAATAATAGCAATAAATCAAGATATCAATATAGTTGCCAAATATTATAATCAGGTAATTATGTATAAGATTAATCGACTGATCGTTTCAGCTCTAATAATAGTTTAAAATAACTTTCCATTTGACGGGAAGCTCAGGTTAAATGTTAACAGACATGCCTTCACTGTACTTTAAAGAGCCAGAAAAGACATTTCAATTCCAGCTGCAAATGACTGAGCAGCATTATTCTTGCAGTTGTCTACATGGTCATATGTGGCTCCTTCAAAAGTATTTTCTGTTGCACCTCTGCTCCGAGTAGCTCGCTCGTGTCTTACTCATCACACCCAGGCAGCTGTAGCTGGAGGGGACGTGCAGGACGAGAGCTGTGTGTGGGAGGCGATTAAAGAAAAGAAAACATGGACTTTTCCATACCTTTATCGCACAGCAGGCCGCCCCAGTTCCTCTCACAGTTGCACTGCCACGGGACGTTGCAGGTCCCGTGAACGCACCCCGGGAACAGCGAACATTCATCACAGAACTGCCCCCGCCAGCCGTAGTTACACCTGTCAAACACACACGCATAAATCACTCCACTCATCTAATCCCATTACCTGCTCTGAGGAATCCCTTTCATTGGCTGTTGAAAGACCTTTATTTTTCTTGGTTATTCATCAAAACAGTGTTGGTATTAGAAATGATGATATTTCGCAAAGTGTTGAAAGGTCCCTATTGAACAAGCTTTAAATGAGACCTCACAGCTTTTCAACTGTAGGATATACTCAAATGCATCTGATACCAATCTTAGGTAAAGATATAGCACTTCAAAAAGATGACAAATACATATATAAATGATTATTTTATATTCATATATATACAGTTGTTCTGTATGTTGTGGACATTTCCCACTTCTTGTGTGGATATATCCAAAAGTAAGTCAATGAAACCTGATGAAAACACACGATTTGTTACTCACTTAAACATTAAGGATAAGCAGACCATCCTGACTTGTCAAAAAAGGTCTTTAAGACCAGTGACAGGCTGCCCCAAAAAGCCAAGTGTCCTCTAAACCAAAGCCATCACTGAAGCTGTTTATGCACGATTACATCATCGTTACAAAGTGTGTAGGAAGAGGCCGATTCAGGACTCAAAGCACTGAGCAGCTAAATGCACACAAGAGTCAAAGACAGTGAACTTGTGTCTGCTTGAAGCAGTCGCGTGCAACCTGCCCACAGTGGAAACACCTAATATTGTATCTGCTCGTGTGTCAACCTATCCCACGGCCTTCTGCCAACTAATCTTAGTGAGGGTGACATTCCAGGGCAGGAGGGTTAAGAATACTTCCAGCAGCTCCTGTGCTCGGGTTAGAGTCTGCAGCTACGAGGGTGGCACGGCCGTACTGAGAGCAAGCTGGAGACGAGTGTGTGCGTGTGTGTGTGTGTGTACGATCCTGCAGCTTCACGACAGCGCTTGGCTATTCCAAGGCTTCTGTGTCGTCGAGCCAGTTGTCTCGTCAATTGACTGCTATTTTGAGTCTCCTGCAGACGGCACCGCTGTCTCTCTGAGAGACGAGGCCTTTCGGAAATCTCAGGCTGGGGGGGGGGGGGGGGGGGGGTAGTGTACGGGCATTGGGGAATACTTGGCATGCTTCTCCCACTGTATATGATTAGCTTCAGAGGGTCTGACAGCAATGTGGCAATAACACTAACAGACCTGGCAAGGAGACTCCTTACAGCTCTTTACGTTTGAAGGTATAAAAAAAAAGAGGTATTCTGTGGTTTAACTTTTGGCCACATTGATATCATCATTAGTCATGAAGCCCTCGCGGCATAGGCGTGATGTCGAAATGTTGACATGTCAAAGTTTGCAAAGTGGGGGAAAATTGTGTTACATTGCATAGCCAAGTGATTTTTGTGAAACGGCAAGCCTCTGACGGATATGTCAGAACAAGCCTAATGTGTGCTAATCAAAAGCCTCCATGCAGCGGCGCAGCAACAGGCACGCACCAGCAAACGAAGCAAAGCCCAAAAAGCTGCGATGAAATAGAGGCAATCAAAGGAGATAGCGAGGGATTGAATACCAGCTTTCTGCGGGACCCGAGGCTTCATTACATTCGTGCCACTGCAGGAAGAGTCTTTACTGCCGCTCTTCTATTCATGTCACTTTCCTGTTGACTGGGACTTGACATTTGGGAAGAATAAACGGCTTCCTCCTGTTGTCTGTCTGTAAGCTGGACTAAGCATCGAGGCAGACACACAGAAATTCCAAGCGGTTTCCTAAAACTGGTCATCCCCCTGTCTTTCCTCGGCTCCGAGCCAAAGCCGTTTCCTAATAAAGGAAGAAGTGTCTCTTTCCATCTGGCAGGTGGGAGGAGGGGGTTTACAAATGACGACGGGATGCACCACATCCTGGAAACGTGGACCTATGGGGCCAGTCTACGTCACTTTATCTAACTGTCATTTCCACTTTCAGAAATGTACATAGCACAGTGGGATATTCACTTCCCTTCCTTCAAGAAAGGACTGCAATGCGGATGGGGAGGGGATATGACAATTCCCAGCACGTTCACCAGTGGTCAAATTCACACACCGACGAGTTCCCTTTCTTCTGTCCGAGCAGCAGAGAGCTGATGAGATGCTTGGTATTCTGCGGAGGATTTCAGGTGGCTAAAAATACAAGAAGGCAGGCGCGGCTTTGCCCTTTTCTTTTGAACCGAGGTGAAGATGCCCACAAGGGAAGAGAAAGGCTGACACATAAGAAACACAGGCTTCAACAAGTGAAGGCGCCTCCGTTTGGCATCTAACAAACATCATTCTTGCTGTATTGCACACATTTAGCATGGGGTTTTAAGAAGAACAAAGCAACGAAATCAAACTGCATTGTGAACATCAGAAAGAAAGAAAAATTCTGAAGAAGAAAGGTCACATTTCTGTGTATGAATCCCGCTAATCTTACTTGCATGCCCCTGGGACGGAGCAGCTGCCATGTAACAGGTCGCAGCCTTGCTTGCAGATTGCTGAGAAAAAAGAGACCGAGAGAAACAATTCAAAAGGTGCCGTTTGAATTCCATTGGAGACATTTTCACAGTAAATCACATTATTATTATCTTTGAAAGAAGGTGGGGGGGATAAGAATGGAGGCGACGACATGGAAAGGTGGGCGGAGGAGAAGCTTGTTTGTTTGCCGTCGCTCTAACGAGTGTAACAAGACATGAGAATTCGTGGCACCCTGAGCGAGGAAGGGACAACTTAATAGCCTGCATGTACAACTCTTCCCCCTCTTAAAAACAACCCAGCCCCTCCTCCGTTCACCCTTTGTCTACTAAGGTCAGTTGGATGATTTATTGCGGCCCCCCACTCTCTCTAGCACCACCCACAAGCAAGACACTAGTGCTGCTAGTGTAACGATTTAAAATATTGCATTTCAACCATGAGTTTTGAAAATTGTACTTAACATTTTTTGATTTTTGTGCAGGAAATGTAGTCAAATAAGTGCATTCTTAACATTCATCTGTTTGCAACTTATATATATATCAATATTCCAATTCCTTGTATATAGACTATTCTGCACTATTTCTATTATATTCAATTTGATTGGTTTTATTGTTGTACACTTGAATCCTCCCACCTGTCCTGCAGTCTGAGCCCATCCAGCCGTCGAGGCACAGCTGGGCTCCCGACGGCTCGCAGCGGTAGTGTCCAAAGTAGTCGTCCCGAGGAACACACAGCTTGTTGCACTTGTGGCTGTAGTAGTTTTCGTCGCAGCGCACTCGGATGCGGTAGACGATGCGAGCCACGGGTCCGTCGTGCAGGATGGTCTGCCAGGAGTCTCCGGGGTTGATCATACCGGTGCGGATGCTGCGCTCGATCAGCAGCTCCTCATCAACTGAAACGAAGAGATGATGAAGGCAAATCAGTCACGTCAAAGTTGGGAATATATGTGTTCTCATTTGACCACAAAACAAGATTTTAAAACACCCCCTACTCTCCTTACAAATCACCTGCAACCAAAGAAGACTGAAGAAAAGAATACCAGGATAAATGTTACAGAAAGGACTTCGGAGCATAGGTACCATCAAGACCCATTCCTACCAAACGACTAGGGGTGCACTGCTGTGGCTCAGGAGGTAGACCAATCAGAAGGTCAGTGGTTCAGTCCCGAGTCAACATGTCGATGGGTCCTTCGGCAAGATCCTTAACCCCAACTTGGTCCCGATGGCCAAAAGGTGTGTGAATGGTTTAATGGCGACTTGTATATGGAAAAGCTCTTTGAAGTGTTGTATAAACTGAAAAAGCGAAAAATAAGTGTATGTCGATCGATTTACTATTTGACCAAATTGTTTCCCTAAGGATTTGGAAGAGACCAAAACAATTATAAAAAAGGGAAGAAATATTGGATGTCGTGAAGTGGACAAAAACACGACTAATTGATTGCTAATTTCATTCTGTAGCTGCTGGATGTGCAAGTAATCCACTATTCAATTTCAAGTTGCTCACAAAAGGGCCAGAAAAAAGTGCTTCAGCTGTCAATGATGTCATAAATTCATCAGAAGATTATATACACTACGATCTGTGTGTGTTAGCATCTCAGCAATAAGACAATCCGTAGAAAATCCCACTAAAAGCCAACATCGAGCTTAACGTAATAAGCCTTCATAACTGTTTTAGTCCGTCTTCCCAACAGGAGGAAAGCAAACACTCAAACAGACCTACGAAGGCCCCCATCTGTCATTGCATTTAGTAACAAATAGTTATTTGAAACACAGAAAACCGACAATGATGTGGAATCTCCCTTAATCTGATGTAAAGTCACTCCTTCACAAGACGAGGGGATTGGTATTCAGCAGAGGGAAGCTTTGATATCACATTATGTGCCTGTGTGGAAAGTACCCACTGAATTTTAAGTACGCAATTGAAATTCATTGTCTGCAAATTGATCTATTTTCTGGTGAAGGCGCACAACAGCGGTGCCTCTGAGCTGTCTGTATGTGCACCGTCATGTCGGGAGGTTGCTACCATTTAGCCTCCAGCGCGCCAACGCTCCCATTAAACATTGTTTGCCTCCGAGGTGCTCCGGCTCGAAGAAAGAAAGCAATCTTTATCACAGTGGGATCGAAGCCGGCAAACAATCTCTGTGGAAATAGGGGGTCTGCGATTTCCTTTTTCTTCACTATGGCTTTGGACTGCAATGCACCATAGACATTTTGAAGCAGGAACACACACACACACACACACACCTTCCTCTGCTGAGGGACTGACACAATGTCAGACAGAATTAAGCAACAATAACAGAAATAACCCCCGGCAGTTGTCAGATAGAGAACAATGGGCTCCGGGCCCACAGTCCACTTGGTGTCTAAACACTGAGCCCGGCCGCCCAGTCCACTCCACTTCCTGCTCGATAAACACAAGGAAAACAGCCGGCTGCCTTTCCTGAGAACACAAGGGGTAATGGAGGGGTGGTGGGGGGGAGGCGCACTGGAGGACGTGACGCCGGAGGAGAGGAATCTCACTGACAACACGCTGATGGGCTCTTACGTAGGACAAGACATCAGGCCGGTGCTGACTCAGGCTAAAGAACACCTTTCAGTGTCCCACACACCGTCATGAATTTCAACATCTCACTTTGTTGCAAATTCTTTTTGCAGGCATCACTGAAGGGTTTCTCACCAATTCCCATACTTTTTACTTGGGAGGGGATGGCGAGAAGGGGGATCAGAGAAAGATTGCATGCCCAAAATGTACCTTTGCTTGTAACAAAAATGAAAGCAGAGGCAACAGTAAAAACATTTCCATATAGATACAGATGTGCCAAGTGGTCACAAAACTACCCGATACAACTCCATGTCTACCAGCTGCAGTTCAGGATGATCAGAGAACTAAACTGCCTTTAGATGGATGCTTATCTTAAATTAAAGTATTTGGTGGTTCTATTGTATTGTTTCATCAATATGTGGTTGGATGTGAGCCTGCAGATTCCTGTGTTGTCTGGGTTTGTCCAAAGGAAATAGGTGGAGATCCAGTTCTCAGTGCGAATAGGAAGTAAACTAAAAACCAAATTAGTGTTGTTGTCTCTAGTAGAAACAAGGCCATGCGAAATGTGACTGCTGGGAGTCTTAAAATGTCACAACATCAAGCTTTTCACGCGATCAAACGCCAGCTCTGTCAACAAGTAGCAATTAAAACTAGGGCTGTCAAACGATTACAATTTTTAATCAGATTAATCACAGCTTAAGCATTAATTAATCATGATTAATCACCATTCGAACTATGTCCAAAATATGCAATTTCTTTATCTATATTGTTGTGGGAATGGAAAGATAAATGAAAGAAGGCGGATATATCCATTTCACATACACAGTATGTATGTATGTATGTATGTTTATTATAACATTGTTCTGTGTGTCAAAATGAAAGACAGCCCACACACCTATCAATCATCAAACCGTGGCGTCTTATTTCATTACGTGTTGATTTCTATCAACACGTAATGTTGTATCGATAGAGATGTACTACAGCAAAAGTATTCTCCGTCGGGACTTCCTGCAACAACACCACGCCGTTATCTTGATTCTGATTGGCCAGAAGACATTTATCAAAGATGTTCTATTGAGAAGACGATCACTACGTGACAAAAGTTTTCAAAACCGTTTCTAATCTTAGGTATTTCCAGACAAGCGGCAACTGAAATCAATCTTACTAACTACTGTCTGTGCAATTTACTCCACGCGAGTTGGCGGACTTTATTTTGCTTACTTTAACATCATGTTTCATGATGGGGCTAAGTAATTTCTTGGTATGGCTGTAGCCTACCCCAGCCATACCCTGGCGCTGCCACTGGTGGGATGTATGGGGCGGGCCATTCTGCACATGCGTTAAATATTTTAACGCAATTAATTCAAAAAATGTATTACCGCCATTAACGCGATAAGCATTAGTTAAAACAAAACCTATTCTACTATCACGCACTATGACTCCCTAAAGATGGGTTGTGGCTTCCCTGAAAGTGTTAAATATGGTAAAGTATTCCTTTAGAATCACCCAATAAACAACAAATAAGGTCCATCATGTTATATCTTGAGTATGTGTATTAAACAAAGCAATTTTTTTGACCTAAACCAAGTATTTGCTTTGATACCAAGGGACAATTAGGTGGCTTTCCTACACGTCTTTGTAACAAATTCGTCTTTGATCACAAACTGTGAAACTCAAGCTCTGATTTCTCAAATGAAATGTTTGTGAAGTGATGCATGTGCCGTGACATTACATATTAAACTGTGAAAACAAATCAAAAATAACATAATGAGTGTGACCTGCAGGACAAAGGCTACAATCGCTCCTGCAACTCGCTGCGACCCTGCAGACGTTTCCCACTTCAAGCAGACGCCCCTTGTGATCTCTCTGTGAGGTTTGAAAGGAGCATTTGTTCCAGACGCTTGTGTTTCTTGAACCCATGACATTAAGGTTAAAGTCAGCTGATGTCTGCGACCTGACCGCAGCCTCAGTGCGTCTTTTAAACAGCATCCAACACAGAAACAATCAAACCTGGGTGAGCCTAAAAAAAATAAAAAAATAAATCACATAATTCTTACTTTGATATAAAAGCAAGGAACGCGTTTCCTTTCTAATCTTATGCCAGTTAATTGAATCAAACAGGCATTTATTTTGCTACCTTAAAGCAATTTGGCTGAGACTGAAGTGCGAGTGGCAGAAAATCAATTGGACGTCTTCTTAAGCAACATTAAGGCCTTACATCCATCACAAACATCTGAGCTAATTACTGTGAATCTACACAATTACATGAGGCTCTGCGACTACACAAGGAATGCAACCGCCTAATCAAAGCGCTATGATGTCAAATCTATTTCTTCTCCATTGTCTGCGTCCGCGAGTGGAAGTGCGTTTGAAGTTGTGGACAAAACAGGATGTAATGACCTCATATAAATAAAATAGCAGCATGTTTAGACTAGAAAAGGACAGTATAAATACATTCATGTACATATTTCAATGTACAGAACGCTTGAGACCCGTGAAAAATGTCACCGCGTCCACGGATCAAAGCTACATGCATTCCATACACAGACATTTCAGTCCTCAATGGGTCCTCTTCCTCCCAGACTGGGCTACTGCTCAGACGGGAAAAAGGGGTTATACAGGAGTCCACCCAGCGGACATAACTGAAGGAAAACAGGATACAGCTGGAGCGCTACAGCCAACACAGCCGAGGAGAACCAAGACGTGAAGTCTATATGAAGCGTCTTGAGGGGCTACAGTATACGGTTCAACATGTTTTCACCTGCTACCTACAGGCTTAGAGCAAACACTTCATTTACAACATGAATACACATTGTGTGATTTAAAGAAGTGAACAGGAAGTGTCATACGCTCATTATTTGGAGTTTTACTTTAACCACATTTTTGAATGCGGGGTTGAAGCTCACATTCAAGATTATTTTCAATTCGTCTAAAGATTATTCGACTGCTATGTCAATGGAAACATCGGAAGATAAAGAAAGAAACATCTCTTATAATACTCCAAAGACTAGCTAACATATTCAATGTGTTATGTCTGACCAACATTTTTGCTTGAAATTATCGATTAAAATCTTAAAAAGCAACCATCACAGTCAATGCTGCTTAACATATTTCAAACGATGACAAGTCCTTTTAGAAATGTTACTTAAAATCCTTTAAAACCACATCCATTTATTTCTCTGTTAATCACAGTTAATGAAAGCAACAGCAGTTCGAGGTGAAGTTTAGACTTACTGTTGCGTGTGCCGTTGTCCCAGTCCCAGGCTTCTACGATCACCGTGTACGACCGCTGGAGAGGAAGGAAGAAGAAGAAGTGAGTCAGGTGAACATCTTGACAAATCAGGTTTTTTACTTCATATCCCCAACACATAGAGCAAGAGCTACTTTCTGTGCACGTACTGAGCGATGAGACTGATGTCCTTTGGAGTAGCAATGCCTCAAGTTGCATCTAGAGCGAATGCATGGTACAAACAATATTATAAAACCTGCTGTATTATCAAATATTCTCGATTTGAAGTCTCCTTTTCTTTCAATGAGCACTAGAATTAGTCAAAGCCCACTTAAAGTCTGACATTTTAAACATGATCATTTTAGTATTTAATTATAATATGTTTTTGTAAATACTAGAATAATCCCATGACATCAAATTAGGCATGAAGTCTCGTCTACTCTTCACGGTAAATGGTAAATGGACTGTACTTATATAGCGCTTTATCCAGTCATTACGACCCCTCAAAGCGCTTTACATACTACATGTCATTCACACCCATTCATACAGAGCAGTACCACTTGCTCTAGGACCTAACATTCACACACATTCACACACCGTTGGCCATCCGGAGCAACTCAGGGTTAAGTGTCTTGCCCAAGGATACATCGACATGTTGGCTGCACGGGCTGGGATCGAACCCACAACCTTCTGGTTGAAAGACGACCGCACTCCCTCACAGCCACAGTCGCCCCCCACGGTAAAAAGGGAACATTTAGAACAGCATTTGTTATGTTGTTCCCAAATGGACTAATAAGTAAACATGACCTTTTATCAAAACGTCCCTCTTATATAGAGAGAATAATGTGGATGATCTTGTTGGCGATGGTCACACAACTCTTCTACAAGCTTCAGCTCACACAAACACGATGCATAATCGATTTCACTGCTACTACAGAGTCTCGTATGAAACTTGGCCCCGTTACTCCGAGGTGCGCTTGAGTTACACCGTCAATGAAACCCAATAATACAAAGATAAGAGAGCAACATACGGTAAGTACAACTGTGGGAAGAAGCCAAGAGAAGCTGCAAGAGTGAGATGTGGAGAGGACATAAGAGAACGGCAAACGGCCTGCAGACTTTCCTCTAGGTCAGAATGCGGTGGAGCTGCAAGAACCCTGGAAACAAATGCTATGTGTCATTGAGTTCAACGGACATCAATGCAGACACAATCTGCAAAACAAGAGTTACGCAACTCTGTATGGATAGCTTAGCATGAAGCCAATTAACAGAGATAATTGAAAGCTAGTTTTTAACGTCTACACTTTTTTCATGTCAACATTTCAAACACCAATATATACAGTATAATGTACTGATAATCGTGTATGATAATATTTGGTTTTGTGTATGTATTTCACATCTAATTGTATTTTTATATAAGCCATAAAGGTTATACCACACCCTAACACACTTTGTGTCATGTGATTGGCTTTTTGTGTGTATTACAATTATTTAAATCGGAACAAAAACTGAAGTATAAGTTTTCTGAAATTCCACCAGGACTGTTTTAAAAGAAGAAAAAAAGCAGGTCGCCATGTTTTTAGGAAAAATAAAGCCTCAGCAGGTTTGATGTACATTAAGGAGGTCACTTTGCCAATATTGGCTGTCTGAGATGAACTCTGCCTGGCTTTGTCCTTGCTTGTCAGACAGAGAAGTAAATCAGCAGCTAAGGGGATTATCAATTATTATTATGAATTAGTTTATTAATCAATTAGTGGATCATCAGAAATGGTATGAACAAGAAGGCTGACCCATTGCATAATGACGCAGAAATGTCAATTAGGGGGATTTTATATAGTTTTAAGGAATCTGTTTGGTTTGAATTGTTTATTGAAGATGTTAGCTTGAGCTCTTGTAAAATAGGATAGCTACTATTATTGTCTGACTTATTGGACTATTTGATTAATAAACAAACAGATTATAAATGTGTGACCCAAGTTTTATCTGGGACACCATTTACTAATGCACGCATCACAGTGCCTCAAAATACAGTTTTGATTTATTTAGCAATATAACAAATATTATTTCATTTGAAATATTCCATGCTGTCAATTTAGGTAAACACTTTAACTAATATTTGATGGTTGTTTGGAGGGGTTGCTCCGACTAATTATTTGCAATGACGTAGCAAAAAACATGAGCCGACACTGGTTTGAGTAAACATGAACACACAGATGGAAACCAAACAAGCTAACCAGCATCAGAAGAGTAATTTAGCTGGTGTGCTGCAGGGCACACTGCTAGGCAACCAGCTGACCTAAATAACAGTCATTACGTCACCACCAGTGACAGTTGTAGTAGCCACAGAGTGACTGCTGTGACCTCTACTGTAATGTCATTGATAGGACGTTGGCCGGGGGGGGTAAAAAAAAAAAAAAAAAAAGCATAAGGCAAGTATTTGAAGGACTTCAATGCTTCAATGAAGCGGGGAGGAGAAAACCCAGGGAGGGGGATTGGATGTGTGTGTCAGTCTGTGTTGTTGATCTGGGGGACCAACAAGCTGGTAGGCTGGTTGCTGCTGGGCTGTGGGATTAAGAAGGCTTGTCTGGCTGTGGGTGGTGGTGGGAGGAAGGGGAGGGGAGTGTTATTGTGGAAGACCATGGGTGACAAGAGAAGGGAATAGAAGATGACAGGAGAGGGGTGAGCTAAAGGGCTTGGGTCGGACCTTGGACAACGGAGGGGGGTACAACTGCATGAGACTGTAGCTACTGGAGAGACACAAGAGGCCACAACTAGGCTTTGGTTTGGGGAGGTGGGTGTGGACGAAAGGGCTATGGAAGAAAGAAGTGAGTCTGGGGGTTTGGCGACACTCGTGCCGCAGTTTCTGGAAGCTCTGCCAACCCGTCCGACCGCAGACGCACAACAGATGCAGCCTCAAAGATGGATTATTTGACATGAACGTGATCATCCCACGACATGTAGCTCGGCTTCTGACCTTTCCACCCAATCCCCCTCCCCCCACCACAATAGGGTGGGCGAGCTGCCCCAGTCTGAGCATGTGGGTGGGTGTGTGCATATGCCAATGCATACAAGAGGGACTTTGAGTGGCAATGAATGAATTAGTGGCAGGAGACCTTCGGATGATGCCTGTATGGGACGACTGTGCAAGTTTTGCAGACAAACCTCGTCACAAAGCAGAACCAAAAGATCAAGGGAAGAACAGGTCGCCGTATTGTGACCTCCAGCACCTAAAACCCTGCTCCCTTGCATGCCTACGTGTTGTAATTGTTTGGGTAAGTAGTTCCCAGAGTGGGTGCATGTTGGGTTGAGCAAAGCCACGGACTAGTCTGGTTTCCCACAGACCATCCCACTCTGTGATTAGCTGGATTAAGTGACAGCTGCCCAAATGGTTGGAACAAGATAGATGGATGGGCAGGGGGATAAAGGGGAGGTGTGGGGGAGGGAAGGGGGAAAGGCTACTGAACAAAGGCCCTTGTCCCAACATCATAACTCACCCCCATCCCAATCAAAACCATTGTCCACGAAGAGACACAGTCAGCACGAGGACAATTAGTGTCAGCATGTGTGCTGCTGAGCCTGGGCAGTCAATCGCAGGGCAAAGTCAAAAAAGCTTCCAGTGGATCTCGCATGAGTCTTAATGTTTTTACCAATTACAAAATATCAGAGGTGTACCTTGATTTCATTACCAGCACGTTTTGATCTACTCAAAAAACATGCGTCCGCTACATTTGACAGAGTGAACGACTTTATCCCAGACCACGAAGAATCCTCTGTCAGTCAAACCTCCAAAACCCAACCAGGCCTATCCCCTGATGGATAAGAGGATTTACTCAAAGAAATCCTAGTTTTCAAGTCAAGAAGGGGGGGCATGGTTATTCGTCTTGTTCTCAGTGAATTTGTGTCAAAAGATGTAACCCTCAAGTGCCCTCTTTGCATCACTAAGCACAAAATGGACCAAACGTCAGTGATGGATTAAATTCAGGTATTCAAGGCTTGTCTTGGGAGAGCCACAGGTGTAGGTTCCCACGCTAGATCAGGGGTGAATTTGTAAGTGGAAGGTGGCCATTGAAATACATTTTTAAAAAAGGGACAGGGAACAGGGAGAGGTAGCAGTGGGAAGTGGAAGCCGGGGCAGGTTGGGGTCACTAAGCATGGGATCTGCACACTTCTTTTTCAAAAGAGGGGTCAGCCCTCTGCATGTGGGGCGATGTGCATGTTTGCATTCGAAGAATACTAAGAATGTGAGATCCAGGCCTGGTGTGTAATCCCATGGGAGACCCCAGTCTGCTAACAATTGGTATCAAGGGAAGGCTGCTTTGTAGATCTGTGGTTTGATTGACTTATTTCTGCCTCTTAGGGAAAGTGGGGACCTCAAATTATTTCTAGGTTCTGTTCTTTAGGCAACTATAAGAATCACTGATGTTTACTCACAATAAAAACACACCAAGGTTGAGTTACTTCAGCACCCATGTCATGGATAGGTGACCTGAATTTTCACCTCCCTGTAACATCTGATTTATTGCCTTCTGATGGGACATGAGGTCATCACGATTCATCCCGTGGCCAGTAATCGCTGCATGTAATCTTCATTAATCTGTGATGTCAATCCCAGCTTTTGGTTTTTACTCGGGCTGAGTCTACACTATTCCAGTAAGGGCAATCGAGCTGCGCCATCGCTGCACACAACACCATGCGATGCACCGTCTTCAGACACTCATCTTTGGAATTACTGGGCAAACTATAGAAAAGCAACCACAAATGGGCAGTAATTAGGAATTATAGAATGAAAGCCATCCCATAAAACGATCCTAATCTATTCTGAAAAGTCAGTTGCATCTTTGATTCTTATTAGCAGTTAAGACGTACGGGAAACTAAACAATTTGGTAGAATTAACTCCCAATGATACCGAGGGTAATTAAAGAATTAGACAACAAAACAGGCTGAACGTCACAAAGTCTAGACACCCTCTGTGATTTCAAATGGGAGGGGGGATTGTTTGGGGGTTGGGGTAGCAGCGTCTTCCAATCAAGGGTGAAAAGTAGAAAAAGTAGATGTGTGCTGAACCATCTTCACATCACTTCTCCCTGGAGGGTGGACCCGAATGCAAATCTCTCTCAGTCTAGCTCCTCAATCTGTTCAGAGGCAAGGATCAAAGACCTCCAGTGGCAAAAGCCCTGTGAGGATGGTGTTGGCAGGCAGAGGAGTATAAGTTGGAAAGGTTTTGACCCTTTTTGTCATCTATACTAAAACATATCTGTATCTTGCATGTTCCAGGATAATATATTAACAAAATTGGACCACAACACATTTGAATTTTGCACAGGAACACATCTTCAAATCGTTTTGAAAAGCATCCAAAAATGGGGTGAGTCATTAGTCGAGTGACTGATTGTTGTAACTACACTCAAGACAAAAGCCAGAGTGCTTCCACCAAACAAGAACAGTCTGTATTTTACGTGCTCAACGAAATCCATCCCATTGTCTTCACCACGTTCCAGCGCATCAAACCTCCATTAAAACATTTTGCAAGCCAACAGCACTTGTTTTTAAATACTGCTACGTGACAAAATATGTAGACAAACCAGATTCCATATCCGGTTCCTTGACAAGCTCATCTGACCAATACCTTAAGACAATATGCATAAACACTATTAGAACTACAGCATGGTGCATTCAGTCATGTCATTGCTGGGTAGAGAGTTTTAAGTTCTGCACACAAGTTTCTTGGCAGAGTCGTGGGCCAAGAGATGCAAGGCATTTGGCTGGCGTGTGTGTGTGTGTGTGGTTGTACATACACACACACACACACACAGCTACTATGCCAACAGGGTCATTACCCATGCACTTCCAATACAACAAACCCCTCCCCTCCTGGTGCTAATTACCCAGCTTGATCCAAGAGTATGCAACATGTCAAACAAACCGCAACACATGTGCATTAGCATATATGACATGTGCAAGTGAAGAATGTCAGTAATTAAATGTTCGACAGAGTCAAAAACAAACGGGGTTAACTCCTGTTTGAACTTGTAAAGGATGCACAAACTGAGCTGAATGTCTGATATGCTTCAAAATGGAAATGTCAGTAGAATAGAATTCAATGGAACAAAGGGCCTTGATTCATGCCTAAATCAATGACTAAGAGATGTGGTAACATTCTTAGTTTATTAGCAATATACAAATGTGTTAAACAATCGATAGGTTCATTGAATTTACACATCTGTTTCTGCAAAAGTAATCATGCAAATATTTTCAGTGTCTCTGAAATAAGACATTCAGCAAGAAAAAAGTGTTTAGAAAAATGACTATTCAGTAAAAGGAAATCTTAGTTTACTCGGACCGAAAGACCAATTCATTGACTAAGAAAATCTTAACACACAGCTCTTACTGCTCTCTAGGGAAAGCCACCTTGCAGAGCTACAAGTGTGACAACAGCTAAACGAGTGAGAAGTGTTTTGACCACATTTCTAGAACCACAATGTAGTAATACTTTCATTTGTATCTATTTTTAAGTAAATGTAATTATTTGAATTATATTATTATTATTATAGAGACTGAGCAAGACCACGGCTAAAGTAACCTCGAACCAGTCTTATAACAGAGTTTGAAAAAAACCATTTATGTCTATTTGATTGAGATTGTGTGCGGGCAGATCAAAACAAGACTTTATATTATATAGTACAATTATTTAGCAACCAACCGCTGAGTTGACAATATGCTTCCCGTTTACACTGGGCATGCCCCATTCATGACATTAAGGTCATGTGACACAACTTTTCAGGTGAGTATGGAAAGAAATCATCAGTGAGTAAATTGCAGTTTTTAAAACAAATGGGTGTGGAAGTAGCCTCGGAGCTCCTACAGCAGGGGGGTCAAACTCAAATACACAGTGGGCCAAAATAAAGAAATGGTGTGTGGAGGACCGGACTGGTTCAATGTTTATTGCAGAACTTATTGAAATGAACTTATTGCACATTAAACCTGGAACTAACAAAGCTTAAATTATTGCCTATAAAAACAACATGAAACATTTAAATAATCAGTTGCATTCATTTCTTATGGCTCTATCTGCAGCTAAGAGTCATTTGTCATTTTCCCACAGGCCAACAACAGCTTCAACAAAACTATTCCCCTCAAAGAGAAAACCAAACATGCCCTGTTGTCGTGAGAAAGAAAGTGCAGAAGGAAACATCCGTTGAAACTCCGTGTGCTGCTCTGTGATGCTAGTTCAAGCAGATACTTGGCATCTCATCTTGGGTGCAAAGTCATCAATGTTTGGGCTCAGGCTCTGAGCTGAGGAGACCCTCAGGATGGAGTGAAGGTGTGTGTGCAATATACCGGCGGGACAGATCTAATAGCGATTAGAAATTATCCTGCGGGCCGAAATTAAATCCTCCAAGGGCCTGATTTGGCCCCCGGGCCTTGAGTTTGGCACATGTCCGATGCTTCAGAAACATTAACAGACTTATTCCTGATCCAAAGGAACCGCTAATACACTTGTCAGCCTCCAGCCGAGAGCCATTATCATATCAAACGGGTTCACCGGTACAGTGACAATTTAACTGCCCATGTAACGACATGCTTTAATTACCCCCACAAGGAGCCTCTGGCACCTGCACACCGTTCGTTTAACAAGAGGCAGGGGACGCAGCGGGCAACAGCAACACGCAACCACCGTGTGTTCATACAATATAATCAATACAGACAAAATGCACATTACTACGCAGATGTGTTGTGCAGAAACACCTCAGCAGCCAGCATGCAATACTTTGAGTTACGCTATCAGAGGCTACAACTGATGTTTCAAGTCATGCAAAAAATATAAAAATGAGTCGGATGTAAGGAGAGTGTGGACATGATTATAGGCGATGTGTTTATCGTTATTGTCACAAGCCACCCTCACCAATCAACAGCATTTAGAATCAGAAGGATGCTGTAGTGGCTTCCAGTCCTCTCAGCATTGATAACAGAAGATTCGAGTGAATATTATTTAGTCACAATTAACGTAGTGACAATGCATCACTGGTAACAAGCCTCCTCTACAGCAGAAGCAGCCTAAATCTAAATCTGCAAAGCTTTCACTTAAAGGGTTATGCTAATTGTCAGATTTATACTTGTGTGCGTTTCCAGTAGGACATGCTTTAAGTGTAAAGAACACATTATCTCTCATATTGACTGTTTCAACATAGCTATCAATCTACGGTGCACCTTTGAAAAAGTAGTTCTTATACAATGCGTGGAAATACTCTGATCGTTGATGAAAATGCATGCGAGGAAAGGGGAGAATGGCATGTTTCTAACCCAGTCAGGGTGTTCTCTTATTTGGTGCTAGGTAGGTTTTTGAAATGCACAAATGTATGTTTGAAGCACTGAAAAGTAAGTCCTCTTACAGCTTGCCTAAACATACACACCTACATATTTCAACCACTACCAAAGTTATTTGTTACTTGGTATTCTTATTGATTGTTTTGGACTAATAGAAGTCCAAACATTGTGATTCAGCCCCGACTCAATCCCAGTCAAAAGACCTCATATTGAACAGCCTTAGCTATATGTACAGTAGCTGATTTAAAAAACACTCCTTTAGCCTTGGATACTGCAGATATAAACACGCAGTAGAGCTTTCTGAAGTGTCACATGAGCTTGGACCCAGGAGAGCACCCTAAGGAATACCTGCACCATCACAACAAAAGGACTCACGCAACATCCCACCGCCATAATGTTTGAAAGCGGTGCTATCCTTCCCTTCGTTCACCTGGTCGTATCATTGTGGGCTTGACTGCAGAGGATGTGGCACTATGGTTAAATAATGGGACCATTTACAGGAAACCAGCACCGAGGACCAACTAGGTCCCTCTTGCATCATCTGTACACAGGGTCCTCGTGAAAAAACATTTACATAACCAGTTTGAATGCTGGTTACAGTCAAACAGTGCAGTGGTTTGCTTAAACTTGCAATGAGTGTATTCATACATTCTCGCTGCAGGATATGTTTAAACGATTTTGAATACCTAAGCTTTTAACAAGCTAAAGGGAACATCCATGCTCTATGGCATACTCATGATGGAATTTGACACCACACACTTATTTCCTTCATCGCCACCTTTCAGCCACATATCAGAATTACTTAAAGTATGAAAGCTAACAAGACATAACTTTAGGACAACTTGTGTTGATACAATTAAACTTCTGGATGTAGCTTTTCAAGATAACTGGGTAAGGAGGGCAGCACCAGAGGGACAGTTGTGCATTTTGGCTCATGCAGAAATTTGTCAGAAATGAGTGGAAAACCAATGAAAACAGCTAAAAAGCATCACAAAAAAATAATCAAAATAAAGTTGCAAAGGCTCTTAGCATTGAATGAGAAACTTCCTCCACACAACAGCTACATTCTAAATTTGCCAGGTCCTAGTTTGAACTCGATGTGTATGTTCAACATAATGGAGCAAGTTAAAACATCATCATCCCCCGAGGCACCGAGAAGGAACACAACTTCTAATAATTGGAGCATTAAAGCAGCGACTTCCCACTCGTACATGCTGTACCTTTGGTGAAATCACAGAATGAACAAAGCAAAGTGTTCTCAGAGGAAATCCTCGCAGCCTCGACACCATAACACACACATCCATTTAATATCGAGAATGTAGTCGGAGTCAGATGGCGCTGACAAGAGTTCAGTCCACGCGGGTTTCCACAGGGCAGCTGTCCAGATCACACAGTCAATACTACACTGCATCTCTGTTGATGAGCAAAGCAACAACACCGATGTCTGTCAGGCGAGCAGGCTCTGACGACAGGCATCGGTACGCTAGATCTTTAGGACACAAAATGTGCCATGTCTAAGGAGGAAGGCCTGCTGGGAAGGAGTCAAGAGTAGGAGTGATAGTGATTTTCATTTGACTCCTTTATAGGTGCAAATGAGTAGTTGAAGCAGCAGCTAAGAGGCTTATATTTACTTTTGTAATGCTTCCAAGAAAGAGCATAAGACACCATTTTGACACTTTTCTGGCTTTGCATACCGATTCTTTGACCCGTTACATAGTTTCACATAATGCAACACAACTGCCTGTTAGGACCTTTATATATACAGTCTATGGTTAGGACTAAATGTCATTTCAAATAAATTAGGTTACATACAGTGAGGTTGAGCTACCTTGATCCTTTTCAATTGTAAGTTATACCCTGTAATCAAAACCACTACAAGTAATCCCAATATGGCGTCACTCAAATAATAGTTTCTTTTTTAAACTTTGACCCATCAGGATACCCCAAAATAATGTCTAACACCAGATGCATGATTATTGATGAAAGAAAAACAGATTTATGTAAAAGAAAAATGTTTATTAAAATGGAAGTGTACTATTGGGAAAAGTAGACCCATATTTCATGAAGTCTTTGTGACTTAAGTATCATTTTTCTTTATCCAAGCCATCACATTAATGTCACTTATAAGTGGACTACACTTTTAAATGATCCAGGTAGTGAGGATACATTCTGTTAATTCTGTCAATATTTGTCTGAGGTGCTCCACCCAAGTTCATAAAGTTCCAGGTTTGAACACACAAATGTTAAATGGTAGCAAACACACAGACTCTGAAGCAAAGAAGAATCATCTTTAGTTCACCTATTTCTTCATGTCAAACAAGGACGCAAACCTTTTGCCAAAGGCCACCAGAAAAAAACACCAAAATGTAGGGCTTAAATTGATATTAGTCTACCTTGTTTCTTTTTTACTACAGGGCATTACATCCAAGCTCAAAACACACAAGGGGGAGGCACCACACTAAGGCTTAGTAACTTGTTAGCCATGCCCAAGGTAAGGCTGATGTCCTGATTGCAGTAAATGCTCCAGATAGACACTTTGGTCGGCATTACTAAAAGACACTTTCACTGCACAAAATGTTGCATAAAGAAAAGGGGAATGCTATGTTTGCACTCAAGTTTAACAGCTGCTTGTCAGGAGAACATAAAAGAGTTAATTCAATGCACACATGTTGCTATTATTATTATTGTCGTCTTCTTAACAAGTAAAAAGCTGGGCTGAAGAAAACAGCACTCGGGACACGCCGTCGTTTCACCTTGGGAGTTCAGATAATTATATAATCAATACGGAGCGGAACTGAATCACAGGTGAGACCCCTGTGAGTGGTTTTCCACGCAGCAGCCCTGGGACCAGCAGGCGGACGGAGGGGGGAGGGAGCGGCAGAGAGGAAAGATAATTGTTTACAAGAGGCCTATGTAGCCGTCTCCTAGCAACAGCTCTGACAAGCTCCGCATCAGGTGTGGCTAACCACGGCAGCCTGCGTTAGCTTATTGGTCTGTGTGTATGTGTGTGTGTGTGTGTGTGTGTGTGTCCAAAATAAAGCTGACTGCGGTCTCAGGCAGAGGAGAGAGTCAAAGTGCCTGAATCAGATATAACTAGAGCCCCACTTCTATTTATTTCCAATTTTGATAGCACTACAGTGTCCCAGCTGGGATTCTCCCCTCACAGTTGTTCCTCATTGGCATGAAGACTGCCAGAGTGGAAGACCATAAGAAACAACCACAAAAAGAATCCAAGAGATCCCATATTAAAGTTCACAAAGGGGGCATTCACCTAAGAAAGCTAGCTTAACTACCAACAGTGTTGCTGGTTACGGTTTGCATTTCTTTCAAAATTGACAAACGATTTGGGTTTTATACTGGCATATGCATTTATGAACACGAATCCCAAACATAAAATAAATATTATGAACATACAGTTCTGTGCGGCCTATTATGTGCTGGTATAAAATGTGTTTGCACCTCAAAACATGTCAGTATTTATGACAAAAAAATACCTTAGGGAGTCAACACCTTGAATAACTTATAACACATAAGACAACTACGAGACGTGCAGGACAAGGCTTGACAGTAGCACAGATATACATTTTAAAAAACACTTGGGCCGAGCAGCAAGACAAGAACATGTAAATACTCTGGGTTTGTTCCAAGAAAAACAATCTTAGCAGGTCAGTGCAGATCAACCTGTTAAAAATTCAAATGAGATTGTCTATACCTCCCACTTTTTTTTTGAAATGATCAGCCTCTTGAGACTGACAGCACGCCACACAAGGGAGTGCACGAGCAACAGACCAAACAAAGCAACTCGGTACACATACTTCATCTGTTCATCACAGACACTCTCAAGAGGCTGGGTGTCGTTTTTACAGAAGTTTAAAAATGGTCTTGACTGTCTATTTGAAATAACACTTCAACACTTAATTCAGAACTGCCCTAGCTTCTTAATGAGGTTGCAGGTCAGCTACACGCATCTATTTACTAGCCGAGGGAGGTCTGATACACATCCAGGTTCAGAGCAGATACAGTTACAGGACGGCTCAAACGGACGTCCGGCTAATGTAGCTGGGGGGCAGGGAGGGGGAGAGAGGCAAAGAGATTCCACCGGCAATTTCATTAGTGATCAAATGGAAGTAAGACGTGGTGTCTCTCTCCCTCCATGTCTCTCCTGAAGTGCTCACACAGCATGGGTCATCAACATGGAAACTCAATCAGAAAGGCCAAAGAGCTAGAGGATGATCCACATGCTAGAGTGCTGACTCATAAAATAAAAGCTTAAAGGGGACATATCATGCAAAATGCACTTTTGTACGTCTTTTATACATGAATATGTGTCCCCGGTGTGTCAGGGAACTCACCAAGTGTCAGAAAACACAACCCTCTCTCTTTTCCTCCATACCCAAATCTCTAAAAACGGGGCTGCAACGGATCTGATACAGACTGATCCAGATTTGAAATATCTCTGACGTCAGAAACAAGGAGCTCCGCCTATATGGGCAACTCTCCACCTATCAGGGGAATGAGAGGTTGCGTGGCATGGCAACAGCATGGTAACATGACGCTCTGCCTTTTACCCCCCTGCAAAGGAGGGGGGCGAGGTCAGCTGCAGCTCATTTGCCACAGCATCAGCCCTTGCAAAAACAGGGCTGGAATACAGCAAATAAAGCGAAATGAGGCATGGCTAAAATGCATGATCTGTTTATGTTGAGAAACATTCACAGACATGTTTTATATAGGCCCTACAATATATGTTTAAAATATAGCATGATAGGTCCACTTTAAATATTTTAGGAAATACACTTTACATGTCATATTAATATTGGTATAGTTTTGTGTACATAAACTGCAGAGCTGGACACAGGAAGTGATTATCCTAGCTTAGCATAAAGACAGGAAATGGAGGGGAAACAGCTAGCATGGTTTTATAAAGTCAAAAAAAATCAACTATAAAACTCAATAATCAACACATCATGCTTTGTCTGTTTATTCTAAAAACTTTTTGTGGTTTTAGGAAATGAAAAGCCAGGCGCAGCAACTGCCAGGAGTCATGTTGTCACAGCAATGTTGCCAGGCAACAAGTGCAAGTTTCATTACTCAGCAAAATGTAAAAACCACAAATTATAATTTGTATATGTATGTGGAGAGAGCACAAACACATACATTTTTATTCAGGAGCTTAGAAAAAGGTGCTTATGGGCTTCTCAGCCTCATCTGTAGTGTAAAATTAGCATGCTAACATGCTACAGCAAGATGGGGAACATGCTAAACGTCTTTGTGAGCATCTTAGCATTTAGCTAAAAGCACCACTGTGTAACATCACTGCTAGGCTAGGCTAACTATATTCTCCTTCTGGTCTGTAAGCTACTTCAAAATGCAAGTTTTGCAATACAAACTTCATAAAAAAACTCTAAAAGTTCAATTATATTATTTTAAGTCCATAGAATTGCCACATGACATGAGTCTTTCCTATAAAACGTCCTCAGCTTCAAAACCTTTGCTTATATTATCAATGACACCTATATAAAAAAATAAATCAGAAGAGAAAGGAGAAGCAATGTGCATTTACTGTAAATGCAAGCCTGTGGGGAACCACTGAGTGTAGGATGAGCTCAGAGGTGGCAGCAGCATCAATAGTCAGTCTCTTCACTGGCATGCTGGCAGGACGAGACAGAGCTGGAGAATCACTGGAAGACTTCCAAGGAATGGATAAGCATTGTGCAATCCGAGTCAAATCTGCCATTAGCGACTGCATCACAATGGTGTTGTGATAAGTTGGCCAATAAGACAAGAGCCTATTATGTCTCCATGCGTTAAAAGAGGAAGAAGGAACATGTCCTAGGGATACAGGATGATTTTCACTGTGTTGCATGAGACTCCACTGAAAGATACAAAGGGCTCTTTGAGAATTTTAAAAGTGCCTATTTAGACAATTAAGGGCATCAAAGGCGTATTGTCACAACTCAGAATATAAAAACGTCCATTTGAAATGTACTGATTTGTAAGAAAGATATTCAAACCATGCAGCTTGATTCTATCCATAGATTTTAAGGAGTTATAAAAGACGTAATATTTCTGAATTTGGAGCAAACAGTTCAAAGAAACCTGCACTTTTCACATTTAATTTGCTAGATCTCAGGGTGACAGCATAGTCCACCCCTCATTGGTTCCCATCAGGGCTTGAAGTTGGCATTTGTCCCGATGACACAGCCAATAATACACTACATCTTTGTTTCTACAGTCAGAAGAGCGACAACGCCAGAGCAAGTGACCCTGCGGAGTTGCTGTGACATCTGGCACTGGAATAGTGCACGTTATCAGCCAGGGCCACTTAACAGAAAGACAACACACCAGAATAGCCCTCTTCACCTCTGCCTCCAGGTGTCAGTCAATGAGTCCAATAAAGGAATAGCACTGCTTCGTGTTCTGTGTGATGCAGGCATGTAAGATATATTAACATATAGCTGTGGCACCTTGCTTAGCCTTGGGGGTAAATGCCGCCCATAACCCACCTTCCCTCCTGATGGTCTATTAAGTATATGGCTTTTACTGTGTGAATTCACACCTTTGCCATTTTCCCCTGAAGCTTAAAAACGTTAACAAAGGCGGCTGTTAATTCACTAAAAGGGGGACCGCCTCTGCTATAAACAGCTGCGGGAAACCCTGAAATAATTAAATACACAAAGACCAACCCTGGATCAAACGTGTGATGCCTTCAACACAAAAGACGACAAAAACCAGCCGAGCTGTCAAGAGAAAGTGCTGCTGATTATTTGGAACTACCAATTATGGAAATCAAGTGTAAGGGATTTCTCTTTTAAAAAAGGGCTGCATGCAACTGATGTGTTTTTAGATTAATTAATTGGTTTGTTTTATCTAACCTATCATCAAATACCCAAGAGATATTCAGTCCATATCACAGAAGACAGTCAACAGAAAATATTCACTTTTTTGGTATTAAACAATCTAAGATGGCGCTGAAGAAAGCAATATTTTACCATTAGTTATTCTGCTAATAATTGATGAAACATTTAGTCAATAACCAACATTTCCCAAAGCCAACCGTGATGGTACCAATACAAAAAAAAACATCAAAATAGCCGAAACAAGTAAATTCTAGCCTATTTTTTGCCTTAAAATAACGAATTAATCGTCATAATAGTTGCATTAATTGCACTGTCCATCATCAAAAGGACTATTCATCTCTACTTCCAAATAAAAAACAGAACAAGTCTGGTGTTTTATTCCCATTACAGGCTAGTTCCTTTGACCTCCATTGCATTACAAACCTGAACAAAAACAGGAAGCAACACAACAATAGCTTTATTCCTAAAAGCACTACTTTATAGCGTCACATTGTCCAAAACAATCAACAATATTTCCCCTCAAAGTCGATGGTATCAAGAACTAGGTGATAAAAAACTTGGAGTGCTTCCCTCTTAACCAAACAGCTAAAGGTGTGTTCAGCGCTCTGGGACATCAGAAGCACACCTTGGTCGTGTTCCTAATCCATCAACTATCACTCATCTGCAGTCAGTGCAGCTTAATTGCCCTGGAGGGGCCACCTGGCACCCACAGCAGGAGAGGAAGCTGTGGGGTGCAGAGGGGGGACAAGAGGTGTCAAAACCATCCAGCAGAAAGCACCAAACCACTGCCCAGAGGCATTGAAACATAATTTACACTCATCATTATAATAGGGAATTAATTGGGGCTCCATCCATTACATATAACCGAGCTGCACCTGCAAACACAGTACATGCCATTTTCCTGCGTCACACCTGACTCCAGGGGTGATTCCATAGTTTATGTAGCCTTTGCTTTAAAGTAAAAGTTAGATATCTTATGGAAGACTAAACACAAACCAATTATACTTTCCCTGAGGTTTCCCACAATCATCAGAAGTCGCAGGATTAACCATGTGGATCCAAGCGAAAAGTCCTAATAAATCAAATTCCGCTTGATGGATTGCCAGATGATAAGATTGACGCACCCTCGTCAATCAGCAAAATGTCAAGTTTCTGGAGGCAGCTTTGCCATAACCGTTTCTCCATGTAAGAGAGGTCCCCCTCCAGGGTCTACATATCAAAGCATTTCCCCCAGTCTAATTACCCTATCATGGGCTTGGCAGGTGCAAGCCGGTGGATTGGAACAAAGCCAACCCTCATATATCAGGGCAACTTTAAAACATGACCCAGATGACACTGTGACCCACTGTAGCTGCAATAGGATCCTCCAGAAGCATGCCCCCGTTTAACTGTGATGTGGGTCAATTCTCATAAGAACAGGATGCTGCAAATGACACTCAATATGGTCTGTCTTTCATTCACGTGAATCAATAGGTACAAAATCATTAAGGATTATTGGTCAATTTGCCATCAATGTGATACATGAAGCTGTAGTTATTTGGTTAGACGTGTAACTTTTAACAGGATCTTTCTGTGAAGCCTCCCACTGAAGAGCTATAGAGTGTTCTGCACTAGAAGATGGTTGAAAGGACTGGTCGACTAATCAATAAGTCACCTTTTAAGAACAGTCTTAAATTCAATGGTTGCAGGTTATGAAATGTCAGAATTTACTACTTTTCTTGGTTTAACACGATATTAAATGTAATTATTTTTGAGGGTTTTGGACTGCTCGTCTAACAAAAGAAGATTGTGATGGGTATTTCTCACCGTTTCTGATATGTTATAGACCAAATAATGAGTGTAACCTACTTTGACAGGAAACAAACTCTGAATGGGAACTTGATATCAGTGCTGCCGTGATCAACGAAATGAATTCTGAATGGCAGAGTGGCTCCAATCCATTTTAACATGATTGTTTGACGTCTACAAGGCTTGTGTACAAACAAATGCAACAAATAAACACTAAATGGCCCACGTTTTAAACGGTGAAGACATGAACATCTCAAGGAAACACATAATTGCAGCAAGAAAACAGAACTCACCAGCCAGGCGAACTGGAAAGGGATCAAAATCTTGCCTCCTTCGTCGATCTTATTCGGATTATTCTTCGCTCCCTTAAAAGAAAACATATTTCCACCGAGAACTTTCGTAGATCCAGCTCCGAACGTGCACGTGCCGGTGGTGGTGACCTCCATCTGGTACTCCTTCAGGCAGATCTTCAAGTAAGTGTCGCACTCGTCTCGGCTGCAACGCAGGTCCATGGAGCTCCTGGAGCCATCACAGCACTCCCCGTCCGCCAACTCGCCGTTTACATTCTCCACGGAGATCAGCTGCAGCTCGAAATAGCCGGTTGACTGGGACACCTAGAAACAACATTTTTAAAAAGACCACATTTAAATATAGGCCTATATATTCGCGTGCTACACGGCATGCATCGCTCAAATTGGTGCGTAAAATTGGGACAAGTGGCCAAACAAGTGCCTGACTGGGAAATTAAAATCGTTAAACCAAATTGAGTTTAATATTCCAAAATAATGTGTTGCATCATGAAGGGAGCACGTGAACAGCCTACAGTTTGCATGCTGGGGATTTAGACAATCACGTTACTCTGACGGGGGGAAATTAACCGCTGCAGAAGCCAATTGATGCCATGCAACTTACAACTTATTGGTTCAGGCCTAATTCTCCTAAAAGAAATTGCACAGGGCTCTTAGGAATATAAACCAAAATGGAGAGGAGCCTGTATCAATTCCTCAGAGTTCAATCTTGTCATGGTAACATGATCACATGCTGCACAACTGACTGCTACGTAATTCAAGTATCGATTAATGTGATGCGAATATGCAACGCCGGAGAGCAAATACATCTGCCCACGCCCACCAACTTTTGACATTTATAATTTAAAAAATATTTTGTTTGTGAGGGAGCAGAAGAAAAATATTTTTGAATTAAAACAAGAGCCTCCTTACCTCCGTCCATAACGTCAACAGCAGGCACACTATTGGGAAGCAATTCCTAATCCTTGTGCGATTCCACATGCCTCCGATTAATTAGAGTGGGAGAAGCGATATGAAAAGACAAACAGCCGCGGACCCGGCGACGAGATCCTCCTCTCCTGACATGCAAAAATAAAATATTCACATGCGTATTTTCTCCACCGTGTACGTCCAAATTTCACCGAGGCATTACATGCGTGTGTGTGCTCGCAGGCGGATTGCAGTGATGGTCCATGTACAGGAGTGTCCCACCGTCAAATCTCTCCACACAGCAACTGAAAGCTTTGGTTGCCACAGCCTGAGGAGAGGCAATCTGCTGTGATTGGCAGCTCCGCAAACCACTTACAAATTGGCCTGCGGGCAGTCTCTGAGCCAACCGGATTAAGGGGCGGACAAGAGTACAATAACCCCCGCCAACCCTCCTCCTCCTCTTCCTCCCTCCCAAAACTTGAATTATGCTGGGTTTGTATTGAGATTCATTTGGGCACACCGCATTACAGCATGCGAACAAAGCAGGGGTCGACTTTAATTAAAAGCACCCGAAAATATATCATGATGAGCAGGCCTATTATTTCAAGTTAGGAACTCATCTTGAATTTATTTAAGAGACCAGACAATTAAAAATGTGCTTTTATAAAAAAAAATATCAGGCTTCATTTTCACACAATTATTTAGAGTATAATTTATTACCAAACTTTCATAGAAGCCCCACATAGACTGAATGTTTGAGGTCAATGTGGACTGAAATCTGGTGACTGCTGACACGTGATTTGATTATGATAATTTG
Source organism: Harpagifer antarcticus (assembly GCA_902827135.1). Taxonomy (NCBI): domain Eukaryota; kingdom Metazoa; phylum Chordata; class Actinopteri; order Perciformes; family Harpagiferidae; genus Harpagifer; species Harpagifer antarcticus. The sequence continues at coordinate 274,210 of CADEHL010001421.1, forward strand.
ATTACAGCTAACATTAAATTAACAGTTTACACGGAACATTGGTTCTGAAGGCCTCTTAGTGTGTTTTTTATTTTAAACCTCGCATCCAAATGGGTTTTTCCACTTGATCTAATTGTATTTAATCATAATAATGCTTCCTAAACAACATTTACGTTAGACTAATGTATAATTTTCTTTGATTCGAGAGATTAATATCAATTTATTCAACCCTCTTGCCAAAAACATGTTTGCAGTGCACCCATCTGTTTCTGCAGTACTCATGGCTGCTGAAAGTCAAACTGCACCTAAAACACATCACTCCTCCAGTAACGAGACGAGGAGCTTCTCCATGGCTTCTCCTCAATTCCACCCCACACATTGCAGCAGTTTAGAGCGCCCTCTACTGGCAAACATTAGAAAAATAGACACACACAGATTGGATATGCAAGGATGTCTTACAATAGGAATTTCTTGGATATTGAATATATCTTGAGGGCAGCAAATGCAACAACAAAGTGTGTGTTTTGCCCTTTCTTTAAATTAAATGCTTATTTTATCCTGCTACTGCATCATATTGCAAATTCACAATGTTGATCATACACCATACATATGCCCTTCTTCCTCCTATACACACAGATGTAATTATTTCCGCCCATGCTTGTCCTTGTTTAAAATATTTCTATTGCCTGCATTGTGGTCAAGTGATCAGATTCTTGTTCACAGATGTGTCTTAAACGTATACAAACTTTATTTTCTGCCTCCTTTACCTGACTCTCTTGGTCTTCACATTTTAAACCTTTAAAGGGCCAAATTAGAAATAGGTGCCATAACTTTGTATATAGGTGGACTAGGACTCAGATTTGAAAGTGCATTATCCTCCTTGTATCTAAAGTTAATCTGCAGACATGTGTATTGCTTCCTTAGCAGAAGACTCTTCCAAAGGACTAACATGTGCTCACTGACCCCATAAGCTCCTGTGACCTGTTGTTTATCAGTTTTGTCTCTATAAATAAAGCTTTTGTTTGAAGTTTTAAGAAATGCAATCAATTCAATATGACGATGAAGAGTTGAATGAGAGGCCCGTAAACTCTGGCTGGTGACAGTAAGTCCAAGTCTGTCTAAAAACTGGATTTTCTCTGTAATGTCACCACCCAGGTGTCAGTGACATGCAACATGCCACCACTAAAATCCCCTCACTTAGTTTCTCACAAGACAAGCAAGAGAGAGAAGCTGCCAATCACAGTGTGTGTGACAGCACCCCCCCTCTCCTGCCCTCCATGTCTCTGTCTCCTTCTCATCAGGCGACTGCCAGCCCAGCAGATAGGCCTTAAAGGAGGCAGCCGATAGCCCGAGCCACTGCAGCCGCTTTGACTGGAACATTTCACACGCTGTCACAAGTACATGTGAGTGCCTTAAGTTGGATCACACCTAGTAAAGGGCCTCGGGTGGTGAAGGAGCAGTGTGTGTGTGTGTCTTTAAGTTTTTTTAAGCTATTGTAGTGATCACTATTTAACACTGGGACATAATTCACGCATGGAACTACGGGTTGGGGGTATTGTTTCTGCACGGACATATGTGTTCATATCTATATATGTTGTGTGCCCTCCTGGCTCTTTCTCTTGTCGACCCGGGCTGCAACCCGACAACATGTCCGTTGCAGCTCCGCATTAAAGTTTCCATTTGCACCTTCGATGCACCGCCTCCGACTCCCATATCTCCCGGCACTACACTGGTGACTCTGACACGTCTTGAGAAGTTTCCGGGACGAAGCCGAACACGGCAAAAGGAACTTGAGTTCCTTTCTCGAAATGCCGGGGATTTTTTGGAGACGTCCGTGGCTGCCACCGGCACGCGGACTGAGGCTCGGTGCGTGCTCCGCAGAAGGCTGGAGACGTTGCTCGCCGTTCCCGCATCGGGGGGGACGATGCACGACCTGCTGGGTCGACCAGCAACCCCATTGCTACCTCATGGGGCTGTTTCTTCGGGGCGTGCGGCTACGCGTCCCAGCGGCGCTAGCTGGCGACGACTAGCAGCTATCCACGTGGGGCTAACGACGGCTAGCAGCTACCGATGGCTGCCAGCTAACGGCCTCAGCTAACGTCTAGCTGCTAACGGCTAGCTGCTAACGGCTATCGACCTTTTTGAGTTTTTTTTCTGGTGCCTGAGAGGAGGTTTGACCATGTCTGGTTGGCCTCGTGTGAATCCTCTCACGATTTCGCCCACCTGTTTTTTGTCCGTGGACAGTACGGCCCTTTTTGAGCTTTTTCTGGTGCCTGAGAGGAGGTTCGACCATGTCTGGTCGGCCTCGTGTGGACACTCTCACCTTTTTCACCACCTCGACGGCGGTTCCAGACGCCACTCACGTTCATCGACGCCTGGGTGGTGCACTCCTGGACCTCGTCTCGCCTCGACGGTTTCGGACGTCGCCCATGCGGCCATCGGCCCGTGGGTGGCGCGCTCCGGAGCCTGTCTGGCCTCTTCCTTCGCCTCGGCGGTTTTGGACGTTGCCCATGCCTTCATCGGCCCGTGGGTGGCGCGCTCCGGGACCCTGCCTGGCCTCTCCTCTTACCGCGGCTTACGGTTCACCTCGACGGCGGCTCCGGACGGCGCCCCGTCTGGCCTCTCCCCTGTCCACGGCTCCTTCCTCCCGGGGATGCTGCTCCTGCCCCCCGGGGACCCGGCTCTTTCCCCCCGAGGACTTTGTGCCCGCTGCCGTTGTGCCCTCGCCTGCGGCCGGGCAGCGCTCCTCCCTGCTGGGGACCACCGGGATATTCACGCTGTCCCCACGTCGCAGCACTGCGGCCCCCTTACGACGCCTACTGCGGCCCCGTTCCGGCCCGTCTCCCACCCCCGGTGAGGATGCCCTCGCCCTCGTTAGGGCCCCTGCCCTCTCCTGCGGCCCCCTTCCGACGGCCCGTTCCATGGCCCGGCCCCACCCTCCTCGGCCCCTGTGGTGCTTCCTCCCGGACACGGGGATAGTGTCCATGGTTGAATTCTGGGGGGGGCTTGTGTAGTGATCACTATTTAACACTGGGACATAATTCACGCATGGAACTACGGGTTGGGGGTATTGTTTCTGCACGGACATATGTGTTCATATCTATATATGTTGTGTGCCCTCCCGGCTCTTTCTCTTGTCGACCCGGGCTGCAACCCGACAACATGTCCGTTGCAGCTCCGCATTAAAGTTTCCATTTGCACCTTCGATGCACCGCCTCCGACTCCCATATCTCCCGGCACTACACTATGCTATATGGGGTTGCTGTAGAGATGGTAATGTTGGTCAGTCTGTTGAGATATAACATACAGACATGTATAGTGTATGACTCCATGTATTACTGTCTGTGTACCATATTGTATATGTAAGTAGCTGCGACTACTAACTGTATTAATTGGTTAGCGCTGTACCACATGATTGTGATGTGTGCCTATAATAAATAACGCCGTGATGAATGGCTAAACTTGAACTGCTGAGATTATTCACCTTTCTGTTGCAGGAGACAAAAGGTATAAATCTAAATCTGCTAACACAGTCAGATCATGAAATGTTTCAACAACTACTGGATGGATGGCTAAGAAATGTGCACAAACATGAGTGTTTCCTATAAGGATAAGTCCAACCAACTTAAGTAACCTTACAATGGTTTATCTTACACCGTTAGCAATTTAGTGTTTCTGGTTTTGAGTAAAACACATCATGGTTTCAATTGGATTAACATCTTTTATGGAAATATGTAACATTGGATTGTCTGTGTCTTATACATTCAAATGTTAGCTTGCAAACACACTACACTAAGCTGGTGAACATTAAGCATTACACCTGCAAGCATGTTAGCATTGTCCATGAGCCTGTAGCATTTAGTGGCGCATGAAAAAAATCTGGATGCTGGGCGTGTCTGAAGCTTGGCGATTTTTTGCGAGCAACGCGACCAACAACCAATCACATGAATCTCCCGCCCCCGATATACGGTTAAAACGAAGTAAACTGGATATAAACTCCCCAAACAGCTGAAAACCTACCAGTTTCACGCACTGTCTCTGCCACCTCCCTCCATGCCTGGTTCCTCCGGTTTGTATCCCGGTAAATAGTTCTGGTCGTAAAGAACCGGGTGATTTGCTACCGTAATTTCTCGTTTGGAATATGAGGAAATGAACTGCGGTCTGGCTCTCCCAGCTTGCATGCGGTTTGATTGGCTAGCGCTTGTACTGGCGGGATTTGCATAAACGGGATTTGATTGGCTGATGCCAGCTTCGAAAGCATCGGGAGCATCAAAAGTTGAACAGTGACTCTGACGTCACTATCGAGCCGTTAGTAGCCGACTCCGCCTACTTAGGGCTTCACGGCAACTCTGCAGAATCCTATGGGTGACGTCACGGACCCTACGTCCATATATATACAGTCTATGGTGTGGACGGGCCGTAGTGTAGTGCAGAGGTGCGCGGGCAATGCTGGTAGATCGCGAGTCATTCATAAAAAAAAATTCCAGCTCCGTTAAAGGGCACCTATCATGCAAAATGCACCTTTGTACGTCTTTTATACATGATTATGTGTCCCCGGTGTTCCAGGGAACTCACCAAGTGTCAGAAACACAACCCTCTCTATTTTCCTCCTTCGCCAAATCTCTAAAAAAGGGGCTGCAACGGATCTGAAAAAAATGGATCCACATTCCGACACTTTTCTACGTCACAAAGACGTACTCCGCTTATTGGTCAACTCTCCACCTATCAGGGGAATGAGCCACGGCCACGTGCATTGCCAAACCTCTCATTCGCATATAGGCTATCGGCAGGCTACCCCAGTCACATCTGTGTTTTTTCCTGCTATTGCCAGGATGTCTAAGCCAGTTAAACCACGGACATGTTTATGAACTTCTCTCAAGTCCAACACGGATATGCCTCCAAACTAATGCTACACCCGGGATCAATACCAACCATCCGGGACCAGGCCAGTGAGGACACATCCAATTCTGAAGCTGTAAGTTTTTATTTAGCGGTGTTTTTCCTGATAAAGCTATATCTAGCTTGTAGTATGTAGCATGTAGCATGTAGCATGTAGCTTAGCCGTATCAATGTCGCCTCAACCCCAACTAGTAATCGGTTAGGTATTTATATGTTCTTGTAACATTTTATTTTGTACGCTCCGCAGTCTTTGCTTTGTCTTTTATTTTAATTATCAGGCATTTGCGACCATGTTCAGACTGCCGTAATGGCGATCTGTGTGAAGGCTGTAAAGCCACGCCTAGCCTAGCTGATAACACAAGTATTTATTCTCCTATGTATTAGTATTTTGTATCCTCTAAAAAATTATATTGAGTAAGTTATAATAACAAACGTAATCTTCTGGAGGTAAGTGCCGTTTTTTCCAGCGTTATGTAAAAGCTTTTGTGATTGTAGTCTGTAAGAACGATCATATATCATCGATCTGTAAGCTAAGCTACACTAAGCTACGCTAAGCTACGCTAAGCTAATGAGACATGCCGTTTTTTGCAGTATGTTTACTTGTTTGCGCACATGAATATAAATGGGGGTGTGTTAGGATACAACACTGTATGTATGTATGCGAGGGGACACACACCACGAGTAAAACGGAGCTAAAGCCCTGGTATGTTGTTGTTGACGACATGCATATACTAATCTAAACCACTTTTTTTGTTGTGCTTTTTTTAACCTTGCACAGGCTACGTGGCCAACTTGATGGACCTCATCTTCGACCAAGTCTTTGTGGACCCTGCACCATTATGAGCAACCTGACAGGGAGGAGGTCATCGCCGGGTATGCCACACGGTTCAATTTGGCTGCTGTCTGAACCTAACATAGACATTTCACGGATCAGAGGACAACGCAGGCCGGAATCACCACTCTGATCCTGTGTTCAAGGAAGCCCCAGCACCAGCTCACAAAGCTCCTGTTTTTTATGGGTTCAAATAACCGTTGATTTTGACAATAAAGTTCCGAGTTGATATCAAATGTGTCGTGATTATTCATGTTGGGATGGGTAAAGAATATTCTGATTTCAAAAGCATAAGGTTGTGTGTGGACTTTTCTTGTCATACACATGGGTGTGTTATGCCATTGCTGTGTAGTATATAATAGTACATGTACAATGACAGAATGAAAGATTGCATAAAGCCATATACACCAGTATTTATTTCCATGAACAATATTAGCATTCGTTTTACAATTTCAGTCAAAACAAACCACTCAGTGCTCTATTTGCCTCAACTGTAGTCCAACTGTGTTCAGCTCTGTAAATATTCAATGCATTCTGCAGGGACAACACATTTAGGCACACAGGCTCCAATCCAGGATGGTCCACCACACAGGTTAGAGTCCTCAAGTTCCTGCATCCGTCTTGACACCTAGTGTGATAAACATATATTGAATGACATGTGAAAAATGTATTCTCTAAACAGACAACTTAGTGAAGCTAATGTTACGTGTGGTATCTCCATGCAGCACATGCTCCGGTTCAGAAGGCATCGTGGCGCAAGTTGCACATGTACCCCTTTAGAAAGAAGTCAATAACTGAGCTTTTAAAACACATGAAACACACATTGCTGACAACTGAGGTGTTGGAGTTATACTTTTTATCACCCTAAATTATTGAACTTTCCAACGGTTGTTGCACGATGTTGGAAGAAAAGGACTGTAAACTATTAAACGCAATGAGGCCATTGTATATATGCTGAAAATATGAATGTCTCCCTTTATAAATATATATATGTATCGCTGTGTTTGCGTTCCAAACTCTAAGTTACAAACTGTACACATTGCATTCTTGCTAATTAGCCAAAATATGAATGGAATAAGTAGCAAGCATCGTAACAGAGTAAAAATAAATAGGGACAACAGCTTGTCAACTAACCATTCAGAAACAACCGAGATGTTTGCACCTCCACCAAAACCTCCGCTTCTTCAGTTTCTGGATCAAATTGATAATATGCTTGAACACATGCATTGCTCTGAGATTACATGTGTATTCCACACTCGTAATCACAGCAAGCATGGTAACGTGACTCTCGCCGGCTCTTCTGCAGGGGGCGTGGTCAGCTGCTGCTCAGAATTTTCATAGGCAGGTTTGGAATAAAGCGAAAATGAGCGAAACGAGGCATGGCTAAAAAATCATCTGTTTGGTATTTTGAAAAATAAAATGTATAAATATACCTTATATAGGTATGGTCATACACTATATCTTTTAAATATAGCATGATAGGTCACCTTTAAAATAGACAAAACAGGTTTTGATCCCGCCTCCCTGCCACTTAATTCAGGAGTTTACTTGATTGACAGAAAAGGCGACCTATCGCTTTCCAGTCTGTTAACCCAGAATGCAAAGCGATACAAAATCAGTCAAGTGCCGGGAAAACTCAAATTAAGTTAAAGAGACAAACAACAAAATGAGTGCGGACCGAGCAAGAAGCTAAAGACATACCACTTCCACCCAGAATGGGAGGAAGAATATTTTGTTGTGATGTCACATTCAAAGGTTATTTGTCTTATTTGTAAAGCAAGCGTCACTTTGCCAAAGAAAGGTAACGTGGAGAGGCATTATAGGAGTGTTCACAAGGCATATGACAGCGACTTCCCTCCGAGTAGCGAGTTGAGAAAGAGAAAGGTCATGTATTATTGCTACAAAAACATTATCTCACAGTCTTAGTGTCGCCAACTCGGTTCTAACATGCACAAAGACAAAACAATTGCGTCTATGGTCGGTGTATTTTTGATCTTTCCAATCGAGACGAGATCTCTCTCTCCCCGTCTGTGTGCGAGGGGGCGGGGCAGTTTACACACGCGGCTGCTACATGCAGCAACACACGGCTGGGATGGCGGAGAGAAGCGCTCCAAGGTGTGGTTAAATGTTACCCGTCTCGATGTGGACAATACTCGTTACCAAAAGAGTTTAGCATGTAAGAGCGGTAACACGAGCAATGTGTCTAAACATTTAGCAAAAGTGCACCACATCCAGACGGAGAAATGCACCGGGTTCCACTGTCTTTCTAGCAGCTCTGTAGCCCCATCCACGAGTAACGTTTCCACGTCAGGTGTTCTGTATGTTAACAGCAACACACGGAGTTAACTACATTATAGAAACATGGGTTAATGATTAGAGGTAACTGTTATTTATTTTGTTAAAGTTTCAGCTATTCTGTTTACAGTTTTGTCATCAGATTATTTAATATGATTTGTTAAAACACTGTTTCTTTTGATGTGAAATATTATTTATTTAAGTTAAATAAAAAGCAATGTTAGTTTTGTAAACAATTTGTTAAGTTAATAATATATGTATTTTTGAATCAAGTATTCATCTTTATTGTTAGTTTCCACATGCCTAAAACAACCTCAAGCTAAATCTAAAAGTTGATGGCTAAATAAGAGCGTTTGAGAAATTGTGCAAGGCATACAGTAATAGTCCGAATAGTCGATTAATTGTTTCATTAATCGATTATCAAATGAGTCGTTTGTTGCAGCCCTGTTATCCCATGTATAAATAAAACGTGTTATTCAGCAACCCTTGCAATTTGGGATTTTTATTTTTTGTTGGTAGACCTCTGTGAGCTGGTCATTTCAAAAGTAGCTCACCAGCCAAAAAAGTGTGGGCACCCCTGGTGTAGTGTGTTTGCAAGCTAACATTTGAATGTATAAGACACAGACAATCTAATGTTACATATTTCCATAAAAGATGTTAATCCTTTTGAAAACATGATAAATATAGGCCGCGTTCTAACTAATATTTTGTGCTGAACTATATTTAAAGTATATGTTTATTGTTCATGGCCAAATAGTTAAAATCAGTCGGTGCGTATGTCATAACCGTTTTTGTGTTAAGGTGGAAATGCCTCTGTGAAAGTATTTAGACCTTAATCATTTACTAATACGAGCCTCAGCATTGAAAACCGTGACTTAATGAAATTGGCTAAGCTTCTCCCTAAGCCTCAGAGACTCACCGGAGGAACCTCTCTACATTTAGCATTTTAAAATGAAACTATAAAAAGCCTAAAAAGCAATAGAAAATAACAACTGAAGATATGATTTTAAACAATTGTTAGAAGCTGTGATTCTATCATAAAACGCTGATGTGAATCCAACATAGCGCCAAACTATAGTATCACTGAATACTAATACCCACCAAAGGGCCTCGGGGGGTGCGTGCCTACCTTGTATTCCTGTTTGCATACATGTGTGTGAGGCTGTGTGTGTGTGTGTGTGTGTGTGTGTGTGTGTGTGTGTGTGTGTGTGTGTGTGTGTGTGTGTGTGTGTGCAGGAGGAGAAGGGATTATGAGTGGGAGCGCTGTGGGGGGTTTGCCAGCCTCCAGGGGGGAGGTGAAGTGGATTTCTTCTCTCATCCATTTTTCATGGCTTTTCTCCTTTCAGATCTCCGGTCTCTGTACATACGGCTGACGGGTCGATTCTCTTTTATCTTTAAGCATCTTTTGGGGACTCAGTGAGCGTCTGGTGGCGTTTGAGGAGGGGGTTGATGGTGGTGGGATGGGTCAAGGTTGAGACATGCTGTTTTTCCTCAAACTCTAATGACTATCTCACCACAGTGGCTGCTAACATTCTGCTAATTTGCTGATTTATTTTGGGTTTTAATTGATAATTTCAGTAGATTTCCTTCTAATGTTTTAGTCAAAAGATACTCAATTAAATGAATTTAATGAAGACAGTGAGGATCTTGATGTTTTCTACGCTGCAGAAGGATGAATGGATGTGGTTATCTCATAGGAATATAATGGAGGTCAGTCCATATAAACAATGCTGTTTAATAGCAGTTTATTTCCCATGTGGATTCATTCAAACACATATGTCTTTTAAAAGGGGGTTTTGAATAATTAATGACCTCTTTTTGTGACCCAGAGGGTTCATCATGACTGACCGAACTGCCCTCCACCCTTCTCCTTGAAGCAGCTTTTAACTTGCACAGATAATTACCATCATGTTATAGTGGTTATTAAATGCAAAGGTTCAACAGAGATATCTAATAAAAGTCACAATGCAAAATACTGGAATAATATCGCTGCTATGACGTCTTTTTAGCCTCCAGGAAAATGTCAATCATTCCACGTTCAAGTGATTTAAACAAAGCTAAAACAGAATATTAGATGTTTTCTATTCTTTGCTTTATGGTTTGGATCGGAGGACAACTAATTGGTTATCATCTGTATTGAGTTGCACAGGTGCTCACTCCCACTGATAATCACTCATTCTGTGTTTAATCGTAATTATAATTTTATTTTGCGGAAAGCTTTCAACCATGATGCTTTGCACCGTTCTCCTTTCGATCTGAAATTCCGTCAATATGTCCTTAACCTAACCAGAACTAACCCCATCTGTCATCTAGCTAATGTATAGAACATATAGACATAACGTGTGTCTTCATAGGTGACATTCTGAACAAGGTCAATGAGGTTTATCATGAATCAGAAATCCTGTTCCGTTGCATTGTCAACCTATAAAGGGGACATTATAAATATTAGTTTAATGCTACCCTATTCTCCTTTTTTGTTGCATTTTTTGTCTTGAAAATGTAACCAAGGACGTCATCGTTTGTTTTCTAACTTTAAACAAATCAAGATGTTAGACACCAGTAGTGCAGGTGAGATAATACCCCTTACATGCTCACACCTTACAGCATAGCATCACTGTTGTAGAGGGGAGTTACGAATGGGGAAACTACATTAAGCACTTCACAAAGGCAGAGGAATGTAGCTTTTCCAGCAGACTGTAGGACAGTTGGCAAATGTAAGCGAGTCTTAAACATTATTAATATACCCTGTAAGCAGCACAATAATGCATAAGTCAGAATGTAAAGTGCCTGGCAGCAGAAGAGAGGAATGAAATGTAAGTGAGGACAAAAATATTGAACAGTTTGAACAAGCAATAACATTTGACTGGCTTACATGTGATCATATACCAAATATAGTTAGCTTATCTCATTGTTAGCTTAAAGGAGAAGCTAGCACAACCTAGCTGATTAGCTTCTCCTTTTAAAGCTAACTAACCTTTTTGAAAAGATAGCTAACTTGCTAACCATTCTAGGCAGTGACGACACGCAGGAACAACCCAGAGCAACCAAGATGGAACATTCTAACCCACCTGAATGGATCGTTCCTCGTGAAAAACAGAATGTCAGGTGACTGTAAAGTAACACAAATGCAAGGTTAAATCCAGCAAAGAATCATTAACTATCATTAGCCCTGATCTTTTTGCCTGTGTCGAGATGTTATGCTAATGTGAAATATGTTTAAAATGTCCCTTGTAAAATGTCTGCAGTACTTCATTACCTCTGCCAATGTTTCTGCATACAGTAGGTTTGTCTATTGTCTGCTTGTCAACAGAATTACAGAAGAAATGCAGACCAACATTTCTTGAAACTTGATTGAAGAATATTCTGGAAAATGCGTATGAACTCCCCCTCAAGTCTTTAATGGTTCACTTCTTCACATAAACCAGTTGTCATGATTTAACCTTCTTCTACAAATACACTACAACACAGATGATAACAGTGGATTATTAATTACAACAGATTTACCAGCTGGTTTTTTAATAAGGTCATCAATCTTCACTGTAAATAAGGTCTCAGTACTTCAGCGATTTAAGCTAACCCAGTTTGTTTTCCTTTAGTTCCCATGGTTGACTGAACCACCAAGTGTGTCTAAAGGGCATTTCCGCTGCGATAAGATGAGACATGTACTGTACCTCTATCATACCCTTATGTTCTGCTCTGCTGAGAGGACTGAATGCATTCATGTTTCCTCAGGCAGAGAGCTCACATTTCATGCCAGTCTTTATGACAGGTGACTGTGTCCAGCTAAGAGGAAAAGTGACAGACATTTCCCAACTAACTGGAAATGCATAGTTGGGTTTCATAACAGTGGGCGAACAGGGAAACGGTTTACCCATAAAACGTGTTTTTGTGAATGGGAAAAGCACGGTTACATTGTTAACCAGTCGGGCAAGTTGATGACATTTCACACTGTATGTCTTGCTTTTCCTGTTAATGCTTTGGAGCTGATTTATATAGTAGCAGTCTCCATTCAACCTTTATAGATAATTTACAATGAAATAAACTTGGGTAGGGTTACGTTGTCTTTTGTGATGGCCTGGCACCACTAAATACTACACTGCTTATGTTCTGTCATTAAAAATAACGTCCTGTAGGAGAAGATATCTGATCCTCAGTAGATTACCTAAATGCTGCCTGCCATGCTCCCTAGTCCCTGACTCACTAAGACTCCTTCTACATGTGGAGATAGCTAAAGGGCTAAGACTTGCTTTATTCCTCCGATCTTTCCCAGCTTGCACAGCCCGGGACGTCGTAAATATCCCTCACTGATAAGGACTCCCAATGTGCAGCAAGAACTTTATGGCCAGATTGATTTCAGCCCTTTTAAACAGAAACAGGTTCACCTGGTTCCTGTCAAGGACTGGTCATCTGTTTGAGCCCTCTGCTTCTCCTCAAAGCATAACCTCATGTTAATCCAAGGGACCTGACTGCTCAGAAGTTAGGAGCAGAAGAAGAAGAGCAGCACATCTTGCAGTTATTGGAAGCACAAGTAGATAAGAAACAATGGATAATTTGATCTGGTCAGGAAATTAAATTGTGTTATCATTCTTAAGGCAGTGGAGCCTATTAAAGGGTAACAGGATCAATTGAAATGGCCATGAAATTACTAAAAAGGGTTCATAGTCAGAAAACAAACCTACTTTTTAAAGACATTTTAAGTGCGTTAAAGTTCTTGCATCAAATTAAAATAACTCATCATGCAGTATGGCAAAATGTATAACAAATAATATCATACAATAAATGATTAATTAATGTGTACATATGTGTCATGTTGCAGCTGGCCATTGAGGGCCTTAATCCACAATTATATAGCATATTTTTTAAATGTATTCATTTTTCTATCCATAATATTATTCTGCGAAGTAACTCATGTTGGGAAATCAATGTTATGGAGTAAAAAAAATACAATATTTTACTCAAAAATGTAGTGGAAACTTAAGTATAATGCAACATTTAATTATAATATTTGACAAAACCTGAGTAAATATACATCCCACCACTTTTAACCGGTGTATCACCTAACTAGAAATAAAATATTTCCCCTCAAGCGAGTGTATTGAGTATAAAAGGTAGAAAAGTATAGTTCATGAACACGACTAATGTCTACAGAAGATGTATTAGAGTTGTTAAGATAGAGAGATTGATAAAGGTTAGAAAGCAAGCCTCCTGCACATATGGTGAAGATCTCATTTGCATACAGATGGAGAGTGCGTCGGCGTGTGTTGGAATCACTCGGGTGTTGTGCACATCAGTGAGTCCTCTGACTGCAGCGCTGCATCTTGTCTTCCCTTCAAAGGGCAACTTTTAGCTCCCACCTGTGAATAGAGTGCATTCAGAGAGAGAGGGGTGGGAGTCCATCTGCTGTTGAACAACACACACACACACAGAGACACACACACACATCCAGATGGTCTCTGGAGAACAGTGGCGTCCCATGTGTCCAGTTACAACATGAAAGCAACAGGGAAGCAGTTTAAGCACCCATCCCAATCACCCTTTTAAAGACGGGGAGGATGCTTTCATAATTGTTGTCATCCACAGATAACAATAGCTTGGGGTAAAACTGGAAGAAGCTGGTGTCTTTTCTAAGTTTAGAAATACACTTTAAAGCACCTGTAAAGTAAATGTTCACAATAGTTTAAAGGGAGTTCAAACCTTCTGAAGTGGGGGAGTATCCATAGTCAGAAGCATATATAAAGCAATGTACTGCTGAGGACAGGGCAGCAGCCAAAGATATTTCAGGCACCATAAAAAACGACTATTTAAAAATAATCAATACTAGTTTGTGTACGCTGTATTTAGAATGATTTGACTGCTTTACCATCCTGTCAGACAGCACTCTCCAAAGGGGAACTGAAGCCATTACTATTTTTAAAGCCACTAGACTCCATGGATAAAACCGTAATTTGACCTTGCAGTATATTGTAGTCAATAGTCTTCCGCTAATCAAATGTACAACTCCACTTCAACATATCTTAACTATCTTTGATCTGTACACAAAGAGAGATGTTTGGTTTAAGATTGTATAACAGACAAGAGATTTCTGTACAGATTAAACAAACATGTTACAGTGTGTCTATGAGTCAGCTTTAGAGATACACTTTGGTCTGAGCCAAGATAGCTGTTTCCACCATTCTTTGTGCTAAGCTAAGCTAAGCTACGCTAATTATCTCTCACACTACATTAAATAAATGTGAGCTGCATTACACATCTCCATAGCTTTCAGGAGCCTATCAGAATAGATAGATCTAGATCTCTTTACATGATGTTTGTGTTAAACCTAAAAAAGAGTTGTGTACAAATCAAACTAATCGTGGATTGCTGGAGAGGAATAAAGCACAGCTGTGCACAGGGTATCTACATTTTTCTAACATGTTTTGAGTCGATAATTTGCATTTAACTCGACAAAAACATTATCTCAGCATAAAGCCACTTCTGACTCATGCTTTAAAACCACTCAGCAGATAAGAAGAGGGTCAAACACTCGATCAGTCTTTATGTTAACAAGGTCGAACGCTAAGCATGAAAGTGAAATAAAAACCTGTGGAGTATCTATTCTAATGTTTCTATAGCGTGCTTCTTTGAAGAGGAGGCAGTATTTAAGCTTGACCTGTTGCCATTTTGTTCCCAAGCAACATGCTTTCACTGTAGCAGTGTTGGCATTTGGAAAACAAGGATATAGAGTGGAAATGATGCAGAAAGTCACGCTGCGATGGAGTTGAAATAAAAATGTGACTATTGAAAAGAAAACGATGAATAGTCATAATTGTTCTCTTTGTAAGAATGACTACAAGATGTTTCCTTTTTACACACGCCTGCTAGATAAAATCATCTCTTCAGTACGAAAGCTTTTATTCTCTCTCTGCTTTCATTTCTGGGAAACCATATCTCAAGATGCCCATCAAGATCAGGGCTGCGGAGTTTACACTTGCTTCGGCTTATCTCTAACCAGGATGTGTTTCTCAAAGAGACATGTGAATAAACGTGCTGCTGACAGATTCAGGTGAAGCGCTTTGAATGCCTGAATACTTGCTGATCTCTTTCAGTTTCCTGTGGAAGTCAAGTCAATTGTTTCACAGCTTTTTGCAGACATAACTAAAAGTCCCTCTTCGGTTAATTATCACATTACATGTTAGACGCTTTTATCCAAAGCGACTTACATGCTCAATACTGTGGACAATCCCAAGAGGAGCAATGTGGGGTGAAATGTCTCAGGGACACAACGACATGCAGTGGGGTTTGAAGCTGTGCTCCCCTGATCTGAACACCAACGCACTAGCCCACTGCGCCACATGTTATCTTCATAGGTTAATGGTTTATATAACACTCAGTAATGTTGTTGTAAGCAGATATAACATTTGTTTCCTGTCTGTTTTTATACAGTTATTGATGTACAGCACTTTGTTCAACTCTGTTGTTTTTAAATGTGCTATAGAAATCAAATGGATTGGATATAAGGGAAAGGTTTTTTGCAATAATGTTTTTGTCCGTGATTATAACTTATTAAGATTTTCTTTTTATAACAACTTTAAATGCATTATTTTCTGTATAAAATACCAGAATACAGAAATCTACATGTTGTCCATTTTGTTATAACTGATATCATAAGTGTTTTATGTGCTTACAACTTCATAATAGTTATAAAGCAATTCATTAATACAGAATCTACCGTTTGTAAATGCTAAATAGATGGATTTAAAGTAGAGAGTTGCCAGATTTGAATATTTCTATATTAATGAAGGGAAATGTGCAAGACTTTAAAAGACACATTTAATTATTTAAAATGAAAAATATATTTGCAGTTCAATTGAGTAAGGAAAAATTAAAGCAGCCTTTTTAATTATTCTGCAGTTATTGAATATCATACCACTACAATCCAGTGATTGTGTTGATCTCTTACAAATAAGCAAAATAAATTATTAAATCATTTTCCAACAAAATAATTAACATTTTGGGCATCAAACCCATTTTATTAACTTAATGCAGTTTAATCCAACACAGTTAGTGCACATGCAAAGTATCATATTTAAATATATATACTGTATGTTTGTACCAAGTGTCATTTTTAAAAGTTTTTAATATTTCAACATTTAGGTAATAAATTAACAAAATTGAAACTTTACTGAAAACACTGCCCACAATGAGTATACACTCTTAATAAAGCATAAAATACATGATACATTTGTATAACTTCCATGTTTGTACTTCTTTTCAGAAAATATTTTCTTCAAAAACACAAAATCAGTGAAAGACATCCAAAAATAAAAGATAAAATCACAATTGGAAACATTTTTTTACGTCTTTACCATGAGAAAAATCTAAATACTTCCTTCACTTAAAGGTATTATGTGTAGGATTTCCCCTGAATATTACACTCCCTAACAGAATAACATGTGCTACATGTTATAGTTATTATATAATTACAACAGCTTAAGGGCAGCAAATGTGATTACTTTTACCCTGTTGCTTCTGAATATTTAGCTACCAGTCTGCCATTAAAGAAGCTAAAACTTCATATAAAATCTGTGAGTTTGCCTTTTAAACAAACAAAGGAATATTGAGTAAATCACCAGAGGTCATTTTAAACTGCAACATCCATCGTCCAACTTAATAATTTAACAGTAATAAGAGAATACTACACATAGCATCTTTAAAAGCATGTTGATGATTGACTGTTGCTCAGCTCATGATCATTAAAAATACAGTAAGAAATTGTCAAACAGTACACAAACCATTAAAGGTGGGGTAGGTAAGTTTCAGAAACCGGCTCGACTTGTTATATTCCATGGAATGCTCTTAACATCCCGATAGCAATGAATATCTTAAATGCTTTGACAATAAATACATAAAAAAATGTCATCTGTGGAAGCCGTAGTACTGTAAAAAGTACAACCAATCCGTTTAGCCGGGATTGCCGCCCTGTCTGTCAGCCTTCCATCTCGTGCCCTCATTGGGCGTGCCGTCATTGGGCGTGCATTGCAGCAGTACTTCAATGACTCGCCAGCAACAGGCGGCCACTTTCACCAGTCTGCTGACGTCATGTGTGCGTTCATGTGTGTTGGAGGAGGTGCTCTGTAAGGAAGTCTGAAGGAAGGGGCGGATTCTTTTCGGCTGTGTACTTTCAGATTTTAGTGCACTCGAGCCGGTTTCTGAAACTTACCTACCCCACCTTTAACATAAGAAAAACAAATAAAACAAACGATCACAGTTGAAAAAGCAACTACAGCATAGCCATGGGGGTACATCTATAAAAAATCTGATACCGATGAATTAAGTTTTCTGTCACAGAGAACAGCTCAGTGTTGACATTACTGACATGTTGCTGAGAATTTGATATGTCGGCGCCGTAAGAAGCAAGCGAACGAACACAAAGTATTTTCGTTATGTGCCTGAGTGATGGAGGTAGAAATATCCAATGCTGGGCTAATGGATAATATCCAGCATAGGCAAGAATGAATTATACAACCATTTACTTACCTCATATATTACGTTTATTTGTATGTAATAGAAGAAGCATATGGCTTACCAGTGGCACAGTCTGCAACCTCACTCTGGTCTGTCAAAAGTGCTTTTACTTTCGCCTAAGAGGTGAAGGTAACGCTTGTCATGGTGGGAAAATATACATAATTCACCATTTCTCAAAACATGCTTATTTGCTGTCTTGCCAAGAGTTAGATGAGAAGAGTACTACCACTCTCATGGCTGTATAAGTAAATATAAAGCTACAGCAAAGGCTAGTTAGCTTAGCTTAGCACAGAAACTGAAAAGAGGCGGCAAAGTTAGCCAAAGCTAAAAGCTAACGCTAACTATTTGCCTCCTCCAAAGAGGGTTTCTGCAGTTTTGTATGTTAGTGGAATTACAGAAAAACTAGAGTTTGTAATTGTTTTATTTCTTGTAGTAACTTTTCACTTATGGAAACAGTAATTTTGTTGTTATTTATAAAGCTAAAGAATTGTTGATAGTCAGATTTTCTTACTATATGATGGAGCTAGGCTTAACTGAGTCAGCAGCTCACTTTCAGTTCATGATTACTGTTCGATTAAAAGATTGACACGACTCTCATGGCTCTACAAATAAAGATTAAAAAAGTAGCCAGTTATCTTAGTTAAGCACAAAGACTGGAACGAGGGGGAAACAGTTGGCAAAAGCTAAAGCTAATTAATGAACTCTGCCAAAGATCGGTTTGTTGATTTGTTTGCCAGCAGATTTACAGAAAAAAATAGTCTTTGAACTTTTTTGGACTTTAAAAGTCTGGTAAAAGTGGTTACTTTGGATGTATCAAGGCTAGCTATTTCCAGTGTTTATGCTAAGTTAAGTTAGCTAGCTGTAACGTTTTCTCATCTACTTCTCAGCGAATAAGCATATTTTCTAAAAGGTGGAACTTTTTCTTGAAGTCTCCAAAAACACTGCCCTTCACGAGTGTTACCGACTTTATCATGGCTCCCATTAGAATAAAGTCAACACTATGAGGGTGCAGTTTGGCTTTAAACTTAAATGTTAACATTTTAAGCAGAAAAACACACAACTTTTGAAACCTAATGACATTATAAAAACATAGCCACATCTAAATAGCTTAGAAAACTAATAAAAAATAGTTGAGTATAAAATAGACTGCAGGTCTGATAACAGATCAACTTGTGAGTTTTGACTACACAAGCAGAACAAAATATAATACAGGCCTTGTATAAATTAAGATTTCCATTGTATATTTATCTGCCTATATATAGTAGCAGGCTCAACCAGCTGAACCTGAAGCACCGTAGCGCTGCTGGTCTTTCTTTTGGAAACCAACATCTTTGCTGAAGTCGTTATTAAAAAGGGGTTAGACTTGATCCCTCCTACTTGCGGCTGCTATTTATTTTTGTGGATTTCCTTGGTGATGTTCACTTAACCTTTTGACAATAGCTGGAGGAAAGATGTGGAGGAACTAGTAGCCTACTGGTGCCATCAGTAACATGCCTACAGAAAAGGCAAAGACAAGCCTTTCTGTTCTTGCTTTGACTTTCCTCAAAACAAAAACAATTTCAGCCGTGAGAGAAGTCACATCTCCACATTTGACAGGCACATAAAGTTACAGACTGGCCTTAACAGTTTAAATGGCTTTGTTTGTCACATTTTACATGAAGCCAAATCAGAAGCAGTTGGCCTCATTTCAGCAAACTGAGATTTTCATTTACACAGAGTGATATTTATGCTGGAATGATTATGGCAAACCCTATTAAAATGTGGGTCACAGATCATTATCTAATGAGTCATTTCAAGACAAAGTGACAATGTTATTATTTTTCATGGTTTATCTCGTACTAGAAGAAAAGACAAGATGACGGAAAATTGTGAGCACCATTGGGAATCTTTAAGTTAATTTCTCCATTAAGATTGGAACGTATTCAATTTAAGACTAAAGAAAGAATCACATGTAGAGGAGATAAGAAGGGAAAGGGGTCTCATGAGAATAAGGTGCCAAATAAATATATTTTACTAAAGCTAAACAAAATAATATAATGTATATAAGGTACTTATTTACTACACGGATAAACAAGTTGTCCAGGAGTCATTTAATTGAAGTGCTTTCCAAAAACGTTTGAACTTATTTAACCCTCCTATTGTCTTCGTGTTCCCCCCCCTTACTTTGGTGTTCACGGTCCTGTTTTAACTGCTATTACATTAACACAAAAAACATTAATCATCACCAAATGTATTTTAACACCCTTTCAAACTGTAAATATTGTGTCAGACTACTGGTACACATGAAAAACTGCAGTAAATATACAAAGAATAGACACTGCACATGTATTGCGTGTGCCAGGTGTGATCCATGTGGGGGGAGGGGCACATACGAGCGGGAAATGTATCAAATTGTTCTGTGTGTGTGTTTGCCAGGCTATGGTGCCAGGTGTGATTCACATGGGGGGATGGGCACATACGTGGGGTAACACATCTATAGTGTGTGCTGATCAGCAATTTGATATGTTCAAAGGTCTACTGTGAAGGATATCATAAAGCCTTAATGCAATCGAATGTAAAACAAAAAAGTTCTGATTGACGAAAGTAGTAAATCGGTCAGATTTGACCCGAAGACAACAGGAGGGTTAAGTACTTTTAAATCCAAATTCAAAGACTAATAAGGAAATCACAAAGGTAATCTGATTTATTTGGGGATCCTTTGAGAGATTGTAAATTAATTTTGCAATCAAGAACTCATCTTCCCTTTTCCAAAGAAAGTCACCACATACAAAAGAATTCAAGCAAACTACAATCCTACATCAAGTAATGATCTCCAATGGACAGAAAGACATGAAGTTAAATTAATTAGGGGGAAGTTAATATGGCTTAAGGGTTCTGCGTATATTCCAACACAGCTTGAGTGGGAATCATTATTTAGATATTTGTGTGATTTAAACTTTCTTGACTTTGTTAGTTGTGCTGATAAAACCAATGCATTGAGATAAGCAGCAACAAATAATCGTGAATTTTACGCCTTTAGATTTAGCAGAGAGAACACCTTACCAGTGAAAATAAATGCCCCCCAAAACAGAAGGATTTATGGGTAAAAGTAGAAAAATGTCTGCGTTTGATTGTCAGCTGTATTTCAGGCTCAAAAAGCCCATAATAATTCAATGAAAATACATCAACAGTATGTGAGATTATGGAAACTAGATTATTTTTTTGTGGTTGAATAAAACACATTTTGATTTCATTTATGGTTTTCCCTCAAACAAGTTCAAGGTGTTATTACTCTAATAAGTTATAACTAATCTTATTTTGTAGTCAACAAAAAGCCATGTTATTCAGGTAAAGGTAAAATTACATTCTGTCAACAATTGTTGTCCGACTTCCAAACGTTGCAGGTCATTTACTATCTAACTATTGCAATGTGTAAATAATGAGATGTGTATCTGTTTAAGTATGTGAGCGTTTTTCTAAAAACAGAATTGCATATATTTCAGAAACCTATAAGGTGGGGGAATTTCTTCCTTTTCTACATATTATTAATAAATGAAGTACCAGCCCTTTTTGAATGAAGAAAAATACTAACATATGGTAAGAACTTTGTTGCCTTTAAGCTGCAAGTGACTTTGAAATATAATAACGTGCTGGTCATCATCACATCCAGAGGTCCACCCTGAATATGACCACATGTTTGACTTCTGGTCCTGAGATTTTGGAAAACTGCAGTTGAGATTCACTCTGAGTTTGTGAGTTAATGACCATCCAATCATTAAGACCTCTTAGATGAATTATGACCAAAGGCAGATTTCTAGGTGGTTTACGTCCTTTCAAATATGCTCCTACATTAATGTTATTATGCTGGGAATACAATGAACTCTCTAGAAATGACTTTGATACAGTGTTTTCCTTACTGTATGTCCACTGTGTCTTTATCTCGGGGAAAATATGCATCCGTGTTCTTGAACTAAACAAAAACATTGCAGCATTGTGCTTTAGAAACATGAAGTTCAGTTCAGGTCGGTGTATGCTCTTTCTGTGACGTGAAACAAAACATCACAATTTCTTCTTCGCTTTGAAGAAAAAGAAGGCTGCTTATACTTTATACTGTCCACTGGTTTGATGTCATGAAGATTGATTTTTGTGCCACTAAGTGATTGTGTAGCCCGGGGTACTTTCTAAGTATTGCTTAAAGGCTGTGAATCCGAGAAATTATTTGAGGCATGCTTAAACAACTGGTGGTTAAAACGCACCGAAACACCTCAATCGTTACAAGGCCCCACCATTGACTAGCATAGTTTTTGCATTACTGGATCATGGATTAAAGGAATACTCCACTGTTTGGTTTTTACCTTATATCAATACTATTAATACTTCAAGTAGATAAGCCATTGTTCACATGGCATATTTGATCCAAAATTCCTCTGGCACACTTTGCATCAACTCCAATGCTAATATTAGCATGCTAACATGTTAGTTAACCAGGTGGTTGATTAGCCTCAGAGTTTGCAATGATTGCTGGGTGTTGTAGGAACGCTGGAAACAAGTTGGAGTTTGAAGCTTAATGGTAAATGGCTTTTTGTCAGCATATAACAAATATTACAAATATTTGATTTCTATTTCTAAATGCAGGGAACATTCACGAGCTTACACTAAAAGCAGTAGAGTATTCCTTTAATCAAGGGCAGGCAAATTAAATCAGTGATATGCAGCCATTATAACACATGGCACAGTAAATTAAATGATACAAAAAAATTCATAAAGAAGACAAAAATGTGCCGGTGACAACCAGCTATGGCAAATTTGTTTTTAGGAAAAATATTAAGACAACAAAAAAAGGTAAACAGGAGAAAACTTGAAGAAACTTGTTGGCAACAAGACAAGGGGCCCACCTTTCATCATGTACCAATAAGCAAAAAGGCAATACAGGATGAAGAGCGATGAGGGGAAGAGTGGATGTGCTGGGCCTGTGTTTTGATTTAATTTGGAATGAACGGTATAAAGAAGGTTGCTTAATACTAGTTACACATTGGTGGAGATCTTGTACTTGGGAGACATGTTATTATGGAACCAGATGAAACTAAAAATGATGCCCATGGTTTTAGGTATACGCTCGTCGTAGGCAAACGTCATGGCCTCGTGCAGCGGGACTTTGACCACCTCGATTAGCTCTCCCTCGGCTGGCTCACCTCCCCCTGCGCTCACACAGTTGTCGTCGGACACTTCGGCGTAAAACATGGTCTGCTTGGCGCCCGTCACACCTACACCTGACCTGTGGGGGGATAAGGGAACAAATTAATAAAAGGTCACCTATTATAATTCCCCACGTTTTTGAACAGGGGCTGATATTGTTTGAATAGTTTAATACTGGGTCCAATCAAAATTAAATTCCAATGACAAAGGCAATAACGTATTTTGGGGGATTTTTACCCATTTTCCGACAAATTGTGTTTTCTAATTTTTTTACCAAATGCAAATTCATCAGGGTGTCAAGTGGTCTCTTCCTTAAAGTATGTTTATGCGGGGATTTCCGTTTTGTAATCTCCATAGTCCATATGAAATCACAGTCTTTGAATGCTGGTAATAAGTAACATAAATAAATACTGTAGTACTTAAACCAAGCTGACCCCGGGCTGCCTACTATTAGAGCAGAACTTCACCACACCAGGCGCTTCTGTCATGAAGACCCTCATAGGGGTCCTGAGGGTTAAGATGATACCCATCTAGTTAATGGAAACAGCCCACACATAACAACGCTCATAGACGACACCAACACAGCCAGAGGAGGTGTTCGAGTCAAATCAAAAGCACAGTGATGGCAGCCGTCAGGTAAAGCTGTCCAGCTGCTGCTGTTAGAGAACTTCCCCTTGAACTTCTGCGTGCAGATATAGCGAGCTAATAAAATGTTAATAGAGATGAATGATTATTTTATGCTCACTTTCATAACATCAGCACTCGCCGTTTCTCTTCTTCAATCCCATCTCATTATGGACATTTCTCAAAAATTCTTAACAATTATTTGGCTTCTTTAATCTTGATGCATTTCCATCACTTTAATTCTTTCAAACTGGATTGATAAAAAATTAATTATTTCTTTGAGGTGCATCATATTATGTGGACTTTCATTCACATTTAAAGTGATACGTTACCAACATTTTTAATAACTCAAACTCCTGGAAAACTCCTGAATATTGAGCGGTAAGTGATGTAAAAGGTCTGGAACCAGGCTTCATCCTGAGAAAAGTCTTTGAAAGTGGAGAAGTGGATGATGCTAACATACTTAGTTTCTTGTTTCTCAAAGCCTACAGGCTGATGAGTTTGAGGTTTTGAATGGAAAATTCCTCTTTCAAAGACATTTAGGACAACAGGTTAATAATTGTTAAGGGACAAGAAATGCAGTGGGAGTGACTAAAGCAGATGTTTAAAGACGATGAATGTCTTGTGTTGGGAAAGGACAGACACTAGGTCATTCTTAAAGGGGCCCTTTCATGCTAATTTTCAGGTTCATATCAGTATGTAGTGTCTCTCTACTGGGACATGTCTCCACGCTTTAAATGTTCAAAAAGCTCTTTATTTTTCTCATACTGTCTGTGCTGCAGCACCTCTTTTCACCCTCTGTCTGAAACAAGAGCCTCTGGTTGGTTAGCTGGCCGGCTCTGTTGTAATTGGTCAACCGCTTAGAGATGTCCCACCCCTTACCCGATCACCCGCCATTTTATTTGCTCGCATTAGCATTATTAGCATTAGCATTAGCCCAGCGCACCAACGGAGAGAGACTAACTTATGGCAACACAAAGAAAACATGGGAGTGGTGGAGATGAGGAGGTGTCGGCGTTCTGGCGATTTACTCGGAAGGCTTCAGTAGAAGCTGCTGGGACTCCCAGCAGCGGTGTGAGCGCGATCTACTAGATAGTTCCGTAACTAAAGATTTCTGGGGAACTAAGTTCCGGGAACTATTCCTGGTAAAAGTACTTGGTGTGAAAGCGCCTATTGGGTGCACACAAATGTTAAGTCAACAAAAAAAATCACACAGCACAGCTCACACACCATAAAACAAGTAGAAGTAAAAACAATAGACAATTTAAAAGCAGTAAAAGCAACAACACGCTAAGGAGAAGAGGTGGGTTTTAAGAAGCGATTTAAAAGCAGACAGCTAACCTGTAAGATGTAATCCTCTTCAGTTTAGCGACGGGCACATCGTAGCCGCACTCCTCCAGCACCTCCTGCCTGGCGATCTCCTCCAGAGAAAGGTTGGGTTTGTCCACCAGGCCGGCGCAGAGCTCGTAGGTGACCCCCGCTGCGGCCGGGGGCCACGGGGAGGAGGAGCTCTCCCCCTCCGCCGCCGACTGGCCCTCCTGAGGTTCAGCTGCGGGGGCTGCGGCTTCGGAAGCGCCCTCTTCAGGTTTTTCAGCAGACTGAGGCGGCTGCGTCTTGTTCCTTTCCCACTCACACACGAATACAGCTAGTGGGGGGGGAGACAGAAAACGCTATTATTCCTGAGATTATCCTATAATAAGAGTACATTCTTTTGTGCACTTTCCTCAGTTTTACACAGGCATTTTGTTTAATGAGGTCAACTTCTTTTGTCTAATAATTAAGTATTGAGAATATATCAGTTTTCTATTTTTAGGCAATACAGATACTTAACGGTTATTGAATTACTACCAGCTACACAAATTTATTTGCCAGATCTTTGATTTTCATTGCTGTGATTAAAATATTTTTGGTTTCAACTGTCGGTCATTTCATAGAATATCATTAATTGATAACATAGAAAAATATTTGACAAATAGTTGGAACAGCTGTTATTTGTAGCCAAACCGAATGCATGCTAATCATTGAAAGCTTCCCTGTACAGGTACAAATCTTTAATTTAATATCAATAGGCTCATGTAATACAATATTCAGATATAATCATCCAGATATCAAATCAGTTTTATAGTGAGGACTAAGCATGTATTGTCCGATACCAATAAGCTAAGCAAGCCTTACTCACTGTTAAAGAAACAAATCTTATTTTAAGTTGAAGCCAAACTCAGATTTCTTTCAGATAAAGGACTTTTCTTTTTACCCCAACAGAAATGAGAGAGGAGGAAAAAAGAATATCAATGCCCAGACTTCCTTGTATTTAGCACACTGCTATGTGGAGCAGTCCCTGGCGACTTCTAACAAAGGAGGTTAGGCTGCTTTGTAACTCGGTCTCTTCTGGTCTATTTCGGAGTCTGCATTGTTTCTGTAATGAACTGCTATTTTAGTGAAAGTGCCCAAAGGATATACAACAATATAGATTTGACAAGATGAAAATGAACATTTCAGAGTACAGTTAGTCTCCAGATTTGTACGGGGAAGTCTTACCTGGACGGAACTGCTTGACGAGGATAAAACAGTGTGAGCTGGTGTTGAAGATCAGCACTGATACACTGCAGGAAGAGAGAGTGAAGGTCAGGTTTGAGATAAAAGCCGACACGTTTTTCTCATATTGAATCCTTTTGCATACAAGATTTATGACTTCTCCACAAATAGGACAACTTGGCTACAGGAGAGCAGTCGATCGATTCCAAAACCAAAAGTAATCAAAGAAGAAGGAAGTGGATTACAGGTTTAAAAAGTGTCCAGAGAACATCCAGAAATGTGGGATCACAGATCTTAAACATAATCTTATTTTTTTTTAAACAAAATCGGGTAAACACTCAAATCACCTTTGGGAAACAAAGAGGCAAGCCACTTTTAAGTCAAACATCAAAAGGAATTTAAATATAAGTTAAAGTTCCCATCCAATCAGATTAGCATGTACTGCCTGTGGAGGAAACTTCTGTGTAGCAATTGCAGTTGGAGTCACCGACTCAGGAAGGAGACACGGTAGAGCAGGAGCTTTTGATGTCAAACACTGATGGTTTATTTGGAGTTTCGGCCGGAGGATTCACATCACAAGTCACATCAGTCACGGTGAGACTGCACGGGAGAGTTGCCACGTCAATTCTGGAGCGCCTCTCTCTCGTTAGCCCATTTAAGGTAGTTAACCTATATTTTAATCAGATTTTAAACCCAAATGATCTGGGTTGGACAGCCCACATTCAGCCCAAAACCTGTGCCACTGAGGAAAGTGTGTGCACCAGCCAACTTGTGAAAAGGGCTTTGTATGTAGACCAAAGTTATATCATAACCTGGCGGGATATATTGTCCATTATAAAACGGATAAGTCAAATCAAGCAATCTGATTGGTTCTTAGCTGTGATATAATGACCATATACCACGGCCTGTCGTGAGCTATTGCTTAAATAGAAAGATAATAAAGGCAGTGTTAGGGAAATAATTGTAAGTTAAAAGTATGACTATTGTACCACTACAGCAGTGTGTGACACATGTCAAAACACCCATGCCTGTCTGTTTTTACAAATCCACATCCAGTATCAAAATACACCACTATACTATTTCCCAGTGACGCTCCACAATAGTAGCTATTTTATCAATCCTGACATATGTACCTTGACATCCTCTGTCTGTATGTCATGTCCAGTAAGATGTGAAGTTGCCCTAAAACTAAAGTTCTTTGGCTTTTGTTACTATTATTTAAGTGACAGCTAAAATCGCTTAAAAACACATTTGAAACCTGTCAATGCCTAAGTGTACCGAGTTCCCAAAATTAAGCTATAATCCAAACATTTTGATAAATAAACACTGTTCTAAATTAAGAGCACCATTCCAAATTTAAACGAACAACTCAACAAGCAGGAAGTGGAGATAAAATAAGAAGGAAGGTCGGTGTGATATGCTTCACCACTGGCACCCAATGAATTGTATACACACAGGGGTTCACTGCAGTGTGTGTGTGTGAGTGTGTATAAGTGTGTGTGAGCAGGACTGTGCTGCCAGTGGAGACTTGAGGCCTGGGGTCGGTGTTGGGAAAGCGGATGTGTCTGAGGCGCAGGAAGCCCTGCCCTGTGTTTCCCAGGGTGAGTGGGAACCAGGACGTAGCTATTACGACTCGTTTCTAGCTACAGTGCCTTGGCTGATATATGATTTAATATCCGTTTGCAATACAGATATTTAAAGTCCATTATCAACAATACAGTATGTAAGAATGTCAGCTGACCTGGGCGTTGAGCAGTTTAAAGCCTAGAGGCCCATGAGTCCATACAGCTGCATTCAGACTGAAAGCCTATTGCTGGATTGGGATGTATTCTGAATTACAAATGGGAAAAAATTCTGAATTGGGCCAACTTTGCTAGCAGTCTGAACATGTAGGGCTGTAGGACATGCTTTCGGTAATAGAGCCAGAGAAAACACAACTGTCACAGAGCCATAGAGGTCATAAACATGCAAATTAGCTACCACTTTACTTGAAGGTAAAACACAGATAATCCCTCACTGCACGGAAAAATGGAAGTCTGGAAGACAGTTTGTAAACTAGGATGAAGTTTGAGAATGTTTCCAGAATAACTTCACCTTTCAACTTCCAATATATACTAACAAGTCTGAGCAATAATATAACCGTAGCAGTATTCGTCACAGCCTACAGCTGTAAAACAAAGTCTTGCAGGGCCTATCACCACCGCAGAGTACAGGTATGGATGATATGAAGTGGTGTATTTGGGCTGAAAGTAGGACACGCAGGCCTGAGGCATGGAGCTGTCCCCTGAGGCAGGCATTGGTCTTGTAGTGCTGTTCCACACCATTACTGTTCTACAGCTTCCCGCCGAAGAAAGATCCTCTAATGGTTAAACCGAGAAGCAAGCTAAACAGACGCTTAGGACTTTTCATGCACTGTTAGGCTTTCTCTGCGGGGCTTCTGGCTGTACCGCGGGAAAACTGGTTTATAGCAGACATACGAGGAGCAGGACTAAGGTGGCTATGCTTATGGCATCAGGAAGCTATCATAAGATCCTCGTTGTACAAGGAAGACCTGAGTTACATGCTAAATAATGAATATTCGGTATTAGCTCGCTGGGGATACAAAACATTACTCAAAGTCAAAGAAAAACAAGAATGAGAAAAAGACAAGAGCTCAACATATGCTTATTATTATGCGCAGGGTCTCTTAAAATGTGCGCACTGACACAAAAACTAGGGGTCAAGTGGTAAACAAGAAACAAACAATCCCATAAACACATAGGTGTAAAAAAGCAAAGCTATGGGAGCCCACCCAGCCTCCATGTGTTCTTAAAGGGTTTGGAGAGCACCATTTCTCATCGGGTTAGAATTGGCAAACAGACAAAGACCGCCTTTTCATTAGTCGTCTCATATGTTGTTATACCATATGACTTATTTGGGAAGCAACTAAATGTATACATACACAACAAACTAATACAAAAAAAATGCTATTGTCTATTTTGTACATGCCAATAGAAATGATGTGCGTGTTTATTGAAATATAGAACGGGGAAGTAAGATCTGATCATCTGTGCACAACATGCCAGGTGTGAACTGACATATTTACAGCCGTCAACTTGCGATCGCATCACAAAAGATGGCAGGTCTGAACAAGTGCTATGGTTTTTGCCAATGACGCAGTTCTGTTGGCTTCATTATGCGGTGACATCCAGCGCACACGAGGGGATTGAAGGTCAGGAACTCCCAGTTGGAGGGACACTAGATGGATTAACAATGGATTTACCCATTTCCTGTTCACTTGGGTTTAAGGTATCTCAAGGTGAGTGTAAGATTTGGTTTGAGATCGATTTGTTGATCCGTGTGGCGTCTGTGGTCAAGCCAGCAGGATCATGGTGAAAAGGAGGTCTGAAGGTGAAGCTTTACCCTTCATTTAAACTGCTTTTAATGAGGTCAGTGGAACAAAAACCAGACAAGTGGATGGAAATGGACAGATAGTCTAAAATAGCTGCCACCATCTGAATGCCCACTGA
The DNA here is from genome assembly GCA_902827135.1 of Harpagifer antarcticus. NCBI lineage: Eukaryota > Metazoa > Chordata > Actinopteri > Perciformes > Harpagiferidae > Harpagifer > Harpagifer antarcticus. Next base: position 303,562 of record CADEHL010001421.1, read on the forward strand.
GAGACTAACATCTTTGAGGAATAATAAAGTGTAGAAACCCTCATTTAACCCCATTCAGTGTTACTTATTCCACTCACTAAAGAGTAGAGATCACAAGTCATAGTGAAGGTACATATTAGCTATAAGGAGTTTTCATTTATAGGGTATCTGTTTCAAAACATAAATTGTTCACAGGAAATGACCTCTCGAAACATTTCAGCAACAAGAACTCGCTTCCTTTAAACATTCCCTAAATTGGATATTTTACAGTACGTTACCCACAAATCTGTCTTCCACATTTCTTGCCAGTTCCGCCAAAATGTGTCAAGAAGAGTCCCGCTGAGATGTTATGCACACTTACACAAAAAGGCAAAACAACCCTGGATCCTTACAAAAAGAATAAAAAAGGCGGAATAACGGTTTAACAGAAAGCTGGACGTTCCCATGGGAAGTACAGGGTTTCAGGTTTACTGCTTTTGTCTCAGTGGGACTATTTTTCACAGGGACCTCTCTTTGGGGTCAGTAGAAGAGGAAAGAGGGGCTTAAATGACCTGAGACCTACCTCAGGGCATTATGGTACCATGGGCAGAGTGGGGAGTAGCAACATGGGCTTTAACACAAATGTGTGATATTTCTCTTACAGTGCCCCCCGTGAAGCCAGAGACCTTTACAGCCACCGCCAAGTCAAATAACAGGGCGCCAGTTCCCGGAAACAAGGTCTGTTTTGGTTTGAAAGTCACAGTATTTGGCATCTTAAAGGGGTGCTCGAGAAAGGTGCAAATACCATGAGTGATAGGTGCTTATTATGGCTACAGGTAAAAGGACACACTATATGTATTTTTCTGTGCCTATACACAAACAAAGTGCACAAGCAAGTCCATCAAAAATAATAATGATTGTATGTTTTGCATATAGAGACACCACTTCTCTCGAGACGTGATTTAAAACAGATATCCAGGGCAAACATTTGAGAGAAGATATATACGATTTAGAGATAGTATGGGTTAAGATAAATGCAATATTTCTAAGACTCTGCAAACAATGAATCTTTGTTTAACTCAGAGCTATATTAGATTTAAATCATTTTAGCGACAACATTTTATGTCACTGGAAGATGTTCTTTGGAGTTAAAGTCTTGGCTTAGTCTTAGACCTATTCTACATTCATATTGTAAGCACACAAAGGAAGGGTGAGGAGCTTCTCCTTTGACCCAACATCAGAGAACAACATGTGTTTACCTGTCATGGGTTCTCATGAAGTCCCAGGATTTCTTTGTGCCATTCTGTGAAGGAAGAAGACAAGAATCAGCAAACAACTAAAGTGACACTATTTTAATAAAACAAATTGGTTTTAAAAGGTAGTAAAACACAAAAAGTCTGTCAACAGTGTGTGTTCTGTGTACCACAGCTTCTCCCTCTGTTGTAGGTGACTTGCATAGCAGGATGTCAAATCACCACTTATTGTATTAAATGTTTTTACTGGAGAGGTATTGAAATATCCGAAAACAAACCCCATTCAAAACATTTGCAAATCAAAAGAAAGTGGTGCAGAAGTTGAAGTGAAATGTTAATTGTTACTTCAATAATATGTCCATCAATTGCCATAACTGTGCAAGTTGTTATACCCAAATTTCAAATATACAGTAGATACCAATGTTGCTATCTCGTTCAATACACAGTTTACAGCAAGCACTGGCACAAATATGCATTTCAGAATGTAATCCTGGGGTAAAATGTCAAGAGCCATCCTGTGAATTAGAACTAAAAAATGTTTATTTTTAGTGTCGTACATGTCCTGATACTTATTGACCAGCCCCCATTGATTACTGTGGGTCTCAAGGGGTCAAACAGTGACTGCTGACTCAGAAAAGGATCCACAGTCCACACTCCAGGGCGGGATTCCTTGTAACAAACTCCTAAAACATGTCTTGTAGTTATTAAACCTTAATTAAAATGACAGAGGTTGTTGTAGCCAAGTATTCATATGCCCTGTGGTCACACGGTCCCATCAACAAGACCTCAGCTGCACACTCCTTCAGTGACGTTACACAATTACAATCAACCCCGGTGTGTGGTACGAACAACTCTGGCATACTGAGACGTTAAATATGTGGGCAGTGTCTGAATGTTGGCTAGTCACGTCTCAGTACGCGCCAAGGGACAAAGAGGTAACAATCCTGATAGTCCAGTTCATTTTGACGTTACTTTCATTCATGCCAAATGAACGAGGAAGGTGTCTTCAGGCCAGGGTGTGAGACTGGAAGGGAAGATATCTAATTCATCACTTCTTTTCATTTCACTTTTACTGTGAAGTCAACACTGATATATAAGAGCCCGTCTGTGGCCCAGTCTGAACGAAAGACTGACCGCCTACTCGTTTTTAGTTAATAAAATATTACCATATAAACATTGGCAGTCCATTTTATGAGGCAGAGATGTGAATCAAGCAGAAGTCACGGTGACCGGGTCGAAAGTCATCAATGCAAGGATCGTCTTCAAACTATTCCATTTATTTTTTTAGATGCGTGTATTAATCTGAAACATAAACTTATTCCCTTCTCCCGATGCATTCTTTAGAGACGGTAAAGTTGGCCTACATTTTTTATGCCTGAGGAAATATGGCTATGATTCAAATTTAGGCTACACCTCCTCTCCACCCACAAGCTCGTTCAGACGCAGCGATGACAGCTTTACAAGAACAGGCGTACTCCAGCTGCCATAGGCTTGTGTGCGAGGTGGTGCTGCAGTTTGAGTACCACCCGAGAAATGGGAGGAGGTGAACTGGCAAACTAATTGCACTGATAGAATAAGACATAATAAAGCTACTGTTGTGGCAACAGGGGTTGAGTGAGGATGTGGGCAACTTTAAGATCTCTATTGTAAAGGGAATAGACTCCCACTCAATGCTTTCAACTGCAAATGACTGATTGGAGAGAGTATGGGCTTTCTCTCATTGTACTCACACAGAAATAGATTTAACGAGCAACCCAAAGATGAACAAAGAAAGGTAAAGACAAGACTATAATGTACACAGGAATGTGAAAACATAAATATATATTGATATAAAGCACCAATGACAAAACAAGTGCGACTGTAGTCCAAAAGTCTGAAACTAGAGCCCAGACGGCTCTAGCTAGCTGTGATTCGTCAATAATTGATGTCACTTTCTTATGGAAGTAAACAATGGAGTCCAATAAAGGCATTTCAGGGGGGGGGGGGGTGGGAGAGAAACTCCTTCTGTCAGGGTATATACAGGAATCCTGAAGTCAGATTTAATACCTTTTAAGACCCTTTCCACACATTTTAAGACCTCATCGCCACTTGGATTTTTAACCGGTTCTAACCGGTTACCTTGGCGACACACTTTACCTCACATTGACTATACACAGTATTGATTGTCCTTCCTCCTTATCTTCCAACCATTTGGACGCAAACTTGCATTTCCCCATAACGATGCTGTTTAACAACCGGCGTAAACGGACCTTCGCACTATCAAGCAGTGAGCGTGCGATGTCCTGTTCAGATGACGTCAAATCCAACGGGATGCCATCAATAAACTACACAGAATCACACTACACACCTACGCCATGATTACATTCAGGCAGACTGTAGAACACAACCTCTTTGGACCATTTAGATACTTATTGAAAACAAGCTGGAAAATGCTGTTTAATACTTTTTAATAGCTTTAATTTTCGCTAAATTGATTGATCAACTTTTAATACTTTTTAAGACCCCGCGGACCCCCTGTCTTTGCAGACCATTTACATTACCCTATCTAATCCACTACAGTCAAGAGAAACCCCCATAAAGCATTACAGGGCTCCTTTAAACACCCTAACCTGCACTGCATACAATGAAGCTACAGCGTCATACAGAAGGACACACTTTAACGCTGTTTTGCCCAATTCATCATCAAATCTTTTATTCATATCATTCCACCAAACGTAATCATACATTGGGGCCCCTAAATCCTCTCGACTAACGGTCAAAGGGCCGCTGCTTGACCAAACAGGTCGCAGCCTCGGGGCCTCAATGTGAAGCCAAGCTAGCATAATGCTGTTCATGCATCATTAACTGTCATGTTGTGGTTGGAAATGAGAGCATGAAGCCAACGTGTGTGTACATTTAGGTATGGTAATGCTATGGTGTCAGCTTTAGCTACTGTAACGGATATTATGCCCGGACAATGATAAAGGCTTACTGTATGTATGTTTCAATACTGGGTCAATAGGCTACAGAGAATCTACAACATGTGGGCAGTATGTGTAGCCCACATCTTTTTTTATGAACGTAGAAAACTCCAATTTACCAGTGCATGTACTGTGACACATCTCTGTTACATTGATCCTGTTGAACACATTATTGTTAAAATGCTGTTATTGATTGATATTGTAAAATAAATAATTACAAAACGAATGTTGCAGTGCATAGTCATGTAAGAGAAATCAAAACAACAACAGCATTAGCAACAAACACAGTGCCACATCTAGTGTTCGAAAAGCAGTGAGAAGAAGTATAACTTATTTAATCTCACCCCCTTGTCCCTAAATGATTTATTTATAATCTATAATCTGCAATAATTATCATTTTTATGCATCATTATTGATATTATTAATCTGCTTTACCTGTTGATCGACATATATACACATACATACACTGATATACACATACATATACACATCTACATACTCACACATGTAGGTGTTGGAGTTTAAGGTTTTATGTATCTCTAAATAACTATTGTATGTAACTTATAACATACATCATAATTGACAAGTACTTAAAATGTTACTCTGACAATCATTGCAGAAACTAGTAGCAGACCATAAGAAAATAAGTGAAAAAGGATCAAAGATTTAAGTAAAAAAATAAATAAAACGTTCGGGGATTTAAAATGAAATCTGATGATCTACGGCTTGCAAAAAAGAAATATTGATACCCTTCTTTTTGGGCAAATTGGCCATTACCTAACACTGTAGGCTCATGCTGCAGTAATGTACACACTTATCCATCATTGATACCAGTCATCTTTTATCGCGCCGTCAGCCATTAGTAATGTGTTGACATCATGAAAACGCCTGGCTGTGGAGTCATGCCGTGAAAGATGCTCTGCCTGCGTCTATAGTTTACTCTCACAGATCTGTCATGTCAACAGAGTGTCTTACATGCCCTCATTCCTGCTGAGGCCAAGCCAACCGCACCCCTTTTCCTTAACACCAGCAAAACTAGTAAAGGTGTGTGTGTGTGTGTGTGTGTGTGTGTGTGTGTGTTTGTGTGTGTGTGTGTGTGTGTGTGTGTGTGAGAGAGAGAGATAAATCAATTGTCATGAATAAGGCAGAGAAGCTCTCTTGTGGCTTTGTAGAGCGTGCTTTCTGAATAATTTACGGGCGTTTTTCCTGTCAATTAACTTTTGTCTTATTTTGGAAGTGAACCAGCTGGCCCTGTGGTGCCAAAATAACAATGTCTTCCTGAACGCAGAGAAAACAAAAAGAGATTGTTGTTGGCTTCAGGAGAACCCACTACCAACCCCCCCTCTCCCTGACCATCAACGGCGCTGCTGTGGAGCAGGTGAGCATCACCTAATTCCTGGGTGTGACCATCACAGATGACCTCACCTGGAAAAACAACACCACCGCACTAGCGAAGAAGGCTGCACCGCCTCCAAGCTGCACCGCCTCCAAACGCAAGAGCCTGCAGCGCATTGTGAACTCTGCCCAGAGGATCATCGGTGCCTCACTCCCATCACTACAGGACATACCCGCCTCACCCCGCAAAGCACTCAGCATTGTGGGTGACTCCACCCACCCCTCCAACAGCCTCTCCAGCCTCCTGCCTTCAGGGAGAAGGTTCCGCAGCCTCCGCTCGAGCTCCACCAGGCTGAGGAACAGCTTCCTCCACCAGGCGGGCAGGATGCTGAACTCTCTCTCCCTCCCTCCCCGCCTCTGACATCTCTACCCTGACCTCTCCACCCTGCCTCCCACCTTTCCCCCTGCCCCAAATGGACCTGCACTTTAACCCCCCCCCCCCACACACACAACCTTCCCTCATCCAGCACCAGTCACTTTTCTACCCATCTCCGCTACTACTGCAGTGAAACTGTATTTTCAACATCATTTTCTCATTTGCACTAAAGAATACTTGCATTAATGTCAATTCATGTTCTGTGGATTGTGTTTTTTAATTTTGTATTAACTAGTAGTACTTATTACTACTATTACTTAGTCTTATATACTGTTTATCTAGGTGTATCTTGTTTTATGGATATATGTCACACTGTGGGACTGCGAGAAACGGTATTTAAAGATTTCTGTATGTATAACACATGTTGACAATAAAGCTGACTTTGATACAGGTACAATGTGTGGTAGAAGATATTGCTGCAAACTTTCTGTGTATTCATTATACTTTTCACTGAAGCTACGATACCTTTGGAACATACACTAATAATAACAAAACCATGTTTATTGATGGGACATTCCATTCCTTCTTTTGTTGACATTCTTGAAGTAATTGTTTTAATTCATATTTAGTTAACAAAAGGTGCTTTGTGGACGATACATCAACACTGCACACATATTCATTATAGAGATAATAAACACATGGTTTGTGGTTCTGAAACGTTAGAGGCAATCATGTGGAAAACTATTAAGAACACATCAACATCTACCCTAACATTCAAAAGCCTGTTCAGTCTTGGCCAGTGGTTGCGTTAGACTTTTTCGTTGTCCGAGGATCGTAACATTTCCGTCATAATCCATTATTTAATATGTATGTTTGGGTACTGAGCAGCAAATGTTCATTCATTCATGTTTTAATGATTCATACAGAACTTTTAAGGGCATGGAGAAACAAAAAGATGAACAGAGACACCGACCGTGTGGTCACTTTTCATGTCAACACGAACATGAATGATTTATTTTTTCCTGCACTGACAGCAGAGCAGAGGGGGGCTGAGGGGGGCTGAGGCCGCTAAAAACACCACGACCATTGGGCCTAAACAGGCAAATATGAACCATGCCATCGTTTTAAATGAGACAATTACAATCAGAATATGAACAAAACATTTACAAGAACAACTCAATTGACCTGCTGTAGCCTGAACGCTGATTTCTGCATCGTCGTGCACCCTCGGACAAATCCGTTACTCATCTAAGCTTTTCTACAGATGTCGCAGAACATTCTGCCATCTTCCCTCCTCAGCCACTTAAACTCTTGCTCCCACTGAACCCGGTACTCCCGCTTCAACTCCTTGCCACTTGCTCGCCCCTCTGCCGCTGGCTGAACGCTGTCAGTTTTAGTCTTACTGGCTTGTCCTTCATCCTCCACCGCATCAACACCTCTTTTCACCTTGTTTATCCACACCATCACAATTACTGGGCTTATTAAAAAAGCTTCGGGCGATCAGCTGCCGTGACATTTTGCGATTCCTAAAGCCGGTTCAACAACGAGGTAATCAACGAGGTCAAAAACAAGACTAGACAATAGCTACTTAATATGCACACACTCGTCACCAACTGGACAGGGGTGTGAAGGACTAAATAATAGTTACAGACTACAGTAGAGTAGATCGCCCTCAGTCGACCTGGCCACTAAGGATGTAATATAATGTGGGCCGCTGGTGGACATTTTGGCGCTGTTCCGAGTTGTGTTCTAATCCGTCAAAATGACCGACTGCTTTCAGATTTTTCCGTCATTGTTAGAAAAAATCCGTCATTGACGGAACAGGGCTCGACATTATAATTGGCCCGCTGGCCCGGGAGCACTATTTAGACACCCCGGGCCAGCATAACGTACTTTCCACTTGCCCGCTCGGGCCACTAAAAATATTGTTTAAAAAAAAATGTTTCCTGTGGTATTGGTATTTTGACTAGCAATTTAGTTAAATTGTTTCGTTTATTAACGCTACAACATAGCGTTTCGTGAGTCGCTTGTCGTTGTTGGGTGAAAAGCAAACAGCTGTTTGCTGCAGAGCGCAGCGCGAGCAGGCTCGCGCTCCTTCACTTCAGAGTATCGAGCCTCCTAACCATTCGCCAAAATGTTTTTAATACCAGCGGTAACCGGCCAAGCGCCGGGCAAAAAACTATTTTCAAATAAAAGAAAGTCACCGGAGGAGTTAAAGGAGAGTGACATGGAGCATGAGAAGAAGAGGGAGAGAAAGTTTCAGCTTGATCGATGGTGTTGGCTTCTAGTGGTGCAGTGAGCGTCCTAAAACCCTTTTATAATCTATCGATTAGATTTATGATTCGAAAATTATAAAAGTAGGGTAGACATGTGGAGATTATCCGGCTGAACAAAACGTGCATTTATCAAACAGGTTTGTTTTCCACAGACCTTATTTCCAGCTATTTTCCAAAACCCTTGTCGAGGGAACCAGCAGCTTACTTCCTGGTTTCAGGACGCGTCACTGGCTGCACCTCTCAATAGATGCCAATATAAACAAGGTCTTCTGTCGGCTCTGTACATTAATGCCGACCTATGCTGACAAGCAAGTGAAGAGTAGACAATATAAATGTATTGGCTTTAGGGAAATGTCCCAGCAGTTTAGGATAATGAAGGATCTAATCTATAGCCATTACATGTCTAACTCCTAATGACAGGAAGGCAGAAAGTGCATTATACAAATAATACTCATAATAATAGCTGACATTTTTTAACAATGACCACAATATCATTATTTTAATAAACCAAATATGAACAAATGAGGAAGAACTGATTGTTCAAATGTTGTAGTACAAGTAGTAATGTATAAATTACTATTGCAACAAATGTGTTAATTTTCTTCATTATTTGTAGATATTTTTTTTTTGGACGAATGCTTCGGGCCAGTGGTTACAATGGTGGGGCCAGTGACAATACAATTCCACCGGCCCGGAGGGCCAGTAGCTTTTTACCCTTAATGTCTACCCCTGCGGAAAATATTCGGTTAACGCGACCTCTGGTCTTGCCTGACCCACAGTGAGTGATGGTGACAGTCTGTGCTTTAGAGGTATTTACTAACCATACACATCTATGCAGCATCACCTCAGAGGATCCTCACAATAAAGATTCATGTTTCAACAAAACCCTCCAAGTCTGGGCAAAAGCAGGTGATTCTCAATGGGAGGTTACCTGTGGCTACAAGCCGATTAAAGAGCTCCTTTTCAGGTTCATATGTGTATGATGTGCCTCTACTGTGACATGTTTTAATGTTCAGAAAGGTCTTTGTCTCATACTGCCTGTGCTGCAGTACGCTGACAGATATTGCGATTCGATTTGCGATATTTGTTTTTAAGCGAAAAACGGAAGTGTATTGTAAAATGCGGCCATATCTCCGGCTAGGAAGGTCGCATCAACGTGCTCCCGTCTCTAGCACCCCCGCGCCCGAGCTACGAGTGAAAGAACTAAACTTACATGAAACTTCCGTTGGGTTGCTTTAAAGTCAAGCTTCAGTTTAAGATTCACCCTGTAATAGAAACACGTGGTGGAGCATTGCTAACCTGACTCAGATGCTTTGTTTCACCGAACCATCTAAAGCTCCATTGGAAGCCATTTGGAAAGGGCAGGCACTTTCAAAAGCACTTGGCAGGTGATTGGATCAATCTGTCTATCACCTTCTATCATGGGCCACTTCTGATTGGTTAACAATGGCTGGTGCATCGATTTAAAATGGATAAAAATGAGCGTTACCTGGATTATTATCCTGAATGTAAATCACATCGCTGTAATGTAAGTAGTGCCTCACTGCCCAGCATTGGCTGTAACCTGATTAATGGTTTCATATATTGATATTTAAAGTTAGTGGTAGACTGAAGCAGAAAGTTGTCTGATCTTAGCTTCATTTACTCTGTTGTTCCGGCTGGAGTCAAAAGCTCTGTTTTCATTTTCCAAACAAAACCAAAAGAAGCTTGATGGGGATGGAAAGGCAAAAATGAGATGAACGATCACAAGAGGACAGGAAGAGGAAACAGGAACTGGTGTGCCTTCCTTATGGAGTGAAAAGCTACTGATAAAAAACCATTTCCAAGAAGGTTTATCTATTCAGAAAAGAGGGTTCATCATCCGACATAATTCCAGGAACAGGGATACATGTCAGCGCAATCATTTCCCAACAGACAGTTGTGAAAATATGGTTTTGGTTTGGAAAAACAATACCACAAATATGAGAAAGAGACAGAACGAAAGATTTACAACCACCTTGATTACAGTCGAGTTTGTTTACAATATGATATTATAACCATTGGTTTGAAAAATGTCAACACCAAAAATATGAATTTATATCTATTGACGACACACTTTACGAGGCAATACCACACACATTCCCTCTCTAGTGTCCCGTCACCACTCACAGATGGTGGGGTTCCCCTCATTACTCGGGCCACTTGCTGAGAGAGGGGGGGGGCTTGAATGGCCCAGGGGAGACGGAGAATCATGGCCGACATGGATTACGACAGGGAGATTAGCCCGTGGGTGGGTGGGTGGGGGGAGAGAGAGAGAAGAGAGAGAGAGAAATCGAGAGAGCGAGCGAGGAGAGAGAGAGAGCGGAGAGGGGAGGGGAGAGAGAGAGAGAGAGAGAGGAGAGAGACAGAGAGAGAGGAGAGAGACAGAGAGAGAGAGAGAAGAGCAGGAAGAGAGCGAGAGAGACGCTAGAGAGAGAGAGAGAGAGAGAGAGAGAGAGAGAACACACACAGGACCTTGAAACTAATGTGGTCCCTCTGGCTTTGGGCATCAGAAATGACAGACTCCTGTGTGAATGGCCATTGTACGGTCTTTTAGGTGCTTAAAGTCTAATAACCATCACTCCCACACACACACCTCTCTACACTATCAAGCTGGCAGCTGCAGCAGAAAGGGGGAAAAAAATCAACTACCGTCCTCAAATACAATAGCACTCTTTGAATCTCAACATGTGCTCTCCAGTTTTTTTCTGGTTATAGCTCCAGTCTCTGTCTTCTCTCCAGCTGGAACAAAGGCAGTAGGACTATCACACACACATTACAAAACACTGAACTGATGATCAGCAGGGTTTACAAATGACACAAAGCATCCGCACCTGCACAAACCAATCGACCAGTAAGGACAACATTGCAGATGCAGCATTAAAACATCCTGATAAGTTGTTTCAGTGCCAAACCCAGTGTCAAGGACACACTGCTCCTGAAGTACACACTGCTCCTGAAGTACACACACCCATGTGACTGTGTCCTCGAGGGAAATCCACAGAAAGCATGTAGAACTCAAATCACATCAACTCAGTTTATATATTACTGTTCCTCCGATGCAACCTGACGCAGCGCTTTAAAGCATTGACCACAGCCTTTAGTTTTAACCTCCGTTTGCTCAAATTGGCAGTCAGTAGCATTCGTGTGAGATCAATCCCAGCATGCATTATTCCTCAGTCCTCACGTGTTAGGGCTGGCAGAGTTTCTGAAGCAATTCATTCATCAACAACAATTTAGAAAATTGGTGTATGACAGAAGTCATTTGCAAAGGACCAACCCTAAGAGCCTAAAGTCATGCTTGCTGCTCGGCCCGTCCACACGGCGGCGTGCGTTGAAGCTTCAACGCTTCTGCCCATTCACTTTGAATGGGGTGACGTCACGCTTTGCCGAACTGCATTGTGGGAGCGTCGCTTCGCTTCAAAAGTAGAGCAATGTTCTACTTTTGAAGCTTCGACGGAAGCGTCAGCCAATCAAATCATATGCCAGTACAAGCTCTAGCCCAGGGGTTCCCAACCTTTTTTCCCAAGGGCCCCCCCCAAATGACTCCTGTTGGAACTTGCCCCCGCAACACTAGGGGGGGGGAACAGCGGTAATTAAAGTTTAAAAGTCTCAAAAATGCTACAAGTACAGTCACAAACTGGGTGAATGTGAAGTATTTTGTTAAAGGAGGATGAAAGCGTAATTAAGGAGCACTATGGAGTGACTGATGGTTATTGGACTCAGGATTCATTCATTTGGATTCCCGCTGTATGAAGAAATTAAAGGACTGCGCGGAAGTGGAAACAATTCACAAAGGCATTAAACTGTTTAAAACACATGCTCAAAGTAAGCCGGATTTTGCCGATGTGTTTATGTGGATTCAAAAGTCGTAAATAATCTACAAAATGGAGGAGACCGATCTGATCGGAGAAACTGACAAATAATCCAACTGAAACCGGCATGGACAATGACTATGTTTTAAAAATGCGCTTATCCAGAAAAGCCTGGTTTGGACACTTTACGGGCAGAAGAGACATTTCTATTAAAGAAACAATTATACATTTCTGTCTTTGTATGCCTTTAATAGCTACTAACTTGAATTTTTATTCAAATGAATCAATCAATTATTTTTTATATTTATTGTAATGTAGAGACAAGGCCTTTTACAATTATATGTATAAAAAAATAATAATAAATAAAAGTCTAAATATGATATTTGGCCTCAAATCATCTGAGGCCTGGCGCCCCCCAGATTGGGAACCACTGTTCTAGCCAATCAAACCGCGTGCTTGTGTGTCCGGGAGATTCATGTGATTGGTTGTTGGTCGAGCTTCAACGCACGCCGCCATGTGGACGTACCGTAAAGGTGCACTAAGACACAGTGGTGCTTCAAACTAAATGCTATCATGCTAACACGATGATGCATGGCATGTTCAAAGTATATGGAGATCTCTGTCTTAGTTTAAGCAAGCTAACATTTGTTATTTTGGGCTAAACAAAGTACAGCTGTAATTTTGCTGGTATATGGTCATAAATCAAAGTATTGGACGAAATGAAAAGTTGACCTGATGATGGTCTGAGATAAATAGGTTAGAGATGACCAAAGCCAATAGGTGAGAAATTGTGCACATAACGAAAAACATAATTATTCTGTCCTTGGAAAAAGAAGTAATGAGGATTCTTAGCCATGCCCGTTTCTCTTATTTATATAACTGTGAATTTAATATTTTTGCAATCAGAATTTTGCAGCGCGCACACATTGTTTGGTTGTGTGAGTCACAGGCAAAACAAGAGGGGGAGCTTTTGTTTTGGATTTGTGTAGGATTTTATTCAGTGGCTCACATCGCTGAGAAACTTCTACTTCATCACAGAGTTTGTGAAATATGGGTGAGTTAACAGACTAGGCTAAGTAAGGGATAAGTAAACCATCCAACCATCAGCTGGTACTGAAGATACACGCCGTCAGAAACTCTCAAACCACCATTAAGTCATGATGTTTATGACCCGTTTGTCTTAAACGGCCAATAATCTGATTTACAGGTACATTATTGTAAAGGAGTTATTGCCTTGCCCCAAATAGTCATTTAAAAACTACAAACAATTATTTACGGACACACTCTTACTCATCTTGCTGCCATTATTGAAGCTCGTGCCTAAACCGTGTGAGAAAATGTGTGTTTTAAGCCCGTAGTAGATCTCATTCATTGAAGGAGTACCGGGGCCACTAGCTGTAAGCAATACAAGATAAATAATTCCAGATGAATAATTTAAGTCATTATAATGAATAAATGGAAGGTAATTATCCTGCTCCAAGTAGCAACCCGCGTGAGCACGAGAGGACGGAGATAAGAGGGGTTTCCCAGAGTCAACGAGGGACAATCAGCTGCTTTGTAGAGCGGCGAGGGAGAGGAGACAAAACACCCGTAAACACTGATGATGAAGAGGGCCTCTCACGCAGGAGCTTGAGTGTGTGTTTGAATGGGTTGGTGACCAGTGGCTTAGCTGCAGATGTACCGATGAACATAAAAGCTTTGGGGAAGAGATGCGCCCTCCGTGTGACTGAAAAGCCTTTGTGGGGAGTCCCTGAACGCCCCCCACAGCCCCCTTTCTGTTTTTCAAACAGCACAGGAGAGATGACGAGGATGAAAGGCAGGACAGGACGGAGAGGGAGTCCACCGTCGTCTCTTTTGTTGTCCATCTGCTGTCTTAGCCGTTCCGCCATTCTCTTGACAAGCTTAACCCCCCCACTGCTGTCACAGGTGTAAACCCCAAATGGGAGAAAAAAACCTCCTGACTGAGCTCCTCTAAACACGAGTGCGTTGGTACTTGAGTTTTCTGATTGAATTGAAAGCAACAATAGAGAGTCTTCAAATGATAGATAGCTGCAGTTTCTTTAACAATACAATCTGGATGTTGAGCATGGTGACCTGCCCATTGAAAGAAATAGCCTTTATCTTGCATGTGCTAATGACTTGAAATGTACTTATTCAGTAAGACTAGTTCAAACTAGAAACACAGACCTAGTTTCTATAATTGATAAATAAATCTGTGTATCCGCCCACTTATTTAGAGCTTCTACAAAATGATATTCTTGCTTGGCCCATGCTACACCCACAAAGTGTCATGGTCTGAATTCTGCTGAAAACAAACTAAACCAAAAACCTCCTTGGCAGAGGTCATAATAAAATATTCAGGGTAAGTAATGTGTTTCTTTTAGAAGTATGAATTACCATAATATATATTCGGCACCACTGTCTGCCACTATCCTGGTTTTACACAACAGAAGCCAAGTCTATAACCCAGGAAGAGAGAAACTGCACACATATTTTGAAACCTAAAAATACATCCTGGAAAGCAGCCTATGTTTCGGAGAGGAAGCGTGTCTCACTTTGCCGGAGACCATCAGGAGACACCGTCATCTTCTCTTAGCAGAAGGGCTTAATAGAAAAAAACTGATATTTGTCTAAATGATAAACCTATAAAACGCAGATACATAAATCAAAGTTATAATGATTTAAAGTCTCAGATTACAATCTCATGCCTTTGCTTTTCCAGTTAACAATATTGAGCATTTACTGCAAACCACTGACGCAGCTAATACAGCTTTTGACAGCTTTTGATCTCTTGTGATAACAATTTACAGTTAACGAGATTTTTGGTCACAGATGATTCGCTCTGCCCGCCCTGTTGGCAACCGTGACCTGGATAGGCAGCTAAAAATGGATAGGTAATGAGTCTGACTATACATGCCCCTAAAAGGCCAATATTAAACTGCCAATAAACGCTTCTGTAAATGTGCCAACTCAAAATACTGAGTCTTTAGGGAAGAGATATCAGTGACTATCTACATCTACATATACACCTTTTCACTTGTGTTTCCAAAGGCACTGTACAAATACAATAAACTTACATACGTAGTTACTTTATAAGAATAAAATAATACTAGGGAACTCAATTGTTTCTCTCCTGGTACAGATTCAGACCAGTGCTTTCATAATATCACCACACTTGAATCGCCATACCTTAATGGAACTATATGTATGTGAGGTAACATGTGACCAAAGATTACAAACTGAGAAACAACCATTTAAAAGCACAAAACAACTGTTGCATCATGGATAATACCCATTACGTGAAATATGGTAAGATATCAGCGCCAATCCGCATATGTAAAAATTACAATTTTAAAAGGGATCAACCAATTTTTGCAACAAAAATAAGATTATCCTCTCACGAGAGTATTCACTGAGGCAAAGCACAGTCTCAAAAGTACAGTGCTTTTAAAAAACATAACACAATAAGCTTTACCATAGGTACGTTCATCAGTATAATAGTAAGGAAAGACAAAACAAAACTGAATTTATCAATGACACAGATGTCCTCAGGCCGTGCTCAGAGCTTCGTCAAACTGCTTTCTCTTTTTTAGTTCGGTATAAGCTGCAAAATATAATTACATGAAATATACACCCTACTTTTAACTACTTGTAATGTGCTATGGATAGGCTGGTATGGCCTGTATGCCTCTTTTATTTTGCTATTGGCCCTGTGTTGCTTATGTGAACTTCATTGCATTTATATTGCCGTCTTGACCAGGACTCTCTGGAGGAAGAAATTGTCTATGTTATAGCGTATCCTGGTTAAATAAAGAATAGATACTTGTTTTGTCAATAATATAAGCCAGCAGCTGTCCCTGGATTTATGCATTTATCCCTGCAGTGTTCCTTGTCATGTCCTGGACCAACAGTGGTTGTAAAACAGACATGTAGAGTAGCTGTTACTCTATACATTCCCACAGGATTTGATCAGGCAAGTTTCTACTATTTTTCTCATGTAAATGAAGCTAAGTGTAAGCCTTAACTATCAGACCTCTGACCTGCTGACACTGACATCACACAGGCTGCATTCACACAGGGGTCAACCTTTATCACCTGACCTGCCAATAAGACGAATAACATGTTAACATCACCTCCTTATACTAATGTAAAGCATGTGCTAACGTGATGCTCAATCTAAAAAACAACTCCTCAGCAGGCTACCGTTAGCATGCTAGCTCATACCTGTCACTTAGCTCTCTGCGGTTCATGTCAAACACAGAAACACACCGTAATGTGCAAATAAAGCCATTACGGTCGTTCAGTCCTTGTGGTTGAAGTAACGCCATGTGTTGCTGTTAACGTTTGTGTTTGAGGTCAGTTTAGCCTTCATGTTATGCTAGCATGCTAGCTGCAAAATGAATGGGGGGTTGGGCTAGCCTACAGCCTCCAGCAGCCTGTATCCTCAGTATCAGCGGCGATAACTCACCTGGTTATAGTGCACCCTGAGCGGCTTCAGGTAGTCGGACTCTGTGCACGGAGTGACTTCAATGTTGTTAATTTCTTCCATATTTTACACCTGGAGCTGGATTGTAGGCTGACCGATGCTCGTCTGTCACCGCCGCACACTAACTGTCAGTGGAGGAATGTCTACGGAAGCCGGCAGAGGACATGAGAGAGAACCAGGAGCCTGCATGAGAGGAGGAAGGAGCAGTGTTAGGGATGGAGGGCAGCTCATTGCATTAATGGATAGTGTTTCAAGCTGTGTATGAAACATAATGGAGATAAAAGTATTGTAAGGAGATTTACATTTCAATAACATAAAAGCATACTTTAAAATAACAATTTTTAAGATGTCTTGTTATTAAATATACTGTAGTCAATGAATGAAACACTTGACACATTTTGGCCACATCACAATGTTCCTCAATTGCCAACATCTTAAAAAAGCATTATTATTATTACAATAAGTCTAAGTATTGTTAGGAATATTAACATTTCAAATCATATAAAAGCATCCTTTAAGATGACTTGTTAAATGAAAGTATGCCTTTTTTAATATAGTCAATGAGTGAAAGACTTGACACATTGTGGCCACATAACAATGTTCCACAAAAGCCAAAATCATAAAAAATTAAATAAATAAAGATCTCAAAATATTGCCTTAATAATGTGTTTTTCCTCCTTTTAATAATCTTAGGGGGATTAAGTGTAACTACATTGATCCTTCTCTAATGATAATGGAAATACAGAAAATGCATATAGTACCTTTGCCGCTCATGAGGTTTAAGTGATGGTTGAGAGTCATCTGATGGAAGTTTGAGGATTAAGTCAGTGCTAATGAACTGAGTGAGTGTATTCATCATCAGACCCGGTGAATTGGCTTACAAATGATTTTGGACTGAAGAAAGTGATAATTGAAATTCACACTCATCCACACAGGCAGCGCGGGTGTATTTTAAAACTAGGACTTGAAGTGCTATATTGTGTATACAGTCTATGCTTAACCCACTGTGTGTCATTTTTTAGATTTAATGTTTTGCACAGATTGAACAAACCAGACATAATGTGTTAATTAATTCACGTGTGTAGTGGTTGATTATGTAATCTTTGGCTGAGCCGCTCTGTTTTCGCCTGATTGAATTTGCTAACTGGCTGAATCAATAAGACTCTTTTCTAAACATATTTTCCTCTAACAAATAGGATATAATACTATAGTTTTTAGCAAATGCTTTGGATTGACAGCATGTTCCAATACAGTTATATTCAACTGAAGTGCATCTTTAAAGGTCACCTAGCAAAACCCACTTTTTCATGTCTCTTATACATCAACATGTGTCCCCTCTGTGTAAAGAGATTCTGAAAGCTTTTTGTCCTGATCCACTTATATAAAAACCTGTCTGAAAATGAGCTGATCAGATTTTGGCCACTTTATGATGTCATGAGGGGGAGGGGCTCCTTAATTTCATCTAAAGTAATAGACAGAGAATCAGCACTTTTGAAAAAGGGCTGAAACAGAGGGGATTATGGGATGCTACAATAATCTGTTTGGTGTTTGGAGCCAAACACTTCAGAGACATGTTCTGTGTATATATCTGAGACCTATAATATATATATAACAGTATAATAGGGGACCTTTAATAGCCCAATACAGCTTCATATTAAACTTGATCAGAGTCCCCTCACTCTGCTGAGCAAGGAGTTAGAGATGGGTGTGGGAGAACTTTCTCACCAACCCTGCCTTGAAGGGTGAGGCCGTATGATGTCACCCCCAACATCAATAACAGCCTTATAATTGAAAACAATCTGCAGAGCTCCAATCTCGATTGGGCTGACTTCCTCCAACAAATGAGCCCCAGTCCACCGCCCACTGCACAAGGACAGGACGTAACACTTTTTGCAAACTGATTTACATCCAAATAAATACAGGCCTAGACGAAACAATGTGCGGACCCTAAAGAGGAACATTGCCCGATACAGCCAAGCTGCAGGGCACGATAAGACGGGAGGGCGACTGCAGAGATGAAGAATTGTGCAGGAATCAACCTCTTCTGGTTTGCTGAACACAAAGAAACGTTGGCAGAAATGTGAGGTGATGAAAATATTCACACCAATTTGTGTTATGGGTTTGTATGACTGACTTAAACTCTCACTGTAAATACACTCGGGTGATGTCTCCTTGTGGTTAACTTGCTTTCTATACAGTTAGGTGGATTATCAACTTGAAAGGGTAAAGTTAAATCCGAAGGGTCATCGGATTACGAATTTTAAAGAAAATAAGTTACCTAAAGTTCTGATACACTTCTCTCTTGAATGTTTGTGAAATATTTGGGAAATCTCTCCATGAGGTGACTGCCAACAACCACACACAAATATTCCAAATGTGACAAGCAACTGCAACCATATTGGTTTTTGTCAGGTGTCACAATACAAAATATTAAACTTGGATATTTAACAAAAGTATCAAACTACTGTAACTTATTGTCCTGTCTCTAAAAGTCAACTTCTCCTGACTGAACTCAGAAAATCTGCAACAGTTTCTTTTTGTAGCTGATCCAAGACGGGTATCAAATAGTTAATTTAGATTTTGCAAACCACTGAAGGAACTCTTTGTTCTTCAGTTTAGCAAAACACATTCCTAATAAGAAATCACAACATTTGGAGACACGTGTTTTTAAATTGACAGTAGGAAAATGTTGCTCTAAAAGAAACTCATACTGTCAGACAAAATGTAGGGGGGAAAAGTATATCATTTATGTCTCTGAGATTACGTGAAGCAAAACTAGAAAAATGCATTATATTGAAATTCGCAAGTTAATAAGTGTGTTTACCACCAAAGCAAGTAAATCATATACTAGTGCAGGGCTTCTCAAACTCCGGACCGAACTCCAAATCAATCCGGACCGAACCCTGTGTCCGATTATAAAAAAAAAAAAAAAAAAAATCTGATTCTGATGAAAAAATATATTGTAGGGCCATACCTATACAAATATAGGTCTGTGAAGTTTTTTGCTTAAAATACCAAACAGTTCACCCATTGTAGCCATGCCTCATACTGCTCATACCCCTCTTGTGCAGCCCTGTTAGAGAAACGCGGATTTTGGGTCCTTTGCTTGAAAAAAAAAAGAGGAGGCGGAGCTAATGCCTGATTAGAATTCTACCGGAGATAAAGTTAAATTCTGTTGCAATAAAACGCCATCCTGTTCTTATCCACATCAAGGATTATTTCTGAAACAGTATGGATCTCAAATGCTTTTTCTCTTGCGGGTTTATCACAAGGTGAGTTACTTTTTTGATTTCCTGCTTTTTAAACACATGTGCTCTCCAGTACAGCTTAGCTCTGAGTGTTAGCGAGGCTTGCTAATGTAAACACAGACGAGATTACGTCCAAAACACGTTCAAAACGCGTCAGGCATTGTTTCTGATAGCAATTTTCTGTGGGTCCGCTGTCGATTTGACGTCAGATTGGCAGCAAATCTGTATCCGCTCGTTGTACCCCTGTTTTTAAAAAATTTGGGTACGGAGGAGAAGAGAGCGGGTTTTATCTTCTGACGCTGCGTGAGTTCCCCGACGCACCGGGGACACATATTTACGTATAAAAGACATCACAAAGTGCATTTTGCATGATAGGTCCCCTTTAATGTATATTGTCTTGTGTCTGACGCGTTCTGAGAATGAACGTGCATATATTTACTACTTGCATTTAAGTTAACCACAAGGTAACCTTGACTTTCTAATGCTTCTAATGCCATTTTTCCCGAGGTTCAAGGCATTGGCTACAGACAAACAGTGCCATTTCTCCCACTAGTTCAAGCTATGATACTGTATGTATGTATGTATTGAATGTCTGTGTGTATACAGGGGCGCCGTTTACCGACAGGCAAGTGCTTGGACCAGAAGGGGGCCCCCAAATAAGGTAGATTAATCCAATCCAATCCAACTTTATTTATATAGCACTTTAAAACCTCCTGACCAAAGTACATGCATAGCGCGCCGAAACTGCTTCTTAATTTCAGTTTCGTTGCTCCGCTCCGGGGGTGTGGGGGGGGGGGGACTTTACTGGCATTGTTCCGGACCATTGACCTTGTATAAAATTCACAAAAACAAAAAAGTACCCCTGTACTAGTGTGACGGATACATAGATACAGGTCCAAAAAAAAAAAAGCCAACAGACAGTATTTTAGCTATTAGCTGCAGGACGACTGAAGTTTGATTTAGTCTTTTACATGCTGCATGAAAACAGCCTCTGTCTGGGAGTCTTCTTAAACTTGAAAATGCACTTATTCCGGTGCAGCAGAACAGTAAAACTCATTGAGTTGAGTTTCCTGACACTGATTCCTCTCTTGGGCCTCACTGGAGCATCACCCACACAAATGCTTCCCAAAAAAAAATCTTATCAGCTCCTCTGCCGGTCCCGAGTGTTAATCCCATCCTTCCATGAACACGCGGTGCCGGCCCCTCGCAGTCACAAACAATTACAGTGTGCATGCGGCTGATGCAGGCCAGACTCTCCCGGGCTTAGATCAACGCCAAACCTGGAGCCTCCCGAATCCTCCAAACCTCCTCTTCCTGTCTGCTCTGGGGTTTTATGTCTTACTGTCTCCTTTCTTAAAATGGTGTCCATATCACTTTCATTGTTATGCTCTTTTTGTGTTATATCATAACTTAAACAGTTTTTCCACAGTTGAATACTTACAGACACGTACTCCCTTTTTTTCTACTAGGTATTATCTGTGATACTTCTGATTTTATATAAACAATATCAATGTTAGACTGTTCTCTAAATACCTAATATATCATTGAGAAGCAGTTTTCACTTTAAGCACATATCAATAGTTGTCTAATTTCTATGTGATGAAACTTTGATACGACATTTTGATGATTTTGAACTTAGTTTTGGTAAAAGAAAGTATTACTTACCACTTTGTGTTGTGGTTTTTTTTCTCTTTTGGAGTTGCTGTGTTTATTTGTGTGAATGCTGTCTTTTTTATCAGATATAATACATGTGTGGAAGGCCAGAAACCCATCAAATGTTGTGTGAAAGTATATCTATTTGAATAAAAATAATGCTGATAATCGCTGACAAAGAATTCACTGAAAACAAACATTCAGTATGGGTTTCATGACTTACAACATGGACCAAAGTATCTCAAAGAAGAAATAGTTGTTGTGGAAACTGTGTTCTAACCGTTGTTTTAAAGGAAAAACTCTCAACTGATCTATCCATAGCATAGTTTATCAGCTGGGGTCAAGCAGGGATTTGGGCCAGGGGCTCCGGGAATGCACTTAACCAAGGTGACCGCTGCGCCTCTGTTAGCGGGCTCAGGGTGTGGGTCAAGATGGCCGCTATCCCCCCGTCCGGCAGTCTGGAACCTCAGCCGCCACCCGCCTGGTCCAGGAGACGCTCCTCTATCCTCGCCATGTGATCTTGGATTTCAAAATAGCGCCGTGAGTCAAAAGGCCGCTCGATAACGCGGTACAGATATCTGAACGTTGTGTGGTGGAGACGTGTGAGGAGTAAGTATCCAATGTGAGTACGGAAACACGTGATGGTGACAGGACTCGGGTTATCAAGTTCCACATAAAAAAATGAAGCTAAATAAAAATATTTCTAAACAACTTTTAAAAGGATAAAAAATATATTCCGGCTCTATGTAACATACAGTGTTGTAGACTTGAATGAGACTTAAAGATGCACCTATCAAAATGTTTTTGACATGCAGTCTTTTAGCTTCTTTCTGCTCATTGTTTTGGTTCTATGGGTCACACAGTCTATGGTCACACCTTTATACCCTTGGTGTACCTCCATTGTTAATTCTTGCATATTCAACTTCATAGAGTGATATTATGTCAATGTTCTGTTAAAGCCTTGTTGCACTGCCCCAAGCTGCCAAATATGTATCAAATAATCAAAGTTTAAAGGTGACCTATCATGCTATATTTAAATGATATAGTGTATGACCATACCTATATAAGGTATATTTATACATTTTATTTTTCAAAATACCAAACAGATCATTTTTTAGCCATGCCTCGTTTCGCTCATTTTCGCTTTATTCCAAACCTGCCTATGAAAATTCTGAGCAGCAGCTGACCACGCCCCCTGCAGAAGAGCCGGCGAGAGTCACGTTACCATGCTTGCTGTGATTACGAGTGTAGAATACACATGTCATCTCACAGCAATGCATGTGTTCAAGCATATTATCAATTTGATCCAGAAACTGAAGCAGCGGAGGTTTTGGTGGAGGTGCAAACATCTCGGTTGCAGCAGGACGTTTCTGAATGGTTAGTTGACAAGCTGTTGTCTCTATTTATTTTTACTCTGTTACGATGCTTGCTACTTATTCCATTCATATTTTGGCTAATTAGCAAGAATGCAATGTGTACAGTTTGTAACTTAGAGTTTGTAACGCAAACACAGCGATACATATATATATTTATAAAGGGAGACATTCATATTTTCAGCATATATACAATGGCCTCATTGCGTTTAATAGTTTACAGTCCTTTTCTTCCAACATCGTGCAACAACCGTTGGAAAGTTCAATAACTTAGGGTGATAAAAAGTATAACTCCAACACCTCAGTTGTCAGCATTATGTGTTTCATGTGTTTTAAAAGCTCAGTTATTGACTTCTTTCTAAAGGGGTACATGTGCAACTTGCGCCACGATGCCTTCTGAACCGGAGCATGTGCTGCATGGAGATACCACACGTAACATTAGCTTCACTAAGTTGTCTGTTTAGAGAATACATTTTTCACATGTCATTCAATATATGTTTATCACACTAGGTGTAAAGACGGATGCAGGAACATGAGGACTCTGTAACCTGTGTGGTGGACCATCCTGGATTTGGTTTTGACTGAAATTGTAAAACGAATGCTAATATTGTTCATGGAAATAAATACTGGTGTATATGGCTTTATGCAATCTTTCATTCTGTCATTGTACATGTACTATTATATACTACACAGCAATGGCAAAACACACCCATGTGTACGACAACAAGTCCACACACAACCTTATGCTTTTGAAATCAGAATATTCTTTACCCATCCAAACATGAATAATCACGACACATTTGATATCAACTCGGAACTTTATTGTCAAAATCAACGGTTATTTGAATCAGGATCAGAGTGGTGATTCCGGCCTGCGTTGTCCTCTGATCCGTGAAATGTCTATGTTAGGTTCAGACAGCAGCCAAATTGAACCGTGTAGCATACCCGGCGATGACCTCCTCCCTGTCAGGTTGCTCATAATGGTGCAGGGTCCACAAAGACTTGGTCGAAGATGAGGTCCATCAAGTTGGCCACGTAGCCTGTGCAATGTTAAAAAAAGCACAAAAAAAAAAGTGGTTTAGATTAGAATGAATGTCGTCAACAACAACATACCAGGGCTTTAGCTCCGTTTTACTCGTGGTGTGTGTCCCCTCGCATACATACAGTGTTGTATCCTAACACACCCCCATTTATATTCATGTGCGCAAACAAGTAAACATGCAAAAGCTTTTCCATATAACGCTGCAAAAAACGGCATGTCTCATTAGCTTAGCGTAGCTTAGCTTACAGATCGATGATATATGATCGTTCTTACAGACTACAATCACAAAAGCTTTTACATAACGCTGGAAAAAACGGCACTTACCTCCAGAAGATTACGTTTGTTATTATAACTTACTCAATATGATTTTTTAGAGGATACAAAATACTAATACATAGGAGAATAAATACTTGTGTTATCGGCTAGGCTAGGCGTGGCTTTACAGCCTTCACACAGATCGCCATTACGGCAGTCTGAACATGTTCGCAAATGCCTGATAATTAAAATAAAAGACAAAGCAAAGACTGCGGAGCGTACAAAATAAAATGTTACAAGAACATATAAACACCTAACCGATTACTAGTTGGGGTTGAGGCGACATTGATACGGCGAAGCTACATGCTACATGCTACATACTACAAGCTAGAGATAGCTTTATCAGGAAAAACACCGCTAAATAAAAACTTACAGCTTCAGAATTGGATGTGTCCTCACTGGCCTGGTCCCGGATGGTTAGTATTGATCCCGGGTGTAGC
Organism: Harpagifer antarcticus; assembly: GCA_902827135.1. Lineage (NCBI taxonomy): Eukaryota > Metazoa > Chordata > Actinopteri > Perciformes > Harpagiferidae > Harpagifer > Harpagifer antarcticus. The sequence goes on from CADEHL010001421.1 coordinate 328,110, forward strand.
ATTAGTTTCGAGGCATATCCATGTTGGACTTGAGAGAAGTTCATAAACATGTCCGTGGTAAAATGTTTGGAACACACACACAGAAATCTGCCGGGGTATTCTCTTTTTGCACTGATGGCATTGCATGCAGTCCCCTGTTCCGAGTCTTGCAGCCAACAACAGCACAACGTTTAACTGGCTTAGACATCCTAGCAAGAGCAGGCAGAAACACAGATGTGACTGGGGTTGATTTAGCCTGCCGATAGCCTATATGCGAATGAGAGGTTTGGCAATGCACGTGGCCGTGGCTCATTCCCCTGATAGGTGGAGAGTTGACCAATAAGCAGAGTACGTCTTTGTGACGTAGAAAAGTGTCGGAATGTGGATCCATTTTTTTCAGATCCGTTGCACCCCCTTTTTTAGAGATTTGGCGAAGGAGGAAAATAGAGAGGGTTGTGTTTTCTGACACTTGGCGAGTTCCCTGGAACACCGGGGACACATAATCATGTATAAAAGACGTACAAAGGTGCATTTTGCATGATAGGTGCCCTTTAAGTCACAAAAATTACAACTTGATATTGAGTTGTCTTGACTTAAAGGTGGGGTAGGTAAGTTTGAGAAACCGGCTCGAGATACACTTTTTGTTATATTCCATGGAATGCTCTTAACATCCCGATAGCAATTAATATCTTAAATGCTTTGACAAAAAATCCATAACAAAATGTCATCTGTGGAAGCTGTAGTACTGTAAAAAGCACGACCAATCATTTTAGCCAGCCCGGCTAAAGTAACTGGATGGCCTACCTGCCTGTCAGCCTTCCATCGGGGCACACACTTATCTTGTGCCCTCATTGGTCATGTGCGCGTTCGTGTGTGTTGGAGGAGGGGCTTTATAAGGAAGTGGCAGATTTTCTCGGGTTGTGTATTTTCAAATTCGAGCGATCTCGAGCCGGTTTCTCAAACTTACCTACCCCACTTTTAATTGAGAGTTGACCTCAATTGAAACCAAAACATTTCACTTTTTACCTGACTTCTGCAACATTTCAGAGCAGAACCAATGCATAAAACAAACAGAGACATGCAGATCTTGAGAAGCCACACACCAATCATTTCTGAGAATTCATCCACCCTCCATCAATGATCTGTAACTGCTTATGATTTACAGCGGCCCTGCAGATAATGTATGCAATTTAACTTGAATTATCGCACATTAACTTTATGAAAAATAAAAATGCACATCGAGGTGTGTGGTACGTGCTTCTTTTACAGGTCAAATTAATTATTCAAGATCTCTCCTCCTCCTCCTGTTCAACTCTCAAGGCCATTGTAAACAAACCGTCCTCTGTCAAGTCCTTATATTTTTAGGAAAAGCTATTATTGTTCAGTGCCCTTGCTGTTTTCGTGCCCCAGGATGTGTCCCCGTGAACAAGGTCAGAATGCCTGTTTTGTCATCATTATTCCCCCAGAGAATAAGGCTAGCTCGCCCACAATGCTCTCTGTTCACTGGGGTTCCTGCGACTTGTTTGTCTTCCATGGATACAAATAGACCTGCAATTGAATACAGACGAAGCTAAGTGAAGCTATTGTGCTAGAGAATAATTAGTTTTGTTCAGCTGGAAATTCCGCTGATGTCATTTGCTTTATGAATAACGGTCGGATAAGAAAGTTATTTCAAACTGATCAATCGTCAAAGTCACTTAAGTTAAGGCCAAATATGCGTTAATCATGTATGATATTAAGATTGATACCTAATGCCTGTAGGCTGTTGACATAAAAACACATCTTTCATTCCCAAACTCAATTTAATCCATCACTTAACACTCACATTGATTTGAAGTATATTAAAGTTACCTCAGTTAAACTGGTATTAGTGTGGCTCTGAGTGCACGGCATATAACATTCAGATTTTAAGAAGATATCGTTTTGCAGTATTTCAATTTTATAACATTCTCTTTGCTTATATAACAGCACACAGATTACCGAGCATTGTGAATACTTTTCTTTTGTATTTCCATGTTAATGAGATGTAATATGTCCTCTCTAAAGTTTAAAAACAACCTCTGGACCGGGTGCTTTGTGAGGGGAACCGCTGAAGCTTGATACTATGGGACAGCTGCTGGGTGTCCCTGCTGAGAGGGAGCCTATTTTAACAAGCAGACCTATTGTCTTTTCCCAAGAATGACCAGAGAATGTGGCAACTACTGTGTGTGTGTGTGTGTGTGTGTGTGTGTGTGTGTGTGTGTGTGTGTGTGTGTGTGTGTGTGTGTGTGTGTGTGTGTGTGTGTGTGTGTGCGTGTGTGTGTTTTATTGGGGTTAGGGGTGGGACGTGGCAGTGTCCTCGTCATTCGCATCACTGTGGGAGCACATGCCATCAGAGCTAATTACCTGCCTGCAAGGACCAATTAAGACGCCCTCTAATGCTCCCTAACAAGATTCCCTCTAGAAGTTTTTTGTGGCCAAATGAATTCACAATAATGGTATTATAACAATATATATAAAATAGCTGAACCACTCTTATTTAACTTTGTTTATGTGCATTTTGTCTAATTTTTGGCAAATTAATTTTCATCAAAATACAAGTGTAAGGCGGTGGAGTTGGGGTCTTGAAACGAAGAAATGCACTTATGCATATAGTGACCTTTAAGAATTGCCGGAAATCAGGAACAACATATGAAAAATGACAAATCTTTTTTACATTTACAACAAAAGAGAGAAATCAATCAATCTTTCTTTCAATTTCATTTAAACAGTTTTATTAGATTGAATCCATCTCAAACATATTGCTTTTCTCTTTGTCTGTATGACACTGAAAAGCCTTTGATCACAAGGTTGTGTGCTTAATGGCAATACATCTATTATTTTTCACTGTGAATCAACGGTATAAATCTTGTCAAATCACATTTTGCGAACAAGCATATTTGATGTATTGGAGTTTATTTGAATAAAGAGTATCCCTCCACTAACTCCAGAGCACCATGGGACTAAGCAGTTGTTTTCTCATTCCCAGACCTCTTAGTGAAGTCTACAGTAATGCCTTCAAGAATAAATCCATTGTGTTTTGGCTTCAATACAGCCCTTTCCTCTGGAGCTGCTGTCAGAGCCAACACTTTGTTTAAACTGCGCTGCCTTTATCTTTTCTTACTGTATGAGTGAAGCTGTCGCAGCTGGACTCCCGCAGCACTGAGATATTTATGATAAGACGTGGCCGAGTTGTTCAATGAACAAACATGGCCACCAAGGCCAGAGGAAGGGAGGGACAATGGAGGAGAATTACTGCAGACAGACGGGAGGTGTTGGCAGGGTTAGGGTACACTTGCAGCGATGGTTGTTGGTTCACTGCAAATGAGCTCACTGTTGATCTCTGACTTTCTTTAAACAGTGACAGTCAATGAGACTCTGCTGATGAGCTTCTGCACATCCAGAGCCCTAATTCCCTGCACCATCAATATGAACCTTAGTGAACAATAAACTCATGACCAAACGTCTGGAACATGAAGTCTTTGTTATTTAATTTGTTTATTAGACGGCTAAGGCACTTCACTCCATTTAGTCATTTAAGAAAAATATATCAAAAGTATAATGATACTGTTTGGGTCTAGCAAACAAACAACAGTGGTCCCAGAATGGAGCCTTGTGGTACCCTGCATTTGTAATTATATACACATATTAAGAGGGAACTGTATCAAAAACACTATTTATGTAAATGATGACACCGATTAAAATAGTTTTTTTTATAGAATATTGATTTGTAACACTTTATAACAACACTAACTGTACTATGGCGCATTGGTACCTATAGTCTTTAATTTCGCTCTAGGGGAAGCTATGGCCCTTTATTCAACAATTACGATATTATGTTACTTTAACACGTTACCTGGATTCAGCAGTGTTTGTGTATTACATTATTATATTGCTATATACGCCGATGTAAAATGCTGACATATTAAATCATAATCCTGATTCTGTATAAATTGCAAAAAGAATTAAAGTACTTGCTCTTCATTTCTCTGTCTCTCTTAGATAAACCACCAGTGTTTCTGGATTAGGTGACTCTATTCTTAATACAAGGGAAACCTTAAATCCATCTTTCAAAACTAATTGTACGTCCTTAAAGCTCTTCCTCCCTGCTGACGTGTGTGGAGGACACTGACGAGGTTACTCGTGGATAAACAGATTTGAACCAGGTCGCTCGAGGCAAAATGTTCAACGTTACAGAATGATGTATGTGGAGTGCTGCCAATTAACTTCAGCTAAATCCCAATAAACTCCAACATTTGTCACTTAGAAAGCACCTTTCGGATATAAATGTCCAGTGGAAATACGTTGTATGACACAACACAATACAGCACTGTATGTTTGATTTACTTTGAGGTATCTTATTTTTTGTTTTATCATATTTCCTCTTGATTTGGGTTTTGACTATTTTGTAACCACCCCTTTAATTGTCACATTTATGAGAGCTTCTGTTTTTCACTTCTTATAAGGGTAAAGATTTGTAGATTTAGTAGATTAGGAATAACGACAAATATGATCTTTAAAGTGGGAAAGACACAACCACACACTATGAAGCCATGTGCAAAAACAAAACTCAAGACATGTTATCACACAGAAAATGAGACCATCACTTAAAATAAACTCAACTGGAGTAAAAAAAAAAAACAGCCTATTTGTGTTTCTGAGTTAAGATCTAATGAATGATTCAGTTTCACATGGATCGACTGAACTGAAATTGAGTTGACCCCCGGGCTTAGGTCAGGAGACCCGAGTGCCGCTTCAGCCAAACTTAACCCCCGCCTGGACCTGAGTGTCCTCTATCGAGTTTGACAGCAGTCGTTGTTTTGGGGGAGGGACGGAGGAACTCGTCCCCTGACGGCTCACTCGAGGGTGGCGGTTTGGAAAGTCCACTTTGACCTTTGACGTCCGGGGCTTCAGTAGTGGACAGTCGTTTCTCCACACACACACACACACATACACACGTTGTCTCTGGCTGTTTGCCCTCTGGACACTGTCCATGTCAGTCATGTTTTGGCTGCAGCTTAATGCTACCATCAGGTTGGTCCAGCAGGAGATAAAGAGAACCTTCAGAAGTTTCCTTGGTGTGACCCCCACTTTAACCTGATTACAAGCCTGTCTTTAACTACTAAAATGCAAAAATTCACCTTAACAAAGTTACATTTCCTGTTTTTGTCACATGCAGCACTGTTTATTCTTACCCTATATTTACAAACACGTTGTATGTATCCTTCAATCAATCAAATGAGAGAAGATCTACATTTGTGCTGCATAAAATGTATTCATATTCTTCACCTCCAATAATATACTAATCTCTTTCTTTTAATGAAACAATCTGAGCAGGAAAGAAACCTTGCTTTAACTGCTTACAACTCATATCCACACTAAAGCTATTTTCTGTAATAAGAGGTCACAATCAGAAGCGGGCATTGAAATACACGAGATATTTCACAGGCCCATAGCGCCCTCTAAAGTCTAATAACTGTATAGCATTTGACACTAAGGGTGAATTTGCTCTTCGTGCAGGTCATCCTTCAAATGGCTGTTGAAGTGAGAATGGAAATACAACCTTCGATATTGGGGTATATGCAGGAATCCTGAAGTCCAATTTAAGACCTTTTTTAAGACCCTTTCCATACATTTTAAGACCTCATCGCCACTTTGAGTTTTAACCGGTTACCTTGGCGACACACTTTACCTCACATTGACTATACACAGTATTGATTGTCCTTCCTCCTTATCTTCCAACCATTTGGACGCAGACTTGCATTTCCCCATAACGATGTTGCTTAACAACCGGCGTAAACGGACCGTCGCGCGCTATCAAGCAGTGAGCGTGCGATGTCCTGTTCAGATGACGTCAAATCCAACGGGATGCCATCAATAAACTACACAGAATCACACTACACACCTACGCAATGATTACATTCAGGCAGACTGTAGAATACAACCTCTTTGGACAATGTATATACTTATTGAAAACAAGCTACAACATTTAATACCTTGGAAAATGCCGTTTAATACTTTTTAATAGCCTTCATTTTCGCTAAATTGATTTATCAACTTTTTAAGACCCCGCGGACACCCTGGTAGAGCATTTGACACTAAGGGTGAATTTTCTCTTCATGCAGGTCATCCTTCAAATGGCTGTTGAAGTGAGACTGGAAATACAACCTTCAATATACTGACAGAAAGAAGAAACATTTAATTGTATTTATTTTAGATTTTTTTGCAAGTACAAAACATTTTTACTAAACTATGACAAAATGGAAAGTGCTGTACACAAGTAAACAAAGTAATGTAAGTTTGGTCCAGGTTCAGCATCTGGAGGCAACTCCGGAAACTGCACTGAAGTTATTTCAGACCAGTGAACAGTTGTTTCTCTTTTAAGTTGCTCACATGATCACTAAGCAAATGGGAATTAAGTCCTAAATATCTAGAAAAACGGCCTTCCAGCATGACTTGAGTAACCTACATTTAGCAAGGCAGCTGTGACAAAGTGTTTTAAAGAAACCAAATCTGAATCCCTTTACCTTTATTATTAATACAATGTATTCTTACAAATTGAACATGTACGTTGCACACCATGACATGTATGTCACCAAGTATTTAATTGGGACATAAAATACAGTGAAAATTACTGTACACTATTTAAATTTTTTCATATAGTTTGTCAACATCTATGCTATACAAAGGAGTTTAATGAATGGAATCAAACGTCCTGGTTTCAACAGAGCAGAGTTTCATGAATCTTCTTGACAATCTTTGTCAGGACGTTCTTGGCCGGACTGAAAGACGCCACAATCACCTCGATCTGTTTGATCCTGCAAAAACATGAAAACATAAAATAGTATCGTTTGTGAGGAAGTGGTTAGATATTCTAGCTAACATATCATTGTGCTACCTCAGACACATTTTTATTCAGAGCTGCATTTCCTTCCACCCAAAAGGTCATAAGCACAACCTCACTTCATTTTGACTAAATGTGTATTTGAGTCAAACTTACGTTGTGTTTCCGATCATGTTCTTGAAGCTCTGCACTTTAAGGACACAGTGGCGGGCGATCAAACTGACCGAGAAGATCACCTCAAACTTGGAAAATGACTTGAGACAGCTGAAGACAATGTGCACTCTAGAGAAAGGGAAATAAGAAAATTAATTATATAAAGATAGCTTAGCTTGTTTGTAGCTTTGAGTATATACAATGGTAAATTAGCTGACCCATTAATGACAGATTTGACATGTTTTATTATACATTTTCCTTCCAATACGGCAAGGACTGGTTATTATTTGTGGGTAAGAGTTCTTACTGAGTGTCCACACAGCTGATGCTGAGAATATCGAGCTTCAGACCCCCCCACATGTTCAGCAGACGCAGCTCCTCCCCCAGCAGCCGACAGCGACTCACCACCAGGCTAACATCGTGCAGCAGCTTCACAAAACAGGAGACAATACCTCAGTGTAAGGTTTCAGAGTAACCGTGTAAAATTGTATTTTCACCAAAGCAAACGGAGACAACTTTGACACAGAATTCTACAAGTGTACCGAGTAGAAAAACTTTAAAAAGTCTGACCAGAAACAAGATAAATACAAAACCCCTTCACACACACACTTACCGTTGGAACATGTCTGCTTGTTGGATACATCTCTACCCAGTCAGTGTTTCCCTCTACGTACTGAGAGAGCAGTTTGTGAACGAGGCGGGCGTGGTCCTGCGACTTCTCATCTAGTAAAAAAACAAAAGAGCAGTTGATGTTAACACAAATGACCAGTCTCAAAAATGTCCCCCTGCTCAAAATGTACGTTATATAATTACATCATTTGGATCACACAGGTTCTGCCAATTTATTGTAAATGACCCTTTATCACTAGCTACTTTCTGTTTGCTTTTTACTCACCATCGAGTTGAAGTTTGAATGTGATGTGTGATATCTTCCTCTCAGACTTATCAGCATCATTTCCTGCAACAACAAAAAAAAACTCTGTATCTGCATTTCTTTTTTCTTTATAGAAAAGTATATCCATGGGTATATAAACATATTTTCCATAGAGTCTTTGAAATCTAAAATGTTAACCTTAAAATGTATTCAGACCTCCACACAGCTTCCATTACATAAACAGGGTATACAGTGTGCAGGAATCCTGAAGTCAAATGTAAGACCTTTTAAGACCTTTTTTAAGACCCTTTCCATACATTTTAAGACCTCATCGCCACTTGGAGTTCTAACCGGTTACCTTGGCGACACACTTTACCTCACATTGACTATACACAGTATTGGTTGTCCGCAATGATTACATTCAGGCAGACTGTAGAATACAACCTCTTTGGACAATTTATATACTTATTGAAAACAAGCTAAAAAATGTAATACCTTGGAAAATGCCCTTTAATAGCCTTATTTTTCGCTAAATTGATTTATCAACTTTTAATACTTTTTAAGACCCCGCGGACACCCTGATCTTTGAAAAGACTTGAGAGCTTGAGACTTGTTTTGCTCTGAATGAAATCACTAATCAGTGATGTGAAAGTCTGTCTAGGAAACAGAATACATCCAGAAAAAAAACCAGGACTAATGCTGTCCACTGTCTAGAAGCTTGTTGACATATCTACAGTTTAAAAACAAATAACCATTGACTCGTTGGTTTCTGTTGAAGACCACTCACCATTGGGATTCTCAAACAGCAGCTGTAGAACAAGGGTCTTGTGGAGGAAAGTGTAGATGGTGGAGTTGTCGCTCCTTTCTGCAAACTTCCATTCATTTAACCTGAGGTAAGAGATGTAAAGAAAATGTTTTTAAAAAAGCAGGTTTCGGTGGTTGTAAGTAGATTATTGCTGTGTATTCTGAAAGCAAAAATAAACTCACAGATTAAGCAGGCTGACGTGACTCTCCAGTTTCCTCTTCTCTGTTCTCAGCTTGTTCAGTTTGTTTGAACTCTGCTTCTTCTGCATCTCCAGTTCGGCTATTTGTCTGTGGCAAAACAAAATAAAAACGAGTTAGAAACCAAAATAACTTTCTGTAACTTAGGCATGAGGGAGATTTGTATTCAAATTCTCAACTGACCGGTCATTGTCAGCCAAAGCCTCAGTGGCTTCCTGCATATCTGTCAAATAAATCAATATTAATTTCAAGAACACAACAATAAGTAAATGAATAAATAAGTAGTATTCAAAGTTACCTTCCTGAAGGGATTTCAGACTTGGTTTGTCTTCAAATCCCTTTTCTTCAACTGCAGCAAGTTCTAAAAACAGGAATAACAAAAAGAGTTACTGAATAATTTGCTCAGGATACAGAGAAGGCGGCAAGGAGAACTGCACAGCCATGACCAAATGTTTCCGTAGTAGAGAGGCGAAGTCCCGCCCATCTACTTCCGACCTTATTTCGGAAAAATTATGTATTGAAGTCAATGGAGAGAGAAAACGTATCTTTCGATCCCGTTTGAATTGTGCCACGAATTACACATATGATTTTTGTCAATCTTAAAAAATGATTTCCAAGTCAAAAAAGTCAGTTTGTCGTAAAGCTGTTGAAATATAAGACTATGAAAAATACGCAACTAGAAAGACTACAAATCCCAGAATCCGGTCCCGCATGCTGGCTCTCACGGAACCGACTAACTCCCCTTGTGTGTATGTACAGCTCTCAACGTGCCCAGACTTGGAGTGATTTTCACCTCTTTTAATACTTTGCCTCATTCTGAAAGAAAGAAGTGAAATGTGCAACGTGACGGCCGTCTTGGTGTGTGGTACGAGACATTTAAAAAATGTTGACTTGCAAAATTATCTTTTAAATTGACAAACATCATGTGTAATTCGTGGCACAATTCAAACGGGATCGAAAGACAATCTTTCTCTCTCCATTGACTTCAATACATACTTTTTCCGAAATAAGGTCCCATGGAGCTCCCCCGGAAAGGGAGGGACTTCGCCTCTCTATCCTTACCTGTTTGTAATTCGTGAATACAGTCATCCAAACTCTTTATCATCTCATCTGCTTTCCCAATCGTTCCTCTCAAGCTCTGTTGCTCCTCCTGAAAATATGGAAAAAGGTAATTAGCTTCTACTATTCGAGTGTTGAAATTGAGTATTTCTGTGTGAAGGCTCTTACCAGGTTAGCCAGCACAAGCTTGGAGTACAAGACCTCCTTCATTTCATGCGACTGAACTTTGCTCGTCTTCCTGAAGAGGTTATTTCTCTCTTTTAGTTTTGCACCCCACGATTTGAGCTGTGAATCCAAACAAACACAGTGAGATCATATGCTACATCTACACACACAGCAAAGGACATCTGCTAAAATCGCCAAATATAAATCACACGCATCAATTTAAAAGGACAGGAATTAGGTTCCTTTTTACACTGCCTTTGTGCAAAATTAACAAACGTATTAACATAGACGTAATACACTGGTAGGGATGGGTATCGTTAAGGTTTTAACAGTCCTGCTACTTGTATCGATACCGCTTATCGATCTGGTCTTTTAACGGTACTCTTGTCGGTTCTTTTGGAGAAAGAAATAAGGTAAACTAACTAAACAAATTGTGAACAAAATTAACATTGCTTTTTATTTAAATTAAATAATATTTCACATCAAAAGAAACAACAGTGTTTTAACAAATCGTATTAAATAATGTGATGACAGAACTGTAAACAGAATAGCTGAAACTTTAACAAAATAAATACCTCAGTTACCTCTAATCATTAATCCATGTTTGTATAATGTAGTTAACTCTGTGTGTTGCTGCTAGCATACAGAACACCTGACGTGGAAACGTTACTCGTGGATGGGGCTACAGAGCTGCTAGAAAGACAGTTCTCCGTCTGGATGTGGAGCACTTTTGCAAGATGTTTAGACAAATTGCTCGTGTTACCTTACATGCTAAACTCTTATTGCACTTTAGGCTACGAGCATTGTCCACATCGAGACGGCTAAAGTTTAACCACACCTCGGAGCGCGTTCTCTCCGCCATCTCCTCCGTGTGTGTGTGTTGCTGCATGTAGCAGCTGCGTGTGTGTAAACTGCCCCACCCCCTCGCACACAGACGGGGAGAGAGATCTCTCGTCTGGATTGGAAAGATCGAAAATACTAAAAATAATCATAGACGCATTTTTTAGTCTTTTTGTTAGAAACGGAGTTGGCGACACTAAAACTGCAATATAATGTTTGTGTAGCAATAATACATATGACATGTTTTAAATGTCTCCAGTACCGATAAAAAGACCGTTAACGTCGGAGCTTAACGGTACCACGGTCTTTAATAATTCAGCTCCGGGACCCGTTTAATACCGGGGCTCGGTACCCCTCCCTATACACTGGAGTTAGCATGTAATACCTCTTCCCCTGAAGCATTTCTCAATTCTTCCCACAAAGCTCGATTAACAATCTTCAGTGGTCTGTCCAAGTCCTGCATCCTCTCCTTCAACCTGGGGAGAAAACACAACAGGCTTTGGTTTGAGCTTCAGTCAAATCCCACCAGGAAGGCCACCACTAGAGTGCCCTTGAGTAAGACACCTAGTCCTTAGTTACTCCAGGGAGAATGTCCCTGTAATTGGTAATTGTAAGTCGCTTTGGATAAAAGCGTCAGCTAAATTAAATGTAATGTAATGTAATTTAACTTCTTGAAACACTATCCGGATCACATACAGCATGTATAAAGAAATGTAAGAAGCCCCATATATACAGAACAACATACTTCATACGATGCCACTTACAATGGAATTCAATAAAGGATATGCTGCTTTTTAAGGGCAAAGCCGACAAAAAATAAGACATGAATACTCTCTCAGAGAAGCTCAATGTGTCAAACTTCTACACATATTAATCTCAGTCGTAAATGTTTTATACAATCTTAAGCGTACATACCCCTCCACCATCTCTTTGAGGTTCAGGACGTCTGTTTCATACACCGTCATTTTGGGACCGTTGATGTGTTTGTCCTTCAATAAATCCATCTGTGTGCAATCTGTGTCCAACTGAAGCTGCACACACAACACGATAGATGACGGCTCTATTTTTTGACGTTTGTTTATTAGGTTTTTTAATAAATTAAGATTTACTTACACTGCGAGGGAGGATGCTCTCCCGATTATTATGAATGACAAAATGTATGTTGAAGACTTTAAAGAACTCCAACACTGTAATGGTGCCATCTTCAAATTTCTGTAAAAAACATTGTAGACCATAAACAATTGAGTAAAAAACGAATATTTCAAATCTATCTAGTTTTAAAACACATCAACAACCTACCCTCGGTAAATCATTGGTGCAGTCTTCAAGCTGTGATTCAAACAGGCTTTGTTTGGAAGCTGAAAGAACGAAGAAGAATAATTGTTATTGTGAAGAAACATAGTTGAAAAAGGGTTTTAATGACGTGAATCCAAAACAACTTACCGGTACTTGATTCAAAAGTAGCTTCACATCTCGTGCTGGCTGTGTGACTGCCGGTGGCGTAATCTGGGGTGTGTGCCATCATGCTCGGAGCTGCTGTAATGTTGCCGTCACACTCCTCAACTTCAGACTGTAATCCCTGGCAACCAATAAAACAAATTAGGAATCTCTATGACAAAAAACTTCAATAAAATAGGCTATTAATTCTCAATAGTACTTAAGCAAAGGGAAGTAAATCACCATTACCATTACATTCAGCATAATACAATTCTATAATCTAATAAACTATAATCCTATCAGGACAACAGTCATGTCATACTCAATCGACTGTAATGAAACCATCACTACCTACAGTTAGTGATGGTTTTTTGACTCAATAGAAGGCCTTTAATGTGTCAAAACAGCAAAGGGGTTGCGATTCAAATTAATAAAAGGGCTAAATGAACAAAACCTGAAAAAAGTAGGGAATAAAAATGCCTTTATGTTTAAGAAGGAAGTTTGATAAGGATTTAAGAGAATACCTCATCTCGCAAAATGATCGTTTGTTCTAAGCAACACCTAATTTCTTTAATTCAATGAGAGTAGTATATGTTTTCAAAGTTGTATTTCATAATGAAGGCATGTAAGAACGTTTCCTTCACAAGTTCAAGCTAACAAAGGGTGAGTAATTGGCGATCATTTTGGGGGTGAAGCACCCCTTTAAGGCTTAATAAAGATCCATCCATTACTTGAGACTTGACAGTACTCTAATTGGACATACCTTTTCACCCTCAGTGGCGGCCTCATTGTATGTCTTCCATCTCTTCTCATCCTGTGGGTTATTTTCCTCCTCTGACAAAGGTCTCTTTTTGCTATTTACGCTCAAGTCCTGTTGAAATAAGTTGTCCTGTAAAATCTCTTCCATGTATAAGTCCTGAGTAGCACTCTCTTTTTCTGTGGCTTTCGGAGGACTCATTATGTCCAGTGTTTCTGACAAATCTTCACAGCTTCCAAGCTCCTCATCGAAGATATCGATCACACCATCGTCGAAGTTGCTCAGTTGATTAGTAACATTCACTGTCGTTGTATGTTCTCCCGCAGCAGACTCCTTTTTTTGATCATCAGGTTTGTTTCTTTGCGGGAGTTTTGTCTTAAAGCTTGCTACTGAGAGTCTGGACATCAGTTGTTTAGTCTTCAAGTTGTAAGGGGTAGTAGAGGGTTCTTCTTGCGTAAGACATTGAGCTTGTGGATTTTCTTCTGTATTTAGTAAACCTATTTCATGTGCAGGCTCTGTTACAGGTAGGAATGCTGTTTTGTCCATTGAGTTTTGGTCCATTTCGCTTTCCAGTCCAGTCACAGGTGCTGTGCAGCTGTCCAAGGCGATGGTATCAGGAGCTGTGTTCATCATGTGGCTTAAACGCCTCACTTTTGACTGAATATCGGCTAAACTAATTCGTCTAGACTTCCGTGAAGGTGCAGCGTCAACAACGGCACCAGGATTACTCTCCATCTTCTGTGGTAAAGTACACGTTTGATTTCTTGGTTCAGGTTCCTTCCAGATGTACGTTTCTTTTGAGTCTAGAGCATCGGGAAAGTTTATGATTTCCAGACATCCTAGTTCTTCATTGATCTGGGGGCATTGAGGTGGCTCATCTGTACACATTTGTCCCAGAATGCTACCTGTTTGAGCTTCAGTCATATCAATGCTTACATCGTCCTGTGGATCTTCTGTCATGGTTTTGTTGACCGGCGTCTCTATTACAGCTGAAATGAACCCTGGAGCTTCATTATCAGTATCCACATGGGGCTTCTGTTTTCTAAGTGGGCCATTTGTGTTGACAGTTTCTTGAAGGTCTGCAGCAGCAGCCACTTCTCCGGTGTTCACGGCATTAGCACCACCTTTAATGGACAGGGTGTTTTTAAATCTGTTATCCAAAACGTGTGCAGATCGGTTTCTAAGCGGCCGCTGCGTTTTCTTTGCAGATAAAGGGAAATCCCTGTTTTCATTGGTGGATATTATGTTAGATTCTCTGTGTGGAAGATGTGGATCTGAGTCTGAATTGCTGGCAATGTTTACAGCAAGGAACTGGGTCACATCCATAGCCGCATCAGTGGCATTGAACTTGACAGTTTTTTCTCCACAAGCAGGTAGAATTTCCACATTTTGGTAAGACATTGGTTCAAAATCAGTGGAAATGTTTACAGTGCGACGTCTTGTCACATCTTTAGCTGCATCATTTGCACTGAACCCCATTGTTTTCTGCACACAAGCTGGTAAGAAGTCCACATTTGGTTGTGACTGCAGTTGTATATTGGTGTCAATTTTTTCCGTGTGACTTCTTGTCACATCCATACAGGCATCGTCAGCATTGAACCTGACAGTTTTCTCTCCACAGGCCGGAAGGAAGTCCACATTTGGTTGTGGCTGCAGTTGTAAATCACTGACAAGTTTTACTGTGTGACTTCTTGTCACATCCATACAGGCATCGTCAGCATTGAACCTCACAGTTTTCTCTCCACAGGCCAGAAGGATGTCCATCTTTGGTTGTGACTGTAGTTGTATATTAGTGTCAATTTTTTCCGTGTGACTTGTCACATCCATACAGGCATCGTCAGCATTGAACCTCACAGTTTTCTCTCCACAAGCTGGAAGGAAGTCCAGATTTGGTTGTGGCTGCAGTTGTAAATCACTGACAATTTTTTCCGTGTGACTTCTTGTCACATCCATACAGGCATCGTCAGCATTGAACCTCACAGTTTTCTCTCCACAGGCCAGAAGGATGTCCATCTTTGGTTGTGACTGTAGTTGTATATTAGTGTCAATTTTTTCCGTGTGACTTGTCACATCCATACAGGCATCGTCAGCATTGAACCTCACAGTTTTCTCTCCACAAGCTGGAAGGAAGTCCAGATTTGGTTGTGGCTGCAGTTGTAAATCACTGACAATTTTTTCCGTGTGACTTCTTGTCACATCCATACAGGCATCGTCCGCATTAAACCTGACAGTTTTCTCTCCACCTGCAGGTAGATTTTCCACATATTTGTAGGGCTGTTGTGCGAAATTGGTGGCAAGATTTACATTGAGGCTTCTTGTCACATCCATAGCTGCATCATCTGCATTACACCTGACTGTTTTCTCTTCGTTATCAAATTTGACCTGTGTGTGGAGAAAACAACAATAACTGTAATGGCCACCTACACACAAGCGACAACGCACGCCGCCGTGTGTAGGGGCCGTAACTGGTCAGTCATAGAAAACATCGACCTTCAAATTACATTAAAAAGTGCATTTACTGCGATTCTGCAAAACTTAAGGAATTAGTTTATTTCAGCTGAATCAAAATATAACCACATAAAGATAAAATACAGCTCTATAAAATTTAACTTAATTCATATAAAGTTGCTGTATACAATTCATTTTGCATAAAGTTAATGCACATGAAAACTAAAAAAGTAATTGATTTTAAAGCTTACCGGATTTCTTTCAGTTTCCAAACCTAATATGTGGAGATAGAAAATTAAATAAAATGTAAGTTAGTAAACCCAAAGTCCCATTTTGATTCACATCACCATCACATTACCACAATCAAAATTGGTTAAAATTTTCGTAAGCATTTTTATATCTCAAGGTCTTGTTTTGGTTTCTTTCTCACAAATGTAGGGGGAAAGGTTTGTAGTTTCCATACCTGTGCGGTCAGAAGGTCCTAGCACTTTGCTTTTCTTCGCTCCTGAAGTCATCTCTTGTTTCTTCACACTTTCAATGTTGGTGTACATATAATGTGAAGGAAACATAAACTGGAAAGGCTCCTCTGATCCCGTGGGTCCTGTAATGTGGCCGGTCTGAGCTTCAGTCATATCCATGCTTCCGTCATTTTCAGCACAGATTGTACCTCCATTAAATGATTTTCCAAAGCTCCTAGATGTAATTTGTGACTGATTGTCTTTACCAACATAACTTTTACGCTCGGAGAGGGAGCTGTTTGCGTTGACAGTTTCCCTAGAGGATGCTGCAGAGGAAAGTACCATTCTAGCAATTGCTAGATTATCACTGGGGGTGCCAACTTTAGAGACACTTGAAGGGAAGTTTTTAAATCCAAGATCCACAGCATTTGCTGACGAGCCAGGCACACCAGTATTTTCCCGTTTTCTCTCGTCAATTTTTCCACAAGGGGGAGATCTCTCGATGTTTTGCTTTCGATGAGCCAATGAACCACTAGCAATGTTGACCGGGTGACTCGGAGTCATATTCATAAACTTGTCGCTTGCAGAGAACAATATGGTTTTATCTCTGCATTCATCTTTAGTACCAAGGGTGACCTGAAGAAGAAAAGACACAAACAAGAGTTAAAACAATGTTGTGAAAACTATACGATTATTATACAATCAATTACTATAACACATTTCGGTTTGGCATGAAAGATTACTTTCAGACTTAAAGATAGGAAATTCACTGTAACAGCACAGTAAAAATAATAATGAACTCACCCTGTGTCTCTGAGCCTGCATAGAACGATTCCTCCCGGATATCATATCTGAATTTGAAATAAAATAAGATGCCGTTTAGACTATATTATATTTAATTATAAGTAGTGAGATAACACCAGCATAATGAAGACAAACAATGCAAGAAATACATTAGTGTTGGAACATTAAGTTGAATAATCATTTAGTTATTTTGTTGATATGAAATGCAATACCTTTAGGGTTGAATAATGCCGGTGTTTTGCTGATTGGCTGCTGTTCGGTCTTCCCTGCTGTCTGTGGCGTTCTGTTCTCGTGTTGAGAGTACATTTCTTGCGTGGGAAAAAGACACTGAAAGGGATCATCATCATCAGTAGATCGCAGGATGCGGCCTGTTTGAGCTTCAGTCATATCCATGCTTAAATCGTCTTGGGGAGAGATTGCACTGCCATAAGAAAAGTCACCAATCTTTCTGGATGTATTTAGAGACTTATTTTTCACAGCTGAAGTTGGAACCCGATTTTCTCCATCCACACAAAATGTTTTCATCTGGGCCATGGAGATGTTTCCTTTTTCGGAGGATGTACCAGCAGCGGGTGTGGTTCTGGTGGTTAAAGGGTTAACGCTGGGGCCCGATATTTTAGAGAAGCAGAAGTTTTCATATCCAGGATGCAACAAAGGCATTGCTGGAGATATGTTGCTCTTCTCTACAGTGGAATTCAAGTTCATGCTTGTGGGTAGTAAAGCAGGAACACTTGGGGTCATATCCCTAGATGCATCACATGCACCGAACATGAAGGTTTGCTCTCCTCTAGCGGGTAAAACATCATGGTTTTGGTGGGGAATACTTTCGAGTAATTCTGCATTACTGGCGAGGTTTATAGTTTGACTCTGGGTCATGTCCATGAATGCATTATCCGAGAATATCATCGTTTTCTCCACCAAGTCCATCTCAAAGTTGACCTGGTGAAGATAAGTAGCTTTAGCTCAATGAATGTTTGTTAAAAATATCAAATTTCTCATGAAATCCCGATTACCATTATAATATATATAATTACATTACATGTTACTTGTTAGACGCTTTTATCCGAAGCGACTTACATACTCAATACTGTGGGCAATCCCCACAGGAGCAATTTGGGGTGAAGTGTTTTGCACAGGGACACAACGACATGCTGACTGCAGTGGGGTTTTAACCTGTGCTCCCCTGATCCCAACACCAAAGCACTAACTAGACCACTGCGTCACACGCCTACCACATATAATCATTACAAAGGAATTTAACCATTCCCAGCAAAGTGTCTTCAGGCTCACCTCATCCCTTTGCTGAAAAGCATGCAGAGGGGCCTTCAATAGGGTTTCCATCCCTAAAATTGAAGAGTTGAAATGTAGTAATAGTCATTTTACGCTATAACAGATAATGTGAGCATTTGGTAATATTTTTTTGAAGTTTAAAAGTTAATATTCTCACCCCAAATGTGTTGTTTGCCATCTTCAGTGCTTGCCAACTGGACCCTTATGAAAGAGAACACACTTGTGTTGGTTATACAATACATTTGGTTTGGTGTGACTGTAGGTCAAACATTAGCATCTAAAATCAATGTTTTGTGATAGTAACAAGTAGGGCTGCTCGATTATGGCAAAAATCATAATCTTGATTATTTGGGTCAATAATTGATATCACGATTATTAAAAACGTTTTACTTTGAAAACATCAATTTATTGGAGAAAGAAAATGTGAACAGTACGTTTTTAACAGTTGATTACCCTGAACTTTAAGTATAATTCAACTGAAAAACCAATAATAAAGAAAGTAATAATAATTAAAAAAAAGTAATAATAAGAAATTATCGTTTTATTTCGATTACGTTGTTTTCGTAATCGTTGCAAGCCATAATCGTAATTGCCATTAAAATACGATTAATTGAGCAGCCCTAGTAACAAGATGAACCACAGAATAGGTAGTGCTTCAAACGATCAAGGCAACTTACCTATTTTGTGTGGCTGCTGCTGCTGTAGAGTAACACAAGACAAAGATGAAATGGGTGATAAAAAAAGAATAATTTTAAATTCACATACTTATACACGCTACACTTTATACTTACATGTTAGTATTAACTCTTGTAAAGGACTTCGAACAGGGGAGTCTTTTTTTTCATCGCTGTAAAAAAATATATTGATTAGGAGAACATTCCCGTGTCTGTAGAAAATCAAGACTACCTTCATTTTTGTATCTCACCTTGAAAACAGGAGAACACCATTGGCAGGAGCAAAACTGACTCTTCTCGATACCTTCTTTTCCACTGGTTTGGGACACTCCACCTTAGTGAAAATATATATAACGTAAAGATAAGGCCATAAACAATGTAAATAACACTAAACTGAATCCTTGATGGGTTCAGAATTTATATTTCATAAATATATAATGGTTTAAAAATACATTTAATTACAATACAAACTCCCAACACTCAGGTAACATTTTTAATCAAGTAATCCAGTTACCACCACAATTTCTTGTTGCTGTGGGTCAGAATATCTCATCGATCTTCGTGGTGCTTTTAAAATCTAAAAGGAGATATTGCAAATGTCATGGTTAAACTTTAGGCTAATGGTTTTCTCACATAAGAAGTCAAATTATGTATAGTCTGTCAATCAAAATGTTTTGGAGCACTGACCGAAGAAATGCGGCGCTTGGAGACTCCACTGCCTTCCCTGAAACACAATACATGAAAAACAGCCTCAGCCCTGGTGTATATAATGATATACAATGTAAATACATCAAATGACCAGTTAATCGTTAATGCAAGATAATTAGGTTGTCTGTGGGCGGTTGCTTTGAGGTTTGGACAGAAAATACTGCTTTTACTCACTCATTTCTGTCAGGACCCAGAGGCTCCATTTTCAACTGGGAAGAGATAAAGACAGAGCTTGATACAGGAAACACAGCTTCTGCAGTGAATGATCACATTTAAGTTGATAAGACATGGCATTATCTGTGAGCCTGACTTTATTTTTAGCTAGAGCATTACAATTAACAACCCCAAAAATATCATATTATAAGTGAGTCGTTAGCTGTATAAGGATTTAGCCTTTATAATCTAACTTGACATGTGATATTAAATGGCACCTATACACAAGTAGATTTACTCAAGTACTGCAATTAAGTACAATTCTGAGGGACTTTACTTGAGTATTGCAATAGTATTATTTCGCCTTTACCAGCTTTGGTAGTACAGAAACACATCAATAGTTATAATCAAAACATATGATATATATTATTCTGAAATGGGCAAATCTGGATAATGAGTACTTTTGGTATATTTTGATGCTAATACTTTCTACTCTTTCTTGAGTAACATTTTGAAAGCAGGACTTGTAATTGTAACATTCTGGTACTTGTAGTTTTTAAAGTACAAGATCTGAATACTTCTTCCACCTCTATGGATTCCTCCCTTGTCAACAAAACATATTATCCCCAAAATACTTAGGCTAATAAGTTCGCATTTGTCTGCATTTAATACACAAGACAAATTGATGATTGAACACCTCGCTAGCAAAGATAACACATTGATTTTAGTGTAACGTTAAAGCTACTACGGTATTTAACGCTACCGTCTGCCAATATGACGAAAACCACATGAACAACAAAAAAATACACCAACATGCATACCTTGTAGTTGTTATGAGCGTATTCCTGATGTTTTAAAATGGATAGTGTTGTTTTATCCCGTTCTCATTACTTAACGGTTATCACTATCTTTACCTGCTAAAATCAACGAGCCTCGATGCTAACGTCTTCAGTTTGAATTTAGCCGCCTCCGCGCCTGCGCAGTAAACTATCTCTTTACTTTACGTTTTTTAAATTAATTTCGCTAATTATTTCTGAAAGTACTCTAAAGTACTCTATTCTGACATATAGTTTATTTGAATAAAGAAATACCACACTTTTAAAAAATTAAAAAAATTGTGAAAAACACGGGGTTTTGTACAGGATATCACGTAATCAAAACGGAAGTTATTATTGAGGGCGGGACGTTTTCAAAATTCGTGCGGTTGTGACTGTTGTGACAAATCTCACATTTTTCGTATCGATAAAAGCAGCGCCATATAGAAAGATTCTATTATACGGCTCTGGATAAAGGTAGGCGTTGTTGTTGTGTTATAACCATAGACTATATATATATATATATATAAAGGTTACTTATAACTAGACTCTTGATATGTTATTTTTCTTAAATCGTCACCGAATATTAGGAGAATCGCACCAAACTCCATAAAGAATACCTACAGTTGTATGTTCCGCATGATAGCGAATATATAGGGCATGTTATCCACTTATACTGTATGTAATCTGTTATTGTAATCCAAGATTAACCTATTGAATCGTAAGAATACATGTATGCATTGCAAACATTATACTGTAGTTGTAGGTAAACGGCTGGATCAGTGAAGATGTCCAGGAATAACTTAATTAAACTTAATCAGATTTTTTCTTCATACAGACCTTTGTCCTGACCTGCATTGTATTAATTGGAAAACGATAAAGCACAATGTCTTCAAAGATTCCAAGAGGTAAGCAAAATAAGCTTTTTTTTGCACTTTGATTGCATGCATATTAATGTATGTTTTAAATATTGTAATTGTATATTTTAACAGCTGATTTTTAACCTTGTGTTTTCCAGGTATGCAGCTCCATACAGAAACAAAGACAACTGGTGACAACGTGACAAGGTAAGAAATTGCTGATTTCAAATCTTCAAGTGTAAAAACTGTACATGTCACGACTTACAAATCCGACAACACTCAACAAGCTGATACATATGAATAAAAAACTCTATACAGACCTTTTGCCACCAGTTGTCAATTTACAGTAACACACTACAGCTTCAAATCAAATATTTTTTAGCCTTAAACCTTGCTCCCAAAAGACAAAGGGATGAACGGAAGAATTTGGAGGCAAACCTAGAAGGAAGTACAAAGTATAAACGTCCTTATTGTAAAGTGAACTGCATGGCCAAAAGCTCCTTTTGCTGCTCGAACGTCAAACCAGTTGTCTGAACCACTACCGGCACGAACCCTGCCTCACCAGACTCACTCTTCTGCAACACCCCCTGCTCAAACAAAGATGACACAATGACAGTTTTAATGTCATGTTTCCGCTTGCTCCCCACAACAGCAATGTCATAGTGCTCTGCTATTTCGACCAACTGCGCCTTCTGGCAATTATCTAAGAAAGACAATGAGGGCGCATCCACAAACGCTGACAAAGAAGTCATACTAGCCAATCAGAAAGCAAAGTACTAAACTGCCAACACGCATGGGCATAAGATTAACCCAACAGAGAATTTCCCCCTAACTGCCTAAACAAAATCTTCCTAATCTCACCTAGTCTTCATGTGGCTTGCAGTGGGTAATTACGCACTGGAACCCGGCGGAGTTATGGAGCGACCTGCACGCAGGTAACACCAAGAAATCACGCGGATGTGCCCCCGAGACAGCTGTCCGAAAACAGCTGACACTAACCACGTTGCCACAACACTATGAAAAAACAAACAGACGCAACCCAAAGGGAAACGCCACTTAAGCCTAGCGGGGAAAACTCTTTACAAAAGCGTAACAAGCAGCAACATCTTACCTTCCGATTGGCACACAAAACCTGACGCCATGTCAAACACTAAAGCTTCCTGAAACCCAAAAAACATGATGTGTCCCCCAAATAGCAGCACCGAGCCAGCACACAGCTGGACCACATCAACTAATTAGCTGCTCAAATGACACCATGTGCTCTGAGCACTACACAAACTTTTAACCAAATAACCCGCCGGACGAGCCCCCATTTGTTATGACCTGGCTCAAAAGGCCACAACAAAGAGGAGACACACCATGTCAATGGTTATCAAAATATGTTTATTTCAAAGAAACAATCCAAATTAGCCAAATTAGATGAAGTGCAACAATAGTTAAAGCATGAGGTGTGGACGACAGTGGTATCAATAGTGTAAATGCAGGGTGAGGGTTGCATGAATGTGTATGTGTGAGAGTGTTGAGGTGCACAAAGTAAAGTAACAACAAGATATACTCAACAACACCGGGGCCTGTACGGGAAAGCAGAGAGGGCACAGAGAGGAGCAGAGAGGCTCTAAATAGCTGCAGGACACCAGACCCAGGTGCCCTGAGTTACTGCAATCATTGCAAACAGCAAACACCAATCACCACAGCCACCTCCTCTCTACTGATGCACCCACAGGGGCATCACAGTGCTCCATTCAGAGAAACCTTGACGCACTTTACTATAATTTTCCTTTCATCATTCAATGCAAACTCATTCTTACCTGCCAGGCTCATAACATGTCTGCTTAAAAGCTATTGAATATCTTGTTTTCACTTGTGTCTTCCAGGAAAAATGTTGCTCCCAAAGTCCTCAAAGGGTAAGTCATGCATTATGTTATATATCCTGAAAATGCAGTGAGCGTCATCCCTAATTTACTTTTGGATGCACCTGTCCTGTCTGTAGGTCATCCACCAGGTATGGGCAACAGGCAGGGCTCAAGGAGCAGAACCAGCATCTGATGGCTACCAACGAGGAGCTGCAGAACAACCTCTCAGAGACACAGGTGCAGGAGACACATTTAACAGAGTACTTTGGGCTGTATATTCTTGTGGCAGGAGCATTTCTCTCTTCTATTTTCCTTTCAGATGTACAGCTTTTCTTTCCTTGTTATATTCCAGCAAAGAGTAGCTGAGTTGGAGCTGCAGTACAGTGACATCGAAACGGAGAATGTGGAAGTAAAGAAAAACCTGAGGGACTGTCATGTCCTCTTAGTCGTAGCCAACATAGACCCAGGTAAAAATGTATTCATTATTTTCAAATGTGTTTATCTTCAGTTGTGTTGAGCTTGATAGAAAATAACATAAAATCTCCTTAGTTGTAGGAGAAAGAGTTGGAGAAGCTGCACGACAAGATGAAGATCAAAGAAAGGAAGTTATGGTACGTTTATTTTATTTCAGTTTGCATATAGGTACAGTCATTTTTTTTTTTGTCATATGCTTTATCAAACTCACACAAAAAATATTAAAGGTCTCCTATTATGCAAAATCCATCTTTTCATGTCTCTTCTACATCAACATGTGTCCCCTCTTCTTCATGTCTCTTCTACATCAACATGTGTCCCCTCTTCTTCATGTCTCTTCTACATCAACATGTGTCCCCTCTTCTTCATGTCTCTTCTACATCAACATGTGTCCCCTCTTCTTCATGTCTCTTCTACATCAACATGTGTCCCCTCTGTGGAAAGAGACTCTGAAAGTGTCAGGAACAAAGATTCTCTCTCTTTTTGTCCTGATCCATTTATATAAAAACCTGTCTGATCAGATTTTGGCCACTTTATGATCTCATAACAATTTTTTGGTTTGTGTAACCATTAGCCAATCAGCAACCAAGGTAACCCCCCACACCTTATCACCTGAATCTCCTCCTAGAGCACCATTGTGTTCTTTGTAACCAAATCTCTCTCAGAGGGGCGTGGGGAGGGGCTCCTTATTTTCATCTAAAGTAACAGACAGAGAATCAGCACTTTGGAAACAGGGCTGAAACAGAGGGGATTATGGGTAATGCTGCAATGATCTGTCTGGTGTTTAGAGCCAAACACTTCAGAGACATGTTCTGTATATATCTGAGAGCTGTAATATATTGATGAAAAACAGTGTAATAGGAGACCTTCAATATATATATATATATATATTAATATATATATATATATATACTAGTTATATGCCACAAAGAAATACACAATTAAAGAAAAGTGAGAACATTTTACCTGTTTTTTTTAAATAATTGAAATTGGCACTATACTTTTATCCTACATTAAAGGGTTACAGAATGTAGGTTATCATCCGCAGTGCCATCTAGTAAACACACATTTCGATGTCTCCTTTTCAGAGTGTATCCACGAACCTGCTGAATGAATTAAAAGTGTTCAGAGACTCTGCATCCCAGCAACGTGCCCGGTTAGAGGTGAGTCAACTCCTTTGTAATGATCCATTTAACGTTGTTATTTGCTGTATAAGAATTAAGGAAATGTTTTTAAATGTTCCTCATTTTACACACTTACAGGAAATCCAATCAACAGTGACAGATCTCACTAAAGCACGGGAACATATGAAGCAGGAACGGGAGGACTTTTCTCAGGAGGCTGCTGAAATGGAACAAGCTCTTAAGGAAGCAGAAGCTCTCTTGTTATAAATGTAATAATAATTTCTCGACTTAAAGTATTTAAAAAAAATGTTATAAGTGTATATTGATGTATGTTGAAAGAAAGTGAATAAAGTATTGTTGCTTCCGCCTATTCCTCTTTTCATATTCAAACTGCTGAAACCACAATATTTGAAGATGCTAACCCCGGGGAGAAATTGGATTTTGTAACAGTTGCTCGATTTTAGAATATAAAATATTTATATGTTAATGTAAATATTACCTATACCATATTTGAGAGGATTTTCTTTTCCAGTATACCCACAACTAAAGATTGTAATAATTATCTACAACTTCAGATATGTTCCATGTAAGTTGATCGGGTCCTGAAAATGTAGTTAAAAAACTTGATAACTAATTGATTATTGCATTAAAATCACATTAACCTAGTTGTTATAGTCCTTGGATAAATACATAAAAAATAGTATTGTGTATATATATTTTTTAAAACACTAATATGTCAGAAAATGCCTATTGCAGTATCATAAATCCGTACATTGTGTGACTTATTCTTGCTTGATGGAAATTAGCTCAAAGCTAAATCTGGCACTGTTACGCTTGACACATTTGAATGTTTTCAGTGTTCATTATTGTGCATTGTCCCTGCCAAATAAACGATTAAATAAAAAAATAGTCCCTTATTATGTGGACATATGCTAATTGTCAGGTGTATATTTGTCTACTGTGACATGTGTACATGCTGCTCTTTTCACTGTATATGAACACACACTTATACCACACTACAGGAAGGGGAAACCCATGAAAAGTACAATAGGGCCTCTTTAAGCGTACAATCTTTATCCCTCTCGAGCCCCGGTTTGTCTTTCAGGGTGTTATTCTTTTTTCTCTAATCTATTGCTGTAGGGGTTTTCAAAGATGTCCAGGTTGCTTTTGAGCGTGCTGCCGCTGCTGCTGGAGTTTGAACCCTGAGCGCCACTGGCTGTCTCTCCAGAGTGGCTGCTCCTGTAGTAGTAGATGAACAGGAAGAAACCTGCCAGGTGATAAACAAACAGAAAAGACAAGTTCAACATATGAAATGTCGTTGTATTGCATTGCTACTTTACACTTATTAATCTGTTTTAATTGTGTTCATAATGTTACAATTGTCTATCTTAACAAATGCTTTATCTAAATGTGAACTATAACACTACTGTATAATATGTTTGAGGCAGCAATGTGTGTGGTTGCTCATGCATTGTACTTCCTCCTGGATGAACAAATAACATTTGCTTGCTTGTTCTCAAATATTACATATATTATTTAAACCCCCATAACAAAACACTCTGCTATATAACATGTGCAAAATTATTATTATTAATAATGTTCGATAAATAACGTGCAATTACGTAACTGCCACTACGGTTTTTGCACTATACTAAATACTGTTAATATTTACATTAATTATGTGACCATCTATGTTTTTTCTGTCGTTATTGAATTGCTCTTTTTACTGCACTGTTAGTGTTCAGTTTTATTATTATTATTGTATTTTTGTAACTCTGGCACAACAATTTCCTTCGGGATGAATAAAGTCCTATCTTATGTCTTATTTTATCTAAACCAGCATAATACTGTTAATTTAAATCTACAAACTAATGTTTAAATTAGGACTCAAGTTTTTTTTTTTTTTTAAATACAACAGAGCAATAAATAAATAAATTATCCTAAATGCGTTATTACCTTGGAAAGAATTGACGATGGTGAAAATGTAGTAGGCGGGGATCTGGAGCACACCGTATGCAAAGAAGGCAAAACCCCAACCGATACCCAGCATGCAACACAGTCCCATGATGACCCCAATACTATGGCGATTTGTGGGGACTTGTCCGTTTCTCTTGAGACCAAAAAGCCAGACCATCATGACGATGAAGGCGGTGAAGGTGAAGATGAAGACCAACGCATAGTAGCCTATGTTGACGATGTAGTGCACGTCAATGTCCATTATCCAGCACCTTGGAAAATAACGATATGTCAGTAAAAGAAGGGAAGCGTGGCTGCCATTTAATATAATAATAATAATATACATGATTATATATCAATAACTTGTTTACAAAGTGCTTTACATACAATAAAACCAAAGGCAACCTCAATAAAAATGCATACAAGCGAACAAAGGATACAACATACAATTAAGAACACTGCCTAGCAAGAACATAGGAAGTTATTAACAAATAAAACTCTATAAAATGATGTTTTAAATTTGTTTACATTTAGTCCTGCATGCAAACTGATCAGATATAACTGATTATAAGATGCTGGACATTAAATGTGAATTCACACACTCACATGGCCACGTTGTCTTCAGGGTTATCAGTGTAGATCACTTGTTCACCATATTTTCCTAAGATCAGCAGGACAGTCACAACTACACCTGGTAGTGCTGGAAATGGAGAAAGAAAATGACCCATCATGGTGAGGGGAATTAAAAGCAATAGTAGATTCTAACTGGTCGAAGACAAGCACAGCTCAAAGTATATTTGTGTAGGGAGGCTGTGGCTCAGTGGGTAGTGCGCTGAACTTGGAATCAGGGGGTAGCAAGTTCGAGTCCCAGGGACATGTCGTTGTGTCCCTGGGCAAGACACTTCATCCCAAATTGCTCCTGTGGGGATTGCCCACAGCACAGAATGTATGTAAGTCGCTATGGATAAAAGCGTCTAACAAGTAACATGTAATGTAATGTAAATAGAGCCTATGTTGAATATCGCCTTTTCATACGAGATATTGTGAATGGAGGAAATAGAGTGATTTATTGTCACATATTACGGTGCATTGCAGGTTAAACAGTAAGATGTTGAACTCACCCCAGCTGATGATGGAGACCTTGAGTATGTAGTGAGGGATTACAACCTTGCCTCCGACGTGCAGCTGCAGGCAGAGGTGGAACGCCTGCACAGCAAACCAAGTGAACGTGGCCAACATGGAGTAGTGCATGGCAGCTGCCATGATCTTACATCCCACCGCGTTCCCCCGTTTGGCCACAAAGTTGTTGATGAGGAACGAGATATTCAGCAGGTACAAGGCTACAACCAGGTAGATGAGAATCCTTGTGGATATGCTGGCATTGGTCCTCCTGTAAAGGGTGACAAGCATATATAGTTTAGCTTTTTATGATGTGTTTTTAACAAAGAATTAGGAAATAAGTGTCAGAAACTCAACATTTACCGGTAATGTTATGACCTGGCTAAGAAGGCCACAACAAAGAGGAGACACACCATATCAACAGTTAGAAAAATATGTTTATTAAAGCAAGTGATTCAAATTAGCCAAATGAACTGCAGGGTGAGGATGGCATGAACATGTATGTGTGAGGGTGTTGAAGTGCACAAAGTAAAACAACTGAAATAACATACTCATCAGAACCGGGTGCCTGTATCAGAAAGCAGAGAGGGGCAGAGAGGCTCTCTCGCTGGATGCAGCCACACCCTCTCCAGATGACCCCACAGGGGCATCACACAGCTTCAACTAGCTTTGATTATCATTTCCTCAGTTTATACTATTGTAAAGTGCTTTGGTTTTCGGACTACTCTCTGCTCCATAGCTTCTCTTGATAACTGGCCTCAAACTCCCACTGTACATTTATGTTCAATTTAATATTGATAACTTTTTGATGCTATTTTATAACTATTTCAGAAATATGTTGGACTGTTTATTTCTACTGTCTTAATTTCTCTTATGTACATTGCCCTGTTGCGAGTCTCTCTCTCTCTCTCTCTCTCTCTCTCTCTCTCTCTCTCTCTCTCTCTCTCTCTCTCTCTCTCTCTCTCTCTCTCTCTCTCTCTCTCTCTCTCTCTCTCTCTCTCTTCTCTCTCTCTCTCTCTCTCTCTCTCTCTCTCTCTCTCTCTCTCTCTCTCTCTCACCCCACTGCATTTCATAAATAAATATTGGACTTCCTAAGCCACTACTTTTCTCTGATGGCTGTAATTACTATTACAAATCTAGATTTTGCTGAATTTGGGTAACTGTGACGGCATCTCTTAATTATTTAATACATGTTCAAACCCCCCCCCCCCCCCCTCAATTTGTTTCCGTAATGAGAAAATAATCATCATACATTTATAACAGCATTCAAAGCGTCTTAAAACACAAATCCTAATCTAATTATATAATTGTATCTACATATTATATTATTTCATATACCCTTTTTGCCCTCACATACCCATATTCTTTTTATTTACGCATTCATTGGAAAGACATCCCAGATGAATGAAGCCACAGTCTCAACAGTCTCATTTCCCTACAGCGAATGTGTTCTCTAAGCATAGCGCAGTGTTTCCTGTTCTGGAGAGCAGACACATTTACATGACTTTACATTAACCACAGAGATCACGGACAACAACCAGAGAGGTTTTTCTGTTTTGTTTACTTGGTGTTGCTATGGTGTTTTACACTGTTGCACTCCTAGCAATAGAAAATAACAATTGAAGACGGCACAAATGTGTAACTTGGTTGTAACCGTCGATTGATTTCTATCTCTTTTTTTCTACTAATTGGGATTGAAAACAAGATCAATCTCAGTATGAATGCTTAAAGAAATTTGAAAACTTGCATACAAATAACCTGAATACTCATATCTCCACATATTAAGAGGGTTTTCATTCTGCAGCCTAACAAAGGCACACATGGTGGTACTCTTGGACTAAGTACATTCTTTTTATAATGCAAGACTCCTTTTAGTCAAACATTACTCAAAGAATAAATGATTGAGTAATTTTACTATGGAATACTATACATATACGCATGCAGGCTAAAGATGAGATTTATGAGATGTATAATTACCTCAGAAGAGTGTGCATGAAGAGGACTATGGAGAGGAAGAACAAGGAAAGGCCACAGCCGACCTGGGTGATCGTGGTGAGGTTCTTCAGGTCAGAACTAGATATGGTCACATTAGGAGGAGCCTGCAAAAAGAGCAACAATTAAACTTTCCTCACAGGGATTGGCATTTGTAGTCAGAATGGTGTATTATTATTATTATTATTAAAGAGCTGTGAAATGTAGGTTCGTATTTGTATTGTGTGCCTCCAGTCTACTGTGACATGTCTCCATGCTTTAATGTTCAAAAAGCTCTTTATTTTTCCTCTCATTGGTTAGCTGGCCAGCTCTGTTGTGATTGGTCAACCGCTTAGAGATGTCCCGCCCCTTAGCCTGTCACTTACAATGTGTTGGAGCGCTTTCCAATATGCACACGTGTTACATAGTGATGTCACTATGTTACAGAAGTAAACAAAGAAACTTTTGGATGTCAGCCTTTGCAGACCTTTTACATGCACATAAACCTACATAACACAGGAAAGAAAAAAACAAATAAGCCTAATAGGGAATCTTTAAAGGAAAACAAAGGCGTAAATACAGAGTGCAGTTTAGACCATCAGAGGAATATCCAAATATGTTTGGTCCACAAGGAAGATCAAGATCAGTATGGTATGAAAATATAATCTAAGACGTACCAACAAAATAGCAAAAAATGTCAAATGCGAACACTGGCACGTGATGTTGTTCCCCTTTTGTATTGTCTCACACCCGTAATCGGTCCAGTTTGGTCGGCTTCCTTAAAGACAGAAACACACGAGTAAACAGTGAAGAGGTGAAGCTGCTTAAACATTAAACCCAGACGTGATGTGAAGTGTCTTTATTCTTTTATGTGTGTCAGACAAAGAATAAAAAAGATTGTTTCGTGTATTGTTTACAGAATAATGTGTGCAGTTTCCAAGTAATGATGCCTATTCGCTGTTTATCTTGCTGTCAGTGGCGGCGCCAGGGTATGGCTGGGGTAGGGTACAGCCATACCAAGAAATGGCTTAGCCCTACCTTAGCCCCACCATGAAAACTTATGTTAAAGTAAGCATGTTGAGAACACGGATTGCGAAAATCTACCGGTCGTGTCCACAACACACAAACTGATCCTGCTGTAACAACAAGTGCACGTTACTGATGCAATATGGTTGAGACCATTCGGGCTTATGATAGAAGAGGGGTGCAAGGAATAGTCTAAGTCAGTGGTTCTCAACTGGTCAGGCCTCGGGACCCACTTTTTCCTTAGTCAATAGATCGCGACCCGAAATTTTTAACCACTCAAATCTATTCAACAAAAAATCGTACAGTAAAATATACTCTTTTCAGCATACAATATTAATTAAAGTGAAGTATAATGTATATATCCCTTATATCCCTTCACAGAACTAAAGTATGCTTTTAAATAAGGTTTAATGAGATGATGGAATCAAAGCTGAATTGCATAACATAAAAAGGCACACATGCTGAAAACCCAACCCCAGAAGGGGGGTCTGGGGGATTCTCCCCCAGGAGATTTTTTGAAATACTAACATATAAACTACCCATTCTGGTCCACTCTGAGAAGAAAATAAATAAATCTATTACTACCTGACATATTAATAATATTTTATGCCATTGTTTGTCTTTCACTTTGTTCTGAGCAGCTTGCTGCTCAGAACAGAGAGAAGAGCAAAGAGGAGAGAGTCTGTGTGAATTACTTTAAATTGTGGGTTAGGGTAGATAGCCCCCATTGTTCTGTGACCTGTCAATCATCAAACTGGGGGTCATATTTCATTATGTGTTCATTTTTATCTGAAGTTGTAACCATGGATGTATAAAGAAGAGTTCTACCGCTAAGTTATTCTCCATGGGGACTTCCGGCAACAATCTTGATTCTGATCAAAGGCCAGAAGACTCGGAAAAACATCAGCAAAGATGTTTTATTGAAAGTTTTCAAAACCGTTCATGGTCTCCGGTACTTCCTGTCCAACGCCTACTCTGCATGCACAGCGTTAGAAAATCGGGCCTTCAAAATAAAAGTTTGACTTTTTCCCCCCCAAAAAAAAAAAAAAAATATATATTTTTTTTCTTTTTCTAATTCTTTTTTTCTTCACTCACACATCTGCGACCCACTTGAAACGGGTCCGCGACCCACTTTTGGGTCGCGACCCACCAGTTGAGAACCACTGGTCTAAGTAGTGGGGGAGTTTTATACACTAAAGGTGTGAAAATTCTCTGGCGTTATAATATCAGCGCGGTCAGATCAAAATGCCTCCGAATGCAA
This sequence comes from Harpagifer antarcticus, assembly GCA_902827135.1. Lineage (NCBI taxonomy): Eukaryota > Metazoa > Chordata > Actinopteri > Perciformes > Harpagiferidae > Harpagifer > Harpagifer antarcticus. The sequence continues at coordinate 360,232 of CADEHL010001421.1, forward strand.
TTTGAATAGACCTACAGCCAATCAGAGCAACGAAACGTTGGGTCTGCGTCATGCATTACTGAGTGAGATCAGTCGGAACCGCCATTCAGTATTCCCATTGGATCTTCAACGTGTACTATCATACGTCACGTTCACAGTGATCCCTTTTTATTTACTACAAGACAAATGTGGCGTTTTATTTCATACAGTTCAATTTTGATTGAGACAGGGAAATAATCTAAACCTCACGCCTGGCGTTTTTCACTGTCAAGGGGGGGCGATATAGCGTGTATGTAATTACATTGCAAATACTGATTTGAGCCCCTACCATAGATTACCCAACACAAATACTCTTGCTGTTAAGGTTATAGTTATTTTCCACAGCCCTCATGGGACTAGTTATAGTAGATAAGAGAGATTTAACTAATACAATTAGCATTATTGTGTCCCAGTGTAGCAGTAGGCCATGGCTGTATGACTCTGAAACTGGAGCAGCCAATTTGAATTGAGCCATCATTATTTGTATAATTTACATGTGATTTTCCTACTGTGACATGTCCTTTTACAGACAACCATTTTATTTTGTGATATTTGATGTTCTATCTGCTCTTCAATTATGGGGCAAAGCAGTGGTTACTATCTGCAGCCTTTGAACCAACGAAATTACACAACATTTCCACTAGGAGAAATGGGCTGTTTTTGTGTGTTTTTATTTCTCCATTGTTTTGGGCCATTGTAGCACGTTAGCACCTGTCGGACACCAAATTAAAGCTATTATTACAATAAAAAAATAATACTTGAGCCAACTTATTACAGAGAAACATCAAACTGCACGGATCACATTTGGTTACAAGTAACGGATAGCGTGCACCATCACTCACAGGTTTTATATTGCATTTATTTCAAGCAATATCTCATATCAACTTGCAGATAAGCAAAAGGACAATACCTTCACCATTCCAAGATTGACAAGAGGGATATCCTTCCTGTAAGAAAAACACCAGGACTAAATGGATGGTTGACAAACTCAAGTATATCTTCAAAGAGGCACTTTTGTTTTACTGACGTAGGTAACGTCTTGAAAATGGATGGACATTTTGTCTGTGAGATTGGAGATGTTGGTTCCCATTTCAACTGCTAGGACTTCATTGCCTAAAACGGTGCTTTTCAGCTCATCCTGAAATAGAAAATAAAGTAACATGATCAAATGTGTGGGGTGCATTTACTGCATCATTGAACATCAGTTCAGATATTGGTACTTACCGAAGCCAGATTGTTGAATCGGAAAAGAGCGACAAATGGAACTGTTACGTTCAAACTCGCAGCCTTTTCAAACGCTTCCTTGGACACTGACACACTTCTGGAAAATTTGCCCAGATCATCACTGTTTTCTACTATCTGCAGGGAAGAACAGAACAATTGTGTTGAGTCCTGGATGCAATTATAATGCATGGAATTAGTATTTAGGTAACAAGTATGTTGGATTGGATTTGATCCTTGTACTTCATTCTTGGAAAGAAACCAGTAAGAGGTTTGTCAAAAGCTAAAATGAGAAAACTTAATAAACAAAACGACTTATTTCACCACTCTCAATTAAGCAGGTGGCCGAGATAATCACCGTCATCCCGAAACACGGCCACCATTCTTTCTGAAGTTCGTAAGGAGTAGAAACTGTAACACATGCAGGTCAAATAAAAGTGGTGCACCCACATTCATGCTTTCGTTTGGGGAATTATAAGCAAAGCTGATTTCTTCGATGTCCTCGAGATCCGGTTTCTTCACTACGACTCCTGAAATTCCTTCTGCCACAGACACCGCAGCAGAATTCCCTTTGAAGGAGGTGATGAAGTCGGCCATGTTGTTCATGATTTTACTGTTGTCAGATGGAAGAAAATGAAATGTATTTAGAATATAGAGTTTCACACGCATTTATAAAAGTCAATACCTGGATATACACATTACATTATGTTTGACATAAGCCTTGCATAACGGCATAACCTTTGACAATAAAAACCAAGATGTGTGACCACATGGCCATATCAGCATAACATTATCTATTATATCGATCCTTCAATCAAAAGCTCTGACTTCAACAATGTCGTTTTTACTCTTTGAGCCATGTTCTCATGCTTGACCTATTGGGCATTGCTGCTGTGATATGGAGCACTGCAGTGTTTGAAGACATGCATTTAAAAATGATTGTCATTATTATTATTGAAAAACTGTAAAAAAAACTATCCCTAGTATATATTAAAGGGTAAATCATTTATATTTCATGAGGGTTTTTTTCAAACTTACTGGCATTAAAAGTGTAAATGTTCTCAAAATCAGTGAATATTTGTTATTTGTCTCAACACTGATGTTGGTTAAGATATTTTACTGTTTACTGTCCTGGGAGTACCTTGTAAGGCAAGGCAAGTTTATTTATATAGCACTTTTCGACACAAGGCAATTCAAAGTGCTTTACATGTCTTAAAAGACATTAAGAAAATGGCATTTAAAATCAGTCATTAAAAATAAAAGCTAATAAAATAAACATTAAAATAAAAAATACATGGATATGGTTAATTCGTACACAAACAGAAATGTAGGCTTGCTGTTTTTAAAAGGAAAACCGTAATGCAAGTATTTCTGGAAGCTGTGACTTCCCGGAGTTTTGACAGCAGTTACAGAGTTACAGTTTTTGCATTTCTATTTGTGTACAAACAAACCAGATGTTAATGAGTTAGCGTTAGATGTGCTGCAAGGCACTTTATGATTTCTGGAAACTTTACAGTCGTGTTGTTTTCTTTTGATCTCACTATCATATAGAAAGCAAACAAACTATAAAGCGTGTTTCCATCAAACAATTCCTTTAACAAATGAATGCAGCGTGTCTTACGCAGCTTGGGCAGCACCGACTTTTCCTCCGTCTTCAGTTACTGTTTTATTCCATTTAAGATTTTTCTCAGGCTTTTTCTCTGGATTATCACATTTTAAGCAGTTTTCGATTGGATTTGTGAGGTTGATGATGTACTTGTCCTTGATTCTTGGATCTGAAAGGAAACGTGTTTCATTTCAAGCATCTGAGTCAAAGATACTGCAGCGGGTACCAGTTTGTGCCACTTTAAGCCAGTTATAACAGCATGATGATCATAATACTGGGCAAAACAGACAGAAATCAGAGGAGACATTACCCATTCATACATTATATCATAGCCAGTGGTGTAAGTACATTTAATCAAGTACGTTACTTAAGTACAATTTCAAAATAGTAGTACCTTACTTGAGTATTTCCAATTTGTGCTACTCTGTACTTCTACCCCACTACAATTCAGAGGTACATCGTGTACTTTTACTCCACTACATTTATTTAATATATTTAGTTACTTTGCAGAATTGGATTAATGATCTGAAATATAATCAGCACTTAAATCAGACTTTAGTTCCACCTGGAGTAAATTCACAAGCTACCCTGCCGTATAGAAAGTCATTCAAACTAGCTGCACCTTTACCAGCTTTGAGAACACTTTAATGATCAATCATTATAATCAAAACATGATATATATATTATTAGAAAATGGGCCAATCTGTATACTTTAACTATATTTTGATGCTAATACTTTTGTACTTTTACTTGAGTAACATTTGCAATGCCAGCCTTTTACTTCTAACAGAGTATTACTACACTGTGGTATTTCTACTTGTACTTAAGTATATGAGTACTTCTACCACCTCTGCTCTTTGCTTATCTGAAGGGAACTTACCAATTTGGGTGCAGACTTCTTTATTATATCTGGTGTGTTTACACATTTCCTTTGTCTCGAAACATCTAACCTGGCAAGGGCCTATTAAGGAAAACAGTGAAGAAGAAAAAGGCACACAATGATAGAAGCACATCACTTTAGAAAGTACACGTGTGAAATGATTTGACCATGTCTGTAAAAGTAACTTGAAGTTATCAAATCACTACGTGGGATGGTAAAGAAATGGACTTTGATTAAAAGTTATTTATCATTCCAATGTTTACATTAAGTGTGAGTACATAGTTTATAAGTTCTATTTTCACTATATCAGATTTCCAGATTAAACTGTGAAAATGAATCATTTTACCTTCGCCAGCGTAATTGTAGGTGCAATTTAGATTTGGATCTGTGAGAAAATGAACAGCAACACATTACATTTGCATCTTCTTTAAGTGTTGCATTAGGTTTATAAGGGCCAAACACACACACACACACACACACACACACACACACACACACACACACACACACACACACACACACACACACACACACACACACACACACACACACACACACACACACACACCACACACACACACACACACACACACACACACACACACACACACACACACACACACACACACACACACACATCAGGGGACATTACATTGACTTACATGCATTTCCTGGAGACTTATCCTAACCATAACCATAACCAACACATGCCTAACCCGAACCCTTATTTATGTATCTCTTTATTTTATTATTTACTTGTTTATTCAGCATGAATTTGTTTTGTTGTGTGAATTTCTTACAAAACACGTTTTTACCTTAAACACTGCTCTATTAATTTGATTGTTTATCTGCATGCTTTTTCAAGATATGTCCCCATAAGGGAGGTGAGACCCCACACGAGACTGTGTAAACAGATTTAGGTCCCCACAAGGATAGTAATGCTAGGTCACACACACACACACACACGCATCAATGTAGTTGTGTAATATCACCTTTCATAGGAGTTGATGTAGTGCTGCAGCTTCCTGTCAGGACAAACATACTGAAATTCCTTTGGTATGCCAATTTGAGATGAGCAGTAGCTGAGAACCATCATGTTGAACCGTTTGGAGCAATTTCTCCCCAAAGAATTCTGTTGAATAACAACAGACACACAGTTACATTTTATTCTGTTAAAAATACGAATGTGAACTTGTTTAAAATGCAGTATGTGTGTTTTTATTCACCTGCTTGAGATGTGTTTTCTTGCAGAAATACAATGCAACGGGGATCTGTTGAGAGGTAAAGAAAACAAAATAAAAGGTCAAGTTGATTTATTTATCAGATTTAAACCAATGTTCTACAAAAACATTAACAGAATTAAGACATATAGTACAAAAGCAACACATTTTAAAATGACATGAAATACAAGTAGTCATAATAATAATACTAAACAGACATTTAAGAGCTCAGTAAATAGACAAGATAAAATAGAATCAGATAGGTAATATACATGAATACCACTGCTGTAATATAATAAAAGTCTGAGGAAAACAGAAAAACCTTTAGCTTTGATTTATTTTATAAGTTAGACTTACGTTCCTTGCGGTTATTAGCAGTTATAAGCGTCTCAATCCAATTGATAAACCATTTCCCTGGAGACAGAATTGCAGCCTGGTTATTTCACTCAGTAAATCCACATTTCTCGTACATCTCTTCCATACTTTTTCACAATAATTTATAGCAGTATTCCAAACATTTAATTACTCATAAAGAAAATGTAACTTTTTCAAACGATACAATCTGAATCTCCATGGGCAAAGTGTAATAGATTTTTTAAAAAATCAAAAAAATAAGATAACTTAAAGAAGATTGATGTGTTTTTGTGTTGTTGAACCAATGACATTTTATCTTATACTTGATTACTTACAGTAGTTCATGGCCACACAAGTGATCTGACCTTATGGTTGAGACTGGTGGCTAATCCCAGCCCAGCTAAATGTACTTAGATAGAGACAGGTCCAGACAACTTCATGTGTACTACACAGCTTAATAATGAGTTTGTATTAATTGTCTTTAAAGCATATCTCAGTCAGAAGTAATTACTATCGGTAACACTTTATATTAAGGTACACAAATTAACCATCAACTAGTTGTTAATTAACATGCATATTAGCAGTATATTGGCTCTTTATTAGTCATTATCAAACACGTATTAATGCCTTATTCTACATGACCATATTCTACAAGTAATAAGCCATTAGTTGAGAGTTTTTCCTGAATAACCCTCTAATTAGTTCTTATTTATTGCAAGTAAGGAAGTTGTTGTACATGAGTTTTGGTCTTAATATGCTCTGCTCAATAAGGGCCTAATAAGGCAGTAGTAGCACAAGAATAGTAATTCTCCCATAATAACACTTAACAAACATGATCTATTCTTATGTAATAAGACTATAAGTGTTAATTGTGTCTAAATAACTCAAAATTAAGTTCCCTATTTTAAAGTGAAGTCTTGTTCATAACCAATAAGCTAGTTTGACTCTAATTGACCTGAACAGGTTCCCTATTCTAAACTTGCCTCCTCCCCGTTGAGGGATCGCCAGTCACTGGTACTATTATTTTGGGGGTCGCGGGCTGAAAAGTTTGGAACCCCTGCTTTAGAGAATCCGACTGCACTTTCACTATCCGACGTGTTTATGATGCACCAGCGGACGTCATAAATGTGCGTCTGCTGCTGCTGCTGTGGGGAAACTATGGAAACTACAGTTTTCTATACAGCGGACTACGACATGGATGTATAATAAGAACGACGGACCAGGGGCGGATCTAGAAAAATATTCATGGGTGGCAAGAGGGTGGCAGGAGATTTTAAGGGGGGGCATCCCCTGGCAGAAGTATATGCTGATTTAATCGCAGTCATATCAATCAATGTTAACTTGGAAAGCCACAATATTGATATTTTAACTCAATAACATTAGGTGACATTATTGTGGCACAACAGTAAATCCTTAAATATAAATATATAAGATGGCAGACATCATTTAATGAATTTTAAATGAATAATAACTGAATGAGTTGGTTTCACTCTTAGACCAGCAGGGGTACTAAATATATGCAGACAGCTGCAATAAGTACATGAATTAACTGTCTCATCGATGTTAGTCTGAATTAATATGATAATATTAACTATCATATCATTCCTATCAGCTCTCAATCACTATGATTCACATATTCAGTGTTATTAAACTGTTAATGGAAAAAAAATAAGTTAATGATGAATGTTCCTCAAGATGCTTGCTCACCCTCCTTCAAATTTGAAAGACAAGTAATTACGATCATATATCAAAATTCAAAAGATTCAAAGGAACAGTTCAGCGCCCCACAACTTTACTGCAAACAGTTACAACCTTGAATTTACATCAGAAAGAACAAACATTAAAGAAGTGACTAACTGCATCAGTTAGGGTTAAACAACGTGTATTCAGCTAAAACATATAACGCTGCAGTTATTTTCCAGTGGAAAGTCCTTACCTACTGGCCTATAATCAAACTGGTTACTTTGTTTTGGCTGGGCAGTGCAGTTTTACTCACTGTCTTATTTGACTTTCTCAGGACTTAAAACTGTTTTTTGGGGGCAGACCGCCACAAAGAAAAAAATATATATACACACATACAAGGTCCTCATCTTAACAGTTTTTTTATGATCATCCGTGAGCAGAGCATCAAGTTGGCATGTCGATTACAGCTGAATGCGGCGATTACCATCTTGTTCAGCAAAACGCCTCACAAACTGATTAAGATCTAAAGCTTTAGTGCGTTTTGATTCAATGCTGAGTACAGCCAAACTTGACAGTCTCTTCTCTGTCATTGTAGACCGCAAATACCTCATTCCTTCCGTCTACTTGAGTCCGAATGCTTCTCGTTTAGCGCCGTCCCGTTAAAATGAAATCGCCGCCAATCATATTTCAAGGCTCGCGTCAGGGCCGGGGGAGGGGTTACAAGCAGTGTTGAAAGTGTGCCGGTCCTACCCGGTCCTTAGTACCGGTAAGAGATTTCCAGGCGGTCCGGAGGACCAGGAAGAATTGACAGCTCCACCCGTGGAATTTATACTACGAAGGGAAGATATTTTGGTTTGGATTACTGGTCTGGGGGAAGCTCGCGAGTGTGTGTGTGTGTGTGTGTGTGTGTGTGTGTTTGTGTATTTTTGCGTATTGTGTTTGTTTCCCGGGGAAAACACTAACGAGAAACACCGGCTGTTGTTATGCCTGCTGTGACCTCAAGTTACTCCGTTCTCTGCTTGTAATTATGCCGTTACAAGCTTCTAAGTTGTATTTATCATCTGAATTTGCCGAAACAAGTTTCATATTCTGAAAGCCAAGACTTTGTTTATTTAAAATCAAACAAAACACCCGAACCCCGAAAAACTATTTTTTTACGCAAATCCACGTTTATTTTGAAATGAGCCGTTGCGACTTCCGACTGATTTCGATCGGGGTCACATATTTGCTTTTCCCCACTTGATCAGAACAGCGGGAGGAGAAAAGAATGGAGTGACTGAATGACAGCTAGAAAGTTAGGCTACGTGGTAATTAAAGCAAAAATGCAAACGACGATTCTTCAGATGTTTAAGAGAAAGGAGAGAGATGAAGAAACTCAGAATGTGCTTAAAATTAGAAAAACAACGCCCACAGATGACACAGGTGATGATGCTTATTTAGCCCAGAGAATGGACATGAACCTGGCCATGATGAATATAATAAGTTAGCTAACTAGCAAACTGTATATCTCTATATGGGGTGCCCAACCAGTCGATCCCCAGTCGCCGCCGTCTTGGTTAAAAAAAGGTTGTTCACCCTGCTCTATATACACAACATGTACACAGCATACTATTTTAACATTAAATATTTTGTTTTGATATCTTCTATTTTAATCTGCACATTGTGGCATACATTTTGAGACATTTTATTGTATTAGTATTTTAATTTATGTAACCAATATTCTGAAAATTCAAAGAAAGACAGAGACTTGTACATTTTTGACTGTCTGCTGAATTTAGTTATACATTTTTATTCTAATTTATAACAGTTGAGGCCCAGAGGGAGGAAGAGGAGACTCAGCCAGAAGAAGTGGCAGCAGGTCCCTCAGAAGCCACCACAGGTGATGCTAGCCCTACTGCATACCCGTCTATATGGAAAGAAGAACAATATGAACAGTTCAAACAGAAGAATGAATGGATGTATGCTCACAATGGAAGGCTAGGCTGTACCCCATGCCATGATGTGAAGGATCTGGGTGTCATGGCATCCCGTGGTGTTAATATTGCTATTCAGTGTGCTGATGGAAAGATAGTCCCAGCTGGTCAATCAAGGGATGTCCAGCTTTCATCACTGCGCAAAAAAATCCGTGAGCACAAGAACTCTGCAGCACATAATGAAGCAGTCAAGATTCTTCAGACAGCAAATAAAGATATTCTTCTGAACATGAACGCGAGTCAGGAGTCTGTTTGAGTCTACTGCCAAGGTATTCATGACAGCCTATTATGTGGCCAAGAACAACAAGCCTTTCACAGACTTTGAGAGTCTGATTGACCTGCAGCATGCACATTCTGCTGATGTAGGGCGTGTTTTGCATAGCAAAACTGTCTGTGTTGACATAATAGAGCGTGTGTCATCACAGATGAAAAAGGAACTTCTAAAAAAGATAATAGAGACCAAGAGCAAAATCAAAGTATTGGCTGATGAGTCAACCAGTGTTGGGCACAAATCAACACTAATTGTGTTCCTGAAGGCTAGTGTTGATGGAGACATGGAGCCCATTGCCTTTCCATTGGACCTGGTTGAGCTGGATAGTATGTCTGCTGCTCATATCAAGGAACAGATTATGGGTTGCTTGCTTAAAAATGGCTTCACTGTTGAGTTGCTGAGAGAAATCCTCATTGGATTTTGCAGTGATGGGGCCAGTGTCATGCTGGGAGTGAAGTCAGGTGTTGGGAAGTTGCTCCAGGATAACTTCCCAGGCATCATACTATGGCACTGCCTTAATCACAGACTGGAGCTTGCTGTTGACCAGGCACTGGATGTGACAGGGGGAACAAAGGACTTCCAGGCATTCATGGACAGCCTATATTCATTATATAGCCAGTCACCAAAAAACATGCGGCAGCTGAGTGAATGTGCTCACAACCTGGACATCGCCCTCAGGAGGATTGGAAAAGTGTTCAGTGTTCGCTGGGTAGCTTCTTCATGGAGGGCAGTCTCTGCAGTTTGGCAGTCTTATCCAGCCTTGGCACAACATTTCCGTGAGGCATCAGAGGGTGATACAAGGGACAGCAGAGAGAGGGCCAAATTCAAAGGTCTGCTTTCTAAGTTGTGCTCCATCAACTTCCTGAAAAGTCTTGCACTGATGGCAGATGTTCTGACTGAACTTAAGAACTTGTCAGAAATTCTTCAGAACAGGAAGACCACACTCCCAAAGGCCCATGACATCATGACGACGTATGTCAAACGCATAGAAAGATTCAATCGCTATCCAGGACAACATGCAGTTGATGCCAGTCAGGCAGAGGAAGTGATGGAATTCAAGGGAGAGGAGTTAAGAGTTGGCAGGTCTCCCATCATTGACTCTGCTCAGTTCATCCGAGCAGTGGCAGACAATATGAAAGAAAGACTCTTCACAACCACAGCAAACAGAGCACAGGCCAGTGTTGCAGCCAAGCGAAAAGAGGCTTATAACAGCCTTATCAATCAAATGGCAGTCCTCAACCCTGACAACTGGGACCATGACAATCCTCGATTTGGAGATAATGAGGTGAGGGCTTTGTGTGATGTCCTACATGTGAACTAACAAGAGGCCCATCTTGGATTCACAGAATACAAGGCCAGTGGAGGAAGAAACATTCCCAACAACATGAAGAAGTTGCTCATGGCAGTGGACACACTGTCTCCAAGCAATGCTGACTGTGAACGGGGGTTCAGCACAATGAACAACATCATAACTGAGTATAGGAGCAAACTTACAACAAAAAATGCAGCAAATCTCCTCTTCATCCGCTCTGTGGGACCACCATGCAGACAGTGGGATCCACTGCCTTATGTGAAGACCTGGCTGGGCAAAGGAAGAAGAGCAGCCCACTCAACAAGCTGCATGGCTCGCCGGTACACAGAAGAGGAGAGCTACTTCAGCCCTCTGTGGAAAATGTGGAAAAGTGTGTAGTTTACCTCCCTCAACATGCCTTGCTAATGGTCTGTTAAGTTTTGACACAAGTTGTATGCACAATTGAAAATAAATAATTGACTATACATATTGTCAAGTGTTTCTAATTTCTACACCATAAAGGCATTACAAATGTGAAGTTTGTGTTCAGGGATGCATGAAGCTGGGGGCGGGAGGAGAACAATATGAACCAATGAAGGTCGGGGTAGCATTATAGTACCTGCAAGAAATTCAAACCACTTTCACCCCTGGTTACAAGGCTTGCGTCTTGTGCTGCATTCACTTGCACTCGGACATTAGAGATTTTCTCTCATAAATGTCCGATGAGCCAACACTTTTCTTTCAAAACAAAGCTGCAGCTGGGGTGGCAAGGCCTGCTTTTAGGGTGGCAGTTGCCACAACATGCCAACCCGGTAGATCCGCCCCTGGAGGGGTGCAAGGGGAGTTTTATACAATATGTGTAAAACATAAAGATAAAAAGGTTTTAAAGAGTTATTGTTTAATGTTTTAAGGAGGTGACGCTACTCAGCCAATCAAATCGGTGCAGTCAGTGAGTCAGCAAGATAGATTCAAACACACACACAGAGACAAGACAAGAGGAGAGAAGCAGTCGGAGTAATTTCAAATGGCGGAAGGTAGACAGTGAAAACAGAGCATTTAATGACATTTTCTCTTACTGAACCTCTTTGAAATGCAATTGAATACCCCTGCATTATAGCAACAACAAAGATAATAATAATAATAATAATAATAGCAATAATAATTGGGAGGGGGGGGGGCGCGGCTGTTCTTATGTTCTCTGAGGGGAGGCTCACCTTCCCACACAAAACCCTTATATAGTACAATTTACCAGTTGGAGCAGTGTTTCCAGAAGGTTGACCAGTCACTTCCACCTCACAAAATGTCAGGACTTTTTTTTCTCCAGGAATTACAATGTTTACATACTGGCCTTCCATTCCATTGCAAACAAATGTTGTTGAGCTATCAGCTGCGAGAGATGAAATAACAGCACATCTGGTGAAACAAACAGGAAAATATCAGTAAATTATTTAGATAACCAATACTATCTTTCTTTATAACTTTCAGAGGAAAGGTAACATTTGTAAATCTTGTATAAGGCAGATAGTGCTGTTACCTGTGATTGGCGGTGCCATTGTCATCGAGGGAATTCCCAACGCGGATCTCAGCACCATTGTTACTTTTGGGTTGCCAGATATGTCTGTTGGTGATGGTGACATTGTTGATTTTATATCTCTTTAGGAGGTCAAGTCTCCACCAGGGCTTGGTTTGGTGTTCTGTTTGTATACAGGATCCTTCTTTCCATTTGTTGGCACGTTTTCCATCAATGGCCTTTTCGGGGACACTCTTCTTATTCTCATCCATGGAGGACTGAGCCACATTTCCACCTTTAGCAATATTAGTAGCTGAACAAAGTAACAACATGTGTTATGAAACATAGTTTAGTTTAATAATTAATAGAGTTAATCACAGAAGTTGTACCTGTATTCATCTGACCAGAGATGAAAATGAACAGGCAGTTGCCATATTTTATTTAACTTTTCGTGTGACTATTTGCTTTCTACTGGATCCTTTATATCAGTGGTTTTCAAAGTGTGAATCTATGAAGGTAGATATGGTGTAAAATGCGAGAGCGTGTAAAACCTGATGTGAGCACTTGCAGAAAATAAATCTGAGCTTGTGTGCATACATTTACACTTGTATAAAATATCCACGTAACTGTGAACCAAATTTGAAGTCACAGAAGAAGAAAAAAAAGTTTTGTAGCTTGTAGAAGAAAAATGAACTAAGTGATGAAATGTTCACTTGCAGAAAAATATATATATTTAAAATATATTTTCCATTACAACTGCAACTTGGTTATTACAACCTCTCAAATCAGTCATTACAACTTCACGAATCTGCTCTGTGGCAGTATACATCGAAAAACCTGCGGCATTGGCTTTTTCTACACCTCACTTCTACTTTCTACACAAGTAATTTTCACCTGTAGATATGGGGGGAGGGAGGGGGGTTGGAGCGAAGGGGAGGAGGAGGGGTGCAGGGGCGGATCTAGAAAAATATTCATGGGGTGGCAAGAGGGTGGCAGATGTTTGTCTGAATGAATATGATAATATTAACAATCATATCATTCCTATCAGCTGTCAATCACTTTTATGATTCACATATTCAGTGTTATTATTAAATAAATTATATTTTTTGGAGGAGTTAATCATGAATGTTCCTCAAGATGCTTGCTCACCCTCCTTTAAATTTGAAAGACAAGTAATTACGATCATATATCAAAATTCTAAAGATTCAAAGGAACAGTTCAGCACCCCACAACTTTACTGCAAACAGTTACAACCTTGTAATAGAAGATAACTTAAAGAAGATTGATGTGTTTTTCTGTTATTGAACCAATGCAATGTTGTCTTATACATTATTACTTACAGTAGTTCATGGCCACACAAGTGGTCTGACCTTATGGTTGAGACTGGTGGCTAATCCCAGCCCAGCTAAATGTACTTAGATAGAGACAGGTCCAGACAACTGCATGTGTACTACACAGCTAAATAATGAGTTTAATCGTCTTTAAAGCATATCTCAGTCAGAAGGAATTACTACCATTCCTAATAAATACACTCACCTGGAAGATCTTCCATATACTGGCTCCTGTTTCCTGTACAGACAGTACCTGTAGGAGATACATTAGTGATTTTAGTTTAGATTAGATTCAACTTCATTATCTTTTCACAGAGTTCTATAAATATAGAGTACAGTACGGTAAATAATATGCTGAATATGAACACTAGATATGTACAAAATGGCAGAGGTGGGAAGTAACTAAGTACATTTACCCAAATACTGTACATAAGTACAATTTTGAGATACTTGTACTTTACTTGAGTATTTCCATGTTATGCTATTTTTTACTTATACTCCACTACATTTCAGAGGTAAATGGTGTATTTTCACTCCACTACATTTATTGAATACCTTTAGTTACTTTACAGATTTGGATGAATGATGTGAAATATAATCAAGTATTAAATCAGACTTTAGATCCACCTGGAGTAAATTCATAAGTGTCATGATCTTAGTGTTATGTCACGGTTTTAGTTTTGTCTGTCTGGTAAAGGGTTTTATTTTTGCTATTCTGTTCTCCCTGTCTCTTGTTTTCCTTCCTGTGTTTTTCCTCCTGTGTCTGATTGTCTCATTGTGTTCACCTGTTGCCCTTGTGTTTCTGCCTCCCCTTCCCAGCTGTGTCTTGTCCTGTGATTACCCCTCTTTGTATTTAGTCTTGTCTTCTCCTGTGTTCCTTGTCGATTCATTGTCTTTCCTGCCTCTCTCCATGTTGGTCACGGTCAGTTTTGGTGTTATTGTTACCTTGTGCTACCTGTGTTTTTCATGCCATGTTTTTGTGTTCATCAGCTTTTAAAATAAAGCTCGCCTTTTGTTGCTAGACCTTTTACCTTTTTTTGTAGTCTGCATTTGGGTCTTACCTTTTTCCACGATTCTTAACAATAAGCTACCCTGAAAGTCATTCAAACTAGCTGCACCTTTACCAGCTTTGAGAACACTTTAATGCATCAATAATTATAAAACACATCATATATATTATTCTGAAATGGACCAATCTGCACAATGACTACTTTTACTTTTGGTACTTTGAGTTTATTTTGATAATACTTTTCTACTTTTACTTGAGTAACATTTTGATTGCAGGACTTTTACTTGAGTATTTCTACACTCTGGTATTTCTACTTTTACTGAAGTTCAAGATCTGAGTACTTCTCACACCTCTGCAAAATAGACAGCAGTAAAAGTATAAATACACAAAAGTATAAAAATATAAATATTTGGTATTGACGAGGGTGGACAACCGCACTTAAAACCATCCAAACTATCCCTAAAAGTGAACACTTTCATAACAGATAGTTTACTCCTAACCTTTTACAGAAGTGTAGATATTCAAAGGCAGCATACATAATGACAAACATTTTTAAATGTATATATTAAAACTATAACAAAACAACAAAATACACAATATTTAAGTACATTAAAAATAAACATTACATTATCTTCACTCATCAGATGGACCCTACATTGATACTAAAAAATATGCTGCTGTTCCCCATTATTTTACCAGTGTAAAAAATAAATATAGCTTTTAGATGCAAATAAAGCTGTACATGTGCACCCTTCCTTCCAGATGTTTTAACAACCACCAACATCTACTGTTATTAAAATGCTTATTATAGTTTAGACTCACCATCCTTCCAAACGGTTCGTGCATCGGTGAAGAAATTGACGCTGTCGTGAACAACAAAATGCTTGCTTGTCTTCTGATTTAAGCATTTTCTAAATGTTTTGAATTCTTTTTTCTGTTGGTCATCGTATTCACTGGCTAAATAAAATCAGATAACAAGTCAAAAATTGCCATATTATTACACAATTCTTTTTTACACATTATAATTATAACAGATTGGAGGATTTTGTCTTCTTCATGATTAAATATGTCAAGAGAATATTTCAATGTGATATCTGCTGGACTTTAGTGTTAGGAAATCATGCCAACTTACAAACAGGATTAATCCACAGCAGGCCCGCAAATACAACGCAAATCTTCCAGCTCATGATCCTTCAATGGCACTAAGTCTCGATCAGGGTGCGGGATCCATTCACTGCTGCACAGGACTTATAGCAAGTATTGTTCCAAATTAAAGCACTGCTTCTCCAACAAGACACATCCACTTTAACTCCTACCTCTCTCTAGTTGAGTCAGGTCAAAGCAGCATCATTTACCCAAAGCAACTGAACCGGATGGCCACACGAATATGTTGTATGACTGACTTTGCATAGCTACCTGCTGCAGGCACAATTATTTTGTTTTGCAAATTCACATACCAAAAAAAAAAAATTCCTTCGTGCAAAAATAAGGAAAATATCCTGATGTTTAGATAAACATCTAGGCACTATGTAAATTAACTCAAGGAATGAATAGTGGTGTTGATGTACAGTAGCATGTGTGACACACTAGTATCTGCTTTAAAATAAATTAAATATTAAAATACCTTACACAAAAGCATCCGATAGAAAAATATTGTATGACTTTTGTAATGTTTTTTCAAATCAGCTAAATTGTAAATATTCAAGTTGTGTGTTTTATTAATTTACTGAGCTTGGAGTTTTAAAATATATCCTGTATATAGCCAAAGGAAGGACAAGGGTGTATGAAAAGCTGTGGTATCCCTTACTTGCTCAAATGTTAACACCAAGTACATAGCCACGTCAAAATAGTTGGAGCCCTTAGTACTTATGTATGTCTTTTTTATCCATTTATGTAATATATTCATTTATATTTGAAATCTAGATATCTTGTATCTATAAATACATTTAGTTGAGTAAAAGGTACAACATTTGGCAACAAAATGTAGTAGAGTAAAAGTATAAAGTTGCATAATGTGAAGTACAAGTACCTTCATTTTCTACTTATGTGCTGTACTTGAGTAAATGAGTTAAGTTACTTTACTACTGCATGTAATACGTTAAGAGGTGGGAGAAGTATTCAGATCTTGTACTTCATTAAAAGTAGAAGTACCGGCGTGTAGTAATACTCTGTTAGAAGTAAAAGTACTGAATTAAAAATGTTACTCAGTTAAAAGTATTAGCATCAAGTAAAAGTACTCATCATGACAATTGGTACATTTCTTAATATTATATATCGTATGTTTTGATTATAATGATTGATCATTAAAGTCTTATCAAAGCTGGTAAAGGTGCAACTAGTTTTAATGACTTTGTATACTGCAGGGTAGCTTGTGAATTTACTCCAGGTGGAACTAAAGTCTGATTTAAGTGTTGTTTATATTTCACATCATTAATCCACATCTGTAAAGTAACCAAAGGTACAAAATACATGTAGTGGAGTAAAAGTACACCATTGCCCCTGAATTGTAGTGGAGTAGAAGTACAAAGTAGCATACAATTGAAATACTCAAGTAAAGTACAAGTATCTCAAAATTGTACTCAAGTACATTACTTTGTACTTAGTTACTTTCCATCTCTGAATACGTTACTTCCTAAACCTGTTTATGTATTTAAATTTTAAATACTTATTTTTGCTCCAATCTTCTGGGTTACACCTCAGTCCAGTAAGTGGCGGTAGTGCACCACATCGTTGCTTGGTAACCGCCATGAACCTGAGAGAAGAAGAAGAAGAAGGAAAAGATGGCGGAAGTATACACCCTGCTGCAGAAAGCATGACTACACGACATTGATATTCAGTGAGTAGACAGCAAAATTACAGAACATACATTTATTAATTGAGAGAATGTAATATGACATGCGAGATTTGCGCTTATCTTTATTCAACCATGTGTTCCTGCATTAGTGTTTTAACCGCTTGTGTATAATTAAAGAACAAGGTAATATTTCTCAATGACACCACTTACCACCTAGAGTGTATTAATTGAAAGTACATGTTCCTATTGTTAGGTCTTAACTAAACTCAGCCTATATTACTTTAACAACTCCCTCTGTCAACGACAGTTAACTCTTAGAAGTTAATTATGACATTTTAATTCCACACCAGTTCAACACATGCATTTACTGCAAGGCATTTTGCAAATAGTTAAGATTTACTGACTTACTAATGAACTTTACACTTAACAAACTTGTAAAATCGGTTGGAGTAGTCAATACTGTGTTTTACCTGCAGACGCTGTCGAACCAACTTCTTTGAAAGACAAATACAAGAGTAAAACTTCTTTTAAATAAGTAATTAAGTAAATGTGGTGTATGCCAAATATCACAATGAACCCAGACGGATTGAGAAATGGCTAATTTGTGATGTGTGTGGTGTGAATAGTGATGGATATGAAAGGAAAACGTTAATTTGTCGTTTTTTTAAATGAGGGCTGGCCTAGTGGTTAACTTGATGTATGGATTGTGTACAAGTCTCACACAAAATGTTATTCATGATGCAGAGAAGATATTTAACATAACACCCATTTAATATTGAATGATTAACCCAATTTGCCACCAGGATCAAATATTCAGATTTTGATTGTGACTAAATAAACATTGTATTATTAAGGTGTCATTCACCCAAAGGTGCCCGGCCCTTATGCACTTTTTTTTAAAGATATTACTCACATTTCCTACAGAGGCAAGAGAAATGCAAGATAAGCAAGCCATTAAATGCTTTTTTCTGTATGTGTCAAGACCAGTACTATATCAGATATAACAGTAACAAATAAAAAACGTATACATTGATGAAAAGCAGAAAGAAAAAAACGCACCATGCTTATTGCCTTGTTTGTAAATATGCACTTAAACGGCAGTCATTTTTTTGTTTGTCTGTTAGTTTGCAGGAAAATGAACTGACGTTGATTTTTTTCTCAACTATGAATCACATGTCAAATAATAATGCTCTCTTTTTTTACCTAGGAAATGTCCGCAGGTTGTGTGAGGTGGATGCTGAGCCGCACAGTGAAAGCTGTGTGTGTTGGCAGCCATGGATACTGGACACCAGCGTCAAGGTTCACCATACGCAGTGAGAGATCTAACCTCATTGCTTCCTCCTGGCGAGGGTCTCCATTCTGCTCTGCTGTAGACGACACAGAAAAACCTCCCACGCCAAAGAAGAAGAAGCCTGGTCCTCGAGCTCACGGCACAATCCGCTCCGTCGACATCCCGCACCATGAGATTCTGCTGATAAGTGAGACGGGCGAGAACTTGGGCACCATGCACCGCGGGAGTGTGATCAGACTCATGGACCAGAACGGTCTCAAATTAGTGCTGCTCAATGAGCACAAAGATCCTCCCGTGTACCGGCTGATGAGCGGCAAACAGATCCACGAAGAAAAGCTGAAACAACGGGAGAAGCAGAAAGCAAAAGGTATGAAGTGTGTGGAATAGACCCAAATTAGACATTTATATAAAACTGTGATTTCCAACCTGAGGGTGAGGAAACAATCCAAAGGGCTGACACAATTTGGTTAACAGGTTAGAAAGAAACACATTTAAGCTGCAGTAAACTATATTTCTCACATTTTGCAGTAAAATCCCTGTTTGTCCTTCAAACCAGAGCTGAACCATAGTTGTATTTGAAAACGTACATTTATTTAAATGTCTATAGCAGGGAAACGATCTGAATGATTTAGACAAAAGTATCCATTTGTGATTATTTTGACTGATAATTCGTATGTGATTTTGCGATATTAGGGGGAATCATCACTTTTAAATCATTACTTTTATCTTAATTATAAATTATATTAAAATTACGGCTGTCAGTCGATTAATCGTATGATGTCCATAGTTAATCGCGATTAATCGCAAATTAATCGCACATTTTGTATCTGTTCTAAATGTTCCTTAGAGGAATATTTTTCAAGTTTTTAATAATCTTATCAACATATGAGTGGACAAATATGCTTTATGCTAATGTTTGTTTATTATCATTTGAACAATGATAAATATTCTCCTGAATATTCTCAACACAACAACCTGGAACCTCTCTCTGTCTGTCTCTCTCTCTCTCTCTCTCCTCTCTCTCTCTCTCTCTCTCTCTCTCTCTCTCTCTCTCTCTCTCTCTCTCTCTCTCTCTCTCTCTCTCTTCTCCCCCCCCCCCCCCCACCCGGTCTACTTCTTAACACTGAGCCAGTTGCTCAAACAGACAAGCCTGTTTACAGTTGTCGGTGAAATGCCGCTCCTCTGTCTTCATAACAGTCAAAGCATGAGACTGAAGTTCCCACTGTGGGTCAAAATAATGCGCTGTGATGTGCAGTCGACACGTTGGATCCGAATGATCTAACGCAGCCCCTCGTCTATGGGCTCAGAACAGTCTCATAATACACACATGCACACAGAAGGATTCACACTTGTGTTTTTCAATGCACACTCAAATGTGTTCCGTTTCATATACATATATATAGCCAATCCGATGTCTCCTCAATTCTAAGCCAATCACATGAGCGCGCCCCCACGAGGGTATGATTTATTGCGTTCATGACGTAGCGCTTCATGTACGCATTTTGCGCTGTCCGGAGCTGACAAGTGAAGTGGGCCGATCGGAGTGGCCTGACCGGCCCACTTCGGTACGTCCCGATGGCCAGTCCGCCACTGCTTCAGCATACAGTATAAGTGTTGCACGGCCAGATACGGCTCGAGAAGCTGACTCAGATGAATGAGGCGAGTAAACACAGCTGCCAGCCGGCGTGAAACTCCAGCAATTATTCGCATCGTATTATATAATTACAAAATAAAATCGCCACTCTCAGTACAGCGCCACTCTCAGTACAGCGCCACTCTCAGTACAGCGCCACTCTCAGTACAGCGCCACTCTCAGTACAGCGCCACTTTCCGAACAGGTAATGCACGCAAATACAATATTTTATATTATTGTTATTAATAATAATATAGGAACAAAAACATCTTGTATTTTAGTTACACCCGCTATTGATTAATTTTGTCAACATTGGACCTTGTTACCGGCCGCATTAGCCGCTTTCACACCAAGTACTTTGCCGTACTTAGTACCCCAGGGCACTAAGTACCAATCACGTTCACACCGGAGTACTCTTCTCTGAGGGAAGATTATGCAAATGAGCCGCTGACGTCACTTCATCTTCTGCTTTGCTTTGGGTTTACTGGCAGGCCGCAAACAACTTCACGGCATTTCCCCGGCTGGATGTCCCCGGAGTTGGGGACTGGCTTCTGAGTAAATCGCCAGAATGCCGACACCTCCTCATCTCCACCGCTCCCATGTTTTATTTTGTGTTGCCATAAGTCTCTCTCCGTTGGTGCGCGGGGCTAATGCTAATAATGTTAATGCCAGCAAATACAATGGTGGCTTAAAAAAACTTTTCAGACTTTTCAGAGTTTTACGTGGCGTGGTTTGCAATTCGCCCAGCCAATCGAAATTGGTACTTTTTTGGTACCACCTCTCTAGCAGGCACTAAAAATGGGGGTAAAGGTTCCCGGCACTAAGTACTCTTTTTGGTGTGAACGCGACATAAGAGGTACTAACGGAACCATACGGGGAAAAGTACTCCGGTGTGAACGCGCCTATTGCTATAGTGTAATAATATAATCGAAAACATTAAGCCTCTTTGATTTAATAATCAGAGTTGAAACCTCTCTGCCATCTCATATAACACACACTTCCTTATTTATCTTTGAATAATAATACCGTAAACATAAAGACGACTATACTACGGTCCTTCGGTCCTGAGATTAGCGCCTGCAGGCAGGCTCCATGGACCTGTCAGCTCCGGACAGCGCAAAATGTGTATAGGTATAGTGTCATGAACGCAATAAATCATACCCTCGTGGGGGCGCGCTCATGTGATTGGCTTAGAATGAAGGAGACATCTGATTGGCTATAGATAGAAAAAATTACAAGTACGAATTGCGTGACCGTCAGGGGAGTCTCTCAATTTCCCGAAATACAAGTGCCAATCCTTCTGTGTGTATTATGAGACAGTTCTGAGCCCATACTCGTCCTGTAGCCACACATTTAGCTATCGCTGTTGTTGTCCAGGCGTCTCCCCGGCAAAACACCTTTTTTTGTATCCATATCTCTCGCTAGAATCTCCCACCATCCAACTAACAACAACAACAACAACGTCAAGCCTTTGGCCTCTGAGACTACGGGGCGGGCCGAGGACAAATACACATGCGTTAATCGCACGTTAAAAGAATTAGTGGTGTTAAAAGAAATGTGCGTTAGCGCGTTATTAACAGCCCTAATTGGAGGATCTGTTCCAAAGAAGTTTTATTAAGTCTGTAGAATACGACGTGTGGATCAGCACATCTCTGCATCACGTTGATATTTATTTCAAACGGTATTTTGACACATATTTTGTGAAAAACTATTTTGTGTTTTGCGATTTAGTAGTCACATCGCAATTTCGTTCATGTTTTATTTTGAATTCCCTAGCTGAGGCTTTACTTCATCTCCTCATCTCTGTTGTTAAATATATACAGACTTCTTCTGTTCCTTTAGCTATAACCTAATTAGTTTCAGCATGTCTTACACATCATGATAAACAGGACTGACTGTGTTGTCTCCTCAGCCCCCGTGCAGGTGAAAGAGATCAGCTTCCTCTCTTGCATCTCATCTCATGACCTCTCCACTAAGATGAATCGGGTGGGGAGCTGGCTGGAGAAGAAGAACCACGTTAGAATAACTATGAAAGTAGGACGGGGGGGGCCTTCAGACAACCTGGTGAGGAAATCACACTTTACATGACCTCCATGATCAGTTCAGCTCAAAACTCTCAACCCCTTCTCTCTCCTCACCTTCCCTTGGTGCCATTTCTTCCCAAACGGCACTTTTAAATGTCCCTTAATGGTTTAGAGGAGGTGGAAAATTGTAACAATTATAATTTCATAGCCACACATTGGGCATGTATTCCCAAGAATATATCCTAACACACACACTGTTCTATTTTACACAGGACATAACTCTGGAGGAGATAGTGGAACGAATGGAGAAGACAGTGGGATATGTTGCTAAGCCGGCACTCATACAAGACGGCCGAGCAGCCATGTGCATCCTGAGGCCGCCTTCAGCAAAGGACCTGTTAAAAAAAGACAAGAATAAGACTGCAGCAGAGGTGGTGCCGTCTGGAGACAAAAGCACCACGACCATCGAGAGCGAAGCATCTGTTGTCAGCAGCACGGACACAACAGAAGGGTCTTTACAGCAGTGATGTGACGGAAAACATTCTCATGAAAACACAAAGCCTGTGCTCACAGTTCGGTGTGAATCGCTTCATCAGGAAGTGCTTGTGTTGTGTAGAGGTTTTACTAAGCTTGGTGTTATATAATGATGCATCCACGCAAAGCTAAACGGCTAAAAGAAAATGTTGTGCATGTGCGAGTTTTTAAAGAATGGTGCCCCATGTATAATATCTGTACTTGAAAATGACAGTTTTACTTGAAGACTACCTTTATTTGATAAGTGCAGGTTACTTTTTACAGGCACATCCTGAAAAACACACACTGATATGTCCTGTTGTTATTCCATATTAAAACAAATTGTAAGAAATGAACTGCTTAATTATATACTGTGCTCGTTAGTTAGGCATTCAATTAGCTGATTCACATGTCTTTAAAAAAATCTTACCTCTAAGAGTTATATACTTACACACACAACTGATCGTCCCACAGCCAGATAAGATAGCACACACACACACACACGTTGTGTCAGAGCCTTTCCTTTGAGGATTCAGTAATTGAATGTTTTGTCTGAAGAGATTAACCAGAACATCTCTGGTCTGAACTTAATATGTTGATGAGATAATCTCCATCTATTGTAGTGCCTTATTACTTGAGTACCCCTTTTGTTTATTCTACCCATCACCAATATACTGTGCAGCAGCGGTTCCCAACCTGTAGGCCGCTGCCCCCTAGTGGGCCATGAAGGCATTGCAAGTGGGCTGCCAAATAATTTGCAAAACATGATTTGTGTGGAAACATTTAATTATCAAGATTTGTTTTTATTTCTCTTTCTTGATCCTCCTTAGCAACGGTCATTACAGTCCTTGACAGCGGTCTGTTCTACTGGATTAACAACGTGTCACATGTTCTGAATCAGAATTTATTTTAGATGAAAGCTACAGCATTCGTTAGGTTTCCCTTGGCATTTATTCCGCTTTTTCGTTTGTTTTGAATACGAGAGTAGAGTCAACACATTTGATAATGAACAGAAATTTGTACCTGACATATAATTAGTAGGCTACACAGATTCTTTAAACACACAGACCGATGAGTCTAGAGGTCTGTAATTAAAGGTAGGGTAGGTAAGAATGGAGAAACCAGCTCGAGTGTGCTAGAATTTGAAAGTACACAACCGGAAAAAATCTGCCCCTTCCTTCAGACTTCCTTACAGAGCCCCTCCTCCAACACACACGAACCATAGACACGAACGCGCACATGACCAATGAGGGCACGAGATACGTTTGTGGAAGGCTGACAGGCAGGTAGGCCATCCAGTTACTTTAGCCGGGCCGGCTCAGATGATTGGTCGTGCTTTTTACAGCGCCACGGCTTCCACAGATGACATTTTATGTATTTATTGTCAAAGCATTTAATGTATTCATTGCCATCAGGATGTTAAGAGCATTCCATGGAATATAACAAGTGTTTCTGAAGTGAATTACCTACCCCACGTTTAACAGAGTATCAGTAGGCTACAGGAGATGTGGATTGTCTTGATTTTTGATCTATTTGTGACCATTTTAGACCAGCTAAAGGATGAAGATGAAGGTAGTAGAAGTTAATCTGAGTGAAGAATTTATAGATCATATGGATCATTCATAATTAATGTCAAACAAGTTTGGAGAAGGTGAAATGAAGACACCAAACAAACACCAATTCATCTTTCTTTGCTTTAATCAAGATTCATCTTTTATATTTTGGTAAAAAATAAAAGCAAATTTTGGCATACAGATACATTCACTTGTCACGGATAAAAGTGTTCACTCGACTGATGTGTGTCACACTTTATCAACACCTTTCTCTAACAGCAGAGATATACTGTCCTGGAACTTTTTTTTTTTTAAACTAAATACTTTTTTCTATACATAAAAAAACATTAAAGAGAGAACTTGAACATAAAATCACCTTAAGGCCCAAAAAAATAAAGTCTTTCCTAGATTGTGTTAGAAAAAAATTGAGAACAAAAGCAGTTTAACTAGCCTGCATGAAGAGCATTTGTCAATAAGCCTCGAGAACTTTGTAGGAGGAGAAGGGTTTTACAAAGTGATAGTCCAGGTTGCCGCAGTGAGGGCACTGCTGGACGTTGCTGTACTCGGAGAAATACTGCATCCCCACTCGAACGTCCACCACCGGCTTCCCGCAGTGCTTACAGTTTAGACGAGCCTGAGGAGAGAAGGAGGACGCAGGTTAATGAACAGGTCAAGAAATAAAAACGTTAAAAGAATTGAGCGTGGAAGTTTTGAAGCGGGGACAAAATGATCATCTCATAGCTAACTCACTAACTTTCAATGAGCTTTCAACTGCATTTCCTAGTGATCATTTTCCAACTGTATGTCCATTGGTTCAAGTCAAAGGGAGTTTGAGGAAGAAACAAAGAAAGTTTTTCGCGGTATTCTGTGTCTATGGTTCAAGTTTTTTTAGAGAGGGTGGGCGGTTCGAGTCCACAGACATTACATCTAGCTTTTAAATGTATAAAAAGCCACTAACAATAAGTGCAATTACCTCCTAGACGATACACATTCAGAACATTTAGTTTGAAGTCATATTTCTGGTCACCTGATTCTCAAGTCTGTTGTTACTTTTTTTTGGTCGGTACACATTTTCTGAAGGAATGCAAGGTTCTGTACTGAACATGCATTTATTATTTATTAACATCACTTCAGGGGTTTTTATTTCCATTTTAGGTTTGTATTGCTTTAACTGTCTGTTTTTTTGATAAAGCTTATAGTTAGGGCTGATTAGATTCAGCCCCTAGTTTTGCTGATATAGGCTTAGTTTGTCGGGGGACATCTTACTTCTTCCTTCTCTCTGTCTATACCTGTGTACTCTCATGTTCCGATTAACCCAGCTTCCCCAAATGTCTTTCTTTTTGGTGTCTATATACGCTGGGATCCGGAGTCATGGATGATCCTGCGGTCCTGTGTCCTGGATTGCGAGCCCTGGATCTTGAGTCGTGGCTGTGGTCCTGGATCATAGGTCCTGGATGGATATCCTTGTGGATTCATCTTCCTATTATACACACATGCATTTCTAAACATTTGGACTACCTATGTTGCAAATGTATTATCTTTTCAATTTACACACGGCATCTATTGCACGTCTGTCCGTCCTGGGAGAGGGATCCCTCCTCTGTTGCTCTCCCTGAGGTTTCTCCCATGTTCCCTTTAAACTGTGGGTTTTCTCTGGAAGTGTTTCCTTGTACGATGTGAGGGTCTAAGGACAGAGGTTCTAAGGACAGAGGGTCTAAGGACAGAGGGTCTAAGGACAGAGGGTGTCGTATTGTCATACTGATATTCTGTACACACTGTGAAGTCCACTGAGACAAATGTAACATTTGTGATATTGGGCTATATAAATAAACATTGATTGATTGATTGATTTTATTATTCGATGTTCCTGGTTCAAACCATGAAAAGCACTTGTAACTTTGTTTTGAAAAGTGCTGCATAAGTACATTTTTCACGGCTCATTAACAGGAACAGGACACATGTGGCAGTAGTCAGACTGCTCTCATTGACACTACATTATTTTCTATAATGTGCTCCTAGTGTTCCTACCTGGCAGCAGGGGGACGCAGCCAGTATATCATAGGTGTACATGGTGCCCAGTTGGTGCCAGCTCCCATCCCAGCGTGACTTGCATTTGATGCAAACGATCTTGTGGACCCCTTCTAAACAGTCCACACAGATGGCGTAGAGGTGCATTAACTTGCCTGTTAGAAATAAAGAAATACAGTATAACATTTACTAAGTAACAAGTATCAGTCAGTCTTCTGTTAAACAGCCAAAATAAATCATAACATAACAAACTCCTCCTTGCATCATCACTTTACTTCTCAGTCCTGACATATGTGAATAAAGTGGTGTACCGCGGATGTGATTTAATTTATTTAAGAAAACAGCCAGGCATGTGCCGAAAGGAAACTTTCCCATTTCTGCTCAACGTCAGTGTTAATGCAAAAAAGCCATGACTGGAAAATGGATGCAACACTGTAATTCAACATGTTCTTTTAATTAATGCTTTTCAAACTGGAAGAAAAACAATACAATTACAATCCAAATCTCACTGTACACACGAACGCATTACCAGTCACTCCCATAGAGTCATAAGTCTAGTGTTTTCTGTGACTTGTGTTGTAAAATAAGTCCTGTAAACTTCCACAACACCTGGGAACATCTTGAAGCTAAACATTTCTTTAATGTTATCTACCATAATTTATTTTTAAATCCAACCACGCTTTTTAACTGTGCAGCATTAAGCAACCTCTCTCTTTCACCAATTATCTATCTACATATGTATATTCTGCCTGCCACACAAAAGTATGAAAGGATTAGTAAATCTTTCTGATGCATATTAAGCACTTTACATATTAAGCTTGTGGGACATCACATCAAAGAAGCTTCATTTGGCCGCCATGCTAATTTACAATAATTGCTAGATTGTGCAGAAGCAAGCGGAAAATCCTTTTTGTCCATACACACATTATGGACTGGATTAGTCTGTCATAGTTTGTCTTAATAGAAATGAACACTTGGACATTTAAAAATAGAAAATGTAATTGGGCAAAATAACATACTATTTGTTGCAATTCATTTAAAAATAGCATATAATTATGATTTTATACTATATTTTATTCCTGATTCAAAGCAATCTGAACACCTGATGTCCTGCAGATCTGAAGTTTTGTTGTTGTTGAGATTAAACACTGTATCTACAGTAAAAACAGAACATATAGTTTATAGCATAAACAAGTTTTTGATCATTCTTACACGGTAAATAAGTTTTTTTGTGAGGCTGTGAGGGCGTATTGCTAACATCTTTGAGCTAACATGCTCCCAATAAGAATGCTAACATGTGGCTGGTATCATATTTACCGTATTAGCATGCTAAGGATTAGCTCCAAACACAAAGTACAGCTGAGGCTTATGGGGTATCTGTTGGTTGCAGATATTTATACATAGTTTAATATTGAACACTTTACAATTTAACATCATGGTGGCACTAGGTTAAAGGATAATTGAAAACATTTACAATTCATCCTCTTGAAGCCATGATGAACTTTAAAGCAATACAAGTAGAAGTAAAACCAAAAACCTCATCCTCAAAGTAGCGCTATAATGGGTTACCAAAGGGACAGAAAAAATGACTTACGATATCACTGTGTGGTTCTTGCTAGAGTCAATCTCTATTTACTGGCTGTCACGTCTGTGCTAAGCTCTGGAAATGTCATTATTAACTCGATTTAATACAATGTTGTCAGTTACACTCTATGTGCACCAACAGCACGACCTTCACCTCGTGTTGAATTGACAACTTCCTGATACTGACCTCCCTGACCGCCAGCCTTGACCCCCCCCCCCATACCTTTTCCCACTTCTATCTTTACATATGCAACACACTCCACTCTCTGTCTTTCACTCTGACAGTGTGTGATGACTGAACTTTCTGGCAAGATATCAAATACAACAAAGACAGCTGAATGGTCGGATTCTTCTTCCACATTTGATAAATAAAAATGCAGACACAAAAGTAATAAGGATTTATCCTCTGGGAAACATGAACGCCTGAATCACATTTCAGTGCAATTCATCAAACATTTGTTTTAGATAAATCAGTCTGGGCTTAAGCGATGGATCAGCTGGTAGACTGTTTTCCCATCTATTTAGAGCCACGGCGTTAACTTTGCTGATAACTTGCGTGAGAAGTTTTGCGAATATGTGAACCTGTGCTCCTATAATCTATGTTGGGCAAGATTTTTCACCTACTTTTCCACCTTTTTAGTCCAAAAATAGAAAATGTGTCGCTTAAATAAAAAACGTTTCTAATGCTTACAACCTTTTTCAGATAGTAGTATCAAGTGTAATAAGTATTAGCACTATTATGAGCCACGTTTAACTACTTAAACTAGTAATTGTGTCTGATCATGTTGAAACCAGGCCTGACCTTGGAGGTGGCAGGGGACGTCGTACTCGATCTCGTCGTGGCGTGACGGGCTGAGGAACAGAGTCCCGTCCACTAAAGGGAACTGTTCAAACACAGGCAGCGCTCGGTGGCACAGCGCACAGTTCACCACGTTCCTCTGGCTCGCACTGAGGGCTGACAGGATGAACCTACAAGGCAACACGGACAGAAACAACATGGTTACATCTTCTAGAGAGCCAGATTCATGAGAGATAGAATAGTTGTATCAGAGTTGTCTTTATCAATAAGCTGAGTTCTACTAAATCTAACGCTAAGAGCAACTTCTCAGGTATCAGTGATATTAGATTAGATTACATGTCACTTGTTAGACGCTTTTATCCAAAGCGACTTACATACTCAATACTGCGTGCAATCCCCACAGGAGCAACATGCTGACTGCAGCGGGATTTGAACCTGTGACCCCCTGATCCCAACACCAAGGCTCTATCCACTGCGCCACACGCCTCCTGATATAATATCGTGAGGCTTGTGTACCTCTAGCATGTTGGACCACAGCTCGTTAACGCCAATTCAGTTAATGTCAATTAACAGGCGATATTTATGTATGAAAGATCTGGTAATTTTTATGTCTGAAAATGATAGAATCAGCCAAGGTGACAAAAAACATCTGCTTCTGTAGATAGTTGTAGTGTCTTATGACGGTTTACATATTGGAAAATAATTACATTTGGATTTGTTTTTCTTTCATTGCCATATCAAGAAGGATAGGAATGTTGACCACTTGACGAGAAATGACCTATTTGGGTCAACATCCTTCTTCTTGTTTGCTGGAATATGACGCTAAGAGATGCATTATAAACAAACTTGAATTGCTTTGTCAGTTTATATTTGATAAATAAGCTACTAAAACAATAGCTGAACAGCAATCAATACTTGGAAAATTACCTTTTTCCTCCCCTTTTGACTCTTATGTTTTTATCTGTTTAATTCGGAACTATTTTGTTTCTACCCAAATAAGCCCACCACTCGTATCACTGAGCACGGTGTGGTTTGGTAGAAACTGCTCACAAAATATCTGTGGATTATCTCGAGTCACCTGGTCATGATCTCTAGAAAGATTTCATATTTTTGTCTCTTGAGCACCACAAACAAAGTGCCATTTAGATCCAAACATTTGAGGGAAGGCAATACCTCCAACACTTGGCAACTCACACCAAAACAATCTAGATTTTTTATATTAAAGTGTATTGTCTCTTTAATGCAGAGAGGAAACACCGTGTACCTGCGCAGCTCTTCTCCCTGGCCGGCCTGGGCGTCGTCCTCCATGCGGACGTGGTAGGTGTTGAGTTTGTGTCGGGGGACGTGGGTGAGGAGCTCCGAGAGGTCCAGCCTCCTCAGGAATTGCACTGGGTGAGAGTGGGCTCCGTCACCCACACTGCCTGAGCTGAGGCGCTGGTGGAGGGGGAGAGAGAAGGACAGCGGCAGGGGGATCACACCGGGGTCCAGGTGAGCTCCACACCCAGAGGCTCCCATCGAACACCCCCCCCGACCCAGAGCTCCTCCCACCAGCAGGTGTTTCCTCTGCGGGTCCATGTGCATGGCCGATTTGAAGAACTCCCCCAGCTGACGGGACCCTCGCAGTCCCGCTGCTCCAAGCACAGCGCTGGGGGAGAAAGGGAAGCCAGCTGGAGGAGACTGACCCGGGGAGTCGCATGGAGACCTCAGAGGAGGCCCCAGGGAGAAGGGTCCTCCTGCTGGGAGTCCCCCTCCTGCTGCTCCCCTCTCTGTGGAGTTCTGACGCTCCATTGAAGCTCTCCGAGGAAACTCCTGACTCGAGGCTCTGTAGGGAAGCTTCCCTCCCCCCATGGCCCCCAGAGGTTTGCTCCTCTTCGGCTCCTCGTAGAGCCCGTCCCCAGACGCTCCTCCGCTGGACCCGTTCCTGCCCGCGCTCCTCTCCGACGGCTTCTTCTTCTCCTGCGAACGCTTCACCTGGTACCAGTCGGTGTCTTTCTTCAGATGGCCTTGTCCGCAGCGGCAGGAACAGAACCTGAAGGCCAGGTCGTAGCCCTTCTTGGTCCACATGTTCTGCCGGCACTGCTTCTCGTTCCAGGAGCGCGCCCGGCCGATGCAGTTGAACTGGATCAGGATGGAGCTCTCCCACTCGTAGAAGCACTGAATGTGCATCCAGTTGCCGTACGGGCAGAGCTCGCTGTTGCAGAGAACGCGCTGATAGTCGTCCTTCTCCAGGTCGATGGGGCGGGCCCAGCTGCAGCCGAGGGGGGTCGCACAATGAGCGTCTGCAGGAGGACACACAGGAGGGGTTATTTTGTCGTATTGTCATCACTAATCCCCACAAAAGACAGGTTTTTTTCAACTCACGTGTGTGTAATATTGTACTGAATCTTAGACTGCATTGTCTATTGAGAAGTCAATTACTTCATCCCACAGAGGGGAAATTTACATTTGTGACAGCAGAAAAGAGCCAAAGACAGGCTTAATGTTAACTAAGAAGCATGCATTAAAACAATTGGGGTAGGTAAGTTTGAGAAACCGGCTCGAGATACACTTTTTGTTATATTCCATGGAATGCTCTTAACATCCCGATAGCAATGAATATCTGAAGTGCTTTGACAAAAAATCCATACAAATATTTAATCTGTGGAAGCCGTAGTACTGTAAAAAGACCAATCATTTTAGCCGTGGCTAAAGTAACTGGATGGCCTACCTGCCTGTCAGCCTTCCATCTGGGCACAAACTTATCTCGTGCCCTCATTGGTCATGTGCGCGTTCGTGTGTGTTGGAGGAGGGGCTCTGTGAGGAAGTGGCAGATTTTATCCGGTTGTGTATTTTCACATTCTAGCACACTCAAGCTGGTTTCTCCAAAAGTACCTACCCCTCCTTTAAGCAAAACAAGTTTGTTGTTTTTTCATTAGGTGGTATTGTCTCTTGACATCACATATTTTCCCTATTGTTTTTCATGAAGTTCTTTCTTTTCATCAAATTGTTGTCTACTTTTTTGGTGCACTTTACAATAAGACTACCCTTATAAAAGGATTCATAAAGGTTTTATAATTAGGTTATGAATTAGGTTGTAAACAATTTATTAATCATTAAGAACCATTTATAAACCAGTTCTATACGTCAACACAGGCTCAGTATTTGGCAAGATGACTAAGCCTTATATTGGCTACTTAGCGAGAATCAACTAAGTGAGCAACAGATACCAAGGATGCTGGCTGATGAAGAAGACAAAGCAAGCTAGGAAGCCAATATAAGGCTTAGCAGTACAAATAAATGTGGGCTCACTATTTGGCAAGCAACCGGTCACAGTTGCCCTGCTTATCTCATGTCTTATAAAAGCTTTTTAATGACTTGTAAAGTGTTCACAACCTAATTAATAAATGAATGACAAACTATTCGTAAATCCTTTTATAAGGGTAGTCTTATTGTAAAGTGGTACCTCTGCTTTTTGTTGGTTTCGTCTCCTTGAGTTGAGGGGAGGTCAGGTTGTCTTTGTCTTTTTGATTTGTTCTTTATGCAGCACAATTAAGTAAAATATAAATTCAAAAGGAGACTCTTCAAATTGCTCATCTCAGTCTAAAACAGGTTTTTTTATTTAGAGCTGCAACTAAGGACTATTGTCATTAACGATTAATCGGTCAATTATTGTTCTTATAAATAAATGAAGTTGGTATTTTAAACATTGTAAGGCAGACAATAATGCCCTACATTATCTGAGAGCCTGAGGTGATGACTACAAACATGACGAATAAGAAGCTAAAGAACAGTTTGGAGATGTTTTAGTTTTGAGTGAACTATTAAGCAGTCTCTCCACCATGAGATCCATATCAACCGAACAACATGAGGTGAGAATGTTAAGAGAGAGTGTCCTCCTTGCTGCCTCATCGCCATCGATTTATGAAATTCAACTAGGCCATCCAAGCTGTGAGCGGCTCTATTCAAGCTCTGCCAACTGTCAAGTCTGGATGTGAATCAAGTGAATGTGGGCACACACTCTCTGCAAGAAGTAGCTCACACTGTGGGAGTGTGTGTGTGGGTGTGTGTTGGAGATAGTTTCCTTTTCCGCTATACAGTCAATGTCAGCGAGGGTTCTTCTTCTCCCTTTTAAGTTCACCACAGTGGCGATAAAAACTATCTACCAATGCATTTTGACCCTGTGCATCATGTTAGTGGATACAACTGATAAAGTTAAGCTTGAATGAATCTTAAATGAATCTTGCTTGGACACACTAAACCCAGGATTA
This sequence comes from Harpagifer antarcticus, assembly GCA_902827135.1. Lineage (NCBI taxonomy): Eukaryota > Metazoa > Chordata > Actinopteri > Perciformes > Harpagiferidae > Harpagifer > Harpagifer antarcticus. The sequence continues at coordinate 393,065 of CADEHL010001421.1, forward strand.
AACAATAGCTCCAATGTTGGGCCGCAGCTACTGATTGTTTTCTTGGTAAATCATTAATGAAAGGTCAATACAATTGGAAAATAGAGAAAAATGCAAGATGACATTAAAATTGCTTGTTTTTGTCAACATCAGTAAAGGTACTTAAGTTTGAAACTAAAAAGTGCAAAAATGAGAAGTGAATCCACATATTTGAAAACAAAAATCGCTCTCATGTTAAGCCTGTCTGCTTTAAAGGTCCCATGTCACGCTTCTCTGGTTAGTACCCGTCCCCTTGTGTGTTATGTAGCTTTGTATGCATGTAAACGGTCTGCAGAGTCACAAACCCTCAAAGTACACCCTGTAGCGAGTAAAACTCTAACACAGAAAAGACATGTCTGTGCTGCCCCAGAACGCCTCGTTGGAGATTTCTCTTTTTTTTCCTGGGTACAGTGACGTAATCTTACCCAGGTCCAAATGGACCAATCCGTGGAGCTCCTCACACACACACACTCAGCCTTATCTTTTATCAGCTGCTGCTCCGCGGATTTCTCAGTCTGAACTCAGCCTGAGACAGCAAGACATCTCGAAACTCAGGCTGAGTTTCGCGATGTCTTGCTGTCTCGCAGACCCCACGCAGCAACCAGGAAACGACACCAGTCATCCAGGAGCTCCAACAGGCCGTGTAGGACAGAGAGTGAATACACATACCATACAGAGATGCTGTTTGAGAAATCAATGTGAGTTTGGAAAATTGCACAATATACATTTATTCTAGTAGACCTCAACAATGGAATTATGATCAGTAGAAATGGCCATGTCATGGGACCTTTAAAATAGTATTTAAATGATAAATCATCAAATATAGTTTACTGTTGTGATTATGAGAAACATTTTTAAGCTATAGCATATTATATATAATGACTAAAAATACACTCATGTTAACAAATATGCATACAACTTAAGTGCATTTATACCTTTCTAAAGCAATGTAGGTATAACAAGTTGTACAAAATGTAATAAAGTTACTCAAAAGGTTTTACAGTACATATATATATAAAGGACAATAACCTATTAATGTCCTAGTTTTTTGTAATAACTATGTTTGTTTTAAACACATTTGTACTGTTTTTTAAGTGCAGTTTGACTTTTTTCTAGGTATTTACTGTATGGGTTGAAGTTGCACTTGAGTGCGCAGACCAGTGGCGAGCGGTCAGTATTACTCCTGAGTCTCAACCAAAAACTGTGTGGGGGTGCGCTTCAGGAAAACACAGCTGAGGCCTGCATAGCAACCTGAACCTACTCAACCGATGTGAAACAACATCGATTATCAAGGTGGACTGACTTTGAAAGAACCGTGCATTGACCCGCTAAAAGTTGACCCGCTGAAGGTGCATTTCATAACAAGAGGTGCTATTTTCATAGGTGATAATCTGTTTTCCATACGGAGCTGGGGCACCGATTTCCATTACACACTTTGACACATTACAGATTTCTAGCTAATCGGGTTCTACTGAAATGTGATAAAACAACACTAAAGACTGATTTTGAATACACAAAAAGCGCTTTCCAATGCTGCTTACATGTAACACCTGTCTCATGCATATTTCTACTTGTTTGCCTGCTGTTCCCTTAATCTCCTGCACCAAAACAAACAGCACTTGCCCTTCAAATCAGTGTTTAACAACTCACACAAACCACCATTTCAATGCAGTGGAGAACTACACTGAACAAAAATATAAACGCAACACTTTTGTTTTTGCTCCCATTTTTCATGAGATGAACTCAAAGATCTAAAACATTTTCTATATACACAAAATAACCATTTCTCTCAAATATTGTTCACAAATCTGAAAAAATCTGTGATAGTGAGCACTTCTCCTTTGCCGAGATAATCCATCCCACCTCACAGGTGTGGCATATCAAGATGCTGATTAGACAGCATGATTATTGGACAGGTGTGCCTTAGGCTGGCCACAATAAAAGGCCACTCTGAAACGTGCAGTTTTGCTTTATTGGGGGGGTCTGGGGGGGTCCGAAAACCAGGCAGTATCTGGTGTGAGGGGTAATGTTGTGAATCGAGTGGCCTGTGTTCGTCGTCCATAACATACGCCTGCCCATACCATAACCCCACCACCACCATGGGCCACTCGATTCACAACATTACCCTAACCCTACCCCTAACCCTACCCCTCACACCAGATACTGACTGGTTTTCGGACCCCCCCAGACCCCCCACAGGTGTAGCATCTTGATATGCCACACCTGTGAGGTGGGATGGATTATCTCGGCAAAGGAGAAGTGCTCACTATCACAGATTCTTTCAGATTTGTGAACAATATTTGAGAGAAATGGTTATTTTGTGTTTATAGAAAATGTTTTAGATCTTTGAGTTCATCTCATGAAAAATGGGAGCAAAAACAAAAGTGTTGCGTTTATATTTGTGTTCAGTGTAGCTACGTGCAGGTTAACATGCACAACAACGACGGAACAAAATCCACTCCTTCATACAAGGCCTCAAGTCGTGATCGAGTATTATGTGCACACAATCAAACCCCCATTAAACTGACAGCCGTTTAAATAGAAGTTGGGAAGAAGTGGAGTGGAGGGGTGTATGCATGAGCCCTTTGCAAACGTCGCAGTGCATGCATGTCACAGTCGCACAGACAGGAAGGCAGCATCACTAAACTTCTACATGTGAGAGTGTGTGTGTGTGTTTCCTCTCACCACTGGAGCGGTCGTGTCTGGGTGCAGCAGCAGCCGCCGCGGCCGCGCCTCCTGTTGCGGCCGCACAGGCTCCATTTTCCTGCTCATCTCCGCTGCTGTTGGTGCGTTTGCTTTTCTTCCCCTTGTTGTTCTTCTGGTTGGGCATGGTACGCGGATTCGGACGTGAGTGATATTCCTCGACCTCTGTTATCAACGGCTGCTGCTATCAACGCTGTCTGACATTTCTGTGGACTCCATTTCTGCAGCCGTGGTGCTTTTGTTGTTGTTGTTGTTATTATTATTGTTTTTGATATTGTTGTTGCAGGTTTTTTCTTCTTTGTGTTGTTTTTTTGGAGTGTTCTTGCACGACAGGCTGCGTCAAGTGCAGGTATTGTGCAGTAGTTTTAAAGAATTAGCTGCTGTTACCTTTTAGGAGCGAAGGCGTGTCCGTCTCTTGTTTTGATTCCTGCTCTGCTGTTTTCTCCCCCCCCTGACGTCACATGACCCCGCCCCCTTCAACCACTGATGCTGTATTCAGGTACTGTGGGACAAGTCGGATTTTAAAGCTTCGAAACACTTGATATTTAACACTATTACGTTTTTTATTTTGCTTATATATCCAAAAAGAATGATGAAAGAAATAAAATAAGCCTTTATAGGAGTACACAATCTAATAAAACAGTACAGGATATTAACAAAGAACATTATAATTTAGTGGAGTGTAATATTGCATTTGATAAAGGTATAGTAATATAATATAACAACATTAAACACATATATTTAGCGTAACTAAGTAATAAATGTAGTGTAATTTAACTACATACGTCCAGTAAAGCACAAGTACCTCCAAATTGTACTGAAGAACATAACTTTATTAAATGTATTTATTTACTTAAATTACAACACAAATAACATACTTAATGGGTCAAAATTGAAAGTTATGCATACATATTAGAGTTGTGCTCCTTATGCATAAGAAAGGCCTTTCTAAGTGTTTTATTATTAAACTTATTGTATTGTTAAAATGTGTTAGTAGCATTTTCCTGTTGTGAACTGGGGTTATTATAAATGTTTCATAGACTGTAGAAGTCTGCCATGTGTTCTGTAACTTGCACATACTTAAGTACCTCAAACATGTTACCGCAATATATTTTTCATCACTGATCACGATGCATAGTTCATAGTACAATATTTCAGATATCCCTGCAGTACATAAATGCATCAGCAGACTGAGCCTCCAGACATAAGAAGTTGATGAGAAGTAATAAATGTCACATACCTGTGGGCAGGCATCACTGTCTAATTAAGCAGATATGACAGCACACATGTCATCAACCTAACAACATTACAACAAAAATAAATGAGAGGTAACTGGAGCTTTGCAGCATTTCAATGTACAGTATACATCAGAGTACATGTATAACAAGCATTGGTATTTGAAAGTTTCCAAATATTTTCAGTATTTAAAGAAGACAAAACAATATATTCTCTTGGAGGGAAGTGGGGCGCCAAACTCCATTCATAAATCTTGCATTTTAAAGATTTCATGCTTTTCGGATAATTTTCAAGATTGTTAATCAATTTACAAAACAGCAGCAGCTCCTTGACTATTCTGCTTATTTCAAATGCAACAAGCTGTACTATTTCAAATGCTATCCCTGCCTTTACCATAATATTCCTGCAGCAAAACACACCATAGTTGCTCGTAAAATAACGGGGAAAACCAGTTGCATGAATTCAAAAGCATACGAGTATAAATAATGTACATTGACGACTGAACAAACTAAACTAAACCCACTTCATTTATAACGGAATTTTTTTAAGCAAAATTGTAAACACTTATTTGAAAGTAAAAATAAAACACATGCATTTAAAAAAAAAATTTTTAAGATGAACTTTTATTAATCCCCGTGGGGAAATTGTTTCTCTGCATTTGACCCATCCTAGTGTTAGGAGCAGTGTGCTGCCATTTTGAACGGCGCCCGGGGAGCGTACATCGTACAATTTTCATGGCCTCTCAATCAATCAATGTTTATTTATACAGCCCAATATCACAACTGTTACATTTGTCTCAGTGGTCTTCACAGTTGGTACAGAATATCAGTATGACAATACGACACCCTCTGTCCTTAGACCCTCAAATCGTACAAGGAAACACTTCCGGAGAAAACCCACAGTTTAAAGGGAACATGGGAGAAACCTCAGGGAGAGCAACAGAAGAGGGATCCCTCTCCCAGGACGGACAGACGTGCAATAGATGCCGTGTGTAAATTGAAAAGATAATACATTTACAACATAGGTTGACCAAATGTTTGGAAATGCATGTGTCTATAATAATAAGATGAATCCACGAGGATGTCAACAATCCTGTGGGAGCCATCAGGGAAGTAGTATGATGAGACATCTACACATGCAATAAAGTAGCTTGTCCAGTCTGAGTGGAACATTATAATATAAATACAAATAATAATTTCAGTGTTGTTGAGATGTGTTTCGAGATTTAGAGTTGTCAGAAAAATCACACAACAAAGCAGGTTCAAGGTTTCAAGTGTAAAGATTTTATTCGTTGCAGGGTGTTCCACAGTAACAGAACCCTTAGTATGTTTAGGAATGTGTTATTGCCAATACAAGCAGACAGTAATGACGCACATAAACACATCATGCAGGCATCCCATTGGTTCACAGGAATGGCTTGAGGTATCGGCACCGCTCTGATCACAACTCTCTCCTCTTGCTAAAAGTTAATTGTGCTGTAAATTGCAATTATGTTTAGCTCACTCACAGTTTGTGTCCTCCTTACTCTTCCTCCCTTTATCCCAAAACATTTCAGTCTTCTACTCAACCGTTTGTGTTGTTTTTCTGATGATTACATTTTGCCCTACTGGCTACATTTCAGCAAATGTCATAATTTGAATAAGCTCTTCTGGTTTCCTTTCTTTTTTCCATCTTTGCCACCAACGCTAGCACAACATCCCACACGGTTCAGAGATAAGTAATAACATAATTCAAGTGAAGCTGAAATCAAACAGCGTAAGGATTTAGCTAGGTTGACAAAACAGCAGTGAGTGTGAAATGGGTCTTTTCAAACTTGCAGATAAGGCGTGGTCTCTCTTCTTGTGATATGTAACGCTTGATATTATGCTGGAGAAGAAGCTGAATGTGTGGAGATTATTGGTGTTTCCACGAGAGCAGCTGCAGCCACTTACCGGTGGTCAAAATGAAACAAATAAAGATATTATGACATCAATTAGATTAAATAATATAGACATGATATGACATATTGAACCATGAAATTGTTAACTAACCCAATAGATATTTTAAACTCAGTTTATGAAATGCTGATTGGCTCTGCTTCTTTTCAAAAATAAAATAGTTACAGGTTGTTTATTTGAAAAGATTTCCCACACCGTTTTATTTCAAAATGACCGCTGACCCTTTTGGGTTTAAGTTAAAATACACTTTATGAAAAGGACATTTTAAAATAAAAGCAGCTGGAATAAAAATAAAAATGACCTGTCATGTTATCTTGAAAAAAAGCAGAATGTGACAGAATTTCATCAAATTGATTGAGTTAAAAAGTGTATCAGATTATTTTACAATTTCAGGTTATCACCACATGTTAGTCTATATTTATTCATATGATTACCTATTTCATCTTATTTATGGTTTCAATTTGGACCACATTGGGCTCCCGTATCTGTTCCAAAAAAGGTCATCATGCCTGATCTGCAAGTTTCATTTCCCTACAGTACAGAATAAAGGGTGGCAAAATTAAAAAAACTAATACAACTATAAATGCACATCTTGTGTAACAAGTAAGACACCTAATTTTAGCTACAGGACAATTATCAAACATAATTTGGTTGCGTCCATTTGGTCCTGAGAAACACTGAGAATGAATCTTTCGCATCTCGCACCAATAACCCTGTAATTATTACACAAAAACATAAATTGCATGAGAAAAACACCCGCCGTCTGCTCATCGACTGTTTCTTAGGAAAGGCAACATTTGGAATCTGTTTAGCAGAGAAAATTCGATCACAGGTAAAAAGATGGAATAAAAACTAGTCTAGCAGATTGCAACAAGTACAAAATGGTGCAAAAGTCTTTCTTGAAATGCACTTGTCTTAGTAGTTTCTATCTCCAAAAGCACTGGTGTAATAATGTCTTTTTACAAAGTCCACAAGAGGTAGTAGAAATGTCTTATGCAAACAAATGGAATCACCACTTGGGGACACTTTTGGTGGACACACACTACCTGTGGTCTTACAGCTGTACTAGATTCAAGACATTCTCGCTGATAAGGAACAATTGACATAGTACAGCTTTTAAAAGTAGTATCTTTGACAAACAATGTGTAAAGATCAGAGTGCTCCAATTAAAGATGTGAAGAAGAATTTTGTTGGAGTTGCTAAATGTCTCCAGTTATTGGTCTGTTATCCTGACACCGATACAATCAAGAGAGGCAAAAGTTACATTTTAGTGTAATTCATCTAAAGATTAACACAAAAAAACCTGAATGAAGGCGTTGTACACATGAGTACAATCCTGATTTGTGCGTTTATAGCAGTCTATGGTTTATAGTCTTAAAAGTGTATCAAAAGGACATCTCAGACCCTTGGTTGATAAAACAGCAGGGCCTGAGAAGGAGAGAAACACCATCTGAAAATATAAACGTTAGCCCCTGATAACCTAAAAGATTATCCAATAACTTGTTTAATACCGTGTTGGCACAGTGAAATCAAATGAAATCATACGCAGTTATGCCAGCTGGGTCCATAAGTGTACAGTTTGAGCTAATCTGTTTTGTTTAAGTTGAAATACTGAGCATTGCACGTGAAGGAAGAAAATAAGCCGCTACAGAAGCTCAGTATTTGAGGGGATTCAGGAAGTAGCTTGAAGGCCATGTGGTACAAACATTAGGCCTTATTCCTGCAGCAGAGTGATACTGACGCTATCATGTACGCCCTGCAGCAGCAACTCGCTGTCGTATTTGACCACCTTCCTCTTCTTGGCCGCCTTCAGGGTGCCCACCAACGCCTCGAAGATGTTGGCACACTGGTCGTCGTTGAATAAGACCCCGAACGTCACGCTGGTTTGACCGTCGGCATCTGAAATAAGAGGCAGATTGATATTTATCTTAAAAGTAATAATGCAAACGAATGTCTGTATTTATGTATAATTGGCCAAGAAAGGGGTAATGTATGTATGTGTATGTGAGCAATAACGTGTCGATTGGAGTGGACTGTAAACTGAGGCGGGTGTGATTTTTATATGTACATCTCCAATGTATGTTATATATTTGTGGAATAAATAAAAAGAAGAAAAAAGAGTAATAATTTAATCGTTATTTGAAAAGGGACCGTGCACATTTTTAACAATTAATGCTTCAAATGTAAATATGCCGGATTTTAGCTTTGAGCTCAATTCCATCCGTAGTCCCGTCACATACAACATTTAAGAACATGACATTTATATACATAGCAAACATAAATACATGATATGCAGAAAGAGCATGAGCAGCTACAAGCATTAACCACATGGCAGGACAATGTAGCAGCTACGACATATAAAGAGCAAGATAAGATACAAGTGCTTTTGTTAAAGTGCATTTAGCGGTGATCGCACGTCTGTTTGTTTCTCAACCATTCTATGAGTTGACTTATAAAACTATTCAGAGTGGGACAATCCCGTATCTCAGTTGGGAGGCTATTCCACAACGAGCTGCCTTTAATGGAGAGGACATTTGGACCGAAAGTGGTCCGTCTGCGGTGGACTTCACAGTCTCCTCTGGCTTCTGACCTAGTGCAGCGTCCAGTGTGTTTTTTGTGGATGAATTCCCCTAAGGGGGGGAGGGGGAGGGGGGGCAGTCCATGTACACATTTATAAAAAAAACTCATACTTTTAAAAGACTTAAAATTGTCAAAACTCAAGACATTGTGTTTTGTGCAAATAAATAATTTAATTCAGAAAATTGCTGTCAACATCTTTAAGCCAAAAAAGGCCAAAATAGTTAATAACAGGTTAAACCAATTACATTAAATGTCAGCCAACAACTCCTTAATAATTAGCTTGAAAAATATTGGATTAGTGTGAATATTGGATTTTTTGGATGCAACCGCTAGCAGTATGAGAAAAATAAAGAGCATTTTGAACATTAAAGCAGGGAGACATGTCACAGTAGGGGCTCAGAATACAAATATGAACCAAAACATTAGCATAAAAGGGCCTCTTTAAGAGATGTTCAGAGAAGTGAAGACGGAAGGCTTTGTAACCTGACACTGGTTTATTTGTTTGAGAGCAGTGAGCTGGGACTAAGGTCAATTACTGATCAACATCACATGATTGCATGTTTATGGTCCATTAGAATTCATAGCATGAACATGGTTAATTAAACACGGTAAGATGAAACACATCACAATGAACCTCTAATAGGCGTACAGAATATAGCACTGACTTACTTTTACTGCCAAGTCGCTGAATCTCCTCCACCAGCCGTTTGACTTCATGGTCGACATTCATTGTTGCTAGAAGGGGTAAAGAACCTCTAATTAATTACCACAAATAGACTTCTTAGCTTAAGTGTTTTTTAAAGCGTGTACACAGTGCAGAGGAGACGAGCAATTGGTCATGCTACTTTCTTGCAGGGGGGAGACAACAAAAATGGTGTCATTTTAATGTCCTGTTGCTAAAAAGTAAATGTATTCTTAAATCTAGGATCCCTAATTTTCGTAAATGCTTAATACATGAATCAGCGTGTAATGTAGTTACCATTTGTTTTAACAATCCTTACTGATATCGAAATGTTGGACCACATATAATGTGATATAGTCACTTCAAAAAATGTCTTTCTTTGCCAAATTCTCAAAAGGGTGTTACTAATTTAGAAGAAAATATAAAATTATAATTTCTCACATAAATACATTTGATTATCAGAGACACAGTTGCAATTTTGCCAGAATAGTGAATGGGATTAAAACATGTTTGAATCAAAAAAAAATTTGTTTTGGTATTTTCTTTTATGCCGAATTCTCAAAAGGCGGATAGTTATTAAGAAAATAATATAAATTACAATTTCTCACATCATTGAATGTGATTATTAGGGAGATTGGTGAACGGGGTCTGGGACAAAGGTTATCTTCTTACAATAAACGGCCATTAAAAACGAAACTAAAATGCCTTTTTCATTCATCAAAAACACACAAAAGCATAATCGATGCATTTAATTCTAGATTAATTAAATGAAGGATTTAATAAATGTATAAATAAATAGTGCAGTATTGAGATGAACGGAGCAGGCTGCAACAAGAACAGGGCGTACTGTGATCAATGCGGAAATGGTACCATTAGCATTCAGAGCTAGCCATCACTGAGCACACATCCTCATTGTAATTCATGCATTTTAAACATGTGCAGTCATTCTTTAGTTCGGGTTTTATTTACAGTCTAAATGTGTCTTAAATTGCTTCAGGTACAAAAGAAAGACTTTGAATGAGCACCGGATACGAGCTTGCCCCGGTATTGTAGCTTCTTACGTTCAACAAATGATCCGCTGATAAACGGATATTATATGTGGTGAAGGAATAATGTAATAAAAGTCAACATAAAGCCAGTTTGTATGTAACATTAACACATTTACCTTTTGTTTTATGGTTCTGGATCCTAATAAGAAGATGACCGACTTTCTGATGAATCTGCTCCGGTGAATGATGCTGATGCGTTCAGTGTCTGCTCGGAAATGATAATCTTTGTCTTGGTGCACTGATTGATTTCTCCATGTCATTCATTTCGACATCGTCATTTTATAACAGAGCGAAAGTTTAAAAAAGTAAACAGATGAATTACTGTAAATGAATTATGAAAAACAAGTAAAATACTGAATTAAAAATATATATATTGAGACCAAGGATTATGGAGGTTTTAATAATACATAGTCAAAGAAAGAACACAATGTTCGCACTATTCCTAACACACTGTTCTATACATATAAATAATCCTATTCGAATATTAAATAGTATTAAAAGAGCTTTTTACCAATACCTAATGGCTCAGTGTGCAAACAATCACTAATAACGGTCATACTATGTGACTGGGAGCTTCAGAAAATGTAAAAAAAAAGTAACCTTTTTCTCAAGGGGGCAGCTGTAAAATATTAAAATGCATGAAAAGATGTGGGTCACGGGGTCTTTCAACAGATAATCAGATTTCCCATAACCCTTAAAGGCACCTTTAAAGCTTATCTGACTTCATCGTGACACAGCTTTCAGGTGCTCCTTATATGGCATGGGAGAGAGATGCCTGCTGTCTCTACTAACAACAAGTTACCTTTTCTAATACTCCAGAAATGACACCCAAATACAAAAACAATAATATCTTTTTTTATTAGCACACCAGAGACATTTCCTTTACACAGAACATTCCCAGCGTCACAAGTTAACTGTGACCTTTCAATCACTGCAGACAGATTTGGGTATTGATGCATATGTAGATAATATTGCTCGGCCCATAATAGCTCATTGGCATGACTCTGATTATCTTTCCCTGTGTCAAACCTCTTCTCATATATCTCTTCCTTTCCATCCTTTCCTTCTCTTATGTCATCCCGTCTTCCTGTCCTCTTCCTTCCACCTGATTTGGTTAAATGGGCACCAGAAGCTTATTTTAGCCTCATGGGTTATGTTGTTGTATTTTTGTTTATGGTAATAATGACTGGGAGCTATGGGCATCTGGAACAAATGGAAAAACTATAACACATACCCAATTACCACTCTTCTTTAGTCATTGGGTCAATGTATTACTTACTAACAACATGTCATGCAACAAGCTTTTATTGTGACAACATTTTGTGCTTGTTTTATTATAATATGATGTATTCTCCTACTATAATTACTGCATTTAAATTCTTATTCACATATTATAATCATTAGTGTTCGCCCCTATTTATTAACGGACTGATATTTACATATAATGAATGAATGAATGAAAACTTTATTACAGACTCAGGGCCCAGATAAATAACACATATTCCCCTATTAATTACCAACATAGTCGATTATCCGGGTCCCTGAAGGCCAAGCAAGCTCGCGCTGATTCGGAACGTAGCCCAGTGACGTCACGAGACATCAAGCTAGCTGCAAAAAAACCCTGAGCGAAAACCGGAAATTGATGGAACTTATTTTCACAACAAAAGCTCACACTGGTGTATTTTGGCAGTCTCCTGTGTGTTGGAGTTAAATGAATTTACATCTCCACGTATATCGTTTTTTGATTCATAATTAAAGTTGAACATTTGTGTAATTATTTGATTTGATTGCTTTGCTGTACAACCTTATCCTAAATGGATGTCTATGAGTCAGAAGGTTGGTGGTTCAAGACTCATAATGGCAAAGTGTGAGAGATGGTGAGATATGGAAAGCAAGATGGTGTGATGTGATAATGTGAAAACTGTAACTCCCGAATGGTACCAAAAAAGACAGGCAGGTGTACGGGTGGGCCATAGACTGTATATATAAAGGGGTGGGCAGACAGAGACAGATTTTGTTTAGTCTCAAGGAGACGCCCCAAAAAACCTCAGAGGGACGTCATCTTTATTTAAAGAGACTCTTGGTTATTGTATTATTACAAAACATACAACACTCAAATATAAATTAAAAAAGGCAGTGATACCAATGTTTCCACAGAGGTGCCTGGTATCGTACAGCACTGAAACACGGATTTGACAGCAGCATAATGACAGAGTTATGAGAAACATTCAATCGACAGATGAATTTGTACATTAGATTTCTCAAGAGAGCATGGGACGTGTTGACTCGTGCATTACAGAACATTTCACTTGCACTACACCACCTTGGTTTTCTAAGCAGTATACGCAAACAGTCATTATATATATGCAAACTGGAGCTTCCGGGGGCTCGCCTTCTTATACTTGACCCACAAGGGGGCAGTATAGAGAGGAGTGCAATAAGCTCTAAAGAGGTTCACCTTAACCTTATCTGAACACCAAGATAATTTTCTAGCCAACATGCTGGCTTGTATAAGACACGCCGCTGTCTATACATGTCATCATCATCAGCCATTTCATCTGTGATGATGTGTCCCAGATACTTAGTGTTACAGCAAACAGACAGCAGATACTTAGTGTTACAGCAAACAGACAGCAGATACTTAGTGTTACAGCCAAACAGACAGCAGATACTTAGTGTTACAGCAAACAGACAGCAGATACTTAGTGTTACAGCAAACAGACAGCACCTGTCCTGACAGATAGGATGTTGGAAAACAAAGATTCTTATCCCCTTTTGCTCTGCAGATCATTACAGCGCTCTCTTAGCATTGTATTTAACGTCAAATTTGACTCCGTAATCAGAACAAACATTTAGCCACTGTTGAAAACCAGCACTGCTAAACAATTGCCAGATCATCAGCATACATAAGATGGTTTACAATCACATTACCAATCACACACCCTGTTTTACAGACACTTAAATCATCTGATAGATCATTCATATATATATATATTAAAAAGGCTTGGTCCAGTCATTTCAAATAATCTCCAAACTGTTAAACTATCTAGATCACTGTTTAAATTAAGCAAATGCAATACAAATAAAAAAAGTGAGATTTTGAATGGAGGGATTTTACTTGTGATTACATATTTTGACAATATTGTATTTGTACTTTTACCCAAGTATCTGAATACTTGTTCCACCACTGACCATAGTGTGTATGATACAATATGTTCACAAACGTTGCCAATAAACGGATTCTGAGATGTTCAAGGGCTGTTTTAATTTGAAAAAATCCTTCCGGAAGTTTCAATTCTGTGAGTGGCTTTACACTGGTGGCAGGAATGGCGGCTAAGATTACTAGAGGAAGGAGCCCAAATAATCCATGAAACTTTACTTCTAACAGCCCCGCTGAGGAATTTGTTTCCAGCGAAACGCAGAAACACCATCCCATGACGGACTAAAGGGAGAACGAAGCGCTATAACGTGAGATAAACGCGGTTAGTTGTCCAGCTTTGAGAAGGTGGACGCACTTTGCTAGTTAGCTTAACGTTAACTGCCACTGACTTTGATTCAAGGTAGCGGTTAGCTCGCAGTGCTGCTAGCCAGCTGTTGGCTACTTTTCTTGGCTGGCCCAACAAGTTAACTAAGTCAATAACTGTATGGAAACATTCCTCATTTTAGTATTTGAGTGGTGAGTAGCTGTCATTGTGAACAGATAGTATTGGGGGCTTTTACAGAGAGTGGGCTCAGACGACAACAGCGCGTTGAGAACATTATTCCTGCTAACCTAGCTAGTGCTGGAAGGCTAGCTAAGTTTGAAGTCTCGCCCATTTTTTTTTTGGTCCTGCCCGAGCCATTGGCTAAGGGCTAATCAACAGCCAAGTAGCCCGGTTTTCAGGGTCGATTGGTACTACGATGGAAAGCTTAACGCTGACTGATTACGAGCAGAAATATTACTCGGATTTGTTCGTTTACTGCGACACGGACAATACCAAAAAAGTGGCTTCCAATGGGAGAGTTCTTGACCTTTTCCGGGCGGCCCAGCTACCCAGCGAAGTTGTCCTGCAGGTAAGCTAGCGTTAGCGAGTGTCATTATCCCCAGACTGTGATGGTGCTGGCCACGAACTGTTATATGGATATTTGTTTACCAACTTGCTTGGCTGTCAGAGCTGACCTGTCATCCAGTTAAAGTGAGGTTAGCCCTGGTGGTTAGCAATGCTGCGCAGCATACGAGAGTAGACACACCTTCTTCTGGCTAATGCTAGCTGTAGCCGAAGAGAGTGGGCAGCCAAATCACATAGTTACCCTTAGCTGAACATCTGGGTTCAAATTGACATCCTACTTAGAAAACAGACGTGTATGTCTTCTCTTTAAGTATATTTTCGTGATTGTGTGTTGAACAGTGCCCATACATAAGGTTGTAGCAAATATGTCTTCATCAGCCCTTTGCTTCAGACCTACTGCTCAGTACCATCAATCCAAATTCAAGATGTAAAGGCTTTATTGTCATATATGCACAGTAGCTGCAGTGTGGTTATGGCAATGCAAACAAGTCCCAGTCTCTCAACAAAGCAACATAAACATATGTAAACATTAAACAATACAAATAGTGCAAGAAGAAACAGAATAGAAATAAAGAAGTAGACTATACATGTAAAATAGAATAAGATAAAAACAGAATGTCATATTAAATACTGTACAATAATACAATTCTGCCTATTGTAGTAATACATACATATGTGAAATGTAAACATACCACGTTTATATAATGAGCTACTGGATTGGAGCTTTTTAATATATAAAGTGGGGTCAAAATCTTGTGTTTATTTCAGACATTTATCTTAATGAATTTTGAGGAGGTCATGGGACAGGAAGGAAGGGGCAGAATAGAAGACTTCTGTCTGTCTAACCTTACTGTGTAATTGGGCTTAATGTAAAAAAGGGTGTAAAAGAAATGTATCTTTTCAGTGCGTTATTGTACGCTGGTAAAAATGAGAAAGTCTTCAGATGACTTGTTATTTCTTCCTGTCTTCTCGCTCCTTTAAAATCCATCATTATTTCCCCCACTGGGTTAAGCTGACATTGAGGAAAATACAGACCCAATGTCACAGTGTCTTCATGTCAATTTGATTTATAACCGTTGGCACCTAACCCACACAGTCTCAACAATCATGAATTAGAAATGGTGTGTCATTCGACTAGCTTTTACACAGACCATGTGCATATACTCAATGGCCACATTACATTTTAATTGACAGGCTTATTTAGCTTTTAAAGTCACTTGTTTTGATGATCCTAATGTTTAATCTGATAATACACGTACCACCTGACTAGTTTTCCACTCAGCAGGCTAATATTTGCATTTTGTGAGTCAGATTCTTTTCAAGGTCAACAAGGGAAGCTGCAGGGTGGAAGAATTAGGCAGTGTTGTAATCCTCTACTTTCAAAACGTCCTCTGTTGTGGCCAAAGACACATACAGCTACAGTGTCATGTTGTAACAGGCGGAGAGAAGGCGCTGGTGCTTTGTTTGTCCAGACGTATCAGAATAAGTCCTTTGTCAGCAAGAAAGGGATCAGTCAGCTGTGGCAGGCTGTTGGTGTTGTGGCTCACAGCACTGAAGGACTCTTCTTAATATTGTGAAGTTTAACTCCGTCGGTATTAATTATCCACAGGATTCTGGTATCCACAGAGAGATAGATCCACACTCTGTATATTACACTCATCAACAATGCATTGTCTTTTACATGCTTCTGTACGAAACGCATTGTTGTTGCTGTTGTGCTGCCCAGTCTTACATTCAGGACTAAGCGGCTCAGCATGGCGCCAAGTAAAGCAAGATATGTGATAATCAGGCTATTAATGGTCGGACCCGCTGAACATCTGCCAGTGAGCTGAGCAAATGAGACTGTTGATTGGGCTGTTTTCAAGTAAATAACATTGTATAAGCCACCAGTGTTTGTAGAACTTAGATACATAATAATACATGGTTACTATATTGGTTAAGACCCACTGACCACATCGTTACAGGGTACATGCAAGATTTGAAAGAGTGGTTTAACCCCTACGTTTTTAAAGATTGTGAATATGCTTGAATTTCCAAATAATTTGAGGTTTTTCAACATAATCTGGTGTGTCATACATACATGTTTACAATCGCGTAGACATACGTGTTGTCTCCTGGTGTCTCGCATCAGATGCAGCGTGAAAAATAGCTAGCTAAGCATTACTTTATAATAATAAGACACTATTTTGTCTGATAACGTTTTTTTTTACATGAAAACAATGTTGTTAACTGTTCCTCTTCGTGTGGGTTTAGATCACAGAGCTTTGTGGAGCCACTCGGCTGGGTCACTTCGGGCGAAGCCAGTTCTACATCGCTCTGAAGCTCATCGCTATCGCCCAGTCCGGTCTGCCCCTGAGGGTCGAGAGCCTCAACTCGGGTGAGTCCAACGCTGACTGGAACCATTGATCTTACAAAGAACCTCCCCTCCCACAGGAAAGAACAAGTATCCACTCAGTACCATCACAGAAAGTGCCAGTGGACTCAAAGCTCATGTGTATCTATTATGGTCAGAATATTGTTTTACAAGAATGTAAAGCTTGTTATTCTGTGTTAAAGGCAGAAAGTGTGCATTCAGTGGACTCATTGTATGCTGGATAAAGTCATTCAATCACAGTTAGTCTCATTCTGTTGGTAGAGATCTGGTGGTTCCATCCCTGCCTCATTCTTTCCACAAGTACTTGAGAGCTTTACCAGGACATTGGTGTGTGTGTGTGGCCTAGCATTACTATACTTGTGGGGACCTAAATCTGTTTACACCGTCACGTGTGGGGACTCGCCTCCCTTATGGGGACAAATTGGAGGTCCCCATAAGCGGAATCATTAATTTTAGGGTGAAGACTTGGTTAGGGTTAGGGTTAGGCATGTTGGTTATGGTTAAGGTTAGATAAGTCTCCAGGAAATGCATGTAAGTCAATGTAATGTCCCCTGAAGTGATGTATACATGGTGTGTGTGGAAACATATTGGTTTCTTTGGAAACTAATACAATGTAATCAAAAAAATGAGATATATTTTATGCCAGCTATTTCCCACTGGTGTGGCAGAGATAATAGCCTTATATTTGTGTTGTATATCAGGTGGATGGTAAGAACTGTTTCTACTGACTTTCTATTTATCTAGTCTTAGCCCTCAGGCTTTAGGTTAACAAATTAACTTCTCTGTTTGACTTTGGTGAGTCCTCTAAAAAATAACACCCACAATGTGGGAAGTCATCGTAACCCGCTGCATGAAGTTACTTGCTTGGCCTTAAATATTGCAACATAAAGTTGTTGAAATGATTTCATCATTAGATATGAGGAACCACAGAGGCCACTTCCTCGTAAAACAAAATATTCGTGATGTGCAACGTGATGCTTATTAAAGTTGCAGAGAGTTTAAGACCGTTGTATGCTATTGATATAAATAAAAAAAGAAAGCACTCAGCCAGGTCAGCAAAAATGATCAAGGTCGTGTCCACCCACACATCTATCAATACTTCCTTGATATCATTATTGTGACAGGGCTAAAATCCACCACGCATCTCAGACTGATGATATCTGACTATCTAAGTGCAACGGAGAGTGGGCGCAGTCCTTGAGTTTAGTGCATTAAAGCAAATGGAAATCAATTTGAAAGTAATCTTTCCTCTAATTCTGTGCATGGATTCCTGTCTCCTCAGTCAAAGACTTGCCGCTGCCCCGGTTCGTGCTGGGGAAGAACGAGGCGGAGGCGAGGCACGCAGCGCTGTACACGGACACGGACGGTCTGTTCCCGGCCTCCGCTGCTGCCGTGATGCCCAGACCGCCTGGCTGGGTTATCCAAAACAAGAAAGGTCCCCCAGCATCCACTTCACTTCCTGTCCATGAGGTCGTCCAGCCCCTGGCGCCAAGCATAGAACCACAGGTTAGTAATCCTACTCTCCTCATATAGAAATGAACACTAATGGCGCATTTCCACTAAGCGTGCAGTGCCGGGCCCGTTTTTGGTTGCGTTTCCACTCGGCGTAGTTCCGGCTAGCAGGTACTTTTTCACAGTTTTCTGGCTCTCCAACATCGAGGTTCTTTCCGGGCCAACAACCGGGCTTCATTTCAAACCTTTATGTATGCAGATGAATCCCATTGAGATCATTGATCTCTTTTTCAAGGGAGACCGGCTCAAGTAGTTCCACATGAAAATAAATAGAACAACAAAAGGACATCATACAGCATCATTTACATAACTATCCACATAAACAGGTACCAATAGCTTCCGATTGAGTAGCATCCAACCGAGCTTTAAAAACATTTAGTGGCACCAGATTGTTCAGTTTCCATTTCATTTGCAGACTAAATGGAAACTGAACAATCTGGTGCCACTAAATGTTTTTAAAGCTCGGTTGGATGTAGTACACGTTTCTCAATGATGCCGAAGTAACAACATACTGATACCGGTTAGTAAGAACCATGAATTAATGCTTTGAGGAGTCTGCAGACAAAACACCTTTTTTAAAATGCGTGTTTTCTGAATGGAGATCAGCTAAGCTAACGCAGTATATGCTCCGACCGTCCACACTCACAACAACGGGCTACAGACATAAATAAAGCAGGGACTGTATTCTCCATGACACAGGCAGTCTGTGGTTTGGACTTGTTTAACTTTTGTCTAGTTTCTGAACAGATATGAGGAGCTGTGAGCTCTGAGTGCTAACAGCCAACGGCTGATGTTGGTTTTGTGGTTCGCATTGAGGATGACGTCACGGCTCTGCCTACACTGCGTTACTATAGTTACTACCCCAGCTACTAAACTGTAATGGAAGCGCAGCATAAAGTGAGCCTGGCGTAACGAGGCCTAACCAAACCGAGCGAGGCCCTGCAGTGGAAATGCGCCATAACTGGTGTACAAACAAACATGACTACTTAGTGTTTGATATCATCACGTGTCTTTGCTCTTTTGCTTGATTTAAAGATACTGTACATGTATACATGCAAAAACAATAAATGAAGGTATTAGTTTAGTTCGATTTTCTTTTTTAAATGATTCTTTATTTGGTGTGGCATAGTATTTGTATTGCATTTTGCTCAGGGAACAGTTCAAAGAACCAACAATAACAAACCAAGATACAATAAATGAGTAAATAAACAAACTCAAAAATAAATATAAAAACATAAAACAAGAATAAAACCGTACACATGGGGTGTTTCTCTGTGTTAAAGAAAACAGTTTAGTAGTTTTACCATATTTATTTAGATTTCCCCACCATTAATAACACATTGAACTTTACTTTTATCTCCTTTACATTTGATTTCCTCCCACAACTGAGTGCAGCAGTTACTAAAGATATGCTACCGGAACACTCTCCTGTTTCCTGTGTTGTTTCCTGTCCATCTTTGTGTCCGTAAATCTCAAAGGACTATCTTTTTCTTACAGTGTGTCGCCTCTCAGTAACGTAGACCTTATCTATTTGCATCTATTGTGAAATAGCTTAGAGCTTGAACATCCCTTCTCTGAGATGACGGATGATAAAAGCTTTGAAGCAGTCATTCTGGCTGTGGATGTTCGCGATGGAAATCTTATAGTATATGAAATAACATCTGAAAGTTAACACCCATAACATGTGAATAACTGTAGTGGTGACACTTCTGCACACTGAGCTTCTGCTTCCTCACTGCGTGTCAAATTAAGACTTTATAACGCTGCATGTCAGAAGCTGGTTCTCATTCAAGCTGTAGTTGCTTACTGAATGTATTTTTAATCTGCATACATATTTCATGTGTTTGATTGTGTGTTACCAGCCTGAGCCAACGTCCCCGGTGGTCTCCCCTCACCAGTCTCCCCCCACCTCCCCTCAATCGTGGAGGAAACACAAGCGCCAGGCCAGCGGAGGGAACGCAGACAGACAGCCGGTCGTTGCTCCAGCTGGAGCCGTGTGGACGCACTTCAGAGAAGCACAAGCAGCAGGTAACATCCGACCGTCGATATGATGGCATATTAATGTGTAGCTGCAACATGTAGTCAACTAGGGGATGGACAATCAGTGTATCGATTGTTTAGAAAACAATGCCTGCATTCTTCTGTGCCCGTCTCTACAGTGATCCAGCTTTTCTGTTTTATATAACTATCGACTGAATATCTTCGGCTATTAGACTGTTGATCAGACAAAACATCACATTTCAAGCCGTCACCTTGGACTCTAAGAAACGTAGATACCACATTTTCACTATTTCCTGATCAATCATCAGATGAACTGATACAGAAAAGAATCAAAAGTTAAAGACAGTGGAAAGAGGCGACGAGATGAAGGATAACTCTTCTGCAGAGTGTTTGAAAAGCTTTTCTGATGCTGATGTTGAAAAGCTTAAATATATAGTTTTAGATTAATAACACATACCAGCTATTATATTTTGGTTAGTCGTAGTAACTCCTTATGGACCACCGGTGATGAACATCGAGACAAGACCGTGCAGAAAAGCCAGTACAGAGCATATTAGTTGTGTTTGTATTACCTCCCGATGTTTGCAGCTTGTACATAAATGATGTTTGCTGAGAGTGGCAGTTACTTCAGTTAGTCATTAGGAGAACACAGAGGAACACCACATGCCCTGAGCAATGCTTTCATCAGCACAAAATGTGTTAAAGATACTCTGGTAATAAAGCTGGTATAAAAAGGATCCCTTAAGAGCGTGAAGTCTGAGTTGATTAGCCTCCAGTTGCAGCCCTAACCCTAACCCTAACCCTCTCCTAATAGCACGTGTGTATCATGGAGATGTCACTGTATGTTTCCTCTGCTCCTCCACAGGTGCGGTGCCCGCTGAAGGGATGTGGCCGTCTCACTCGCCCCCTCCTCCGGGTCAGGAGAGTTGGGTCAGTTTCACAGCGGACACGCCGCCATCCAGCGCCATCCCAGGAATGCATCCCTCATCAGCCCAGGTAGGGCAGTCCAACACGTCTATCACCATCTTAATAAAGAACTGATTTCCCTTTTGCAAATTGCAGTTATATTATGTGCAGCTCACTTTTCGTTGAGGTAGCTTGGCTTTAAATTCTTCAGTTGTTTAAAATGTTCAGGATTTATCTCTATAAAGCACACAATCTGCATTTGTCTTACCCAAGTCCACATACAAAGCATTTAACTACAGACTACTGATAATACATCAACTCATTACACAGAAAAGTGGGTCTGTGGTTACAAAGAAATCACAGACACATCTTGATTGTGATTGTGAAAAGGACAATGGATTGATTCTGACAGGCTGTGTTAATCATTGCAGTCCTCATCACCCTCTTGTATCAAATGAAAAGGCATTACAAACATAAGATATCTTACTGACTGAAGTGGTGACTTAAACATATCAATGTTTTCCCTGCCTGCACTGCTAGACCTTAACTCTCGTGTGACATTGTTTAGGCCAAGTTGAAAACCAGCCCCTGTACCCAGTGTCTGATTTAAGACGGACGTCATGCTGATCTTTTGTTTCTTGAGTAATGTTATTGCATATTTCAAATATGAGATGATTCATGGGAACTAATGATAGGCTTTCTGACGGTCCTACTGTTCCACATTCCTTGAAGAACAGGACTTTTTTGGAAGAGTAACATTACAATATTATGATATGCCACATGTAATCAAGTCATGGGCGTCAGTGTAAACAGCCCAAACTATGGCTAGAAAAATGCATACTGTACACTAGGGCTGTGCAATTAATCATATTTTAATCTCGATTACGATTTTGGCTTGCAACGATTACGAAAACAACGTAATGGAAATAAAACGATTATTTTTATTTAAAAAAAAAAAAAAAAAATGTTGATGGGTTTTTCAGTTGAATTATACTTAAAGTTCAGGGTAATCAACTGTTAAAAACATACTGTTACATTTAGTTGTTGTTGCAATAAATGGATGTTTTCAAAGTAAATGGATAATCGTTTTTAATAATCAATTATTGACCAAAAATAATCGTGATTATGATTTTTGCCATAATCGCACAGCCCTACACATAGGACATGGTTTATTCTGAACTTTACCTTCAGTGCTGGTTTAATATATCCATGTCTATTAAACCAGTGCTGTTATCTCAAATGTTTCTGTAAATGTCCCATTTGTTCCCCAAAGGAAAGCACAACGATACGAACGGTGGCCTCAGGAGCAACAGCCAATGAGATGCAGCGACAGACGAGCGGCTACGATGATCCGTGGAAGATCACGGACGAGCAGAGACAGTATTATATAAACCAGTTTAAAACCATCCAGCCAGATCTAAACGGCTTTATACCTGGTAGGATTATGCAGAAAAAAACACAATAAAGCTAACGTTTAAGGATAATTGTTTAACCATCAGTTTCTTTGGGTTTTAGGTTCGTCTGCAAAAGAGTTCTTTACCAAATCAAAACTACCGATTTTAGAGTTGTCACATATTTGGTGAGTGAACCCTTTTATCCACAAACACTATGATTGTCTGTGCTGAATGTATACAGTTTATAGGACTGCAGACTCACCTACGTCTAATGTGTGCTTTGAAGGGAGCTGTCAGACTTCGATAAAGACGGGGCGCTGACCCTGGATGAATTCTGTGCCGCCTTTCACCTGGTCGTGGCCAGGAAAAATGGATATGACCTCCCTGAGAAGCTGCCTGAGAGCCTGATGCCAAAGCTGATTGACCTGGATGACTCAGCAGGTCTGCAAGCCTCCCCCCCCCTCCCTTCCTCTCACTCTGACTCTCTGTCTGTGTTCCTACCTCCCCTAATGTCCCAACCTCAGGCCTCATAAAGCCTGTGAGGTTACAGCACTGCAGTAGTAGTAAATCTATACATTTACTCGGGTGATGAAGTACTTTCTATAATGGAGCTGCTGTAGGTTTCTGCTGCCCTTTCAACGTTATATCCTGTACAGCAAAGACAGACTCAATGAGTTGGTAAATTAGACAATTGTTTTCTGTATTTAAGGGACACACTATGAAAAAGCACTGGTCTTATTTTTAAAATATATAATATCCCCTAGGGCTGCTCGATTATGGCAAAAATCATAATCTCGATTATTTGGGTCAATAATTGATATCACGATTATTAAAAACGATTATCCATTTACTTTGAAAACATCCATTTTTTGAAAAACTAATGTTGAACAGTATGTTTTTAACAGTTGATTACCCTGAACTTTAAGTATAATTCAACTGAAAAACCAATTAAAAATAAATATAAATAAATAATCGTTTTATTTCGATTAGGTTGTTTTCATAATCGTTGCAAGCCAACATCGTAATTGCGATTAAAATAGGATTAATTGAGCAGCCCTAAGATCCCCTTAAGAGAAGTTGCATTAATGAACTGCTTACAGGGATTTGATATAATTTTGATTTCATATTAAGCATTTTCCCTGTCTGTCTTTCATTTTTTAAATTACATTTTAGATTTACAAAAGGAAAACTGAGTATTTCTGTCCTTCAAAAATAAAAATTAATTTTTAAAGAGCAACAACTAGCAAGAAAAGTATTGACAACTTTCTCAAACAACAAATTAAGAGATGATTTATTGCCTTCTGTTTGCCCCCTGGACCCCTAATATTTTAGTTGTGGAATAACATGGCTGACCTGTGTCTAATGTTCTGTGTCCAGAGGTCCCGGACCAGGCGGCGGACGTCGGGTACTCGGGCTCCCCGGTGGAGGTCCCCCCCAACAAGTCTCCCTCCATGCCTTCACTCAACCAGGCCTGGCCCGAGATGAACCAGAACAGCGAGGTTCACAACACAAACATTTCTTATGGCTCCATGTTCGTTTGCTTTGCTGTGTTGCATTTGATTCATCATGATTAATTGCTGAGGGGTAAATGGGTGCTTTTTCTTTATCCATCCATCATGATTTGACTGCTACTTCATCCTCTTCATCATCAAACATAATTACTGATAATTTAGCACCTCTTCTCTCACTTCCTGTGCTGTTCTGTGTGGAAGTCTGTTGTTCCCGCGCCCGCCGATGATGTCACATCGATGGCCGATGATGTCACACGACGGACGCGGCTCGGGCTGATGATGTAAATGTGTGATGTCACTGCACTGGCTGACATGTTTTTTCTCACTGTCTGTCTGTCTCCTGCAGCAGTGGGAGACGTTTAGCGAGCGCTCCTCCAGCTCACAAACTCTGACCCAATTTGACTCTAACATTGCACCAGCTGACCCTGTAAGTCAATCACTTAGTCTGCATGGTTTCACCATTAATGGACAGACATTAACCCTCTCTGGATCTCCATGAGCTCTCTTTCTCTGTCTCTGTCTCTGTCTGCCTGTCTCTCTCTCTCTGTGTCTCTGTCTGTCTCTCTCTGTCTCTCTCTCTCTCTCTCTCTCTCTCTCTCTCTCTCTCTCTCTCTCTCTCTCTCTCTCTCTCTCTCTCTCTCTCTCTCTCTCTCTCTCTCTCTCCTCTCTCTCTCTCCTCTCTCTTCTCTCTCTCTGCATGGTGTTTTTTCAAAGTTCAGCAGCAGCCAGTGTGTGTGTTGTGACTTGGCTGGCTTAGCTTCTATTGGACATCACTTGTTTTCTACAGTGACCCCACCAATCACTATTGCATTTGCAGTTTTTCCATATATGGTCCAATGCTGTAAGTACTTTGTTTGGTGCTGTGTAATTTACTGTGGAAGTTTCCAAGTCCTTTTTTGCCCCGAAAGCAGAATTTCCTCACGAATAGCTCTGCACTATAAATCAGGCGAAAAACTGCAGTATTGACGACCACTATTTTCCCTTTAGCAAGAGTCTGCATCTTTTTTAGAGTGCTTTTGGGTACCTTGAAAGTCTGGGCAGAGATCCCAGCAAATAAATACTGAGCAGTACCTGAACGAGGATGTCAAATGTCCCCCTTAAATCTTTGGAATGGCAACAAATTAAGAGTTCAGTACCTGCACCTCGAGTACAGTTTATGTACAAAGTAAAGCTACTTTTTTAGTATGTTGAAAGACTCTGATACTGCAATCATATTCCAATTACAAACTCACTTTAATACTTATGAAATGAGCTTTCAAATACAAATGAATCCAAGTGGCAGAAGGAGGAAAGCCTGACAAAGTAATTGGTGTTCCGATTACAAACGTATCCTTCTTTAAAACGTGTCTCTCCCTTCAGAAGTCTGTCTGTCTGACCTCCTGTAACTTTGATCTGTTCTTCAGGACACGGCCATCGTCCACCCGGTCCCCATCCGGATGACACCCAGTAAGATTCACATGCAGGAGATGGAGCTGAAGAGGACCGGCAGCGGTGAGACAGAGGCTGCCTTCAGACTGACGTTCCATTACAGTAGTGCAACATTGCCTAAAAACTACACTCATTTATCCACAGTTACAAAGCCATATACCATTTTTTCTTTATACAAATCTCATACTTTCTGAGGTTTTTAATTGCAAATGTATGACTTAATAATCTTAAACAATAATATAGGTTTTTTCTTCTTCTGTAAATGAGTGTGTTTTTTCTCGAATACGGCAACTGTGATCTCTTTCTTGTAAAATGACAGCATTCATCTTTGAGTTTAAAAAAAAATAACTACCCTACTTGCCCGGCTTTTATTACAATACAATGCCTCAAATACTCCATAGCATGCAGAAGCCAGTTTTATTATAAAACAAGAATAGCATGCAGAAGAACTTGGAATCATCTGAGTGTGAGCTAAAGCTTATATGCAACACTAGAACATGTTTTGAGAAACATACAGATTTGAATGGCTTCCTCAGGATTTGTGTCATAACATCTTGATGATGCGTTTAGTAGGAGTACATCAGGGGTCTGCAACCCTCAATTGGCACGCGGCACCGTAACCAGTGGCACACTAGGAATAAGTGGAATAAGTGTGCAAAATATTTACATTGTATTTTCGGATCCTGAACGAGGCCGCCGTCAGAGCGCGTCTCCCCGTTACCTGCCGAAGGAAGCCATGCACGCAGCGCAGCCCCGCTCTTTTATCTCTAGGCGACTTTCTGCCGCTTCCTCCGTGGTGCTGATCGTTTCACCACGGAGGAAAACACTTCACTAACTGCAGTTCCCATAAGGAGCTGTACAAATGCCGCAGTTTTTGCGTGGCTGTGTCTTTAGTTGAAAGCCCAGTGGCGATCTGCTAGTCTCTCCACCATGAGATCCATATCAACCGAACAACATGAGGTGAGAATGTTAAGAGAGAGTGTCCTCCTTCTGCCTCATCGCCATCGATTTATGAAATTCAACTAGGCCATCCAAGCTGTGAGCGGCTCTATTCAAGCTCTGCCAACTGTCAAGTCTGGATGTGAATCAAGTGAATGTGGGCACACACTCTCTGCAAGAAGCAGCTCACACTGTGGGAGTGTGTGTGTGGGTGTGTGTTGGAGATAGTTTCCTTTTCCGCTATACAGTCAATGTCAGCGAGGGTTCTTCTTCTCCCTTTTAAGTTCACCACAGTGGCGATAAAAACTATCTACCAATGCATTTTGACCCTGTGCATCATGTTAGTGGATACAACTGATAAAGTTAAGCTTGAATGAATCTTAAATGAATCTTGCGTGGACACACTAAACCCAGGATTAAACAATAGCTCCAATGTTGGGCCGCAGCTACTGATTGTTTTCTTGGTAAATCATTAATGAAAGGTCAATACAATTGGAAAATAGAGAAAAATGCAAGATGACATTAAAATTGCTTGTTTTTGTCAACATCAGTAAAGGTACTTAAGTTTGAAACTAAAAAGTGCAAAAATGAGAAGTGAATCCACATATTTGAAAACAAAAATCGCTCTCATGTTAAGCCTGTCTGCTTTAAAGGTCCCATGTCACGCTTCTCTGGTTAGTACCCGTCCCCTTGTGTGTTATGTAGCTTTGTATGCATGTAAACGGTCTGCAGAGTCACAAACCCTCAAAGTACACCCTGTAGCGAGTAAAACTCTAACACAGAAAAGACATGTCTGTGCTGCCCCAGAACGCCTCGTTGGAGATTTCTCTTTTTTTTCCTGGGTACAGTGACGTAATCTTACCCAGGTCCAAATGGACCAATCCGTGGAGCTCCTCACACACCACACTCAGCCTTATCTTTTCTCAGCTGCTGCTCCGCGGATTTCTCAGTCTGAACTCAGCCTGAGACAGCAAGACATCTCGAAACTCAGGCTGAGTTTCGCGATGTCTTGCTGTCTCGCAGACCCCACGCAGCAACCAGGAAACGACACCAGTCATCCAGGAGCTCCAACAGGCCGTGTAGGACAGAGAGTGAATACACATACCATACAGAGATGCTGTTTGAGAAACCAATGTGAGTTTGGAAAATTGCACAATATACATTTATTCTAGTAGACCTCAACAATGGAATTATGATCAGTAGAAATGGCCGTCATGGGACCTTTAAAATTGTATTTAAATGATAAATCATCAAATATAGTTTTGTTGTGATTATGAGAAACATTTTTAAGCTATAGCATATTATATATAATGACTAAAAATACACTCATGTTAACAAATATGCATACAACTTAAGTACATTTATACCTTTCTAAAGCAATGTAGGTATAACAAGTTGTACAAAATGTAATAAAGTTACTCAAAAGGTTTTACAGTACATATATATAAAGGACAATAACCTATTAATGTCCTAGTTTTTTGTAATAACTATGTTTTTTTTAAACACATTTGTACTGTTTTTTAAGTGCAGTTTGACTTTTTCTAGGTATTTACTGTATGGGTTGAAGTTGCACTTGAGTGCGCAGACCAGTGGCGAGCGGTCAGTATTACTCCTGAGTCTCAACCAAAAACTGTGTGGGGGTGCGCTTCAGGAAAACACAGCTGAGGCCTGCATAGCAACCTGAACCTACAACCGATGTGAAACAACATCGATTATCAAGGTGGACTGACTTTGAAAGAACCGTGCATTGACCCGCTGAAAGTTGACCCGCTGAAGGTGCATTTCATAACAAGAGGTGCTATTTTCATAGGTGATAATCTGTTTTCCATACGGAGCTGGGGCACCGATTTCCATTACACACTTTGACACATTACAGATTTCTAGCTAATCGGGTTCTACTGAAATGTGATAAAACAACACTAAAGACTGATTTTGAATACACAAAAAGCGCTTTCCAATGCTGCTTACATGTAACACCTGTCTCATGCATATTTCTACTTGTTTGCCTGCTGTTCCCTTAATCTCCTGCACCAAAACAAACAGCACTTGCCCTTCAAATCAGTGTTTAACAACTCACACAAACCACCATTTCAATGCAGTGGAGAACTACACTGAACAAAATATAAACGCAACACTTTTGTTTTTGCTCCCATTTTTCATGAGATGAACTCAAAGATCTAAAACATTTTCTATATCACAAAATAACCATTTCTCTCAAATATTGTTCACAAATCTGAAAAAATCTGTGATGGTGAGCACTTCTCCTTTGCCGAGATAATCCATCCCACCTCACAGGTGTGGCATATCAAGATGCTGATTAGACAGCATGTTATTGACAGGTGTGCCTTAGGCTGGCCACAATAAAAGGCCACTCTGAAACGTGCATTTTGCTTTATTGGGGGGGTCTGGGGGGGTCCGAAAACCAGCAGAATCTGGTGTGAGGGGTAATGTTGTGAATCGAGTGGCCTGTGTTCGTCGTCCATAACATACGCCTGCCCATACCATAACCCCACCACCACCATGGGCCACTCGATTCACAACATTACCCTAACCCTACCCCTAACCCTACCCTCACACCAGATACTGACTGGTTTTCGGACCCCCCCAGACCCCCCCACAGGTGTAGCATCTTGATATGCCACACCTGTGAGGTGGGATGGATTATCTCGGCAAAGGAGAAGTGCTCACTATCACAGATTCTTTCAGATTTGTGAACAATATTTGAGAGAAATGGTTATTTGTGTTTATAGAAAATGTTTTAGATCTTTGAGTTCATCTCATGAAAAATGGGAGCAAAAAACAAAAGTGTTGCGTTTATATTTGTGTTCAGTGTAGCTACGTGCAGGTGTAACATGCACAACAACGACGGAACAAAATCCACTCCTTCATACAAGGCCTCAAGTCGTGATCGAGTATTATGTGCACACAATCAAACCCCCATTAAACTGACAGCCGTTTTAAATAGAAGTTGGGAAGAAGTGGAGTGGAGGGGTGTATGCATGAGCCCTTTGCAAACGTCGCAGTGCATGCATGTCACAGTCGCACAGACAGGAAGGCAGCATCACTAAACTTCCTTCATGTGAGAGTGTGTGTGTGTGTTTCCTCTCACCACTGGAGCGGTCGTGTCTGGGTTGCAGCAGCAGCCCGCCGCGGCCGCGCCTCCTGTTGCGGCCGCACCAGGCTCCATTTTCCTGCTCATCTCCGCTGCTGTTGGTGCGTTTGCTTTTCTTCCCCTTGTTGTTCTTCTGGTTGGGCATGGTACGCGGATTCGGACGTGAGTGATATTCCTCGACCTCTGTTATCAACGGCTGCTGCTATCAACGCTGTCTGACATTTCTGTGGACTCCATTTCTGCAGCCGTGGGTGCTTTTGTTGTTGTTGTTGTTATTATTATTGTTTTTGATATTGTTGTTGCAGGTTTTTTCTTCTTTGTGTTGTTTTTTTGGAGTGTTCTTGCACGACAGGCTGCGTCAAGTGCAGGTATTGTGCAGTAGTTTTAAAAGAATTAGCTGCTGTTACCTTTTAGGAGCGAAGCGTGTCCGTCTCTTGTTTTGATTCCTGCTCTGCTGTTTTCTCCCCCCCTGACGTCACATGACCCCGCCCCCTTCAACCACTGATGCTGTATTCAGGTACTGTGGGACAAGTCGGATTTTAAAGCCTTCGAAACACTTGATATTTAACACTATTACGTTTTTTATTTTGCTTATATATCCAAAAAGAATGATGAAAGAAATAAAATAAGCCTTTATAGGAGTACACAATCTAATAAAACAGTACAGGATATTAACAAAGAACATTATAATTTAGTGGAGTGGTAATATTGCATTTGATAAAGGTATAGTAATATAATATAACAAACATTAAACACATATATTTAGCGTAACTAAGTAATAAATGTAGTGTAATTTAACTACATACGTCCAGTAAAGCACAAGTACCTCCAAATTGTACTGAAGAACATAACTTTATTAAATGTATTTATTTACTTAAATTACAACACAAATAACATACTTAATGGGTCAAAATTGAAAGTTATGCATACATATTAGAGTTGTGCTCCTTATGCATAAGAAAGGCCTTTCTAAGTGTTTTATTATTAAACTTATTGTATTGTTAAAATGTGTTAGTAGCATTTTCCTGTTGTGAACTGGGGTTATTATAAATGTTTCATAGACTGTAGAAGTCTGCCATGTGTTCTGTAACTTGCACATACTTAAGTACCTCAAACATGTTACCGCAATATATTTTTCATCACTGATCACGATGCATAGTTCATAGTACAATATTTCAGATATCCCTGCAGTACATAAATGCATCAGCAGACTGAGCCTCCAGACATAAGAAGTTGATGAGAAGTAATAAATGTCACATACCTGTGGGCAGGCATCACTGTCTAATTAAGCAGATATGACAGCACACATGTCATCAACCTAACAACATTACAACAAAAATAAATGAGAGGTAACTGGAGCTTTGCAGCATTTCAATGTACAGTATACATCAGAGTACATGTATAACAAGCATTGGTATTTGAAAGTTTCCAAATATTTTCAGTATTTAAAGAAGACAAAACAATATATTCTCTTGGAGGGAAGTGGGGCGCCAAACTCCATTCATAAATCTTGCATTTTAAAGATTTCATGCTTTTCGGGATAATTTTCAAGATTGTTAATCAATTTACAAAACAGCAGCAGCTCCTTGACTATTCTGCTTATTTCAAATGCAACAAGCTGTACTATTTCAAATGCTATCCCTGCCTTTACCATAATATTCCTGCAGCAAAACACACCATAGTTGCTCGTAAAATAACGGGGAAAACCAGTTGCATGAATTCAAAAGCATACGAGTATAAATAATGGACATTGACGACCTGAACAAACTAAACTAAACCCACTTCATTTATAACGGAATTTTTTTTAAGCAAAATTGTAAACACTTATTTGAAAGTAAAAATAAAACACATGCATTTAAAAAAAAATTTTTAAGATGAACTTTTATTAATCCCCGTGGGAGGAAATTGTTTCTCTGCATTTGACCCATCCTAGTGTTAGGAGCAGTGTGCTGCCATTTTGAACGGCGCCCCGGGGAGCGTACATCGTACAATTTTCATGGCCTCTCAATCAATCAATGTTTATTTATACAGCCCAATATCACAACTGTTACATTTGTCTCAGTGGTCTTCACAGTTGGTACAGAATATCAGTATGACAATACGACACCCTCTGTCCTTAGACCCTCAAATCGTACAAGGAAACACTTCCGGAGAAAACCCACAGTTTTAAAGGGAACATGGGAGAAACCTCAGGGAGAGCAACAGAAGAGGGATCCCTCTCCCAGGACGGACAGACGTGCAATAGATGCCGTGTGTAAATTGAAAAGATAATACATTTACAACATAGGTTGACCAAATGTTTTGGAAATGCATGTGTCTATAATAATAAGATGAATCCACGAGGATGTCAACAATCCTGTGGGAGCCATCAGGGAAGTAGTATGATGAGACATCTACACATGCAATAAAGTAGCTTGTCCAGTCTGAGTGGAACATTATAATATAAATACAAATAATAATTTCAGTGTTGTTGAGATGTGTTTCGAGATTAGAGTTGTCAGAAAAATCACACAACAAAGCAGGTTCAAGGTTTCAAGTGTAAAGATTTTATTCGTTGCAGGGTGTTCCACAGTAACAGAACCCTTAGTATGTTTAGGAATGTGTTATTGCCAATACAAGCAGACAGTAATGACGCACATAAACACATCATGCAGGCATCCCATTGGTTCACAGGAATGGCTTGAGGTATCGGCACCGCTCTGATCACAACTCTCTCCTCTTGCTAAAAGTTAATTGTGCTGTAAATTGCAATTATGTTTAGCTCACTCACAGTTTGTGTCCTCCTTACTCTTCCTCCCTTTATCCCAAAACATTTCAGTCTTCTACTCAACCGTTTGTGTTGTTTTTCTGATGATTACATTTTGCCCCTACTGGCTACATTTCAGCAAATGTCATAATTTGAATAAGCTCTTCTGGTTTCCTTTCTTTTTTCCATCTTTGCCACCAACGCTAGCACAACATCCCACACGGTTCAGAGATAAGTAATAACATAATTCAAGTGAAGCTGAAATCAAACAGCGTAAGGATTTAGCTAGGTTGACAAAACAGCAGTGAGTGTGAAATGGGTCTTTTCAAACTTGCAGATAAGGCGTGGTCTCTCTTCTTGTGATATGTAACGCTTGATATTATGCTGGAGAAGAAGCTGAATGTGTGGAGATTATTGGTGTTTCCACGAGAGCAGCTGCAGCCACTTACCGGTGGTCAAATGAAACAAATAAAGATATTATGACATCAATTAGATTAAATAATATAGACATGATATGACATATTGAACCATGAAATTGTTAACTAACCCAATAGATATTTTAAACTCAGTTTATGAAATGCTGATTGGCTCTGCTTCTTTTCAAAAATAAAATAGTTACAGGTTGTTTATTGAAAAGATTTCCCCACACCGTTTTATTTCAAAATGACCGCTGACCCTTTTGGGTTTAAGTTAAAATACACTTTATGAAAAGGACATTTTAAAATAAAAGCAGCTGGAATAAAAATAAAAATGACCTGTCATGTTATCTTGAAAAAAAGCAGAATGTGACAGAATTTCATCAAATTGATTGAGTTAAAAAGTGTATCAGATTATTTTACAATTTCAGGTTATCACCACATGTTAGTCTATATTTATTCATATGATTACCTATTTCATCTTATTTATGGTTTCAATTTGGACCACATTGGGCTCCCGTATCTGTTCCAAAAAAGGTCATCATGCCTGATCTGCAAGTTTCATTTCCCTACAGTACAGAATAAAGGGTGGCAAAATTAAAAAAACTAATACAACTATAAATGCACATCTTGTGTAACAAGTAAGACACCTAATTTTAGCTACAGGACAATTATCAAACATAATTTGGTTGCGTCCATTTGGTCCTGAGAAACACTGAGAATGAATCTTTCGCATCTCGCACCAATAACCCTGTAATTATTACACAAAAACCTAAATTGCATGAGAAAAACACCCGCCGTCTGCTCATCGACTGTTTCTTAGGAAAGGCAACATTTGGAATCTGTTTAGCAGAGAAAATTCGATCACAGGTAAAAAGATGGAATAAAACTAGTCTAGCAGATTGCAACAAGTACAAAATGGTGCAAAAGTCTTTCTTGAAATGCACTTGTCTAGTAGTTTTCTATCTCCAAAAGCACTGGTTGTAATAATGTCTTTTTACAAAGTCCACAAGAGGTAGTAGAAATGTCTTATGCAAACAAATGGAATCACCACTTGGGGACACTTTTGGTGGAC
Source organism: Harpagifer antarcticus (assembly GCA_902827135.1). Taxonomy (NCBI): domain Eukaryota; kingdom Metazoa; phylum Chordata; class Actinopteri; order Perciformes; family Harpagiferidae; genus Harpagifer; species Harpagifer antarcticus. Next base: position 426,733 of record CADEHL010001421.1, read on the forward strand.
ACACACTACCTGTGGTCTTACAGCTGTACTAGATTCAAGACATTCTCGCTGATAAGGAACATTGACATAGTACAGCTTTTAAAAGTAGTATCTTTGACAAACAATGTGTAAAGATCAGAGTGCTCCAATTAAAGATGTGAAGAAGAATTTTGTTGGAGTTGCTAAATGTCTCCAGTTATTGGTCTGTTATCCTGACACCGATACAATCAAGAGAGGCAAAAGTTACATTTTAGTGTAATTCATCTAAAGATTAACACAAAAAAACCTGAATGAAGGCGTTGTACACATGAGTACAATCCTGATTTGTGCGTTTATAGCAGTCTATGGTTTATAGTCTTAAAAGTGTATCAAAAGGACATCTCAGACCCTTGGTTGATAAAACAGCAGGGCCTGAGAAGGAGAGAAACACCATCTGAAAATATAAACGTTAGCCCCTGATAACCTAAAAGATTATCCAATAACTTGTTTAATACCGTGTTGGCACAGTGAAATCAAATGAAATCATACGCAGTTATGCCAGCTGGGTCCATAAGTGTACAGTTTGAGCTAATCTGTTTTGTTTAAGTTGAAATACTGAGCATTGCACGTGAAGGAAGAAAATAAGCCGCTACAGAAGCTCAGTATTTGAGGGGATTCAGGAAGTAGCTTGAAGGCCATGTGGTACAAACATTAGGCCTTATTCCTGCAGCAGAGTGATACTGACGCTATCATGTACGCCCTGCAGCAGCAACTCGCTGTCGTATTTGACCACCTTCCTCTTCTTGGCCGCCTTCAGGGTGCCCACCAACGCCTCGAAGATGTTGGCACACTGGTCGTCGTTGAATAAGACCCCGAACGTCACGCTGGTTTGACCGTCGGCATCTGAAATAAGAGGCAGATTGATATTTATCTTAAAGTAATAATGCAAACGAATGTCTGTATTTATGTATAATTGGCCAAGAAAGGGGTAATGTATGTATGTGTATGTGAGCAATAACGTGTCGATTGGAGTGGACTGTAAACTGAGGCGGGTGTGATTTTTATATGTACATCTCCAATGTATGTTATATATTTGTGGAATAAATAAAAAGAAGAAAAAAAGAGTAATAATTTAATCGTTATTTGAAAAGGGACCGTGCACATTTTTAACAATTAATGCTTCAAATGTAAATATGCCGGATTTTAGCTTTGAGCTCAATTCCATCCGTAGTCCCGTCACATACAACATTTAAGAACATGACATTTATATACATAGCAAACATAAATACATGATATGCAGAAAGAGCATGAGCAGCTACAAGCATTAACCACATGGCAGGACAATGTAGCAGCTACGACATATAAAGAGCAAGATAAGATACAAGTGCTTTTGTTAAAGTGCATTTAGCGGTGATCGCACGTCTGTTTGTTTCTCAACCATTCTATGAGTTGACTTATAAAACTATTCAGAGTGGGACAATCCCGTATCTCAGTTGGGAGGCTATTCCACAACGAGCTGCCTTTAATGGAGAGGACATTTGGACCGAAAGTGGTCCGTCTGCGGTGGACTTCACAGTCTCCTCTGGCTTCTGACCTAGTGCAGCGTCCAGTGTGTTTTTTGTGGATGAATTCCCCTAAGGGGGGGAGGGGGAGGGGGGGCAGTCCATGTACACATTTATAAAAAAAACTCATACTTTTAAAAGACTTAAAATTGTCAAAACTCAAGACATTGTGTTTTGTGCAAATAAATAATTTAATTCAGAAAATTGCTGTCAACATCTTTAAGCCAAAAAGGCCAAAATAGTTAATAACAGGTTAAACCAATTACATTAAATGTCAGCCAACAACTCCTTAATAATTAGCTTGAAAAATATTGGATTAGTGTGAATATTGGATTTTTTGGATGCAACCGCTAGCAGTATGAGAAAAATAAAGAGCATTTTGAACATTAAAGCAGGGAGACATGTCACAGTAGGGGCTCAGAATACAAATATGAACCAAAACATTAGCATAAAAGGGCCTCTTTAAGAGATGTTCAGAGAAGTGAAGACGGAAGGCTTTGTAACCTGACACTGGTTTATTTGTTTGAGAGCAGTGAGCTGGGACTAAGGTCAATTACTGATCAACATCACATGATTGCATGTTTATGGTCCATTAGAATTCATAGCATGAACATGGTTAATTAAACACGGTAAGATGAAACACATCACAATGAACCTCTAATAGGCGTACAGAATATAGCACTGACTTACTTTTACTGCCAAGTCGCTGAATCTCCTCCACCAGCCGTTTGACTTCATGGTCGACATTCATTGTTGCTAGAAGGGGTAAAGAACCTCTAATTAATTACCACAAATAGACTTCTTAGCTTAAGTGTTTTTTAAAGCGTGTACACAGTGCAGAGGAGACGAGCAATTGGTCATGCTACTTTCTTGCAGGGGGGAGACAACAAAAATGGTGTCATTTAATGTCCTGTTGCTAAAAAGTAAATGTATTCTTAAATCTAGGATCCCTAATTTTCGTAAATGCTTAATACATGAATCAGCGTGTAATGTAGTTACCATTGTTTTAACAATCCTTACTGATATCGAAATGTTGGACCACATATAATGTGATATAGTCACTTCAAAAAATGTCTTTCTTTGCCAAATTCTCAAAAGGGTGTTACTAATTTAGAAGAAAATATAAAATTATAATTTCTCACATAAATACATTTGATTATCAGAGACACAGTTGCAATTTTGCCAGAATAGTGAATGGGATTAAAACATGTTTGAATCAAAAAAAATTTGTTTTGGTATTTTCTTTTATGCCGAATTCTCAAAAGGCGGATAGTTATTAAGAAAATAATATAAATTACAATTTCTCACATCATTGAATGTGATTATTAGGGAGATTGGTGAACGGGGTCTGGGACAAAGGTTATCTTCTTACAATAAACGGCCATTAAAAACGAAACTAAAATGCCTTTTTCATTCATCAAAAACACACAAAAGCATAATCGATGCATTTAATTCTAGATTAATTAAATGAAGGATTTAATAAATGTATAAATAAATAGTGCAGTATTGAGATGAACGGAGCAGGCTGCAACAAGAACAGGGCGTACTGTGATCAATGCGGAAATGGTACCATTAGCATTCAGAGCTAGCCATCACTGAGCACACATCCTCATTGTAATTCATGCATTTTAAACATGTGGCAGTCATTCTTTAGTTCGGGTTTTATTTACAGTCTAAATGTGTCTTAAATTGCTTCAGGTACAAAAGAAAGACTTTGAATGAGCACCGGATACGAGCTTGCCCCGGTATTGTAGCTTCTTACGTTCAACAAATGATCCGCTGATAAACGGATATTATATGTGGTGAAGGAATAATGTAATAAAAGTCAACATAAAGCCCAGTTTGTATGTAACATTAACACATTTACCTTTTGTTTTATGGTTCTGGATCCTAATAAGAAGATGACCGACTTTCTGATGAATCTGCTCCGGTGAATGATGCTGATGCGTTCAGTGTCTGCTCGGAAATGATAATCTTTGTCTTGGTGCACTGATTGATTTCTCCATGTCATTCATTTCGACATCGTCATTTTAATAACAGAGCGAAAGTTTAAAAAAGTAAACAGATGAATTACTGTAAATGAATTATGAAAAACAAGTAAAATACTGAATTAAAAATATATATATTGAGACCAAGGATTATGGAGGTTTTAATAATACATAGTCAAAGAAAGAACACAATGTTCGCACTATTCCTAACACACTGTTCTATACATATAAATAATCCTATTCGAATATTAAATAGTATTAAAAGAGCTTTTTACCAATACCTAATGGCTCAGTGTGCAAACAATCACTAATAACGGTCATACTATGTGACTGGGAGCTTCAGAAAATGTAAAAAAAAAGTAACCTTTTTCTCAAGGGGGCAGCTGTAAAATATTAAAATGCATGAAAAGATGTGGGTCACGGGGTCTTTCAACAGATAATCAGATTTCCCATAACCCTTAAAGGCACCTTTAAAGCTTATCTGACTTCATCGTGACACAGCTTTCAGGTGCTCCTTATATGGCATGGGAGAGAGATGCCTGCTGTCTCTACTAACAACAAGTTACCTTTTCTAATACTCCAGAAATGACACCCAAATACAAAAACAATAATATCTTTTTTTATTAGCACACCAGAGACATTTCCTTTACACAGAACATTCCCAGCGTCACAAGTTAACTGTGACCTTTCAATCACTGCAGACAGATTTGGGTATTGATGCATATGTAGATAATATTGCTCGGCCCATAATAGCTCATTGGCATGACTCTGATTATCTTTCCCTGTGTCAAACCTCTTCTCATATATCTCTTCCTTTCCATCCTTTCCTTCTCTTATGTCATCCCGTCTTCCTGTCCTCTTCCTTCCACCTGATTTGGTTAAATGGGCACCAGAAGCTTATTTTAGCCTCATGGGTTATGTTGTTGTATTTTTGTTTATGGTAATAATGACTGGGAGCTATGGGCATCTGGAACAAATGGAAAAACTATAACACATACCCAATTACCACTCTTCTTTAGTCATTGGGTCAATGTATTACTTACTAACAACATGTCATGCAACAAGCTTTTATTGTGACAACATTTTGTGCTTGTTTTATTATAATATGATGTATTCTCCTACTATAATTACTGCATTTAAATTCTTATTCACATATTATAATCATTAGTGTTCGCCCCTATTTATTAACGGACTGATATTTACATATAATGAATGAATGAATGAAAACTTTATTACAGACTCAGGGCCCAGATAAATAACACATATTCCCCTATTAATTACCAACATAGTCGATTATCCGGGTCCCTGAAGGCCAAGCAAGCTCGCGCTGATTCGGAACGTAGCCCAGTGACGTCACGAGACATCAAGCTAGCTGCAAAAAAACCCTGAGCGAAAACCGGAAATTGATGGAACTTATTTTCACAACAAAAGCTCACACTGGTGTATTTTGGCAGTCTCCTGTGTGTTGGAGTTAAATGAATTTACATCTCCACGTATATCGTTTTTTGATTCATAATTAAAGTTGAACATTTGTGTAATTATTTGATTTGATTTGCTTTGCTGTACAACCTTATCCTAAATGGATGTCTATGAGTCAGAAGGTTGGTGGTTCAAGACTCATAATGGCAAAGTGTGAGAGATGGTGAGATATGGAAAGCAAGATGGTGTGATGTGATAATGTGAAAACTGTAACTCCCGAATGGTACCCAAAAAAGACAGGCAGGTGTACGGGTGGGCCATAGACTGTATATATAAAGGGGTGGGCAGACAGAGACAGATTTTGTTTAGTCTCAAGGAGACGCCCCAAAAACCTCAGAGGGACGTCATCTTTATTTAAAGAGACTCTTGGTTATTGTATTATTACAAAACATACAACACTCAAATATAAATTAAAAAAGGCAGTGATACCAATGTTTCCACAGAGGTGCCTGGTATCGTACAGCACTGAAACACGGATTTGACAGCAGCATAATGACAGAGTTATGAGAAACATTCAATCGACAGATGAATTTGTACATTAGATTTCTCAAGAGAGCATGGGACGTGTTGACTCGTGCATTACAGAACATTTCACTTGCACTACACCACCTTGGTTTTCTAAGCAGTATACGCAAACAGTCATTATATATATGCAAACTGGAGCTTCCGGGGGCTCGCCTTCTTATACTTGACCCACAAGGGGGCAGTATAGAGAGGAGTGCAATAAGCTCTAAAGAGGTTCACCTTAACCTTATCTGAACACCAAGATAATTTTCTAGCCAACATGCTGGCTTGTATAAGACACGCCGCTGTCTATACATGTCATCATCATCAGCCATTTCATCTGTGATGATGTGTCCCAGATACTTAGTGTTACAGCAAACAGACAGCAGATACTTAGTGTTACAGCAAACAGACAGCAGATACTTAGTGTTACAGCAAACAGACAGCAGATACTTAGTGTTACAGCAAACAGACAGCAGATACTTAGTGTTACAGCAAACAGACAGCACCTGTCCTGACAGATAGGATGTTGGAAAACAAAGATTCTTATCCCCTTTTGCTCTGCAGATCATTACAGCGCTCTTCTTAGCATTGTATTTAACGTCAAATTTGACTCCGTAATCAGAACAAACATTTAGCCACTGTTGAAAACCAGCACTGCTAAACAATTGCCAGATCATCAGCATACATAAGATGGTTTACAATCACATTACCAATCACACACCCTGTTTTACAGACACTTAAATCATCTGATAGATCATTCATATATATATATATTAAAAAGGCTTGGTCCAGTCATTTCAAATAATCTCCAAACTGTTAAACTATCTAGATCACTGTTTAAATTAAGCAAATGCAATACAAATAAAAAAAGTGAGATTTTGAATGGAGGGATTTTACTTGTGATTACATATTTTGACAATATTGTATTTGTACTTTTACCCAAGTATCTGAATACTTGTTCCACCACTGACCATAGTGTGTATGATACAATATGTTCACAAACGTTGCCAATAAACGGATTCTGAGATGTTCAAGGGCTGTTTTAATTTGAAAAAATCCTTCCGGAAGTTTCAATTCTGTGAGTGGCTTTACACTGGTGGCAGGAATGGCGGCTAAGATTACTAGAGGAAGGAGCCCAAATAATCCATGAAACTTTACTTCTAACAGCCCCGCTGAGGAATTTGTTTCCAGCGAAACGCAGAAACACCATCCCATGACGGACTAAAGGGAGAACGAAGCGCTATAACGTGAGATAAACGCGGTTAGTTGTCCAGCTTTGAGAAGGTGGACGCACTTTGCTAGTTAGCTTAACGTTAACTGCCACTGACTTTGATTCAAGGTAGCGGTTAGCTCGCAGTGCTGCTAGCCAGCTGTTGGCTACTTTTCTTGGCTGGCCCAACAAGTTAACTAAGTCAATAACTGTATGGAAACATTCCTCATTTTAGTATTTGAGTGGTGAGTAGCTGTCATTGTGAACAGATAGTATTGGGGGCTTTTACAGAGAGTGGGCTCAGACGACAACAGCGCGTTGAGAACATTATTCCTGCTAACCTAGCTAGTGCTGGAAGGCTAGCTAAGTTTGAAGTCTCGCCCATTTTTTTTTTGGTCCTGCCCGAGCCATTGGCTAAGGGCTAATCAACAGCCAAGTAGCCCGGTTTTCAGGGTCGATTGGTACTACGATGGAAAGCTTAACGCTGACTGATTACGAGCAGAAATATTACTCGGATTTGTTCGTTTACTGCGACACGGACAATACCAAAAAAGTGGCTTCCAATGGGAGAGTTCTTGACCTTTTCCGGGCGGCCCAGCTACCCAGCGAAGTTGTCCTGCAGGTAAGCTAGCGTTAGCGAGTGTCATTATCCCCAGACTGTGATGGTGCTGGCCACGAACTGTTATATGGATATTTGTTTACCAACTTGCTTGGCTGTCAGAGCTGACCTGTCATCCAGTTAAAGTGAGGTTAGCCCTGGTGGTTAGCAATGCTGCGCAGCATACGAGAGTAGACACACCTTCTTCTGGCTAATGCTAGCTGTAGCCGAAGAGAGTGGGCAGCCAAATCACATAGTTACCCTTAGCTGAACATCTGGGTTCAAATTGACATCCTACTTAGAAAACAGACGTGTATGTCTTCTCTTTAAGTATATTTTCGTGATTGTGTGTTGAACAGTGCCCATACATAAGGTTGTAGCAAATATGTCTTCATCAGCCCTTTGCTTCAGACCTACTGCTCAGTACCATCAATCCAAATTCAAGATGTAAAGGCTTTATTGTCATATATGCACAGTAGCTGCAGTGTGGTTATGGCAATGCAAACAAGTCCCAGTCTCTCAACAAAGCAACATAAACATATGTAAACATTAAACAATACAAATAGTGCAAGAAGAAACAGAATAGAAATAAAGAAGTAGACTATACATGTAAAATAGAATAAGATAAAAACAGAATGTCATATTAAATACTGTACAATAATACAATTCTGCCTATTGTAGTAATACATACATATGTGAAATGTAAACATACCACGTTTATATAATGAGCTACTGGATTGGAGCTTTTTTAATATATAAAGTGGGGTCAAAATCTTGTGTTTATTTCAGACATTTTATCTTAATGAATTTGAGGAGGTCATGGGACAGGAAGGAAGGGGCAGAATAGAAGACTTCTGTCTGTCTAACCTTACTGTGTAATTGGGCTTAATGTAAAAAAGGGTGTAAAAGAAATGTATCTTTTCAGTGCGTTATTGTACGCTGGTAAAAATGAGAAAGTCTTCAGATGACTTGTTATTTCTTCCTGTCTTCTCGCTCCTTTAAAATCCATCATTATTTCCCCCACTGGGTTAAGCTGACATTGAGGAAAATACAGACCCAATGTCACAGTGTCTTCATGTCAATTTGATTTATAACCGTTGGCACCTAACCCACACAGTCTCAACAATCATGAATTAGAAATGGTGTGTCATTCGACTAGCTTTTACACAGACCATGTGCATATACTCAATGGCCACATTACATTTTTAATTGACAGGCTTATTTAGCTTTTAAAGTCACTTGTTTTGATGATCCTAATGTTTAATCTGATAATACACGTACCACCTGACTAGTTTTCCACTCAGCAGGCTAATATTTGCATTTTGTGAGTCAGATTCTTTTCAAGGTCAACAAGGGAAGCTGCAGGGTGGAAGAATTAGGCAGTGTTGTAATCCTCTACTTTCAAAACGTCCTCTGTTGTGGCCAAAAGACACATACAGCTACAGTGTCATGTTGTAACAGGCGGAGAGAAGGCGCTGGTGCTTTGTTTGTCCAGACGTATCAGAATAAGTCCTTTGTCAGCAAGAAAGGGATCAGTCAGCTGTGGCAGGCTGTTGGTGTTGTGGCTCACAGCACTGAAGGACTCTTCTTAATATTGTGAAGTTTAACTCCGTCGGTATTAATTATCCACAGGATTCTGGTATCCACAGAGAGATAGATCCACACTCTGTATATTTACACTCATCAACAATGCATTGTCTTTTACATGCTTCTGTACGAAACGCATTGTTGTTGCTGTTGTGCTGCCCAGTCTTACATTCAGGACTAAGCGGCTCAGCATGGCGCCAAGTAAAGCAAGATATGTGATAATCAGGCTTATTAATGGTCGGACCCGCTGAACATCTGCCAGTGAGCTGAGCAAATGAGACTGTTGATTGGGCTGTTTTCAAGTAAATAACATTGTATAAGCCACCAGTGTTTGTAGAACTTAGATACATAATAATACATGGTTACTATATTGGTTAAGACCACTGACCACATCGTTACAGGGTACATGCAAAGATTTGAAAGAGTGGTTTAACCCCTACGTTTTTAAAGATTGTGAATATGCTTGAATTTCCAAATAATTTGAGGTTTTTCAACATAATCTGGTGTGTCATACATACATGTTTACAATCGCGTAGACATACGTGTTGTCTCCTGGTGTCTCGCATCAGATGCAGCGTGAAAAATAGCTAGCTAAGCATTACTTTATAATAATAAGACACTATTTTGTCTGATAACGTTTTTTTTACATGAAAACAATGTTGTTAACTGTTCCTCTTCGTGTGGGTTTAGATCACAGAGCTTTGTGGAGCCACTCGGCTGGGTCACTTCGGGCGAAGCCAGTTCTACATCGCTCTGAAGCTCATCGCTATCGCCCAGTCCGGTCTGCCCCTGAGGGTCGAGAGCCTCAACTCGGGTGAGTCCAACGCTGACTGGAACCATTGATCTTACAAAGAACCTCCCCTCCCACAGGAAAGAACAAGTATCCACTCAGTACCATCACAGAAAGTGCCAGTGGACTCAAAGCTCATGTGTATCTATTATGGTCAGAATATTGTTTTACAAGAATGTAAAGCTTGTTATTCTGTGTTAAAGGCAGAAAGTGTGCATTCAGTGGACTCATTGTATGCTGGATAAAGTCATTCAATCACAGTTAGTCTCATTCTGTTGGTAGAGATCTGGTGGTTCCATCCCTGCCTCATTCTTTCCACAAGTACTTGAGAGCTTTACCAGGACATTGGACCGTGTGTGTGTGTGTGTGTGGCCTAGCATTACTATACTTGTGGGGACCTAAATCTGTTTACACCGTCACGTGTGGGGACTCGCCTCCCTTATGGGGACAAATTGGAGGTCCCCATAAGCGGAATCATTAATTTTAGGGTGAAGACTTGGTTAGGTTAAGGGTTAGGGTTAGGCATGTGTTGGTTAAGGTTAGAATAAGTCTCCAGGAAATGCATGTAAGTCAATGTAATGTCCCCTGAAGTGATGTATACATGGTGTGTGTGGAAACATATTGGTTTCTTTGGAAACTAATACAATGTAATCAAAAATAATGAGATATATTTTATGCCAGCTATTTCCCACTGGTGTGGCAGATAATAGCCTTATATTTGTGTTGTATATCAGGTGGATGGTAAGAACTGTTTCTACTGACTTTCTATTTATCTAGTCTTAGCCCTCAGGCTTTAGGTTAACAAATTAACTTCTCTGTTTGACTTTGGTGAGTCCTCTAAAAAATAACACCCACAATGTGGGAAGTCATCGTAACCCGCTGCATGAAGTTACTTGCTTGGCCTTAAATATTGCAACATAAAGTTGTTGAAATGATTTCATCATTAGATATGAGGAACCACAGAGGCCACTTCCTCGTAAAACAAAATATTCGTGATGTGCAACGTGATGCTTATTAAAGTTGCAGAGAGTTTAAGACCGTTGTATGCTATTGATATAAATAAAAAAAGAAAAGCACTCAGCCAGGTCAGCAAAAATGATCAAGGTCGTGTCCACCCACACATCTATCAATACTTCCTTGATATCATTATTGTGACAGGGCTAAAATCCACCACGCATCTCAGACTGATGATATCTGACTATCTAAGTGCAACGGAGAGTGGGCGCAGTCCTTGAGTTTAGTGCATTAAAGCAAATGGAAATCAATTTGAAAGTAATCTTTCCTCTAATTCTGTGCATGGATTCCTGTCTCCTCAGTCAAAGACTTGCCGCTGCCCCGGTTCGTGCTGGGGAAGAACGAGGCGGAGGCGAGGCACGCAGCGCTGTACACGGACACGGACGGTCTGTTCCCGGCCTCCGCTGCTGCCGTGATGCCCAGACCGCCTGGCTGGGTTATCCAAAACAAGAAAGGTCCCCCAGCATCCACTTCACTTCCTGTCCATGAGGTCGTCCAGCCCCTGGCGCCAAGCATAGAACCACAGGTTAGTAATCCTACTCTCCTCATATAGAAATGAACACTAATGGCGCATTTCCACTAAGCGTGCAGTGCCGGGCCCGTTTTTGGTTGCGTTTCCACTCGGCGTAGTTCCGGCTAGCAGGTACTTTTTCACAGTTTTCTGGCTCTCCAACATCGAGGTTCTTTCCGGGCCAACAACCGGGCTTCATTTCAAACCTTTATGTATGCAGATGAATCCCATTGAGATCGTTGATCTCTTTTTCAAGGGAGACCGGCTCAAGTAGTTCCACATGAAATATAAATAGAACAACAAAAGGACATCATACAGCATCATTTACATAACTATCCACATAAACAGGTACCAATAGCTTCCGATTGAGTAGCATCCAACCGAGCTTTAAAAACATTTAGTGGCACCAGATTGTTCAGTTCCATTTCATTTGCAGACTAAATGGAAACTGAACAATCTGGTGCCACTAAATGTTTTTAAAGCTCGGTTGGATGTAGTACACGTTTCTCAATGATGCCGAAGTAACAACATACTGATACCGGTTAGTAAGAACCATGAATTAATGCTTTGAGGAGTCTGCAGACAAAACACCTTTTTTAAAATGCGTGTTTTCTGAATGGAGATCAGCTAAGCTAACGCAGTATATGCTCCGACCGTCCACACTCACAACAACGGGCTACAGACATAAATAAAGCAGGGACTGTATTCTCCATGACACAGGCAGTCTGTGGTTTGGACTTGTTTAACTTTTGTCTAGTTTCTGAACAGATATGAGGAGCTGTGAGCTCTGAGTGCTAACAGCCAACGGCTGATGTTGGTTTTGTGGTTCGCATTGAGGATGACGTCACGGCTCTGCCTACACTGCGTTACTATAGTTACTACCCCAGCTACTAAACTGTAATGGAAGCGCAGCATAAAGTGAGCCTGGCGTAACGAGGCCTAACCAAACCGAGCGAGGCCCTGCAGTGGAAATGCGCCATAACTGGTGTACAAACAAACATGACTACTTAGTGTTTGATATCATCACGTGTCTTTGCTCTTTTGCTTGATTTAAAGATACTGTACATGTATACATGCAAAAACAATAAATGAAGGTATTAGTTTAGTTCGATTTTCTTTTTTAAATGATTCTTTATTTGGTGTGGCATAGTATTTGTATTGCATTTTGCTCAGTGAACAGTTCAAAGAACCAACAATAGCAAACAAACCAAGATACAATAAATGAGTAAATAAACAAACTCAAAAATAAATATAAAAACATAAAACAAGAATAAAACCGTACACATGGGGTGTTTCTCTGTGTTAAAGAAAACAGTTTAGTAGTTTTACCATATTTATTTAGATTTCCCCACCATTAATAACACATTGAACTTTACTTTTATCTCCTTTACATTTGATTTCCTCCCACAACTGAGTGCAGCAGTTACTAAAGATATGCTACCGGAACACTCTCCTGTTTCCTGTGTTGTTTCCTGTCCATCTTTGTGTCCGTAAATCTCAAAGGACTATCTTTTTCTTACAGTGTGTCGCCTCTCAGTAACGTAGACCTTATCTATTTGCATCTATTGTGAAATAGCTTAGAGCTTGAACATCCCTTCTCTGAGATGACGGATGATAAAAGCTTTGAAGCAGTCATTCTGGCTGTGGATGTTCGCGATGGAAATCTTATAGTATATGAAATAACATCTGAAAGTTAACACCCATAACATGTGAATAACTGTAGTGGTGACACTTCTGCACACTGAGCTTCTGCTTCCTCACTGCGTGTCAAATTAAGACTTTATAACGCTGCATGTCAGAAGCTGGTTCTCATTCAAGCTGTAGTTGCTTACTGAATGTATTTTTAATCTGCATACATATTTCATGTGTTTGATTGTGTGTGTTACCAGCCTGAGCCAACGTCCCCGGTGGTCTCCCCTCACCAGTCTCCCCCCACCTCCCCTCAATCGTGGAGGAAACACAAGCGCCAGGCCAGCGGAGGGAACGCAGACAGACAGCCGGTCGTTGCTCCAGCTGGAGCCGTGTGGACGCACTTCAGAGAAGCACAAGCAGCAGGTAACATCCGACCGTCGATATGATGGCATATTAATGTGTAGCTGCAACATGTAGTCAACTAGGGGATGGACAATCAGTGAATCGATTGTTTAGAAAAAATGCCTGCATTCTTCTGTGCCCGTCTCTACAGTGATCCAGCTTTTCTGTTTTATATAACTATCGACTGAATATCTTCGGCTATTAGACTGTTGATCAGACAAAACATCACATTTCAAGCCGTCACCTTGGACTCTAAGAAACGTAGATACCACATTTTCACTATTTCCTGATCAATCATCAGATGAACTGATACAGAAAAGAATCAAAAGTTAAAGACAGTGGAAAGAGGCGACGAGATGAAGGATAACTCTTCTGCAGAGTGTTTGAAAAGCTTTTCTGATGCTGATGTTGAAAAGCTTAAATATATAGTTTTAGATTAATAACACATACCAGCTATTATATTTTGGTTAGTCGTAGTAACTCCTTATGGACCACCGGTGATGAACATCGAGACAAGACCGTGCAGAAAAGCCAGTACAGAGCATATTAGTTGTGTTTGTATTACCTCCCGATGTTTGCAGCTTGTACATAAATGATGTTTGCTGAGAGTGGCAGTTACTTCAGTTAGTCATTAGGAGAACACAGAGGAACACCACATGCCCTGAGCAATGCTTTCATCAGCACAAAATGTGTTAAAGATACTCTGGTAATAAAGCTGGTATAAAAAGGATCCCTTAAGAGCGTGAAGTCTGAGTTGATTAGCCTCCAGTTGCAGCCCTAACCCTAACCCTCTCCTAATAGCACGTGTGTATCATGGAGATGTCACTGTATGTTTCCTCTGCTCCTCCACAGGTGCGGTGCCCGCTGAAGGGATGTGGCCGTCTCACTCGCCCCCTCCTCCGGGTCAGGAGAGTTGGGTCAGTTTCACAGCGGACACGCCGCCATCCAGCGCCATACCAGGAATGCATCCCTCATCAGCCCAGGTAGGGCAGTCCAACACGTCTATCACCATCTTAATAAAGAACTGATTTCCCTTTTGCAAATTGCAGTTATATTATGTGCAGCTCACTTTTCGTTGAGGTAGCTTGGCTTTAAATTCTTCAGTTGTTTAAAATGTTCAGGATTTATCTCTATAAAGCACACAATCTGCATTTGTCTTACCCAAGTCCACATACAAAGCATTTAACTACAGACTACTGATAATACATCAACTCATTACACAGAAAAGTGGGTCTGTGGTTACAAAGAAATCACAGACACATCTTGAGATTGTGAAAAGGACAATGGATTGATTCTGACAGGCTGTGTTAATCATTGCAGTCCTCATCACCCTCTTGTATCAAATGAAAAGGCATTACAAACATAAGATATCTTACTGACTGAAGTGGTGACTTAAACATATCAATGTTTTCCCTGCCTGCACTGCTAGACCTTAACTCTCGTGTGACATTGTTTAGGCCAAGTTGAAAACCAGCCCCTGTACCCAGTGTCTGATTTAAGACGGACGTCATGCTGATCTTTTGTTTCTTGAGTAATGTTATTGCATATTTCAAATATGAGATGATTCATGGAAACTAATGATAGGCTTTCTGACGGTCCTACTGTTCCACATTCCTTGAAGAACAGGACTTTTTTGGAAGAGTAACATTACAATATTATGATATGCCACATGTAATCAAGTCATGGGCGTCAGTGTAAACAGCCCAAACTATGGCTAGAAAAATGCATACTGTACACTAGGGCTGTGCAATTAATCATATTTTAATCTCGATTACGATTTTGGCTTGCAACGATTACGAAAACAACGTAATGGAAATAAAAAGATTATTTTTATTTAAAAAAAAAAAAAAAAAAATGTTGATGGGTTTTTCAGTTGAATTATACTTAAAGTTCAGGGTAATCAACTGTTAAAAACATACTGTTACATTTAGTTGTTGTTGCAATAAATGGATGTTTTCAAAGTAAATGGATAATCGTTTTTAATAATCAATTATTGACCAAAAATAATCGTGATTATGATTTTTGCCATAATCGCACAGCCCTACACATAGGACATGGTTTATTCTGAACTTTACCTTCAGTGCTGGTTTAATATATCCATGTCTATTAAACCAGTGCTGTTATCTCAAATGTTTCTGTAAATGTCCCATTTGTTCCCCAAAGGAAAGCACAACGATACGAACGGTGGCCTCAGGAGCAACAGCCAATGAGATGCAGCGACAGACGAGCGGCTACGATGATCCGTGGAAGATCACGGACGAGCAGAGACAGTATTATATAAACCAGTTTAAAAACCATCCAGCCAGATCTAAACGGCTTTATACCTGGTAGGATTATGCAGAAAAAAAACACAATAAAGCTAACGTTTAAGGATAATTGTTTAACCATCAGTTTCTTTGGGTTTTAGGTTCGTCTGCAAAAGAGTTCTTTACCAAATCAAAACTACCGATTTTAGAGTTGTCACATATTTGGTGAGTGAACCCTTTTATCCACAAACACTATGATTGTCTGTGCTGAATGTATACAGTTTATAGGACTGCAGACTCACCTACGTCTAATGTGTGCTTTGAAGGGAGCTGTCAGACTTCGATAAAGACGGGGCGCTGACCCTGGATGAATTCTGTGCCGCCTTTCACCTGGTCGTGGCCAGGAAAAATGGATATGACCTCCCTGAGAAGCTGCCTGAGAGCCTGATGCCAAAGCTGATTGACCTGGATGACTCAGCAGGTCTGCAAGCCTCCCCCCCCCTCCCTTCCTCTCACTCTGACTCTCTGTCTGTGTTCCTACCTCCCCTAATGTCCCAACCTCAGGCCTCATAAAGCCTGTGAGGTTACAGCACTGCAGTAGTAGTAAAATCTATACATTTACTCGGGTGATGAAGTACTTTCTATAATGGAGCTGCTGTAGGTTTCTGCTGCCCTTTCAACGTTATATCCTGTACAGCAAAGACAGACTCAATGAGTTGGTAAATTAGACAATTGTTTTCTGTATTTAAGGGACACACTATGAAAAAGCACTGGTCTTATTTTTAAAATATATATAATATCCCCTAGGGCTGCTCGATTATGGCAAAAATCATAATCTCGATTATTTGGGTCAATAATTGATATCACGATTATTAAAAACGATTATCCATTTACTTTGAAAACATCCATTTTTTGAAAAACTAATGTTGAACAGTATGTTTTTAACAGTTGATTACCCTGAACTTTAAGTATAATTCAACTGAAAAACCAATTAAAAATAAATATAAATAAATAATCGTTTTATTTCGATTAGGTTGTTTTCATAATCGTTGCAAGCCAACATCGTAATTGCGATTAAAATAGGATTAATTGAGCAGCCCTAAGATCCCCTTAAGAGAAGTTGCATTAATGAACTGCTTACAGGGATTTGATATAATTTTGATTTCATATTAAGCATTTTCCCTTGTCTGTCTTTCATTTTTTAAATTACATTTTAGATTTACAAAAGGAAAACTGAGTATTTCTGTCCTTCAAAAATAAAAATTAATTTTTAAAGAGCAACAACTAGCAAGAAAAGTATTGACAACTTTCTCAAACAACAAATTAAGAGATGATTTATTGCCTTCTGTTTGCCCCCTGGACCCCTAATATTTTAGTTGTGGAATAACATGGCTGACCTGTGTCTAATGTTCTGTGTCCAGAGGTCCCGGACCAGGCGGCGGACGTCGGGTACTCGGGCTCCCCGGTGGAGGTCCCCCCCAACAAGTCTCCCTCCATGCCTTCACTCAACCAGGCCTGGCCCGAGATGAACCAGAACAGCGAGGTTCACAACACAAACATTTCTTATGGCTCCATGTTCGTTTGCTTTGCTGTGTTGCATTTGATTCATCATGATTAATTGCTGAGGGGTAAATGGGTGCTTTTTCTTTATCCATCCATCATGATTTGACTGCTACTTCATCCTCTTCATCATCAAACATAATTACTGATAATTTAGCACCTCTTCTCTCACTTCCTGTGCTGTTCTGTGTGGAAGTCTGTTGTTCCCACCGCGCCCGCCGATGATGTACACATCGATGGCCGATGATGTCACACGACGGACGCGGCTCGGGCTGATGATGTAAATGTGTGATGTCACTGCACTGGCTGACATGTTTTTTCTCACTGTCTGTCTGTCTCCTGCAGCAGTGGGAGACGTTTAGCGAGCGCTCCTCCAGCTCACAAACTCTGACCCAATTTGACTCTAACATTGCACCAGCTGACCCTGTAAGTCAATCACTTAGTCTGCATGGTTTCACCATTAATGACAGACATTACCCTCTCTGGATCTCCATGAGCTCTCTTTCTCTGTCTCTGTCTCTGTCTGCCTGTCTCTCACTCTCTCTGTGTCTCTGTCTGTCTCTCTGTCTGTCTCTCTCTGTCTTGTCGCTCTCTGTCTCTCTCTCTCTCTCTCTCTCTCTCTCTCCTCTCTCTCTCCTCTCTCTCTCTCTCTCTCTCTCTCTCTCTCTCTCTCTCTCCTCTCTGTCTCTCTCTCCTCTCTCCTCTCTCTCTCTCCTTCTCTCTCTCTCTCTCTCTCTCTCTCTCTCTCTCTCTGCATGGTGTTTTTTCAAAGTTCAGCAGCAGCCAGTGTGTGTGTTGTGACTTGGCTGGCTTAGCTTCTATTGGACATCACTTGTTTTCTACAGTGACCCCACCAATCACTATTGCATTTGCAGTTTTTTCCATATATGGTCCAATGCTTGTAAGTACTTTTGTTTGGTGCTGTGTAATTTACTGTGGAAGTTTCCAAGTCCTTTTTTGCCCCGAAAGCAGAATTTCCTCACGAATAGCTCTGCACTATAAATCAGGCGAAAAAACTGCAGTATTGACGACCACTATTTTTCCCCTTTAGCAAGAGTCTGCATCTTTTTTAGAGTGCTTTTGGGTACCTTGAAAGTCGGGCAGAGATCCCCAGCAAATAAAATAACTGAGCAGTACCTGAACGAGGATGTCAAGTCCCCCTTAAATCTTTGGAATGGCAACAAATTAAGAGTTCAGTACCTGCACCTCGAGTACAGTTTATGTACAAAGTAAAGCTTACTTTTTTACGTATGTTGAAAGACTCTGATACTGCAATCATTATTCCAATTACCAAACTCACTTTAATACTTATGAAATGAGCTTTTCAAATACAAAGATCCAAGTGGCAGAAGGGAGGAAGCCTGACAAAGTAATTGGTGTTCCGATTACAAACTGTATCCTTCTTTAAACGTGTCTCTCCCTTCAGAAGTCTGTCTGTCTGACCTCCTGTAACTTTGATCTGTTCTTCAGGACACGGCCATCGTCCACCCGGTCCCCCTCCGGATGCACCCCAGTAAGATTCACATGCAGGAGATGGAGCTGAAGAGGACCGGCAGCGGTTTGAGTGAGACAGCTGCTGCCCTCAGACTGACGTTCCATTACAGTAGTGCAACATTGCCTTAAAAACTACACTCATTTATCCACAGTACAAAGCCATATACCATTTTTTCTTTATACAAATCTCATACTTTCTGAGGTTTTTAATTGCAAATGTATGACTTACTAATCTTAAACAATAATATAGGTTTTTTTCTTCTTCTGTAAATGAGTGTGTTTTTTTCTCGAATACGGCAACTGTGATCTCTTTCTTGTAAAATGACAGCATTCATCTTTGAGTTTAAAAAAAAATAACTACCCTACTGCCCGGCTTTTATTACAATACAATGCCTCAAATACTCCATAGCATGCAGAAGCCAGTTTTATTATAAAACAAGAATAGCATGCAGAAGAACTTGGAATCATCTGAGTGTGAGCTAAAGCTTATATGCAACACTAGAACATGTTTTGAGAAACATACAGATTTGAATGGCTTCCTCAGGATTTGTGTCATAACATCTTGATGATGCGTTTAGTAGGAGTACATCAGGGGTCTGCAACCCTCAATTGGCACGCGGCACCGTAACCAGTGGCACACTAGGAATAAGTGGAATAAGTGTGCAAAATATTTACATTGTATTTTCGGATCCTGAACGAGGCCGCCGTCAGAGCGCGTCTCCCCGTTACCTGCCGAAGGAAGCCATGCACGCAGCGCAGCCCCGCTCTCTTTATCTCTAGGCGACTTTCTGCCGCTTTCCTCCGTGGTGCTGATCGTTTCACCACGGAGGAAAACACTTCACTAACTGCAGTTCCCATAAGGAGCTGTACAAATGCCGCAGTTTTTGCGTGGCTGTGTCTTTAGTTGAAAGCCCAGTGGCGATCTGCTCATCTCTCAATAACAATAATATGCTACATAGGGACAGACTGGTCATCGGTGTGTTCTGGAGAATCACAGAACGGACGGTCGTCCTTATTATTATGCCGGTTAAACCAATTATTTAAATGTGACGGGTGAAAGGGTCCACACACTGCTTCCCTTTTTGACAGTTCACGAGTGTCGGGCTCTTCCCGACTTTGCCGACCCCTACGGTGTGAATCAGGTAGTAAGAAACCAAGAAGCTTGCTGTTTGTTTTGAGTAAACAGTACTTGGCGTCATTAAACATACAGTGGAAATATTCCGTGGTCATGTTTCCGAAGCTGTTCCTGAAGATATTTAGTGATAACATGAGATGGTCTTCACCCCGTAGAGCTAACTCAACATTTGTTTTATCTTAAACCCTCAGACCACAACCACCCGACCAGTCCGCTGCTGTCTCAACCTCCAGAGCTGTCCGAGGAAGCCAGTCTATCGACATCCATGTTTGTAGCCGCCAACGCTGTCGGTGAGTAAAGGACGGGCTGCTGTGCTGGGAGATGTGGAAAAATAACCAATTGGTCGTTTTGTGGCAAAAAATACAAATCAATGCAACATTTGCTTTTTGCCCACATTCTTCCTTGTCAAAACCTGGTGCCTACATTACCCACAATGCAAACTGCACTACAGACCATTCAGCCTGACATGCTTTTGCATTATATCCAAGTCATCAATCACATTGAGGTTGTAACTAACTGGAATAAAATGTCTTCACATGCTGATGTTTTGATGTCTTTTTAAAGGTGATGGCTACAGCAGTTCAGACTCCTACACCTCGGACCAGGAGCCAATCACAAGACAAAGGTCAGTATTGATTTATTGACATGTCTTTGTGTCGTGTATCCAAGCATCTGCTCCTGTTATTATTGTTCCAATCTGCTCTGATCAATCCCATTGTAAACAGATTGGGGAGAATTTATCATATCTTGGCCCGATAAATATTCCTGTTGTCATCTGCAATATACTAATATATATAAATAGTTATAACCCTATAAACCATATTTAATTTAGTCTTAATTTACATTATTTAACGTCATATTCTATTGACATGTATAAAGACTTTTTTGCACTACTTTTTATTTTGTATATGATTATATACGTTGCATTGTTGGAGCTCAGGTCAGAAGAATGTCATTGCCATTCCTACACTGCAGCTCTGTGCATATGACAATAAAACCTTTTAATTAAAGAAACATATTTGTGTCCAGGTTCTTTGTCGGGGACGTCTCCAGAAACTCTGAAGGTGGTAGCCCCACCCTCCGCCGCCCCCCCCGCCCGCACCCCTCTAACTCTCGCTCCTCGTCTTCTCGACATGAATCGCACCTTCGCCGCCGTAACCGCTGCAGGACAACCGCATCTTTAGCCATAACTTACCCGCCCGCGTGTGCCTCCGAGACCCCTCCCCACACAGGTGAGGGGGACAGAAACACTCAATGATGCAAATTCACAAACCCATCTCTTTGCATCGGTCTCCCTTGTAAAACTAATTCCATCACTCTGAGTTTCAACATTACCATCCCTTCAGTCACATGCTTTTATCACACGGCAATACTTATGTTGATGTGTAATGTTTTTATATTCTTAACGCTATGATGTTTGTATTTAGTTTGTCATTTCTTGTGATTTGGGGCTATAATACATTTTGATTTGATTTGATTTGACAGAAAAACATCACCCAACCTTTCGCATTATCAAAATCAATTAAAAAAAGATGATATAAATTGTTTTGTGATCGGTCTACTTATACTATGTACCCTGTAACTCGACTGCATAGGGTGCAGTTTATTGCATTTTACTTGAAAGAAAAAACTCCTGTATCAAGTGTGATTTTACTCATGAAGGCCTTCACCCCTCCCCTCCCTCTTTTCAGTCGTCAGCACCACACACCGGGCATCGTTCGGAGGCTGAGGTTGTTCCAGGCGGCCCTGCGGCGCTCACCGCCTCCACCTCCCCCCAACAGATTCCCCAGCAGCCCAATTTCGCCGACTTCAGTCAGTTTCAGGCCTTCGCTGCGACTGACCAGCCTTCCAGCCTGCCGGAGGACGATGTCCACAGTGAGCCAGGACAGGTATGTGTGTGTGTGAGTGTGTCCACCCCTTATTAAACCCTAAAGTGAAATTGACATCTGGTGTTTTATTGAAAATTACATTCAGAGTTTCACAACAATGTACATACAAATTGCATTAACAACAAACTAGTTGGGGTATAGTTGTCTTAAGAAGAAAATACATTTGATGAATGTCCAAAATGATAACTCTTTTTTAACTTCTCTGAGTATATCTTTTTAATTACATTGTGACTGTTATTTTTGAAAAATTAGACGCATCATTTTAAAGTTGACACCCATAGTGTTTCCCATTGTCTGTGTTCGTTTCAGAGTGTACCATCTGATGTTTTTCTGTCTACAGGTGGAGAAGCCTTCAGAGGGCGCCGGCCCTTTAAGAACCGTGAAGAGTGACGGCCAAGTAGATGAGAGAGTCCCAGCCACTGTCAGCTCTGTAAGTCAACCTATTCTTCTATTAAATATGAACTGAATATATTATCAACGACTTACAACAATTATCAATCATTAAATATCATTAAACCGAAGATATTCAATATACCATTTACTTTTGTTTCCCCGTCAGGCCAAATGTTCCGGGTCTGGTCCGTTAGGCCCGCCTCCCAAACCTGTGCGCCGGAGGTTGAAATCTGAAGACGAGCTGCGACCGGAGGACGAGGCACCCGGTCCGCAGAAATCGAGCATCATCGCTGCCGTCCTGGCCACTCAGCCCTCCATCCCGAGGTAGGACATTCAGTCAGTCTGTGAACAAGAGCTTTGGAAGGACTTGGTAAACGTAAGTTAAGGTTAGCATTTTCAAAAGGGGGGTTCGTTTACCATGAAACACTTGAAATAACTAAAGCACATGTGTCAAACTCGAGGCCCGGGGGCCAAATCAGGCCCTTGGTGGATTTAATTTCGGCCCGCAGGATAATTTCTAATTACTATTAGATCTATTAGATATTCATGTTCTATTATCTTTGTGTTTTTAAATGCCATTTTATAATATTAATGTCTTTCATTTTTTCAATTCACTTTGAATTGCCTTGTGTTGAAAGGTGCTATATAAATAAACTTGCCTAAGTTGTTTTTCTTGTTGTCTTTTTAATCCAAAAGAATGTGTATTTGTGATTTCAGGTCAGTTGGAAAAGACAAAAAGTCGATTCAAGCTTCTATCAGAAGAAACAAGGAGACGAACACAGTGTTGGCACGACTTAACAGTGAACTGCAGCAACAGCTGAAGGTACGCACAATCATAATAAATAACAATATGACTCTTTCAGGCTGGAAGAAAAATCACTCCTAACTTCCTCTCATTCTCCAGGACCTGCTTGAAGAGAGGATATCCCTGGAAGTGCAGCTGGAGCAGCTCAGACCGTTCTCTCATCTTTAACCAACGTGAGGAGGAAAACTCTGCTGTAGTTCATCTGAAGCGAGGCTGTGCCCCTCGGTGTGACTCCCCCCCCCCCCCCCCCCCCCCCTTCTCCTCCTCTTCCTCCTCCCACCATCTCAGCTTTCCCTGGAGGCTCCGGCCGGCTGCAGGGTGCTCCGTTAAATCTCCTACGCTCCATCACACACACATTAATCATAAACCAGAAGCAACTGAGAGCACAGATCCACCAACAGGCGGAGGAGACAGGAGCGTCGGGGGGGGGGGGGGCGGAGATTTACACAAACTGGCACTTTTCAATTTTTCTCAAAAGAGAGTGAGGACGACTGAGACATGAGTGGCGGACAAAACTGCGAGTGCCGTCTGAAGACAAAACTGCTGGTGTCTGATCACTTTGTGAATGACTGAAGAAGAAAGGTGTGTGTGTCTGTCTGTGTGTGGCTGTGTTCCTGTTTAGTGATTACTTGAAGCTAGCACCAATGTGTTTATTCTGTCTTGGGGTACGGACTCTACCACACCAAACTCCTTTTAAAATCAGGCACATTTTAAAGAGCAGTGTCGTATTTTTGAGTAATACTTCTTCACTATTTTTTTTGTTAGAGAAGATCCATATCATTTAAATGGAGTCTGTGATTAGCTTAGCTTAGCAAAGGCTAGCTTTGAGGCTTTCAAAACATCTACACCAGGAGTTTGGTGAGGTCTGTCTCCATTAAAACATACTGTGCTTCTTCTGAACAGGACTTTGTGTGTATGTGTGTATGTGTGTATGTGTGTATGTGTGTGTGTGTGTGTGTGTGTGTGTGTGTGTGTGTGTGTGTGTGTGTGGCCTTACACGGCTAAATCATTATGGTGAAGGCTTTTTTTGTTTTAGTTTGACGCATCCTGTGACATTAATTCAGTCCCTCCCTCTTCTTACTGCCCCCTTGAAGTGTGTGTGGGTGTCACATGTTACAGTGTTGGGTTTGATGTGACTGAATGGTTTCAACTTTATGCCAAATGACTGAACTCTGCTCTCTTGCCTCTGTCTGGGCTGTGTTTTTAAAAACAGAAATGCAACCATCTTTCCTTCAGGTTTCTCTTGTGTGTAAACATCTCAGCTTTCTTTTTTAAACATGTCCGTTGCTTTTTACCGTCTTTTTCTTTCACATGGATGGGAAACCAGTTCAACAGATATTCACTCGAACGGTTTGAAGATGGTCCAGCTGCTTGACTGCAGGGTGCTAAATGTATGAATAATTGTTCTTGTGATCAAACACGCATGCACAGATCTAGAGTTACAGATTTAAAAACTCAGCGGTTTTCTAATCGGGCAGGCGGCACTATGCAAGTACGGGCGATACATCCTCACAACTATACTTAGCTGTTTGTACTATGATAGTAGCAACTGTGTGAGCAGTACACTCTGGTTTTTGTATCGTAGATCTTCCAGAACACCATTTACTGTACGTTTGTGATTCAATCGGCCTTTTTTCTTTCCCTCTGGAGCGTCCCCTCTCCCCCGGCTCCACAGGGAAGTCCAGATCAGTGTTTTATCAGGGCACTTTCACCCTACATGTGCGAGATGTGACCATGGCTGGGTGTAGACGAAGCTTACTACAGACGGAGACCAGTCGACAGAAAAGGAGACCTGAATGACCCAACTGCACTTTGAACCTAAACCTCCTTATTTGTATTTTTACTTGTTACATCCCTCTTCCGGCTTTCTTTTAACTCTTGCATGTTGTCCTTCATTCGTATTTAAAAGAAGAAGAAGAATGAACCACTCATTTGATTTCTTCACCTTGGAAACTGTAAGGGTTTTTGTGCAAGTACCCTAAAGGTCTTGTTGGGTTAATTATTTTTTATAAGTGTTCTGTCCCCGGAGCTTCCTGTGTGTCTGAAGAATCTGTTCTTTCAAAGCCTTACTCCCCGACTGGCGTTCAGGTTTCCTCTGTGGCTGACTGACCTCTCCTCCTTGTCCTATCAAGGCTCGCCTTCTTTTTTCTGCTGTTGAGGACGATGATGTTCTTGGTGTGTGCGTGTGTGTGTGTTATAGTTTCCAGACCTGGAACTAATACCATTTGAAACCCTATTAAAATGCAGGGTTGATTTATGTTTGCTAGCACAACAGCTAACATCCTTTAAACCCCCAAAGGCAATCCAGACAGGCAGAAGCAATCACCTCTTGAGTCTTTAATGGGATTTTGAATTCTATTTGCTCCCAGATCTGTGTTGTATATTGTATATGATACACACTTTTGGACTCATATGTACATTTGCATTAATTGCTGACTAACAGCGAAAGAATATTCTATTTAATTCCTTCTCTCTTGGCTGTGGGATCCTAGATGTTTAACTGCATGGATGTACTGTATCTCTGCAGAGTCAACTAGCAGCTGTGTGATTTTTACACACAAATAAAAACGGCACAATATTTTAAATGCTGCTCTCCTTTGTTGTTTGGCTTTAATGAGAAAGGTAGGGTAGGTAATTCACTTCAGAAACACTGTTATATTCCATGGAATGCTCGTAACATCCCGATAGCAATGAATACATTAAATGCTTTGACAATAAATCCATAAAAACATGTCGTCTGTGGAAGCCGTGTCGCTGTAAAAAGCACGACCAATCATCTGAGCCGGTCCGGCTAAAGTAACTGGATGGCCTACCTGCCTGTCAGCCTTCCATCGGGGCACAAACTTATCTCGTGCCCTCATTGGTCATGTGCGCGTTCGTGTGTGTTGGAGGAGGGGCTCTGTAAGGAAGTGGCAGATTTTTTTCCGGCTGCGTACTTTCAAATTCTAGCGCACTCGAGCTGGTTTCTCCATTCTTTACCTACCCCACCTTTAAGGTATGATATGAATACACACCTTTTGCCAAAATGAGAACTTTTTTAGGTTATTTTACACTTTAAAATTAACTCCATGCAATTTTGTCTTTTGCACTTATTGAAAGGTCACAGGAAGTAAAAAAAATAAAAGCAGTTTTGAGTTAATTTCTTGACTTTTCCCTTAAAAGTTGGTTGTTGTTTCAATCATGGATATGTAATATTATGTAAAGGTGCATTGGAGGAAATCCAGAAATAATCATTTGTTCTAAAAAAAAAAGTCATTTCATTTTGTAAGCCTGTTTGGTTTGAATGTTTTTATGGAAAACCTTTCATATTTCCAGAAGCAATTACTATTAAACCTACTATCTATATGATATAAAATAACAGAATAAATCCTTTTGAAATTGCTTGAATTTAAACCAAACCAGATTAGGGAAGAACTCAATTCTGCAGTGAAAAAAAGCAAACTATGGATGCAAGGACAGAGAAGTACGCGTTAGCAAATCGTTGATTAAAACTTGACTCTTCAACAAGTTCTAGAGAAATCTCAGGATAATCAGAGCAAACAGGATTTACCTGAGATCATTTTGGAGTGGCGTCACACAAAGGTCTGGTGAGAGATATTTGTTTTTTAAGAACCATATCAAATCCATAATGCATAAGAAAGTGGAAAACGTCTTGCTTTGAAAAGTCTCAGCATGTGTTTGTTCCCCTGTTTCCGTGCACCAACTTTAAGGTATTTATAAGCTAGAAGAAGTTTGATAAGAAGTTATATTGTTGACGTTTTCCATGTCAGCAATTGCAGACCTTCACCACTTTAGCAAGATGGATGCATTTTGGTTCTATTAATGAGAAAATCTCTGTTTGACAAAGGGTGTCAAGCTGTCCAAAGAAACACAACAACACTGATTGGGTTTGAGCAGGTTTATTACATCTCTATTGTATCCTTCCTTGCGGGGCTGTTGTACAGAGGAACTTAAAGCAATCACGAACACAAACTCTAATCAGTGAGTTTAGCTCCAGAGAATGAACCACTTCCACCAACTCCGACAGCAGCTGTCAGAGATCTGTAGGACGGTGCATCGGGTAAATAAAGTCACTGACACAACTTGAAGTAACTCACTCTAAACTTACTTAACATCTTCTACAAATATTAGCAACAAACCAATCCTTGTTTTACTGAAATGTGATTGGAGGAAATATCAGTTAATTCATCTTTATATATAAGAAAAGCTGAGTGCAGATTTCTTTAAACTTAAACTCAAGCAGAAAAAGGCCATTTTTTGCAAAGCCAAGCTCACATGATATACAGCCTTTTGTTATCTACATCTACTGAATATCTTCTCTGACAGCAGGACAAAGAGCTCTAAGGGTACAACATACATCTCCGAGGTTAAACTGAGTCGTTGGCTAAAGCAGGACTTAGAGAGGATTTACAACAGAGTCAGTGCGGTGGATTCAGGTTTATTTCCCAGGTGTGTTTATCTGCGGGGTTTCTGGTGATGAGTCCAGAACATTCTCCTGTCAGCAGACAGCGCAGGTTTGGGACTTTATTTGACCATACTGTTGAAAAACAAAGAGAAGGATATTAGAGATCGCCTGTGACTCTTTTTGAATGACATGCTGTTCATTAATTCATTCATTCCCATGCTGAATAAAGTCAGAGAGTAATCAGGAATTGAGGACAAGAACTAAATATATTTTTTGTCACAAACCCTCAAAGTACCCTGTAGCGAGTAAAACTCTAACACAGAAAATACGTGTCTATGCTGCTCCAGAACGCCTCGTTGGAGATTTCTCTTTTTCAATTTTTTTCTTCCGGGAACCAAGTGACGTAACGACGACCCCTCCGTTGATTGGTCCAAATTGACCAATCCGCAGACTTCCTCACACACACACACACACACACTCAATCTTTTCTCAGACGGCGGGACGCGTCGAGGCTGTGAGTCGGTGTGTGAGCACACACACAAACTCCCAGCCAGGCTGTGGGTGTGTGTGTGTGTGTGTGTGTGTTTCGGGCTGTGTCTCGCTGTCTCGCAGACTGCCACTCGGCTCATAGGGAGGGAGGGGATACACATACTATACAGAGATGCTGTGAGAAACCAATGTGAGTTTGGAAAATTGCACAATATAAATCTATTTTAGTAGACCTCAACAATGGAATTATGATCAGTAGAGATGGCCATGACATGGGACCTTTAAGATAATTAGCTGAAAGAGATAACAAGATTTTCATCAAAAACAATTAAATCCAAAGTGTCAAATAATTTAATTAGGTAAAGATAGCAGGGAGAACTAGTATGAGTTAGATATTGTGAGTTAAAAAGAGAAAGTCTATCAGAATGGAAAAACTATAGTTATTTAAATTTGTAATAAAGCACTTAAGTGCAGTTTAGTAACTCTGTGGTCGTTTCCATTATGTAGGACATTTGAAATTCTAGCCGCTCTACAAACGATATGGTCGGTAACCTTGGGCGTATGTGGCAGTGCAAT
Source organism: Harpagifer antarcticus (assembly GCA_902827135.1). Lineage (NCBI taxonomy): Eukaryota > Metazoa > Chordata > Actinopteri > Perciformes > Harpagiferidae > Harpagifer > Harpagifer antarcticus. The sequence continues at coordinate 454,963 of CADEHL010001421.1, forward strand.
GAACAAGAACATGAACACGGAAACACACATGCTTAAAGAAATGTCGTTTTTGGATATTATACACTACATGTGCTGGACACTCACACGCTGCTCTCCCTGTAGCGGTCCAGAGCCTCCTGGGCCACGACCTCGGAGAACTTGGGGTCGCTCCAGGGAATGTCCCCCGGCACGCTGACGTTCATGGCCGGAGCGTCGAAGAGCTGCACGGACACGCTCGTTTCTGCCGGCTTCTGCTCCTCACCGGGCTTCTCTTTAGCGTCACTGCCAGTCACCTGCAGGGAAAGGTAAGAGGATCAAATCCACTGGGTGAAATAAGGACAGCAATGAATCGATAAAGAAGTGTTCGCAGTGGAAAGGTATTGAAGTAGAAATGGTTATAATGAGATAGAGAGCCTTTGCAGACCATTTACATGCAAACATTTTCTGTAGCAGCGTTTTAGAAATGTCATATTGTTGATTGAGGAGAGACTTCATCACACATATGGAGTTTTGCCACAGGTGTACGTACCGTCTGAACCTGGAAGACGTCTGTGATGTTGGCCAGAGAGGACACCCAGCCGAACTCTCTGTTGAGCATGTCGAGGACGGAGGAGGTGTTGAGCATCTTCTCCTCGAACCTCTTCAGGAGGAGGTTGTACTGCTGAGTGAACCGCTCGGCCAGGGCCAGCGCCTCCTCCAGCTCCGCCTTCAGAGGGCCTTCCAGAGGCTTCCTCCCGGAGCAGTCTGCGGGGGAAACATCAAGACGCACGAGTAAGGTTAGAAAAAACACTTATCTGATTGCACCGGGATAATAAGGCCATTTACTTTTAATAAGTGCAGGGTGTTTGGCAATTCAGTCCAAGACTATGGCCTATCTGACCAAAGACCTTTACTGTGGTGTATTTGATCACTTATTTTGGGCTTAACACTTCATTATATCTCAAAAGACTGACAGATGAAAGATGAAATGCTATATCTCACCCATCTGCTGGATTTCTTTGCACTTCTGACACTCTTCTCTGAACTTGATGCAGCCGGCTGAGTTGCGGCGGATCTCCCTGCAGGTCATCGAGCCATCGCCAAAAGGTTTTGTGATGACCACGTCCTCGTTCAGGCTGCCGTCTGCAACAAGACACAAAAGCACAGTTTAAAAAAATGTTTCATCACAATCAAATGTTCGTTTGAAGTACATGTATGATTGAAAACTAAGTGAAAAACCCTGCAAAATCCACTTTCAATATCCAACTTGATATTATATTTTCGCATTATTTCCCATGATATGATATATCCAGTTTGTATACCCAATAATTGCATTTGCATTTCACTGCTTAATGTGTTCATTTTGACCTGGGTTTTATAGATGATAGAGTAAATGCTATGAACAGACCTAACCTAAGACGACTGATCTGACTGAGGGCTTCTACAGTTCTGATGTATTCATGTCAGAGCTGTACCTTCACTGGGAGCTGTGTCTGAGTCCATGTCCACCATGGAGCCCATAGAGCTGAAGATGTTTCTGCTCATGCCCATCATCGGGGAGAACAAATCCTGGAAGCCGTGGAACGGATCTCTGAAGAGCGAGCGAATGCTTCTGCTCCGACGAGTGAACGGTCCCAGGAAATCAGAGAAAAAGAACGATGGAGGGTTGAAGTGCAGATGGTCAGCCACCTGAGAAACAACAACAACAACAACAACAACAACGCAGAGACACCGCCCGTTAATGCCTTTGATTCAAGATCCATTATCAGTGTTGGGAAAATACTGAATGTACTCTTCCAATACCAGAGTCCACATGATAACAAAGGTATCCCAACTGTAGCTGTGTACATGACAGGATGTGTGATTACCTAGAAGAGCATCAGGACTGTTTGAGGCAGATGATAGCTATGTGATTAACATGATGATTCAGCCTCTATGGAGACAGACATATGACAAGCATGCTCATTTCTGACGTGGAGCTAATCTGAAGTAAACATTGAATACTGTTTTCTATTCCTCCATCTTGTGACTGTGTAACTCCCTCTCTTAGATATCAGCATGTGAAGGACATTGTTCAGGAACTAGTTGATGCTCTGTATGTGATGACTACTTCCTTTCTGGAGAGGATCAGAAATACATGGATCCTGAGATTGAAGATCAAACTGGTGACGAGTGATCTTTTTCTAACAATCATCTAACAATTCGCTTCACAATTCTACTGTTTGAGCTTTTATATACATCTCTGTGTCCAGTGTTTATATCCGTCTTACCTTCATGCTGTTTGAAAAGATGCTGTTGACACCGTGGGCCATCTCGGAGTATTTCTCCTCCAGGTTGGTGAACTCTTGGCTCTGCCGCTGCCCCTCCTGCTGCAGCACATCCATGTTCTCCCCGTTGATCCAGATGGAGAAGGGGGATGTTCTGTTCAGCACCCCCTCCAGCTGCAAGCAAAGAGTTATTCTTTATATGTAATATCTAGTAGTAGGAGTAGTAGTAGTAGTAGTAGTAGTAGTAGTAGTAGTAGTAGAACCTTTATTTATCCAGGAAAATCAATTAAGAACAAATTGTTATTTACAATGATGACCTGACAGGAGGCAAAGGCTTCCTGAGGGGATGGGGTTTGGGAGGAAAACAAATAAAAAGACAGACTCCGGGCACTACAGAACCCAGGAGACAACACAAACACATAGAGCAAAGATGACAGACATAGCAGTTAAACATATAAAAATGCTAAAACAATATTGCTGTGGTTCAATCAGTCATTAAAATCAGCATCAGGCAAAGCAGCTACATGTGTGCACCAGGGTGTCAATAATAGTGACATTGAAGGTGCGGGGGGAGACAAAGGTCTTTTGAATGACATTTCTATCTGCTGCTGAAAATTGAAAGGCGGAGCGGCCAAAGGATGTATGGGCTTTGGGGATCTTTAACAGGATGCTTGTAGCTGACCGGGTGTTGTGCGTCGGGGGTGTGTGGAGTTGCAGTAATTGTGTGAGGTAGAAGGGGGTGAGGCCTAGGAGTGTTTTGTAAACAAACATCAGCCAGTGGATGTTGCGCCTGGTCTCAAGAGAGGGCCAGTTAGCCAGAGAGTACAGGTCACAGTGGTGTGTCCTGTAGGGGGCATTGGTGGCGAAGCGGATGGCAGAGTGATACAGAACGTCTAAATGATCGTGAGCTCCTTTACACGCCGAGCGGGTAAAGGATAAACAACAGGATATTATCTGTATAAAAGATGTATTTGTTAAGCTTATCAGGAGAGAGAGAGGGGTTGGGTTAGAGATTTTTTTGGGAGGTTTCTGCTCCTGATACCAATATATGCCAAGACAAAATGGCATTACAGTCACTTCCTATAATGAACCAGCAATAGGGATTCATTCTCCAAGCAGAGTTTACGCAATTAAACTCCATTATGTCCTTAAATAATGGCCTATAATCAAAGCTCTGTACATCTTATCTTATCTTGTTCTTACAAATGCTCAACTTTTACTGTGATATCCTGTTTCAATAGTTACTTTATCACACTTTATTTTTGCTGTATTATTATTTTAATTTGAATTCTGTGTTATCTTTATTTTGACCTTGTCTGAATCCTGTTTTTCATTCTGAGCCTGTTGCTGCCATCAACGCCTGAATTTCCCCAAGGGGATAAATAAAGTTCCACCTTATCTTATCTCTTAGTATGAGTACATGTATTTGTAATGTTCTGGTCCTACCTGGCGCCCCACCAGTCCAGACCCACTGCTGCAGGTACGAGAGTAGTATTTGACGCAGGTGTTCTTCAGGCAGGGCTTGCACTCCTCCCACAGAGCCCTCATGGTGTCGTTACAGACCTCCTCCTCCTGCTCCAGCTTGGCCTCCATTTCCTGAGCCGAGCGCATCGCCTCCTGAGGGCAGACAGAAACACACATTTAAAGGTCACCTATTATGCAAAACCCACTTCTACATAACCACGTGTCTCCTCTGTGGAAAGACATTCTGAAAGTTTCAGGAACAAAGATTCTCTCTCTTTTTGTCCTGACCCATTTCTATAAAAACCTGTCTGAAAATGAGCTGATCAGATTTTGGCCACTTTATGATGTCATAACAATGTTTTGGCTTGTGTAACCATTAGCCAATCAGCAACCAAGGTAACCCCCCCCCCCCCACCTTATCACCTGAATCTCCTCCTAGAGCTCCATTGAGTTCTTTGTAACCAAATTTCTCTCAGAGGGGCGTGGGGAGGGGCTCCTTATTTTCATCTAAAGTAACAGACAGAGAATCAGCACTTTGGAAACAGGGCTGAAACAGAGGGGATTATGGGTAATGCTGCAATGATCTGTTTGTTATGTCGAGCCAATCAGAGACATGTTCTGTATATATCTGAGACCTATAATATATTGATGAAAAACAGTATAATAGGGGACCTTTAACAGGCAAGCTCTTATTTTGGCGGGATCCCTGTTACTTATTGTTTATCATTAGTTATCGTTGCATAATGTTTTTCTACAGATCAATTTGGATGTATGGATCAAATAACAACATTAAATACATTTTGCTGTCATATGGAATAATGAGGACCTCTTTTAGGTCCTTGGTCTTCTCCAGGGCGTCCAAAAACTTCTGATGCTCCTCTGAAGACGTCTGCATCACGCTCTTCATCTCCTTCACTCCGTTCACGGCAGTCTCGATCTGTTTATCCAGAAACTTCTCCCCCTGGATGGAGATCTCTGTAAAGGAGAAAGAAAAGGGAATGGATCTCATGTCCACTGCAGGTGAGGGTTCCTGTAACAGACTTCTGCATTTCTGCCCTCTTTGACCAAACTGATGTCATGTATTCATGTATTCAGTAATTAATGTGTTGGTTAACATGTATTTATATTTAATATAATTCAATAACCTTTTAACTTTTTGCTGGGTGCTTGAAACTGCCACATCCCCACATATTCATAAACACATGAATATAATACACGGGGCAAGTTTCTTTCCTTTTCTGGGACCAGTTCAAACTAAATTACAATGCATTGGTTTTCTTTATGAACCCATATTGTCTTTGTGTCCCCCCCCCCCCCCTTACTTTGGTGTTCGCGGTCAAATTTGACCGGTCCTGTTTTAACTGCTATTACATTTACACAAAAACCATGAATCATCACCACATTTCATTTAACACCCTTTCAAACTGTACATATTGTGTCAGACTACTGGTACACATGAAACACTGCAGTACATATACAACGAATAGACACTGAACATGTATTGCGTGTGCCAGGTGTGATTCACATGGGGGGATGGGCACATAAGGGGGGGGGACATCTAGAGTGTGTGTGTGTGTGTGTGTGTTTAATATATTGCAGGTAACGGGTATTATAAAATGTGAAATCCCAACCGTTTTTAAAGAAAGAAAAAACAAGTAATCTTTTTTTTTATTGAAGTTTTCAGATGCCTTTGTAGAAAAACTTACGGTTAAGATCTTCTTTTGATGGAGGAACAAGACAGTTGACTGAAGCCAGAATTAAAGCCACCACGGCGAGGATCTTGGACCCCTTCTTCTTCATCATCATCATCATCATTAACATCCTCTCTGACTCTCACAGGCAATGATGAGACAAAAAACTGGAAAGACATGAGCATACAGATTCAGTTTCAACTTCTGCTGTAATGTTGTTGTAAAGTCCCTCCATCTCCACTAGAGGGCGACACGAGCTGTGGAGAAACCAGAGCCCTACGCAGGAGATAATGACCATCGTTGCTCAGCAGTTTCCCCCCCTTACACAGCAAAACCTCAAATAACCGCAGTGATCAATACCGATAAATAATTCAAACTGATCCCTGATGAATGCATCATTTTTCTTGCATGCTGTTCCTTTCACTAAAGCAAGGTCATTATCAATCTGCTGTCCTCAGATCAGTGTTTCCTGTGCCTTTGGTCAACTGTGCATTATATAAAGAACAGCAGGAGCTTTTTTCTGTTTACCCAATGTTCCTCTGTGGTTGGTCAGCTGCCAGTACAGACTGTTTGAACAGACAGACATTTTTTCCACTTACAAACACATAGAAAGAAAGTAATCAGGCAGATGGACCGGCCTTATCTCGGCTCGGCTCGGCTTTTCCCAAGCAGTTTAAATCTGCTCTCTGTTGATTATTCCTGCAGCAGGACCTAATCCTCGCTTTTCCCTTAAATACACGGTAATCTAAATCCACCAATTAATCAGTCCAACTACGTAGACACCTTGACATTAGCAAACCAGATCATTATGAGCAGAAAGATGCTAAAACACACCTTCTCGTCACCCTTCTAACCCTGAGAGATCACGAGCAACTCCTTTAGGGATTCTGTTGGTCAAGAAACACTTCACATCAGAGCTTGGAGAGAAAATGGTTGAGTATCTGTATTCACTATTTTTATAAAATCTCAAAAATGAAATATCTCAAATTCTTATGTAAACTTCAGTGATGTGTGTGCAGTGTGTGCTCGCCCACCATTAACTGTTTCTATGGAAACAAGTAAAAAAGTACAGTATGTTCATCATATTTGGGATAAATCAGTCCCCAAAAAGTGACCTATTAACATACAGTTTCTGCACTTTTTCAATCTTATTCCCATTTGTTCAAGATGTTTTTATGGCTGCTGCATTAAATATAATTTAAATATTGAATACGCAGATAATCTAAATGTCAGCTGACTTATTTAGTATCTTATGACACATAAGGAAATAACATAACACAAGGATTACCTCAAACTCAAATGGATTGTGTCACCTTGCAGATAAATCTAGTTTACAATTATAATTATTAAAAGGATGATACATTCAGTACTGTCGATCTAATTCAATGTGCTTTTAATGTGCAGTGAGAAATGAAAAAGAAAGGACTGGACGCCCACCTACTGTAGGGCCTAAAAAACCTCAAATGTCCTACTTTCTCCATATGAGCTCATCTGTTCACGATGTTAACACGTACAGTGCAGCAAACTGCGGCGGCTTGCACAATGAGGCCATTATTCAGGCCACAATAAGCCTCTCGCTTTAATTACCAGTTACTGGAAGGTTAGTAAACTGGGGAAGACTGGGACCAGTGAGACCTTTTTTTAATGAGAAAAAAGCAGAATGAGTAACGTGCAGAGAGAGAGGAAAGAATGAGAAACGCATGAGGAAAACACCGAGCCTGAGAGAGCTAGGCACAGAGGGAAAGGTTAACGGGAGAAAGTCAAACATATAAAAAGGAGAAGGAGAGAAAGGAGACATAATTTACAAGGCAGAGGTGGAGGGACATTATTTGCTGAATAGCAGCTGCAGGGATCCTGGTTACACAACTGAAAGAATGCAAACCCAGCGACCGTCCAGATGTTGCCAGAAAGACCTTCCAGAAAGTTCTGTTTCAGCTTTGTGGAGTAAAATACAGTACAAGGGTTTGTGTCTACACTTATTTTAATCTAAAACCGATATTATTACACATATGGTAATAGTATATTACTATTATCAACTTTGCATTTTATTATTATAGTAAATACTATATATCATGCTTTTCTCTTCCATGTCTATTCTGCATGCAGCACTTAATGGCATTGTTATATTATTATATAGTCTGTCACACATATTGCATTATGTATATCACTACATGCTATCCTATGAAGCTGAAACAATTGATTGATTTGTTGCCTAAAATAGATTGAAAATGATCTTTTAAATATGATCTTTCTTGAGCTTCAATGCCCTAAAATATCTCTTAGTAGCCTTTATACATCCGCTGATATTTGCAGGAGATGCTTGTTTGATGAATCCCCTTTCTGTCTTCTGTATTAGAAACTCAAACCTACACGAACAGCTCTCTCAATAGCAGAATACGAAGGACACATTCATCTAATCTGGATCCTCAGGGTTTCTACAACAAATGGGACACTGGCACATGTGACCTCATTTTGTCCTCATTTCAGGTGTTTCGGGATTTGAGTAGCCAACGCATACACCTGTCATGTGGTTATGGAGAAATTAAGGTCAGTTCTAAACTACAATACGCACATACCTTTTTATTTTTAGAACTGTTGATATTACAAATAGTTATTCTAGGCATATATGCACATTGGAGGAAAAATACGACTGCCAGAAATGTATATTTTCTTTCAACAGTTCATGTCAACGTTCCTATGTCGCTGTTATATTGGTGCTACTGGTGGTGGTAAGCCTAACCCAGTTTAAAGTGCATTAAAGAAAAACAACAACATGATGTCATCTACCCTAATCCAGTTGTTTTGATCCAAAAATGGAGGTCACACCCATGAGTAAGCTATACAAAGCAGCAGTCACCTTGTCAGACATTAAAAACAACAACTAAAATAACCACATTTAAAAGAAATGCAAGATATATAATATACAGCCGAATCAAAGTTAGAGATGTTGACATGTCCTGAGCTAAACATGGGAAATATGTTGCACTCTATTCTATTTTCATTTAGCATAATAACACTTTATCACGACTTGCATTAAAGATATTTTCTAAAAGCATCACCAAGCTGCAGATTCTCTACAAAATAAAAGCCCCTCTGACTCACCTCTGTTTGTTTCCTGAGACTCCAGACCGTCTGAAGCTGCGTCGGTCTCTCTGCTGCTGGTTTTTATACCCGCGGATAACTGCGAAGGTGCAGACACGTGACTCATGCTGCACGGCGCTGCTACTGTCAAGCTACAGCAAAATAAAAACCCACTTCCGCTATTGCCCTTCAAAATAAAAGGCTATCATGAACATTTCTTTCAAAGTTTGGGGAAAATGCAGTCATGGTTAAGTATTGAGTTCCCTACTTAGGTATAATTACTAAAACCACACTGTAAAACCCATAAAAAACTAGGTCATCATACTCATTCTGGCTCACTTCTAACGGTTTACTGCCAACGGCTAACCGCTAACGGTTAAAGCTAACAGCTTAAAGCTAACAGCTTAATGCTAATTCACTAGGGTTAACTGCTAGCGGCTAAATGCTAAGGGTTAGCTTTTAATACAAGACGTGCTTTCCATGCTTTTTTTTATTCAGAGAGGGGATGGTATCCCGTCAAAAATAAGTTTAAATTATATCAAGCACCTTTCTGAGAGGATTAACAAATTAGAAATCAGAAGGGACAATGTTGTGAAGTTTGGCAAACATAGGCAAATGGACCAAATTGACGGCTAAGCAAATTGATGAGAACAGTATTCAACCGGATTATCACCTGTGTGGTTAATGTTAAAAACGTACTACTGTTATGTCACATTGTGTATTTCTGGTTTCGCATGCGTTCAAGTAAGTTGTTTATCTGCCATTTACCTCCTGGAAACACACTGCATAATTCCTGAATACGTTTTATGTAGTGAGAAAATATTTATCTTGACTTTCATCAATGATGCATATTATAGCTATCTGTTATTAGAAATGTCACTATGATTAATGGCTATTTATGTGTAGGGCCTACCACTGAATAATTACCTTTTTTCCTCTACCATTTGTAAACAAAATTGTGATTTTATTTTGAAATCTGAATGCGTTTAAATGTTGTTATTGTGTATAACTTTACCTGGCCTGAGTTTAAGGATTTGACCAGAATATTTGTAATTTACTGGCAGCAGCGCTCAGAGACAAACAGTTGATTCATCCTGACTGTGACTCAACATTTACCAGCTCCCCTTTCACCTTTTCACAGACAAACATGTGACCTAAAACCAAAGTCACATGCATAATTCATAAAACGGTTTCCATATTGGCATCAAATCTTTAGCAAAGCCTTAAAATGTGTATTCAATAAATGTGCATATGCATACTTGCCATCTTAAAATGTAAAGGAAATGGAAACAGGAAACATAGATGCAATGCAGCCATCATTATTGTTATGGGTGGCATCTGAGCTTTAACTGCTTTCTCAGTGCTTAGTTGTGAACATGTACAGAAGGATGTGGGACTGTGTAAACAGATTTAGGTCCCCACAAGTATAGTAATGCTAGGCCACACACACACACACACACACACACACACACACACACACACACACACACACACACACACACACACACACACACACACACACACACATTCCTGAGTTCTGTGTCAGCAGCAGTTATCTCTCTGCAGGTGGTATGCAGAGAGACCTAACCTCGACCAACGCACATGACTAACCTCGACCAACACACATGCACACACACACACACACACACACACACACACACACACACACACACACACACACACACACACACACACACACACACACACACACATGCACACACACACACACACACACACACCACACACACACACACACACACACACACACACACACACACACACACACACACACACACACACACACACACACACACACACACACAGCTATCTCTCTGCAGAGTTGTGCAGATGTTTACAGTGTATTATAATACATCTTGTGATATTTGATAAGTTTAAACATGACCCTGTGACAAAGGCTCAGGAATCTGCTGGTACTTTAACTAATAAATATTTTGGAAACTGTCTCAAAATTGTCAGGGCTGGCTCCTTCCTACATAACCGAACTCCTCCAGCGCTACACCCCAGCAAGAGTTTTAAGGTCTGCTGACCAGCTGCTGCTGGTAGTGCCGAAGACCAGGCTCAAAACCCGAGGGCACCGAGCCTTCGCAGCAGCTGGCCCGAGGCTCTGGAACACTCTGCCCCTCCATGTGAGGTCGGCCCAGACCCTAGGGGTTTTTTAAATCCTCTCTAAAAACACACTTCTTCTCTCAGGCTTTCTAGCTAGAGCGGAGCATGACTTCTGACATTTCCCTGTGTATTGTTTTTATATTTGCTGTTGCAAAATGACTGTCTTTTGTTACTATTGCACTGCAGTAAAGTGTTTTTATTACATGTACAGCACTTTGGCTCGACCAAACATCGTTTTTAAATGTGCTCTATAAATAAAACTTGATTTGATTTGATTTGATTTGTCACAGAAAAACAACAAAGTGCAATAGGTGATTGTAACACTAGGTGGCAGGAGCTCCATTCTTCCACAGTACATTCTCAACCCTGACTGACAGTACTTGACTGTGTATTTTCAGTTGTTGTGAGGAGTGTTATATCTTTCCTTTTATACACAGTATTTATAACACATTTCTGAGATTAAGTTTAAATGGGAGGGAGGCGTGTTGTGCAGTGGTTTGTGTGTTGGTGTTTGGATCAGGGGGTCACAGGTTCAAACCCCACTGCAGTCAGCATGTCGTTGTGTCCCTGGGCAAGACATTTCACCCCAAATTGCTCCTGTGGGGATTGTCCACAGTATTGAGTATGTAAGTCGCTTTGGATAAAAGCGTCTAATAAGTGACATGCAAAAATAATATTCAATATCTTATCCCTTTTTCGTTTTTTTAACAAACATTTAGGAAGTCACTTTGAGCCTTTTAAGAAGCATCCCACTGGATCTCAAAATAAATCAACAGGAGTGAGCAAAACATCAGTGTGAAAAGACAGAGTTTAGAGAGAATACTGGACTTCTAATTAAATGTGAGTGGGACAAAGTGAAAAACTGTCCTCTACACTCGGTCCAATATGGCCCCCATGTGTGAATTCCAGCCATTCGGGACACAGCACCCCCCCCCCCCCCCCCCCCATTAAACAGCAGCCAGGGTGATGGCGTAACTGCAGCTTTAGTTGATTGAATCTATGAAACAAAGTTTATATCCATTGAAAACCATGCATGTCTGGCCTGTTGCTGGAGCCGTTCTTGGCGTCAGGGAATTGTCCTAATACGACTATAAGGACATTTATTATTTCATTTGTTCATTCCTTGTTACATTTGCTTTAATTTGTTTATTCATTTGTTGTTTACATTCATTCAGATTTGTTTATCCTTCTGTCACAAACCTTTTGTCAGAACTATAACATGTTATCCTGTGCCGGACAGGTGCTGTGGGCCTGAGGCGGCAGACTCCCTGGTGGTGGCAGTGGGTTTCTTCACGTATCCGTTTTGAGTGGTGTGCAGTGTCACGGGTGATTTATTTTGGACCCCTTACTCCCCTTTTTGTTAACTGCCGCCGTGGTAAGCCAAGCCCTGTCCGTTTCCCCAAAGTGGGTATTTTATTCAAATGTATTGTGTGGGTTGTTGTTAGATATGTTGTATGTTATAAATAAAACTGTATCTGCCGTGGTGTAAAACGAACCTGATTGTCCTTATCAGCATTAGACCTAGTTTTTATAATGTCCTGCGGGCGAAACTCCCCCAGGTGGCGTTATCCGCAACCGACTTCTAACACCTACCCTCACCACACCGCCACACATGCAAAAGTGACAGACAGCGTGTAAATCATAGTGATCACGTTTGGGGGAGTGGGACAAACCAGATGTCAACTGTAAAAGTGTTCCTGTATATCACCATGTTCCTGTTTTCCCACACTTGCTGTATTTCTTTTTTGGTGACTCATTTGTTTCACCCTATACTCCGGATGGAGCTTCATCGAACAAAGATGGATGTGTTGTTGCAAAAGATCAAATTGTTGTCAGACATGCAGTGCTGAAGATGGGATTCTTGGAGCATCTTGCAGTGTTTACCCTTCACTCCCTTTACTCCCTTGCACACGCACAGATACAGAGATAACTCAAATCTGCTATGTGTTGCTTTTTCACTTGTTTTGAGGCATTGGCTCTACAGGATGTTTCTGATAAACAATTCTGGATAACACATGCAGTTTTGTTTTGCCCAACAAATTATGACAATGATTGTCAAAGAGCCTCATCCGGACAACATATCAAAACAAATTTGGTTTTGATATTTGTTTTAACGCAAATGTGGAACAAATGGGATTTCCAATTCGTCCTGGTGCTAGTAGAGATGTTGTTGAGTGTGACTCACTGCACTTTTAATCGCATTAAAGGTCATTGAATAAAACACGTTTATCTACGTGCGCGTAAGGTGCATGCAAGTTCTTCTGAGAAGTCTTTTTAAATCAAACCTTTGTGGTGTGAGGTGGTATGTCATATTTCTCAAATGTTTGCCCTTTACTTGCATTGTCTTGAGTTTTTTAAATGTTCCCACACATGTTCCAAACAGCATCCGCTTTGCATAAAGAAGCAACGGGGGTTTGGGGAATGTGGGGTCAATTTGAAGAAACTGAAGCATCAATCATTGTTTTTAGATCTCACAAAACACAAGTCTTTAAAAGTCAACTGCAAATAAATGCAACATTTGGTCTTTTGTAAAAAAACATCAGCTGTCTTTACTCTTTCTTTTACTTCCTTGTATTTTACTGGCTCAAATCTTGAGTCTTGTTTAAGTTGGAGTACTCGATCGATTCTTCGCAGTTTACTCCAACATTGGCTGGCTCATGATGGTTAGTATTTAAAAATATATAATTATGCATGAGAACCAGACAGTTTATTCCTAACAAACCTTTTTGTCAAGAAATGGCACCTACATGTCCCACAATGCATCTGTTCAGTTGGAGATTAAGTTGTGTGTAATGCTAGTAGTGGCGAAGAGATGAGGAGCAGGATATAGGTATGTTAAACTTACTTATTTTGATTCCACATCTCCTTTTATCACTTCTAATGTTCAGACATAACTGACATTCAATTATTCAAACTTCACATGGCTCTAAAAGCTAAAAAATGTTGCTTAAAACCCCCACTCTCCAAGTCGTAACACTTCAACTTATGTGAGAACATTTGACACATTTTGACAAAAACAACCTCTGTTACATTTGTTACCAGCTTATGTAAGTTAGACGTTTCCATCACACAGGTCAACGGTGCACATGGGGAGTTAAAACTGGCCTCAGGTTTGTTTACTTTGTGTAAAAAGTTTACCAGCTGTAGATCCTGTGTGACTAAACTAATTATCTGTTACATGACCCTTTGAATTCTTCTGTTTTGCTCCACTTTGTGTGTGTGCACGTGTGTGTGTGTGTGTGCATCGTGTGCCAAGTAGCTCCACTGTTACATTGGCCACCGAATTAAACTCATGTAGCTCTGCAGCCAATACTGGATCAGTAGCATGGATTTCAACATCGTTATACACACGCAGAGGGCTCTGCACGAGCTGCTCCGCTGGCTTCCAACACAAAACATAATTATCAGCAGGCTTACTTGGTCCCATTGGTGGTAGTGAACGACCCGTGGCTAACAGATGAACTTCAAACATTTGGACGATTCTGGTATCAATTTCGGGGAAATGGTGTTTCTGGGTAGAGTGTGTTGGAATGTGCTTGATTTAGAAACTTCACATTCTGGTGGCTTCAAGATCAAAGTCCTGCTGACTGATGTTGGTCATTAAATTACCTCATAAGATCCTCATTTGTTCAAACTGTAGCATCGAAAGCTAAAATAACTTGTCAAGAAAAAGACGGGATGGAAAAAGTGTCTTCAAAGGCATGCAGGGATGGAGAAGTAATCAGCAAAAGGGCGTTATGCACTAAGATATATATATATGCAGAATAATTTGACTTTTTGGGCTGGAAAGTGTTTATCTAAATAGCTTTTATTTATTGTGTGACCATTAGTTTTTGTAGGTGTGTGGGATTTCAGCCTTTGCAGACCATTTACAAGCAAACCTCTATAACACACTACAGGAAAGGAACCCTAGAAGCGAAGATAGGGCCACTTTAAGTCAATAAATGAAAATGTATTTCTACCCTGGTATTGCTACTTTTACTCAAGTTATGACCTCAGAGCCACCTCTGCTGATGTCTGTGGAAAAATACACACTGGTTTTCACATTTTCTGGATGAGTATGAATCTAATAACCCGCTAGAATAATACACACATCTTCTCTTTTTTGCAGAGGCAGGAGAGGAAATTAAAGAGGTGAGAATCAGCGATGCCAGACAGCCACTGGAGCCGCCTCGTCAGCTGGAAGGCCGGATGCGTATGTCGGTGAGATTATTACACCTGCTGTTAAATCTCACACACGCATAGTGGAGGTTAGCGTGAGCAAGCTGAGAAGACTGCGATCCGCTGCCAGATAGGGATTATAGCTTTGACATGTGTGTGTTTGTAGGAGTGTGTGTAGGTGTAGGTGTGTGTTCAGAGAAACTGTTTTTCTGTCTCACAGGCCAAGGCCACTGAAGTTGCTCTCACACCACAATGTTAAAACATTTGTTAGCAATTAGCCTTAGCCACAAACTGACTTTCAAAAACACATGGACCCTCCCTCCCTCCCTTCTTTTTTTCACCCTGTCCCCTTTCCAGTCCCTCCTTCCCTCCCTCATTTTCCAGTTTCTTTGTTCCCCCTCCCATCTCTCTCTCTCTTTCTCCCTTTCTGACCACCCTTCTTCTTTCTCGTCCTCCCCTCATGCTCCATTTCCTCCCTCTCTCTCTCACATGGTTTCTGTCTGAGGAGGTTTAGTTTCCTCAGGCTCTGGATGGGAGAGGAATGATGCCAGAAAGCTGCAGGCAGACACACAAGTTCAAAACTTAAGAGGAGCTTTGGGCAGTTTCCTTCTGCACTAATAGATTTAAAAGAATATATGAAATAATCTACCAATCAGGCTGCAGAGGTGTCTTTTTTGTTGGCCATACGGAATAACACTCAATGTGGCAGAATCCTCAGGTGTCTGCTTGTTGTTCACCAGTTTTCAAACATGTGGAAGTAAGACTTTTCGGGACTTTTGGGCGTTCTTCTTTCTTTGGAAAACTGGAAAAACCTTTCACGAATGAGTTTGCTGGCACCTCGGTACATTGCTGACTGCCTTTGTTGTTCCTGGACACTTGCTTTGTGGACAACAAGGTGAAGGGGACTGCAATATCACCACCATCACTTTGAGCATCAGAACCACAAGTTGTTTAAAAAGGATTCTTGAGAGAGGAATCATGAAAGGTACAGTTATTTCTGTGATTTCTTTCTTGAGCACCTAGACACTCCATCTTCTTAGTCAATTGGTGCAAAAAAACACATCTTAATGATACCAGGGTGCATTTTCCAGTGTGAAAAATACATTTAAATGTAGACAGGAACAGACCCTGGCATTGTGGCATGCAGGCAGGCACCTGCACAGGGCACCAGCGCCTACATATGCTTCTCATCTGTTCTGAAACCTGGCAGCGTGGATCCTGAGATAGACCAGGGTTTGTTGTTCTTGGATGTGAGGCTTTGATCAGTCAGCTTTAAATCTCTAAATGTGTGTGCGTGTACACCACAGCACCGTTTCATAAAACATAAAATGTCCTATAGCTCTGCCAATCTACCACAGATTGACTTAATATCCCGCTTTAAGAAGAAGGAGTGAAAACGTAACATTTAAATTCGAGCTTTCTCATAACATGGCATGAAAGGGGAGCTGCCCCCGGCTTTGAAGAGGGGGCAGATTCTTAGACGCACAGTACGAGAAGTGAAAGGCTGACAGAAATGGGAGGATACGGTGGGAAGGGGCAGGAATACATCCCACATGTGGGGTAGCAGCTTCAAAAGATGCTGACATATTCATTACTAACAGAAATCTCCATATAATTGACTTTTCCTGTATTTATTTTTGTTGATAAGTGAAATCTTACTATATTCTTCCCATTTTAAAAACTTGGAGCTGCCTCTTTCATTGGGTTTAGTTTTGATGAGATTTCAGTTTCTGCTCTGTTTTATTGACCTTAATGCTATAAAGCTCGCACCCAAACAGCAATTATTCAATTATAGCTAACAATTAAAGTTTTATTTACACTGCAGCAACACCAGCCTAGCCATTTCTCATGTAATGTTAAATGTCACAGTTTCGCCGCTGAGAGAGTGTGTGTGTGTGAGGACCTTCACGACCAATGGGTCCATTTGGGTATGGACACGTCACAGAACCCAGGAAGAAAACAATGGAAAAATAGAAATCCCCAACGAGGCGTTCTGGGGCAGCATAGACAGGTATTTTCTGTGTTAGAGTTTTACTCGCTACAGGGTGTACTTTGAGGGTTTGTGACTCTGCAGACCGTTTACATGCAGAAAAACCTTCATAACTCACAAGGGGACGGGTAATAACCAGAAAAGCATGACATGGGACCTTTAAATCTTCCATTGACCATTCACCTATATTTGTGCCGTAAAATATATGACATGTTTCAAATGAAAGTGATTTCGGTAGTGGGTGTTTCCAAAGTAGTCATTTTCTTTGATGTGGATTCTTGGATTTAGGTTTACAGAGTGTATAACAATTGTACTTCTTTACATAAACACCTACAGGCAATCATGGACAGCTTATGAGTACAAATAAAAGGAAATCAAATCAAACTAAAGTTTAGGTAAGCACATGTCTCTGCTCCAGGCGAGTGTCCAGGAGAGAAGCTGCCTTGAACTACGAGTCGATACAGCAAATTAACTCTCAAGAACATATACAGTTCTCTGCTCAGCCAAACAGAACAGGAGGTCTGTTGATGTGGTTTCCAGCCCTGCTCGACCAGAACCAAACATGCTGCCTCATACATTCCTAACAGGGAGGAGGGGGGGACAGAGGAGGTGAGGCAGGTGTATGGTTGGCAAAGGAAAAGGAAAGATTGAGCAAAGAGGAGAAAGGGAGGTGCAGAAAGAGACATTCCGTTTTTTATTCCATATTTGCTGTGGCAGCGTTATAAATTTAAAGTCATTTTGAATTTGGATAAAAGGAGAACAAGATGAATGTCCTATTCACTTGATTTTTCTGTTTACAGTGTACACTTTTTCCATTTATTTTTGCCATCTTGGAATAATTATCTGAAATGTCTTTGCTGTACTTCTTCCTGTTTTTAAACCAGCTCTAGTGGTTAGAAGTAGAAGCTTTTTGTTACCACCATAAAGGTTTTTGGTTAGGTTCATTAGTTTGTCTGTTTGTCTGCAGGATTACATTAAAGCTACCCTGCATGAAACTTGGTGTTAGGGTTAGGGTTGTGGCATTGGCCAAGAAAGAAACCCTTAATCCAGATGCAAATCACAGGGCAGATGCACGCAATCGTTTTTCTTACTTTTCAGTTTGTTTTAGATGCATTTTATGGGCAATACTGTTCATGTAACTTTTATAGTGAATGGCCAGTATTCGCAGTTGGGATTGAGTTAACAAATACCTGATAATGCTAACTTAACATTACGTTTACATAATTATTTAAAGGGGACCTATCATGCAAAAGGCACTTTTTGACGTCTTTTATACATAAAGATGTGTCCCCGGTGCGTCGGGGAACTCATGCAGCGTCAGAAAATAAAACCTTCTCTCTTTTCCTCCGTACCCAAATCTCTAAAAACGGGGCTACAACGGAGCTGATCCAGATTTGCGTCCGATATGACGTAATATCTGAAATGTGGACCCACGGCCCAATCAGAAAGTAGCTATCAGAAACAATGCCCGACTGTTCTGGACGTAATATGGTCGCTGCATGTTTACATTAGCATTGCTAACACTCAGAGCTAACCTGTACTGGAGAGCATGTGTGTGAAGAAGCAGGAAATAAAAAGGAACTCACCTTGTGGTATAACCGGCAAGAGAGAAAGCCTTTGAGCTCCAGACTGTTTCAGAAACAATCCTTGATAATCCATGATATGGCGTTTCATCACCGCAGAATCTTCCGGTAGCATCTCCCACATGAGCTCAGGCCCCTCCTTTTTTTATCAATCTTTTTTTTTTTAAAGCTTTATACCCCAAATCAGCACTTTTGAAACAGGAAGTGGAATACAGGAATGTGAGGCATGGCTAGAATGGGTGATCTGTTTGGTATTTTGAGCAAAACACTTAATAGACATGTTTTTTATATATTTGTATATATCTGAGACCTATGCTGTTGCCTAAAAATAGCATGATAGGTCCACTTTAACTTCATTTTGATCCATTTCCTTGTCAATATGAACAGGCAACAAATTAGCATGCTAGCTGTCAATAGTTGGTTGTTTCTGTTAGCTAGCACTTGGCAGTTAGCGGAGGAGGCTTTTATTGACAATGAACAACTAACATACATATTAACTCATTTGTGTGGAGTAACTCATTTAAATTAACTGACGTTCAAATATTATCTAAGAAAACCCTCATGTTATTATGACTAGACTAACGTGTCCACATTTTTAATTCAAGTTCAAAGATGTTCTTATTTTGTATCTCCATCATGTGTCTGTAAAGTCCCTATAGGAGGTGATCATGAGAGATAAGAGGGCAAGTAAACAAAGTGAGAGGCCTGTAAATAAAGCGTTAGAGAATATGGTAAACGCCCTTTGGCCTCAAAGCCGTGTAAACTTAACAAGGCATGTCTGTGTCTCAGCATGGTAGTCCAGAGCAGTTTTGGTCCTGAGAAAACATGATGCGTTTACGGGATCTTGACTCTGAAAATCTCTCGTTTCACTGCCTGACCACAATAAACGAGAAAGTTCATGTCATGGCTTGTGAAAAACTTCAGCTTCGCAGTCTGAAGCAACACATACCAGGCGTTAAAGTTTGCGAGGAGACCACACATTCCAGTCAGAGGGCAGCGAAATGACTTGGATGTCAACAGAGCTTTGGAGAGGGACTCATTTTGCTTTATGAGTTGTGGTCAAGACCTCCACTCTAATCTGGAGCAGGGCCCATCTCGGGACTCCTGGTTTCACTTAAAGCTGGGAATTACTGAGGTTTTGAGGGGGATTTTTCTGGTAGAATGAACTTAGTAATATAATAAAGGCATGACAAGTTTAAAAGAGGGTATCTTTAGTTGTGATTTAAATCCCACCGTGAAGTGAAGTTATTATTTTATTTTTTAAAACGTTGTTTATTGTTTTTTTTAACAGCATACAGTTATTCTATCAGAGCATCAAAAGTAGGTAAACAGATCTTCACTTTATAGAAAAATAGGTAAAGTAACAATTCTGTTATTATTGCTTAACACCATGGCAAACAAAATCCCACACAGACAGAAGACAAACAGACATACAAATAAATAAATAGAAAACCAGTCAGCTAAAACAATGTCAATAATAAACAATACATGTCAGTACGACAGCACCTCCTCCCTGCGACAACCCGTCCAGAGACCCCTCCAAAAAGCAACATTTTAATCATGAATGATTGGGAACTTTGTCCTTTTAACAAATTCGAAAAAAGGGCTGAAGTGAAGTTAAAGGACACTCAGGGCATGTGACCCACCAAGTATTACACAATCCCCTGGCAAAGGTTAAGTCCAGAGGGAGAAAGAAGGGAGGGACAGGGTGGGGAAGGGTTTGGAAAGTCCAAAATCCCCCTAAGAGGAACCACCACAGAGGAACCACAGACACTAAGTGGTGCTGAGGGTTAGCTGACTCAAGATCAGGCTTGGCGCTGCGTTCCCATGGTGAAAGAGTAGAGGGAGGGAGCTGAGTGGGTGAACAACAACATCCTGATATTTCAATTATTTCGTACTTTGTAAAGTTTCTAGCCTTGCTTTCGCTTACTAGTAGCCAGGGGCGGACTGGGACTACAAATCAGCCCGGGACTCTCTCGACCGGCCCACTTCGGTAAGTAAGTACGGCTAGTAAATTGTCAACGGGGGGGGGGCCTCTGACCGGCCCACTTCAGTACCGGCACATCGGGATTTGTCTCGAACGCCCCGTGCCCCGTGGGTCATCTGTAATTGATACTCACGTCCACCTGTACAGGAATCCATGTGGAACTGATTAGAAACCATCAGAAATGTTTATAAAAGCTCTGTCCATCCCATATCCTGTGTGCGTCGCTTGATATTTTCATAGGTGTGGCGGCTGGTCCACTGTACACCAGCTGAGCCAGCAGCTTTAACTACAGTTAAGACTGAATAACGTGGTCTGCTTCACAGTAAGGTTGCTATGAGGGAACCGTATCCCTCCCAGATCAAGCAAGGAAACAGATCTATTTTGATTATAGTCAATATTTGCAAATATGGTAATTTTCCTGACCTTGTTGTTTGCCTGCTTTTATTGCATCCTCTGCTATTCAGTACTACTCCATCCTTTTGAAGAAAGTGTAGTTTTGTTAGATAAGATTTAATATATTGTGTCTAGCTTCTCCCTAAAGTACACATCCTTACAGTGTATGTGCTTCTTGTCACAGCACAAGTGCACACATGCTGCTGTGTGTATTCTAACTGCAACCACAATTTTCCATCCTCAGTCTGCCTCACTGTCTGGAAAAACAACCTGTCGGGTCAGGTCTCTCATGCAAAAGGCTAAAGTGTGCCTTATTGTCAAATGCATTATTTTAAGCCTTAGTGCTCCAAGAATGTGGTCCCAACTATTTAGAAAGTCCTTATGTCAACCCATAGGGCACTAACCAATGGTGTAAACAGTGGCCTCACATGAACACCACATGTGTCGCCAAACATTAAGCTACTTGCCTGCTTGTGAGTTCAATACTAATTGTATATTTAGTGAATTTTTTTCTCAATACCCCTCTTTAAAGCCCCGAAGAGGTGAAATGACCCAGAAGACTAACAGCTAATATGAAAAGAAAATAGTTGTGAGGCAGAAGTTTGTTCTAAATCATGTTAATCATGCTGCCATAACCACTTTTAGCACTGTCAAACATTTATTTTATTTATTATTTTTCAAAGCAGTTTTTTATAGAAACCAGAAGACCTTAATTCACGATCGGTTTAAATGATCTGATCCCTCTCTTGAAAGCAAAGTGACTTATCTCTGTTAAATACGTCATGAAGGGTTTATGCAGATCCATTTTTGTTTATTTGTTGATTATTGCCAAATAAGGTTGTTGATGACGACTTGCTTGAATTGTCAAAGCCTGTGACCTAAGATTTTCATCGACATAACTGTAGCTATGTACGTATGACAAATAAAAGCCTTGAACCTTGAAGAGTACATTTGACCATGAAAGGGTGAGGTAACTGATCGAGACTGATCCAAATACAGTTTTCAGTTTTTCCAAAGTGCTCAGCCATTGCCTGACTGTATAGGTGTGACCTGGTAGGCCCGGTGCTGTCAGACCCGCTCAGTTCTGCTCTGTGAGTGTTGGACAGGTCGACTTCCTCACTAACGAACAGGGAAAACATGAGAGAGAGAAAAAAGGGAGGGAGGTGAAACATAACCGAGGAGCTAGACAGATATTTGAGAGTGGATACTGATCGAGATATTGTGGAATTTCGGCTTTCAGAAGCAAATAATGTGCTGACATTCAAACATTTTAATCTGACCCTTCTTTTCATGCCACAGAAACCCCAAACAATTACAAGTATTCAGTTTCCCTCCAGAAGTGCATTTGAATTAGGGTGGGAACGTTTCTGAAACAGGGTTTAGACCGTATGGGACATGATTACTCTCCACTTGAACCCAGAATAATGATGGTATGGGATCCTTCTACTACACTTTAAGTTGATGTTGAATGTTCACTGTTTAGTTATATCTTTGAAAAAGCGTGAATGATTTTAGGTGGCCAACCTTTTTAAACAGTTACCTTACAATGTAGGTCAGAAGAACAAGCTGTACACACAACATTTGAATTGTTTCACCTTATAAAGTTGATGGAATTGCACATTTACACATCTAGCAGACACAGAGCAACGTTAGCATTCTTTCTTCTAGTCTTCTGTTGAACTCCTGAGAAATATACGTGGCTCTTTTAGTCTCCTTTTGCTCCGCTATGTTGACCAGACTTTGTGATTCTGCTGTTTGATTTAGGACAGGTAGTGCAAACTGGCTTTATCCGAATGTGTTGCCAAAATATATGCCTGCTGCTTAAAACTATCTTAATGTGAGCAGTCATTACGCCTCAGTGTTTTGTGACCTCAGCTTTTCCTTCGCTCACATAAACATTCACCTCATCGTGGCGTCTGCAGGCCAAGTGTTCTCTTCTCTATCTAAACTTTACTGACATTGTTTTAGGAGATTATATCATGTGTTTTCTTTATTTGGTTAGAGCCAAAGTTAAACAATCATTTCATCCCATAATACTACACAGACTGTTATGGTGACAGCTCTCCTTTTGGATGAACACACATATGCAGTTGCATTAAAATAGTCTGATGTAGAAATTAAAGATTTGTTTTTATCTGTTATGTAAATGATGTTTTTGACACATCTTGATCAGACATTGTGTGCAGCTGTTTCTCGTCTTCTCCCCCGATGAGAGGCCACACCTTTCTTCATGTTGAGCTGATTCTGTGGTTAACCGCAGATATCGATTCACAGCAGACATTTTGGTTTCAGATAACATTTTGTATTGGCTTGAAAAATGTTTATCAACTCGATGTGTGCTGTAAACTATAAATCCACACTTACAGTTATACCAATGTTTCACCTTAAACAAAACACATTAAAGGTACACACATTAATTGGAAGACAAGTCACATGTAATGCTTCTGCTGATACGCATTTTTTATCTCTTACATTGGCAACTTCTTACGTTGTCTCCACCAATGTATTGTTTAAAGAAATTGTGTCTTAAGAACTAAACACTCGTTGCCTCCGGTCTATATTTGACTATTCAACCATATGTTTAACCAAAATAGCAAGGGCGTTATAAAGGCCTCCTGTTTGAATATGATTGGATGTTATTAGTCAGCTGATGAATAAACAGCTAAAACCTTTAAGAGCCACTTTAAAGCTAACACATGGTGAGTTTTTGAGACCGACGACATATACAGTATATTTAGTAGAATATAAATGTAAATGACATCACATCTGTCTAGACTCAGTCAACATACTTCAGTCACACTCTCAGTCCACATTTCTACGATCAGAAGCGCCAGTGCAAAGTCATTTAGATTTAATTTAGGGACAACTCCATTGGCAGTACTGACACGGCACCATGACCACAATCCAACTGTCTCTCTTCAGCTTCTCAGCAACCTGCCAAACCTCTTTCTTCCTGGGGTTGGGTTCCAGTTTGGGTGGTGTACACTTAATGACGTGTTGTATAAAATCCATTGCTGTTAGATCCAGTTATGAAAACATGACGTTAAATGCATTCTATGTGTTTTATTAAGCCATCTGGTTATATTCTGTGGACGTTATGTTTCTTATTTCAGCCCAGAGTGTATGATGACAACCTCATCAGACACACAATACTCCCACCAGCATCAGCGCACTAAACCAACAACTGTTCTCATACTTTTACACCACTGTGGGACCGAGTTCTCCCGAGAGCAGAGAAAACATTTGAGCAGAACAAAAACCTTTCCTTTTTATTGTGCTGAGATAGCAGCTTCACACTGACCATGCCCAATGCAATGCAGACTCCAGAGATGGGGGGGGGGGGGATTTTTGGGCAGCTGGTTTTTCATGATTTATGACAGGAGTAATAAAACTTGTTGGTGGCTCCAGCTGAATTGGTTTCAGTCCTTTTAATGTCTGTTTTTCTTTTGCTTTGGCAGACAGCTATGGTGGATACGAGAACCAGCTTTTCAAAGGTTAGGATCGAGGTTTTCTATTGTCTACGAAACATCAATGTTGATCCGCACATTCATCATGATTGTCCGTAGGCTTTTCAGAATAGAAATCAATGAATAAAGGGAGGGGCTGTAATGAGGCACTTATAACTAACTTTATTGTTGTGTTTAGATGTTACCACTCATCTCTGTTCTCCATATGCCTATAGAACAACCATTACTCTGCTTAGTTAACCCTATGGATATGATCTGGACTATGATTCTAAATGTGATGTTACTGAAGAAAATAAAACAATAAGAACACAAAAGTGCAGTTTGAGAGATCTGCAGTAAATAATGCAACCTACTTTTGGGATTTTCTTTACAATGACATGACAATAAACACTTCAAATATTAAACCTTTTGCAAACCAGGACTGCTGTGTTATTTGGTCAGTTGTAAGACATCGTGTTTTGTTTACATTTTTTCCTTGTCCTGTTTTTCAGAGGAGGATTTCACTGGAGAAGAGGAAATGCCTTCATCTAGAGGTGAAGGCCACACACACACACACACACACGTCTAATAACAACAAATAATGTGATCTGTCATAATGTTCTTTTCCACCAATGACATGCTTTATACACACACACACACACACACACACACACACACACACACACACACACACACACACACACGTGTACATGCATGACTTGTACATACATATCGGAGTTTTCCTGCCATCGTGGTTATGCAATGCGAATACTGAATAACATTTCGGTAAGAAATAATGCATCAACTAAATTAATTTAAAAACTAAAGTTGCAACTATTCCAACAAAACAAATAATTATCTTATAAAATATCCTGCATTGGTAAAGATTAAACGATTACTTAAGCTTTTAAAATGAGGGCTGCTATCAGTAACACTCGTCTCATATACATTATAATACAATAATGAGTCAGCAAAAATGGTATCAATCTATTAAAAGGCTTTTTTCCCCCTTTGATTGTAAAGTAAATGTTAATAGAACTTTGGGTTTTGAGGCTGACAGGTAATTTGTGAATTGTGATGACAATATTTGTATCATCTTTAAACAGCAACTTGTAACTTGTCTTTTGATGACCTTGAATAATCAAATCAAATGTTCGTGCATATTAGATTCTGACTTGTTGGTATTAACTTATTCAGTCCCACGTATTAACGTCTGTTTGTATTGATTCTTCATGCAGGTCGCAGCAGGGGCGGCTGTCTGAGGTGTCAGCAGAGCCACTCCCTCCAGCTGGCTGTCAAAGTGCTCTATGGCTTTGTAGCGCTCCTCATCATTACTGTGGCAGTGCTGGCATCACTCGGTAAGCTTTTTTAATCACGTTGCAGTCGACGATGAGTCCTGTGATGAAGTCTTTAAGCCCTCCATATATCATCTCTTTGACTCCTCCACAGAGACACTAACCTCTCAGGTAGATGCAGTCAACACCCTTGCCATTATTTTGATTATTTCTCTGATAATGCTGATATGCATTAAGAAGTGGGAAGAAGGCTGGTCATGGATAAAGGTCATATTTCTCTATGTGCTGTATGTGTGTATTAATTAAACACAGTCCATTTAACTCCAGACATCTGCTCAGCACCAACAGCTGGTTCTTACATTAACATCACATTTTATTGGGTCTGAAATTCGTAAATCTTTATCTTTTACTACTGTTTTGGGAATCTCAAGAGTACAGAGCGAGAGTGAGGCATGGTGAGAGTGAAGTGAAATCGCACAATGCACGAAGAAGCTATTCAGGTACAGAAACGTACTGTAAGATTGTTTACACCTGGCATTATCACGCATCTTGGGTGTTTCAAATTTCAACCCATTTAAACATGCATACCACAAAGAATCACATCTTTTACAGAATGCTTTATACACAGAAACAGAGCTTAGTTTAGATTTGGTCTCGTACAGCTGTGCTAGAGGTTGACGCAAAGCCCTGGAAACTTGAGTATAAACAGAAAAGATATTTAACTTGGCTGCAACTCCAAACCGTCCATGTGCACGAGGAAAACACAGAGAAAGATGACCTTTGATTTTTCTGTTTCCTGCTCAACATCTGTTTTATAAAAAAACACATTCCTTTAGTAACAAATATGGAATGAAGCAACACATGATTTAGGTATTTGCAGATTGTTTGGAGCGAATTGAATATTTTGCCGTCACTTCTAAAGCATTAAAGATCCTCTATTACACTGTTTCATCAATATATTATAGGTCTCAGATATATACAAAACATGTCTCTGAAGTGTTTGGCTCCTGACACCAAACAGGACATTGCAGCTTCCCATAATGCCCTCTGTTTGAGCCCTGTTTCCAAAGTGCTGATTCTCTGTCTGTGACTTTAGATGAAAATAAGGAGCCCCTCCCCACGCCCCTCTGAGAGAGATTTGGTTAAAAAGAACTCCATGGTGCTCTAGGAGGAGATTCAGGTGATAAGGTGGGGGGAGGTTACCTTGGTTGCTGATTGGCTAATGGTTACACAAGACAAAACATCGTTATGACATCATAAAGTGGCCAAAATCTGATCAGCTCATTTTCAGACAGGTTTTTATAGAAATGGATCAGGACAAAAAGAGAGAGAATCTTTGTTCCTGAAACTTAGAATGTCTTTCCTCAGAGGGGACACATGTTGATGTAGAAAAGACATGAAGAATTGGATTTTGCATAATAGGTGACCTTTAAAAAACAAATACTGTTGCATTGTTGCAGAGTATTGATTAAATGAGCCACTGTCACAGCAGCTAATACAGTAGAGCAGGTGGTACGCGCAGAACGCATGTGGAAGCATTTATATATGCAAACATACACTGGAACCACGACTGCATTAATCCCCTGAGTCAGGGCTTAGGATGCTGAAAAGGTCTGCAAACACACATTATACTAACTTACACTCCCACAAACTCACACCCACTAAATAATTGTTGCTCTCTTGGGAAATATGTGGAGAAAGAAGCAGGACCTGGCCAGCTGGCTAAACCATTATTCTTCAGTGGCTGGGTTACGTTTCTTAGCTAATGAAAACTTGGTGTCAGGCCTTAAATTACAACTTCCTGTTTTTACTACTTTAAATACTTCCTATGTCCTGTCAACACCGTAATACTGCTGATGTTGATAATTTTTTAATCTATTCCTCAGCATGCAAAAACCATCATAAATAATCGTTTGCATGTTTAAAGCTAATGATTTGATTCCCGATTTACTTTCACTGACTTCTGCAAGAGCAGAATCATGCTCCTACACTGAAACATAAATCCTTAGGGAATGAGAGTATGTCATATTCCAACACAAGAACAATTTTCTCTCCAATAACTCGATCGTCTTTGTGTTTCCAGTGTTTAGGAAGGTCAACAACCTGTCTGGGGAGGAGTCCGTCTACCACAACAAGATCACCAGGGCTCAGCAAGGAATAGAGGGTAAAGAAGCTTTAGTATTATATGTTATTATAAAGTCAGGGGGACCTCATAGACCCTAAACATAAGATAGTACATTATTGATCTCAATTTGGGACATTTTCGCGGGATTATGGGAAAACAAATTTAATTGGAAAATGACTCGCCACACAGAAGTTTATCTTGTAAGTTTCTTTTTTTTAGACAAATGGTGAATTTAGTTACATTTTATTCTGACATTTCTACACAAAATCTTCATTGTTTACGTAATTGACAGCACTAAAAGAGCCTGAATTGTGTCAGGGTGCGTGGAAAAGGTAGGACCCAAATGCAGAATTTTAACAGAAAGCGAGCTTTATTAAATAATAAAAAAAATGAGCAGCACAAGGAACATGGACCGTGGAATAACATGGAGGGAAAACAATGAACCGATATGGAACACAGGGGAAGACTAGACTAAATACACAGAAGGATAATCACAGGACAAGACACAGCTGGGCAGGGGAGGGAGAAACACAAGGGCAACAGGTGAGACAATCAGACACACCAGGGAAACTAACGACAGGGAGGAGGACCAGACAAAACACCAAATGAACAGACTTACAAAACCCATAACCAGACAGACAACACTAAAACCATGACATAAACCTAGGAGTGTGACAAATTGGCTGTTTTCTATAACTAAAACGCTTTGTTGTGTGTATTTAAAATAATAAGACCCTTGAGATTGAGAAAAATGTCTTGACGACCTCCACAAGGTCAATTGTGTAGCTATTATGGATCTTAAGTGTTCAAGTTTACATTTTTCTGAGGAACTAAAATATTTCTTGTTCAAAAAAACTATCCTGCCTCACTGTCTTTATTTGTCTGCCTTCACCTCAGATCTGAGCTCCACCTCTAACTGTTCGGGCTGTCTGGATGTAACTCTGTACAGCGAGGAGATCAGCCGACTGAAGAAGGAGTTTGAAGAGATCCAGAAAATGATACTGGGACAGGAGCAGGTACGATAGACCACACAACAAGCTCTAACGGGCAAAGGCTTCATTTCCAGAGATGGCAAAAGTACACGCATCCGTTGCTGAAGTAGAAGTACAGATACTCGTGTTTAAAAATACTCTGGTAAAAGTAGAAGTACTGACTAAACTTCTTTACTCAAGTAAAAGTAAAGAAGTATGGGCTTTGAAATGTACTTCAGTAAAAAGTACCCATAACTAGCAGCTGCTTTAAAGAGTACCTGACCTCCCTTTATATTAATAGAACAATAATGTCATTGTTAGCTAATGAATGTTTCCATGCTGAACAACGGCAACATGACAACGTTTCCATTGGTCCCTCTTCCTTAGAGAAGACCAGGAAGTGATGGATACACGGATCGTGTTCAAATCAATAGGCACGCAATGACTCTAAAGAATAATCATCACGCATCAAACACACATTCAAACTAAAGTGATGAACCTATAGAAAGTAGAAAGTACAGGTATTAGTGATAAAAATGTAAGAAGTAAAAGTCGTCAGAAAAATAAGTAGTGGCGTAAAGTACTGATACCAGAAAAATGTACTTCAGTACAGTAACAAAGTATTTTTACAGCACTACTTCCCACCTCTGTTTATTTCCAAGGTTGTGTTTTGTTCAACCAGTCGTCCGAAGACATTACATTTCTGACCCTTTGGTCCCTAAAGGTCCTGGACGGGGCCTCCCAGACCCAAACAATGCTGAAGACCACCAGCAGCCGGCTTACACGCGACATGCAGAACCACCTCATGTCAATCAAACTCCTCAACCAGTCGCTGGAAAGATACCTGGAACGAGTGGAGGGCTGGAAGGAAGTGATCGAGGAAACTGAAGAGAAAATGAAGACGATGGCGGAGGATCAGTACGAGATCAAAGCCACATCGCAGCAAGTCAACACTACAGTGGCTCTCAGGTGAATAAAGGATAGAAAAAGAGAGGGATGAACAAAGCTTGATCTAATATTATTCTAGATTAATATACACAATGTTCTAGCTTTAATTTTGAAATCCTGTTTTAGCTATTTTTGTCAACTTCATGTCTTCGTCCTGGAATAAATATTGTTGGCTATATTTCACCACAGTTTTCATTAATAAAATAAATACTTTTACAGTTTTCATATGATTTTATCAACCCCCATGCTAGATGCTTATCACGTCTCATTAGCTTAATGTACACATTGTGTTCATGACCTTTGAGTGAACTGGCCAAGAGGGAAATCAGTGGCTGACCGAGTCAAAGCCACCACTGCACAAATCATTGTTTATGAAGGCAAAGTACAGAAAGAATAATAACGGGGAATTCCGTTTTGAAAAAGCACAGCTGGAACACATAATGCTGATTCAAACTTGATACTGTAGAACGTGACCAATTGAGATGGATAGATAGGTAGATGGATAGATATAGACAGATAGATCGATCGATAGATAGATATAGATAGATAGACAGATATAGATAGATATATAGATAGTTAGATAACATTTGATTTAATAAAACATCTTCTCATCGTATACTTTTTGGTAGCTTCCACAGTTTTTAAAAATGGAAAAATAATATAATAACTTCTTCTTTGTTTTCCTGTGCTCTCCAGTACACAGTGGATCGATGCCTTGCAGAGAAAAGCTGATGAGGAGACTCTGGTCCTCCAGAAGTTGACAACCGACTGGCAGAACTACAGCCAAGTTCTGAGCGCAATGAAATCCAACACGAGCAGCACCACACAAACAATGCGCCTCCTACAAAACAACATCGTAACAGATCAACAGAGAACCGCCATGTCCACTGAGGTGTACTACGACCTCACACAGCAGGTGTGTGTCTGTTTCAGTTTTCAAGTTTAATTTGAAAAAAGCAACTAAATATTCAAGTGGTCTGCGCTTTTACTGGTAACACTTCTACAACTTGTACAACTGGGCTTACGCCAGCCACTGCCAATGCTGTTGCCCCCACTCTAGTGTTAGTAAGGATGGCCTCAAAAAGTCCTGAAAGACGCCATGGCGCGTCCATCGCTTAGCACGCACACTCATTAACTGTAACGGTAAAATCCTATTGCTTTATGATCAGGTTTGAAATGTAAGGTTTGAAATTAGAGACGGACTATTATGGTTCATCCCAGTTAACACAAACATACAACTTCCTCTATTTTTACCTGTTGTCTTGATAAATTCTTTATTATGTACTTTTCCAATCGCAGGTGATGAACCTGCAGATGCAACTCGACAATGTTACCTCTTTCATGGATGAACACGAGGAGAACTTGCATGACCTGCACTACCATTCCAGGTAACACACATTTCATACATGTACATATGAGAGGGCATCGTATTGACTTAGTTGTATCCATTTATGCCTGATTCTAAACTTCTAAACATCCAGGTTTTTCCTTTTTATTCGGATGTCCAAAGCAAACTATTTGCATCCAGCATAATAAAGAAAGCTTAGGCAGTTTGTCCTTTTGAATTGTTATTATGATTGCTAATTGCTAATTTGAGTAAAACATGTGCTTTCAAAGTATAACCTTTTCTCCGCTCAGAGTATTGTCATTCAGGAAATGTAAAAACCGACCTGGACTCTGCTGCCCTTCTCTTTAGGTACTATGAGAATCGTACAGGTGAGCGTTTCTCTGCATTGGATAGTCGTTTGAACTCCATCTCCATGGAGATCGACACAATCTCCTCCAGCATCAACGCCACCGTCAGCCACGTCCAGAGCATGTACAAGTACATCAACATCGAGAGCTCGTCCTGTCAGAGCCGCATGGGCCGACACGCTGAAGATCTACAGGTAGGACACAGTTCTTTCTTCCTTCCTTATGTTGTTTCTTCTTTGCGTCTTTCTTTCTCCTCACATCTGACACGTCCTGTCTATTTTGTCCAGAACCTCGACAACACGGTGTTGTTACTCCTCCACTTGGCCGACACACTGAGACAGCAAAACATTTTGTTGAATGTCCGACTGGATGTAGACGTCAGGAATCTGTCCATGGTGATGGAGGAGATGAAGCTCGTGGATGTGCACCATACCACGCTCATGAAGAACTTCACTATAATAAAAGGTACGGTAGTGGTTGCCATATATATGAAATAAATAGGGCTGTCAAAATCATGGCTGATTCTGTCTATTCTTCATGCACTGAATTGGTCAAATGAATCAGCCGCAGTGCCCTGAATGAATTATAAATAAACATAAAAAACCTTTTAGCTCCATATTCGGTTATGCCAAACCAACATTTATTTAAACTAAAATGATGACGATGGACTCAAAGCGAACGGTCACACCCCTTTGGGTCATCTTACTGTTACCAACACCAACCAAGTGTTGAGAACCAACACTCATCGCCCAGCCCGCAGAAATATGCATTCAACAATCAACAAAGAACTCGACCCATAAACCACAAAATTAATGTAATGTAGTTTTCAAACATGCCTAAAAAAGTGTCAGGGTTATGAAGTGCTTTTATTCCTCTAAAAGTAAAAGCAATGACAATTAGGTTGGACAAGAGTTTATTGACCAACTAGTCAACCAACTATAAGGTGTCAGCCCTTGAAATGTACACTTAACTTTTTAACTGAACCTCACCATCCTCCCTCAACAGGTGCTCCTGGACCACCCGGGCCAAAAGGGAACCGTGGTGAGAGCGGTTCGAAAGGACCAATGGGACTGAGTGGGACTAAAGGTGACCGAGGCCTGCTAGGAGGCCGGGGTACTTCTGGAGAGAAAGGTTCTCTCGGGCCCATAGGAGCTCCGGGTGAAACAGGCCCCACTGGAAACAGAGGGGCAGTAGGGATCAAAGGAGCTAAAGGGTCTATTGGCCCACCTGGACTGCGTGGTGAGAAGGGCCAGAAAGGGGACGTAGGCCTACATGGTTTAGACGGAGCCAATGGGCAGTCAGGTTTTTCAGGCCTCCCGGGTCAGGCAGGACTCCCGGGCATCATTGGGCCACCAGGAGCCCGGGGGAAACCAGGACCAATGGGACCTCCTGGACAGCCGGGATACCCTGGGCCTCCAGGCCTGCCATACCCTCAGGCCCCCGTCAACACCCTGCAGGGGGCCAGGGGGCCAGCCCCCGCCACCATGAGACAGTGAGAAGACCCAGAGGTGATCTGTCTGGAACCAAGAGGATTTATTAACCAGATGAAGGAAAATCATCCATTGTGACTGGGGACGCAATAATCCAGTTTCTATGGGATTATGCAAGAAAAATCGCGAATTTTATGAACAAAGGCACCATTTCAAAAATGGGATTGTGCTTTTAAAGGGGGCATTCCCCTGATACAATGACATGGCCACAAGAAAGGAACCAAGAGGACGGTGTAGATAAGAGAACACAGAACTGAACTGTTGTTGAGAAGTGAGATGACACGGTACCTGAAGCCAGAAATAGACTGCGTTTGGACAGAAAATGGAAATGGTCTTATGTTGGAGGAAACTGCTGTCATGCAACACATGGGTCTCTTCACATCTTTTCATGAGTGTTTCCTTGTCCAGGAAGCTAAAGAATACAAAAAGCTCTGTCCATGTACAGTATGATGATATTTTACCAGAATTAAAAACTTGTTTTAGATGATAATATTAATAGGAATGGGAAAAAAACATCTGTATTGAAGTCTAGCCTGGTTGAATGTACATGGTTGAAAATGTCGAGGTTGTTGTTAAACCAACAAAACCTCCTTGGGCAATAAATAGAGCTGTTAACCAAGGATAAGGACTAAAGTGATGGTGTTTCCCGTCAGAGCTACTCAAAGGCTTACATTCCCATATTGGCACAGAAACAAAATCTTTACTTGTTACATTATGTACACATTGACACATTATGTTCAGATGGATGGCACTTTATTAGTTCTTAAAGTGTGACATTGAAGGATTTTTAATCTTTTGGCATTTCAGAGCAGGTACTCTGAAGACTTTTCTTACATCTTCTGCACGAATATGTCATTTTATGATCAGTGATTGAAGAAGTAAAGTTTTAGAATTCATGGCTTCTGAATTTGCAAGAATAAAGAAAGTAACTCTCTCTTCGACCTATGTTGAAACGTTTTGGTGTGAAGGCTATAGCAGATCACTCTTTCAATACAACAATGCATAATAATGTAACACTTGAGAAAGCAGAGGAATGACCAAAGAGGGTTTTTTAGATCTTATAAAACAAACATAAATAACCTTTTATATCACATGCAAGTCTTTCAAAAAGGGAAACTTACTTCTTTGGAAAACCTGTGTGTTGTAATGAAATGCGACTGGCTTGCATCAAACTTCAATAAAGCTTTTTTTTAACTCGTTCTCAGTCAGTGTCCTACTGTACTTCCAGAGCCATTGTTGAGGGAAAGGGAGTGGTTGAACATTAATTCAAAACACATGTCTAACCCCTCCCATTGGATCTTTGAGGTAAGCTTCCACAGACTTAAAAATATTCGATTCCCTGTTTTAACATTTGCCATATGATTAACATTTTGTAATTCATAGTAGAATTCAATGGGTACAGTTGTCCATAAATAAGAGTTTAGGATAACAAACAATACATTTGATATGCCTAAAATCATCAGCTTGAAATACTTTCAGAAGATTTTATTGTAAGAATCAGCAAACATTAATGTCTGACGCAGGCTTTTGTTGTTATGTTGTAGAAACTCAGCTCCATGTAGCGGGCCACCCTGATCTGCTGATTTGATATTTTCACCATCTCTTCCTCAGTGCTGAAACATGCTTGGTGGGATGTTAGGAACCTGATCTCCAAGAAAAACTTCCTTCAAGAATCCACCCAAAGCCCTTATTCCTGCGGTTCTCATAACCTTATGAGCACGCAACATTTGCTCTAAATCACTCGCTGTTTTCACCTCTGAAACCTGAAGCTGGAGCGTACAATTGCTGCTGTTTCTGATCTATGAAGCAGGAAGATATGGCTTATATAAAATCCAGGATAAGATATTTATAGGTCTGAATTTAAATGCTTTACTTACACATCAGATTTCCTTCAATCTGACTGGCATAATTTGTCCTCTTTTGGAGAGCTGGACCTCCTGCAGTCAAACTATTTCCACATGGGGAGCCATGAATCAGTTGGTGGACAGGGCAAAGTATAACAGATGTCACCACAAGAGAGAAGTACTGAGAAAGCAAAGAAACAACGGAAGAAATAGAGGATTTATGGTAGGCATGAAGTGGACGAACAGACTACTTCACTATAACTCTAAAGGTATGACTTGTGTTTGGCAAAGGGAATTAGCAGTGTTTCCATCACTTACTTTGATACACATTTTGAAGTGTGGCAATAGAAAAGCTGTGTAAAAATTGAAATTTGATAAAACTTCCTTCACTGTGTAAAATAATAACTCATAACTCAACTCCTGTCGAAGTTAAATCTGCTCTCCATTTTTCTCCCATAGAGTTTTTAAGAGCAAAATGTATTTATGAGGTTTTATTGCATTTAGCCTAAGTTTTTAAAGTATTGTGGAGCTTTGTCTGACTTTTTCCTCCCCCTTCACCTGCCATGGTGTGGCTGAAACTGGTGCAGGGGATTTGTAATTAGTGTTTCTCAGAGTCAAAGGCAAAAGGGCTGTGGATTAACCTCTACACTCTATAGACACTAGTTTAATCTCTGCCTCATAATATAACAAAATCTATGCTAACAATATAAGCCAGAACAACTGAGAACAACAACTTTATGTAAGAGCTGTAAGTTTGTCAGCTTGTTGTCCAAATGGCCAAAAGAATGTATGAATGCAGATTTAACAGTAAAAAGGTCAGGTGAGGATTGACAAAGCTGCAATAAATACATACTACACCGTGTACAATTCATTACATTGAAGTTAAAACAAATCTGTATTTAATCTTTTCAATGTGCGTTCTCAGCGCCATCGAGATCATATCAGTAACAACAACATGCAGTTATTTATGTTTCAGATTGTCAGCGCCCCATCACACTGAGGTTCCCTTGAGTAGTACGGGGGCTAAGAGAACCAAGTCCTGTTTACATTGGCAGGAGTCACTTGTTAATTTCGGTTTGCCGTGTACACCACATGCTTACAAACAAGGTATATTTGAGAACTTCAAATTGCCAGGGGTCGCTAGGGGGATTTCTGGAGGAGGTTAATTAGTGTTGTACTTATTATAGTGGTTCAACATCTCTAATCCATGAGAAAACAACCCCACGAATGTCCATCAAGATGAAAACCTCTTAAGCATCCTCTTTTTGGTAAATCAGGAAAGCAGCAATGTTTTTATTGTGGTTTGAAATGTTTAATCGACCTGGAGGTAGTATAAATACTGTAAAACTACAGCTGCGAGTGAGTTTAAAACATGAACATCTCCAACACGGACAGAGACAAAGAGAGTCCAAGGAAGTGAAGTAAGACGTGTGAATAGTGGAGGCATGGTGTGCTATAGCTGTGGTGAAAAACACCAATCTGAGCCAGCATAAACCCAAAGACCAGATGTGCTTTTCTGGAGCCAGCTCTGACTTTTCCAGGTGGAATATATTTCATTGCTTTGAGTCATTTTCTCACCCTAGAGGCAAGCTCTAACATCATCATTTATTTTTCTCAGTCATTAATGACCAGGATGTAACACCTCTCTCCCTCTTTCCACATGAACACTGTACGGCTGATTGGCTGCGAAGTGGATTGAGTAGCTGTGATGATCTGTAATGGAGCAGCTACACCCGTAGGACCCAGGACCAGGACAGCTTTCTGCTGACTGTGCACCTGCACATGGTGAGAGGAGATTTTCAGTTAGTGTTGGGTCTCATTCGACAAATAACCTTACAAAGAAGGGGGTTAAATGAACAGCATTCACTCAGTATCTTTGGAGGTTGGCAGTGCCGTGACATTGCAACAAAAAAAAACGGAATTATTAACGTTACTATCTGTAATGTCTATGAATACTTTATTCAAACCATTGGCTCTGTGATACCAACTAGCTTGCTGTTCTCAAATTAGCCTACAGTACATAACCAGCTAGTTTACCAAAGCAACCAGACTGTGGCTGCGAGGGAGTGCGGTCGTCTTTCAACCAGAAGGTCGTGTGTTCGATCCCAGCCCTTGCAGCCATAATCTGCAATGTATCGATGTATCCTTGAGCAAGATACTTAACCCTGAGTTGCTCCCGATGGCATGGCCAACAGTGTGTGAATTTGTATGAATGTTAGTTCCTAGAGTAAGGTACACTGCTATGGGTGAATGACATGTAGTATGTAAAGCGCTTTGAGGGGTTGTAAAGACTGGATAAAGCACTATATAAGTACAGTCCATTTACCATGTAGTGTATCTAGGTAAAAGCCACCTAGCTAACCCTCATGTAGCTACGTTAGCTAGTTAGCTGCCACTGCACAAGCCTCCAGCCAATTTTCGTGGAGGCCACACCATGTAATAAAAACGTCCATGCTGTGCTGTGATGTTATTGGACAAAAAAAAATAGACTCACATTGGCAAAGAGTCAACCAGTGGATCTTTTCAGTGGATCTTTTTTTGGTAAATCAACTTCCCATTAGGGAAACCTCATTTTCTTGGAGATAGCTAAGATGTTAAAGTTGTAAAAAATGTTAAAGGTCCAAACCATTGTCACTTTTGTTCCTCCTTGCAGGTGAAAGGACACGGATGACCAACAGAAGTAACAGGTAAATCACTCGGCAGTAAAAACAGCTTTCATAATAATGAACAGTAGCTCACCTCCAACACTGTATGGACTTATTTTATATCCATGCTATTGCCTTGCATCACTCTTGATAGTAAAAAGCTATCATTACATACCTTTGCTTTGTCAATGCCCCTAGCTCACTTCAGAGTTCACCAATCAGACAGTGTTTTGCTGAAGATAACACCTTTGAAAACAATAACATTTGTGACACGTGTTGCTGCAATGTTTTATGAACTTTTATGATCATCTGATTAACAGAAAGCAAACGTCAGTGACTCTTCACATGCTTTTTTCCCTTTTAAAACCTCTCAAAATGAACTCCTTATTCAAGTTAATTCTTATGTCAATAACTACTTACATTTTTATTAAGATTGACAGCAGTGGCAAATGTACCCCTGAAGTGTTAACACCACTTATTAATATAACAACTTTGCAATACAGATCAGTTCCTTTTCCATATTATCTCTTCATCTCTTTTATGTATGTTTAAAATGAACGGATCTCCATGCAGAAAAGTTACGCACTCTGAGTAATTGAATAACATTTATATTTCATGCTTTCCCTCAGCTGTCTGTCACATTGATTCCCACGTCAGGTTGTGTAATTTCAGTCATGATGACATTGAATCTGTCAGGAATGGGAGGTGGTACGCAGAGAGACATTACCTAACCTCGTCCAACACACACACACACACACACACACACACACACACACACACACACACACACACACACACACACACACACACACGCACACACACACATACAATTTGAGACGTTAGCTAACCGTTGACTTGACAGGCCCCCAAAGAGCTCATTACGTAGACAGCTGTAAAAACACACTTGGCCTTTCACTACAGCTCAGGTAACCATTAGTGTGTGTGGGAGAGAGAGAGAAACATCGGAGAGCACACCTGCTGCAATGTGTGTAGTGAGTCAGCAACTAACTCTGAAAATAAATAAAGAATTTAGGACTATGATTGAAATTGTGAGTCCTTCCACCAGCTGTGTTGTCGACTAAAGGTACATGACTGGACCCGGGTCAGACTGGAGTCTCACATTTGATGACTTTACATTTGACAAAATCAAAAGAGCCTTGCTACTCAACTTGATCTTCAACATCAATGACGTGTGACTTCACCTTTTCACTTGAAAATACCTTATAAATAATGATCTTATTTAAAGTATGTGCCACGAATCAATTCTTCAAACCCAATTATGCAATGGTCTACAAAAAACCCTGAATTGCAGTTTGCAAGTTTTGGTAAAGATTGCATTGTAGTTATCTGAGACGGTATTGCCTGGTAAAATGTGTAACTTACCGGTGACATCCAAAACAAAGATGTTGTTTCACCTCTACCTACGACACTAAATAGGATCATCTATCACTGCCACTTAACTTTAGTTTTTAAACGAGTAAAAAACATTTGTCAAAACTATTTTCTGGGGCTTTTACAATCCAAAGGTTGGCTGCACACCGGTATTTTTTTGTTGTATTTAGCCTTTATTTAGACAGGTGAATCTCATTGAGACACAAGGTCTCATTCTCAAGAGAGACCTGTTCAGTGGTAACACCACCACACAAAGTTACAGACAGACAGGACACTAAACACAGAGGCAACAATCAAATAAAACATTGTGAAAAGTAGTCGGATATTGCAGGTTCAAACACCCACAGATGATTTCTCCAGCTTTTTTAAAATTAGTTTAAAATCTGTGATGGGTATCAAACTGGTCAGCTTAAGTTCCTGCTGAAGTGTGTTCCAGGTTGAGGGGGCAGAGTATGATATATATATACAGGACTGTCTCAGAAAATTAGAATATTGTGATAAAGTTCTTTATTTTCTGTAATGCAATTAAAAAAACAAAAATGTCATACATTCTGGATTCATTACAAATCAACTGAAATATTGCAAGCCTTTTATTATTTTAATATTGCTGATTATGGCATACAGCTTAAGAAAACTCAAATATCCTATCTCTAAATATTAGAATATCATGAAAAAGTATACTAGTAGGGTGTTCAACGAATCACTTGAATCGTCTAATTAACTCGAAACACCTGCAAGGGTTTCCTGAGCCTTGAAAAACACTCAGCTTGGTTCAGTAAACTAAATCACAAGTATGGGGAAGACTGCTGATCTGACTGCTGTCCAGAGGACCGTCATTGACACCCTCCATCAGGAGGGTAAGACACAAAAAGAAATTTCTCAAAGAGCAAGCTGTTCACAGAGTGCAGTTTCAAAGCACATCCACAAAAGGTCTGTTGGAAGGGGGAAATGTGGCAGGAAACGCTGCACAACCAAGAGAGATGACCGCAGCCTTAACAGCATTGTGAAGAAGAGTCGCTTCCAGAATTTGGGGGAGCTTCAAAGACAGTGGACTGAAGCTGGAGTCCAGGTATCAAAAGTCACTGTTCACAGACGTGTCCGGGAAATGGGCTACAATAGCCGTATTCCCATGGTCAAGCCACTTCTGAACTCAAGACAACGGAAGAGGCGTCTGACTTGGGCTAAGGAAAAGAAGCACTGGACAGTTGCACAGTGGTCCAAAGTCCTCTTTTCAGACGAAAGCAAGTTTTGTATTTCATTTGGAAGTCAAGGCGCCAGAGTCTGGAGAAAGGCTGGAGAGGAGCAAAATCCAAGTTGCTTGAAATCCAGTGTGAAGTTCCCACAGTCAGCGATGGTTTGGGGAGCCATGTCAGCTGCTGGTGTTGGTCCACTGTGTTTCATCAAGCCCAGAGTAAATGCAGCTGTGTACCAAGAGATTTTAGAGCACTACATGCTTCCGTCTGCTGAAAAGCTCTATGGAGATGAGGAATTCATTTTCCAGCATGATCTGGCACCTGCCCACAGTGCCAAAACCACCAGTAACTGGTGTACTGACCATGGCATTACTGTCCTCGATTGGCCTGCAAATTCCCCTGACCTGAACCCCATAGAGAATATGTGGGGTATTGTGAAGAAGAAGCTGAAAGACACCAGACCCAACAATGCTAATGAGCTAAAGGCCGCTATTGAAGGATCCTGGGCATCCATAACACCTCAGCAATGCCACAGGCTGATTGCCTCCATGCCACGCCGCATTGATGCAGTAATCCGTGCAAAAGGATTCCCAACCAAGTACTGAGTGCATTAATGGACATTTTCAAATGTTTGATTGTGTTTTGCTGTTATAAATCTTTTTTTTTTACTTGGTCTGAGGAACTATTCTAATTTTTAGAGATAGGATTTTTGAGTTTTCTTAAGCTGTATGCCATAATCAGCAATATTAAAATAATAAAAGGCTTGCAATATTTCAGTTTATTTGTAATGAATCCAGAATGTATGACATTTTTGTTTTTTTAATTGCATTACAGAAAATAAAGAACTTTATCACAATATTCTAATTTTCTGAGACAGTCCTGTATATGGTATAAATATTCCCTTGCTTTTATTAAGATATTGACTTTGAAAAAAGGCCCCGGACCGACCTTTTGAACCCTAAGTCACGCAGCTTAAGAAAGTATTCCTGTTGGCAGTGGCTACAGCGAGGAGAGTGAGACTCACTCCGGGCACAGAGCGTCTGCAGAATCACGACAGGCGATGGAGGAACAGTCTGAACCCGGTCTTTGTTTACTTCACAAGTTTCCCCTTGAAGTTTGGAAAACAGGAGAAGTTCTGGTCCCTGTTTATCAGGTCAGAGCATAACAGATGTGTCAAGTTGACACTGGAAGAAAATCATTTCGACATTTTGATAATATGCTTATTAAACATTGTTTTAAGACTCAAGCTCCTTTCACATGCATTGCAACCCTCAAAATGAACCCTAACCCAGACATTACCATTGATGCCAGAATCATTCGGAGTGGACGTCCAACAGACTGTAAGGTTTCAGCGTTAAGAGTCTGTGAGCTTATTGTTTTTGTGTTTGTTATTGACTCTCTCTCTCTTTCCAGGTGTCTACACTTCATGTCGTTGTGTGTCACCTGCCAGCTTGTGTGTCTCGTGTGCTCATCATCACCAGCCCCGCCCCTGATTGTTTTCACCTGTGCCCCATAGACCGTATGATTGCCCTATAGACCTTCTCTCGGGCTCTACTATCCCCAAAGGACGGTTGTATTCTCTTTCTGGTCCGGAAAGGAAGGCCATGGAAGAGTATATCGGATCATCACTCAAAGCTGGCTTGATTCGGCCATCATCATCCCCAGCAGCAGCAGGTTTCTTTTTTGTAGGGAAAAAGGACGGTTCATTAAGGCCCTGTATTGATTACAGTCCACTTAATCAGATCACAGTTAAGAACAGATATCCCCTTCCACTCATCTCTACGGCATTCGAACTGTTACAGGGAGCCAAGGTATTTACCAAGCTTGACCTAAGGAATGCATATCACCTTGTGCGCATCCGGGAGGGGGATGAGTGGAAAACAGGTTTCAATACACCTACGGGACATTATGAATATTTGGTGATGCCTTTTGGACTTTGTAATGCACCTGCTGTTTTCCAAGCCCTCATTAATGATGTGTTAAGAGATTTCCTGAATGTTTTCTGTTTTGTGTATCTTGATGATATTCTCATCTTTTCCCCAGATGAGAATACTCATGTTAACCATGTTCACCTTGTTCTTCAGAGACTCCTGGCTAACCATTTGTTTGTGAAAGCCGAAAAATGCGAGTTTCATGTGAACTCTGTGGCGTTTTTGGGCTTTGTGATTTCCCCTAACAAGGTGGAAATGGACCCAGCTAAGGTCAGTGACGTGGAGAACTGGCCCACGCCAGACTCGAGAAAGAAAGTTCAGCAATTCTTGGGGTTTGCTAACTTTTACAGACGGTTCATACGCAATTTCAGTGCTATTGCCTCTCCTCTCCATGCCCTTACCTCTCCCCATGTTCAGTTTGTGTGGAATCCACAGGCAGAGAAATCTTTCCTGGAACTGAAGAGGAGGTTCACCACAGCTCCCATCCTGACTGTACCTGATCGCCACCGGCAGTTTGTGGTGGAAGTGGACGCCTCCAACGACGGCGTTGGAGCTATACTGTCCCAGAGGTCAGCAGGGGACAACAAGCTTCATCCGTGTGCGTACCTCTCCCGTAAGCTATCGTCTGCTGAGAGGAATTACGACGTGGGAAATCGGGAACTGTTGGCCGTGAAAATTGCTTTGGAGGAGTGGCGGCACTGGCTGGAGGGAGCGGAGCAGGATTTCCTGGTCTGGACGGATCATAAAAACCTGCAATATATCAGGAAGGTTAAGCGTCTGAACTCTAGACAGGCCAGATGGTCATTGTTCTTTAATAGATTCAGGTTCACTCTGTCATATCGACCTGGTTCGCAGAATGGAAAGCCTGATGCCCTCTCCAGAATATATGATCCTGAGCCAGTCCCCAAGAGTCCAGATCCCATACTACGGCCAGACCGAGTGATAGGGAGTGTGACCTGGCCCATCGAAGCCAAGGTCAAACAGGCTAACGTTGGGAATCCTGTCCCAAGAGGGTGTCCTCAGAATCGCCTGTTTGTACCAGAGCAACTTCGAGGGCAAGTTGTTCATTGGGCCCATACGTCGGTACTGACCTGTCATCCTGGAAACAAGAGGACCCTTTTCATGGTGAGACACAGATTCTGGTGGCCGGGGATGTGGAAGGATGTTGCGGAATATGTAGCAGCGTGTCCTGTGTGCGCCAGGAACAAAACTTCTCAGCAAGCTGCGGCAGGTCTTCTCCAACCTCTGCCCATTCCCAACAGACCATGGTCTCACATCGCATTGGATTTCGTGACAGGATTACCAACATCGGCAGGTAATACCACCATACTCACTGTGGTTGATCGTTTTTCCAAAATGGCACACTTTGTCGCCTTGCCCAAGTTACCTAACGCCAAGGAAACAGCAGAGGCCATGTTGTCCCATGTGTTCAGGATCCATGGTTTTCCTAGTGATGTCGTTTCAGACCGAGGACCACAGTTCGTGTCACGCTTTTGGAAGGAGTTTTGTCACCTAATCCAAGCCACTGTTAGCCTGACCTCCGGATACCACCCACAGTCAAATGGACAAGCGGAGAGGATGAATCAGGATTTGGAGACCTGTTTGAGATGCCTAGCGTCCGAGAAACCCACCACCTGGAGTAAGAGTCTGATTTGGGTGGAGTATGCACACAACACCTTACCCACATCAGCCACTGGTATCTCCCCGTTTCAATGTGTCCATGGGTACCAACCTCCTTTGTTTCCGGAGCTCGAGAAGGAGGTCACGGTACCATCAGCCCATGCTCTGGTTCGACGCTGCCGTCGGGTCTGGGCGGGAGTTCGCCATATGCTGCAGAGGAGTGCCGTTCGCATGAAGGCATTGGCCGACCGGAAACGACGTCCAGCCCCCAAGTACCAGGCCGGACAACGAGTGTGGCTGTCCACCAAGGATCTTCCTCTCCATGTCGCCTCCAGGAAGCTGGCTCCCCGGTTCGTTGGTCCTTTTCCCATAGCCAAAGTGATTAACCCTGTTGCTGTCCGTTTATGTCTTCCCAAATCCATCAAGGTCCACCCCACGTTCCATGTCAGCAAGCTAAAACCAGCCAAAGAAAGCAGACTGGTTCCTGCCTCCACGTCCCCTCCACCTCCCCGGGTTGTCGACGGGGGTCAAGTGTACACAGTGGACAAAATACTGTCGGAAAGGAAGAGGGGCAGAGGTAGACAATTCCTGGTCGACTGGGTGGGGTATGGATTAGAGGAGAGGTGTTGGATCCCAGGCAGCTTTATTTTGGACAAGACCCTTATATCGGATTTCGATAGAGGTCAGTCTCAGCTTTCAGGGACGTCTGGAGCCGTCCGTAAGAGGGGGGGTACTGTAAGGTTTCAGCGTTAAGAGTCTGTGAGCTTATTGTTTTTGTGTTTGTTATTGACTCTCTCTCTCTTTCCAGGTGTCTACACTTCATGTCGTTGTGTGTCACCTGCCAGCTTGTGTGTCTCGTGTGCTCATCATCACCAGCCCCGCCCCTGATTGTTTTCACCTGTGCCCCATTAACTGTTGTGTGTATTTATAGCCCTGCTCTCCTTTTGTCTA
This sequence comes from Harpagifer antarcticus, assembly GCA_902827135.1. Taxonomy (NCBI): domain Eukaryota; kingdom Metazoa; phylum Chordata; class Actinopteri; order Perciformes; family Harpagiferidae; genus Harpagifer; species Harpagifer antarcticus. The sequence continues at coordinate 499,211 of CADEHL010001421.1, forward strand.
TTGTCGGTTCGTCTTGTCTCCACGTCAAGCCATGTCTGTAAGCCTCGAAAACTGTTCAGCAAAACTAGTAGAACCTAGCGATCATTGTGTTTCACTCATCTTTTATTAATAAAAGATACTTTTTGAAGTCAACGGAATCGTGCATCTGAGTTCTTATGAGTCCCTCGTGTCACAGACTTTACCATGACAACTCCCTAGTAATAGGTCTGTGTAATAGGCTTTAAACCTGGATTAGCAAGGCTAGCAAATAATATACCTTTACTTAAAGAAGGAATTGAAAAACTGACTAGCGTGGTTTTGTAAAAAGCCTCCGTCTCACTGAACTCAGGTAAATTAGGTCAGGTCTCTATACTTTAGCCGGACTTCACTGGGTGTTTTCCTAGTATAAATGCAGCTTAGTGGAAAGATAGAGTCAATATGATGGTCACTGGCAAAAGAAATAACACCTAATACCAGAAAAGGTTATCAAAATACATATTTTCTCGTCACACACCTGTTAACCTTGAGCAGCAGCCCTGCTACTCGACTATCTGAGCCTTTTTTCCTCCACTTTATGAGAAATAACTTGCCTGCTCCGATAGGATTTAAATGAATAACCTAGCATTTCATACCGAGACTTTATTTATTATGCGTTTGTTTTCTTTGCATTGCAGCAGGGGAGAAGTGAGGTCTTGTATTATTATAACCATGTGTTTGGAGTTTGGAGTGAAGCTGCAGCCCAATGAGGAAGATTATTCTGCACTTACCGGCCAGAGGACTTTTGCTGATCTGTTTTCCTTCATTTTATTTTTGGCATATTGGTCCAGAGAGTATAGCATTGGCTCCAGAAACTGTTGTGTGAACTTGTTCAGTTTTTAAGTGCTTATTTTACTAAGGCTAATTCCAGTGAAATGTTTCATCCCTTTTAATGAACCCTTACGAGAAACTGTAATGAGTAATGCCCCAGAAGCATAAATCCAAACATTTCACAACACACGCGGCCGACTTATCCAAATAAAAATACAAGATGTTTTATCAACAACTGAAAAATGACTACGATCCTAGACGTAGAGTATTGTAATAACACTGAGCTGTGTTATTGTGCTTCTTATTTTTCACAATCCTTGAAAATAAGCATTCAAATCCTCTGTTTTAAAAAACTCATGTCCAGTTTAGTATCAACATCTTAATGTGGTTAAGGATGCTTTGGTTTTTTCGTCCGAGAAAGAGCTCAAGGGATTTTATCACTATCGTGTAAATTGGTCGTCTGATCTACTCTTTTTCAATCTAAAATGTTAAGTTTATGAACTGCATTTGTCTTTGTTCTTAAGCTTTAACAAACAAGCACTTTGATTGTAATAGCTTAAAGCTTTTGGTCCTGGATATCATCATTAAAATCTAGCAGCAATATGACGGTGGTCTTGTTGTGGGTTGGTGGGTTTTCTCTTATTTCTTCTCCTGTTTTGTAATCTTGTTTTCTTGTCATGCAACGCCCACATGGCAGACAGATGTTGTGACCTAGAGGATGAGCTGTGACAGTTTCTCAACATTAATAAAGAATAATGTGGTTTTTAAATAATAACATGTTTTCTCTTCTACTTTAGACTTTATCGTCTATAAACTTTCGTCAACTCAAGAAATACTTCTGACGGTTTGCAAATTCTGCTGCTCATCGATGAACGGTAAAAATACATTTTGCAAAGATTTACCACACATCAGGGATTGTAGAAAGACTACTATCTCACCATCTCACTGCATGTTTTAGCAATACACTTTTCCTGCTGTTCCATTACGTTGTCTTCAAGTTCGTTTTAAAGTCTTACATTCAGCGTTACTACATCATTTTTATTTCACTTTAAAATGTAATGTGTTTTTCCTAAGCCCATGCTACAACCTTCTTCCGAATTTCATGAAAATATGTCCAGTAATTTACCCGTTATCCTGGCAATGAAAAGAAAAACAAACCAAACTGAAAACATAACCTTTTTGGCGGCGGTGATTATTCCATGACGCTGCATTTCCTCTCATTTTAGTTCATTGTTTTTGGACTATTTTCCTATATTTGGAGGTTAATTCACCAAAAAGCAGCGTGTGTTTCCACAAATCTGCACCCAACACATGACCCTGTACAGACACACGATAAGACCCTTGGTTAACCCTCATTCAGAGTTTTTGGGAGGAGCTGCAGAATAAAATCCTCCCTCCATGTGTTTAGAATAACAGAGGTGCAGCTGCTCACATCACTTAACTCTGCTCTCTGGTGTATTTCAAGCGAAGCAGGGCCTCCTTCACTCAGCACGGCAGCTCTGCCAGAGGAGGGATGTTTGCCATTATACATTTAAATAACCTTTTTTCCCTGTGTTATGTAACCAGGATCCATACACTGCCATACAGCTGTGTTCTTCCATACTGTAATACTGCCCTTACACGTTCAAAATAAACACTGCCAGAGACACGCATGCATAACATTACTTGGTTTTCTGGTAGTCGAATGCACATGTAAGGAATGGAAATGAAAGGAAAACAAAATCCAAGCGCGCCTACAGTAATAACGTCATTCATAATAATGTGACGTAAGGATTCTCTGTGACCTCGGAGAATATATCTGATGGTTTAACTACCTTACCTGCTAATTTCTAGACATGAATGAAAGCAACAACCAATAAGTCTTCATATGTTTGTTTTTTCAAACCAATGTCAGATCACCTGTTGCACAGGTTGTGGGGACCGGCTCCTAATTAAGAATTGAGAGCAGCAGGGTGCCCTCTTCCTTTCACTGTTTAATAAGAGAGGCAGCACTCTGATCCTTCCTTTACTAAATGCAGTGCCGTGTCAGCAAGAAACTGGCCTTTATGTCGTTTTGAGACTTTTTGCCCTATAACCCTCTCTGATTATGGTTGATGTGGCCAAGGAAAGGAAAGTTTGGGGCTCTCTGCTGGAACTGCTACCCCCGCGACCCGACCACGGATAAGCGGGAGAAGATGGATGGATTATGGTTGAATTTAGATATTTTCGATCAACAGTTTTGCTTGTCTAAAAATGTCTGCAGGCTTTTTTTGTTTATTGTTTTATTTATATCAAAATCCCTTCTTACACGTTTTTGTATTACTGAAGAGGCTGGATGTTCCGAAATTATCTAAAAAAAGAGACAAACACCCAGGATAACTAAAGAAGACCTGCTTCAATCTTAAACATACTATCAAACGTTTTTGAGAGATTGGTATAAAATCTCCTGGAAGAAGATCTTCTCAAACACAAACTACTATACAAGCACTTTGAAGAAAAGTCTAATGTGAAGGAGCAAGGGCATAGAAATGTACTTTTCAAATGCTAATAAATGAAGTGAGGAACTACTAGTACTACCTGCCCTGGCAAACTGTAGACCAGTGTGTAATGCTAATGCTAATAATGCTAATGCGAGGATAATAAAATGGCGGCTTCACAAAACTTTTTGGAAGTTTTACGGGGCGTGGTTTGCAATCCGCCCAGTCAATCAGAAATATAGCTCTTTTGTGAGAAAAGAGCTATATTTAGTACCGGCTCTTTTTGGTGTGAACGCGATAAAAGAGTTCACTGAACTAAGTTCGCATGAACCTTTGTGGGAAAAGTACTGCGGTGTGAATGCGCCTATTGTTGTTTTGAATATGAATATTGATGTTATGGCGGCAATAGAGAAATCTAAAATGATGTCGAATGCAGATGATTCTACCATGATTGTATCCCGTAAAGTCAAAAGGGTAGTAATACACAAGGCTCAGAACAGAACTGTAATTAGACAAACGTTCATTTTATTTAACATTTAACACATTTCTTGAGAAAAGCAGTACAATTTCGGTACAGTGGGAAGGAAATATTATAGACCCTTAAACCAGAGTCACATGCCCTTCAGTGTCTATCAATAAATTCCTCTTATGGGAAGAAAATACCAGCTAAAATAGTTTATAAAACTGCAAAACAGCTTCAGTTTAATTTATATCGCCACACTTGTTGCAAAGCTGTAAATGTGACCGGGCCTTAAACATTTGAATGGCAGCTGTACCACTGTGGGTTTGAAGAAGTCAGGGGGTCTTTAGGGCAATCAGAGATAATTATGGGATGTTTATAATCTTAAGGCCCAAAACACACGTAAACATGTACGCACACGCACACAACCACCCACACAACACATTCTTTACTCATTCACTCATGTAAACAAAGACACTAGATAGATCCCTCTTTTATGGAAATGTTTTTAGGGTATCTCGGTCTAAATTTTCTAGATCCTTAAGAGCTCAAAGTATTAAGATCCATAATAAGCTTATATTCTTCAGGATAATGAATTTCCACTGGCAGAAAGGCTAATATCGTACACCTGCCAGTAATGCTTCGTGTTGCATCACAAATCACATTTTCCCTCTTCGTATTCGAAACAAATTATTTATTTCTCTCCAAACATTCCTCTCAGAGGAAGCTCTCCTCCAGGCCTCAGCAGACCTGGCTCCCATTAGTATTTGGAAACCGTTCAGATATTTGTATCTGTGATTGATCGAGAGTGCATGTTTACCCCCGGAGCTTACTGAGAAGTCACGAGTAGGACCACTGACACTCCTCGAAACGAAATGATGTTCCCGAAGGATTAAATGTTGTCCAACATTTCTTTGGGCCCTGCTTGAGCCAAAGAAGCTTGATTGTGCTGTCGAGAAGAAGAAATAAATGAGCGCTCCACTGTCATTCATTTTGGAGGTGCACACTACTTGTCTGATACACAAAGGAGATCATATTTCTACCCATATATGGAAGTAAACAGGGAATACTTTTTGGGTAAAAGGAGGCAGTTTTCAGCTGTTTTTTGCAATGACATTTTCGGTACTGCAACAACATCAGAGCAAACAACAGATTAGTGAAAACAGATTGAGTGATATATTTGAAATATCTCCACCATGGTCTCATTTATTTACCATATTGAAATCAATGTGTTTGATTTCATGTTATAAGAGTGAAGTTAATAGGGGATCTAAGCTGTTTTATCTCCAACTCTTTTATCCATGGGCGTAATTTCCACGGGGGTCAGGGGGGACATATCCCCCCCACTTTTCAAAATCCCATTTGTGTCCCCCCCACTTTTTAAATGTGTTTATTATTATTTTTTTACGCAAGCGGTCATCGTCACGGAGGAGCGTCTGTGTGTGTGTGTGGCACGAGCGCATCTTGTGAGAGAGAGATAGAAAGAGAGAGAGACAGAGAGAGAGAGACATAGAGAGTTACGGGGGTTGTTGTTAGCATTTGGTGCTAGCTCGGAGCTAACGGAGATTAGTAGCTGTTTCAACATTAAGGAGAGGGAGAGCTCTTTCCTGTCGGACTGAGAGGCTGAGAGAAAGAGAGAGAGAGTTACGGGGGTTGTTGTTAGCATTTAGTGCTAGCTCAGAGCTAACGGAGATTAGTAGCTGTTTCAACAATAAGGAGAGGGAGAGCTCTTTCCTGTCGGACTGAGAGGCTGAGAGAGAGAGTTACGGGGGTTGTTGTTAGCATCTGGTGCTAGCTCGGAGCTAACAGAGATTAGAAGCTGTTTCAACAATAAGGAGAGGGAGAGTAGATTGTAAACTTTAGTCTAAGTTATCTCAGTGGGTCTCAAACGGTTTGGTCATCTATGTAAACAAATATTTCCATCTATGTAATATTAGTTGTATATAAAATAAGTTAAGAAATCCTTCCAATGTGTACTATAGGTCAGTACAAAATAAAAAACACAGTTTGAAAGGGGAGTGATTAGTCAAATATGCATAAATAAAAAGAAAGAATGCAGACTAGGTAAGATAAAGATAGGAGAGAGGAGTTTATCAAATATGTGTTATTGGTTGTGAGGATATTCTAATGGCTTTTTGGTTATTGAAATGTATACAGTTCTGTTTCATATGAGTGTTGAGAGCTGTATCCATAAATCTCTTAATGTTGCCCTCAAAGTGCACCAGATTGATGCATTCAACTTCAATTTAAAGAAACAAATCTTCCCAGGGTGCATGCCCCCGGACCCTCCTAGAGGATGTGAGGTCATCACAAATAAAACAGGTTCACATGGATAGGATACTAGATAAGTGTGCACACTCATTATATACACTACACATTTTTTTTGGATTTGTTAACACTATAGTCCCTAATATATTTGTAGAAAGGCAGGAAATGGAATTAAATCCAGAAAATGTTCCATTGCGGAGGACCCCCTGTTTTGTGTCTCCCCCACTTCTCAAACCAAAGTTACACCCTTGCTTTTACCGTAAATATCATAAACATGTTATGCAAATCACACACACACACACACACACACACACACACACACACACACACACACACACACACACACACACACACACACACACACACACACACACACACACACACACACACACACACACACATACCATGTATACATCACTTCAGGGGACATTACATTGACTTACATGCATTTCCTGGAGACTTATCCTAACCTTAACCATAACCAACACATGCCTAACCCTAACCCTTACCCTTACCCTTAACCTTACCCTTACACTAATCCTAAACCTAGCCAAGTCTTCACCCTAAAATTAATGATTCCCCTCATGGGGACCTCCAATTTGTCCCCATAAGGGCGGCGAGTCCCCACACGTGACTATGTAAATAGATGTAAGTCCCCACAAGTATAGTAATGCTAGGCCACACACACACACACACACACACACACACACACACACACACACACACACACACACACACACACACACACACACACACACACACACACACACACACACCATATACATCACTTCAGGGGACATTACATTGACTTACATGCATATCCTGGAGACTTATACCTAACCATAACCATAACCAGCACATGCCTAACCCTAACCAAGTCTTCACCCTAAAATGAATGATTCCCCTCATGGGGACCTCCATTATGTCCCCATAAGGGGGGCAAGTCCCCACATGTGACTGTGTAAACAGATGTAGGTCCCCACAAGGATGGTAATGCTAGGCTACACACACACACATACGAGTGGCTGCCAGATTAAACAGCAGGAACACACATGCTGAAAATACCCAATGATCTCACAGGATGTCATCAACCGGTATGTTAGTTGCATAATAAGTCTTCTGATCATTAAACTTCCTACGAAAAATAATTTGAACCTAACTTGGAGGACGCCACCAACCCCTGTAGTGAAATAAACGTTGACCTTCAAGGGGATGTTCTTTTTTTGAAATATGTCGTTTATGACATTTTCATGGAAACTACATTTTTGCTTGGCTTTTGTTTCGACACTTTAAGACTCCCTTAACTCAACACCAAGGTAACAAAGTAAGTAATTAAATAATAAAAGTAGCTTCACTTTGGGACATTTTACTTCAGAAACCATTTTACAGAAACCATTTTACAGAAACCATTTTGAAACAGTATTTATTGACAGGAAATAATAGCTGAGTTTATAGTCAGCATATGACTCTTGTATTGAATAGTAGAAAGATGAGATGTATTTCTTTAGTGGCAAGAATCTCATGACCCCGACAAATAGACCTTTTAATTTATTACTTTTATATTTAATGGATTGACTCCTTAGTTGAAGCTGTGAACTGGGTGGATATGTGGGATTACCGTGTGTCGCCCAAGGCCTGTTTTATTATTATAACATCTTAAACAATCATGAATATGATTTCAGAGTCCTTATTTAGTCCTTATCTTATTGGACCAGTTCACTGTTATTTCAGGTCTTGTTTTCAGTAGTGAGATGTAATCGGTAGTATGCAATCCTTCAGGTCAGATGCCACAGATTAACATCTTGACCGTTAGCAACATCCAGAGAGATATATTTAAAAAACTGGCCAAGAATAACAAAGGAATTATTTTATAATCCAGTTCATCAGGGTTTAATGCAGCTTCAACTCGACTGGAATGTAATGCTTTAGTGTTCTGCTTATGTGCAGGAACAGGCAGGAACATATCTCTCTCTCTTAGCAGTTAAAGAAAATAAAACGTTTGCTTTTGTTAACCAAGTAATATTATTGATGTGGACATATTTTGGAAAACTGCAAAACAAACACCAGCAACACGGAGACACAATACACAAATGTTGCTCGACCTTTTAGTTTGGACCGCCTTGGGTGACTGATTTGAATGCACCATGGAGCTTGTCTGTATGCATGGACAAACACACACACACACACACACACACACACACACACACACACACACACACACACACACACACACACACACACACACACGCACACACACATGCACTCACACATGCACTCATGCACACTTTCTTTAGGCTTTTTAATTACCAAACGAAAGCAAACACTGATGTATAACAGAGTGTGTGTGTGTGTGTGTGTGTGTGTGTGTGTGTGTGTGTGTGTGTGTGTGTGTGTGTGTGTGTGGGTGGGTGGGTGGGTGCATGAACATGAGTGTGAGGTAGGTCAATATGTATGGCATATAGGGTCATTTCCTTCTTGAAGTGTGAAGCCTACTCGTGGTATTTGTCTAGGTATGTGTGTGTGTGTGTGTGTGTGTGTGTGTGTGTGTGTGTGTGTGTGTGTTATCAAAAGGAGAAACCCTGAGATGGTTCACTTCACTGTCCACATACGTCTCGACCACGGTGTGTTGCTATATGTGTGTGTGGTCCTCCTCTTGCATTTTCAACCACCAGCAGATGTCGGGGTGACCACCACGGATGGGGGTGTGTGTGTGTGTGTGTGTGTGTGTGTGTGTCTGTGTGTGTGTGTGTGTGTGTGTGTGTGTGTGTGTGTATGTGGGAGAGAGAGAGAGAGACCACTACAAGGGTGGTAGAGGTTATTGTGACTGGAAGCCTAGCAGATAAAACAACATGGCTGACTGGGACCACCTCAGATCTGAATCTTCCCCACACACACACACACACACACACACACACACACACACACACACACACACACACACACACACACACACACACACACACACACACACACACACACACACACACACACACACACACACACTACATCTCTCTGTCTCTCATTTGTTCTAGGCAAGTCGTGCTGTTACTGATATCAGAACAAAAACACAGTTAAAGTTGCTAAAAGGTCACTTGAGAGTGTAGACCTCTTCCAAGACTTTTTAAGTCAAAAATAATGTGTGCGCCAACATTTTTGGGGTTATTCCGTGGTCCTTGCTACACCCTGAAACTTATTTTAATAAAAATCTGTCCCGTAGTTTCTCCGTAATACTGCTGATTTACAGAAAAAGAAACCAACTAATTAAAAACATAACCTCTTTGTGGATTTATTAACACATTTTATCACCTCATATGCATATTTAGACTTAAAAATAAGAAAAAACAAGGGGAAGTGTAGCATTAGGACACAATCCAAAGGAAAGTTGCTCAAAATGAATATAAATTAAATGAAAGGTCAAGGAATGTGTATTTTACTTCTACCATCCAGTTGTGTCTCAGCCAGTCGAGGCGACGCCCTGCACCGCAGAATAAGACCTTTCTTATTCGCTTGCTCAGGTGAAAAGTCTTCAATAATACACTGTTTCTGGCCCCCTGGATTAAAGGTTTTCCATTGGAGAGCGGCCATTATGGTAGACCAGACAGTGACCTCTGGCTGTTACCAATGTGGAGGTTTAGCGGCCAATGCTTAAGATCTTTTTCACCTTTTCCTTTTTTATTATAAAGAGTGAATGTAGGCAGCTGTATTCATACTAATTGAAGAGAGGTAGAAACTAGGACAGTGAACTCAAAAATAGTGCAGAAATAGAAGTCATACAATAGCAGGATTGGTCGTATTTATAGGAGTAACAGTACATGAGAAGCACATTAGTCAGCCGGTTTAGACGTCTTTTCCCAGCATGCTTTGGTGCAGGTGAGAAGTCTCAGTACAACAAGAGGCAGCTGGACCATCTGTGATCATGAGTCATGTTTTCCAAAAGGACCAAATACAGCCTCAGCTATTTACAATGAATTCCCGTCATTTCTTCTAACCTTTTATTTTTTTCAACTTTAGGATAAACCTACTAACCTCCTCCAGTGCATCGTGGGAAAAATAACTCTTAATGGTCAGAATAATATCCTCCTCTTACAGCGGTAAAAAACCTGGTAATAAGGAAGGGGCCGGCTGACTTTGGGGTCCAGTAAAAATTTGATTGACACCCACTCACACATAAAAAACACATGAATTATGGGAAGTGTTGGTGTTTGGCAGGACATCTTGACATTTCTCCCTGTAAATATGAAATGAAATGTCAGTGACAGAGCTGGACCTGCTCCCTGCAGAGGAAGTCTGTCCTGATTTGCCTCTCCTGTCTCAAAGCCAACACTTGTATTGTGGCTGATTAGGCTGACCCTTGCCCTATTGCAAATGACATCTCTGCCAATTTTCTGTCATTTTATTTGAGAAGCTGTCATTCATTTTTACCACCTTTTGCCAGTTGCTCTACCTTGAGCAGCTGTTCCTCCATCTTTGTGTCCTCTTGAACCCTGAGCCTGTTTTTCAGGTTTCAGGCTCGAAAATGACATTCCCAGAACAAATGACCATATCTTCCCTTCTAAAAGGGTTAAATTAATAATATTTTTTCTCAAAGTAATGATAAACCTGTGAGTTGGATGTAGAAAAGTCAGATTCAATATGAATGTTTTTTATTTTAAAGAAAATTCAGATTGAACATGGTAAAAAACTGTAAATTATAGTGTCCGTCCAAAAAACATTTTGTACTTATAGTGAAAACTAACCTTGGATGATGGGTTAGTAGACTAAAAGCTTTAGGAATCCAAAGTACAACATATACTAAGTACCCTGTATCAAGATTGATGCAAAACAAGTGATATTTGACCTTTTTAGACAGATTTAGCAAAAAAAACCCTCTTCTGGGGCCATTTGGGTGGATTTTCCATATCTCAAGCCCCCCTTGCTGGATTTTGACATGTGACATCTCTTTCTGACCGTCAGAGCCAATGGAATCGAGGGGAACTCCCACATAGTCCTTATTTGGTAATGTGTGTGTGTGAGACTACCGCATAGCCTAGACCGAAAGCAGCAGCCACTCTGGTGGCTACCATTAGCAACTAACTTTTGCTCTCCGATTTTTACATAAAAATGGAATTATGGATTATAAATGAAATACATTTTTTATACAGAGACGTTAAAAACCTATGGATTAACCGATTCAGCCGCGTTTTTTCTCGTTTTAATGCCATTGAACACGTCTTTTGATCAGATTGACAGCTACGGTGAGACGATCTCCCTAGAAGCTACGTAAAGGTACGTGTTGTGATGTCTGTGTTTGCTTCCCTTGTCGCGAGTTCGGATGACTCAGTGATGATACTATATACCTAAATAATCTGTGGAACCTCAGCTTTAATCGGATATCTTGTATGTGCAGCTACGATAAGTAATAAGGGTACTTTTATCTTGAGTTCTGTGCCAATGTCCGTTAGCATTTTTCGCTAAGGGGTCATTTAGATGCTTCTTATGAGACTTAAACCCCAAAGTCCCCGCCAACGGGGACCTTGGGGTTTAACGAGGGTGTGTTGAAGAAACATTTGCTCTGGGGGGAACTTTGGGAATCTCTTTAGGATTTTTGTTCCAAAAACCTACACTGTATAACACACTACAGGAAAGGGAAACCCCAAAAAGCGTATATCGGGCCCCTTTTATCAATACGGAGCCTCATGTCTGTTATATCTTCAACTGCAATTTAAGGAGATGAGAAAATATAATATTTAGTAAAGGTTACTGTACAAAAAAAAACGAAGTTTCTATTTACTGAAACCACCATGTAACAGGAACAATTATATAGCTTTACTATATAAAGCTTTTTTAACCTATAAAATACTATTCTGGTCATTAATTGTGGTAAGACTTGGCACATACTGTAAAGTGACTAAGTGACAGGAAGTGATTTATTCTCCATATGAGCGACTCTTCAGACAGTTTCTAATTAAGTAGCCAGTGGATTCCACAGTTTCTCCGTCACAAAGAATCAAAGCAAATTCCACTTTATTTCCACAACAATTAGAGCCAAACGTTCTTATTTTATGACCCATTTTATAACAAAGGCCCTCTCCCACCACCCGACTAATTTTTTATAAAGGCACAGCAAAGCATGACATATTTTCAAAGCATCCAACTACATGAGAACTCTCTCGTCTATAACTGGAATTGAAAAACATACTTAAAGAGACACTTTAATCCAAGAAGCTTTTATAGCTTTGTGAAAACATGTAGAATTTCTGCACCACCTTGTGTTGAAAGAGCAGACTTCAAGTTGAACCCTGAGATTTCACATTCTGCATGCACAGTTGAATGAATCACATAACGTGCAAGAAATACATTAATTTGATTATTTTCTCTACATTACATTCAAGTTTTCATATTGAACTATTTAGACAAATGACATGGACTAAATGTAGTAGATCAGAAGTTTAGAGTGGCATCAAAATATAAGAAAAGTACAAGTGTATCACATTTCTTAATTACAGTACACTTTTTTACATGTCATTCTTATTGATATTTAGCACGAGGCAACAGGTTCAAGTAAGAACAAGTACCAATGGCTGAATCATCTATCGGGTCATTTCCTCGTCATTCTTGTTGGTTTTTCAGTAGAAGATGTTCAGCCTGCAAGAAAAACACATGAAGTGTCAGCTGATGCATCAACGTACACATATTCAACAGCAAATCTAGGCTCTGCTTTCTGATTACCAGAAAGTCGACGGGGTCCTCTGGTTTGATCCTGGTGCACTCTGTCATGGCCGCAGTGAGCGAGGGCATCACGTACTTCATCAGGTAATTCCTCAGAGGAAGAGAGTGAGCGTCGTGAAGCTCCTTCTCCTGCCGCTGCACCTCTGACAAATTCTCCTGCTAAGAAATGACAAGATCATTCGATTGGATGTTAGAATTTACAACTTATATATATCAATATTCCAATTACTTGTATATAGACTATTTCTACTATATTCTATTTTCTATTATCTGTGTTATTGTGTTGCACTGTTGAGGAGCCTGTGACCTAATAATGTAATTGTCATGACTACACTGTAGCTATGCACACACGACAAGAAAAGCCTTGAATCCTTGTAACACGCAGCACTTACCCACTCGTCGTACTGAGCAGCCATCTCAGCCAGCTCTGCTTCGTTCCTGCGTTTCCTCTCAGCAGCCTCTGCAGCCACTTTCTGTTTCCTCTCTTCCTCCTTCTTTCTCTCCTCTTCTTCCTGCTCCTCCCGACTCAGCCCGTAGTTTTTAGGAACCCCCACCAGCTCTGTGATCTTCTTCACAACGTCTGCGTACTCTGGATCATCTGTAGTGACACCTGGAGAGGAACAAGACACCATCACTGTGAAGAAACACAACCTACCTCTGCAGAACGTTATGATGTTTGTCATGAGGTTACACTATTAGATGGATTCATGGCGAGAAAGCAACAAGAAATATGTTTTCAAACAGAAAACTCAAAGTGATATGCTCTTTGAAATGTGAATCAAAGAAATGTGGCGACTACAAAAAGGCAAAGACATATTTGTCTTAGCTGCATCATATCAAACTTTAAAAACTGCAAGAAATCACCATTTCTCCGATTTTCTACATTGGAGATAAATATTCTGGAATTGATGCATCTTGCAATAATGTGTTTGTCTTGTTTATGTTTTTCTATGAACTATTTGTCTTGTAAAAATACCAATATGTTCTGGGTGAATCTCGAGCTCATCGAAGTAGTCCAGCAGAGTTTCCTCGGCGGCACTGAGCTCTCTGTATCTGGTCAGGCGGGAGGAAAGCTCCTCCTCGGTGTATCTCATCTCCTCTGCCACGCTCTGTGGAAGCCCCCGAGCTCTCTGCGTTAGAAAACCATCCGTCGCATTGAGGGCGAAGACATGCTCTGCAAAACATTAAAACAGTACAATAAGAATGTTTCCTATGAGGAGATAGTTCAGGGGAGTTCATCTGGGTTTCATTTCTGGTCAATTCAAGTAAGAAGTGAATCAAGCACCTGGAGTGATCTTCTTGATGTATAAAGGTGCTTTGATCATCACATCCTGGTTCTCTGGGTCCTCCTCTGAAGGTTAAAAACACCACATTAGTTGTTGTTGAAGCATTAAGCAGTCATTACGTGGATGGAATGAAACTTACCAGAGAAAATCAGCTTTCCTTGATCATAGGTCTTGGGGAAGCCATCAAGAACAAATCCTTGGTTCCTGCATGGCGGCGAATTCAGCTTTTCTTGCAAAATGTCAAAAACCAGATAGTCAGCCAGTCGCCCTGAAGGATCAACACAGATGTTTAATCATAAATCATAAAGGAACTAAATACTCACTATGCACAAACGATCCATCAATAATCAATCTGCAGACAGACTAAATGCAAAGGTCTCAGGAAAATGTTTAAACATGTTCACAACCACGTGTCCGAGATGTGTGGTTGGCTATGGTTGAATACAAATGAAGAACTTAATGTAAAACTTTAAGATGTGTTAACAGCTACAATTAACACTTTATTCAGAACACTGTCATTTTTAATATCTTATAGCATTATGCAGTAGTTTTCAAGTTTGTAGTAATGTCAAGGCAGCTGTATGCAAACATCCGAACCCCAACTTTAAAGGTGGGGTAGGTAAGTTTGAGAAACCGGCTCGAGATCGCCAGAATTTGAAAGTACACAACCGGAGAAAATCTGCCACTTCCTTACAGAGCCCCTCCTCCAACACACACAAACGCGCACATGACCAATGAGGGCACGAGATAAGTTTGTGCCCCGATGGAAGGCTGACAGGCAGGTAGGCCATCCAATTATTTTAGCGGCCCGGCTAAAATAATTGGTCGTGCTTTTTACAGTACTACAGCTTCCACTGATGACATTTTTTCATGGATTTTTTGTCAAAGTACTTAAAATATTCATTGCCATCGGGATGTTAAGAGCATTCCATGGAATATAACAAAAAGTGTATCTCGAGCCGGTTTCTCAAAATTACCTACCCCACCTTTAAGTGTCAATAAAGCAAAATGTTTGTCATTATTTAGTGTTGAGTTTCGCTTACTTACCTGCATTCATTTCCATGCTTTTGTTGCAGATTTCCAGTTGTGTCTTTGCAGCATCAGCCGCTACGTCTTCACTGACACTTTCAGGGTCAGCTCCATCAATTCTCTCTTTCTGAAGCATATGGAAAGGAACACAAACAATGGTAAGTAAGAGTGTATCTTTGAGAAATCATTGCTGCTCTCAAAACATTTTCATTACATTTCTTTTCACAGAGATAAACTCCCACCAGAGGGCGGTATACTTGCTTTAGGAGCTGACAGCAGTGACTGTAACATAAATGCAATGTTTTATTTCACTGACCAGCTGAGTGATCTTCTCCTCGATGACCTCTTTGATCCTGATGTGGTGAATTTTATAATGATTACAGAGCTTTTCTGAAACGGTGGTTTTTCCCACAGCTGGAGGTCCGACCACGCAGATTCTGATTGGCTGAGGAAATAAATATGAAAAAAGATGTCATGACAGCTTCTACACTACTATTGTAATCATAATGGTGTTGGGATTGTTGTGGATTTCTTTACAGATCAGGGTTCATACACTTTTTCACCAATGGTTTTCAATGACTTCTCCATGACCTTTACCTAGTTTTCCATGACCAAAGGAATTACTCTTTCTCAGCGGAACCAATTTATTTTAACATGGATCAGGAAAATAAGGTCTGCATATGAAACATGTTGTGCCTATCTAAAACAAATCAAATAGTAGGCTTACTAGCTTCTACACGCTAAAGCAACTCAAATCTCTCACCAGCAAAATACCTTGTCAGCTAGATGCCATTTTACGTTTCATTACTATAAGATACAGTATTTATTATCATTATAGTATTACTATTTCGACAATTAGATAAAATATAAATTATATTTGATGCAACTTTAGTTACATTTCCATGACTTTTCCAAAACTTTGGGAAAAATATTGTTTCCATAACTTTTCCAGGGCCTGGAATTAGCATTTTGAATTTCCATGACCTTTCCAGGTTTTTAATGACCGTAAGAACCCTGACATGTATTTATCTGTGTTTAACACTCACAAGTAGCTTCCTGGTGTTCTGGTATTCTTCCACAATGTTCGCCATGTTTTCTACCATCCCAGCTACAGACGTCCAGGCGAGACTGAAGGAGTCTTTTATGACAAAACTATCCAGGCGGAGGCTGATATTCAGGTACTCCAATTCCTCTGGCTGAAAATAAATAAATAATCAAGCATAGAGATGTGTTCGTGAAGCAATAATCTGACTAGATTCTCATTTATTTCGAATATATTACACATACTGTACCTTAAAAGCCTTCATGGTGATGGCGTCCTGATCTGATAGGAGGTTAATTTCCCCTGGCCCAAGCGTATTGCTTATCATCTGGAGTATTAAGAGCAGAGAATGAGAATTTGTTAGCAAAGCACTATAAAAAGTGATAAGAAACACCAAAACATTTTCATTTCATTTAATCGTTTATTTGAAAAGGGACAATGCACATTGATGAACATCTTTAACAATTAATGCTTCAAAATGTAAATATGCCGGATTTTAGCTTTGAGCTCATTTCCATCCGTAGTCCGTCACATACAACATTTAAGAACATGACATTTATATACATAGCAATACATGATATGCAGAAAGAGCATGAGCAGCATATACAAGCATTAACCACATGGCAGGACAATGTAGCAGCAACGACATATAAAGTGCAAGATAAGATACAAGTGCTTGTGTTAAAGTGCATTTAGCGGTGATTGCACGTCTGTTTGTTTCTCAACAATTCTATGAGTTGACCTTTAAAACTATTCAGAGTGGGACAATCCCGTATCTCAGTTGGGAGGCTATTCCACAACGAGCTGCCTTTAATGGAGAGCATATTTGGCTCTGGCTTCTGACCTAGTGCAGCGTCCAGTGTGTTTTTTGTGGATGAATTCCCCTAATGGGGGGGGGGGGGGGGGGGGGGGGGGGGGGGGAGTCCATGTACACATTTATAAAAAAGACACATGGGGCGAAGCCTGCGAGCTAGTTCAGGCAGTCAACTCGAGCACCAATGATACACGTGACGCGTCTCTCTTACAACCAACCAAACACAATCTCCTTAACTTGCCGCTCTATTTAAGCTGCCAGGTCTGCCTGCCTCTGCCTCGCTAATGCTGCGGCGCTGTCACATTGCTGATGCGTTCACGTGCTGCTCGCCTGCCCCACCACCACCCCAGCTTCCACCTGTAGGCTCGGGGGACAGTTATCTAATCATCACTCAATGTTCTATGTAAATCTGTGGAGTGATGAGGCCCGAGCCTAGATGCCAAACTCAACTATATGCTGCTCTAATAAACATATTAAGAAACACGTGAGTTGTCTGAGTGAAATACTTTTAAAAGACTCAAGAAATTGTGTTTTCAAGGATGGTACAGTGGTAGTATGAATATGAAAATAACCTGCAATATTGTTTTAAAAACTCATTCATTGTCAGTTTTCTGAAATGAATTGCTGCATTCATGTTAATAACAAGCTTACCTTTACAATTTCCTCTAAAGTGTTCTTGGAGTCATCGACAGCAAGAATGTACTTTGTCCTCGGCCTGAGTTCAATTATGTTTTGGATCACTCTGAAAAAGAAACACAGTTGAGCCCTTCAGCAACCTTAACACAAAGAAAAGAAAATACAGCATCTATACAGAAGTACAGTAAATGGAAATCACCCTCCGAGGTCATATACGTGAATCATGGGGATGTGATTTGTGCCCCGTCCAAAGAGAGGAACTTGTGGCATCTGCATCAACCAAGACACCTGTTAGAAAACATTTCAAATGATGTTTGAATCCGTTTTTACACAGCCACATAGAATACTGAATGTCATCTCATTAATATATACCTTGAAAAAGTAGTGAAAGAGGTTCTCTCCCTTTCCGTACTGAAGACCACAAGCTACAACATATCCAGTTAGCTTGGACCTTTTCTGTCAGATTGGAAATCAGACAGTCTGTGATGACTTCAGGCATTGCTATCGTTTGTCTTTTCATAGCAACATTCATTTGTATGGCATGAAGGTTGAACTGGACAACATGCTACCATACAGTTAGGATATTTACCTTCATATGTATTAGGGATGTTGAACTTTTGATCTCAATGTTTTACTTACACCTTTCCCCAGTTCCAGCACGAGTTTCTCCAGATTATGGTGGGTTTTAAAGTTTGGATGCGGCCTTCTTCTTCGAAACTCTTCCTCTGTTAGCAGAACATTTGTTTCTTCCTGAAGAGAGAATATAAAAAGGCGTTGGTTGTGTTTTATGCACAGGACGTGTTTGCCTTCATTTCCCCAGCAGGCTCACCGGATTCTGAGACTTGGTCATGGCCCAGGTCATCACGCTTGAGACCAGGATGAACATTTTCCGAGATTTGAAGTTCTCAATCTCAGCATGAAGGGCTACATACAAGGAGGTAAAAGAAAAGAGCAATAGTCTTACAGGTAGGTACAGAAACCAATGTGTGCTTAAGCCCGTACACTAAATAACCAGCCTGCTCACTCTCTCTTACCTGTGATTGCCCATGTTGCATCTTCAACCTGCTGCTCTGAGGTGCTTTCTGAGATGTTGTACAACACCACGTCACACTCCAGCAGGCGCTCAAGAAGATCCTCTCGAGTTGGTGACTACCAAAAATGATTATATAGCCAATTACCCTTTGGTAGTTTAAAAACAAGATCTTAGTACTCTTCCCAGCTCTGGTAAAAGCATCCATTTTGTATTATTGGTATATTCACCGTGTATAGTTCAAGCAGAGAGGTTTCTTTATCATCTTTGGTTGAGGAAGTTCCCACTACCTGGAAAACAGGTCCACTTTGTGGGGGGGTCTCCACTGCTTCTGCCTCCTCAGAGTCCTCTCCGGTCACACATGTCGATAAAAACTGTTAAGAAAGTCAGAAAAATACTGTTACCTCGTGAGAGACATGCCACTTAAGTTAAGTAACGAAGTACATTTACTGAAGAACTGTACTTTTTTAATGTTGAGATACTTGTACTTTACTTGTGTGTTTCCTTGTTATGCTACTTGTACTTCTACTCCACTACAAATCAGATATAAATATAATATAATCAACACTTCAACCAGACTTTAGTTCCACCTGGAGTAAATTCACAAGCTACCCTGCAGTATACAAAGTCATTAAAACTAACTGCACCTTTACCAGCTTTGATAACACTTTAATGCATCAATAATAATAATCAAAACATATCATATAATATTAAGAAATGTACCAATTTGCATAATAAGCACTTTTACTTTTGGTAGTTTAAGTATAGCCTACTTTAAAGCTAATACTTGGTATACTTCTACTTGAGTAATATTTGGATTTCAGGACTTGTACCTGAGTAATTTCCTACACTCTATTACTTCTACTTTTACTCAAGTACAAGATCTGAGTACTTCTCCCACCTCTGCATTTTTAATATATATAACATAATATTAATATAACATTAGCTACTTAGCTTAGCTTAGCTACCTTGGCGATGTGTTTGGAGGAATACCTGTCGACGTTGTTGATAAAAACACGTTTTTGTCGCTTTTTATCTCCCATTTTAAGAAGTATTTCGGTGACTAATGCCTCTAACTTTTATCATTAATGACTTACTTTATTGCAAAACAAAAGTGTTGTAAAGCTCTAATGAGTAGTCTGCATTTCTGGATAATATATGTTGCGTTGTGTGTCCGTTGCTATGGACTCAATTCAGTTGCTCAGCCAATGAAAGGTCTCGTCCAGACGTCACATCACGTACTTTACGTTCACGTACTTTACGTTCACGACAGTGCTTGGATATAATTGTGGGTTTGAAATGTTTATTTACTAATTGTATGACTTGAGGTGCCACATTGAAGCATTTTGAGATACTTCAATATGTCTACCGATTCTGAATATGATAATGGTGAGCTTTTATGTAACCTACTATTTTCTCCTCATCCATATTAATGTATTAGGTTTACTACTTTTGATTTATGAGTCGATAAAGTTAATTAATTCCAATGAGGTCATACAGTAGTGGAATAAGTACTTTTAGTTAAAGAAGTAAAAGTAACACAATATAAAAACACTTTTACAAGTAATAGTTGTGCAATATTGTAAAATCCTACTTCATTAAACTGTAACATCAGTACTTGAGAATATACTTAGTTACATTCCCCTCTGCTGTCACTAATAATCATTTAACTTTCCTCTTCATCACCCCCTATGCAGCTCTTCATCTGAGTCAAGCTCTCTTTATCACACATATGAGACGCAGGACAATGGAGCGCTGACATGGAAACTTTCACAGCACTCTACATATTTATAGAGCTGAGATTCTCTGAGAACCTGCTGGCAGTGTTTGATAATGTGTCTGCTCCACAGCAGGTCCCAGCTCTCAGGAAACAGAGCCTGGCATACATTCAAAGCACAGAGATACTGAAGGCACTGATGCATGGGTGATTAGGTGTTTATTGCCATATATAGTATATCTACATTAAAGTTAACCGGTTGTTCCTTTTTAAATCAAAGTCCTGTAATTGCTGACACACCATGGCATGCTGAGACATAAACTCCAAATAAGAGAGAACTAAAGGAATTTGGGAGTTTAAAACATATTTTATAACTCAAGAGCCAGACTAATACGTTTTCTGATGTTTTCTGCCCGTTATTAGCTTTATCCAAGAGATGCAGTATTATTATATAGTTCTAAATATATTGTTTCTGTACCTATATGTGTCTGTTGTCTGTTTTTATGTTTGTCGTTCAGATGTTATTCGTCCAATTGTACTTGTAATATGGCACATTTTTACTAACTGTCCATCTTGACTCTATCTCATTGGAAGAAGAGATTGTTTCTTAATGGGACCTTTCTGATAAAATAAAGGATAGATAAAATAATATATATTGGCACCTGATATTAAAGGTGGGGTAGGTAAGTTTGAGAAACTCGAGATACACTTTTTGTTATATTCCATGGAATGCTCTTAACATCCCGATAGCAATGAATATCTGAAGTGCTTTGACAAAAAATACATAAAAAATGTCATCTGTGGAAGCCGTGGTACTGTAAAAAGCACGACCAATCATTTTAGCCGGCCCGGCTAAAGTAACTGGATGGCCTACCTGCCTGTCAGCCTTCCATCGGGGCACAAACTTATCTCGTGCCCTCATTGGTCATGTGCACGTTCGTGTGGGTTGGAGGATGGGCTCTATAAGGAAGTCGCAGATTTTCTCCGGTTGTGTATTTTCAAATTCTAGCGATCTCGAGCCGGTTTCTCAAACGTACCTACCCCACCTTTAAATGTGTAAATAATTAACTGTTTAAAACCCTTGCCTATAAACTGAATGGTGAAGATAAGCATTACTGTATATAGTTGGTATTGTGTTCAAAAATAGTTTTGTTGCCCTAAGTTATTGAAGGTTTTAAAAAAAAATGAGGATATCAGACATCATAAAAATGCAATAACCACATATTTGTATTGTTCTTCATGTACAATGAAATATATATTTAGGTTATGACATCATTTGACGTAACAGTCTCCAATCAGCATGGTTATGCTGTCACACTTATCATAATGTATGTCCTTGCTGTATATTGAGTTACAATAACAAAATAGCCGCCTGTGTGATTGTTTTGATAAGCATGTCAGCCAGCATGCGTTTGTGGAGCGCTGAGAGAACAGCAGCTGTTTACAGCCGGCATGTGGCACATTACGAGGACGGCTGTTGGGGCCAAAGACAACACTGCATGTTGTCACTGTCCATTTCTGAAATGTACTCCTCAGCTGTGGCAAAGGTTTGGTACATGATGTGTGCAAAACAAAGCTATCAGACAAGTATCATATGTTTTAAAGTTATGAAAGTTATTACTTATTTGTCCATTTTATAATTTCCACTTAACTAGTAAGACATCTAGACTATGCGGAACTAATACAAATCAGCTTAAGTCAATTAGATTAAACTACTCTGACCTCGGGGGAAAATTCAGAATAGTTTCCTTTTATCCAAATACCGACAGAGGCTAAATCATTTCTGACATGTTTGTACAAACTTGGATTTAAATGGCTTTCAGCTAGATATTACAGATATGTGCACCATTTTTTTGGTTGCATAGTTTTCATATAATGGTACACTGCATTTTCACTGGTAAACAAATCACTGTTGGAGAAAGCCTTTACTGTTAAAAGGCAATTGTTACTTACAGCTGTCTAAGTGTGTGTGTGTGTGTGTGTGTGTGTGGTGTGTGTGTGGTGTGTGTGTGTGTGTGGTGTGTGTGTGTGTGTGTGTGTGGTGTGTGTGTGTGTGTGTGTGTGTGTGAGTGAGTGAGGAGGAGGAGGTGAGGGGGGGTGAGGTGCAGAGGGGGCAGCTGTCAGGACAGACAAACCGTGTGCTTCCTCGATGCCCTTATAAGGACGAATGTCCCTCAAAACCATGACCCATTTAAGACATATCTGCTTTATCCTGATAAGACCCTGGTGATAGAGATAGGACTCTGCCAAAAAGAGCTTCCTTGACTTGCTGGGAGCTGTTGACAAAACACAGCACTGGTTTTATCCCAAAAACTAAAGTGATGTCTCTGACTCTTTTTCACTCAGCAATTTGCTCTAGTTTTACTCTTTACGGCGCAAGAAATTGCCTTGTGATGTGATTACTACTCATGATATGGGATTTGTGACCTGTAGGAATAAAGTGCTGTATCTATACACTGTTACTTGTCTTGATTAATTGATTTCATATACTTTATATTTCCACTCCACCAAATGTTAAAGGGAGATGTTGAGGATTATACTTCACTAATTCATTGAATGTATGAAGTTGCAGGTTCCTTTTGATGAACAAAACAAAACATATGATCACTTTATAAGAAATGATGAATTGCAATAGACAGAAGGCAGTTCTAATTAGCTCCACAACAACAAACAACAACATTAAAGCATTGCT
This sequence comes from Harpagifer antarcticus, assembly GCA_902827135.1. Classification (NCBI taxonomy): domain Eukaryota; kingdom Metazoa; phylum Chordata; class Actinopteri; order Perciformes; family Harpagiferidae; genus Harpagifer; species Harpagifer antarcticus. The sequence goes on from CADEHL010001421.1 coordinate 522,135, forward strand.
TATGCACTAACCAGCCAAAGACAGCCATAGTTATTCTTCTCTTCTTGTGAGTTTTCAGCAACTATCAGTTGGTAACACAATGGGAAGTAACTGTCTGGTATGTAAAAGCTCTGAATAGAAATAGACATGTAGGTTAGCGTTACTAGCGTCTCCCTTTGAGGGACATGACAGCACACGGTTACAAATTGAATACTTTCGTGTGTTGATGGTGTATTTACATTCTTATTGCACACACAGTGGATGGATAGTGTTTCCAGGCAGAGTGCGAGGTGACGAATAAGGAGCCTGAGCTCTGGCGGCAGTCTGCAGCCTCTGGCACCTGTTACACTACATTTCCCTAAAAGGAGACACTGGAGCCAATCAGAGCTCAGAACCAGCGCTCGCACAGGCCGTCCCAGGGATCTGTCGTCTGCTGGAGGTCTGGGATATGCCTCACCCCCCCTCACCCTCTTACAATATTGCCTCTCAGCTGTCTGGCATGTTTTTACGACCCCCCTTCTTCCTCACACATGCCACAACACTGGCAAACTGTCACTGGCAGGGTCCCCTTAGAGGGCTCCTTAAGGGCTCCTTAACCAGACTGCTCCGACAAGATCTCAGATTTCCATCTCACCCTCCATCATCATCACCCCTTACTGCTTTAGCTTAGTCATATTAGCACATCCCCAGGGACCTGTAGGGAAGCTCCATAAAGTATGAATGAGAGAAAGAAATATGAACTTATTAAGGGGTTTTCTGAGTGTCCTGATATCTTTTACATCAAATTCAAAGGGCATAAGTTGATTTCAAGGGCGTACATTGCTTAATTCTAAAGGAATCCTCACTATTTGACACCTAAAATATGGTTATATACAGCAGACTACTGTTCAAACCATACATCATTTTCAAAAATGTCCATATTTGGATTTGAGGGCGAATAGAGAGCGTCTCCTCTAAACACACTGGAATTCATATCAACCTTGAAAACATCCCAACTTTTAAAAAGCCATCCGTCCAGTAAAAGTGTTCATGCACATTCCCTCTTTTCCTCCCTTCTGTCTTCTGCCTTTTTGTCTCCTAGGCAACATGTCTCCAGTATGATGGCGTCCCTGACACAGGATCCACTTTGCTGAACCGTTTTGCTAAGCAACACTTAATTTGGGCTTGTGTGAACTCCTGGTCCCACCCCCCAGCCCCCCAGTGGCAGGACGCCGGGACATATTTAAGGAACCCCTTCACACCCTCGGCCCTTTGTCCCGGTGGAAACTCCAGTCTTGTGGTTACAACTTGGTGAGTGTGTTAGCAGTCTTTTTTATTCCTGCTGTTGTTCTTGCTGCTGTTGGACTGTAGGGATCAGGGATGTTGAACAGACGCTGCTGCTGTGACTATTCACTGCCACAACATGGATTTATTCATTTTTTTACCAGTTTGAAGTTGTTTCTGTTTCTGTGATCAGAGCTGATAATGATAATGTTGGTAGAAGGAAGGGAATTGAGCATAAGCTAGGGGGGAAGAGGTTGAAAGAAAGCGAGTCAAAATGGAATGATCCAGATGTATTAACAGTGACCTGTGCTCTGAGGTCAAGGATGCAGGGATGGGATGCTTCCTGTGGAGAGGCAGGCTTGATGCTTTAACTCAACTTAGATACAATCTGAGAAAACATAATTTCAATTCAATACCGATGTACTTTTAGATGAATTAGATATAGATAGCTTTGACTGTTTAGGTACCAAAAAATAACTCAACCACTCTGTACAGTATGTTGAACAGAATATTTTCAAGGCTGAAAATCCTCTGAAGAAACATAAAGCTCCACTGAAACCCACAATCATCAAAGGTTATTCTGATTATCCTAGCCATGCAGGAAACCATAGAAATAGATTTTCTAATAGATTTGAGGCTCGCCAGGTTAAATGAAAATTAAAAAGTGTATGTGGTTCACTGTGGATACCTTTAGAATACAAATGACCTCTTATTCTAAATACTGCTCTTGAAAGTTGCTTATTTTATGCTTTGCTCAAATATTTTCATGAAAGTCGTACTACCCTGGAATGACAAGACAGTGTTTAGTTATATGCAATTGATATATACTTTTGCTCTGCTCAAGAAGAACCTCATCTCTGTAATGAATGGCATTGCTTTGGGAAAGTTTACAGTAGGGAAAGTAGCTTTTTCCTAATGTATCAAAGTCAGTTTTAGAAGAAGAATTCAGATATTTTCAGTCATAACTTCAAAGTTGGCTAATTTGCTTTACTGCCTCCAACAGCAGCTGTTTACATTGAATGTAGAGATGATGATTTGAAATGGAAAGCCTGTATGAAGATGGGGTGTTTGTGTGTGTGTGTGTGTGTGTGTGTGTGCGTGTGTGTGTGTGTGTGTGTGTGTGTGTGTGTGTGTGTGTGTGTGTGTGTGTGTGTGTGTGTGTGTGTGTGTGGGATGCAGTTGTGATGCAGGCTGTGTGCAGAGCTCCTAGGGACCACAGCACATGGTCTGGCTCCAAACAGAGACCACTGTGTGTGGCGACAGCTGAGACCCAGACCGCCACATGTCAAAAACACCGCCTCAGCTGTTAACTGGCTCCGGCTTAATGATGAGATACAGAGGATGGGCTGTTGGGGGTGACAAGGGTCCCAGGGCTGAAAATAGATCTGAGTGTGTGTGGGGGGGGGGCTGAGCCATGTCCCATTTTGGTTTTTCGGGCAGCTGTGAGACTCAGAGAGGAGATTAGAGCACTCAGAGGTGTCTTCAAACTAAACATAGTGCTAGATTGTTTCACTTGATTGTTTTGTTTTCATGTGAAATTAGACTTTACATAGACACATGTATACATGATAGGGGCATACTTTCCCTGATTATAATCACTTCCCAAAGATTGATTTAACTGAAGCTTTATCAAAGAGAGTGATAATGTTTAGTGTCTTGAGTTAAAAAGCTTTGTGTAAAAAGACACAATATCTAAATTCATGTTTTGCCTGTTTTTCCGTGTTGTACAGAAGGCCAGCCTAGAAAAGACCAAACATGTGTGACGACGACGAGACCACCGCCCTCGTGTGCGACAATGGCTCCGGCCTGGTGAAGGCTGGGTTCGCCGGTGATGACGCTCCCCGCGCCGTCTTCCCCTCCATTGTTGGACGCCCCCGTCACCAGGTAGGAATACTGAACAAGGAGACATACGTTTCTGGAGGATTACGGTTTCGTAGCTTTATCACATGCACTCTGTGTGTGTCTGTGTTGTTGCTGAGGTTCTGAGCTGTGTTTGCTTCGTTCTCAGGGTGTGATGGTGGGTATGGGTCAGAAGGACAGCTATGTGGGAGACGAGGCCCAGAGCAAGAGGGGTATCCTGACTCTGAAGTACCCCATCGAGCACGGCATCATCACCAACTGGGACGACATGGAGAAGGTGAAGACAAACAGAAATATCTCACTGTTTATTCTCAGACTAATTCTAAAGTAAATTCTTGGTTTTTATTTGACAACATGTCCAGAAGGTAGCGCCAAAAGACAATACTAAAAACACTCATTTCCAAAGTGGTCCCGACAGAAGAAACTCGAATTACGATATTACAGCTTGTCCTCTTTGAAACTCCACACCAATGGATTAAACTCCTTCCTTAATATTGAACCATCAACTCTTCCCACAAAGCCACCTAAACAATAGTCTTTAAAATTGCCAATGGTTGACTTTGTTTAATGTCCATGGACAAGTTATTCCATAAAACTGTTTTGCAAATTTACTTTTAACACAAGGAACACTGCATGACGTATTCCTGCCCTTGTTTTACAACTATGCTGGCTTCTAACCATGTCAATTGAATAGTTCTTATATTCTGGGGTCCTTTTTGTGAATTGTTATCAAACATATGGTTAAATTCTGCCACTGACATGGATCCTGTTCCTGTTTCTCAGATCTGGCACCACACCTTCTACAATGAGCTGCGTGTGGCCCCTGAGGAGCACCCCACCCTGCTGACTGAGGCCCCCCTCAACCCCAAAGCCAACAGAGAGAAGATGACCCAGATCATGTTTGAGACCTTCAACGTTCCCGCCATGTATGTGGCCATCCAGGCCGTGCTGTCCCTGTACGCCTCCGGTCGTACCACCGGTGAGTCTCTGCCTAAGGCTTCAAAGGTCACCTATTATGCAAAATCCACTTTTTCACGTCGTTTATACATAAACTTCTGTACCCAGAGATTCTAAAAGTTTCGGTAAGAAATATTTACTTATCGGAGACCTATATATTGATAAAAAAACAGTGTAATAGGGGACCTTTAACTCTGTGACAATGAAAACACATTTTTTGGATTTGTTTTCTGACATCGTGCTTGTTTGTGTACAGGTATCGTGCTGGACTCCGGTGATGGTGTGACCCACAACGTGCCCATCTATGAGGGTTACGCTCTGCCCCACGCCATCATGCGTCTGGATCTGGCCGGTCGCGACCTGACTGACTACCTGATGAAGATCCTGACTGAGCGTGGATACTCTTTCGTCACCACTGGTAAGGAAAACTAACTAGAAAATGGCAAATATTGGAAAACCTTTGAGAAGAATATGCAGGAAGCTATCAAATAAATGGCCAAAAAACTGAACACATCAAGGCGAAATTCCACGTAGGAAAAGACAAAGAATCTAAAGTTTATTTAACACCATAACCCTCAATGAGCTGAGGGTTATGAGGCCAGCTTTAAAAATGTTGTTTGCCAATCACAGACAGTCAAAACGTAGATTTTCTTGCCCATGAATTACACTGGGCAAGAAACGTGTTACTTTTGTTTGTAGAATATGCGTAAGTCACCGTGTTTTCATGTTAGAATAGTCGACTAAGCGTTCGTAAATGTCCTATTTGCAGCTGAGCGTGAGATCGTGAGAGACATCAAGGAGAAGCTGTGCTACGTGGCTCTGGACTTTGAGAACGAGATGGCCACCGCCGCCTCCTCCTCCTCTCTGGAGAAGAGCTACGAGCTGCCCGACGGTCAGGTCATCACCATCGGCAACGAGCGTTTCCGCTGCCCGGAGACTCTGTTCCAGCCCTCCTTCATCGGTGAGTCATAACAGCTGAGCACCCACACTCATTCAGCCATATTTATATCTGATTATAGCTTCTAGTGACTCAGATATACATAATAATAAGTACAGATTAACATAAAAATAATCAATTTATAATTATACCAAAAACATTTATTTTTACATAATAAATTATGATTTGACAAAATTAAAAACACCATGAAACTGAATTTTGAGTTTCGACTGATTTAAAAAAAAAAATGTATTTATATAATTTTCACTCAATATTAATGATATTTTAGTTTCATTTTTTTGTTGTAAAGCTTACTTTAACTACCCCAATATTTAAAATGTATAGGCATTATATATCATTTAAAATATTGCTTAACTAAACATACTGATGCTGTAAGCACACACAAGTCTTTTTAAATGTATTTTTCTTTTAGCAGCAGAGACTGGTGTATACAAATATATTTAATAATAATAAAGAAACAACACAAACTTTTTTTTTTTTTTAACATAAATACATTATGAAGTATTTTACTTTTTTTGTATTTATATATATTATTTATATATTTACTGTCAGCTGTACAAACACTCACCTTCCTCCTCTCACCTGTGCAGGTATGGAGTCCGCTGGTATCCATGAGACTGCCTATAACAGCATCATGAAGTGCGACATCGACATCCGTAAGGACCTGTACGCCAACAACGTGCTGTCCGGTGGAACCACCATGTATCCCGGTATCGCTGACAGGATGCAGAAGGAGATCACCGCCCTGGCCCCCAGCACCATGAAGATCAAGGTGAGCCTTCAGAACCAGAACTGACTGCTTAAAGGTCACCCCAAAATAAAATATACAAGTGGAAGGCTCTCCAGAGAGTTTTAGGAAAGGCTCAGTGCATCAAAGCAAGACGTATTGCATTAGTTGTGAATGAAATTAAAAGAATATAACATAGAATATACAGTTAAAGAGATTCAGGCAATTCAAGTGTTTCCACAGAGTTAGAAACAAATTAATGCATTAGGTCGTTTTGACCTTGTTTTGAGAAGTTTAATGAAGGAACTATTTCCTTTCTTTCGATATTCATCCGCCAACATGAAGAATCAATCACCACGCAGAAGCAAACTTGCCTTTTCTTATGCACTTCTGAAAACTTCTAAAAGACAAATAGTTCCCACTTGCTCACAACAAGAACTGTGGATTATCTTGCATAACAAAGTCCGGATTTCTGCCACACATTGTTGTTGTAATTTAACCACAAGCAAGTGCTATCTAGTTTCATTTTTATCAGAGATTAGGCAGACATCTCTACGGCTGATACCTCCAACATTCAACAACTCACATAAAAACAATCTAGACTGAAAAACAGCACACGTAAGAGCGAAGTATGTTTTCACATTTGGAGGTCCCTTTAAATCCAGCTGACAGCAAGTGCCTGAAGTTTTATATTGTAAAATGTCCTCGTACCAACCTATACTCATCCTCCACCCGCAGATCATCGCTCCCCCTGAGAGGAAATACTCCGTCTGGATCGGCGGCTCCATCCTGGCCTCCCTGTCCACCTTCCAGCAGATGTGGATCAGCAAGCAGGAGTATGATGAGGCAGGCCCCTCCATCGTCCACAGGAAGTGCTTCTAAACGTCCAACCAAAAAACATTCAACTACACTCCAGCTGCACCAGCTCGCCATCCAAATCTGTATTTCTACTGTTCCATTTGCTGTATATACATGTTCTGTTGTAATAAAATAGTTGCTTTTAACAGTAACTGTCTGGTGCCTACTTCTGGATGAGTTTGCAGAACACAAATTACCCAGTTTTAAAATATTCTTTATTTTGTGCTTACCAAAAGTGTATATGAAAGAAATGTGTCATGTCACCTTCAAAATATCATTTATAATATTTAATAAATTGTAGATATCATGAGGTCATAAGCTGTGATTTATTCACACATAAATGATCAAAGACCCCATTTGTACTATTAACACCAACACCTCTCACACATCACGTTTTTAATACCACAAGTGTGCTGGAGTTTCTACCCTTAAAGAAAGTGTCTCCTTTAACCTGAACATTGTAGAACAATGCAGTGGAAACCATGTACAGTCTATGGTACTCTAACTTGAATTAAATCATACAGTAAATTGTGTTTTTTAGATTTCATCAAGTGATATAATAAACATATATCTATTAATTATCCACCTAATAAAAGTATATGTAAAAAATATAATCGTTTCCCTAATTACTTAAAATAATCCCTAAAAAAAATATCATACCATTTAAATACTCAAAGTAAATCATACTTAAAATGACTGTCCCTTTTAATGAGTTTTGACCCTTTACAGTCTGGCTTTGACCTCTTAAGTCCCTCTTAAGCAGCTACATTTCTCAGCATTTTGAGATTTACCGTGTCAGTTTTGTATTTATCGATCCAGCTGGCCTGGTTTGATTGCTCGTTATGAGAAATTTTGCAAATAATGTCCTCAAAAAGGTTGAGAGCCAAACAACGTTCATGCTAAGATTGTTTCTATTTAGTTTGTTAATTATATCATGCCCAATAATTGACAACAAAAGCTGAAGTTATATTCACGTTGAACGCTCAAATGTACCATGTTCCCCACCTGCCCTGAACACAACACTCGTTCACTTCCTGTTCACCTGAAGCGCAGGTGATATTGATGAGGATAATGAAGCCGGCGTCCTGCAGTGACTTTACCAAGTGACTGACGGCGATTGATGTGTTTCAGTGAGAGACTGCTGCTGTGTACTTTGGAACATATTTGAGTTGCATTTTAACCATGAAGATCACAGACAGTAGTGTGATTCGGTTTCACCTTAAAGTTCTCCATGGGATAACTGTGAAGAGCTTAGAGAAGAAAAATAAGAGACTGTTCTTTGGTGGTTCAAAGGTCTTTGGAGTTCCTCTGGAGAATTTAGCCAGGAAATACATTCCTGAGTTTGGACTGGTTCCCTGGTGAGTAGCAGGATTACAAGAAATATGTTATTCAACTGGAACAACAGATTAGTTTATTCCTTTTGTATTTTTTAACATTTTGTTCCTCAGCTTTTTAGTGGATGCTTGTTCTTTTCTGCTGGAGCGTGCTGGGACTGTGGGCCTGTTCAGAAAATCAGGCTCTCTTCCTCGCATTAAGACTCTCCGGGTAAGATCATTTCGATAATAATTGTGTCATTTTTGTTATCTTTTTTCAGTGCATGCTCCTTGGTTAATATTAAGATGTCTTTGGCTCTATTCTGCTTTAACAAATGTACATTTCCGCTGTGTGGAACGAATAAAGGTATTCTGATTCTGATAACCTTCTGACCTTTTTCTAATACAAGTTCCCCTGAAGCAATAGCACCATCTGCTGGTTTGAGCCACCACATTACATTACATTACATTTAGCTGACGCTTTTATCCAAAGCGACTTACAACTATCGTTTACAGGGACATTCTCCCTGGAGTAACTAAGGACTAAGTGCCTTACTCAAGAGTACACTAGTGGTGGTGTTCCTGGCGGGATTTGAACTCACAACCTTCTGATCTTCAGCCCACAGATGTGATGTGTCTTCTTTTCAAGATGCAAAGGTTTTATTGTCATGTGCACAAAGCTACAGTGTAGAAATGGCAACGAAATTCTTCTGACCTGAGCTCCTCCAACAATATCATAAAATACAAAATAAAAAGTCTTTATACATGTCAATAGAATATGGGATATGTACAAAAACAGAATATGAAATCAAACAATGTAAATTAAGACAACATTTAATACGGTTTATTGCCGTGATAACTATTTATAACTATTTATATATATATATATATATATATATATATATATATATATATATATATATATATATATTGCAAGAGGACAACAGAAATGTTTATCGGGGCGCTTTACAGAGCCCAGGTGTTTAGCATGCTCTTATGACCAGTGGGATAAAACGGAGGTGTTGTTAATTTGACCCCCTTTGTGTTTTCAGGCCAAGTTGAATAGCGGTGAGGGTTGTCTTTCCACAGCCCCTCCCTTATGATGTTTCCACGCTGATCAAGCAGTTCTGCAGGGAGCTGCCGGAGCCCCTGCTGCCCCCCGAGCTGCACGCTGCCTTGCTCAAAGGCCGGGCGTTATCTAGCCCGCAGGACAGGACCTCCGCCCTGCAGCTGCTCTCCTGTCTGCTGCCTGCCAGAAACTCCTCCTGCCTGCATTACCTGTTGGACTTCCTCTCCAAAGTCTCAGAGAGGTTTGTAAGGCCTAGCAATGTGGGGGAATGAAATCCTTGGGTTGAGAGTGCATACAAGTTTGACAGTCTGCTTATATTAGTGCGCTGGAATGTATGAAGCTCAATTTTGAGTTTATTATATGATCTGCCAAAGATGACACTAATGTTAACGTTTTTAAGGAGCAGACGTCTCTGTCTTATGTTGTCAGAGCGATCCTTTTAACACAAACTGAATAGCAGTGTCTCTTTTACCTGATGCTTAGTTAATCATGATTACAACACTTTGCTGTGACTGGTCAGTTTTTTGGCCTGACACTTTAATTGCAGATCTATATGAAGAAGACATGAACATCATTAATAACTCAGAAGTCATGATGATTGAGATACCTTAGTAGATGCATTAATTAAGGTATTGTTCCTGCATTAAGTCATGCATGAGATGCCATTAATACCTGTACATTACTCATAGTTCATGAGTACATTCAAGATGATTCATGTACCCTTACCGTAAAGTGTTACCCCCTTTTGTGGATCAGTGTTTTTTAGAAGCCTGAAGGGTTTAACGTCTCCAAAGTCATTACAAAAGGAAATTGTTTGCTGTAATAGACATATATTTTTTTATTTCTAGTCCCTGTAATCATTGTTGGGACCTCTTTTATAAAGGGGTGACTTGACCTGATCTACTCTGACTTTATAGCAACTGTAAGTGGCCTAAAATGATGGACAGTTCCCTTAATTCCTTTCCATCTTGTTCTTTTCAGAGCAATGAGTTGTAACTTGATGGAAGTGACAGGATTCCACACCATTTCATTGATTTAATTGTGTTTTCCCTTCATTGTCAGATGCTCTGAAAACTTGATGAACTGCTCCAACCTCGCCACAGTCTTCGCTCCGTGTCTTTTACCGCCTCCAAACAAGGCCGAAATGTCTGAAGGGCGGCTTAAACTCAGAGTTCTCGTCCTACACACCTTCATTGAAAGTCCTCACTTATTCGGTAACAAACCAAATGATTCTATCTTGAGCTATATGCTGTATTTAAGGCGGTTTGAATTGACTGTATACGTGCAATGTTGTAAGATCTTTACGGTTTGCTTTTAGGTGTGATTCCCAAAGCCGTAATGGACAGTATGGAGTTTCTGATCAACTTCCCTCTTCGAAAGGACGCTAGGAGAGGACACAGAAAGACACAAAGTTTGAAAGGTAAAGCAGTAGAAATTGTGCTGTTAGCTCTGACTTAAAATGAACGCCTCTTTAATTTATGTTCTCAAATCTTTAGAGAAGAGAAAAGAGTCGACGTCCGGGGAGAAACCCACACTCAGGAGAAGCATCGGCATGGAGACCTTCCCCAACATCCTGCTGTTTAGGAGCTGTAAGCCTTATGCACAATATGAAAAAAGACTGCAGCAGTTGTACATTTTAGTACAGTATGTAACGCTTTTAATGTTGTTTACAGACCAACGTTTCAAGCCTGACGCGGCTTTGCCGGACAGTCACAGCCTCGATGGCATAGAGGCATGCCCACAAGAGATACTAAAAAGGTAAATTATTAAAGCATGATTTACTTCATTTCAAACGGTGTTCATATACAAATGAAGTTATTATGGCAGGGGCAAAGGAGATGTATGGTTTCTACGTACTTAATATGTAACCTGGGGTTGAGATAGCAGATGGATGATGTAGTAAGGACCTTTTTGTGATATTTTTTATAATAATCTAGTGTTGTATCAAAGCTTAAATGTAATCTAATATCGCAAAAAACAACATATACTGAGCTGTGCAACTAAAATGGGTGTTTTTCTTAAATGGCTTTAAGGTAAAAACGGCCCAGTCCCACATCTAATGGATATCTGATATTTCTTATTTGTCTTGTGTTCTTTTTTTTGTTTTCAGAGACCAGCGTTTTGTCAATTTCTCACGATTTGCCAGAGGACACGGTTCAGAGAGCTCTCCTGTTCTCACTGGTGTCGGGAAACTGCAGCTCACACCTTGGAGAAAACGTGTTTCAATTTAATAAAAAAGAAGTAATGTGGGTTGCTCTACGTTACTGCAGCATATCAGGTTATGATACCTGATTGACCGATTTATATTTACTGGGAGGTTTAGTGTACAAACTTGAATCATTTTTAAAGTTTTAATTAATTTATGTGTTTTTTTAATATTTATTTGACAACAGGACTTTTGTAAGTGAACCTTCACCTTTCATTTTGAGTGAATAAATGTTCCAGTTTTTTAACTTCTTTTCTTTTTCACTTTTTTATGTTTAACATAATGATAATAACTGTTAAATGGTTATGGTTAGGGAATGAATATCAGTTTATCTTTGATGCAAACCAAAGATTTAAACTCAAATGCCAGAAATCTATGCATACAGGAGTTTGTTTAAACTGCATATCAGTGAAGGGTTAAAAAGGCCCGTTAAAAAAATAACACACCAATAAATTAAATAATGGAATAACGATATACATTTACTCAAAAGCACAAATACATAGATTTCTACTCTGATTTGTCTTTGACATAATTACAGTTTAAGATGATGTTACATGTTGCACGGTGCAGGGTTTCTGTAGGTCATCCACAAATAATTGCCACATACATACAGCCAATGAGAAGCGAGGATTTGTTGTATCATAGCAACAACTGCATCTGAACCGTGAAGCGAGGAGGATTGCATCCTGCGTGTTGCATAATGGAAACTTATGATGACAGTGGAAATAAAGTGTATCCCTTCAAAATAAAGTGGGAGAAATAAACAGGCGTCGGAAGCGTTACGATGAAATGTTTTTAGAACAACTAGAAGTAATTGAACACTACAAATATGATGTATCAACTTAAATTAGAATATATATCGAAGGGAAGAAACAGGTTTTAAAGTAGTTTTTATCGGGTGACGAAAGCAAGCTTTTATTCTGAAAAGCCAGAAACAGGTTTTTTCTGGCCAGCTTGACATAGGTATCGCGCAGTACGCAGGTCCCCATCAACACACACACGGTAAGAAGCAATACTGTAACATTTCTGTTTTGGTCATTTCTTATGTTTACTAGCAATAACATCACATGTATATGCAATGCATGTTATACAATTCTGCTTTTCTTATATAATATGGTGTTTTTTCTGCTAAATAGACATTTCATAGGCTATTATATGTATTTACATCGGCCTTGGGTCTGTTTACAGAGTAAGTGGCGCACCAAGTCTTAATTCCATTTCGAGATAATATAGCATTTTACAGTCTGTATGGAATACAACAGATCACATGAAGGCATAACATGCAATCAGTTATTCCACATTAGGGGATCTGTTCTTAATTAGCCGGTCTATCCAACAGGAAATGCAGCTGTGTTTGCACATCATTACTGTCCATCTTGTGTGCGGTAGTCTGATGTGTTTCTCCCCCGCAGATGACGGACATGATCTCGGCGGCGCGGCTCTTGGTGCTCGGCCTGCTCCTGGTCTTGCAGCTGGGCAGAGCTTCAGCCCGGAGCCCCCGCACGGCAGACCAGGTGTCCGAGGCCGACATCCAGCGCCTCCTGCACGGCGTCATGGAGCAGCTGGGCATCGCTCGGCCCAGGGTGGAGTACCCGGCTCACCAGGCCACCAACATCGTGGGTCCTCAGAGCATTCAGGGTCAGTGACACACCGTGTGATCTTTATCTAGAGGAGATGAGGTGAAAACCAGGAAGAAAATTAAGCGCTAAAATAATAAAGAATACACTTACATTACACATTTGGACAGTATGGATAGTGCAATATGAGGCATGAATTGTATATTTAACCATACTGTATTTTAAATGGCAATATATATTCACTTTGCCCTATCTCATTATGATTGAACAACCTAAACGGTAATATTAAAATAACACTAACTGGATCAGAACAACCCAATCCCTCTGGTTTGCTTTCATTATATAGAAATATAAATGATATCATTCCTTTATCATGTGAGTCTATTCTGCATTTGTTTTTAAACAACAAAACAGCAATGTAGAAATATAATAACTTTATTTTATTTTTTTGATCCTACGTACAGCTTGTTCAGATATTTTTTTATATTTATTGTTAAACATGGACAATGTATGTTAACTGATATGGAAGTTGCAAATTCATGCTGAATGCAATATCATTCATCAATGGGGCTTCCTCCTGTTCTGAAATAACTAAACAAATGTTAAGATGTGAGAACTAATGTTATTCCATGAAAAACACATGACATTAACACAACTGTTACTGCCTCCATGTTTTATGAATCTTTTTCCAGCTGCTGGTGCTGTTAGTAATTCTTGTGTCCCTCCATAAGGTGGAGCTCATGAGGGGCTGCAGCACCTCGGCCCCTTTGGAAACATCCCTAACATTGTGGCCGAGCTGACTGGAGACAACGTTCCCAAAGACTTCAGCGAGGATCACGGGTACCCAGACCCTCCGAACCCCTGTCCTCTGGAGAAGACAGGTAGGATATAATTACATCATGTATGAACATAAGGGCAGATGTTTAAAGGTGGGGTAGGTAAGTTTGAGAAACCGGCTCGAGATCGCTAGAATTTGAAAATACACAACCGGAGAAAATCTGCGACTTCCTTCCAGAGCCCCTCCTCCAACACACACGAACGCGCACATGACCAATGAGGGCACGAGATAAGTTTGTGCCCCGATGGGAGGCTGACAGGCAGGTAGGCCATCCAGTTACTTTAGCCGGGCCGGCTCAGATGATTGGTCGTGCTTTTTACAGCGCCACGGCTTCCAGAGATGACATTTTTTTATGGATTTTTTGTCAAAGCACTTAAGATATTCAATGCTATCGGGATGTTAAGAGCATTCCATGGAATATAACAAAAAGTGTATCTCGAGCTGGTTTCTCAAACTTACCTACCCCACCTTTAATTGACGCCACAGGGCTGGTTCCATCTGTGCTTTATTGAATTGATCTGCTGTTTTTTTAACATACGTTTCTGCATCCTTTGACACTAACAGCAGCAGACGGCTGTTTGGAAAATGCTCCGGACACAGCCGAGTTCAGCAGAGAGTTTCAGAAACACCAGCACCTGTTTGACCCCGAGCACGACTACCCAGCGCTGGCCAAGTGGGTGAGTACAGAGCAGGAGTGTACACTTCACTAAACTTGTTTGTGATTTGCATGGATTCATCCCTGAATGTTTGTCTGCTCAGGCGATGTGTTGACTGTAATTTAGAAACAAAGACTCTGGTCGTAGAAGAAAGGCAAACAGGATTTAATGTCTGGAGATGTTTTTTCTGTTTCCTTTCAGAACAAGGAGCTCTTGTACCAGAAACTGAAGGGTGGACCCAAAAGAAGAAAAAGGGTATCAAGTTTGTTGTCTTCTTCCTTTGTAGTATTGTGCCTGTCCCATAGCAGAGTGATGTACTCTGAAAGGAAGACTGCGAACACAAAATATACAACACATTTGTATAACTAATTCACTCACCCCACAATACCTTACATTTTTTTCTAGCATGCTTTTATGATACGAAATCCAAAAACTGTAAATTCTTTATACATTTGTAAAGAATTTTCCTCAATTTTTGGAATTTTCTGTGGACACATGCCAGACAAAGTGTTCTTTAGGAATTCAAGGTTACACATAGGGTGATTTATTATACCTACAAATAATCATTTTGGGGATGAAGTAGTCCTTTAACCTCACGGTTTTAAATCTGAATTTTGTAAGCTAAAAACCTAACTTTCAGATTTTCTCATTTGGTCAGATTATAGGTCATTACTGTTCATGTTTACAGTATGAATAGTAACATGTGTCTCCGCCTCCCTGCAGAGCGTGAACCCGTACCTGATGGGCCAGAGGCTGGACAACGTGGTCGCCAAAAAGTCTGTTCCTCACTTCTCTGAGGAAGAGGAGGAAGCGGCACCGACGGTCCCTGCTGCCAGCAGAACCAGCGCCTAAACTGCAGCACTCTGTAATATTTACTATACTCCCAGAAATAAGTTTTTTTTAACTGTTTAAATCTTGACTGGCAGTGTACATTAAACCTAGAAATGTATTATAATGAGTTGACTATAGATCTGGGGGAATGTTGAATAAGATTCTTATTCATGACTGTACAGAAATTAATTAACTCACTCTGAAGATTCTGAAGTTAGGTTTATTGTGTCTTGATATTTCCAGTTAATCACATCTGAAGCAAAGACTCAATATGTCACATTAATCTTGGAAGCAAAGTAGCGGCTTTGCTTCGTCTTGTGAAGGATAATTTTAAACACCACTGTAGCATGGTCAATACTGTAGCTATTCTACTGATGTATATCTGCTTCTGTCACCATACTGCAGGATATAAGTCTCTACAGGCAGCACTGAATCTGTTGTGTAACTTCATCTTGCCGGATAAATGTTTGTTGTGTTTTTGTTCTGTAAAGTCAAATAAACGATTTATCTGCATTGAAAAAGTTTTGGAAGTGTTTTTTATTTTACAATTCCAATCCAGACAGAGGTGAGGGTCAGAGTTTGAGAAGGGGGAGGGGGGCGTGTTCAGATGAAGCTCTGTAGCTCAAGACAGTTTAGAAAAGCCCTCAGTGAGGCCACTACAGAGGAGGAGAGACCTGAAGAAGAAACCCACGCTGTGACTGACTGGATAACGTTTTCTATTGAGGAGCTTGAATTAACAGGTAACTGCTGATTGTGTTTGACTGAACTTCTAAATAATTTGTTTTGGTCCGTAATGGGCGCGTAAAAAATAGTGCGTAAATCCACAAGAATTTCGTAAAATGATTACCAATGACTGACACGTTTTTTTTTATCTTTTAGCTTCAAAGATGACTACACCATCAACACTGATCTCTGCAGCGGTTGTGGTGCTTTTGCTCGCGGAAGCTTCCACTTTTCAAGGCGCATTCCCCCACCCAAACAAATACAACCCAAACGAATCCGATGGATGCCAACAGCCCGCCATCAGTGGACTACTTACCCGCGGACCGGGGCCTGTTACCGCCACCGACGAGGTGCTGGAGTCCAGTCAGGAGGCTCTGCACGTCACGGAGCGCCGGTACCTGCGGCTGGACTGGTGCAAGACGCAGCCGCTGAAGCAGACGATCCAGGAGGAGGGCTGCCTGAGCCGAACCATCATCAACCGGTTCTGCTACGGACAGTGCAACTCCTTCTACATCCCGAGGCATAACTACCAGGACGGAGACGCCTTTCAGTCCTGCTCTGCCTGCAAACCCAAAACCTTCAGCACCGTCACCTACACCCTGTACTGCCCGGGCCAGACACCCAGCACCAGGAAGAAACGGATCCAGCGCGTAAAGCAGTGTCGCTGCACCACGATAGATACGGATTAGACGGGTAACGGTCACAAATCAAGGTTGTACAGTAAATACCCGATGCAACTGGAGGGAGACGGCATCATTGCAAAAAACAACTGGAAAGTGTATTTTGCTTAAAGGACACATGAGAAAAAGTTGGAATAATAAGGCGAAGAAGTAACCTGAGCCCTTGTTGTCATGGTAAAGGAGAGAAGAGGAATATACAAACGTGGTTGATTCAATTTATTTCTCCCTTTTCTCTCTAAAATAGATGATACTTTAAGCTGTAATCAATAATTCCTCACATTGTCCAAATATCTCATCTATCATCAGTCATTGCTTTCACAAAAACAGCTTTTCCTTTGTTATCACATGTGGAAGATGTGTTGTTATTATGCAGTATTGCCACTGATGATCAGACATTAGCATGCAGGCTGATGGATCATCTGATTATAAAGATATGTGTTCCAAGGATTGGGATTGTTTTGTTTCCACTGTGTGGGATGTTAAGCTCAGAATGATTTATTATTTGTACAACCTGCACTGCTAAATGCCACTTATTTTATTTTACAACTGTATAATGTGCGTATCATGTCTAGTAAAGTTGCTCATAAATAAAACACACTATGAAATCATGTATTTTTCTAATCAGTGATTTTATTTATAGAAAAACGAGGATTAGAGATGCAAATCATTGGTTTAGAAAGTTCAATATATAAATATAGCACTATGATTTATATTACACTCTAAATATTGCACGTTAAAATCTGTCAAATCAAAGTTCATTTCGGGTGGCAAATATTTCACAAAACTGATTCTTTAGGTAACAGTAACAAAACATTTTTTAAAACCCATTAATTTATCTTGTTTTAATGAATAAACTGTTCATTTGGTATCATGGTCCATTTCCAGTCCAACCCAAGATGGTGTTATCGATCCGGATCAGTCAGCTTTGTTTCTTCTCTCTTAAATCGAGGAGATGTTGGATTCCTTCTGACGCAGTCTCTCTTTCTGTTGGTGGTAAAATGTGTGTTATCAATTCTGACAAAACTGGATCATCAAAATCTGGACATCAAAGCAGAAAGAAGTGTTTTGAATGATGTGCTTCCTAGTGAGACCGAGAGTAAGAGCATGAGTTCACTTCTTTATGTGTATTTATTTATCTGCATTGCATGGTTTAGGGAATGTATTTATTTAGAGTCAAAACTGTAACTGTGTCAAATCTTACCAGACTGTTGGGGTTGATCTTTCTGGTCTCCACCTTCTTCTCCGATGTGATCCTCTTCACTGACAGCTGAGCCTCTTTTAATCTGCAAAAACAAGGTGTTAAGTTCATTGGTTTGACTTAGTATTAGAAATACAATTCTTTAGAGTATACATTCAAAGTATCGACTAGATTTGACATGACTAATAAGTTCAATCAAACCAAAAAAGGAACACAGATTTACTCAATGAGGTGAAGGTAAAGCATTTCACTGTTTAATACAAGTCAGAGCTCAGAGAGCGCAGACAGACCTATCTCGCAATGTCAATGAAAGGGTCAAATCATTTGTGTAACAACCCAGGGTTTAATGGGTTTACTTTGGCCCATGCTGCAACGTTCAACAAAGCTTCATGGAAATTGGGCGGGTAGTATTTATGTAATACTGCAGACAGACAAACCTGAAATAAATAAGAGAGGATCCTGCTTATTACAAACAGAAGATCCACGTGCAAATCTCTGATACCTTTCATTTGAGATGTTCTTGTTCTCCCTCTTCCACCTGGCTTTGAAGTCGGCACAAAACTCAAACCAGAGCATGAAGAGATGCCCGGCCGTCACCTCCTTCTCTCCTGACTTAGGCTTCAGCCCAAAGTACAGAGTCAAGTCCTGAAAACTGAACAAGTTGACTGAAATTAAAATAAATGTCCACACACGTTCATAGATTGCTTTTCTCCCTAATCTAAACATGTGTGGCTGCTCATGTCGACATTTTTTTTTTTAATCAAATTCAAACAAAGCCCTGTATGGTGCACACAAAATATGGTTGAATTCTCACACCTTTTTTGTACAGTCATCAACTGATAAGACGCCTCTGCGTGTTCTTTACGTGCTGCAAAGAAAGAGAAAAGGAAGCAGTTTAGTTATGAGCAGACTCGGCCTCAAGAACATAACCCTCACCCTAATCATATGGAGCTTATATGGATATAAATACATATAAAAGACAATTTGAATATCTTATGATGATGAAATGAAGCCATTTTGTTTAGATTACTTAATTTTATTCTGCTACCATTTTAGACCAATTTTTTAAATATATTTTAAACAAAGACACAGTGTCATATAAGACTTGCTTTAATTGTTTGGTGAATCTGTGATGTTAAAACCTTGAAATGTGTGCTTCATGTGTTTGAAATGACAAATAAAGCTTGAAATTTCTCACAGAAAGATGCAGAGTTTATTCGGTCTTTTATTGTTTTACAGCGAGTTCAGGAAGTTTTAACACCCCTTTTCACATCTTGTTATGTTGCAGTCTTATGCATACATGTATTTGCCCACATACATTTGTCCACAATTCCTCAAAACACCAGAAAAAGATTCTAGAAATCTTTGCAAATGTGTTCAAACGATAAACTGAAAGTTGACCCTTTACTATGAAACAGGTGCCTCTCATTCCTTTTAATCATCCATGACATGTTTCTCCACCTTGTTCGGATTGCACCTGTGATTCTACTTAGTGCACCTTATTAGGAAAGGCACACAACTGTCTATAAAAAGATCAGAATCAGATCAAAATCTAGGACATGTGGTCGAAGAAACAGCTAGTGTGTCGAGGCGCAGATCACAGAAATACATCTAAAATCCTGCTTTGTCATGATGGGATACTGAGTTTAGATGAAGGGGGAACAGTGCATTTTAAGGTGTTAAAGCGTTAGCCTGCAACCTTACAAAAAGGGGGAATAGTTAAAGGTCCCATGTCATGGCCATTGCTACTGATCATAATTCCATTGTTGAGGTCTACTAGAATAGATTTATATTGTGCAATTTTCCAAACTCACATTGGTTTCTCAAACAGCATCTCTGTATAGTATGTGTATTCACTCTCTGTCCTACACGGCCTGTTGGAGCTCCTGCCCCCCTCCCTGTGAGCCCACTGTGCTCTGATTGGTCAGCTCGCCCACTCTGTTCTGATGACTCCACCATCGTTACAGCGGAACATCAGTGATTACGTGTTACAATGGCGTTAGCAACCAGAAAATGACACCAGTAAGGACAAACAGATGCGAATGCTGCGTGGGGTCTGGGTGCCGTGTTGGCGGGACGTTGCGGGGCGAGCTGCTGCGAGGAGCAGATAGTGTGAGCTGGGTTCATTTCCTGCTTGCTGCGTGGGGTCTGCGAGACAGCGAGACATCGCGAATGGACGCGGGAAGGGGGGGTGCTGAGGGGGCTGCAGAACCCCCATCTGCGATGTTCCACTAGCACCGGCACCCCCAAACGCGGCACACCTACAGTTTCGCCGCTGCGAGGCTCCACTAGCACCCCCCCCCCCCCCCCAGCGCGTCACAGTTTCCCCACTGAGTGTGTGTGTGTGTGTGTGTGTGTGTGTGTGAGGAGCTCCACGGATTGGTCCATTTGGACCACTGGGTCCATTTGGGTATGGTCACGTCACCATACCCAGGAAGAAAACAATGGAAAAAGAGAAATCTCCAACGAGGCGTTCTGGGGCAGCATAGTAGAGTTTTACTCGCTACAGGGTGTACTTTGAGGGTTTGTGACTCTGCAGACCGTTTACATGCAGAAAAAGCTTCATAACACAAGGGGACGGGTAATAACCAGAAAAGCATGACATGGGACCTTTAAGGTCTGAATACTTCCTCGATGCCCTGTATATCAAATGAAACGCATGTGAGACAAGGGACAAAAGATCCAACACAAGTCTAGAGTTTTCTGGCTGAAACTCTTTACTTTGAAGCTTTGGGGTGTCACTTTTCATCACAGGCAGAACAAGTGATTATATTCAAAACAAGAAACTAAAATCCATCCGTGCCATTTGAAATTATTGTGAGGGGAACTGAGTGTGATTCATCCTGACACTGGGTCAAAATAAAAACCCTACAACATGAGATAGTTTGATGAATATGTCCCAGAGCCGGTGTGTCTCAGCCGTCTCTCAGTCATTGCCAAATCTGCCTGATCCCTATCTGCGTGTCTAGCCTTTACTCTGAATCCTCCCTATCTGTCCTTTACGTACACAGACGGTACCAAGATTTATCTGACTGCTAAAGACAATAAACTAGTTCAGATGAAGCATAGGGAGAAATAAATGGTAGAGTGGACAGATTCCTTATTATATGATCATTCTCATATTAAATTAAGTAATCGGAACTCAGGAGTTAAAAAGGCCCTATTATGCTTATTGATGTTTTCCCTCTCATGTAGGTTGTAATATCGGTGCATGTAAATGGTCTGCAAAGGCTAAAATCCCAAAGTTCTCTCTCCCACACACTCAAATGAAATGCCAACATTGGACTTCGTAACACAGTGACATCACTATGTAACACTCTCACTACTTTTAGATAGCTCTCCAAGACATTGTACGTGATAAGCAAAAGGGGCGGGACATCTCTAAAGGTCCTTACACACCAAACTGACACCAAAGAACACGTCCCGACGGAACGTCGCCTCACGTCTCCTGCGTCTTGATGATGTTTCGCACTGGAACACACCGCAAAGACTTCACCCGACGGCCAAGTTGCACGTACGAACTGCGCATGCGTGAGTGGCAACAACTCTCCTTACCAGCAGGAGGCGGTAGTGTGTATTCGTCATTCAAAAGAGGCAACAACCGGAAGACAGACTGCGTGATAACCGAGAGAAGAAGAACAGACTGCGTGATATAAACAAACAACAAATAGTGTCACTGCTCCAGTGTACTGTAGATCTTCAGAGATGGAGATAAGAAGAGGCTTCCATGAATTCCTGAAATGGATGCAAAGATGTGCTTTTCCATTTTCACTCTACAGCGAGAAGCTCACGGGGCTTTCCCGAACCTGTCGAGAGCTGGAGTTCAATGATAGTTTGTTTGGGTCCCTCACTTCCGTTTCGCTTCTCATGCACTGATTCGCTAGCTGAACAGCCAATCAGTGATTTCTTTGACCGACGGCCTTTAGCCGGAGGAGACACAAAGACACAACGGTGCGGTACACACCAAGACACACCAATCTGAGTAGGGCGACACGACGTTCATCGACAGCCCGACATCTATCGACATCTATCGACGGCCGAAATCGGCTTGTTGTGTAAGGGACTTAAGCTGTTGACCGCTAACCAATCAGAGCAGACTCTGGTTTCACACAGAGGGTGAAAAGAGCTGCTGCAGTACAATAAATAAAAATAAAGACCTTTTTGATAATTACACAATGTAAACATTTCACAGTAGAGGCACACATTCAAATTTGAACCTGAAAATGAGCATAATTGGACCCCTTTAAATATGTTCAGTACTTCAAAATATTCCCTTTGAGCCCTTAAATGCTTTCCTTTAGCAAGCACTCCAATGTACCACATCGTTGAACCCATTACAATAAGACTAGTTTTAAATTACACCTAGTCGTGTTTGAAACAACTCACCCCTGAGAACAAAAGCCTCCATCTTGTCTTTAAACGGCTGCAGGTTTTCTTCAGGAGAATCAGAGCAAACGTTCCTTACATCTTTCTCACATCCTGGTGATCAAACAGAAACAAGAAAGGATTGGAAAATACACTCAACATTTATTTCTATATCTAATGAATTGTGTTTAAGAAGAGACAATGTGTAGCTGTGGAGGAAAGAGACAACACAATGACTTTTATATTATCTAGGGATACTTGGTCACTATTTGCAGAACTTAGTAAAAGTTTTGAGAACGTTTTAATTTTGTTGTGATACATATTCATTATTTTTTTTGAGTTTTCATTATATTGGGACATTAAGTCATTACTTTGAGATGTTTTTTGTTATTTTCAGGTACTAAGACATTTTTTTAAGAATGCTAAGTCTCAGTTTATAACCTTTTTTTGGTTTTTACTCGCAGAAACGAGCTTCCATAAAGGGGAGAAGTGGTTCTGGGTTAAACTAGCTCCACCTGTGCCGAGCAGGAGGTTATCACCACAGCCTCCTCTTTAGATATCACTCGC
Source organism: Harpagifer antarcticus (assembly GCA_902827135.1). Classification (NCBI taxonomy): domain Eukaryota; kingdom Metazoa; phylum Chordata; class Actinopteri; order Perciformes; family Harpagiferidae; genus Harpagifer; species Harpagifer antarcticus. The sequence goes on from CADEHL010001421.1 coordinate 544,760, forward strand.
TGAGATTCACCCAGAGATGTTGCTCTGCGTCCAATCAGTGGATCAGAGGAGCCAGTCTGCAGAGCCAGTCATAATAGAGGCTGCAGAGGGAGCCGAGACCCTGCACCCCCCACCACCCTGACGCTCGATCAACATCTCGCAGATAAGATTACAAAAGAATACTGTTTTCATTCAGGATTTGTGTAAACTGTGGAGGCGGGTATCTCTCCCTCTCCTTTCTTTCTTTTGACGGCCCTTTGTGTTCAGCAGAAGTTTGCTTATGTCAGACTGAAGAGGATTATAGACCCTCACATAAACAGAGCGGGCTCATGAGGAGTGTGGGGCGTTCAGATGTGAGACTGAAGAAGTGACTTGCGTTCATAGTGAGGAGATGTGTAGGTTTTGGTGGTTTACACGAGTAACCTCACCAATCACAGCAAAGTCATGTGAAGGAAACCAAACTCAGGCTGAAGTACAGACTATGGAAGCAAACACCGTCCTTCACAACCAATATTTCACTTGGCCAATGAATGGAAGAGAACATTGTTTCACTGCTTTGCAAATAAAGAAAGATCCTTACTTCCATAGTCCATGTATGATACAGGAAATAAACTCAAACAATATTGTAAGAGCAACACATTCAAATGATAATGGAAATGAAGCTAGCTAGTGTTTAAAAGGCTTAGCTCACCCAAAATACAAAACAATAGTCTACATGTAAACTAGGCATGGTAGTACCCTAAATGCTCCATGTATCGATGTGTAGTAGGTATAATGTTAACCATCTAAGGTTAGCTTACATGCTAACTTGCTATTAAAGCTAGAAACAAGTTAGAACTGAGGATGAGTTTAATGGGTTGGACACATTTCTGACCTGATGCTACCAAAGTTATGACAAATCTTCATGAAGGTAATATGAAGATAACGCATTTTTTTGGCAATCCATCTAATAGTTCTATAGAGAGGCGAAGTCCCTCCCTTTCCGGGGGAGCTCCATGGGACCTTATTTCGGAAAAAGTATGTATTGAAGTCAATGGAGAGAGAAAGATTATCTTTGGATCCCGTTTGAATTGTGCCACGAATTACACATATGATGTTAGTCAATTTAAAAGATAATTTTACAAGTCAAAAAAATTAAAATGTGTCGTGAAACTGTGAAGTAACACTTTGTTTTGTGTGAAACCTCTCAATGAACTACATCTCCCGTCTCCACCACACACCAAGACGGCCGTCACGTTTTCACTTCTTTCTTTCAGAACGAGGTGAAAATCACTCCAAGTCTGGGCACGTTGAGAGCTGCACATCCACACAAGGGGAGTTAGTCGGTTCCGTAATGCGGGACCGCGACTCTGGGATTTGTAGCCTTTCTAGTTGCGTATTTTTCATAGTCTTATATTTCAACAGTTTTACGACAAACTGTGACTTTTTTGATATGGTAATTATTCTTTAAGATTGACAAACATCATATGTGTAAGTCGTTGCACAATTCAAACGGGATCGAAAGATAATCTTCTCTCTCCATTGACTTCAATACATCATTTTCCCGAAATAAGGTCCCATGGGTCGGAAGTAGATGGGCGGGACTTCGCCTCTCTATAGACATTAGACCAAAAAACAAAAATGATAACTACATAGTGGCTCTCCTGGAGAACCGTGGATTGACATTTACCTTGTTAATTTGCTATTAGAAGAAGGTCTTTTTATGTCTTTGGATCTCCTTTCCGTCAACAGTCAACATGGATGACTTAAGAGAAGCTAATCTCCCTGTAACTTTGTTGGCAAACATTTCCTACCAAGCAAACCGAAAACACAGGGAGAGTGAAGAACGACAGGAACCAAACATGAGGGCGGTTCAAACGGGCAGAACAAAAGGAAGCTGCGCCAGGTCATCGAGATCGCACGGTGGTTTGGGTAGACGGGCAATAAGACAAAGCTGTGTTGAGAGGTAAAGAAAGCTGTCTGCGCTCACATCTGGACGGCCACACTGGAGCCCAGTGATACAGTCGGGCAGGTTAAGGATCCGTGCATCTCTGCAGAGATACTGGAGGTCTGGAGATTACACAAGTAGGAAGCTATGGTCTCCCTGCGCTGGCGACAGTAGCACAAAGGCCCTCCGATGTGAGATCTGATGGGCAGGAGGATTAGAAGCTGGATCTGAAAGGCGCCAGGCCTGTATCAGCAGAAAGACTCTGAATACACGCACAGCGAAGTGCAGGCAACAACACATGTATACATAAGGACACAACAATGCACCCACTCACAATCGTACACATGTAAGAGTAAGCATTGTCCTGGACGTGACTTTAACTGGCTGGCATTGCTGAGTGGCGTCATATGGGCGCACTTAGAGAGAGAAAGAAACAGCGAGGAGAGTTAGAAAGACGAGAGGAAACCTTTTGTTCTGGAGTTTTAGCAAACTCAAGATCGATAAAAGAAGCAGTCCTAAGTATAAACAGTTACTCAATGGCTGGGGCCGGTGATGGGAAACCAGGGTGGTGAGTTGTGTGTGTGTGTGTGTGTGTGTGAGGGGGGGTGTCTGAGGAAAAACGATACCAGACTGGGCCGAGGTTTGGTCTGTGGGAAACTCTCAAAATCAGAGTGATAGAGTTACACAGGCTGGCTGAGGTTTTAACACAAAAACACAACAAAATGACCACAAGGCAAAACTATTCCGGTCACCCAGTCACACGGACGCTGAAGCTCAAAGAAGAGCTCATGGTTTGGGGATTATCATGTAATAATATTATGAACCGAGACTAGTTTTGATATTTATTTCTCCAGAAGAAGAAGGAATAGATAGAAGGTTGCAGTTGTATCGTCACATACTTGTCAGATCTCGTCCGAGCTGTCTCAGGTCTCTGTTCAGGTCGTCAAACTTGACCTGTGCAGCCAGGAAGACGTCCTGAGGTTCAGGAAGTGGGAATACACTCTTGTCTGTGCCGGCGTTCTGGTGGGATACAATCAAAAACACATGTAGTTCTGACACTAATTCATCAGATCAGAGTCAAAATGGACAAAGAAAGAAAGCAAACAGATATTAAAGGTGGGGTAGGTAATTCACTTCAGAAAGACTTTTTGTTATATTCCATGGAATGCTCTTAACATCCCGATAGCAATGAATATATGAAATGCTTTGACAATAAATACATAAAAAAATGTCATCTGTGGAAGCCGTGGTGCTGTAAAAAGCACGACCAATCATCTGAGCGGCCGGCTAAAGTAACTGGATGGCCTACCTGCCTGTCAGCCTTCCATCTGGGCACAAACTGATCTCGTGCCCTCATTGGATCATGTGCGGCGTTCGTGTGTGTTGGAGGAGGGGCTCTGTAAGGAAGTCTGAAGGAAGGGGCAGATTTTTTTTGGCTGCATACTTTCAAATTCTAGCGCACTCGAGCTGGTTTCTCCAAAATGACCTACCCTACCTTTAAGTTAACGTAGAAAAGGTGTTCAATTGTCCGTCGATAACTGGTTGAATTAAGCAATAATGACATTCAAGAACGGCCTCAAGTGTATGATTGCGATTCTATAACACAAACTATCATTGTGATCAACAATATCGTAAAATAACGTCATAATGTGTGCTAATTTGCTCCCAAACCTACGCTTTCTGCTCGAGTTAATCTCCGTCAGAAAGTAGTTCCTGAAAGTAGTTCCCATGGTAACGATAGCCGATCGAACACTCCTGCTACCCCGCTTACAGTTATTGATATAATTATAGTAAATAATATATTATTAACCAATTTATTGAAAACAATTTATTGAAAACAATTCTTGAATTAGGCTATTTAAATATCTGAGTAATCACTGTGTGGGATTAGCGGAACAAATCAAATCAGGCTCCATGGTGCTGAAACATGTTGGGTTCAGAATGAAGGTGGATGTTCATGCTGCCATTAAAAGTGCAATTCTTGAAACAGCTCTCCATGAACTCCATGCCAGACTTTTTTGCAGGTGCTGCTGTGGTGTTCACGGGTAGGACTACGTTATAGGAAGAGCTTTCCTCCAGTGGCCGTTTCATGGCGTGTCCCGGACCGGCAAAAAGCGCGTTGCTCCACATCTTTCTGTTGTCTAGAGATGGAGCCCAGTAGCTGCGAAGCGATAACTCGTTTTTATGTCCGCTAACGGACATGATTTCTCTGGCCTCCAACCCTGCCTCCGCCAGCCACTGTATGCAGGTGCTTCTGACATTTTGTAGCTACCGATTTCCAACGAGAGACAATGTATAACCGTGTAACGGCTGTGTGTCGCTAAACGTCGCTATGGAAACCACACTATGTAGGCTCATGGAAGTAGTTCCGGTAGGCTAGTGGCGTGTGTAGGCCCCTGGATACTTTGTGATTAGGCACGTTCTATTTGATCGTTGTTTGATCGTGGAATCAAACACGCCTATTGACCAATCAGAGAGCTTGCTCAAACCTATGTGTTATAGAATAGGACATCAAAACTACTGTATGATGATTTAATAAAAAAATGATTGTGTTACATCTATTGGTTTTAAAAGCACACTCAACCGTCTTCGGTTATTATACTCCGGAGAAAGCAACATAGATAGAGACAGCTTCATTGTAGAGTATAGCCTAAAAAGGAATAACAATATTTAAATAGCAACTCATACCTCATCCACATTGTGCAGGTAGTAGGACACCACATAGTCCACCAGGCTGATACGATTGTCCTGAGAAGAAAAGCAAACGATGCATCAAAACTACGTCAAGATGAAATCTGAATGTGCAAGCTGGCAGCCATATTAAAGGGCCTTTAATAAAACCATGAAAATGTATTGCATGAGATCCAACTACATGCAAGGAGTCACTCACATAGAGTTAATGTGTAAAAGTAAGAAAACAAATCCACTTTCTATGACTTGATATCAGTGTTGGATGATCTCTTTTCACTTGCACTAAAAACACTTTTCTGCTTTTGCCAATGAGCAATACATTCTACCCATTACATTGTCCACCGCACTTGTACTCCGCACTTGTACTCCATCCCAATAAAACAAAAAAACTGGCCTCCAAAACAGCCACTTCAGTCCTCCTCCAGGTCTTACTCTGCTCTTGACGTCCTTCAGTTTGGGAAGAATCTCGAGTCCGAAGCCATCCGCTTGACCTCGGGTCCGGTTTCCTCCGTTCATGTGATTCCCCAGAGCCAACACCAGTCCCATCACATCCATCACACCTTCACTCTCCAGCAGAGCCTTCAAATAGAAAACACACACACACACACACACACACACACACACACACACACACACACACACACACACACACACACACACACACACACACACACACACACACACACACACACACACACACACACACACACACACAACACAACAAACCCTCTGTATTACACGTCTCAAAGCATAGATACATAGTGGGAAAAGGGCGATATTTATGGTACAGTATGTTTATATACTATGAGAAGAGAGGGGATACAGCCTTTCAAATTGCGACCTATGCGTTTCCCTGTGTGTGTGTGTGTGGGTGTGTGTGTGTGTGTGTGTGCGTGTATTAGTGATGGTATACACACTTGTCTGATAGCGAATACCCTGTGTATGTGTGTGTGTGTGTGTGTGTGTTTATGTCTAGGAGGGAGAGTTGTGTTTGATTTGATTTCTGTTTCTGTATTATTATTATTATTTTTAGCTTACATATGTATTCTGCATTTTGTATATTTTGTAAGTAATTGCTGTTTTTCTTTTTCTTATGCACTTTTAGTTTTTTTTTTTTAAAGAAAAAATGTTGTGCTTTTGGTTGTACATGTTGTGTATTAATCTAAAAAAAAATGTGATCACAAAAAGAGAAGAGAGGGGATGTGTAACAAGTTGCTTTATGTCCCACCTTACAGACAGATGAAACTGTGTTGAGCTTGCTCTGGATGGATGCGGCCCCATCGATGAAGGCTGCCTGGAAGATGATGCAGTGAGCTCTGCCTGCAAAGTCTGGGATCTGAGACAGCTCATACAGGAACCTGCAGCACAACAACATCAACACATGAGAGGACACACACACACACACAACACACACACACACACACACACACACACACACACACACACACACACACACACACCACACACACACACACACACACTGCTAAACACAGCAGGGAAGATACTACTGTTCAGGTTTATCCAGCAGTTTCACTTCCTCTTCCTCGGACGTCTCGTAATGCTTCCTGATCCTCTCCAGCTCTTCTGGCTGCGCTCTCTGATATATTGACATTAACATATAAATAAGTAGTCCTTAATTGTACAGTTGCACTTGCATTTACACCACAGTCTCGAGTAGTAGTGACTAAATGTTGTATTACTTTGACATGTATGTTCATTGTGTTGAATAAACAACACATGAAGCGAGAACATGTCACCAATTTTATACATTCATATAAATCCATTGAAAGCAATACCTACATTTTCATAAAGGGCTTCAATGGTCTCCAAGTCCACCACAGAGTGATCTACTGCCAGCACCGCTAGAACGGGAATGTTAAATCAAGGCACAGATATCAAATTTAAAAGTGAAAGTCCAAACAGAGCTGCAGATCTCCAGAGGACATGAACATGAACACATCTCTCTCTGCTCCTTGCTACATGTTGAGGAGTTTGGGATTAGCACTGCTGATTGTGGTAAATGTTTTTCAGTCTTTGGTCATACTTTAAATTCACCAACAGCTCATATTCAGAGTGAAGCCCAGGCTAACTTCAGTGTGATGACGGGTCCAAGTTAAACATTGGTGTAACAGCGGTTACCTGAATGATTACAGATGAAGGATGCAAGTTCAACTTTCCAAAACTGGCTTGGAAATATAGCTGATCACTTATGATGAATGATGATGTGTGCTTGATTTCACACACTTTTATCGTCCAAATGATATTTTAAAGGCGAGAAAGTAGTAAAGAGTACAATATTTCCCTTCCCTAGTGGAGTTAAAGTACAAATAGCATAAAGTAAAATGAAAATACTCAAGTAAAGTACCTCAGAATTGTCATAATGTACTGTACTTTAGTAGATGTACTTTGTTATTTTCCACAAATCATACTAACCACAATTTACCATCCAATCAGGTCCCACCGATTTGTAAAAGCTGTGTTAAATACCTATGGGAATCGGTATAATAAATGTAAGAGATCTTTTGATTTTGACAACTTTTATTCCCTGGTTCCTTAGACAAATATTTTCTATAAGTGTAAGTGTTATAATGTCAAATACATGTAAATCTGAGCTGTTCAAAGACAACATGTGCTTAAGAAATCTGAGCTTCTTCATTATATGACTATATTGGAAGTAAGGTTTATTTCCTGATGCACTTTGAACTAAGCTGCATCCTAGCAACACGACTGAACCAATGACACGCCTCGATTACTCACCTTGTTGGATGTCTTTCATCTCCAGGTGGAGGCTCGATATGAGGATGCCCACGGTCTGAGAGCGCTTCCCTTCCAACAGCTTAATGATCTGACACACACACACACACACACACACACACACACACACACACACACACACACACACACACACACACACACACACACACACACACACAGTTACCATGACTACCTTAACACTAGAAGCCATTAGGGAGTCATTAGTGGAGAGTTTTTGTTAAAAGGTGCAGCAAAACAAACCTTGACCTTATTATTAACCTCTTGTTTGAACAGATGGAGTTTTCTTTTCCCTTTTTGTTTAATGATAATCATGTAAATGTATGTTTTCTTCTCATTGTCTGTTAAATGTTTTCTTATTTGTTATACTTTGGATTGCCTTTGTGTCAATACAAATACTTCTGTAGCATTAGGGTCATTTCTGCCTTTAAATACAGCAGACAAAATGAAACGAGGAACTGCAACTCAATCTAATTTGGGGGGGAAATGATCAAAGTTACATAACAGTGGCAACATATGAGGGGTGTGATGAGGGGAAAGATATTGAATAATCACGATTTAAAAGCACTTGATTTGAGGATACAATTATTTAGTGTGTTGAAAAATCTCATAGTTGTGTCTCAATCTGGATTTAATGTTCTTTTATATTTTATATTCCCTATATGTTGTCTCAATGACATTAACCCCCTCTAGTGGAGAAGCAACATATTACAGATATCCCAGATTCATGATTTTGTATCTTACCTTCCTGGCTTTGGCTTTCTTCTCATAAGCCTCGGACAGCGGCTTCTTCTTGGAGTGTGTGATGGTTTTGGCGAAAAGATCCTCAAAACTGGCCGGCATTTATTATATTTGGTTCCTCTAAAATGTTCCACAGTGTGTTCCTGAGGGAGAGAGAACATCATATTTCATCAGCATGTTTTCAATCTATTTACTTTTGTCAGGTGTTTAAGGTGGGGCAGTAATATAAGATAATCATTTCATTTACAAAATGTAAAAACCTGAACCGATAAAATACGTATCTAGATAGTTTTAGATTCATTTTTTGCATTATTTATATTTAAAAAGTCTGCTTTAAGATCTTTTTGAGCTTTCTTTTCCTAATAGATTGCAAATGTTTTACCAAGTGAATTCAAAAAATATCTGATTTTTAAAAACCCTTATGTATTTAAAAATATATTTAAATGAAAAGTAAGAATACGTTTATTTTTACAGCAGTGCTTGACCCTACTTGTTGTGCTGGATATGGATTCTGGTCCAGTACAGAGGCTTCATGGGTCGGGACGGCTCCACTGTCTGCTTCCTTGGAGGTTTTTCAACAATAAAACCCCCAGCTGGAGGAGGAGGAGGTGGGGGAGCGAAGCCTGGCATGGAGGGAGGAGGTGGAGGTGGAGGAGGTGGGGGAGCAAAGCCTGGAGTGGAGGGAGGAGGTGGAGGAGGTGGGGAGCAAAGCCTGGAGTGGAGAGGGGAGGAGGTGGGGGAGCAAAGCCTGGAGTGGAGGGAGGAGGTGGAGGAGGTGGGGGAGCAAAGCCTGGAGTGGAGGGAGGAGGTGGTGGAGCGCTATGTGACGTCTGCATGAGGTCAAGGGGTGAAGAAAAACATGGTGGAGGTGGAGGAGGTGGAGGAGGTGGTGGAGCGCTATGTGACGTCTGCATGAGGTCAAGGGGTGAAGGTGGAGGAGGTGGGGGAGCAAAGCCTGGAGTGGAGGGAGGAGGTGGAGGTGGAGGAGGTGGTGGAGCGCTATGTGACGTCTGCATGAGGTCAAGGGGTGAAGAAAAACATGGCGGAGGTGGAGGAGGTGGAGGAGGAGGCAGGATTTGTGTTTTGGTCGTCTGAGAAGGAGCTAGTGGTTGTACTGATGGAGTCTGCATATGAGGAAGTGATGGAGGGTCATGTGATGAAGAGGAAGAATCGTCCCTGTGTCCGGCCAGGCTGAGGCTGATAGACGTCAGGTCCAGTTTTCTGGGGGTCAGCCTCTGCTGCTGGGGGCTTGCTCTCGTTGCTCCCTCTCCATCCTCAGGGGTCTTAAGAAATGTCTCCCTGTCGGTCTGGATGCACACTGTGCGGAAAGACTTGTGTAAGAAGTCGTCTTCCGTTGACACAGCAACGTCTTTGAGTTCGCCGTGACGGCGGGTCCCGGCCTGGGAGAGGAGGGTCTGAAGCTCGGAGACACTGAACTCCAGACGGGACACGTTGTCCTCGTTCTCCACCCGCAGTCTGGAAAGCTGCTGACCAAAGTCCTCCTGAAAATAATATCAGTTAAGTCACAAAAGGTGTTTTTCTACAGTGACATTTAAATTATAATTGTTTTTTAAACACTTTATTTTGAATTTTTCTTTTAGTTACAATAAAGCAAAGACATACACAATATACAGGACTGTCTCAGAAAATTAGAATATTGTGATAAAGTTCTTTATTTTCTGTAATGCAATTAAAAAAAACAAAAATGTCATACATTCTGGATTCATTACAAATCAACTGAAATATTGCAAGCCTTTTATTATTTTAATATTGCTGATTATGGCTATACAGCTTAAGAAAACTCAAAAATCCTATTTCAAAAAATTAGAATAGTTCCTCAGACCAAGTAAAAAAAAAGATTTATAACAGCAAAACACAATCAAACATTTGAAAATGTCCATTAATGCACTCAGTACTTGGTTGGGAATCCTTTTGCACGGATTACTGCATCAATGCGGCGTGGCATGGAAGCAATCAGCCTGTGGCATTGCTGAGGTGTTATGGAATGCCCAGGATGCTTCAATAGCGCTCTTTAGCTCATTAGCATTGTTGGGTCTGGTGTCTTTCTAGCTTCTTCTTCACAATACCCCACATATTCTCTATGGGGTTCAGGTCAGGGGAATTTGCAGGCCAATCGAGGACAGTAATGCCATGGTCAGTACACCAGTTACTGGTGGTTTTGGCACTGTGGGCATGGTGCCAGATCATGCTGGAAAATGAATTCCTCATCTCCATAGAGCTTTTCAGCAGACGGAAGCATGTAGTGCTCTAAAATCTCTTGGTACACAGCTGCATTTACTCTGGGCTTGATGAAACACAGTGGACCAACACCAGCAGCTGACATGGCTCCCCAAACCATCGCTGACTGTGGGAACTTCACACTGGATTTCAAGCAACTTGGATTTTGCTCCTCTCCAGCCTTTCTCCAGACTCTGGCGCCTTGACTTCCAAATGAAATACAAAACTTGCTTTTCGTCTGAAAAGAGGACTTTGGACCACTGTGCAACTGTCCAGTGCTTCTTTTCCTTAGCCCAAGTCAGACGCCTCTTCCGTTGTCTTGAGTTCAGAAGTGGCTTGACCATGGGAATATGGCTATTGTAGCCCATTTCCCCGGACACGTCTGTGAACAGTGACTTTGATACCTGGACTCCAGCTTCAGTCCACTGTCTTTGAAGCTCCCCCAAATTCTGGAAGCGACTCTTCTTCACAATGCTGTTAAGGCTGCGGTCATCTCTCTTGGTTGTGCAGCGTTTCCTGCCACATTTCCCCCTTCCAACAGACTTTTTGTGGATGTGCTTTGAAACTGCACTCTGTGAACAGCTTGCTCTTTGAGAAATTTCTTTTTGTGTCTTACCCTCCTGATGGAGGGTGTCAATGACGGTCCTCTGGACAGCAGTCAGATCAGCAGTCTTCCCCATACTTGTGATTTAGTTACTGAACCAAGCTGAGTGTTTTTCAAGGCTCAGGAAACCCTTGCAGGTGTTTCGAGTTAATTAGACGATTCAAGTGATTCGTTGAACACCCCTAACTAGTATACTTTTTCATGATATTCTAATATTTAGAGATAGGATATTTGAGTTTTCTTAAGCTGTATGCCATAATCAGGCAATATATTAAAATAATAAAAGGCTTGCAATATTTCAGTTGATTTGTAATGAATCCAGAATGTATGACATTTTTGTTTTTTTAATTGCATTACAGAAATAAAGACCTTTATCACAATATTCTAATTTTCTGAGACAGTCCTGTACAGTAACTACAGTAGGTACCGAAACCTTTACATGGCGTACAAGAGACATTGACAATTCTGAGAATAGTCTAAAGCTGCCAGTCGACAGCATCTGACATTTAAATGTAAGTAAATATTATAATAAATATTTTGAGTTTCAGTTTTTTTAGTCTTTTCCCAGCAATTTTTCAATTGATTTCTCAATATTTTTGCGGAGTATGGACCCATAAGCACTTTTCTTCCTTATCCTGACTCAATCATTGTCACTTGACCTGTAACGTCTCCAGCTCCTCTTTGCATTCTCTCTTCAGCTGCCAGGAGAGCGGCCTGGTGCTCTGACAGGAAACACAGCAGAAGAATCTTTTTTTTAAACTTCTTACAACAAACACATTTCAGTCAGACAACTCACGTGTTTCTTAATATGTTTATTATAAGCAGCATATAGTTGGAGTTTGGCATCTAGGCTCGGGCCTCATCACTCCACAGATGTACAAAGAACATTGAGTGATGATTAGATAACTATCCCCCGAGCCTACAGGTGGAAGCTGGGGTGGTGGTGGGGCAGGCGAGCAGCAGCAACATGAAACACAGCAGCAGTAACATTAACGCAGCAAGTGAACACAGCAGTGGCAGCAGCAGCATAGCGAGGAGGCAGAGGCAGGAAGACCTGGCAGCTTAAATAGAGCGGCATGTTTAGGAGAATGCGTTTGGTTGGTTGTAAGAGGGACGAGGTGCGTCACGTGTTAATGTATCATTGGTGCTCGAGTTGAATGCCTATGTATCCTTTTGAGGTACTTGTACTATAGTCTTTCCATTTTATGCTACTTTATGCTTCTTTACCACTACAGGCTATATTTTGGAGGCATTTACATTTATTTGAAGCGGTAGATAGTTACTTTGCAGATTTAGATAATGAATAGAAAATACAAATTAACCAATAAGTTATGGTGCAACGTTAAAGGTGGGGTAGGTAAGTTTGAGAAACCGGCTCGAGATACACTACATTTACAAATGTGACTTAGAATAAGTGCAACAAACCATGAAGCGACATACTCAAAAAAAGCAATGGATCTGAACTTATATTATTTTATTAGCAAGCCTCTTAACTTAATAAGGAAGCTGTAACAACGTCAATTCCCCATGTGGGACAAATGAAGGATTTCTGATTCTGACACAGTAATGGAAACATTGACAATAACAACACAAACAACAATAACTATCTAAAAATCTACCAAAACTAGAGGAGAGTCTGGTGCAGAGTGTAGGGCCATAACATCCATACCCATGCGCTCAAACTGACGACAACAGAACAATAGCTACTTGGATGAACACACATGAAAAGAGTGTCCCCCCGCCTGAACTAGCTCTCAGGCTTCACCCCATTACTTTATTATTACAGCAGTGTGGCCCTAGAGTGCTTTACTGTACGTTGGTGATGTTGTCGGGGAAGAAAACATTCAGACACTTAAGGACTGATTCTGCATGAAAAATAAATCTAATTCATGTTTGAACACTGCAGGAGGCGGAGGGCTGCTTGAGGACAAACTAACAATACAAATCTTGACCAGATGATGGCAGTAGAGCTTTGAATGAAAGGAAAACATACACACTGGTACACAGCTGACTGATCTCTATACAAAGAGGTCAAGCTAACATTTATCTGCTAATGGGTGCCTGTCATTCGGAAAGTGTATTCACTTTAACAGTTCCTACAGGAAATGTATGTGGGTGTGTGCCTGCAGTTGTATCCATGCACAAGCAGCCTTTGATAATAGGAAGTAAGTGCAAGTTGGTGTCATTTACAGTACAAGCAGGATCACTTGTATGTCTTTAAAGGAGGGGTAGGTAATTTGGAGAAACCAGCTCGAGTGCGCTAGAATTTGAAAATACACAGCCGGAAAAACTTCCTTACAGAGCCCCTCCTCCAACACACACGAACGCGCACATGACCAATGAGGGCACGAGATAAGTTTGTGCACAGCACCACGGCTTCCACAGATGAAATTTTTTCATGGATTTTTTTGTCAAAGCATTTCAGATATTCATTGCTATCGGGATGTTAAGAGCATTCCATGGAATATAACAAAAAGTGCATCTCGAGCCGGTTTCTCAAACTTACATACCCCACCTTTAACCAAAAATGTTTGACCTTTTTTCTTTCATTCTGGTGTTAATATTGATGGGCCACCTTATTTAGATATACATGTATAATCTTACAATCCAGCAGCTTGATTAAAAGTACATCCATTCCGGGCTTTGAACCAGCTGCGCAGAGGACATCGCCGCATTCGGGCCGCCGGCTCGACCCACTGGGCTTATATTACTGATAATTGTCTTTTTGTTCACAACTTCTCCACATTTCGAAGTGTTTCCCGAGCCAGAACGACCTATCTTTCTACTGGCTTGCTCTATAATGATACTACAATTCAAATGCAATAACAACAACAACAACAACTCAACAGCAACAACGCAAACTACGACAACAACCCACACATTGCGCATTGTTAGAGTGGTTATAAAGTGAAGCGCTCAAATTCGAAACTGTTTCAACCTGTCACCTGTCAGAATCGAGACGAGGCAGTGCATTGAATCGCGTGAATGGACCGTGAACCAGTCAAGTGATTCATTCAAGAAATGCTTCGGACGTCATATGTCACGTGATTTGAAGCAAGCTTCGAAGCACTGCTTCTATGGAATAGGAAGTCCAGGTTGAAGCTCCATTCGAAGCTTCAGTGTCAAACTGCCATCACTACCAGCCACCGAAAACGGGGACGTTTTGGTCACCCCTCCGACGTGTTTACAGCTAAGCACACACGTTAACATTAAGACTACAAGCTCACTTGAGGTTGAGGCTTTTTTACACGTTGCTTGACTGCCTGCCCACATATCTGATCTAAACATAGTAACGTGTCTTGGGGAAAATAACTATTTAAAGTTATTTAATAATTGTGACATTTATTGTACTTTTTGATATATGAATGATACTCAAAGTGAGGGGGCAAAGAATACAACTGAGGGGGCAAAGAATACAACTTTTGCCCCCTCGTGGCGCCGGGCCCGTACTGGAATATATTTTTTAAATGTACACAAAGCTGCTTCAAGGCACCACAGTGTGTACAGTAGTCATGTCAATTCCTTCACAACTGAAGGTGGTGGATGTTTGCTGTGGACACACTCAGGGTGGAGCTGTGTTTGCTTGATATTAGGCACCTGATATCACAGAGTAAACACGGTGACTCCCCCTCCACTGCTGTCAAATTCACTTCATGGCATTCATATTATTGTTGAACATAATGAATCTGTGTACCTGCTTCTGTGTATTTCAGCCCAACTTTTTCCTCCATTCAGTGGTGGCCCAGACAGCTTGAAGGCGACTGGCGTTCTCTCCTCTTCCATCTCCTGGGGTGGACGCTTCTGACTAAAATGAAAAAAGAGTTTGACATTAGATTTACAAACATAATATATAACAAATAGAGCTTCTTCACATGAGGGTCGGTATTGCAATCATGTCTCTAGTAAGGTTAGTCGATTCTAGATGATACACAATTCCTACTTTGCCATCAGGGGAGTCTTTCTTCTCTTGCGTCTTATTGGAGGATCTCTCAAAAAGCCGCCTTCAACACATCTTTATCTGCCTCTTATCTTCTTCCCTCACTGCGTTCCAAGTCTATCTTCTCAGGCCGGGTCCCTCTTCAGAGGCTTTGGGGTGAAAAAGCTTTGAAGGCATCGAATGCCGCCTCTGCGCTGGACGCAGGAAGCTTGGTGGACTCAGATGAAACCTCTGCTTCCTTCTCTGTTTTCGACTTCATTCCCTCTCGTCTTCTTGACTTTTTTCCATCTCTTCTCATCTGCTTCAGGCCCTCCCTTTCCGTCCTCTCTTCGGTCACCTCGGTCTCATCTTCGCTCTTTTCCCGGTTCAGCAGCTGTGAGATCTGGTCCAGGAAGCTCCCCTGGGATTTACCGTCCGATTGTTGATTAGGGAAAATGTCTCTCTTTGCTGTGTGATGAGGTTTTGATCCGGGCCACTGTGTCGTGCTCGGGCCCGACGACCCCCTTCCTCAGGACCCTCAGCCCGCTGAAGAGGGCCGGGAGCTGGATCTGTTTGTCGGTGGGGGAGCTCGGTTTAAAGGTGGCTCTGGTGAAGGTGGATCCAGGTGGAGGGTTATGGGTTGCAGATGTTATGAAAAGAGGGTCTTTTGGGGCTGGAGGGTAAAGAGGGGAGGAAAAGTCCGGAAATGCATCTCTTTTCTCTTCTTCTTTTTTCTTCGCTTTCCTCATCTGATCCGGTCCTCTCCTCTTATTTTGGATATGAGATGACGAGCCATCAGCATGCTCAAATGTTGGTGTTAATATTGGTTCTTCCTCAAACCAGGTCTTGTCCGAGTCATGTAATTACTATATTTTCAGATCTACTTTTCTCAGATTGCTCAGGGTCAGAACCGACATCCGAACTGGAAGCATTTGGGACACAATCATCTGCATGTGAACATTTTCATAATCTTTTCTTTCTTTTTATTAACTTCTTCAGTGGCATCCTGCTTGGAATGAGAATCCCAGCCTGTATCCATGCAGTCAGTGAAGTATGTTGATATTTTGGTTGCACAGTTTCCTTCAAGGCACATTCATCCAGCGAGTTCTCCGATATGTGACAACCCTCGTTGCTGTAGCCGTTAACTTTGTCATATGGCATCTTATCGTCTTGATTTGTTGCAAGGTCTGTTTTCTGAGACATTTTCAGCGTTGGCAGCCACACACTGCTTTGCAAATAAAGAAAGATCCTTACTTCCATAGTCCATGTATGATACAGGAAATAAACTCAAACAATATTGTAAGAGCAACACATTCAAATGATAATGGAAATGAAGCTAGCTAGTGTTTAAAAGGCTTAGCTCACCCAAAATACAAAACAATAGTCTACATGTAAACTAGGCATGGTAGTACCCTAAATGCTCCATGTATCGATGTGTAGTAGGTATAATGTTAACCATCTAAGGTTAGCTTACATGCTAACTTGCTATTAAAGCTAGAAACAAGTTAGAACTGAGGATGAGTTTAATGGGTTGGACACATTTCTGACCTGATGCTACCAAAGTTATGACAAATCTTCATGAAGGTAATATGAAGATAACGCATTTTTTTGGCAATCCATCTAATAGTTCTATAGAGAGGCGAAGTCCCTCCCTTTCCGGGGGAGCTCCATGGGACCTTATTTCGGAAAAAGTATATATTGAAGTCAATGGAGAGAGAAAGATTATCTTTGGATCCCGTTTGAATTGTGCCACGAATTACACATATGATGTTAGTCAATTTAAAAGATAATTTTACAAGTCAAAAAATTAAAATGTGTCGTGAAACTGTGAAGTAACACTTTGTTTGTGTGTGAAACCTCTCAATGAACTACATCTCCCGTCTCCACCACACACCAAGACGGCCGTCACGTTTTCACTTCTTTCTTTCAGAACGAGGTGAAAATCACTCCAAGTCTGGGCACGTTGAGAGCTGCACATCCACACAAGGGGAGTTAGTCGGTTCCGTAATGCGGGACCGCGACTCTGGGATTTGTAGCCTTTCTAGTTGCGTATTTTTCATAGTCTTATATTTCAACAGTTTTACGACAAACTGTGACTTTTTTGATATGGTAATTATTCTTTAAGATTGACAAACATCATATGTGTAAGTCGTTGCACAATTCAAACGGGATCGAAAGATAATCTCTCTCTCCATTGACTTCAATACATCATTTTCCCGAAATAAGGTCCCATGGGTCGGAAGTAGATGGGCGGGACTTCGCCTCTCTATAGACATTAGACCAAAAAACAAAAATGATAACTACATAGTGGCTCTCCTGGAGAACCGTGGATTGACATTTACCTTGTTAATTTGCTATTAGAAGAAGGTCTTTTTATGTCTTTGGATCTCCTTTCCGTCAACAGTCAACATGGATGACTTAAGAGAAGCTAATCTCCCTGTAACTTTGTTGGCAAACATTTCCTACCAAGCAAACCGAAAACACAGGGAGAGTGAAGAACGACAGGAACCAAACATGAGGGCGGTTCAAACGGGCAGAACAAAGGAAGCTGCGCCAGGTCATCGAGATCGCACGGTGGTTTGGGTAGACGGGCGATAAGACAAAGCTGTGTTGAGAGGTAAAGAAAGCTGTCTGCGCTCACATCTGGACGGCCACACTGGAGCCCAGTGATACAGTCGGGCAGGTTAAGGATCCGTGCATCTCTGCAGAGATATGGACTGGAGGTCTGGAGATTACACAAGTAGGAAGCTATGGTCTCCCTGCGCTGGCGACAGTAGCACAAAGGCCCTCCGATGTGAGATCTGATGGGCAGGAGGATTAGAAGCTGGATCTGAAAGGCGCCAGGCCTGTATCAGCAGAAAGACTCTGAATACACGCACAGCGAAGTGCAGGCAACAACACATGTATACATAAGGACACAACAATGCACCCACTCACAATCGTACACATGTAAGAGTAAGCATTGTCCTGGACGTGACTTTAACTGGCTGGCATTGCTGAGTGGCGTCATATGGGCGCACTTTAGAGAGAGAAAGAAACAGCGAGGAGAGTTAGAAAGACGAGAGGAAACCTTTTGTTCTGGAGTTTTAGCAAACTCAAGATCGATAAAAGAAGCAGTCCTAAGTATAAACAGTTACTCAATGGCTGGGGCCGGTGATGAGTTGTGTGTGTGTGTGTGAGGGGGGGTGTCTGAGGAAAAACGATACCAGACTGGGCCGAGGTTTGGTTTGTGGGAAACTCTCAAAATCAGAGTGATAGAGTTACACAGGCTGGCTGAGGTTTTAACACAAAAACACAACAAAATGACCACAAGGCAAAACTATTCCGGTCACCCAGTCACACGGACGCTGAAGCTCAAAGAAGAGCTCATGGTTTGGGGATTATCATGTAATAATATTATGAACCGAGACTAGTTTGATATTTATTTCTCCAGAAGAAGATGGAATAGATAGAAGATTGCAGTTGTATCGTCACATACTTGTCAGATCTCGTCCGAGCTGTCTCAGGTCTCTGTTCAGGTCGTCAAACTTGACCTGTGCAGCCAGGAAGACGTCCTGAGGTTCAGGAAGTGGGAATACACTCTTGTCTGTCCCGGCGTTCTGGTGGGATACAATCAAAAACACATGTAGTTCTGACACTAATTCATCAGATCAGAGTCAAAATGGACAAAGAAAGAAAGCAAACAGATATTAAAGGTGGGGTAGGTAATTCACTTCAGAAACACTTTGTTATATTCCATGGAATACTCGTAACATCCCGATAGCAATGAATACATTAAATGCTTTGACAATAAATCCATAAAAAAATGTCATCTCTGGAAGCCGTAGTGCTGTAAAAAGCACGACCAATCATCTGAGCCGGCTAAAGTAACTGGATGGCCTACCTGCCTGTCAGCCTCCATCTGGGCACAAACTTATCTCGTGCCCTCATTGATCATGTGCGCGTTCGTGTGTGTTGGAGGAGGGGCTCTGTAAGGAAGTCTGAAGGAAGAGGCAGATTTTTTTCGGCTGCGTAGTTTCAAATTCTAGCGCACTCGAGCTGGTTTCTCCAAAATGACCTATCCTACCTTTAAGTTAACGTAGAAAAGGTGTTCAATTGTCCGTCGATAACTGGTTGAATTAAGCAATAATGACATTCAAGAACGGCCTCAAGTGTATGATTGCGATTCTATAACACAAACTATCATTTGTGATCAACAATATCGCTAAAATAACGTCATAATGTGGGCTAATTTGCTCCCAAACCTACGCTTTCTGCTCGAGTTAATCTCCGTCAGAAAGTTAGTTCTGAAAGTAGTTCCCCATGGTAACGATAGCCGATCGAACACTCCTGCTACCCCGCTTACAGTTATTGATATAATTATAGTAAATAATATATTATTAACCAATTTATTGAAAACAATTTATTGAAAACAATTCTTGAATTAGGCTATTTAAATATCTGAGTAATCACTGTGTGGGATTAGCGGAACAAATCAAATCAGGCTCCCTGGTGCTGAAACATGTTGGGTTCAGAATGAAGGTGGATGTTCATGCTGCCATTCAAAGTGCAATTCTTGAAACAGCTCTCCATGAACTCCATGCCAGACTTTTTTGCAGGTGCTGCTGTGGTGTTCACGGGTAGGACTAGTTATAGGAAGAGCTTTCCTCCAGTGGCCGTTTCATAGCGTGTCCCGGACCGGCAAAAAGCGCGTTGCTCCACATCTTTCTGTTGTCTAGAGATGGAGCCCAGTAGCTGCGAAGCGATAACTCGTTTTTATGTCCGCTAACGGACATGATTCTCTGGCCTCCAACCCTGCCTCCGCCAGCCACTGTATGCAGGTGCTTCTGACCATTTTGTAGCTACCGATTTCCAACGAGGAGACAATGTATAACCGTGTAACGGCTGTGTGTCGCTAAACGTCGCTATGGAAACCACACTATGTAGGCTCATGGAAGTAGTTCCGGTAGGCTAGTGGCGTGTGTAGGCCCCTGGATACTTTGTGATTAGGCACGTTCTATTTGATCGTTGTTTGATCGTGGAATCAAAACACGCCTATTGACCAATCAGAGAGCTTGCTCAAACCTATGTGTTATAGAATAGGACATCAAAACTACTGTATGATGATTTAATAAAAAAATGATTGTGTTACATCTATTGGTTTTTAAAAGCACACTCAACCGTCTTCGGTTATTATACTCCGGAGAAAGCAACATAGATAGAGACAGCTTCATTGTAGAGTATAGCCTAAAAGGAATAACAATATTTAAATAGCAACTCATACCTCATCCACATTGTGCAGGTAGTAGGACACCACATAGTCCACCAGGCTGATACGATTGTCCTGAGAAGAAAAAGCAAACGATGCATCAAAACTACGTCAAGATGAAATCTGAATGTGCAAGCTGGCAGCCATATTAAAGGGCCTTTAATAAAACCAGGAAAATGTATTGCATGAGATCCAACTACATGCAAGGAGTCACTCACATAGAGTTAATGTGTAAAAGTAAGAAAACAAATCCACTTTCTATGACTTGATATCAGTGTTGGATGATCTCTTTTCACTTGCCACTAAAACACTTTTCTGCCTTTTGCCAATGAGCAATACATTCTACCCATTACATTGTCCACCGCACTTGTACTCCGCACTTGTACTCCATCCCAATAAAACAAAAAACTGGCCTCCAAAACAGCCACTTCAGTCCTCCTCCAGGTCTTACTCTGCTCTTGACGTCCTTCAGTTTGGGAAGAATCTCGAGTCCGAAGCCATCCGCTTGACCTCTGGTCCGGTTTCCTCCGTTCATGTGATTCCCCAGAGCCAACACCAGTCCCATCACATCCATCACACCTTCACTCTCCAGCAGAGCCTTCAAATAGAAAACACACACACACACACACACCACACACACACACACACACACACACACACACACACACACACACACACACACACACACACACACACACAACAAACCCTCTGTATTACACGTCTCAAAACATAGATACATAGTGGGAAAAGGGCGATATTTATGGTACAGTATGTTTATATACTATGAGAAGAGAGGGGATACAGCCTTTCAAATTGCGACCTATGCGTTTCCCTGTGTGTGTGTGTGTGTGGGTGTGTGTGTGTGTGTGTGTGCGTGTATTAGTGATGGTATACACACTTGTCTGATAGCGAATACCCTGTGTATGTGTGTGTGTGTGTGTGTGTGTTTATGTCTAGGAGGGAGAGTTGTGTTTGATTTGATTTCTGTTTCTGTATTATTATTATTATTTTTAGCTTACATATGTATTCTGCATTTTGTATATTTTGTAAGTAATTGCTGTTTTTCTTTTTCTTATGCACTTTTAGTTATTTTTTTTAAAGAAAAAATGTTGTGATTTTGGTTGTACATGTTGTGTATTAATCTCAATAAAAATGTGATCACAAAAAGAGAAGAGAGGGGATGTGTAACAAGTTGCTTTATGTCCCACCTTACAGACAGATGAAACTGTGTTGAGCTTGCTCTGGATGGATGCGGCCCCATCGATGAAGGCTGCCTGGAAGATGATGCAGTGAGCTCTGCCTGCAAAGTCTGGGATCTGAGACAGCTCATACAGGAACCTGCAGCACAACAACATCAACACATGAGAGGACACACACACACACACACACACACACACACACACACACACACACACACACACACACACACACACACACACACACACACACACACACACACTGCTAAACACAGCAGGGAAGATACTTACTGTTCAGGTTTATCCAGCAGTTTCACTTCCTCTTCCTCGGACGTCTCGTAATGCTTCCTGATCCTCTCCAGCTCTTCTGGCTGCGCTCTCTGATATATTGACATTAACATATAAATAAGTAGTCCTTAATTGTACAGTTGCACTTGCATTTACACCACAGTCTCGAGTAGTAGTGACTAAATGTTGTATTACTTTGACATGTATGTTCATTGTGTTGAATAAACAACACATGAAGCGAGAACATGTCACCAATTTTATACATTCATATAAATCCATTGAAAGCAATACCTACATTTTCATAAAGGGCTTCAATGGTCTCCAAGTCCACCACAGAGTGATCTACTGCCAGCACCGCTAGAACGGGAATGTTAAATCAAGGCACAGATATCAAATTTAAAAGTGAAAGTCCAAACAGAGCTGCAGATCTCCAGAGGACATGAACATGAACACATCTCTCTCTGCTCCTTGCTACATGTTGAGGAGTTTGGGATTAGCACTGCTGATTGTGGTAAATGTTTTTCAGTCTTTGGTCATACTTTAAATTCACCAACAGCTCATATTCAGAGTGAAGCCCAGGCTAACTTCAGTGTGATGACGGGTCCAAGTTAAACATTGGTGTAACAGCGGTTACCTGAATGATTACAGATGAAGGATGCAAGTTCAACTTTCCAAAACTGGCTTGGAAATATAGCTGATCACTTATGATGAATGATGATGTGTGCTTGATTTCACACACTTTTATCGTCCAAATGATATTTTAAAGGCGAGAAAGTAGTAAAGAGTACAATATTTCCCTTCCCTAGTGGAGTTAAAGTACAAATAGCATAAAGTAAAATGAAAATACTCAAGTAAAGTACCTCAGAATTGTCATAATGTACTGTACTTTAGTAGATGTACTTTGTTATTTTCCACAAATCATACTAACCACAATTTACCATCCAATCAGGTCCCACCGATTTGTAAAAGCTGTGTTAAATACCTATGGGAATCGGTTATAATAAATGTAAGAGATCTTTTGATTTTGACAACTTTTATTCCCTGGTTCCTTAGACAAATATTTTCTATAAGTGTAAGTGTTATAATGTCAAATACATGTAAATCTGAGCTGTTCAAAGACAACATGTGCTTAAGAAATCTGAGCTTCTTCATTATATGACTATATTGGAAGTAAGGTTTATTTCCTGATGCACTTTGAACTAAGCTGCATCCTAGCAACACGACTGAACCAATGACACGCCTCGATTACTCACCTTGTTGGATGTCTTTCATCTCCAGGTGGAGGCTCGATATGAGGATGCCCACGGTCTGAGAGCGCTTCCCTTCCAACAGCTTAATGATCTGACACACACACACACACACACACACACACACACACACACACACACACACACACACACACACACACACACACACACAGTTACCATGACTACCTTAACACTAGAAGCCATTAGGGAGTCATTAGTGGAGAGTTTTTGTTAAAAGGTGCAGCAAAACAAACCTTGACCTTATTATTAACCTCTTGTTTGAACAGATGGAGTTTTCTTTTCCCTTTTTGTTTAATGATAATCATGTAAATGTATGTTTTCTTCTCATTGTCTGTTAAATGTTTTCTTATTTGTTATACTTTGGATTGCCTTTGTGTCAATACAAATACTTCTGTAGCATTAGGGTCATTTCTGCCTTTAAATACAGCAGACAAAATGAAACGAGGAACTGCAACTCAATCTAATTTGGGGGGGAAATGATCAAAGTTACATAACAGTGGCAACATATGAGGGGTGTGATGAGGGGAAAGATATTGAATAATCACGATTTAAAAGCACTTGATTTGAGGATACAATTATTTAGTGTGTTGAAAAATCTCATAGTTGTGTCTCAATCTGGATTTAATGTTCTTTTATATTCCCTATATGTTGTCTCAATGACATTAACCCCCTCTAGCGGAGAAGCAACATATTACAAATATCCCAGATTCATGATTCTGCATCTTACCTTCCTGGCTTTGGCTTTCTTCTCATAAGCCTCGGACAGCGGCTTCTTCTTGGAGTGTGTGATGGTTTTGGCGAAAAGATCCTCAAACTGGCCGGCATTTATTATATTTGGTTCCTCTAAAATGTTCCATAGTGTGTTCCTGAGGGAGAGAGAACATCATATTTCATCAGCATGTTTTCAATCTATTTACTTTTGTCAGGTATTTAAGGTGGGGCAGTAATATAAGATAATCATTTCATTTACAAAATGTAAAAACCTGAACCGATAAAATACGTATCTAGATAGTTTTAGATTCATTTTTTGCATTATTTATATTTAAAAAGTCTGCTTTAAGATCTTTTTGAGCTTTCTTTTCCTAATAGATTGCAAATGTTTTACCAAGTGAATTCAAAAAATATCTGATTTTTAAAAACCCTTATGTATTTAAAAATATATTTAAATGAAAAGTAAGAATACGTTTATTTTTACAGCAGTGCTTGACCCTACTTGTTGTGCTGGATATGGATTCTGGTCCAGTACAGAGGCTTCATGGGTCGGGACGGCTCCACTGTCTGCTTCCTTGGAGGTTTTTCAACAATAAAACCCCCAGCTGGAGGAGGAGGAGGTGGGGGAGCGAAGCCTGGCATGGAGGGAGGAGGTGGAGGAGGTGGGGGAGCAAAGCCTGGAGTGGAGGGAGGAGGTGGAGGAGGTGGGGGGAGCAAAGCCTGGAGTGGAGGGAGGAGGTGGAGGAGGTGGGGGAGCAAAGCCTGGAGTGGAGGGAGGAGGTGGAGGAGGTGGGGGAGCAAAGCCTGGAGTGGAGGGAGGAGGTGGAGGAGGTGGTGGAGCGCTATGTGACGTCTGCATGAGGTCAAGGGGTGAAGAAAAACATGGTGGAGGTGGAGGAGGTGGAGGAGGTGGTGGAGCGCTATGTGACGTCTGCATGAGGTCAAGGGGTGAAGGTGGAGGAGGTAGGGGAGCAAAGCCTGGAGTGGAGGGAGGAGGTGGAGGTGGAGGAGGTGGTGGAGCGCTATGTGACGTCTGCATGAGGTCAAGGGGTGAAGAAAAACATGGCGGAGGTGGAGGAGGTGGAGGAGGAGGCAGGATTTGTGTTTTGGTCGTCTGAGAAGGAGCTAGTGGTTGTACTGATGGAGTCTGCATATGAGGAAGTGATGGAGGGTCATGTGATGAAGAGGAAGAATCGTCCCTGTGTCCGGCCAGGCTGAGGCTGATAGACGTCAGGTCCAGTTTTCTGGGGGTCAGCCTCTGCTGCTGGGGGCTTGCTCTCGTTGCTCCCTCTCCATCCTCAGGGGTCTTAAGAAATGTCTCCCTGTCGGTCTGGATGCACACTGTGCGGAAAGACTTGTGTAAGAAGTCGTCTTCCGTTGACACAGCAACGTCTTTGAGTTCGCCGTGACGGCGGGTCCCGGCCTGGGAGAGGAGGGTCTGCAGCTCGGAGACACTGAACTCCAGACGGGACACGTTGTCCTCGTTCTCCACCCGCAGTCTGGAAAGCTGCTGACCAAAGTCCTCCTGAAAATAATATCAGTTAAGTCACAAAAGGTGTTTTTCTACAGTGACATTTAAATTATAATTGTTTTTTAAACACTTTATTTTGAATCTTTCTTTTAGTTACAATAAAGCAAAGACATACACAATATACAATACAGCTTAAGAAAACTCAAAATCCTATTTCAAAAATTAGAATAGTTCCTCAGACCAAGTAAAAAAAAAAGATTTATAACAGCAAAACACAATCAAACATTTGAAAATGTCCATTAATGCACTCAGTACTTGGGGGGAATCCTTTTGCACGGATTACTGCATCAATGCGGCGTGGCATGGAGGCAATCAGCCTGTGGCATTGCTGAGGTGTTATGGATGCCCAGGATGCTTCAATAGCGGCCTTTAGCTCATTAGCATTGTTGGGTCTGGTGTCTTTCAGCTTCTTCTTCACAATACCCCACATATTCTCTATGGGGTCAGGTCAGGGGAATTTGCAGGCCAATCGAGGACAGTAATGCCATGGTCAGTACACCAGTTACTGGTGGTTTTGGCACTGTGGGCAGGTGCCAGATCATGCTGGAAAATGAATTCCTCATCTCCATAGAGCTTTTCAGCAGACGGAAGCATGTAGTGCTCTAAAATCTCTTGGTACACAGCTGCATTTACTCTGGGCTTGATGAAACACAGTGGACCAACACCAGCAGCTGACATGGTCCCCAAACCATCGCTGACTGTGGGAACTTCACACTGGATTTCAAGCAACTTGGATTTTGCTCCTCTCCAGCCTTTCTCCAGACTCTGGCGCCTTGACTTCCAAATGAAATACAAAACTTGCTTTCGTCTGAAAAGAGGACTTTGGACCACTGTGCAACTGTCCAGTGCTTCTTTTCCTTAGCCCAAGTCAGACGCCTCTTCCGTTGTCTTGAGTTCAGAAGTGGCTTGACCATGGGAATATGGCTATTGTAGCCCATTTCCCGGACACGTCTGTGAACAGTGACTTTTGATACCTGGACTCCAGCTTCAGTCCACTGTCTTTGAAGCTCCCCCAAATTCTGGAAGCGACCTTCTTCACAATGCTGTTAAGGCTGCGGTCATCTCTCTTGGTTGTGCAGCGTTTCCTGCCACATTTCCCCCTTCCAACAGACTTTTTGTGGATGTGCTTTGAAACTGCACTCTGTGAACAGCTTGCTCTTTGAGAAATTTCTTTTTGTGTCTTACCCTCCTGATGGAGGGTGTCAATGACGGTCCTCTGGACAGCAGTCAGATCAGCAGTCTTCCCCATACTTGTGATTTAGTTTACTGAACCAAGCTGAGTGTTTTTCAAGGCTCAGGAAACCCTTGCAGGTGTTTCGAGTTAATTAGACGATTCAAGTGATTCGTTGAACACCCTACTAGATACTTTTTCATGATATTCTAATATTTAGAGATAGGATATTTGAGTTTTCTTAAGCTGTATGCCATAATCAGCAATATTAAAATATAAAAGGCTTGCAATATTTCAGTTGATTTGTAATGAATCCAGAATGTATGACATTTTTGTTTTTTTAATTGCATTACAGAAAATAAAGAACTTTATCACAATATTCTAATTTTCTGAGACAGTCCTGTACAGTAACTACAGTAGGTACCCGAAACCTTTACATGGCGTACAAGAGACATTGACAATTCCTGAGAATAGTCTAAAGCTGCCAGTCGACAGCATCTGACATTTAAATGTAAGTAAATATTATAATAAAATATTTTGAGTTTCAGTTTTTTAGTCTTTTCCAGCAATTTTTCAATTGATTTTCTCAATATTTTTGCGAGTATGGACCCATAAGCACTTTTCTTCCTTATCCTGACTCAATCATTGTCACTGACCTGTAACGTCTCCAGCTCCTCTTTGCATTCTCTCTTCAGCTGCAGGAGAGCGGCCTGGTGCTCTGACAGGAAACACAGCAGAAGAATCTTTTTTTTAAACTTCTTACAACAAACACATTTCAGTCAGACAACTCACGTGTTTCTTAATATGTTTATTATAAGCAGCATATAGTTGGAGTTTGGCATCTAGGCTCGGGCCTCATCACTCCACAGATGTACAAAGAACATTGAGTGATGATTAGATAACTATCCCCCGAGCCTACAGGTGGAAGCTGGGGTGGTGGTGGGGCAGGCGAGCAGCAGCAACATGAAACACAGCAGCAGTAACATTAACGCAGCAAGTGAACACAGCAGTGGCAGCAGCAGCATAGCGAGGAGGCAGAGGCAGGAAGACCTGGCAGCTTAAATAGAGCGGCATGTTTAGGAGAATGCGTTTGGTTGGTTGTAAGAGGGACGAGGTGCGTCACGTGTTAATGTATCATTGGTGCTCGAGTTGAATGCCTATGTATCCTTTTGAGGTACTTGTACTATAGTCTTTCCATTTTATGCTACTTTATGCTTCTTTACCACTACAGGCTATATTTTGGAGGCATTTACATTTATTTGAAGCGGTAGATAGTTACTTTGCAGATTTAGATAATGAATAGAAAATACAAATTAACCAATAAGTTATGGTGCAACGTTAAAGGTGGGGTAGGTAAGTTTGAGAAACCGGCTCGAGATACACTACATTTACAAATGTGACTTAGAATAAGTGCAACAAACCATGAAGCGACATACTCAAAAAAGCAATGGATCTGAACTTATATTATTTTATTAGCAAGCCTCTTAACTTAATAAGGAAGCTGTAACAACGTCAATTCCCCATGTGGGACAAATTAAGGATTTCTGGTTCTGACACAGTAATGGAAACATTGACAATAACAACACAACAACAATAACTATCTAAAAATCTACCAAAACTAGAGGAGAGTCTGGTGCAGAGTGTAGGGCCATAACATCCATACCCATGCGCTCAAACTGACGACAACAGAACAATAGCTACTTGGATGAACACACATGAAAAGAGTGTCCCCCGCCTGAACTAGCTCTCAGGCTTCACCCTATTACTTTATTATTACAGCAGTGTGGCCCTAGAGTGCTTTACTGTACGTTGGTGATGTTGTCGGGGAAGAAAACATTCAGACACTTAAGGACTGATTCTGCATGAAAAATAAATCTAATTCATGTTTGAACACTGCAGGAGGCGGAGGGCTGCTTGAGGACAAACTAACAATACAAATCTTGACCAGATGATGGCAGTAGAGCTTTGAATGAAAGGAAAACATACACACTGGCACACAGCTGACTGATCTCTATACAAAGAGGTCAAGCTAACATTTATCTGCTAATGGGTGCCTGTCATTTGGAAAGTGTATTCACTTTAACAGTTCCTACAGGAAATGTATGTGGGTGTGTGCCTGCAGTTGTATCCATGCACAAGCAGCCTTTGATAATAGGAAGTAAGTGCAAGTTGGTGTCATTTACAGTACAAGCAGGATCACTTGTATGTCTTTAAAGGAGGGGTAGGTAATTTTGGAGAAACCAGCTCGAGTGCGCTAGAATTTGAAAATACACAGCCGGAAAAACTTCCTTACAGAGCCCCTCCTCCAACACACACGAACGCGCACATGACCAATGAGGGCACGAGATAAGTTTGTGCACAGCACCACGGCTTCCACAGATGACATTTTTTCATGGATTTTTTTGTCAAAGCACTTCAGATATTCATTGCTATCGGGATGTTAAGAGCATTCCATGGAATATAACAAAAAGTGCATCTCGAGCCGGTTTCTCAAACTTACATACCCCACCTTTAACCAAAAATGTTTGACCTTTTTTCTTTCATTCTGGTGTTAATATTGATGGGCCACCTTATTTAGATATACATGTATAATCTTACAATCCAGCAGCTTGATTAAAAGTACATCCATTCCGGGCTTTGAACCAGCTGCGCAGAGGACATCGCCGCATTCGGGCCGCCGGCTCGACCCACTGGGCTTATATTACTGATAATTGTCTTTTTGTTCACAACTTCTCCACATTTCGAAGTGTTTCCCGAGCCAGAACGACCTATCTTTCTTACTGGCTTGCTCTATAATGATACTACAATTCAAATGCAATAACAACAACAACAACAACTCAACAGCAACAACGCAAACTACGACAACAACCCACACATTGCGCATTGTTAGAGTGGTTATAAAGTGAAGCGCTCAAATTCGAAACTGTTTCAACCTGTCACCTGTCAGAATCGAGACGAGGCAGTGCATTGAATCGCGTGAATGGACCGTGAACCAGTCAAGTGATTCATTCAAGAAATGCTTCGGACGTCATATGTCACGTGATTTGAAGCAAGCTTCGAAGCACTGCTTCTATGGAATAGGAAGTCCAGGGTTGAAGCTCCATTCGAAGCTTCAGTGTCAAACTGCCATCACTACCAGCCACCGAAAACGGGGACGTTTTGGTCACCCCTCCGACGTGTTTACAGCTAAGCACACACGTTAACATTAAGACTACAAGCTCACTTGAGGTTGAGGCTTTTTTACACGTTGCTTGACTGCCTGCCCACATATCTGATCTAAACATAGTAACGTGTCTTGGGGAAAATAACTATTTAAAGTTATTTAATAATTGTGACATTTATTGTACTTTTTGATATATGAATGATACTCAAAGTGAGGGGGCAAAGAATACAACTGAGGGGGCAAAGAATACAACTTTTGCCCCCTCGTGGCGCCGGGCCCGTACTGGAATATATTTTTTAAATGTACACAAAGCTGCTTCAAGGCACCACAGTGTGTACATGTCAATTCCTTCACAACTGAAGGTGGTGGATGTTTGCTGTGGACACACTCAGGGTGGAGCTGTGTTTGCTTGATATTAGGCACCTGATATCACAGAGTAAACACGGTGACTCCCTCCACTGCTGTCAAATTCACTTCATGGCATTCATATTATTGTTGAACATAATGAATCTGTGTACCTGCTTCTGTGTATTTCAGCCCAACTTTTTCCTCCTTCAGTGGTGGCCAGACAGCTTGAAGGCGACCTGGCGTTCTCTCCTCTCCATCTCCTGGGGTGGACGCTTCTGACTAAAATGAAAAAAGAGTTTGACATTAGATTTACAACATAATATATAA
Source organism: Harpagifer antarcticus (assembly GCA_902827135.1). Classification (NCBI taxonomy): domain Eukaryota; kingdom Metazoa; phylum Chordata; class Actinopteri; order Perciformes; family Harpagiferidae; genus Harpagifer; species Harpagifer antarcticus. The sequence goes on from CADEHL010001421.1 coordinate 574,879, forward strand.
CAAATAGAGCTTCTTCACATGAGGGTCGGAATTGCAATCATGTCTCTAGTAAGGTTAGTCGATTCTAGATGATACACAATTCCTACTTTGCCATCAGGGGAGTCTTTCTTCTCTTGCGTCTTATTGGAGGATCTCTCAAAAAGCGCCTTCAACACATCTTTATCTGCTCTTATCTTCTTCCTCACTGCGTCCAAGTCTATCTTCTCAGCCGGGTCCCTCTTCAGAGGCTTTGGGGTGAAAAAGGCTTTGAAGGCATCGAATGCCGCCTCTGCGCTGGACGCAGGAAGCTTGGTGGACTCAGATGAAACCTCTGCTTCCTTCTCTGTTTCGACTTCTTCCCTCTCGTCTTCTTGACTTTTTTCCATCTCATTCTCATCTGCTTCAGCCTCCCTTTCCGTCCTCTCTTCGGTCACCTCGGTCTCATCTTCGCTCTTTTCCCGGTTCAGCAGCTGTGAGATCTGGTCCAGGAAGCTCCCCTGGGATTTACCGTCCGATTGTTGATTAGGGAAAATGTCTCTCTTTGCTGGTGATGAGGTTTTGATCCGGGCCACTGTGTCGTGCTCGGGCCCGACGACCCCCTTCCTCAGGACCCTCAGCCCGCTGAAGAGGGCCGGGAGCTGGATCTGTTTGTCGGTGGGGGAGCTCGGTTTAAAGGTGGCTCTGGTGAAGGTGGATCCAGGTGGAGGGTTATGGGTTGCAGATGTTATGAAAAGAGGGTCTTTTGGGGCTGGAGGGTAAAGAGGGGAGGAAAAGTCCGGAAATGCATCTCTTTTCTCTTCTTCTTCTTCTTCTTCTTCTTCTTCTTCTTCTTCTTCTTCTTCTTCTTCTTCTTCTTCTTCTTCTTCTTCTTCTTCTTCTTCTTCTTCTTCTTCTTCTTCTTCTTCTTCTTCTTCTTCTTCTTCTTCGCTTTCCTCATCTGATCCGGTCCTCTCCTCTTTATTTTGGATATGAGATGACGAGCCATCAGCATGCTCAAATGTTGGTGTTAATATTGGTTCTTCCTCAACACCAGGTCTTGTCCGAGTCACTGTAATTACTATATTTTCAGATCTACTTTTCTCAGATTGCTCAGGGTCAGAACCGACATCCGAACTGGAAGCATTTGGGACACAATCATCCTGCATGTGAACATTTTCATAATCTTTTCTTTCTTTCTTATTAACTTCTTCAGTGGCATCCTGCTTGGAATGAGAATCCCAGCCTGTATCCATGCAGTCAGTTGAAGTATGTTGATATTTTGGTTGCACAGTTTCCTTCAAGGCACATTCATCCAGCGAGTTCTCCGATATGTGACAACCCTCGTTGCTGTAGCCGTTAACTTTGTCATATGGTATCTTATTCTCGTCTTGATTTGTTGCAAAGGTCTGTTTCTCTGAGACATTTTCAGCGTTGGCAGCCACACTTTGCTGCTCTGTTAGGTTGACATTACACCTCTCCTCCTCTGCCATGTCTGAGTCATTTCCTGCTTCTCCTTTAGTTATATGTCTCACTGTATTACAAGTCATGTTCTCCCCATCATAAAGCAGTTTAACATGCGATAAGGACTCTCTACTGTTCTCCACAGCTTCCTCAAAGCCATTTTTCTTTATATCTAAACTCAGCTCAGTGTCTCCTTGAATTACATCCTGGTCCTCCTCCTCTGTAAGGATCCTGAAGAATTTTAGGATGGGTGTTTGCTCCTCCATTGCTCATAAATTGCTCACAAAGAAAACATAATCCAGAGTGAAGGGAGTAGGAAGTTGTTGAAAAGCCTTTTCCACAATGTCAACATTGTTTAACAGCTAATATCTGAGACTTAGGTGCAACATCTTACTTCAGAACAATGCCGTTTAAGAGGCTAATTTGAGTGTTCATGCATCTGTTTGCCATGCAATAGTTTGTATCAAAACATCCAGGATCATGCAACTTTCATTTAGTATTAATAAAGATGCAAGAAATGTTGAAAAGTCACCACTTCTGAAAATCCGACCTGTTTCCGCTCCAGTTTGTTGAAAAGAAATAGATGTATCCTTTCACCGCTACAACATCTCCTTCATGTCTTACCGGAGAACTACATTTCCAAACTGGAAGTTAGTCACTCAGAATGAACGGGGAGGAATCCACAGAGTAACGGAAAAGTTTCCAAACCCCCGGCTCCATGACTCAGCTCAACCACAATTAAAAGTCAGCTCCACGTCCCGGTTTCCAGGTTCTGCCTCCTTTCCCCCCTCTAGCTCCTCTAAACACTATAGTTCCTCACAGAGCAGGTTCTTGACGACCGTCCTGCAGATTGTCATAGTGTAATTGGAAGCAGATGGTGATTTCAGCCACTGTTTGTGACAACACCCTGACAGATCCGTGAGCTGTAGGGCGAAGGAGGCCACCCAGAACAGATGGAGGGACGCCACACCCAGAGCTGCAGGAGGGTAAATACAGCCAGCCGGGATCACTTGTTAAACGATAGTGTTTGTAAATCCACAGGAACGTTCAGGCCCCCTGCAGGAATTAGGCAACACTCGGCTAATCTGGACGTTGTAGCAGGACCAACCCCACCTACTCTGCTAATCAGCTCACACCATGCACTGTGCAAAGTCAGAGAGGTTATTCAGATTATTGGAAGTTATCAAATAAAAGTACTGGGTTCAGTTACATTGATATTAGCTCACAACTGATATGTTTATAGTGTACTTTTTTTTTTATTGGAAAACTTGCTTTTGTGTATCGAACCTGCTCAGAGAAACCAATACAAACATAGGTTTTCTAAAATTCTTCATACATATACAAAATATAAAAATTATAAGTTGATAGGGACACAGATTTATTCAAATTAGGGAAAAATGTTCTATTAAAAGTGAAAATATATATTAAAAATGTACATATAAGTATATTTTACTTGTTGCTATGTTGGTTTGTATGTTGTTCTTTTTAAGTGAACAACTAGTGTTACAATCAAGAATGAAAAGTTAACACTTAATATAAAAATATAAATATGAATAAGTACATTAACAGTCAAGGAGGTGATACTGAGCAATACAAAAGAAGGAACATTTTAATTTGATAAAGTGTAAATTATCATACAGTATGATACGTTATCACACCCAGCAGCAGCTGACTGACATGTTTCCAGTATGTCACTTCTCTGTGTAACTTTCTCTGACTCCTATTGTCCTCAGAGTCTCAGCCTGAAGCTTAACTAGAACTAATCATACACACACTTATGAAGTGTTTTTATGCATTCCCCAGAGAGGGACACAGCGGCCTTTATGCAAGCTGTGTTCATGTAATACGAATGAATCCAGATAATCTCATGAAATAGCATTAGAATCAGAGAGCGCACACACACACACACACACACACACACACACACACACACACACACACACACACACACACACACACACACACACACACACACACACACACACACACACACACACACACACACACACACACACACACACACACACACACACACACAGTCTTTACTGGATAACAACGGATATACATTTACCAAATATCTTCTGTTATTGTTGGGAATTTCCCTAGTTTTGAATTTTAAATAATGTACAGTTTGTTAGAGGTCAGCATGGGTTTATTGTATTTAAAGAATAAAGTCCGTATTATATACACATATTCTCTCTGAATTGATTGCATTTTAAACCATATATGGCGATCAGTTTTCACAATTGGAGAAAAAATGTGAGACTCACATTTTGCAGAAGTAAAGAGGCGGAGCTTAAAAGCTTTAAACCCCAGTAAACGAACATGTCAAGCCTACACAGAAACAATGCACCTACAGAGTTACATTAAACCCCTTCTGTTACGTACTACACACACACACACACACACACACACACACACACACACACACACACACACACACACACACACACACACACACACACACACACACACACACACACACACACACACACACACACACACACACACACACACCATGTATACATCACTTCAGGGGACATTACATTAACTTACATGCATTTCCTGGAGACTTATCCTAACCTTAACCATAACCAACACATGCCTAACCCTAACCCTTAAACTTACCCTAACCCTAATCCGAACCAAGTCTTCACCCTAAAATTAATGACACACACACACACACACACACACACACACACACACACACACACACACACACACACACACACACACACACACACAGCTGTATGAGGGTTTGCTAAAACTTGAATTAAAAGACTGTTAGGCACTGTAGTATATCATATGTAGAATATACATATAATAGAATAGACATAGACCATGTAGCTTAATGTCATGATTGCTGCAGCTTTATTGTCACTCGAGTTATAATTATAATACATGATGAGTTTTTTAGGGAGCTGCCTTTGTTTGCAGTGCAGATAACACAGCCATTAGCAGACTATTTTCGCTCAAATAAGTAAGGTAATCTGTTACACATCACGTCTTTAAAGCTACCCACCCTGAGCTCCGGGGGGAGAGGCGAGGATGGGCGTGAATCAAAGATGTCGTCTTCAGCGGCGGTGATGCGCAGGAAGTCGATGTGTTTGGGTCTGAAGGGATGAGAGAGAGACCTGCAGGAGGAGAGAGACTCCTCCACCTCCCGCTGCCAGATCCTCTCCTGTCTCTGCAGAGCCTCCTCTGGAAGAAAGGGAGTCACATCACGATTAAAACAGAATCTATATAATCCCAAACTGCAAAATAAAGTGGCACAAATGAGATCCTTGTGATACAGGTCTGTTTCTTTGATTACAGCAACAGTTTTGATTGAGTCGATTATGTCAAATATGAACACGTACAGTAGAGACAGATGAAAACACATTTAGACCACAGACAACACGTGCTTCAGAGAATACAATCCTTTCAATTCTTCTAATTTAATGGAGGGAACTGTAAAATTGCCGGGTGTCAATTTAATCAACACAAGAAAATGTAAAAGACTCTCCAGCCAGGCAGTACATCTTGCATGTTATGCTACAGTGTCACCATGATGATATAATACAGAACTCCAGCTGAGCAAAACCTCTTTTCTTAAACAGTTGCTCTTAAAAAAGTGAGAACAACTCTTAGGCATTCTGGTTATCAAAGCCTACTTTTACTGTTGTCTAGCTGTGTATTACAATCATTACTTTGCATTACTTTAACACCAATATTACATTACATGTTACTTGTTAGACGCTTTTATCCAAAGCGACTTACATACTCGATACTGTGGGCAATCCCCACAGGAACAATTTGGGGTGAAGTGTCTTGCCCAGGGACACAACGACATGCTGACTGCAGTGGGGTTTGAACCTGTGAACCCCTGATTCCAACACCAAGGCTCTAGCCACTGTGCCAGACGCCTCCCATATCTGTGAGGCTGTGGCTCAGTGGAGTAGAGCGCTGATCTTTGAATCAGGGGATAGCAAGTTCGAGTCCCACTGCAGTCAGCATGTCGTTGTGTCCCTGGGCAAGACACTTCGCCCCAAGTTGCTCCTGTGGGGATTGCCCACAGTACAGAATGTATTCAAGTCGCTTTGGATGAAAGTGTCTAACAAGTGACTTGTAATGTAATATCCCAAACTAATACAGGGTGGAATAAAAAACTGAAAACAGACAGAAAAGCAGAGTCTGAACCCTGAAAGCTGCTCCAAATGTCGCTTAAATGCCATATATCACACACAATAGTGTACATGGGAGCTTATTTGGTTATTTATAGCATTAAATTAAGCATACACATCCCCAACAGTTACCTAGTATATCGTGTACCAACACTAGATGGATGTTTGATGCATGGAGTTTTAAGCTTGAAAGCTGTTTTCTTGCCAAATGTGCTAATTAAAAAACTATTACTGGCTGCAAGTGAATGATGGGAGATTTAATGGTCATTCAAGACATGTTTTGAAATTAAATTGGATGCATATTTAAGTAGGCAAACTATTTATTTATATATTTCTGTCCAACTATGCTTCCTGAGTTGCCACAGTACGATAAAGGAAGAGCTAGGGGTTCAATTTCCATTGCGGTGAAGCTAAAAATACACTGTGTGGCATTTTGGATAAAAACATTACCAGATGTGGTCAAAGGCAGCGAGGCCTTGAGGAAAGGACTGTGCTTTCTTTCACTTCCTGCATCCAGATGTCCTCACTGTATTGCCAAGGTTGTAACTAGTCCTCGCTCTATCCTTTGAGAAACAAAGCCAACACAGATCCCACTTGTGTAACTTTCAGCGGACACATAACAAAGCCAGATTAAAAAGCTTATGGAATGTATTATCTGTCCTCCATTTGACCACACTGAGGAGAACACTGGATGTTGAGAATTAAACCTGGGAAGACTTGGCATGTCTTTCTTCCTCTCGCTCTAATCGTCACCCTCTAAAGATGTGATGCATTACACAAAGCTCAGAGCATTAATCCTATTTGGACAGCCGGCGTCCCGCTGCACCGGCTTTCATCTGACTCTAACTCAATATCCAGAATCAAGCCATTTCTCTACATGAATGAGTTACTTAACAAAGACCTTTCTCTTTGTGTTGTTCCCCTCAATTTTCTTTACGATTGCTCAAATCCGCTTATTCCTCACTGTCTCTGTACTGTATGTTTTACTGTATATTACATTTCAGCAACCATCTCTTGAATATGAGGTTTTAACTGATTTTTCGACCTAAAGTAACTCTCCAAAAATAGATCCAGTCAAATTAGATCTTTTGTAGAAATTTGAAATACAGTTCTTCCAAAAAAAAAGTTCTGCACTGTATAAGTTAATAATGACCTAATTAAGGGATAAATACAAATCAAAACGATTCTTCACTATACAGTAGGAGAACATTCTTATTTCTTCTTAAATGATTGTGTTTATGGACAGTTTATACACAGATAACAAAATGTCCTTGGACAATAAGTGGCAGCAACTAAAGTACAATCACACAACGTTTTGTTATCTTTTAGCCAATCCACTTTGGTTTGCTGGTTAACATCCTACTACAGAAAAAAATCCACCTAGGCAAATTCCTATCACATGCCTCTCTATACACACACGCACGCACGCACATGCACACGCACACGCACACACACACACACACACACACTGAATTCCTATTGCTGCCCTTTATACGGAATTATAGGTCATCTCAGGTCACTTGTTAATGCAGGACTACGTGTCTATATCCACATCAGGTGCTTACTTGTACTGCATGCCTGAGCTCACACACACACACACACACACACACACACACACACACACACACACACACACACACACACACACACACACACACACACACACACACACACACACACACTGCCCCAGTAAAAAACAGAGGTTTATGTGAAATTGTTCTTTTTTTTAAATAATGGTTTTAGTGTGCAATTATAGGTTTTAATTTTGTATTTGTATGCATTTAAAATAAATCCAACTCCCAAAAAACGTACACAGCTTCTGTGTGCTTTTATTAACATTGGAATTTACATTGTAAGCGGCCGCGGGGGGGAGAGCTTTAGAGAGCTCTCTCCTCACTATCATTATAGTTATAAAAAAATAAGAGAATAGGTGAAAAACAGGTATGAAATACTATATGACTAAATACAATTGCACACATCTTGTGTCCATATCTTTCTGTGTTGGTGGTCATGCCACGAGTCATAGTGAGTGTCTGCACCACACTGAGGAGAACACACACACACACATACACACCACACTGAGAGGAGAACACCACACACACACATAGACACAAACACGTTGGTATGTCAAAACCTGCAAGTAGTCATTATTTACATTCTACCTCACATCCTTTAGGTCAACAAAAGCAGCTGTGGTGAGAAAATTGTGTGTGTGTATATGTGTGTGCGTGTGTGAGAGAGTGTGTGTGCATGCGTGTGTGAGAGAGTGGGTGTATGTGTGTGACCAGACACCATCAGGTTAGAGTTCAGAGCACTAAGTCAGAGCCTCTCGATTGATGTTTAAATCTGACACAGCATGTAGCACCTTCACAGTTGTCTGCTCTTCTTCCTGCGTTCACTTCACTAACCAACCGCTAAAAGTGAATGTCTTGCACACACACACACACACACACACACACACACACACACACACACACACACACACACACACACACACACACACACACACACACACACACACACACACACACACACCACACACACACACACACACACACACACACACACACACTGAAGAAAATGAAGTCAAAATGCTTTTACTGTACATAGTTAGAGAACATTATATGAACTTGTTTCAATAAGGACTAGGCATTGTTCCCGGTATCTTTTTGGTGTACTGACTATCAACAATTATAAACTGTCAAGCAGGATACTAAGCAATAATAGCTTGCTAACTGAAGATTCATATTTCTTTTTGATTTACTTGGGTATCATATCTACCGCATGAACTTCACCAGAACATAAAGTTTCAAAATAATTGTTTTAAGCATTTCAATGATTTCTTATCCATGTTGGCTTGAAAGCCTGGGCTCTGTTGATAAAGATCATGTGATTTGAGCACACACCAAATTGACCTTGTGGTTTGACTGTTGTTTAAACTTCGAACCTCAGCTTCCACTTCTGTCATTTTCAATTGAACACATATATGTGGTTGTTGTAGCATTTCAAAGCATTATTACCTGTAAATAGATGATCATATTTTCTGGCCTCACTGGTCTGATTCTGTTCATTCAGCCTCACTTTCTTCCTTCTCTTTTTCTTCTCATTATTTCCTCGCCCATCAGACACTTGGGTTGCACTCCCACATCTTCCAGCCCCCTGATTGAAAACACTGTCTTCAACTGAGCTTCTCCACCTTATGTGACGCTCAGAAAAGTCTTGTTCATGCAGGTCGGCCAGGCTCAGAGGTAGAGAGGTGAACAGAGGAGACAGGAGGGGAGACATGCCTTCAGAGCCGCTGGATAACGTTCTTCTCGCAGATTCATCCGAGGTGACAGACAAACGGGGCGAAGGGGAAGCATGACGCACAGTAGACGAGAAGCTTTGAGAACATATGGTTAACGGCCTTTTTGTCGCTCCAAAGACGTTTGCATCGTGAGAACTTTTCTTATCCTCTGTGATCGGCCTCTCTGTTTTTGCTGCCTCCATCTTCAGGGCCTGACGCAGACTCTGACTCAGAGCTTCTCCCAGAGCTCGGAGCTCCTCCACCAGCTGAGGCTTTTCTTCAGAGCACCCTTTGTTCTGCATCTCCACGACGCCTCCATCCTTCTCCTCGCTCCCTTCTTTAATCCAGTCAGAACTTGTAAGACTCACCCGGCGTATGATCCCCTCCACCTCCTCGATCTTTCCCATTACTCGCCGCTCTGCAGCCTTCTTCTCCATCTCCTCGTACCTCCACTGAGAGGACTTCTTCTCTGTATCTCCTGCTTTCTTTATCTCATCTGTATCTCTTACCGCCTGCTGGGCTTTTTGAGTATTCCTAAAATTGTCTTCTTGTTTCCTAGAGGGGGAGATATACGTTAAGAACGTATCATTGTCATACTCAGAGAGGTCAGTGTCTGAGTCAGGGAGAGCACTTCCTTCCTTTACAGATAAATCCTTTCTGTTTTTGCTGAAAGATTCATGAACATTAGCAGTCAAAGCTTCAGACAGATTCACTCTCCATGCTGGCTTCAGCTCCTGTGAACACTTGTTCCTCTCCTCAAATGATGAAACCCTCTCTTTTCCCATTCCTCTGTTTCTCCAGGCTGCAGGAGTGCACATGATCAGCTTGTTTTCCTCTAAATCCCACTCCCCGAATGTTGGGGGGCTCGTTATCTGGAGCTTTGTCAGCCTCCTCGCCTTCGGAGGAGCCTGAGGAGTCCCGGGTGTTATCTTGAGGTTATGCTCGAAGCCACCAAGCCCCTCCACTCTTCTCCTTCTTTTCCGAGGGATCTGTAGTCTGGGGGATTTTGGAAAAGCATCCTGTGCACATCCAGGAAAGTTCAACCTAGTGCCGTGTTGGTTGCCCATGTTCATGAAAGTCTGGCACTCTAAACACAACGGAAAGTCGTCCAACGCTTTGCTGAATTTGTCTGCTTGCCCCTGCTTTGCTGTGTCTACCGGACCCTCTTCCATGCAGTTGAAAGTTAGTCCTCCTCGGTGCTTCAGATGGGCTTTAAAGGGGGCCGCGGGGCCCCTGCAGTGAGAGAGGGAAGGACTCGTGCAGCTCCTCACACTGATCGGGATGAAGAGGTTTAAGGTCGCGCGAGTGCTCTCCATGATGTTATTTAATTAACGGAGATCAAGCAGGAGATGATTCCTTCGCAGCATGGGTGGATTTATTGGAGCGATGAGACCTCTGCACAACAAAGGGAATCCTGAAAGACAGAACGTTTATTTGACACTTTCAAATTAGTTTAGGTGCATGTGTTAAGTGCAGATGGAACCCTTAGATGCATAAGTGGGTATTTTTTGACCCGGTGAGGTGGTTTTCTTGAAGTATCTTTGTAATTACATTTTTGTTATCATTTCATATTCCAGATATTCCTCAAAAAACATGTTTTGGATATCATGCCATTCACATTTTTAATTTACATTTTAAGAAATTGTAGTTTTTGTATTGCTACCCCAAGCTTCCAAAAGTGGGTCAAAAATAACCCACATGCATTTCCTATGGGATCCTCTGGGAACCTTTGATTCTTATCACCTGTTGCTGTCAGGAATACATTCACTGTAGACCACACAGACGACATCACAAGTGACACCTCTCAGGAAGATTATTATACACAGCAAGATCTGATACCTGTCAGTATAATAATAATACATTATATTTTTATAGGGCTTTTCAAGGACTCAAAACCGCTTTACAATATAAGGGAAGGTTAGGGTGGGGGGTATAGGACTATCAAACTGATCAACCGGCATGGATTGATGGGGGGTGGGCTATGAGTAGACAAGAGGAGAAGAGATGAGTTTTGAAAAGGGACTGGAATACTGTGAGGGTCTCAGAATAGCGGAGATCTTTGCATCAATATGTTCAAAACGTTTTTTTTCAAAATGTAAAAAATAAATCTAAAATTATAAATAGTGAAAATTAAATATAAAATATTTCTAGTGTGAACCAAAATATAATACTAAATATTATACAAGTGATTTTTCTTTACCAAAATGACATAAACACACATATTATTCTAATACGGTTCCTTTTTGACCCACTTATGGACGAGTGTAGGGTCCAGTCACTCGTGCACAACTATATCCATAAGAAGAAGAATAAAAGTAGAAGGAGATGTTTCTCAGGGTTTGACACTGCACCAAACCAAGTGTTGTGAGTTCTAAGTGCAATAAAATACCCTTATCTTCTTATTAGCTTCTCTGATTTTCCTGTTTTCTCAATCTTTTATTAACAATGTATTTGTGTGGCTTTTGGAGCCTTGATTGGTTTAACAGACATCTGAATAGGTCTTGTTGGGCTTTGGGAAGTTGTTATAGACTTTCTTTGCACTAAATGTTTGGTCCAGGAAGTTATAAACCAATTAACCATGGAGGAAAATGGCAATGCATCCCAAGGCATCACAACTAGACACAAAGGTGTGTGCAACGATACTATGCATGGGAAACACATTCCGTAATGCCTTGATAAAGCTATGTAACTTAAAGGTGAAAAATCAATTCAGAGAAAACACAACTGCTGGCACTTCACACTACACTGATAAAAGAATAACTTAAATAACATTTACTCCAACTACTGTTATAAAGTGAAATTGAGGTTTATCGACTTCAGTATTGTTATTCTAGACTTATTAAAAAATTGTACTCCACTACATTTTGAAAGCCCATATTGTACTTAAATGTATTTTTGTAAAAAAATGTAATTACTCGTTACTTTGCAGATTCATATCTAAAGCAAAATATTATAAAAAAGTAATAAATTATGTTGCATTTTGTATCAAGCTAGCAGGCAGAATAATAAGTCAAATTAGCTCAATGTTATTAGATGCAGTATTAGTAATACTTACACATATATGCAAAGATCTGAGTAGCCTATTCCTACCACCATATATTATTACCGTTAATAACTTTTAAATGTTTATTTTATTTTTGATTTGGTATAAGACCTTGGCGACAACAAAGGACAGTAGACTTGCAACGAGTCAAAAGAAGTATCTTTAAACATCATATTGTCAATTATTTTATTAAAACAGATACATATTCACATAATATAATCATATAAAAGCTGATAACAAGCAGTGCCACATGTATTAAAGCATTCACTTACTCGTTTCTGTCGCATCTCTGGCAGCTAGCAGCAGCAGGTTCTTCTCTGTTGTTCTTCAGTGACCCTTTAGTGACAGAAGACAACTCCCCGCTCAATGGAGTGACAGACAGGGGTTCCATCCAATCAGCGCTGTCCGTGACGATTTGAATGTCTCCTATTGGCTCCTCAGAAGAGTCACTGTCATTAATCCTCTGAAGACCGTCAGGTAGCCTCCTGAAGGACCATACAAACCAACAGACGGTAGCTCAGTGAGGATTTGCCCAAATCAATCTAATCCTATTGACACCGATCTGCTGAATGATCACAGTGAAGCAGGATATACTGTTTTGTTTCTGGCTTTGTGAAGACACCTTTTGTCTACTTTTAGTTCAAATTAAAATCCTTTACTCAAATAAAGTATTAATTACACATTACTGGTATTAATACTTGTTTACAAGCAACAATCCAGCAGTAAAATATTACTTAAGTAACAGTATTGAAATATAAGGAGGAACAGTAATCAAAGTAAGTCAAAGTTCTAAAAGTAGACAAATGTCCGCAATGACCATATTATTATTATTCATATTATTATTATTCATATTACTCATTCTACTATCCTTATAATTTGTTATATAATAAACTATTTTGTATCAGGATGCAAATAATCTATCTTTTCATTAGGTTTAATCAGATGCTTATTACTCATTCATGGGTTGAGTGCTTGGTGTGTAAATATGCAGAAAAAACACAATTTGTAAAAATGTATTCAAAAGGGAAAAGCAATTATAGAGCAGAATGAACTCTCAACCTGAAATACATTAGGGAAAGCAGTCAATGGCTCCAGTTTATTCTGTGTCTTCTGTTTTAATTACTAACTGGTCATATATAGTTTTAGTATTGCATGTTGCCTTTGTAAATTCACTACATGACCACTAGAGGTCAGTGAAGTGTCAGCAGGAAACCTGATCTGCAGATTATTCTGGTGTCTCTCCTGAGCGTATGAAGAGCACATATGGACACCTGTCTGCTGGTGACTGGGTTTTACTCTGTACAGACACTGAAGTTTAAGGTAGATTTTGTTAAGCTGAAGATAATATGGATGGACTGATTTCCTGTATATAAACAGCACAGCATCTATGTGTTGTTGTGGGATAGTGGTGGTCTAATGCAGTGGTTCTCAACTGGTCAGGCCTCGGGACCCACTTTTTACTTGGTCAATACATCGCGACCCAACATTTTGAAGCACTCAAATCTATTCAACAAATAATCGTGCTGTAATATATACGCTTTTCAGCATATAATATTAATAGAAGTGAAGTACAGTGCATATATTCCTTATATCCCTTCACATAACTAAAGTATGCTTTTAAAAAAGGTTTAATGAGATGATGGAATCAAAGCTGAACTATATAAAAAGGCACACATGCTGGAAACCCAACCCCAGCATGGGGGTCTGGGGGGATTCTCCCCCAGGAGATTTTTAGAAATACTAACATAAACTATGCATTCTGGTACACTGAGAAGAAAATAAATCTATTACTAGCTACCCGACATATTAATAATATTTTATGCCATTGTTTGTTTTTCACTTTGTTCTGACATCTTGCTGCGAGAAGAGTAAAGAGGAGATAGTCTGTGTGACTTACTTTAAATTGTAGGTAAGGGTAGATAGCTCCCATTGTTCTGTGACCTGTCAGTCATCAGACCGGGGCCTGGGGTCATATTTCATTATGTGTTAATTTCTATCTGAAGTTGTAACCATGGATGTATAAATAAGAGTTATACCACAAAGTTATTCTCCGTGGGGACTTCCGGCAACAATCTTGATTCTGATTGGCCAGAAGACTCGAAAAAACATCAGCAAAGATATTTTATTGAGAAGATGATCACTATGTGACAGAAGTTTTCAAAACAGTTTATGGTCTCCGGTACTTCCAGTCCAACGCCGACTGCATGCACAGCGTTAGAAAATCGGGCCTTCAAAATAAAAGTTCGACTTTTCCCCCCAAAAAAAAAATAAAAAAATAATTCCAATATTTTTTTTTCCAATTTTTTTTTTTCACTCGACCCACCAGTTGAGAACCACTGGTCTAATGGATAGTGAGGTGGGCTGAAGATCGGAAGGTTGTGAGTTCAAATCCCGCCAGGAACACCACCACTAGTGTGCCCTTGAGTAAGGCACTTAGTCCTTAGTTACTCCAGGGAGAATGTCCCTGAAATTGGTAATTGTAAGTCGCTTTGGATAAAAGCGTCAGCTAAATGAAATGTAATGTAATGTGTTGTTATTATTAATATAGACTTCAATTTAGTACAAAATGAAATGTAGCCTTTATATAATCCTAATAATGTGAGTGTTACCTTGAAAGCTATAACTCTCTTTTTCAATTTGACTATAAATCATTGAAGTAAGAACAAGTATATATTTGATATCCAATTAACATACATTTTAAGTTAAATTAAATAAGTAGGCAAAATAAACCTCACTGTTTCTCAGCAACACAGTGCTCAATGGTTCACAATAGAGACACCTGTATATCTTGGCTTTGATTTCACAGCTGCAGTAGCCGGATTACATTAGACTTTTATAGTGAAATAAAAACTGATATTTGAGCCAACTTAATCGTTACAACACCTGAGTCTGATTATCACTCTCCTGAATTAGCAAAGCTAATGAGCAAGCTGGCAAACAAGTAAAGATAAAGTAACATTTGCATACAAATAGAGGACATGCAATTAAGCAGAAGGCTGGCAGTGAAACTAACAAGCGAGAGCTGTGAGGTGTGTTTTCCCTCCCGAGAGTAAAAACAGATCTATTCCTGTGAACTAAAATTACATGTCTGCACAATTTTGACACAAGTGTGAATATATGTATGGGTGAGGTGAGGTCAGGGGGGGAGGGGGTATATTACCTTATACTGCTACTACATATTCAGTAGCAGTATATAAGGTAATCAAATAGCTCCACCTTTACCAGCAGCGATGAACACATTGATGCATTATTAATTATAATCCAGCAAATTATATATATTGAACAATGGGAAATTACGCACATTACATTTGGTACCTTAAGTATATTTGAATGCCAATACTTTTGTACTCATACTTAATTTTGTATGCAGGACTTTTTAAGTAGCATTTTGTATGCTGGTCTTTTACTAGAAACAAAGTATTTGGACACTGTTTTTTTTCTACTTTTACTTAAGTAAATATCTGAGTACTTTTTCCACCTCTGGGTACCAGTCCTAACTTTACATTCAGCCCCACTGCTGCCATTCATCTGACCACCATGCGTCATTGTCAGACAGGGACAACTGTTGACTCAATTTGGATCAAAAGGGGTTTCACCTAAAATATATTGTTTTAAGTATTTGATCCACTCAGCATCAGCATCACACCCGCGGGGGGTCGTCCTTTGCTACCCGGGTCTTTACTGCTGCTGCCGGCAGAGGGAGGAGGGGGAGGAAGAGGGGAGGAGGAGGAGGGGGAGGAGGGGGCTCCGCCGGGCTGCCCTATATGGCTGTGGATGAGCTGTACGCTAATATCGTCTTGAGAGGCACAGCATCGCGTTTCTGCCGGCAGTCAGTGGTGGCTTCCAGAGTCTGAGCAGGCTCCTTCACAGCCATGGCTGAAGGCGGAGAAGGTGAAGACGAAATCCAGTTCTTGAGAACTGTAAGTAAAGATAATGTCATGGGTGCGTGCTGAGCCGATTCATAGCGTGCACTTTACGCCAATCAGTGGACAATTAAGTAAAATCGCCGATCCAAGTTGGATTATTGTGCAAGTTTTGGAAAGAAAAGGCACCATCAGTGGTTTATTTTTTACTTGTGCATGAATGGTGTTTTTTCCCCTGGAAGTTGCGGCAGGTTGCCACGGCGCACCTGTCGACAGGAGTCCCGATGAGGGGAATCTCAATGAGACATCCTGTCTGCTGGTGCAAGGGCAAACATGACTTCACACTCTCTTGCCATTTCCCAACACCTGCCCCCTTTATATTTTCCCACCCTTCCTCGCTTTCTGATCTCTCGGGAACGCCTCGTGCACTTGCTCTTTGCTTAAATATTCACTTTCCATGGATGTATTCTGCTCCTCGGTGGGAAGAGTTCCATAAGTTGTGCTCCTCCACCTCCTGCTGATTACTATTTTAGTTGTTTGACGCAGATCGCTTTCGCTGCCTCTGCTCTATGTGGTTATGCACAGCAGCAGTTATCCTTGTAAACGATATGACAGCTTGTATGTTGGTGTGGTGGGAATATCTGTCACGGTGGTATTCTTCTCTTGCCTCATGAAGCTTTGTGACCCAAGTGTTGCATGGAGAGCGATAAGACTCGGTTATTAGGACACATGCACCATAACATGCTCAGCTGGGATGTCTAGGCTCATGCCATATACTTCTGCACTGCTCTTAGTTTATTATCCTTTCCTTGAATTTAACTTGGTGTGGCATTGTGTCAATCTTCAAATGTGCTGTGCTTGGTTTACATTTTGGTTTGAATTGGAAACCTTAAACTTACTCAAAGACCCCCTTATTGATCTCATGGTTTTATAAAGCACTACTTTCTCATAGCAGTTTGATTTGACATGTGTTGGTTGAACTTGTTTTTTGCTATCTCAGTAATATCAATAGTTAGTATAATAAGGATTATACTGGCGGCTATGCATGTTTTAGCTAATTTAGTAATAATGTACACATCTTCTAAGGTTATGAAAGTTGCATTACAGTCAAAACTATTTCCTAACTTACCATAATGTTTAAGCAGTTATATTATTTGCCTATTTACACTTTGTCATATTCACAGTAATGATGATTATTGCAATGTTTTATTGTTCTCCAGTGAGGGGATACTCCAGCAATTTAGTGTAAAACCTACATACAGTTTATAGATATCTTGACTTGTATTTAATAGAGCCTACATATCCCAGGATGCAACTTGATATTGACTCTCATTAAACCCATTCACCTGGTGGTCATGAATATAGTTATACTTCCGCTTTGCTGGTTTGGTTATCAGTAAATGACGTTCTCTTTGTTTTGGTTTTCCATTGACGTCCATTTGGCCGATAGCCCAACGTCAATGGGCCCCTTTCTCATGGCTTGGAGATGTTGATATACACACGCCGCCATTACTCAATGTAATCCCAGCAAAGGCTTGGCTGGTTATTAGTGGCAGGCGGGACCCTAACACTTAACAGCTCCTACTATTTGTGATGCCAGTGATATGCTGACCCATGCCTCTCAGATTCAACTGTCACAAAGGCATGCTGGTTATTTGACAGCAACAGCAGTTTGAAAGGGAGGGGGTTCCCCTGGGTCCACAGAGGCCTTGTTATCAGATCTTGGTGGTGATAGAAACGTGCCCTTAAAGGAAGCCCTAAAATTGGAGGATTAATTGGAAAAAACATCAGTCTTTCATGCTTTTTGTTGAACTTCATTGGAGCCTCTGTTTTGGAAGGAAAACAGTTGCAGGACAAAATGTGCCAACATGCGCAGCTGTCATGTCAGATGACGTGTTTAAGGAATAAAATTGCAAAGTGTCCTGTAATTGGATACAGGAGACACAAGTCCATGTGTCGAGAGAAGTCCAGACATTGTGATTACATTTCAGGACAGACGCAGTCTCACCTTGCTGTTGATGTGTGACGTTGGGATAGCTGGCAGCGATCAGGACTTATGTGTCAAAGAAAACGGAGGAAAATGTTACACGTCCACTGCAAGATGGAGACACCAGCCCCCTCTGTACCTCCATAGACACACACTGAAGCTGATATATAAACGCTTAAATAAATAGCAGAACAACTCAGTGAAAGTCATTGCTCATGGATTTGGAATTACTTATTTTTTACTTTAGATTGTTTGTTATCTTCAGAAAAGGATCCGAGTTAAATAGATTGGCTTTACGCAGGAATCAGACAACGTGCAAGCTCTCTTTGGATCTAATTGCAGTGTTGTCAAAACAGAGATGTTGGTAATTGCAGTGAAATGAAATGACGTGTAATTACGTGGTATTGTCGGTTGAGTTGTTGTGCTAAACAATCACATACTTGTCAAAAACAGAAACGAACCTGCTTCCTCACTGAAATGACACAAGAGAACATTTGCAGGTGAATATTTCGTAACCAAGTGATTGTCCTGTTTTCTGGGAATTATAAAATGTCTTCGTGGTTAAGCTCCAATAGAACGCTCTATCCTGAATACTGATTGTTTTACACCACTTTAAAAGGATCTTTTTCAGCTAAAATGTGTTACAGCCAGGAAAACATCTGGGATGGATAACATACTTATTTGGGTTTATCAAAAGTTCTTAAAAAATAGTTTTTCTGCAGTGCTGTTGTGCAATGTTATGATGCTAAGATACTAGCTAAATGTAGCTCATAGACTGAGTGCGCTAACAAGTCAAAGTCAAACCAGCATTATTCTTTAAGATGAATCTGGAATTTGCAGGATTGTTACATTTGAAGTTATATTAGACAGTTCTTGTGAAAATGTTGAGCTAAAGTCTAAGTTAATTGAACAAGTATGGCATGTTTTTATGGCGAATTTGGAGCAAACACTCATTAAGATTGTATTTTTTTTAAAGTTTAGTTAAGGAGAAATTATACGTCTGCTTTTGTTTACCTCTGTCTGACATCAAAGACTCATTGTTTAATTTTTAACATCACACTGCATATGTGTGAGAATGGAAAGCTTTGCAGGTGTAGTTGCTATTACTAAATGGTCTTAAAATAAAGGTAAATAAATACTTATTTGATTTTTCTGAACATTTTCGGAAACATTTGAACTTGGTTGTCCAGGTGAGCTGCTGTTCCACCTTTTTTAAAACCAGGTGATCGAGGCTTGCTCTCCACCAGTTGCTCCTCAGGGCTTATTTGGAGTTTATGTTGTTCTGGAAGCCTTCTGCATACCAAGGCGAGGACTCTGGGGGTTTAAATTTAGCCTTTTTAAAGATGATGCTTCCACAGCACATACAGTACAGCTCTTCTCGCCTGGCACTAACCCACCAGGGGAAGAGCTTCAGTCAGGGGCAGCACAACCAGGGTCTCGTTAACACCATGTTTATAGGGATAAAGTAGCATTTAGAAATCAACCACACTGTAATATTCAGCAGTTTGTAAGGCTTAATATGTCAAAGTGATGGACTGTGTTACTGAGCTTTAAAGGGGAACACAGAAAATGTTGCACTAAATCTACAAATTAATGAATGTGGTGCAACTTTGTACATTATTTATCACATGATCATGTATTCTTCCTTTATTTAACAAGTTCTAACTGATGGTATTACTGTTAATCACATACAGTAAGTCCAAAAAATACATAATGCATTTATTTATATGGCCAGAGAAGATTGGAGTCACATTTTCTGACTTTTGAAATGTGAACAATTGTTGAATGGTTTAAAGGTCCCATGTCATGCTGTTCCGGTTAGTACCCGTCCCCTTGTGTGTTATGAAGGTTTTTCTGCATGTAAACGGTCTGCAGAGTCACAAACCCAAGTACACCCTGTAGCGAGTAACACTCTAACACAGAAAAGACCTGTCTGTGCTGCCCCAGAACGCCTCGTTGGACATTTCTCATTTTCCATTGTTTGCTTCCTGGGTTCTGTGACCTGTGAACACCCAAATCAACAACAAATGACCGGATTGGCCCAAATGGACCAATCCGCGGAGCACCTCCCACACCAGGATCCCTTGGCTAACTAACAGGGAGTCCCCATTGACTTGCATAGAGCTCCCTGAATGCTGGGATGGCGGAGAAATGCTCTCCGCAGACCCATTCTCACAGCCTTATAAACCTTTTTCTTTCTCAATATCAAGCCACACTTATTGTTTTTACTTCGGCTGTGAGTGTTTGTGTGTGCTCAGGATGAGTTGCGCTTGTTCTCGCTGTATCGCCAACCCGGAAACCTGTCCGCTCCTCGCAGCAACGAGCCTTGCAACGTCCCGACCAATCAGAGCAAAGTGGGCTCACAGGGAGGGGGGGGGGGGGGGGGGGGGCAGGAGCTCCAACAAGCCGTGTAGGACAGAGAGTGAATACACATACTATACAGAGATGCTGTATGAGAAACCAATGTGAGTTTGGAAAATTGAACAATTCAGATCTATTCTAGTAGACCTCAACAGTGGAATTATGATCAGTAGCAATGGCCATGACATGGGACCTTTAAGGTTTGGATCTTAGACCAAGGTTTGAAGAGTTTTAGCTTATGTTCCAATGGTTGTTGTCATAATGGCAGGATTTAATTGAGCTTCTCTGATGTAATTGGTTGAAAGGTTTATCGAAGTATGAAAAGAGTGGAGTCACATTTCTGTAACAATGTAGAGGAAATGGTTTTTTAGAAATGATGTCTTTAATTTATTTCTGCAGATGTGGGCAACATGTAATGAAACATGACACAGTTCAAGATGCACTGAAGTAATGACAAAAAATGCTACTAATGCTTTGATAATGATGATTTACACCTGTGGCAATTGTGTCTTCTACGAATGATGTTCATCGTCTTTGACTCTGAAAACAGTTTGTGTTATTTTTCATATTATTTTTAAGATTTAACAGGTTTTTATGATCAATGGATTGTTGTTGTGGTTTTGTTGCCTTGATGGTTTCATATCAAGTCTAAGGGGAGAGCTAAGGGAGGACCATACATGTAACCCATTTCACACCCATTTGTTGGAAATTGAGCCCAGATGTCTCCGCCTGGACTAAAAGAAAGTAAGAAGCACTGGACTCGTAATATAGACCTTATGGACCTTTGGAGTCATTCCAGTATGCAGCATTTACTATGTTGCAATAGTTAATGCAAAGTCTGCCTCTTCATGAGAGTTGGAAAGAGACCGAGGCAGCGTTGTCCTGCGGCCTCGGGTGAACCTCCCTCAGATTGATGTAAATTGAATGGGAAGGATTTCCTCTGCATTGATTGAGCAGGCTGTGATGGCAGAGCTACAGTTTGTCTTTTGGCAGCTTTTGGCTCTCTCCCGTCATCAGCGCTGAAGGACAGCTGCCTGCTGCCATCTCCATTATTTAAACAACCTTGATGTAAAGGTGGCAGGACCTCACCTCACTAACTCGCCTTCAAGTGTGTAAATGAGATGCTCGGGGCGGCCCTGTATAGGTCAATCACTGACTAATTGATTATTTAGGATGACAGTATTCGTTTTAAATATTTAATAATGGATGAGCTACTTGTTGGACTTGTATTGAAAATGTATGAAGAGTTGTGAAAAGTAGCTTCAGAAGTACTTTTGGGTAAATACTAAACAATTTATAACAGCCCAAATCAATGTGGACCAGTTATTTTGCATGGCGAATATGTCAATGGCGCTCTTTAATATGTATATACGCTGCTAAGTGGTACATTTTGTTGTGTTTAACATGCAGAGACAACATTGCATCTTTTCCTATCTTTTGATTTCCAGAAAGAAGGCTGTCTTATCTTTGCATTACCCTTTTTTTTTTAACTGGTGTTGAAAAGGTAAAAAAATACCAATACATTATGAAAGTAGTGAGACAAGGCTCTGCGACATTTCGGGCAGTATGTTCATACCTAAAATACTTATTGTTGTGTTAAATTACTAATGAATTGCAGAATAATCTACTAGTCTGTAATGTTAAGGATGCGCATAACCATATTTTTGGTAAATCTTATACACTAAAATAATACAATCTAAATCAACAACTTGCTTTTAAATGTTGTCTCTGATGCACTTACTCAACAACAATATCCTTCCGTACTGTGTGCATCACATATTATATCGTAACCCAACATTGATGTAACATTGCTGTTTCAGACTCAGCAGGAATGACAGTGCAGTGTGTTGTGGTGTTAGCAGTAGAATCACAGCAGCAGCGTGAGTGGACTCTCAACTCTAATAATTACCGTCATTAATCAACAGAGGACGGAAAAAGGTGCCGACCGCCAGCCTCATAGCTTTTTGATGTTCCCTTAGGTCACTGTCATTTAACACTTACACGGCAGTTAGTGTGGTTTCTAACCTTTATTGAATGTTAACACCTTTTTTATTTATTTAAAGGCCACTGAAATAATTTATTCTCAATCGGCCTCACTGTGTGTGTGATGCCCTGGTTGATGAAAACACTCTGTTCTGCCAAAGTTTGAATAATCTTGGCTATTTCTGCGACATTTCAGGTTCGTCCTGCAATTTCTGATGTTTTTTGGCAACTGACGAGCAGCAGAAACCGGTTGTAACAATCTTTGACATATCGTCATTATTTCTCAGAAACCCAGCTTTGTCCACCTGATCAATAATCTTCATAACTCAATGTAGACTTTGCCCCACTGGCAGTTGTTGGCAGACAGTTTGGGCTAACAAATTATGCTTTTTTTCTCGATGGATATCCAATCCTGTAATGTGGCCAGTATTGACAATCCCTAGTTTTGAAAAACAAAGCTTAAGAGGGCAATGAGAATAAGCTTAAACATTTGTAAAAAGTTGTTGATCAGACGGCTGAACATTCAGCTCCACATTGTCTTCACAGTGCCTTTGGCCACATTGTTCCTATAATAAATCCGGACTGTAGGCGCTTAAAGATTTAAAGCCAAGTTTGCTGAGCATGAAAGCTCTTTTAGAAAAACGCCTTGAGTCACTGAAGTGCTGGTGCAGTTGGGTGCTTTGAGTTGCTCAAGGGCACCTGGTACTAATAATAGGGGGATCTGATGTTTGAATAACTGATCCCGTTCAAATTATTTTCTGACAAGACAGGATTTGAGAATGTTTCACGTTTGGGGAAAACATGATTCTGTCTGACACTTCTCCAATAATTCACTCGTCGTTAGTTACTCAGTAGGACCACTAACATTTTAGAAACACCATTTTCTATTTGCTGTGTTCATCCAGCCGTAACAGCTGCAGTCTAGAGATGACACATTGTTGCTTGATGGATCTGGAAAGCATTTCCAGGCCTTGCAGGCAGGGAGGTTTACCTTGTCACACACCGCCGCTGATGTATCGCAAAACACTTAAACGCTCATTGAATTTATCTTGTGTCACGTCCTCTTATTGACCCATAGCGATTCGGTCTGTCTCAGGAATGAAAGTCCGACCCTGGGAAGTGTATTTCAAAGAAAAAGTGCTCTCCTTATCACGTCTCTGTCCTCTGGGTCTTTTGTGGTGTGAAATCTCAAATAATCTAAAGTTCGACTTTGATACTTGCAGAAATGACAGAATGTAGGGTAAAAACTATGGATGTAACGATATATCGAATATCGCGGTAAATAAATGTCTCGATACCGTCGTGAGACTGACAAAATATACTGCGATTTCTTTTTTATTATTATTTAAATATTTTTTTTTTTTATAAACCTTTATTCAACCAGATGGTCCCATTGAGATCATCAATCTCTTTTTCAAGGGAGACCTGTCCAACATGGCAGCAAGTAGGTTACAACATGAACATAAAACGACAGAACACAAAAGGACATCGTATTTACAGGGCTACATGTACATACCTAGAGACATTGACGACATTATACCAACAGTATATTTATATCTCGCCCTGTCAATAAGCCTCACCTTCTTGGCAAAAACTGTATTGTTTTTGAAGTGGTGGAGAGACAATGCACAGTTTTATTTTTCAATATCGCGATAAATATCGTACCGTGGACTTTTTATCGCGATATTATCGTCCCGTGAGTTTTTGGTATCGTTACATGCCTAGTAAAAACAGATGGGCTGAGGGGTTAAGTTCAGGTGAATGTTTCACTTCAACTGCCCTGCACTTTCTTTCCTCTCCTTCACCTCACATACACAATCCTCTCCACCTCTTCACACCTCACTACTGTACGTCTTCCCAGTGTCCGCTCTGTGTCATCAGGCAGGATGATGGACTTCAGAGGCTTCGTCCCAGACCCTGCCCGGAGGCCAACATTATTTCAGTACTTCCTTATGCTAAGGTGCTTTCCACGCTTGGGGAGACCACTATCATTTGAAGCTTCTCCAAAGCAATATGCATACAAACTAAGCCAAGAAAATCCAATTTGTTATAGGAACACCATATCAATCCTGGGGTCTGTGATCCATGGCAAGCATACTGCGGGACAAAACCTGAAGGATTGTATTTACTTTTCCCCCCCAATATAGAGCTCAAATGTGAAGTGCATAATTCATTTGGACCATAATGTCTCGGGGACATGCACACAGCTGCATATTACATTCTGCATTCATACTAGGTGGGACAATGTTGACTTAATGTTAAATGCAACTGCAATGACACATCTGTGTAAATCCTGAGGTGAGGAAGATTTCTACTCTTTGAAGACATTTTATTTTATGAAGATCTTTTGTCCAAAATCTTTGATTCTTCGAGGCTTTATGACAGCTATGATCACCTGCTGTGATGCTTTGCTTGGAGGTCAAGACATGTTTGAAATACTATGGCAATCATTATAGATACTAACAAAATACATTGGCACAGAATGAACACAAACAATAAGACAGGTTTTAAAAGTTAAGCCATGAAAACATTTTAAGGTCCAACTATTGTCTGACAAATCTGTCCTTGTCAATCGAGACATTTATCTTGAATGTCATTGGCCGACTTTTACTAAATCTGGTCAAATATATATTTATCTTGAATATGAAAGCTAGACCTAAATCAAACTGGTCTAAGGTCAGGCAGCACCACAACTTGTGGGACAAGTAAGTTACAAGACAAACGATTTTCATGTCATTTGTAGTTTAAGTATTTGAGTGTTTTATAAAGATTATTGTTATAATTTACACAGAAAAGTTTGATGCTGAGGAAGTAAAGAATGAAGCTCCACATTGACTTCATCCTGCGAGTACGCTGAAGCTGAGTGGCTGTTTGGATAAGAGACTACATCTCATTGATTTAAACACTTTATGAATCAGATATGACTAAAAGGAGTCTCATCTGTAGAAGAAGAAGTGAAAGCGAAGCCAAAGGAACTGCTGCTGGTGTGATATTTATACAAGTATAACCTTTGAGGTGAAAGGATGTTCTCTCTGACATTTAATGTAAGACTAAAAGAAAAAGGTTACTACGAATAATTGTTAGAAGCTACTTCTGGTAAGACAGTTTGTCTTACAAGGTTTCGACGTCGACAAACACAGATCCTGATCATTAAATATTGATCTTTTACTTGTCATGCCTTTATAGTAGACTTCATTTCATCTAAATAGTCGTTGCCTTTAATCTAGAAAAACACCTCTAAAGGTCACATGTCTCCATGGCATGTATTCATATACTGAACCCTTCTATTTTCCAAACGACTAACTGGAACAAATACACTCAATGTCCACTGTCTTCCATTCGAAGATAGGAAATGCTATCATCGAAATGAATAAGGATTTGGGATTACGGAAAAGCGAAATGAATCTTGCAGTGAAACGACTTGGGAGTCCTGCATGTCAGCTATCTTGTACCCTTTGTTCTTTCTTGTGAGCTATCGAGCGAAACTCAATTATGGAGACAGACAATATTGCCAAATGACCCAGCCTGTAAATAGAGATTTGTTGTCACCCAGGTAGGAGGTTGCTGGAGGTGCAACCAGTGTGGCTGACTGCAGTAACTAACTGTGGATCTTTAACGGTAGAGAACACGACAGCAGAGCTAAAATATCTAATTGCTAAAAAGCCAATTTTCCAGTCTGTCTCTGTCTCTCTTTCTCTCTCAGTTTTTTGTTGTGGCTTCAAGCCCTATTTTTTTTCTCCCACCGTCACTGAAACTTCACTGCCTTTTAATCATTTTTCACTCTTGTTTTTTCCGCTGTACAAGGTTTCAAAATGTAACATACCTCAGGGTTTGGATTGGAACAACAGCTTCATTATTTATCGTCAGGTGTTCATTAGTGCAGAGATATGGGTTGCTTTATTTCAGAATTCTGGGATAGACGCTCTGTATACATTCTTGTTTTTCATATTTAACATTTTAAATCTCACTTTTATCATTCACACTCTGATGCAGGCACCAACATCAGCCTTTTATACGGCTTATCAGGGTGTAGTTCTCACACATCTACACTGTATCTACTTTGATCTCCATGTTGTGAGCTAAGCTTTAGTAAAAACACGTTGCTAAAGCTGCACTTAGCACCCTGCCTGACATTTATGAGAAACACGACTCCAGTGCAGTCAGACCAACTCAGACTGCACAGCGCTGCAGTGTGAAGAAAGAGGCCAAGCACCTTGGTATTTTCTTAAACCGCTTCAGTTTTTAACCCACTGCTCCCCATTTTCCCCTTCTGAAAAGGTCTGCCTGTTGATTTTTCACAGAGCATGTGCAAAGCATGCGTTAGAAAATAGCAGCGCTGAGGGATTGAACAGATTCACCTTTTCTCAAGTTCACATTGGTGGGAGCAGCGGGTGAGTTGTGGGAGTTTATTTGGCACGCCAGAGCATCTGTAGCTCTCGGGTTTCCGCTGGTGGACACACACACACACACACACACACACACACACACACACACACACACACACACACACACACACACACACACACACACACACACACACACACACACACACACACACACCTGTCGCTGTCTGTAAGGGGACACCAGCTGCTTATTGAACATAGAGGAAGAAAACAAGAAGGCAAGAGAGGAATGGGGAAAGGTTAAAGGGCAGGTGGAGACCCCCAATCGATGGTGCAAGTGGACATTCAATCTTTTAGCTTAAACCAGACTCTTTTGTTTGATTGAGAGGTGTCGGACCCTCAGGATCCAGAGGGATATCGAGGGTTAGTGAGGACGGGTGGGGTCGGGCTGGGGTCGGGCTGGGAGAGTGCAGGGAGAGGGCAGGGTCAAGTTCCCACTCTCCCCTTGGAAGCTGGGGGAAGCAGCCACCCAGCGCCCTATACATAGGACTGATGCTGCTCTTTAGCTGTTCAGCAGATGGTCACACTGCTGCCGCCTGGATCACTTTGCCTCGGATTCTCTGGCTAAAGTTCAAGTCAGGGGTGTAGAGAGGGACAGAAAGCGTCTTAAGAAAGTGTCCTGGCTATGAAAACACATGGCTACTTCATTAGTTGTTGAGATTCAATCACAGCGGTTGGACTTTTTATGAGAGAACGCCACTCTGAAGGGTTCTTGGTATTAAACCCTCCCCATAAACAGTGTCTCTGGTGGTTGTTTTTATTTAGAGCGATGTTGGCATTATCATCCTTTCTACTCGGATGACTGGATGGCATCCTGTCTGTTAAGCTTTTTAAATCCCAGTGCAACCCTTCTGGAGCTGCACTATCAAAGTGAAATTATAATTGTGTCTCAGCCATTTAAATGTTGCTTATTTCTATACAACTCAAGTATTAATGAACATATGTTGCTGCCTGGCTTTACAAGCTAGATCTAACTGCTGCTGAAGATTTTTCTGACAGTAAATACTGACATTACATTAGTATAACAATTTCGTAATTATTAAATTCTAAAACATGAAATCCTGATCGTTTGATTTGACTAATTATAAATGCCCGATATCTCTTACTGTATATCAAAGTGATTTGCAACTCTGTTAGCCAGTTGTGTTCATGGTGACAAAACAAGTTGAGATCTTAAGATGATTTGATATTTATAGCCTTTTTATTTGATTAATTATGGTAGATACAGATATGGTACATATAGGTACAGTTTTTGACTATTTATTGACACAATCTAGAAGCCGAATAGCTCAATATGTACAATCCATTTGTTTTTGACATGTTCAAGAAAAATGTATTTGTGTAACTTCCTCCACTTCTTTCTATAAAAGTGCACTATTTTCTTGGATATTAAAGAAATCCAAAAGTATTTAAATACGTCTTTTCTTATTGAATGTCATTTCTATACTTGATTACTGACTGACTACGTTTTAAAGTAATCTGACCCAGCCTGTTGGCACATTCATAAGCCTTTAAAAAGACACACACTCGTAGATGAAGCACAACACTAACGGTGCCAGGCCCCGCTGGTTTCCTAACGCCACCACAATTCCAAACATCTGAAAAGAAAGAGGTGCATTTACTCGATTTTAAAGAGGTGACAAGTCTTCGGTCATCCCGTGGAGATATTGAGTGTCTCCGTCTGTCAGACTGAGACAACAAGCTGTGTTTCCTCCGTCACAACCCTACCAGGAGAGCTGCAGCGGTGTCTCTGAGCCAACATTGATGCTTTCTGTAATTACCTCCCTGAGTTGGATTCTGGGTATTTAAAACGCTGCTGGTCGGGGGCTTTGGTGCCAAATCGGCTCTCTTTCACTTCCCTGTGACATTTACCTCCACTGTGCGTCAGTATTGAAAGTGCTTGAAGACAGATTTTTTTTTTGTGAGGTTGTCAATACTGCCTTTTTGTGGATATGCTTTAACGAGCTTCTGCACTAATTAGCTGCTGTATACATCCCCATATTCCCCATTCAACATAATGTAGCTTTTTGTCAATTTCAGTTACAGAGCTAAGTGTTTCTGTGGAATAATATCGATCACATCTCTGAAGTAGAAATTACTTAATTTGTACAATATATTATTCTTCCTTTGTTTTGTTTTACTAAGGGAAATACATGTTATAAGATAAGAAAATAAATACATTTAAAAAAATGTCTTCTTACTGCTCTGTTTGTGAAATGAATGTGCTTTACTGTTCATGAAGAAGACTGTCTGATCTTATCTATTAGATCTAATTAGTGATGCTTCGCCAATGCATGATTGTAATGTTCACACTAAATACAAACCAATAAGAGATTATGTTTAGGCTTCTTACAATGTCTGTTTGAACTTTTACATATGGCGGAAGAGCCGGAAAATCTGAAAATTGTTCTGAATTTTGCAAGACACCCTTTTCTCTTTGTTTTCATTTCATTTCCATCTCTACAGCAGTGTGAAATGACAAATTCTCTCATTTATCGTTCGTAACAGGAGACTGTATGCTTTCAAATGAAGTTTAAAAAAACGTCTGCAGTATTAAAAACACCCCTTCATGTTATGCTTCTCTTCACACGATATTCTGACCATGCAGGGTGACTTTTACTTTCTATCAGTATCACATTACATCTTCTAGTTTTGCTTCCAGAGTGCCATTGTTTTTGAAATGCTGTCAGGCTCTGTTATCTCCCTCCTGTGTCGGTGGTTTCTCTGCAGCCTGTATCTAAATCTATTGAATTAATACTGCTGTGAAGGCGGTGGGAGCCAGAACCATGGCAACCATCAGCTCAGATTAGTGTGGGATGGTAGCTGGCAGGGGAGACACACACACACACACACACACACACACACACACACACACACACACACACACACACACACACACACACACACACACACACACACACACACACACACACACACACACACACACACACACACACACACACATCGATATCTGTGTTGCCAAATAGAGCCGACCCTCTCGACCCCTGACAGATACAGATGTTGGTTTATTAGATGACTTGAATCGAGGGTTTCCTCTCTCCCACGGAGATAACAAAGACTTAGTAACAGGTTTAGAAATTATATTCCTCAATGCTGCTGGTTTATATAGGATTTGTTCTTTTCTTTTCTACTGCTGAATTGGTTTTCTCTTCAAAGTTGACAACAAGATACTTCATTTTACCCCATTGACAATGCACAGATTTTATTAACCAAAGCATGAGAAATTATTATGGATAAATGCCTTTTTCTATTATATAAGATTAAAAGAAATGTGTTTCAACCATAGGTTTCAATGCTAGACTTTTTTTGTTGAAATGGATCAGCCTCCATTCTATACCACAAGTTGTTTTGTGAATGCCTCTTTTAATCAGAAAGCCTCACGTGCAGCATTACATTTCATTTGTTAGACTCACTTACATACATTCTGTATTGTGGAGCAATTTGGGGTGAAGTGTCTTGCCCAGGGACACAACGACATGCTGACTGCAGTGGGACTCAAACTTGCTACCCCCTGATTCAAAGTCCAGCACTTTATCCACTGAGCCACAGCCGCACTGACCTCCATCAGATAAAATGTATATCTACGTGTCAATTTGAAAACTTAAAGTGAGGCTTGCATGAGAGGCAACAAAATCTAGATATGTTTCTATTTTTGCCCCATCTTGTTTAGGTCACTGTCACAACATGTTTGTCTCTAACGCCTCTCTTTCCTCTGGCAGGATGATGAGGTGGTGCTCCAGTGTGTGGCCACCATCCAGAAAGAGCATCGCAAGTTTTGCCTGGCTGCCGAGGGACTGGGAAACCGTGTGTGTTATCTGGAATCCACTTCAGAAGCTAAGGTGAGGATTGCAAATGGCCCCATGTTGTGCTTTGGATATTAGGAGAAAATAGGAAGTCTGTAGCAGTTTGGGATGAAACAAGCAGCTATAGCAGCTACACAGCAATGCATGACCTTTAACCTGATGCAGTACTTGAGAAATCTGCTTCGGAAATTACCTTTGCTGAAACTATCCACCATTTTCATGCAACAAAAATGAATTAAAGGTCACCTATTGTGCAAATTCCACTTGTTCATGTCTCTTCTACATCAACATGTGTCCCCTCTTCTTCATGTCTCTTCTACATCAACATGTGTCCCCTCTTCTCCACGTCTCTTCTACATAAACATGTGTCCCCTCTTCTTCATGTCTCCTCTACATCAACATGTGTCCCCTCTTCTTAATAATAATAATAATAATAATAATAGCTTGGATTTATATAGCGCCTTTCAAGGGACCCAAGGTCGCTTTACAAGTAATAGGGCAAAAAAACAAACATAACAAAACAAAAGTCAGACAGACAGAACAACAGATCGATTTAGGGGCCGAAAGCCTTGGCAAACAGATGGGTCTTGAGGGCCCTTTTGAAGGCGTCGAGTGTGGGGATGTTGCGAATCTCCGCAGGGAGAGCGTTCCAGAGGGTGGGGGCTGCCACACTGAAGGCTCTGTCCCCGATGGTTCGCAGTTTGGTGCGGGGGGTGGTAAGCAGGCCAGAGTCTGAGGACCGCAGGTTCCGGGGTGGGGCATGTGGGTGAAGGATGTCCGATAGGTACTGGGGGGCAAGGGCATGGAGGGACTTGTAGGTAAGGAGGAGGATTTTGTATGATATGCGGGACTTGACCGGCAACCAGTGTAGGTGGATGAGGGTGGGAGTGATGTGCTGCCATGGCTTTGTGTGCGTGAGTACCCTAGCAGCACAGTTTTGGACATACTGGAGCCTGTCCTGGGTTTTGTTGGGAACCCCGAACAGGACACCATTGCAGTAGTCCAAGCGTGTGGTGACAAACGCATGCACCAGGGTTTCGGCAACCGACTCCGAGAGTGACGGTCGGAGTCTGGCAATGTTCCTCAGGTGGTAAAAGGCCGATTTGGTCACAGATTTGATGTGGGAATGGAAGGAAAGGGTGGAATCAAGGATGACACCCAGGTTGCGGGCTTCAGGAGATGGGGAGATGGAGCAGCCGTCAACCTCAAGGACGAAGTCACCAACCTTCTGGAGCAGGGCCTTGGGTGCCACAACCATGAGCTCTGTTTTTTTGCTGTTCAGCTTAAGATAGTTGGAAGACATCCATGTTTTGATGTCATGCAGGCAGTTGATGAGAGACTGAGGGGGGAGCTGGGAGGATGGAGTGGTGCTGAGATACAATTGGGTATCATCAGCGTAGCAGTGGAAATTGAGTCCATGATGTCGGATGATCTGGCCGAGGGGGAGCATGTAAATGGTGAACAGGAGGGGGCCAAGCACAGAGCCCTGGGGTACACCGTGGTGGACTGGGGCCGGGGGTGAGTTTGAGCCACTGATGGAGACAAACTGTTTCCTGTTGTGAAGGTAGGAAGTCAACCAGGACAGCGCTGTGCCAGTGACACCTAGGAGGTCTGAGAGGCGGGTGAGGAGGATGTTGTGAGAGATGGTGTCAAATGCTGCAGAGAGGTCCAGGAAGATGAGGATGCTGAGGCTGCCAGAGTCAGCAGCAATGAGGAGATCGTTGGTGATCTTGATGAGGGCGGTCTCAGTGCTGTGTTGCTGTCTGAAGCCGGATTGGAAGGGCTCATAGAGCTCATGGTTGGACATGTACAGATGGAGTTGGCCGGCGACCACTCTTTCCAGAGTTTTGCTGAGGAAGGGAAGGTTGGAGATCGGCCGGTGGTTCTGGAGGTCGTCGGGGTCCAGGCCAGGTTTTTTGAGTATGGGGGTGACTGAGGCCAGTTTGAAGCTGGTGGGGACTATACCAGAAGCCAGAGAAGCGTTGATGATGACCACCATGTAGGGACAGAGGGTGGGTAGGCAGTCCT
The DNA here is from genome assembly GCA_902827135.1 of Harpagifer antarcticus. Classification (NCBI taxonomy): domain Eukaryota; kingdom Metazoa; phylum Chordata; class Actinopteri; order Perciformes; family Harpagiferidae; genus Harpagifer; species Harpagifer antarcticus. Next base: position 607,239 of record CADEHL010001421.1, read on the forward strand.
TGACCAGGGCTGTAGGCATGGGGTCCAGGGAGCAGGTGGAGGTCTTGGCCGAGCTGACCAGTTTGGCCACTTGGAGAGCATCCACAGGGGAGAAGGAGGAGAGGTTGGAGTGGGAGAGGCGCGGCGCTTGGGGTGCGTTACCAGGTGGCTGAGGTGCAGGTAGGGGGAAGGGCCAGTCACCAGGAGCTGCTGATGGATGGCCTCGACTTTCGCCTGGAAGAAGTCGAGGAATTTGGAGCATAGATCGGGAGCCCCTGAGGGCTGGGGGGCATCAGGGGGCCGTAATAGGCGGTTGATGGTGGAGAACAGTCAGTCTGGGGTTGCTTTGCTGAGCATCAATGAGACAGGAGTAGTAGTGAGTCTTGGCATGGGAGAGAGCTTCCTTATACATTTTGATATGCTCACGAAAGGCCAGGAGGTGGACCGTGAGGCCAGTTTTTTTGGAGAGCCTCTCCAGCTGGCGACCAGAGGCCTTCAAACGGCGGAGTTCAGCGGTGAACCAGGGGGCAGGGCGGGTGAAGGAAACAGTCCGGGTTTTAATGGGAGCGAGAGAGTTGAGACTGAGGGATAGGACGGTGTTATAGTGGGCTACCAGGCCGTCCACGGTGGAGTCGGAGGGACCCGAGGCCATGTGGGTAGCTATCAGGTCGGATAGGGCCGGTGCACTCACAGTCTTAATGTTCCTAAACATAATGGTGCGTTTAGGATGCTGCCTGGGCAGCGAGACCGGAACAGTGAAGAGGATGGTGTGATGGTCAGATACAGCCAGGTCGAGGCGCTGTAGGTCAGGAGGCGGAGAGCCGGTAGAGCACACCAGATCCAGCGTGTGGCCTTTGATGTGGGTGGGGCCCTGGACATGTTGCTTGATGCAGAAGCAGTCCAAAAGTGAGAGGAATTCAGCAGCGAATGTGCAGTTACTCGAGTCCACATGGATGTTAAAATCACCGAGCAGAAGAGTTGATGGAGACATGGAGCAGAGAGAGGTGAGTAACTCAGACAGCTCAGACAGAGGGGACACATGTTTCTTCATGTCTCTTCTACATCAACATGTGTCCCCTCTTCTCCACGTCTCTTCTACATAAACATGTGTCCCCTCTTCTTCATGTCTCTTCTACATCAACATGTGTCCCCTCTTCTTCATGTCTCTTCTACATCAACATGTGTCCCCTCTTCTTCATGTCTCTTCTACATCAACATGTGTCCCCTCTTCTTCATGTCTCTTCTACATCAACATGTGTCCCCTCTTCTTCATGTCTCTTCTACATCAACATGTGTCCCCTCTTCTTCATGTCTCTACTACATCAACATGTGTCCCCTCTTCTTCATGTCTCTTCTACATCAACATGTGTCCCCTCTGTGTGAAGAGACTCTGAAAGTTTCAGGAACAAAGATTATTTTTCTTTTTGTCCTGATCCTTTTATATAAAAACCTGTCTGAAAATGAGCTGATCAGATTTTGGCTACTTTATGATGTCATAACGATGTTTTGGCTTGTGTAACCATTAGCCAATCAGCAACCAAGGTAACCCCCCCACCTTATCACCTGGATCTCCTCCTAGAGCACCATGGAGTTCTTTTTAACCAAATCTCTCTCAGAGGGCGTGGGGAGGGGCTCCTTATTTTCATCTAAAGTAACAGACTTTGGAAACAGGGCTGAAACAGAGGGGATTATGGGTAATGCTGCAATGATCTGTTTGGTATTTCGAGCCAAACACTTCAGAGACATGTTTTGTATATATCTGAGACCTGTAATATATTAATGAAAAACAGTATAATAGGGGACCTTTAAGCCTTGTTTGCATGACTCCACTACGTAGATGAGTTTTCGCGTTTGGCGCGATGACAATCTCATATAACCACTCGTTAGCAAGCGCCTTTTCTAGGACATGTACAAGCCTCATATTTCACAAGTAGGGTATTTACAGATCAATCAATCAATGTTTATTTATATAGCCCAATATCACAAATGTTACATTTGTCTCAGTGGACTTCACAGTTTGTACATAATATCAGTATAACAATACGACACCCTCTGTCCTTAGACCCTCACATCGTACAAGGAAACACTTCCAGAGAAAACCCACAGTTTAAAGGGGAACATGGGAGAAACCTCAGGGAGAGCAACAGAGGAGGGATCCCTCTCCCAGGACGGACAGACGTGCAATAGATGCCGTGTGTAAATTGAAAAGATAATACATTTGCAACATAGGTAGACCAAATGTTTGGAAATGCATGTGTCTATAATAGGAAGACGAATCCACGAGGATATCCATCCAGGACTTATGATCCAGGACCACAGCCACGACTCAAGATCCAGGGCTCGCGATCCAGGACACAGGACCGCAGGATCATCCATGACTATTTATAGACGCAAATGTCTTTCTCTCGTAAAACAAAACCTTCAAATCTCTTAAGCTTTTGTCAACCACAGACCTTTTTTTTAGGCATCCAAAAATCTATTAAAAAAAACCGCAATGACTTCAAGGCGAGATAACCAAAAGTGCAAGAAATGCTAACTTGTTTCCAGGTTTAAAGTTCTCCTTCCCGCAGCACTCTCTAAGATTACATTGTAGAACTATCCTGATGTTTTCAGCATAGTTGCACAAAATGACAATCATCGAGAAAAAGGTCTGCTGTGAATTTTTCTTTTTTGGCCGTGTCTCCTCCTCATAGAGTGTTAAATCAAAGAGGTGCTGTAACCGGGTTGGTCCCTTCCACCTACTCTTAATGAGATGAGCTTTCCTGTCAAAGAATAGGGAAGACGTAGAGAGACCTATGGTGCAAACTAAAGCTACTTTGATAGAAACCAAACAACCATTTCAGTGATCCAGGTTCAGTTCCAGCTTGGCCAGAAACCCTACAACATGACAGGGGTCGGTTATATATAATTTACTTGTTTCTGCACCGGTGCATGTCTTGGACCACTATTGTTTTAAAATAGAGAAGTTTCCTTTAAGAGTTTTTCAAAATTAGCATTTAGCTGCCTGTGGCGTTGTAACAGAGCTGTCAATGATCTGTTACACGTCTCATTAATCTTCCCTTCGACAACACTTCCTGCATGATCATTACAAAAAACGACTTGTTGAAATGAAGCAGATCGTGTTGGCTCTGGAGAATATGCCTCTTAATATAAACATAATTGTTGCTTGCATCATTAGTCACATTTGCAGTGATGCTGTCAGTCAGTAGCGCGGATCTACGTGGGATACTAAATACATCTTACATATGTAAACAGATGATGTTTTATTTTCGGCTCAACACTTACCGAGCGATAATCACATGCTCACAAATGAAACCCTCTGATACCAGGATGTTTTTGAGCTGTGCATATCATGTAAAGCCTGATTTAATTTAGCCACTGAGCAGAAAGACTTGGAGTCATTTCTGCTGATCCACCTGGAACAGTTGTTGAGTCAGAGGGCAACACTTGTGTAGTTGAAGGCAGCGCATCACACACACCTGTCTCCTCTCACCTTGGGTACCGGTGACAATGCTCCAGGCCTCCTTAGGTGTGAAATGTGGGAGTGTAAAGGGGGACGGGGGACGGAGGGGAGGTCGGCAGGATGGGAGGGGCTGTCATCTGCTGGCGGATCTCAGGTGTTGACGCCTCATTTCCCAGACTGACTCTTTCGAATCCTGCCTGCTGCTGCTGCTGCTGCTGCTGCTGCGAGGGAGAAATAAGGCCAGAGTGAATGTGAACATTACATTTCATTAAGCTGATGCTTTCAGCGACTTACAATTAGTGCAATCAACCAAGAGCAGACAAATTGAAGCATTAGTGAATTGGATCTGATTTAAAGAAGAGATCTGAGGCCATTTTCTCAGTTGCTCCATATATTGATTTTATTGTCTCCATATTAAAAGTCAAACCATTAGTGCAGGGTTAATACCTTGAAGTCAAATGTAATCCCTTTTTAAGACCTTTTTTAAGACGCTTTCCATACATTTTAAGACCTCATCGCTACTTTGAGTTCAACCGGTTACATTGGCGACACAATTCACCTCACATTTACTATATACAGTATTGATTGTCCTTCCTCCTTATCTTCCAACCATTTGGACGCAGACTTGCATTTCCCCATAACGATGTTGTTTAACAACCGGCGTAAACGGACCGTCGCGCGCTATCAAGCAGTGAGCGCGCGATGTCCTGTTCAGATGACGTCAAACCCAACGGGATGCCGTAAATAAACTACACAGAATCACACTACACACCTACGCAATGATTACATTCAGGCAGACTGTAGAATACAACCTCTTTGGACAATTTATATACTTATTGAAAACAAGATACAACATTTAATACCTTGGAAAATGCCGTTTAATACTTTTTAATAGCCTTCATTTTCGCTAAATTGATTTATCAACTTTTAATACTTTTTAAGACCCGAGGGCACCCTGTAGTGGCACCATTTATTCAAAAATGTGTATATTCAGGAGGTAAAATACAATCTTAGAATAAAATGAATCCTCTTCCTTAAACCTAGGAAGTTCACATGAATGCCAGTGTATGCAGTATAACACATATACAGTACACACAGATGAATAAGTGGTGTCCTAGCATGATTTGTGAGGAAGGATATTATTTTTGCGCAGATTATAATTGTTCTGCTTTTGAACTTTTGAGGTGTCTAATGTCAATACATTTCATGAAATAACCCAAAGGATCATAATTATATCCTTTAACGCTAACGTAAAAAAGGGCTTATTTTATATTGCATGCTTTAGTTTGGGAACAAGAAGAGGTTAATGGGATTTACAACACTAGTAATCTCTTTTCACTAGCTTACATGATGCAAGACTCTGGATTATTAAATACCGCTTGATCCTCTGAAGGATCACTTTGCTCATTTTCACGGCTTGTCTTAAGCTCCCTGTAGTCTCTGTAAAGGTCGCTGTGACCGTTGAAACTCTTCTGTTCCCAAACAAGCGAGAATGTTCAGCGTGTCTGCCCATCAGGAAGAAGTATGATAATTGGGGTATTGGCGGGCGGTGAATAATTCATAAGCGTGTCAGATCTGTAGCGGGTTGAGAGTTATCACTGTGAAAGCTCTTATGACACCACAGGTGTGTCATGTCATGATGCAGCTTCTTGCAAAATAACATTTAGCAAATAACCCAGTTTTGTGGCGAGATGACAAGATATTGTGCCAGCTTGCCTATGAAAAATTTATTTTTCTACACTTTGTCTTAGATTTGTTGACATTGGAAACCTCTTTTATGGTTGTAAATGTAATTTAAATGATGATTATCTGAGTAGAAAACATTTGTGTGCAGTGCAGGCTCACAGATCTGGACACTGCAAAGCGGTGTTGGAGGTTCCATGCATGTTTGTGTTCAGTTACAGAGCAGCGCCATCCTCATTATCACCCAGCAGCCCTCCCCTCTGCTCACATTTCTCACTTCACTGCAGAGGTCAGGGGTCAGCCGGGTGTAATACTGAGTCAGGGCAAGTGCCAAACACCTTTAAATCACTTCTGTGTTGGGGACAGATGGATAGCATGTTGCGTAAAGCTGGCTATTGTTGTGAAAGATTAGTGTAGTAATATAGAAGCAAATGAGAGTAGGGATAGGAACTGATTATATGTCATGTCAGTATAATGTGAATCAACAGTGCCATCTAGCACATCACAAGGTAAATACAGTTTTCATACTTTGACAAGTAGATTCAAGTGTTATTTACATTTGACTGAACTTTTCTGGCAGCATGTAAAGGTTATAAACTAAATAGGATGATGAAGAGAAATCTAAAGCATGAAACAAAATGCAGTGTGCTGAGGAATAAACGCTAGCCTACATAATAATTGGTCAATGGACCTGCATGCTGTACACCTTTTGACATCCCTCCTCATAATCCCCAGTCACAGGATGTAGACTGACACGTGTATACTGTACTGTATGTGTGCATGTGTTTAATTAATCAACATCTACAGAACTGCATATTTCTGTTATCAGATCAATAGAGTTGAATTTCTTTAAGATTACATTACATTACATTACATTTCATTTAGCTGACGCTTTTATCCAAAGCGACTTACAATTACCAATTACAGGGACATTCTCCCTGGAGTAACTAAGGGCTAAGTGCCTTACTCAAGGGCACACTAGTGGTGGTGTTCCTGGCGGGATTTGAACTCACAACATTCTGATCTTCACCCCACCTCACTATCCATTAGACCACCAAGATGCATGAAGATTAATAGAAACAAATGAATAAGAATTTGTATATCTAGCATTACTTTGACCAGAATGAAAGTGACATTTGCAGAAAGATCCCAGCATACATGAGCTATACAAGGTAGAAACATGTCTATATAGGCACCAACATTAAATTGAAGGCAATGTTTCCCACAACCTCAACCAGTTTTATTAGATTAGACTCTCTATTAGATATTTGTCCGTTGTTGTCTAAAATTGGTTTCCAAAACTGTTATAAATCAATTTGACGTGTCATGACAAGCATCTGTTTAGAGCCTCTTTAGATTGTCACAGCCTGCACGTTACAGTCCATCAAACTAAATTGATACCATGTGTGACGACTTTTACAGTGTCAATAAGCATTACAAATGAATTGATACATTTCTAAAATGATGCAGCTAAGAGTTCTTTAACATTTGAAAAGCATATCAAGTTTGCCTCAAGTTTCGTGTTATGTATGTCATGTCAATACATCTGAGCTCTGAGGATCAGGAATGTTGGTTGCAGGAACAAATGCTTGAGGCTATACTGGGAACATAAAAGAGAAAAAAAACAGTCTGGAGAATAGAAACTCCTGGCACATTGATTATGTATCCAGGAGAGGAGTCTGTTTCTTATGAAAACACTGCCACCGTCAATGCCTCTTCAACTAATGTTTCCTTCCCTCCCCCTCTCTCCTTTCTTCCTCCCCCCAGTATGTTCCTCCAGACCTGTGTGTGTGTAACTTTGTGTTGGAGCAGGCCCTGTCGGTGCGGGCTCTGCAGGAGATGCTGGCTAAGACTGGGCCGAACAGTGAAGGGGTGAGTACTACCATCCCTCCGTCTGATATCTACTATATCTTACACAACACACTGTACACTTACATACACAAACACGTATACACATCTGTAGTCTATCATTAGCACTTGGTCGAAAATACCTGGGAGTTATTTTTTTAGGTTTCAGTGAGCAAGTCTCATCATTTATTTCTGCTTTTTATATGCACTGTGGTCTGAGTGAGTGTAAACGAATAATTATCTACACAACTGTTTTCCAGTTGACATAATAGGATATTTATTGTGTAAACTTGAAAAGAAATCCACTGCCTGTTAAAGCGTCACAGTACTGGAAATGCAAATGCACCAAATCTGTTCATAGTGGTCTCAGTTCAAATACTGTAAACTGGCCTGATTGGAAATACTTCAGAGACCCTTTGAAGCCACTTTATCACAACCAAGTCCAGCCATGTTTTTTTTCTATTGTCCCCAAAATGATGCATTCAAATGCTGTCAGGTTTTCAGGATTTCAGGTTTGGCCGTATCTGATTACCTACTTTCCCATAGTGAGAAAAGCACCTAATGAAAATGTCACATCAGATGCTGATGATCAGATGTGTGAGAACATGTTTAGACAGGCAAAGATGTTTGTATAAAATATGACAGTGTGATTATTTATGACTAAATGTTACTACTTTTCGGGCATTTTACTTTGATGTTTGGTTGGATTAAATCCCAAAGGCAATCTAGCAATACTCTGAACTACTTCAACACCAAGAACTGATATTGAATTCTAAATAGAAACTGCCTCTTTTCATTCTCTGTAACACTCTCCTGTTTTGCAAAAAGAGTTCAGAAGGTAATGATAATGAAAGGCCGTCAGGGTCAAAGAAAGGAGGGAAATGATCTGTGAGTGCACTTCTGCATCCACAGCCTCCTTTCTCCTCTTGATTTACGCTTAACATTCCTCCGGCTCCACTCCATCTCACTTGGCATGTTTATTAGAAAAGTAATCTTTGATCGGGCTCTGTAGTGCCATGGAGTTTTCTTCGACGGGCAATGAAGCACACCGCTGGTCTACATTCAGTCTGTTAACCCTGTATTTTCATATTCTTTCATGATGCTGCGCTCCAACAAAGTCATTTCACGTGTCGTTTAATCTCATCACCCAGCCATTCTTGATCCAGAGGAGGGGTAAAGACATGGGAAGGGATGGCATCACACATTTGGATGAAATGCTAACGTTTTGGGAAAAGCAAAGAGAAAACAGTGTTATATTTTAATTTACATCCCAGCATTTAATTTGGAACAACAAACCACGACATACAAGACAATTCTTTATAGTGATCTTTTTTTCCCCTATTGATAATAAAGTGTGTCTTTTTTGGGAAGTTACTAAATTGATAGGTCTATTTAATATGTTTTGCTACTAAATAGGAACAGAGATGACAACACTGTCATTGTGCCAGACAGCTGCAGCAACCAGAGAAACCTGAGCACAACACAACATGATATTTTGAAGATTAAGTACCAAATCCTAAATATGAATGCAAGCTAGCCAAAATGGTGTGTTGTGCTGCATGCTACCACTCTTCCTTCATGTAGCTTTCTGGCACACATGGTTCTTTAAGTGTCTTATTTTGTGTATACCGCTTGGGTCGTCCCTACTGGTGAATCAGGCCTGCGTTGTTATTAGCCCGGGTAGCAGATTTGTTTTGCGCTTAACAATGCAACATTGTTGGCTGGCCTTGTTTGGCAAGACAACATGATGTTGGCCAGAATACAACATCTGCTGGCAAGGCTAATAAATCAGCATCCTCTATCCTTTCCACTGCAACGGCCAATTTCTCTCCATTGTTGCTCTCACATTTGCGTAATTGACTGCCATGCAACCCGATAACAAGTTATTTTCATTTGTATTTTTTTGTTACTAGAGTGCTGACCATGAAAAATGGGTAGGTCCGTCAGTTTGTTCATCCATCACGTTGTCAGCGTGCATGACAGACTGCCAAACGAAAGGGTTGCATTTCCAGCACTTTCATTTAAAGTGACGACCATTTCTCGATTGCCATAAAATCTTCATTTATAGCTGGAACAGCATTTAGTTTAAACTGCGGTGGCAGGTTAAAACTAAATGCTTAATTTACAATCCAGTGTTAGGAGATATTAAGCTAATGGTGGTACATTTCATTTCTTCCACCTCAACACATATTGTGAAGAATACATTTATTTCTGTGTACTTCTTCTGGATTGTAAATTAAGTTTTTCCTTTAGCATAACTTCTGGGCCAGAGTGCGAGACACAATCAATTAGCTCGTCACAGATGTCTCCAAACTCAAAATTATGGCAATCTTGAAATAGACATCCGTTGGTGCTCTCACATTGTACACAGGAGTCAAATGTTTTGCCTGGTCTCTGAAGACTGCTCTGTGTAAAGTGTGTAAGCACTTTAAACTGAAAGTGCTGGCTTTTTATTTGCTTAAGCTATTCATCCTTATTATTTTTTTGCTTCCAATGCAATACAATTCAAGTTTTAGTATGCAGCTTACAGTATGTGTGCTGTTAAAAGATACATGCATATGTTGCTTACCAAAGGTAGTGGTGAGCTCCCTTATTTATTTAATTTACTGAATTTAAATTGAAGGATCTGAAAACCCACACGTTGGCAGAAAAAACTCACTCTTGTGGTTTTGGTGTGCTGCTCTGTTTTCTCTGGGTTTGTTCTCTAACATCAATTCATATTAAGGGATTTTAAACAAGTTCATGTCCTGATTGTTTAACTTTTTTTGAGCAAAGCTGTTTATAGATAATTCAAGGTATATTCAAGTCGCACTTCAGTTTTTATCTATTTTTCTTTACATCCTCAACTTGTGTTTTTCTTCTCTTAATTTTCACATAATACACATCACAGTGTACATCATGTTTTTGATGGACTGGTATAAAGTAAATAATAAAGCAAATGAAGCACAATTACTCTCTCATTATCTAAATAGTGTGAAGGACAGGGCAGTACATTAGAATCGATATATCAGATGGTACTTAGCAAATGAGTTTGACATTAATCCCTTCTTGACAGCATTGAAAAAGTGATTAGTGAGCTATTTCCCATCCTCAGGCTGTTCCATATAAGCGATTTATATGAGGTGAACATTTAAGTTAATTACTTAGCCATGCTATAGTATAATGGCTGTGTCAGGCTTAAGCTACGAGAAAGCACACACTCTGTTTTATTATTATAACACCAAGCAGGCAGTGTTCAGGATATTGGCTCAATATCAGGTATTAATACACAGCCAGCAAAATCATCCATATGTTTTAATTTTACACCGGCCCATAACACCGTTTCTAAATGAATAACCCGAAAATAAATCAATGGTAGTTTTGCTACAATTGACTATAACCCAAAGATATTTATCGAGTTAAAAACGACATCAACAAAATGTGTTTTTCTACTTCATAATCTTATCCACTGTATGTATTTGATAACAAACGTTTCCACCTGATCTAGAATCACTGAAGGCTACTGTAGATGGACAGCAGTGGTAACATCCTGACATAGACCCATCTATTACATTTGAGCAAAAAAAGCATAATTATGCAATAGTACAGAATTAAAAAGTAAATGTTTCTTACTAGTATTAACCCAACGTTTAGTCTTCTTTCGTGCCAAAAAGTTCGTTTATCTTCATGCGCTAAAATTACTAAATGATATCAACACACATGTTACGGCCTCAAAGCGTAGGTGGCAAACTTCTTTGTTAAGGAAAATGTCATGGTTAAATACTATTACTTTAATGCCAAAAGTGTGTGGGACTGCAGATATACTTTTTATGTTGTTCCGCCACGTTTTATACAATTTCCCGATTATTCCGATATAACTTGAATGCATCGTCAACCGCGACAGGTACATCTCAAATCAGGTGACGACGTTTTTACGTGATGAGGTCCAACAGAACCGCTAACGTAACTTTGGTGAGTGAAGTGTAGTTAGGAAAAGTTAACGGTAATAGCAGGCGTGAAAAATGAAAACGACTTGTAAGGTAAGCTCCAGCCATGGAGGTATCAACAAATGGCGCATACAGTAATGTCGTTGGTCACTTAGCCTAACTCATAACTTGCTTAGTACTATCATGCCTGGACGTTGGCTATGTTACACCAGTTGTCTGCTAAGCTAGCTTCATTTAACAGCCCTGAAATGAAAAGGGTATTAAAGAGTGTTTGGTTGTTTAAGGCTCCTAGTATGTTTCCAGCTACCTTGAATGTATTGGAAGTGAACAGAAAGATTATTAGACTGTTATAACTATTTTTGGTTTGGCAGTTATGGGGACAGTAGTTAAAAGTCATTACATTGTCATTTACTGTTGCTAAGATGTTTACAGTTACCTGTCTTCTGGTGGCGAAGTTTTCTCCACATAGCACAGTTTAATGCCAATGATTGGGGCTCCGCCTAAGCAAAGCCATGCACAACTGTTCACAACTAATAAGGCCTATTTAAAGCTAAATTGTACATCTTATTGCTTTAACCTTACCAGTATCCTATGCAAATACTTGTTAGGTCAGTATGAGCTTAAGGTGTTGCCATTGAGCAGTCTGTCGTGACACATAGGATGCATATAATGACTGCCACTGTCCGCATGACTTCACACATGTTAGACCTGTAAGCCAATTACATTTAGAGTACCAAACCTTTCCATAATAATTGAAGACACAATTGACTTAACACACCCACTCCTCCCCTTAATGTGCACACAAAATAAACACAAACCTTTCCTGTTTTTGTTTGTCTCTACTGCTCTCCCAGTGTAAGCTGTTTAGGATACAGCACTAACTGGAGGGGCACCAAAGCAAAGGTCACAGTTCCTGACATTGATGTCTCAGCATGACACCAGGCCTGAAATACAGGCCGGCACACTCTCTCTCTCTCTCTCTCTCTCTCTCTCCTCTATCTCTCTCTCTCTCTCTCTCTCTCTCTATCTCTCTCTCTCTCTCTCTCTCTCTCTCTCTCTCTCTCTCTCTCTCTCTCTCTCTCTCTCTCTCTCTCTCTCTCTCTCCCAGCTGTTGCCGGATAATCTTCCCATTTTTCATTTGATCAAATTCTTTTTCCATTTTTGTATGTCTTATATAAGCCATCTGGGAGAGGCTTGGTTGCCAAAAGAGATTCATTTTGGTGTCAAATTTAGAAGACAGTTGGGAGTTCCCTTTAAGTCACACTAAATGTGACCCCGCAGGCAAACACACAAACTAACACTGACAACTGGAAAAGACACAGTATAGCCTGCATGTATTGGCCCATTGCAGTGGGCGGCACATTAGTTGGCTCAATCCTAGCTGTTTCTGTGAGAAGTTTAAATATTGTTTGTCAAATAAAATTACAGTCCAATCTGTTTGAAAAGACCCACTAAGTTAGGGCCGGGCCATATGGCCGAAATCTCTTCTCTAAATATGAGTTGTTTAATATCTCCATAAGAAAGTTTATAAAGACTCAATAACTCCACAAAAACAATTCTTTGTAGAAAAAAGAAACACAAAGTATAATAATGGCCTACTTAAGATATAGTTTGTGAGAATAGAAGGTTTGTTTATAACCCCTTATACCCAATGTGATAATGACAACATTTAGGTCTGGGACTTTGACACTAAATGTCCATACATTCTTTTTATAAGAGCTTTTGATACAGAGATTATTTGGATCTCACTGCTTATGGAACCTCTTTTTTCTCCTGCTGCTAGAAGTTGATTAAAAGGGTAAGTAGAATTTTCTTTTTTATCTCCTGATGTGGAGAAAAAATATTTCTTTCCTCTTTTCTTTTTATTAACCCAACATTTACTTTCTATTGTGACACAATTCATCACAATTATTCTTGTTTGTCACAAGAATGGGCAAGCTGTCTGATGAGTGCGGCACTGTTCGTGTTTGTGTTTGTGTGTTTGTGTGTTTTCCTCCCTCTTTCTTTGTCTGTTTCCTGCTTGCACTTGGTATGAATGTCCAAAGTTTCAAGATACTTTTTTAACTGCAGCTTACAGGAGGAAACTCTTACTGTAACTTGATATCTGACGTACAGGTGAAATGGGGTTACTAACGTGGACTAAAGATGCGATAAGTCAAACCTGATCCAGAGGAGAAGGATGCTAGAATAAGAGAATAATCTATTTCCTGTGTATTTCCTGCAGGCGGGTCAGGGGGGTGGACACCGGACCTTGCTCTACGGTCATGCCATCCTACTTCGCCACTCCTTCAGTGATATGGTAAGTATCAAAAACACAATTTAACACAAGGGTTACTGAAAACAAATGCTATGACGCCTGCTGAAGTAAGAAATGCACAAATATGTAATCTACAGTTCATTTATACTTACGACTAGCGACATTATCGTGAATTGCAATTAAAAAAACAGTCATGATAGGCTGATCGTGGTACATTTCCATTTTCGTGAATATTCCAATTCTTGAAAAAGCTGTTTATTTTTTAAACATGATCACTAGACTGTGAGCTTGCTTTTTACAGTTCTGCACAGATTTGAGTTTGTGAAGTTGATTGTCTACATAACCACCTCTTCATCTAAGTCTGATAATGTGTTTTAAAGGTGGGGTAGGTCATTTTGGAGAAACCAGCTCGAGTGCGCTAGAATTTGAAAATACACAGCCGGAAAAAATCTGCTACTTCCTCACAGAGCCCCTCCTCCAACACACACGAACGTGCACATGACCAATAAGGGCACGAGATAAGTTTGTGCACAGATGGAAGGCTGACAGGCAGGTAGGCCATCCAGGTACTTTAGCCGGGCCGGCTCAGATGATTGGTCGTGATTTTTACAGCGCCACGGCTTCCACAGATGACATTTTTTTATGGATTTTTTTTTGTCAAAGCACTTCAGATATTCATTGCTATCGGGATGTTAAGAGCATTCCATGGAATATAACAACAAGTGTATCTCGAGCCGGTTTCTCAAACTTACCTACCCCACCTTTAAGTCCTAAACTATTTACTTTTGATAAAAAAAGAAATAATTGAAGGCATAGAAAAAGCTGTCTCCCAGCTCGTAATAAAGTGTCCTTTGACCTAACTCTAACTGATTTCTCACTCCTTAGTACCTGACCTGTTTGAAAACATCGAGGTCTCTGACAGACAAGCTGTCATTTGATGTCGGCTTACAAGAAGATTCGATCGGTACAGTATGACTAACAGGCACTTTACTCAGTCCACTTGCAGTTATTTTCTTTTTACTGCTTTTTTTTTTATAGATTTCTGTCGTAGCCTTTCAGCAAGTAACCTCTAGATGGAATTTAAACCCATGGGAGAAATCCTGTAAAACAAAGTTAAAGTGCTAAATTTTCTGAACTACATGAATTCTTAAAGCCATTTTCCAGCAGAACCAATCTTTCAGCTGCTGATCCAGTGTTCCTCAGATGACGGCTGTTTTATGCTTTTTTTTCTTTGCAAGTCAGAAAAGATAGGCGCTTTTACAAAAGAGAACGAGTAGCCATGTAAAATAAGTATATGAATGTGTTGGGCAATGCTCAATTGTATGTATCTTGCCTAATTGAAAACAAATATATATGAATAAAGTTGTTATATTTATGCTAACAGGAGAGGCCTGCTGGTGGACCATCCACCCTGCGTCTAAGCAGAGATCCGAGGGAGAGAAGGTCCGCATCGGAGACGACCTGATCCTAGTCAGCGTGTCCACAGAGAGATACCTGGTAGGTCCAATATCTCAACAATTTATTTTTGACGCTTACCTGCAACTGGGGAGAAAATGAAAAGCTTAAAATAACATTTGTTGTTTGCATCACAAGAAAAAACGAGCCATAGAGGTTAAGCAACAAAGACACTCAAGCTGATTTCTCGGTTTGATGATTTTGCTGTCAATTAATAACTTCAAATATATCATTTACTTCCATAATTGTAGCAGTGTCATACATATCTTAAAAATATCTTTAACAAAATTAAAACGTGCAATTTAATTATTGAAGATTTCAGAAAAAGTAGCTAAGGCTGTTTGTTGGTCAACTCAACAGACAGCTACTGGATTGTTCTACTACTAATTGCTTTCAATATAATATGTATTTTCCAACACAGTGTATAGATACCAACACAAACTTCAGTGAAGTGTTTAAAGGGGACCTATCATGCAAAATGCACTTTGTGATGTCTTTTATACATAAAGATGTGTCCCCGGTGTGTCGGGGAACTCACGCAGCGTCAGAAAATAAAACCCTCTCTCTTTTCCTCCGTACCCAAATCTCTAAAAAACGGAGCTGATCCAGATTTGTGTCCGATATGACGTAATATCGGAAATGTGGACCCACAGCAAAATCAGAAACGTTGCTATCAGAAACAATGCCCGACTGTTTTGGACGTAATATGGTCGGTGTTTACATTAGCATCGCTAACACTCAGAGCTAACCTGTACTGGAGAGCATGTGTGTGAAGAAGCAGGAAGTAAAAAGGAACTCACCTTGTGGTATAACCGGCAAGAGAGAAAGCCTTTGAGCTCCAGACTGTTGCAGAGAGAATCCTTGATAATCCATGATATGGCGTTTCATCACGGCAGCATTTAGTTTAGACAGTAGCTGCCGGGTCCCGCATGAGCTCAGACCCCTCCTTTTTAATTTATTTTTTAAAGCTTTATTCCCAAAATCAGCACTTTTGAAACAGGAAGTGAAATAGAGGGATGTGAGGCATGGCTAGAATGGGTGATCTGTTTGGTATTTTGAGCAAAACACTTCATAGACATGTTTTTTATATATTGTTATATATCTGAGACCTATGCTATTGCCTACATGATAGGTGACCTTTAACTTTTAGCTTGCTTCTCCAAAGTGTAATTAACCAAATTGGTGAAAACAGTTCAGATGATGAGACATTAATTAAGATGCCATGAACCAAAGCATTCCCACTAGTAAGATGCAGCCTTATAATTGACCTTTATCAACAGAATCATCTGTTTTAAACTCGCCATCCCACACTTGAAAGAAGATGCTGTTTTTAAAGATGAAGGGTGAATTGCAGTTCGAGCTATTCTCATTAAATCAGCAGGCCTCTACTCCGTTTCTTATTACCAGATAAGAGGTTTCAGGCTCATGAATATTTAAAGTTTTTCAGACAGTCTGGATGCATCAAATATAGCCTCTATCAGCTCTCATTTGACTTTTGTCTGGTTTGGGTTTAGATGCAGACATTGCTTCTAGTGTGGAGAACAGTGGTTGTGTTTTTGGAGATGATGCACCTCACATAGCTGCAGTTATCTTCTTTGGTTCACTGTCTGTCTCGAAAAGGCACTTTAGAAAGTTTCATAGCCGTCGTATAGCTCTGATACTCGTCTCACTCCAGGCCTCTTCAGAGTGGCAGGGCAATTCAAGGGGAAATCTTAAAAAACTTGCCACTGCTGTCTGTAATATAAATCGGAATACCTGTAAAGCTCTCTTGTGCAGCTTCCTTTGCAAAATATATAGCTTTATTTTCAGGAAATACACCCATCTGAGTAATCTGCTGAGAGTTAATGCTGTCTCCCTCATGCCGCGCTTCACACCCGACCTCAATTAACTCGCTTAAGAGAGAGGAGAGGCAGAGAGGGAAATGGAAAGAAGGAGGGACAGTGACGTGTCACGCATAGGAGAGAGCAGCACTGGCCCTTCATGGAGGAAAATGTCCAATTAAAGCAAAACTGGCAAAGCTCCAGACTTTTATCTCCTCCGATGAAAACCTGTTTCTACTCACAGAAGCTCCGATTTTGAAGAATGGGACACATCAGAAATTCAGGCAAAAGTAATCAGTGCTCCATCACTGTTAATAGTCTTGGAGGTTGGGACACAACCTGTATTCCTCTGCCTTTCTGTGCACTGAAATATATGGAATACTGTACAGATTTGAAATGGATGGAATAATTTTCAGGGGAATGAAATGTAAGACACTTACTCACTTTTGCAAATTAACACTTCAGCACTTGTGAGGATAAATCTGAAGGATCTTATTGAGCTATCACTCGCCTCTGAATCCTGGGGAAATGGGAGCGGCTCCAAGTGTTTCTGCTGGAAGGAGTTGTTGCAGAGTATTATCTGAGAAACACTGATGCAGCAGTGGTTTGAGCCCACAGCGTTATTATAACACGGTTTGGCTTCTACAGAGGGGAGAGAGGGCATACAGTTATTTTCATCTTTTTCCCCCACACTGGGACATCTCCCTGCTTTGTGCAGTATGGCTGTTGTGTAATAGAAGCTTCGAACGAAGAACGCGGAGGCGAGTGGCGCTAGTGCGTTGGTGTTGGGATCAGGGGAGCACAGGTTCAAACCCCACTGCAGTCAGCATGTCGTTGTGTCCCTGAGACACTTCACCCCAAATTGCTCCTGTGGGGATTGTCCAGAGTATTGAGTATGTAAGTCGCTTTGGATAAAAGCGTCTAACAAAGTAACATGTAATGTAATGTAAAAGAACCAAGCGAGTCTTGTCCAAACTGAACATTACTTCATATTAATTTAACAGTTTCCAACAAGAACGGTGGAAGACGGAGAAAATGCACTCGACAATACTCATATTCATTTCAAAATCATAACAGGAAGAAGCAAGAGCAGGACACATACTTGCACTTCAAAATAAAAGCATTTCCTGTGAAACATTTTAACCTTAACTTCTGTCAAGAAGCAAATAAAGAAATGTGCTTAATTAAAATAAGTTACAACAATGGCTGAATCTCACTGTTTGTCCACGTTACCATCTTGCTAAAACAACTTCTTTACCGGCACTCTCCACTCATCAGTGCTGAATGACACGCTTCTCTCTTGCAGCACCTCTCTAACGCCAATGGACACGCCCAGGTGGACGCGTCCTTCATGCAGACCCTGTGGAACGTCCAGCCCACCTGCTCTTCAGGCAACGTGGCTGTAGGCAAGTTCACCACCTCAGCAACAATAGCACTATCAGTATAAGACAGTTAAATATAGTTTTAATATTGTTTTCGGATTATGACTTATGTGTCTATTAAATGTCTGGATACGTTGAGCCTGTAAGCAATAAGGAAAAGCCCATACAGACATCGTCAAGAGAATAACTGCATGATCAAAGAGTATTGACTGTTTTGTATTACAATGTTGTTTTTGTTGTTAATATTAGGTTATTTGACTGGTGGACATGTGATGCGTCTTTGTCATGGGCATGATGAGAGCTTGTCCATCCCTGGAGCAAACAAGAGTGATGACGAGCAGAGGTTGGTAGATATTAGGCTCACTAATTTAACTCAGTTCGATCCCCAAGTCCAGTTAGTCGATATCAATTGTAACACATTTCAAACTAACAATTGAAAAAGTATTTTCTTTGTATGATCAATACAACTGATCTACAACTCTGTTCTGCAATAATTGCTGAGCTCAACTGTCTAATAAAACGACTTGTTTACAAAAAGGCTTGTAGAAATAGTTAGTGAATGTTTACAGTGGTGTGAAAAGAAGCAATGGTATTATTATGCAGCTTCAAAAGATCCATTAGGTTTGAACAATCTTTCCACACCTTCATTATAGGTATAACATTTTTTTAAATTCAGTTCATGTCCCTTTTTAGTCCTTGTCTGGGTTAATTATGTACACGAATTGAGCATAGTAAGCAGACACGGGTCGTTCCTGAAACAAAAGCACTTTAATTTCCTTGATTGTCTGCCTTCTTAAGGGATGTTGTTTCACAGCTGACCTCTTTGCATTACCTTCCAGAATCAGTATAACAAAGAAGTAGAATAGTGTCTTTGTATGACGCAGAAAGATAAACCACAAACAATGAGAAATGTCAAGTATGTACACATCAATTCAATTCAATCTTTATTTCAGACTCAATGTCCATATCACATACACAATGACAAGATACACATCAATAAATAAGATTAAAAAGCTAAAATACAAAACTAAACAAGCAGATAAAAAACATAAAATCAGTCCAATCACAGCTAGCCACACATGCTAACTGTCTGTAGAGGCTGTTGCGCCAATGTCTCCAAATCATGGAAGAGAACCGAGGAGAACTCTTCACAGGGTTCATTAAAATCGAGATAACATGAGTCTTCTAGGCGACACATGAATTTGTACATTACATTTCTTAAAAACATCCTTTTATGGATTTAGAAAATGATTTTATTGATTTAAAAAATAGTTGTATGTATTGATTTAAATTGACATGCATCCGCTAAGAAAAATAGTCCGTTGTTACTGTTTGAACTAACGTAGCAACGGCAGGAACTGCTTCGATAGCGTTTTTGAGGAGCTTTTTGATTACAGATTTGAAAACATCGTTGCTTGCTTTAAAAGTAGCACAACTCATGATGTCAAACCTTGGAAAGTATCTAGATATCCCTGCTCAATGCCAAAGTAACTGGCAACTCCCCTCTCCTGCAGGGGGCGTGGTCAGTTGCAGCTCACAGAATCAGCCCCCTGCAAACACAGGGCTGGAAAGAGCAAATAGAGCGAAATGAGGCATGGCTAAAATGTAGGATCTGTTTGGTATTTTGAAAAAATATATATATTTATATACTTTATATAGGTATGGCCCTATAATATATGTTTCAAATATAGCATGATAGGTCCACTTTAAGATACACTGACACAAATGTTTGAGCAGTGAGACTTCACCAACATCACGGGTATATTCCCCGTGTGTATCTGCAGCAGTAGCAGGGAAAGCCCTCGCAATATTTGATTCCCTGTGTGCCTTGAAAACCTCGTAAATAATAGAAACTCCTTCTCATGTCTTTGTGCTCTCAGGATAGTCAACTATGAAGCGGGGAAGGGAGCATCAAGGGCTCGCTCTCTTTGGAGACTGGAGCCTCTCAGGATCAGGTAATACACACAGTGAAGAAAATGAGCTGGGAATCTAACACAAAGCTCTGACATAGTTCTCTCAGAAATGCATTGTCTTATTTGATGTGATTCCTTCATGAAGAATGCATAGAATCACGGCTTTATGTGCAAATGTCACAGCTTCTCTTGCGGGGTATAAATAAAGCCCACCTCCCTCTACTTTGAACTGTCATTACTAATTAGTTGGCAAAGCCCTTTAGAAGGTGCGGCTCTGTTTACCATCCCTTTCAATCTACTCCTCTTCACCCTTCCTCTTCTTCCTCTCTAACTGACCGCCCACGCTGTTTTCCCTCCACACACATCTCCTGCCAGCTCTCCCTGAGACTGCCTGTCAGTGTGTTCACTTTGAAACGGTGCAGGTGCATCCATTAGGGCACATGTTCTCCTTTTCGGCTTAGAGAGGATTTGTTATCAGTGTTTTCTGCACTTGCACTTACCATATAGAGAACGTTTGAGCTTGACTGACAGTAAACAAATATAAACGTTATCTATCTCTTAAGTTGACGTGTTTATTCCACTTGCATATTGGTTTTTACAAAGTTGTCAAACAATTTTAATTGGGTGATTTAATCTACCTCACAGTCTAGGCCAGGGGTGTCAAACTCAATTTCATCCCGGGCCACATCAGCATTATGGTTGCACTCAAAGGGCTTTAAGACTATTAATATAATATATATAAAATAATGTATAATAATTCATAATTTCCTCTGCATTGGATTATTATCGGATAGGGTAATAACTTAATAATTAACTACGTCTGAAAGCAGAAGTCTAGGGCAAATAATTGCAAGTCTCTTCAGTGCGCATGTCACAAAACAAAATGCATTGTGGGACATGTAGTTTATGGGCAACGTGCCTCTGTAAAGTGGCATGTAACCGTATAATAAACGTATTATATTCTTTGCATGCTCTTTCGGGCCACATGCAATGAAGTTGCGGGCCTTGAGTTTGACACCGCTGGTCTAGGCTATATAGAATAAGTTATTCCTGTCAACATGTAAATAAAAACATGTCAGTGGCGTCTTTTATCATGAATTCACAAAGTCAGGATTTATGATTTTGTAAGTTCAACAAGCTAATGTGAAGCCTTGATGGCTTTTTGACCTTATAACTCTCTGGAGTTCTTGGAATAGTTTGGATAACTCAAGTCAGACGCATCTATCTCTGGAATATAATTCTACAAATAACAAATACTACTTTCATATAATACTATACTATAACCCTAATTATAATATTATAGCCTTATCCTAATCTGTAACTGTGCAGAAATACTAGCGTTGAACATGGTCATGGAAAAGCTTCACACTTTTCACAACAGCCCTACAATCCAGTGTTGTATCCAAAGTGCATGACCCCAGTTCTCTGTGTTCAGCTGGAGCGGCAGCCACATCCGCTTCGGTCAGGCCTTCAGACTCCGCCACCTCGCGACCGGTCATTACCTGGCCATGACGGAGGACCCCGGACTGGTCCTGCAGGACAGGGAGAGGTCCGACACCACGGCCACTTCCTTCTGCTTCAGGCCCTCCAAGGTCAGTGGCCCATATAGACATAATGAATCATTCTCTTATCACAAGTATAGCTCTGATGTGCCTTTTTGAGTCAGGCAGCTACGCCATCTGAAAGCTGCCCTGGTGTTGATGTAAATAAATGTTTTTTGTCAACTAAAAAATATCTCCTCCTCTGTCTGCTTCATCAAAGGCTCCCGAGACGGGTCTGTAAGCTCTTAATGAGCTCATGGCCACAGTACATTGACCTTTTCACAGCTGCTGAGGAGACAGCACTGTAAACGTTCATGCTGTGGACTGACCTAAAAGCAACTGGCTGGGATGCAGCTATTTTCAATTATGGAGTTAAGAGGAATCTATCATCCCCAATACAGTAATAAGATGCTCTTTTATGCATTAGGGGATTTCAAAATACCTTCTTTACATTCTATGATTTGCTTTTCCTCGTTAATTTATCTCAATTAGCCAGACTTTGTATTTATTGCACTCTCTGTTTTGAACTCTGTGAGGCATTTGCATTTCTCTGCTTTTAATAGAATGTATTCTAAAAATAGTCTCACTGACGTGTGAAAGGAAGCAGATGGCTTACTTGAAATTCAAATGTGTGTTTTAGTGATTTTTCAGTGAGGTGGTTATGATGTTGTTTAGATTAGGCAGTTAAAAACAGGAGTCTCACTTGTTGTTGTTATTTCCTCCTGTCCCATTTTGATCAAGTGATTTTGATTCCTTCTCTTGTTTTAAAGCTTAACTATGCAATTAGGTAAACTGTGTATTCTTTCAAAATAAGAGCTGATCACTGTAGATCCCAATACAATAAAAAAACAGGTCTTCATGTGTGAATCCTCCCTTAGTAGCCTGTGTAGAATCAGAATCAGGATCAGAATCAGGATCAGAATCAGGATCAGAATCAGAATCAGAATCAGGATCAGGTTTATTGCCACATACGAGGAATTTGACTTGATGTCATGGTGCGGACATAAAATATAAAACAAGAAATCTTTAAGGACAAAATATAGTTAAATAGCAATAAAATAAAGCAGTAATTTACATGGAAATAGAATGCTATGAATGAATTATAGGATATAAAATATGAAACATATGAAACAGTAAGCAGTATGAACATTGTGTGCATTCATGTAATGCATATAGAGAGTACGTTGTGGCTGAGGTAAGTTTTAAGAGGCCGGTAGCGGATGGGAAGAAACTGTTCAGGTGGCGAGAGGGGAGGGGGGTGAACAGTTTGCGTGCAGGGTGGGAGGGGTCGGCCACTATCTTCCCTGCCCGCAGAAAGGGCTACAGCCACGTAAACAGTTCAATGCCACGAGTCACCTTCACAGAGGACCATTGTGTCCCTGCAGAGATCCTTTTATCTGCAAAAGGTTCAATATGGAATCCTCCCGAGTGCTGTCCACTTTGGAGGCTTTCATTTGCCCTCAGTAATGACTCTTTCCTGCAGGCAATTTTGGAACAAGGAGGATTCATGCTTCTTTTAAAAATATATATGGATATAAACTCTCTTATTTCTCCACTTCTTCTACCTTTCACTCTTCCTAAAAAAGTCTTCAATGTTGAACACTGGCATTAATATGTTCCCCGCTACTTGCTGCCGCATTGCTCCATCTCTGCTGACGGAAATGTAGCAGAGCTAATGATGCCGCCGCAGCAATCTGCTGGCAGGCCAATGAATGCACTGTCTCTCAACCTGCCTCTGTGATGAGCTTCTAATCTCAATATATCTCAATTTGTCACATTTACATGCCCGTGTGTAACGTGCGTGTGATTGGTAATGTGTACAGGAAAAAGGCGAGGTGGGCCCAAAGAGAGACATCGATGGCATGGGGGTGCCGGAGATCAAGTACGGAGACTCTATGTGCTTCGTCATGCACGTAGCGACGGGACTGTGGCTGTCCTACCTGGCGCCTGATGCCAAATCATCTCGCCTGGGACCCCTGAAAAGAAGGGTAAACAGGAAAACATTACATTACACAGCGCAGATAATCTGGATCTTATATTTTACTGAATTATTCCCATGAAAAAGACTTTGCTATTTTAAATGTAGGACTGTTCATTTCAAAGGTGAAGGGTAAACAGGATGACACTTTTCTTTCAGACATTACACAGTGCAGATATTTACTGAATTATTCCCATGGACATGAAAAAGACTTTCCATTCAACCATTACAAGAAATGCTATTTTAAATGTAGGACTGTTAATTTAAAAGGTGTATATGTCTGTGTGTTTATTAAGATGAAAGCACATTCCTGTAGAAAAGTTCGCTGTTTAATGGTTGATCAATTGAATATTTACTATCAATAAGCTTTCTTTGTTGTGCAGTTATCTACATTCACTGCTCATAGCTTATGAATAACTCCACAGTAATGCTACATTGACTTTTAGTGGGATTGTTTAGTGATAAAATGTTCCTATCAAAATGAAGCAACGTCTAGTTTCAGAATATAAGGATGAATAAGTTAAACATTTCAGAGACAAAATAATAGGATAAAACAATCCAATTTCCCTCAGTCATTATGTAAATTAGGCTACTTTAATTTAGCGTAAATCAGTTTGTTGTGTATTAATTCGAGTATAAATATCGGAAAAATCTTAGTTTAATAGCAGTGTAGAAACATATTGCAGGCTGAACATACTTATAGAGTGAAAGTGGCTGGTGCATAATTATAAACCAATTATTGCACTGTTGCATAGTGATACAAATAACTGTATATATGGTATTTGGCGTCAGGCTACCTATGTGTTTACCGTGAGATCCTGAATGCCTGCCATAGCTCGCCTGCAGCACCTCGGAGCACCGTGTGCACAGTAGCAAATCACACCTTATCAAACCGCTGGGTCGTAAGGCTAAAATATTTATTTTCTACTCTATTTAAAGTCATTGTCTGCCCTGGATACTCTTGACACAACCCCTCTCCCCTCACACTCACCCGTGATGTGCAACCCATTTAAAAAGTGATAATGTGCCGCGCTGAGGTAACTGTTGCTTTTGGACGAGACATGGGGGGATTAGGGAGGCGCATGAACGCTGCTCATTGGTGGCAGCGCCTCCTGGGACATCAAACGCCTCCTCATGCTGATGCCAGGGAGTCCCTGCAGTTTGGCAGGAGACCAATGCACCTGATCTGAAGGAGGTGATAGCCAGCCTACACTTTAGACCCCCAAACCCAACCCCTCTTCTTAATTATGCTACTTAATTACAGTGAGTCAGGTTACCCTGAGCAGTAGTGATGTAAACCCAACCTGTTTCAGGAGACTCTCCCTTCATGCATTACATACTTAAAGGGGAGTCAGCATTCTGGAAAAGATTGTTGATATTTGAACTCAACACCGAAAGAAACCCCCCCCCCCCCCTCAGTTTTATAGCATTCCTGCTGGTCCTCAACTAGTTTTAAAAGGCAATGAATTCTATTTGAAGGCCTAAATAACTATTATCAATAATCAAATAATTATTGCAGATGTCTCAAATCCATCTTTTAAAAGTCTTACATATTTTCCACATTGAAAGTAGGATGTGATTAATCACGCTTTCTAACATTGCCTTTCAAAATCTCCAAAAAATTAGTATAAATATTGAAATATTTACCAAATGTCTGTCGCATTAACGTCACCCAGATAAGGATGGCGGAACAAACTAGGCATCTACATTTTGATTGCATGCTTAATGCAAATGTAATTGGTTTGTTTTCCATTTCTCACAGCTGTTCAAACACCCATGTTTTAGTTACAAAATATTAAGTATGTGAGTTGAAAAGACATTTACTGATGCCTGGGTGTTTCATTGCCTTATAAATGTGATGGTCCTCTTGTGTGGATGAAATG
Organism: Harpagifer antarcticus; assembly: GCA_902827135.1. Taxonomy (NCBI): domain Eukaryota; kingdom Metazoa; phylum Chordata; class Actinopteri; order Perciformes; family Harpagiferidae; genus Harpagifer; species Harpagifer antarcticus. The sequence goes on from CADEHL010001421.1 coordinate 632,367, forward strand.
CTTATCTGTGTGTGTTTGTGTGTGTGTGTGTGTGTGTGTGTGTGTGTGTGTGTTTGCCCAGGCCTGCCTGCACTCTGAGGGCCACATGGACGACGGGCTCATTCTGCAGCGCTGTCAGCATGAGGAGTCTCGCGCTGCTCGCATCATCCGCAACAGCACATTCCTCTTCGCCAACTTTATCAAGTAATGGCTTCCTCACAAACCCTTCCATCTCTGTCACACACCACGACAAAAGAAAGGCACACAATGTGGATTCTTGCTGGATCTATTTAAAGATTTACAGCTTATTTCTTGTTCTTTCGTCCATCCTGTGTTTTTCCTCCAGGGCTTTGGACAGCATTGCGGAGGGCGAGTCCAAGGCAGTTGCGGGATATGTTGAAGAGGTGCTGCAGACGCTCAACGACCTGATCGAGTATTTCAAACAGCCCGATTCAGAGCTGGAGCACGAGGAGAAGCAGTGTCTCCTCCGTTCACTCATCAAACGCCAAGACCTCTTCAAAGATGAGGTGAGAGTGGAAGATGTAGAGACTCCAACTTCTTAATAAGAAGCTCTAACAAAATGCTGATTGTGCTGATAACTCCTTGGTAAACCAAATGATACATATTTAACTAAATGATGTATTCAACAGATCTATCGAGATGACATTTAAGACAATATATATTGAGTTTCTTTTTGAATATTTAAGCTGGTGTACATATCAGGGTTTCCGCTAGGATTTTTTCTCGCCGGTCAAATGTCCGAACAGAATTTATTTTACCGGACACATTTGAAACTTACCGGTCATGTTTCAATAATAATAATAAGAATTGTGTGGCAGAGTTTCCGTTAGCAGGTAATCACCGGACTATGACCGGCTATGCTGATGTTTAAAACTCAGTTAATGGGAGTCGTTTTTATATTGCTTCAGTTTATAATCGTAACAGATCGAAAAATTCAGATTCATTTTTCAACAAATGATTCCACAAACAACAAACAACATCATTATTACATTCAAAGAAACTACTTGTAGTAGATGAACTACATTATTCAAAAGTTTACATTAACTTTGAATAATAACACGGGAGAAACGGATCCTCTCTTTTCCTCCCTCCCTCCCTCCCTCCCTCCCTCTCTCCTGACAGCCCGTCAGTTTCTCATGCAGCGCGCTAAACAGTGGGCGGGGCTTCAGGTCTGACTCAGCAGCTGATCTGATCTCTCTCGCGTCCGGTTACACTACACTCGCGTTTATGTCCATATCGATCAGATCCAGCTCTCCTGATCGGCCTATAGAGAGCGCCGATCAAACTATTAAGAGTGAATATCGGCCGATAATGATCAGGCGGCCAATCGATCGGAGCATCGGACATTTTGACCGACAGGTTTTGAATTTACCGGTTTTTATTCAATTTGACCAGCTAAAAACCGGTAAATACCGGCTAACGGAAACCCTGGTACATACTTGTCTTTATTCTTTTTTTTATGCTACATCATTTTTTTAGATATTTTTATATATTGTTGACCTTCTCTTGCATCTTATTTTCTTATGTTTATGTTTCCACCATCATACACCAAAGAAAATTCCTTATATGCAGCGTTTCCGCCAGGGGGGCGTCTTGCCGTCATTTGACGCCCTTATTCGATGAACTCGAGCCGAGGGCGTCCAAACAAATAAATAATTAGAGAGAAGATCGAGAGTTTTTATCGTTTGAAATGACGAAAAGGAAAAAGGACAAGGACGTCCCTCTGTTGGAGGGGCAAAGGAGTCTGGTGGGATTATTTTCGCCGCCAGCAAAGCGTGTTTCCTGTGACAAAAAGTGTACGGCGAGCCTTGACGGAGGGTGCTAGTGGAGCACGTGCGGGAACTACGAGCTCCTGAGCCTCGCAGCGGCGAAACTGAGGCTCCGTGGTAAACTGTGTTAAAATGAAGAGCCGTTTAGGAGCCGAAAGAGCCGGCTCTTCTTAGTGAGCCGAGCCAAATGATCCGGCTCACTAAAAAGAGCCGGAATTCCCATCACTAATACGTAACGAGATAGTATCTATAAGGGACGGCTCAATTCAAAATTCAAGTCACGTGAAACGACGTGACGTCACACAACCTCTCCACCCCCCGCTCTCGGGGTGGACGCCCTCTCAGCCCTGGTCTGGCGGAAACACTGCTTGTGTAAATGTACTTGGCAATAAACTTGATTCTGATGAAAAATTCAGTTAACCCCATTGAGTGAAGTTTAAGGAAAAGTATTCTACATCTTCTTACAAATAGGAATATACTTTGTGTGTAATCATTTGAATCACAAATGAATCATGCCCTCATTCCTGGATTTCTTTAATTTTAGGGCATGCTGTCCCTCCTGTCGAAATGCATTGACCGGATGAACCTGTACAACAGCGCTGCCCACTTTGCAGAGGTGGCTGGGGAGAAGGCCGGCACAGCGTGGAAGGACATCCTCAACCTCCTCTATGAACTCCTGGGTAAGCCTGCTGAGTGATCAATCATGAAATATCCACATCTTCTGACAGCTGACGACCCTGGGCAGAGATGCAGTATTAATCTTCCCTTAGTGTCTTCACCGAATCCTCCCCTTCCCCTTCACACTTCACACTTCTTATCACGCCTGTGTTGGCATTTCTTTTTTTCTGTAGTTCACAGCTGGTGACATTCATATGTAACTATTTGGGACAAGGGAATGGAGAGAAAAGTGAAAGCAGAATGCCTCTTGTATACTTCTTTGACCATTTAGGCTGCTTTTCATTTAGGTCACATTGTTCTCTGAGATCAGTCTGGGGTGCATTATTAAACATTGAGCTGCATATCTGAAAAAAATGATGGCATCATTAACAAAATGCCCGCCTTCAGAGGTTCTGGCTCCCCTGAATTGACCCTGAGAAAGTTTTATTTTGAAAACTTTATTGTTTGTTTTGCTGTCATTGGAGCTTTCACATCAACTGCTTCCCCTCGGCTCACCTTGACTGCCCTTATATTCATCACCTCCCCAGCATGTACTCTCACATGCACACACAGTAAACACACGCTAAAAAACCCACAAATACACTCCTCTGAGTGCTCTCCAGCCCTTTCCTGCGGAGGGGTCACCCCCAAGGATGCGAAGGCAGTCTGGTGAAGCAGGTTTTGCATGATGAATGATGTTTTCCCTGACCTTTTTCTCCTTTCCATTCTAACTCTGAAACTCTGCTTTAAAGGAATACACACACAGCTTTTTAATGCAGGTCAAAAAGCAGTTGGTAATTTATAGTTGGTAAATAACTCCACTCATATTTGCTGCCACTGCTTGACAATAGTGCATGAGACAGATACACTGTGAAAAAGAAGTCCTGTTTTCCCTCCAGTGCTGACATGTTGTTGTGCAAGATTCCATTGAGCATGAATAACGAAAACAACCAATAATAGCAGAGGAGTCTCTAACACGGTGTCAATCACTGCTAAACACTGATCAAACTGTCAAACTAAATTCTGTTGCTGTTTTGTAAAATGAAAGAGTTTGTGGCAAGGGCACCACATAGGAAAGAGTGGAGCCAAAACCAAGCACTAGTCTAGTCAAGGTAGGAAATGTTCTAGAGGTGAGAAATAGACAATGCAGTAACAGCATCTTAACCAAAATAAGATATCAGTGTTGCCCACAGAATTTGATTCTATTTGTGGGGGCACCGCCACCGCACCACCGGCAAGAAAAGCCAAAGGCCCCTTAACCTATTCGGGTGGCCCACGCCTCCACCCCCCCCTCAAATAACAAAATACATGTTAGTTCATGGCTCCTGTTGCAGACAACGTTCTTGTTGCTCTGTGTTGCGTTGTTAATGACACACCGGAGTTGAGGATCTGTGGGGTTTATTCTCCCAAAAATATAATTTACAATTCAGCAGACGCCTTATTCCAAAGTGACTACAATGACCAACTACAGGGACATTCTCCCTGGAGTAACTGAGGGCTAGGTGCCTTACTCAAGGGCACACTAGTGGTGGTGTTCCATGCGGGATTTGAACTCACAACCTTCCGATCATCAGCCCACCTCACTATCCATTAGACCAGGGGTTCCCAACCTTTTTCTTACCAAGGCACGCCTGAAAATATTTCTCGACCCCAAGGCACACCAACTTCTCCTAGATTTAAAAAACACTTCAGAGCTTAAACTACAAACAATAAATACACCATCAATTGTTTTTCAAATGTGTATTTAATTTAATAGAACATTTTATAGAACAAATAATCAAATATAAGTCATCCTAAAAAACATATAATCCATCATATAATGACAAGAACCAGACCAAAAAACGTCAACACCATTTCTTAGTATGATGAATGAAATATTATAAACAGGCTTACTAAGTATAGGCTCTTTTGTTTTGGCTGAAAATAGTAGGCCTACCTGTGTTAAAACAAGAATACATTAATACGTTCATTTTTACATTTGGATTTCAAAAGAGGTAGGCCTATGATAACTTAAAATGAATAATAACGTAATAATAATTATAACAGACTAATCAGTTTAAACATGGGGGGGAGTAGTGGACAGCGCCACGCTCCACTGACAGCCGGGGGCGGGTCTTGCTTTTGACATATGCGAGTGACCGCCAGCTCGCATAAGTAGGAGGTTGGAAAGTTGAAACTGTAAAAACACGTTGATGGCACTCTCTGAGAGGAGAACTACTTCTACCCAGAAGTAGTTCACCGTGCTCCAGTTTCAGGGAGCGGTCCACAGCTCTGCGAGTTCATCCTGAGAGGATTAAACGGATCCCACAGCCAATCGAAGTCTTCATTCATAGGAGGGAAATATGACTCAAAACTCTCCTCCAGCACTCTCACTCTCATTACTCTTGTAATATGGATAAAAAGCTGCTCTGCACGCCGTAAACAATGACGGCTGATGTAAGTCATGAGAATTTAAGCAGTCAGTTTGAGGCTATTCTAAATCTGAGCAATATATATGCTTTATTAGCTTATCAGCTCCATTGTACATGTAATAAAATAAAGTTTATATGAAGTGAAGTTTATTAAGTGAGAAAAGAATGTGGAACATAAAAAGATTCTCCGGCACAACTGGACAGTGTGCCTCGGTACTTGGGAACCACTGCATTAGACCACCAATGGTGAGATCTGTTTGTGGCGGACGATACTTCAGCGCCACAAATAAATCAATGTATGTGAAACACTGGATTTCACAATCAGGAAATGACACTGTGTTAGAGACGCCTCCGCTGTGATTGGTGGTTTGGATTTGCACAGCAGAATCTTGCAAATGCTTTCAGGAGCAAAGGTGGGAGAGAAATAAACATGCCAGAAGACTCTTGTATCACATACTTTATGCATGCTGATTATTTGAGTAAACTTTGACAAAGGATTTCTTTCAATAAGAGAATGGTTGCCAGGATATGCTCTTCAATACTTTGAGCAACTAACTCATTACAGTTGCATCCGTTTTTTGCCAAGTCTTATGAATGAGATGTTGCTGTCTGCTTCAGGTAAACCCATACACAAGTATATTATGGTCTTTATTAAACCTTACCACCTTTGATGCATACTGAGCAGTTACTATATGTGTCCTTGTAAAGTACCTTGTACTTCTAAGAGATCCCAGCCTCTATATCTCATTGTGTATTATGAGGCTTTATAGGAACTCTACGTCACTGCAGCAAGGTCAGGCGGTATCACTGGAGGAGAGAAACTAAGATTTTCAGGTGTCACGATACAAGTATGCATTAAAGTACATTGTGTAGCTATGTATAATGAATAGCAGATAATGGAAGTCTTTAAAGTACTTCATCTCGTAGCTTAAGATTCCCGCACTGACACAAATCATCGAGGATGCTGCAAAGCGTGATGCAAGATCTTAATGAGATGGGACTGTTGATCATGGATTCAAAGCACAAACCCTTTCACAATTGTGATTCTTCTCATTGAAATGTTGCCAAGTTTATTATAACTAAAGTATCCTACTTCATTAATGGTCATTTAGTGGTGGCTTTTTGTATCCCTTTATATAGTTTATGCTAATGTTATCATTATTCAAAGTCTGTATCTGTGTAGCCTCAGGGTCTCCTCTCTGTCTATGACTTTTTAATTTCACATTCATATAATCACAGTGAACGTCACTGCCCGCCTCATGGTGTGGCTCTATCCATGTGAACAATAGCTATCCTGAAAAGAAAGAATTATAAGAGATTAGACCCCCATCAGTATTCCTTGGGCACAAAGTGCTGTTAAACAGTTTCACAGGCATTATCCGTTGAGTGTCCCTGAATCCTGATGGTGGAAATTGTGACAGTAAAGTAATAAGGAGACTCCTTAATGTCGCCTGCATGACAGAGAAAGGGCACAAGGGAATAAAAAGAACGCCTTACTTCCCTTCAAACGAGGCTTCAAAAAAATATAAATCCCATGTATTTTCTATCAGGAAGATGTCATTATGGGAGGTGTCAGTTTTGTCAGACCTCATGAATTTTAATATCTACGTTTTGTGACACATTTTTATTAAAAGTCGTAACATCCACTTTTCCACAAGTCAGCTGCTTGGATCAATTGGATTAACGTCTTTACTAAACCTTATATTTACTTTTATTAAACCTTCTGCAAACTTGTCTTTGCTTAGCCGCACTGATCCGTGGAAACAGGAACAACTGCACCCAATTTTCCCGCAACTTGGACTGGTTGGTCAGCAAACTGGAGAGACTGGAATCTTCATCAGGTATTATGGGAAACTCTTTATTCATTTTGAAATTGGAAAAAGCCTAAACCCTTATGAGCATTATCCTGATGCTAAGATGTGGTCAGTACACTTTATATGTCCTGTCTGACCTCTCAGGGATCCTGGAAGTCCTCCACTGTATCCTGGTGGAAAGTCCGGAGGCTCTGAACATCATTCAGAGAAGTCACATTCAATCTATAATCTCTCTGCTTTACAAGAATGGACGCAACTACAAGGTAGGCGGAAAAATAACAAAAAAACAGCCATGCCAGCAGCCTGACAATGAGTCTGTGAAGCTCATAACACGACAGAAAAGCACAAGATGAAACTGCACACCTCGTTTAATCCAGAAAGAAGGGAGCAAGCTTTAAAATACAGATATACAAAGCTGCCTGGTGACCGAATAGAACTCTCAGACTGGACTGCTATCAACGTTCTTGCGTTAGTGACATTCTTACCATGTTTATATGCAGTGTTTATATGTCACAGTATATTTTACCAGGCATGAAACGGCATCATTGTAAACGAACAACAGCTGTCTTTTCACGAGTGTTAGGTAGAAGTCCATGGTCATGTTGACTTTATAAAAGATGCATATGCTACAAGCATTGCAACAAAAGAATCGGACTGATCATTACACAGATGTTGTGCAACACTTTTATGAAACAACAGAGAGCAATAAAATGGCTGAGTTGTATCTCCACCGTTCCTCTCTTTTAGATTCTGGATGTCCTCTGTTCCCTCTGTGTTTGTAACGGGGTTGCAGTGAGAGCCAATCAGAATCTGATCTGTGACAACCTGCTTCCCAAGAGAGACCTGCTGCTTCAAACTCGACTTGTCAATGATGTTCAGAGGTGACGGTCAAACTTTGCATTCAAGGCGTCATGATAGCTGGCTTTATCAGATGTCATTTCTCTTCGCCACGTGATGGCTTTATGGGATGATTCACTACTACAATGATTTATATTCTTCATCTTTCTCTCTAATCTCCTCCAGTATGAGGCCGAACATCTTCCTGGGTGTGGCTGAAGGTTCAGCTCAGTATAAGAAGTGGTATTTTGAGCTGGTGATCGACCAGGTGGACCACTTTGTAACCGGAGAGCCGACCCACCTGAGAGTGGGCTGGGCCAACACTAAAGGCTACGCTCCGTACCCCGGGGGAGGAGAGGGGTGGGGCGGCAACGGTGCTGGAGACGACCTGTACTCCTACAGCTTTGATGGACTTCATCTCTGGTCAGGTAGGCATCTTTATCTTTATCTTCAATCTGGCTTTAACTTTAACTATATATTTATTTGTTATTCCTTTCTTTTCTTTTCACTATAACTGTAAAGCGTCTTTGAGCACCTGTAAAAGCGCTAACAAAATAAATCTATTATTATTATTATATAAGACCTGCAGCAACACCTGCTAGTTTGTTATGAGATAGAAGCCTATTGAGAGACACAGAAACCTCACTGTTCATCTGCAGCCAAGTTTAAAAGGTATTGTTGTTTTGCCTTCTTGGAGTATGCAAGGTGTGAACATACTGTCTTTACTTCACTTTCAAGTTTAGCTCCTCAAGTGAGATTCTGGTAACACAAAAAGAAAGTATTTTTGTAAAGAATTATGTAAACTTTGTTTTAAGTTTGAAAGTGGTTCCTACGTGGAGACATATCATTGAACTATACCCAAAACTGTTTTCTGTTGCTTTTGAAAAACAAAAACAAATTTGAATCATTGCAGCAAATGATACCAAGAACTGGTGTGCAAAAAGAGCTGTTGTGGATTTGGAAGGACTTTGCCTCGACAGATCTTTCTGTGAATAATGCAGCAGCCTGCTGTCCACTCTCTTGGTTGCTCCTTCATTCTCTACAAAGTAAAGGACAAAGTCACAGCTCTTATGGTGATATCAAATTAAAACCTCAAGCGTTGGCATGTCTTTTAAAAGTCGTTATGGAAGGTCTAACATCTTTAAGTTGTACTTGTGTAAACACGATGCAAAGGTGAATACCAGCAAATCACAGATATGCAGGTATACCAAAAAATAACTCTTCCGGTGCTTCAGGGCTCCAAAGCCTTGAATACCTCTCTTCTCTGCTCTCACCCTAAAAGCGTAACACCTACTTCAGTTCACCCCCCCTTCCAAATCTACTAAAAGTCCCATCACTTTTTCATTTCCACCCTTTTTAAGCACTCATCCCCATCTCTCCCCCTCTCTGCTCAACTCTCCCCCCCCCCGCCCATCATCCTGCCCTACTTTCGCAATGACTTTGCTGCTGATGCATCCATCCATCTTCTCTGTCTTTCTTTGCCTGATGTTGTCTAGGCCGAATCCCCAGGGCCGTGGCCTCCATTAACCAGCACCTGCTGAACTCAGACGACGTGGTGAGTTGCTGTCTGGATCTGGGCGCTCCCAGCATGTCCTTCAGGATCAACGGGCAGCCTGTCCAGGGCATGTTCGAAGACTTCAACACCGACGGCTTCTTCTTCCCCGTCGTCAGCTTCTCTGCAGGTGTCAAGTAAGGCTCCGCATTTATCATTCGGTAAAGAGATGACCAAGCAATCCCAAAATAAGGAATAACCTTTCTTCAAAGCCACAATCTTCTTAAAACTTTCATCTTATTATTACTAGTTGTAAGAACCAAGTACAGAACAAATGTGTTGGAATAAGATTTATGAAAAAGGTCCGCGGGGTCTTAAAAAGTATTTAAAGTTGATAAATCAATTTAGCGAAAATGAAGGCTATTAAAAAGTATTAAACGGCATTTTCCAAGGTATTACATTTTGTAGCTTGTTTTCAATAAGTATATCAATTGTCCAAAGAGGTTGTATTCTACAGTCTGTCTGAATGTAATCATTGCGTAGGTGTGTAGTGATTCGGTGTAGTTTATTTATGGCATCCCGTTGGATTTGACGTCATCTGAACAGGACATCGCATGCTCACTGCTTGATAGCGCGAAGCTCCGTTTACGCCGGTTGTTAAACAACATCGTTATGGGGAAATGCAAGTCTGCGTCCAAATGGTTGGAAGATAAGGAGGAAGGACAACCAATACTGTATATAGTCAATGTGAGGTAAAGTGTGTCACCAAGGTAACCGGTTAAAACTCCAAGTGGCGATGAGGTCTTAAAATGTATGAAAAGGGTCTTAAAAAAGGTCTTAAAAGGGATTAAATCTGACTTCAGGATTCCTGCATACTGTATACCCTGTTTATGTAATGGAAGCTGTGTGGAGGTCTGAATACATTTTAAGTTTAACATTTTAGATTTCAAATATTCTATGAAAAATATGTTTATATACCCATGGATATATATTTTTATAAATAAAAACAAAATGCAGATACAGAGTGATGCATGGTGAAGTTAAGAGTGAGAATATGATCAGATAATGTCCTGCAATGTTTTGTAACTTCTCCTCTCAGGGTCCGTTTCCTGTTGGGTGGACGTCACGGAGATTTCAAGTTCCTGCCGCCCGCTGGTTACTCCCCCTGCTATGAGGCGCTGCTGCCCAAAGAGAAGATGCATGTGGAGCCTGTGAAGGACTACAAGAGGGACCATGACGGGGTCCGTGACCTGCTGGGGACCACCAAGTTCCTCTCTCAGGCCTCCTTCATCCCCACTCCTGTTGACACCAGCCAGGTGAGAATAGTACCCTTCTTTACATTCATCTTTACTATACATATTAAAAACATGGTTAGACGTTTTCATTTTGTTTAGAAGTTTTTCTGAAGATTACAGAACATGAAATTGTGTTTATTATTTGGATTATAGAGAGATTCTTTAGTGTTTTTAATGTTTTGAGAACAACTCTAGATGACTGAATTAACCTTGATCTCACAAAACAGTTGAAATATTTACCAACTGCAGCCAACATCAAATATTTTACCCACACTTCTGCTGGTCTGAGGCTTTTTTAAAGGACTTTTGTAAAGAAAAAACATCTTATAAGTTCCTACAATCCACAGGAATCTTACAATGGCATAGTCAGGCTTATTTTGTTCTATTTTTTGGCCTAATTTCATCTTTTGACCATCCAAGCTTACCATCTGTTCCCCTTCTCTCTCTGCAGATTGTTCTTCCCCCTCACCTGGACAACGTCCGGGACAAGCTGGCAGAAAACATCCACGAGCTGTGGGGGATGAACAAGATCGAACTGGGCTGGACCTATGGCAAGGTAAAGCTGCTATCCTTCATCACATTCTACACACCCTGGGTATATTTGGAAAGGGTGGGGGCCAAAGGTCTTCTTGTGCCCTCTGCAGTAGGGTGCATGTTAATGGCTCATTAACTCTAATGTCTATGTCCTTCTTATAAGGTACATGACAGCAGGTAGGGTCTGACTGCTGCTCCAGTTTGTTGAAAAACAAGAATGAACATTGTGTACTCAGGTAGTCAAAGGGAAATGACTCACTGTGAAGAAAAAGAAGATCAGAGTTCAGTTTAGCTAACAATGACATTGTCATCAGTTTGAAGAATTAATATGCTATAAACTCAATTTGAGAAGGATTATAGCAAACATGGAAAGAAAGACCTGGTTTCCATCAAAGGTGCTGCTTCGTTTGAACCAATTTTCTCCTGGATATTATATCCCCACTAATATTAAGGTATCAGTGCTTCTTGATGTGGGTAAGACACACGTTTGCACACTTGGTGGAGTAGCGTAAAAGCTCTACTCCACTAAAAACGATAGTCGAAGTTGGAGAAAAATATTCAAATGAGTTGAAAATAACTTAATTTTTAAAGGTCCCATCATATGCTTCTCTGGTTATTACCCGTCCCCTTGTGTGTTATGTAGCTTGTTATGCATGTAAACGGTCTGCAAAGTCACAAACCCTCAAAGTACACCCTGTAGCGAGTAAAACTCTAACACAGAAAAGACCTGTCTGTGCTGCCCCGGAACGCCTCGATCCTCAAAGGGCGGAGCAGCGAGCCCCGCAACGTCCCGCCAACACGGCACCCAGACCCCACGCAGCATTCTCATCTGTTTGTCATTACTGGTGTCATGTTCTGGTTGCTAACAAACGCCATTGTAACACATAAACACTGATGTCCAGCTGTAACGGTGGTGGACTCATCAGAACAGAGTGGGCGAGCTGACCAATCAGAGCACAGTGGGCTCATAGGGAGGGGGGGCAGCTCCAACAAGGCGTGTAGGACAGAGAGTGAATACACATACTATACAGAGATGCTGTGAGAAACCAATGTGAGTTTTGGAACATTGAACAATGTAAATCTATTCCAGTAGACCTCAACAATGGAATTATGATCACTGGAAATGGCCATGACATGGGACCTTTAACTACAACATAATAAACCAGTCCTGTTTGAATCTATAATGTAATTAAAGAACCGTAAGAAAGGACAAAAACAAGCGCGTATTGGTAACTGAACTAGTTTATACGTTCTAGTTGTATCATTGTTTTCCTGTCATCACTCTTCCTGCTCACTGCATGCAGTTAGAAGTCTGAACGCACACGCTGCCTATTGGTGGTTATCACAGAATCATTTCCATCCACAGCGGCCGTTTAACAAATGTAATGAGTGTCTAATCTTCCAAGCACATGCCATCCACATTAATTAGGATTGGGAGAAGGCTCCACTCAGGGGGCAGCCGCAGGTCTTATAGTTTATTAAGAAAAACATTTAGGTCCAAACGGATGCTTAGTATTTAATTTAGCTGTAACAAGCCTCAAAGAGAGGGCACTGACTCCAAGATGGAAGCCTTTATGGTCAAGCAGCAGCTATTTGGCTAGCAGGCTGATAATACAGTTGGATGCCTTTGTATTGTTTGATATAAGGGTGCTTTGCCTTACTGGGTATCGCTTAGACCTCTGTTGCACCTCAGTTGGATTAAACCTTTAAATATCTATATATATATAAGAGTTTGCAGAAGAGCATTTCTTAGTGAACTGAATCACTGACAGCTGAACATCTTGCTACTCTTACTCTTTTCTCTGAGCTGGTTTAGGCTGGTTTCTGCTTCAGTCGAAAAGTAGCATCTGAGGCTCAAATTACTCAGAGTGGAAAACAAGCATCTGCAACGTTGACTGCACATACATTGGGCTATAGTCAAGTTTTTGGTTATTTTCTGAACACTGACCCACGCTTAAACATAAACATGACATGTTGCTATGGCAACGCCTGTTGTTTACTGCGGTTCCTTATAGATTTATAGATAGAGAGATAGATAGATAGATCAATAGATAGTTATACATAGAGAGAGAGAGAGAGAGAGAGAGAGAGAGAGATAGTTATAGATAGATAGATAGATAGAGAGAGAGAGTTATCGATAGATAGTTATAGATAGATAGTGTTAGATATTATAGTGGATTTACGCACCACGTTTCTAATATCCCCGCGTCCTTCGTGAGCTGTGTTATATGGAAGGAGTTCAGTGCCACCAAGTCAAGAATAATCTACTTTAATGGTGATATCACAATGCACCAGAAATCATTACATTCAATACACTACACATACAAACACAGTATACTTACAACACAAAATACATATAACACAAATACACACAACATACAACACAAAACATACATACAACCTGGTGATCACGTCAGCCGGCCAGCAGAAAGAGACTGAACTCAGTTGTGTGTCCTGACTATATCCAGAAGCAATGGGAGGGATCTCTGATTCTCTCTACTTTGATTGGCAGCCCAAATGTCCCCCCCATCACCCCAAATCTTGAGTTTCTCCATTCTCAGGTGGCAAGAGCATTTGCATACAGTGCAAGTCAACAGATGCTGTAACCTCCCCCGCCAAATCCTTTGTCCTCAAAAGCCACATGGTCTCTCTAGAGTCACATGTGCTCGGGCTCAAAAGTCCAGCTCAGTTTTAACCCAAAATCATTCTCATTTTAAACTTATACATTTGGAGCTAACATGAATACATTCAAATATTCCTTACAACTCCCCCTTTTGATTTAACTCTAATAAATCAATTACTTTCAAGACATTCACATTCGTTCTGGGATTCAGACTATTTAAACGTTCAGAAATGGCTCCACATATCAACTTCATATGACCGTGTTAGAAATACAAAAATATGCAAATAGCTCCATACATCAATTACATCACTTAGTAACCACAAAGTTAAAACCCTTAAATCATTCTGATTGAGTATAGTCAATCGTCATAAGGTATAACCTTCACAGTGGTGATTCAATTAATCTGTAATCGGCAAAATTGCAGTGTCTTCAAGCTTTAACATTACTTCCTGTATACTTCATTCCGCTTTAGTTTCAGAGCCACACATGAGATATTTAGGAGACAGCAAGTCTGTCTTCTCATAAATATGAACAACCTGAAATGCCCTGCCTCCTATCATAAGGAGAGGCAGCTGCAAGGTCAAATTCATATACAGTTCAGAGCCACACATGATATCAGTGCATTAAAACTTCCCAAAGAGTGGAGACCTCAGTATGTCTCCAAAATATCCCTCCTGTTTATACTCCGGAATAACATAGAACCTGGAAAGATACAAATGATATCAAAAATTCATATACAAAAGTACCCAAACGTCTGAGGTAGGTAAATTGTATAGGCACATGTTTTAATGTAATCCCCATGGTCCAATTCTTTCTCTGTACATCGTCAGTTTCTATCCCTCAGACCCGTTACTGTTTCCCTGCTCACGTCCACTCTTTAAATTCCACTGGGTTCTGTTGGTTTCTTCACTGGTTTGAGACAAGCGACCCCTAGTGGACACCTCCCTTTGTAGCCAGACTTCACCACAGTAGAGGCGAGTTTCTGTGTTTCAGGTTTAAACAGCTTCAGTCAGATGTATCCAGGATGGTCTCTTCGCCAGTCTAACTGCAGTCGATGTAGACAGGAGTGTTTGGTAGGGACCCTCCCACTTTGGCGAGTGCCTGCTCTTCCTCTTTATCGCTCTGGTGAACACTCCCTCTCCTGGTTTCACTGTCTGCGTAGTGTCAGGTACTTCCATCCGTGGCGAGACCCGGAACTCCTGATACTGCGTCCTTGGATACGCTTCCCACACCGTGGAGTCGCCACCCTTGCTTGGTCAGGTACAGCAGGCCCAGCACGAGGAGGAGGATGACAGCTTTCACACATCCTTCCTGGAGGTTTCCCCACTGCGCACTGATTCCAGTGGTACCAGATGTCTCCTTTCCCTTCCAAGCGGACAGCGTGAGATGTCCTCTGCATCGCCCGATGGGGTCCAGAGAACCTGGGTCCCAGCCAGTTGGGGTCTGATGTCCCCCTTTTGCCTCTGTAATCTGTGTGGAGAAATCTGATACAAAATCCCTCAACCCTACGCTCAGGGCTCCTGGGAACTGGTGACCATGAGTGAGCTCAAAGGAGACAAACCTGTCCCTTTGTTAATTGAGCTCCTGATTTACATAAGAACTAGGGGCCATGCGTCTAACCATTTCATGCCTGTCTCTTCACATGTTTTCTTATATCTTAGTAATATATTTTATTTCATGTTTTTTACTCATAAAACAATATGACATTGTCCAGAATAGTAGTTAACTTTCTATAACTTTTACTCTTTCTAATCTTTTCAAACATCTTAATTGTCTTGTCTCTCTCTCTCTCTCTCTCTCCTACATACTTTTTCCAACTTCACTCGTGGTATTTTAACCACCTTTTATCCTTCTGAGCAAGATATCACTTCAACACATTTAATATCTTACCCTGTCCATCTATTTCAGTCTTCTTTACTGATATTTTTAATTTACCAATTGATTAATTCATGGTTAATACAACTTTTTATCTTTACTTATTTATCAAGTCAATTCAATTTCTTTAAATTTGTTTCTTTAAAATACATTAGTAGATACCTTGTGGAGTATTCACAATAACTAATCCTCTCTAGGATATGAAATCCATTCATCTTTAACAAGATACTATTTCCCTATTTATTTTTAGTTCATGATAACAATGGTATAAAAACCACACGTTTTACTCATAGCTAGTTTCTATGTCAAGATTATTATGTGTGACATAATAATCAGATGTCTTCTTTTATCCATCTGTTCTCTTTTCTCTTCAGCCTTCAACAACCTTTTCTTATTTCCATTTCTAACCAGTGTTTTACTTATAATCTGTCCCTTTCCTAGGACAGGTAAATACATCCTGCTACTGTAGTGTTCACAAATAAATCTCCATGCAAACTGCTACTGTACACTCAAAAATGATCTGTTTCATTTTGAAAAGTCAGCTTTTTGAAAACCAACATGGCTCAGTTCAAACTTTTGTTTCAAAACAAAACTCCTCATCTCTTCCCGACATGATTTAACATAAAGATGATTTGCTACCACTATTTTTCATTGTGATATTTGTTCAAAACAGAGACTGCATCTGTCTCTGGATTTAAATATATGCCTGATGGCAGTATATGCATAAAATAAAAATAAGTGTCCAGGTTTTTGACCTCTGTCATTAAAGGACTGTATAAAAATAAGACATGTCATCTGATTAATCTAAAATCAGATTTTAACAGATAATTTGTGTAGTACATCCCACCATTTTTAGGGACGCCTAATTAACATTCTCAAATCTTCAATTAACTTGACCTAAAAAGCTAAAACAGTGTTGCTTTATGATACCTAAAAAAATACTACAATAGATTTTAGACTATAAAAATGTAAATATCAAATTCCCATTGTCTTACAACTCACTCCCCCTTTTCTGAAAAAGAATCCTGTGGATTCATTTTCAGAAACATGAAGAAAGAATGGTAATGCATAGGAGGCAGAGGCACATGCTGTGCCCTGGGACCTTTACGACCCCGGCGTCCTGCTTCAAAGTGCCCTTAGGTATTTGTTTTACGACACTGGCCTCCTGCTTCATCGTAAATGAAGTTTGGGCTCAGTTTGAGATTTGTGATCTGAGTTAGAGACAACAGTATTTCGCATTGTTCTAGGGAACAGAAGAGTGTTAAATTCATCTGTTTCTATGGGGCTGTGGATAGCCATTGCACCCGTGAGATTTTGGTCTGTGACGGGAGGAATTGTAATTCCCATCATTGCGAGGGCAGCATTGTGACAAACCCTCCTCAATCTATCTAGAGCCTGCATCTGTTTGTTTAGGTGTGCAATTTGCTTTACAATCTGTCTTTCATCTAAGTTAAATCTATCCATGTTGTGTTACAAGCATGGTTAGATTTGTAACAGAATACAAAATTAACTGTATTTAGCGCTATATTTGCCTAAAAATCTCAACAAACACCAACTACAAATTAAAGATAAATTGATTTAGCAAAATGAACCCTTATGTGATTCAAAAATGTGACAAAAGAACAATGATTTGTCTTACCCAAGATTGTAGTCTAACAGAATGGCTCTTGACCACATGGGGTCAAATAACTTGGATGACCGGGGGAAGGGAAAAGAACACTCAAACGTGTGTAGAGAGAAATCACACTGCTTGCAGTCTGAGTTCACTAACAATTAAACCATACGACTTGGCTTCAATAAAAATGTAACCAGACAAGGCCAGTTCATAACACACAAATTGTCCTCTTTGTATGTCTAACCTAGGTAGAATAATCCACTATTATATTTAATTTGAATGTACTTAATTCTCTGAAAATCAATCTCTTAATCTGTTCCCATTGTACCCGGTAACTACCCGGAATTTCAGAATCGTGTTAAGCATTCTGTCGTTCCATATTCACTTCGCTTTCATTTATTTGACTCAATTAATATGTGCACTTCGCATTTATTTATCTGACTCAATTAACACGCTTCCCGTCTTCAATACCGGTCAGCAATGTAATATTTAACCTCAACGCTTGAAGCTAAACTCACATAACACTGTCAAAGGTGTACTACCCCCTTTCAGCCACTAGATGGCAGCAGCAGACCACAAATGAGCCTCACTCATCCGTGTGCTTCATTGAGACCTCTAAATATTGAGTAATTACCATATCACAGAACTCCGGCTCTTAGCTAAAAAGCGTTCGTCTGTGCTGTAAGACCCCTCAGTTTTAGGCGGCGACCCGATCTGAAATCGGGTTTCCAGGTTCTGTCGTGCGGTACTCAAAACACGCCACCAGACAGACTGCACCGTCTCTTACGCCACTCAGGACTTTATCTACCTGTAGATCCGCGCTAAACCGTTCTTATGTACGCCACTCAGGACTTTATCTACCTGTAGATCCGCGACAAACTGTAATCAATATGTAAATATCTATGTACGTCACGCCGGACTAATCTACCTGCGATCAACGACTATGTTTCTAAATATGCATTGTATATCCCATTTAAACTTTAAAAACACTGTGAAACGCCTTCAGACAATCCTAACATTTTAGTGTATTCAATCACAGACATTAGGTTCATACAACAGGAGTCTGAAATACCTTTGAGTTGTGAAGGGCCCTCGTGATTGTCTGAGGTGTTTAAAAGCGCTTATTCTCGACCCAATCCGGTCGTCTGAATCCTCCTCAGCTCATTCATTATCTTGTACGTCGGGTGCACCATCTGTTAGGATATTATTATGGATTTACGCTCCACGTTTCTAATATCCCCGCGTCCTTCTGAGCTGTGTATGGAAGGAATTCAGTGCCACCAAGTCAACCATACTCTATTTAATGGCAATATTACAATGCACCAGAAATCATTACATTCAATACACTACACATACAAACACAGTATACTTACAACACAAAATACATATAACACAAATACACACAACATACAACACAAAACATACATACAACCTGGTGATCACGTCAGCCGGCCAGCAGAAAGAGACTGAACTCAGTTGTGTGTCCTGACTATATCCAGAAGCAATGGGAGGGATCTCTGATTCTCTCTACTTTGATTGGCAGCCCAAATGTCCCCCCCATCACCCCAAATCTTGAGTTTCTCCATTCTCAGGTGGCAAGAGCATTTGCATACAGTGCAAGTCAACAGATGCTGTAACCTCCCCCGCCAAATCCTTTGTCCTCAAAAGCCACATGGTCTCTCTAGAGTCACATGTGCTCGGGCTCAAAAGTCCAGCTCAGTTTTAACCCAAAATCATTCTCATTTTAAACTTATACATTTGGAGCTAACATGAATACATTCAAATATTCCTTACAATAGATAGATAGATAGAGAGAGAGATAGATAGATAGATAGTTATAGATAGATAGATAGTTATAGATAGATCAATAGATAGTTATAGATAGATAGAGAGATATATAGTTATAGAGAGAGAGAGAGAGATAGTTATAGATAGATCAATAGATAGTTATAGATAGAGAGATATATAGTTATAGAGAGAGAGAGAGCGAGAGAGAGAGAGAGAGAGATAGTTATAGATAGATAGATAGAGAGAGAGAGTTATCGATAGATAGTTATAGATAGATAGATAGATAGATAGAGAGATAGTTATAGATAGTTATAGATAGATAGAGAGATAGTTATAGATAGATCAATAGATAGTTATAGATAGATAGAGAGATATATAGTTATAGAGAGAGAGAGAGCGAGAGAGAGAGAGAGAGATAGTTATAGATAGATAGATAGAGAGAGAGAGTTATCGATAGATAGTTATAGATAGATAGATAGATAGAGAGATAGTTATAGATAGTTATAGATAGATAGAGAGATAGTTATAGATAGATCAATAGATAGTTATAGATAGATAGAGAGAGATATAGTTATAGAGAGAGAGAGAGAGAGAGAGAGAGAGAGAGAGAGATAGTTATAGATAGATCAATAGATAGTTATAGATAGATAGAGACACTTTTTAGCGATATTTTATACTGCATACAGTAATGACTGCTTTCTCTTCAGGTCCGTGATGACAACAAGAGGCAGCACCCATGCCTTGTTGATTTCGGAAAGCTACCTGAAACTGAAAGGAACTACAACGTGCAGATGTCTAGTGAAACACTTAAGTAAGGCCGGGCAGTTTGCTAAATAATCCAATTACTTTATTCATGGAGAGCCTTGCTGAATGCAGCGCGGGAGCAGTTTAAGGCCCAGATTAAAGCAGTGTTTGCAATGACTTGCATCTCTTGAGTGAATTCCAGTATCGATCTTCAAGGAAGCTTATTTGAGCCAACTTCTGAGTCATCTCACTATAAAACAAACGTGTCCATCTGCTCAATAAAGCCGAGTCAAATGCTCAATATCTGCCATTTATCCTCACAACAGCATCCGGCCGTGCATAGTGTAGCGATTGATCAACAAGGATTTCACTGTATGGCTAATGAGCAGCGTAACAAATAAGAGAGATAGAGAGATAGATAGATAGTTATAGATAGATCAATAGATAGAGAGAGATCAACACTCAGGATTCTGCTGGTGTCAGGAGGAAACATTTAGTTTTAATTGTCTCTTTTACTCTCAGGACCCTGTTGGCTCTTGGCTGCCATGTTGCTCAGGCTTTTGCGAACGCTGAGGACGATCTGAAGAAAGTCAAACTTCCCAAAGAGTAAGTTAGCAATACTTTATATGATGCTGACATTACCAATAATAATGTTATGAAGAAGAAGAAATGCTGAAGCACTCTTGTCTTTCCTCTAAAGCTACGTGATGTCTAATGGCTATAAGCCTGCGCCACAAGACCTCTCTGACGTGAAACTGAATGCAGGTCAGGAGGTTCTGGTTGATAAACTGGCCGAGAATGCACACAACGTGTGGGCCAAAGACAGAATTAAACAAGGATGGACCTATGGCATCCAGCAGGTAACAGTCATTCATCTTTACATTTAAAAAGGACAAGGCAGAACCTTTGTCTTTAAATTACAGTAAAGTAATAAAGGTATTTATTTTGGGAGACACTTTTATTTGTGTTCTTTGTTTGTCCTTACATACTTCTTGCTTGGTTCCTCTATTGTGTTAACATATTGTCCTTGTTTGTTTCAGGATTTAAAGAGCAGGCGTAATCCTCGCCTGGTGCCGTACGCTTTACTGGACGAGCGCACGAAGAAATCTAACAGAGACAGCTTGAGAGAGGCTATCAGGACTATGGTTGGTTATGGATATGACATCGACCCCCCAGACCAGGAGGGTAAGGAAATGTGTTTAAAATATGTTCTGTAAGCACGACTGTGTTTTAGTTAACATTTTAAGCAGTATTGATGTGAATAATTAGGTCATAATCCTACAGTACTTAACATGTAACTCAAGTGTCAACTCAAACGGGAGTATAGTATTCATAGTTGGCAATTTTTTTTTTTATTAAAACGAATATGGAAATGGTTTTAATTAGTGTTACAAAGATATACGGTCAATCTTGGATAAGGATAGTGGTGGTCTAATGGATAGTGAGGTGGGCTGAAGATCGGAAGGTTGTGAGTTCAAATCCCGCCAGGAACACCACCACTAGTGTGCCCTTGAGTAAGACACTTAGTCCTTAGTTACTCCAGGGAGAATGTCCCTGTAGTTGGTAATTGTAAGTCGCTTTGGATAAAAGCGTCAGCTAAATGTAATGTAATGTAATCTTGTCCAGCCAACATATTATTTCATTTCTTTGAAGACAGTGCTGCCTATAACATTTAGCTTCATATCCTTTATATTGTGTCAGTTATTATTTAATGTACCTAATAATAAAGTAAAAGTATACATTTCCATGCCTCTCACATCTCTAGCTCTCCACACGCTGGATGATCAGAACATCGAGACCATCCGCTTCTTCCGTGTGGAGCAGACGTACGCCTTGAAGACAGGGAAGTGGTACTTTGAGTTTGAGGCGCTGAGTGGAGGAGACATGAGGGTGGGCTGGGCCAGACCCGGCTGCAGGCCCGATGTGGAGCTGGGGACGGACGACCAGGCCTTCATGTTCGATGGATACAGGGTAAACGAGCTCTAATTGGACACTTTATACCTTTTAACTTCAGCAGCAACCGTTATTTATCCATCATTGCTTTAATATGGCTGTACCAGTGATATTTCAATCAGGAGAGACGGTGTTGATGCAAGAATACATATTTATTGCAAGGAATACACGAATGAATGTAATGGAGTTTTGGCAATTAGGCCCCGTTGTGCAGGAAGTATCATTCGGGAGGGGAGAACCGATCCGATGAAACCCCCCGGGGTCTAGACAGTGGTGGTGGTGAATGGATGGTTGTGTTCGGTCTGAAGGGGAGGGGCTTAGCTTGACCCTGGATTCAGAGGGACAGGAGGTGAAAAGGGGTGGAGGAGGGTTGCGTCGAGTCACCTGCAATGACAGCTGTCAGAGGGGAGAGCAGATTTAAAAGGGTTAGCGGAGCGCTATGATAGGCTTGTGAGAATAGAGCGAAGTGATTGGTTAAGCTGGGGTGTGATGCCCCCGATCACTTATTGAGAGGAGAGAGAGTGGTAACATAGCTGAATGAGTAAGAAGGTCTTCCTGGTTGAACTTGCGCTGAGCTTCATAAGGGAAGATGACTGGCCTGGTAACAAGTTATTTGAGTTTTAAAGGACTTAATAACACTTTTGATTAACATTAAATTCTGTGGATTGTGAAATATTGATAATAGATCAGTATGTTTGGAGGCACATTTTAAACCTTTGTGGGGAAAAGTAATTGTGCAGTGTAAAAACATACATTGTAAATGAGATAATCTATGCTTTTGCTATTGAAAACAATCTTAAATTGAGCTGTCACACCTTAATATTTGGCAGCTACAGTAGCATCTGTTGGATTACAATATTTGACGAGGTCATAAAATACGCTGCAAAAACATAAGGCAAGGCAAGGCAAGGCAAGGCAAGGCAAGGCAAGGCAAGTTTATTTATATAGCACCTTTCAACACAAGGCAATTCAAAGTGCTTTACAAAAAACGAAAGACATTAAGACAATGGCATTTCAAATCAGTCATTAAAAAGAAAAGATAAAGCTTTCTTGTTTTTTCTGAAGGGTCGTCGAATGCACGCAGGAAGCCGCTACTTTGGACAACCTTGGAAAACGGGCGACGTGGTCGGTTGCATGATCAACATGGAGGACAAATCCATGATTTTCACCCTGAACGGAGAGCTCCTTATCACCAGCAAGGGCTCTGAGCTCTGCTTCACCGACTTTGAGACGGAGGACGGTGAGGGCTCCATATTCCAGTGAACTTTAGAGAGGAAATTATTCAGTTATTCTGTCTGTGTTTCCTCCGCAGTATCTCTAGAGGTAGGACTGGGTTTGTTTGGCATGAGGAAAAACAGAAACAGAAAATGCTAATCATGTTGGAATTTAATGAAGTCTATTGTGGCTTTGGCCAACGACTAAATCAACCATCCTTTAGAAAAAGACAGAGAAGTAAAGTAAGGTCATTAAACTAATTGTTATGGTTGATGCACTGATGCATTCTAGTGCAGTGGTTCTCAACTGGTCAGGCCTCGGGACCCACTTTTTACTTGGTCAATACATCGCGACCCAACATTTTGAAGCACTCAAATCTATTCAACAAAAAATCGTGCTGTAATATATACGCTTTTCGGCATACAATATTAATAAAAGTGAAGTAGCCTACAGTGCATATATCCCTTATATCCCTTCACAGAACTAAAGTATGCTTTTAAAAAAGGTTTAATGAGATGATGGAATCAAAGCTGAACTATATAAAAAGGCACGCATGCTGAAAACCCAACCCCAGCAGGGGGGTCTGGGGGGATTCTCCCCCAGGAGATTTTTAGAAATACTAACATAAACTATGCGTTCTGGTACACTCTGAGAAGAAAATAAATAGATGTATTACTACCCGACATATTAATAATATTTTATGCCATTGTTTGTTTTTCACTTTGTTCTGACATCTTGCTGCGAGAAGAGCAAAGAGGAGAGAGTCTGTGTGACTTACTTTAAATTGTGGGTAAGGGTAGATAGCTCCCATTGTTCTGTGACCTGTCAGTCATCAGACCGGGGGTCATATTTCATTATGTGTTCATTTCTATCTGAAGTTGTACCCATGGATGTATAAAGAAGAGTTCTACCGCAAAGTTATTCTCCGTGGGGACTTCCGGCAACAATCTTGATTCTGATTGGCCAGAAGACTCGAAAAAACATCAGCAAAGATATTTTATTGAGAAGATGATCACTATGTGACAAAACTGTTTATGGTCTCCGGTACTTCCAGTCCAACGCTGACTGCATGCACAGCGTTAGAAAATCGGGCCTTCAAAATAAAAGTTTGACTTTTTCCCCCCCAAAAAAAACAAAATTCCAAATTTTTTTTTTTCCTATTTTTTTTTCTTCACTCACACATCCGCGACCCACTCGAAACGGGTCCGCGACCCACTTTTGGGTCGCGACCCACCAGTTGAGAACCACTGTTCTAGTGTATGCACAATTAAAAAACTATGCTTACATGACTAATATATATTACAAAAGGCTTTTTAAGGGCCAAATCCTTGTAGAATAGTGTTAGTAGTTGAAATATATTTATTTAAGTAGCAATACACATGTTTCTTCTTCTACTTTCTTTGCTTAGCAGGCTCAATGTAAGCCAAGAAGCCAGTATGTGGTATGCAGTATGTGCGGTGTTGCCAACTTGTTATCAATGAACGAAGTTAGCACTGGCCGAAAAAGTTGCCAGATGACACTATACTGTATGTTCTTTTATGTGATTGAGATGTCATCACACATCTGCATAACGTTTAAAGGGTTGTGTCGGTGGCAGTGAGGGAAAGCCTCCCTATGCACGACTCAGGCTGTTGGCAGGAGAGCCGTGGCCTGTACTCTGAGCAGCGTTGGGAATGAGAGAAAGTTGAACAGTTGTCTTTTGATACTTTGATCAATTCCACTTTTTCAAGAGGTATTTTTTTCCAAGGTTTTATAAAACACCAGACTAATTAAATGTTATACTTGAGGAAGACGGATCACATCAGTCAGGGTAGGAAAAAAGTCTGAGTAACTTTTTAATGAAATATGCAAAGAAAGGTGTCCAACTTTGTAAAAGAAAGAATATTTTTAAGGGATAGCATGACTGAATTATGTTTCATACTTAGACCGATATTGACTTGACCACCAATGTCTCCTGACTCTCCTCCAGGTTTCATCCCCGTGTGCAGTATGGGCATCGGACAGGTGGGACACATGAACCTGGGAAAGGACGCCAGCACTTTCAAGTACTACACCATGTGTGGACTCCAGGAGGGCTTCGAGCCCTTTGGTGTGAACATGAACAGAGCCATCACCATGTGGTTTAGCAAGCGCCTTCCTACCTTTGTCAACATACCCAAAGAACACCAGCATATCGAGGTGATTACACATTTACATTAGTATTGTTAGGAGTGTCGTGTTGTGACAGTGAACGTGTTCTTCTGGAGGGAACTTTGGGATTTTAGCATTTGCAGAACTTTTACATGCACACAAACCTACATAACACACCACAGGAAAGGGGAACCCCCCAAAAGCACAATAGGACCCCTTTACACCCTGGTTGTTGTGGGTATAGTGCATGCTCTGTCACCACTTGGAAATGGGCAATCATTATAAACAGGGCCAGACTTCAGCCAGCTCTCTAACGTTCTCCATGCATACCAACATGGCTATATTGAACAGTGCTGCCGGAGTTGATGGACCTATTGAAGATTCATTCACTCTCTCTCTCTGATTCATAACTCCTCAGGTGACGAGGATCGACGGGACAGTAGACAGCCCTCCCTGCCTCAAGGTCACCCACAAGACGTTCGGCACGCAGAACAGCAACAGTGACATGACCTACTGCAGACTGAGCATGCCTGTGGACTTCTACTCTGCAGACAAGATACTGGACGACTCTCTGAAACTCAGGTCATTGTCACAGCATTGACAAATATAAAAATGTTTATGTCAGATTGATTAATTAGATGATTTAGTGCAATATAAAAAATACTCTTTGTTGTTCTTATAACTTGTAAATATGTTTATTTTCAGCCATCTTCCAAAAGAAGATGGAACTGTTGACTTGGGAAGCATCACAACTGTAAATACAATTCTCAAAAATACAAGAAAACATTGTTTATTGATGACTACCATTTTTTTTGCTCTTTGTAATTTTCCTGTGTGTTTTTTTTTTAATGGCAGTACTACCACTCAGTGAGAGTGTTTGCCGGACAGGACCCCGCCTCAATTTGGGTGGGCTGGGTCACACCGGACTATCATTTCTATAGCAAGAACTTTGGCCTCAACAAGATGCGGAGAGTCACCGTCACCCTGGGAGACGAGAGAGGGCGGGTACATGAGAGGCAAGCTCACTTTTATTTTAATATCTGGATTTTATAGGATGTCATAAAAGTGTTATGTAGATGGGGAAGTCAGCAGCTTTACTGGGTTCTCTAAGGAAATTAAGGAGTTTCTAGGAATACCAGATATGTGCCAGCATACAATTTAGGGAAGGTCATGCAGTAAGTGGCTTCGGTTTGAATCCTCTGCTGTGCTGAGGCCTTAAGGACCCGGTGTGAATTTTCTTTTTAGATATTAATCATTTAAACTACATTTGTGTTTTTTTGACAATACCTTTTTCAGTCATTTGCAACACACAAACCCGTTCACATGTTACTATAATACGTAAAGGTAGGGTAGGTAATTCACTTCAGAAACACTTTTTGTTATATTCCATGGAATGCTCTTAACATCCCGATAGCAATGAATAAATGAAATGCTTTGAAAATAAACCATAAATACATATACATCTGTGGAAGCCGTGGCGCTGTAAAAAGCACGACCAATCATCTGAGCCGGCCCGGCTAAAGTAACTGGATGGCCTACCTGCCTGTCAGCCTTCCATCTGTGCACAAACTTATCTCGTGCCCTCATTGGTCATGTGCGCGTTCGTGTGTGTTGGAGGAGGGGCTCTGTAGGGAAGTGGCAGATTTTCTCCGGTTGTGTATTTTCAAATTGTAGCACTACCTTTAAGTCTAAATTCAACTTACAATTAATAAAGTTGATCCTTGATAATACTGTAGGGCTTTGTGTTGCATGATAACTTTTAAAAGATTAAACATAATTTGTTCGGAAAGAGAGTCAAAGTTATATCGTTGTGAGTGAATGCACTTCTGGCTATTGCAAGAAAAGGCACAAGTATGTTGGACATTAACTTCATCCAAAGTATTTCATAACCTCTGTCAAATAGCAAATTAATGTTGATTAACAAACATTTATGATTGTAACTAAGTTGCCATACTGATCTAAAATATGACTTTTTAATAGCATAGTATCTTTAGCTGAAAAGAGCTCTGTGTGTAACAGAATGAATATGAATGCGACGAAAGTCAACACAGAGTGCTGAATGTGAGATAATGAAAATATAATGCGCAAAAAATAGTTATTTTTCATTTGTTGCCCTGTGGTTGGTAATATTGAAATGGGTGTGCACTTGCTAAGCTTGTCTCCTGCTGTTGTGGCTGCAGTGTGCAGAGGAGTAACTGTTACATCGTGTGTGGAGCGGACGCCATCGACCCGTCCTCCTCCAGCCGCTCCAACTCTGACCTGGAGATCGGCTGTCAGATCGACCTGGCCACTGGCCTCGTCTCCTTCACTGCCAACGGCAAGGAGATGTCCACATCGTATCAGGTAGTTAAAGATGATAGCACAGTCTTATGGGGGACCTTATATCATTCAGTATGTGCACTTTCATATTATTTAAACATACAGTCTTTCTCTTCTGTGTTTCTAAGAGTTGGCATGCTGTTTTATTGTCTTTTCAATCTGGAGAAAACATATTTAAATGTTAAAATTCTGCGTACTACTTCTCAACACTATTATATTCAGAGATTGGGAACTTTTGAGGGTTTTGTTTAAAATCTTTGCTATGATGCCACTCAGACATAAGTGTATCGCCTGCACACACATTTAAAACAAACACTCTCCCTTCTTTCTTCCCTTTGGGTGATTTGAACACATTTGCACTGCAGTAAATTAGCCCTGCAGAAAGGCTGTTAGGAAAATACACCATTACATTCTCATTGCTTTTCAATCCAAGAGTCTCCACAAGGAGAGACAGCTGCTCAGTAATCCTCGCCTCGCCTCGCTGATCTCCCAGTTCAACAAATCAAATCAAATACCTGACTAGACGACAAAATGATGCCTTTAGATTAGATCTATCTCAGATCTAAGTTTTCTTCACTTCTGTGTCTCTCTTTTTTCTTTCTTCATCTCAGTTCTTGAGTTAGTCATGAATTTCAAATAGATATAAACGAAGGAAGCCTTCTGAGGGATTCCAGGGGCTTAAACTTGATTACAAGCTTTCCGTCTTGTTGTGCCTTCAGTTGTTTTAGCTCCTTTGTATTTTTCTTTTGTCTTAAATGGCTGTCATCAGTACACCAATGGATAGTTATTGAACTTCCATTCAAAACTCCAGCTGAGCCCTGAGCTTAGAGGCGAAAAAGCCTTGTGAAATGTGTTGGATTTGAAACCAGAACAGACACTAGAAGGGGCACAATGCTGAGCTTAGATTCCACTTATACGTTACTTCAGAGCTGAGCTTCAACAGTCACATTAAAACAGTTACTAAATCAGCCTACTATCACCTAAAGAACATATCTAGGATTAAAAGACTAATGTCACAGCAGGATTTGGAAAAACTTGTCCATGCTTTTATCTTCAGTAGACTGGACTACTGCAATGGTGTCTTCACAGGTCTCACTAAAGAATCTATTAGAAAGCTGCAGCTGATTCAGAACGCTGCTGCTCGAGTCCTCACTAACACTAAGAAAGTGGATCACATCACTCCTGTTCTGAAGTCTTTACACTGGCTTCCTGTGTGTCAAAGAATAGATTTCAAAATACTGCTGCTGGTTTATAAAGCTTTGAATGGTTTAGGCCCAAAATACATTTCTGATCTACTGCTAAATTATGAACCATCCAGATCTCTCAGGTCTTCAGGGACTGGTCAGCTTTCTGTCCCCGGAGTCAGAACTAAACATGGTAAAGCAGCGTTCAGTTATTATGCTCCAAATATCTGGAACAAACTCCCAGAAACCTCCAGGTCCGCTGCAACTCTGACTACTTTTAAATCCAGACTGAAGACTTTTCTTTTTGCCGCTGCTTTTAATTGAACTATTCACATCTTAAACTGCACTGTAACTTTTATTATCTTTGCTTTTTATCTTTGCTTTTAAATTAGTGTTTTAAATGTCATTTTATAATATGTTTCTTAATGTTCTTAATGTCTTTCATTTTTGTAAAGCACTTTGAATTGCCTTGTGTTGAAAGGTGCTATATAAATATGCCTTCAGAGCTGACTTTGTTTCAATTCAATGTCTTGATAAATCCCATGAATCAAAATGACTAAATCTCTGATGTTAATGACGGAGCTTTGTTTTGTTTCAGGTGGAGCCAAATACCAAGCTGTTCCCAGCTGTGTTCGTACGCCCCACCAGTGCAAACCTCTTCCAGTTTGAATTTGTCAAGATCAAGGTGTGTATCCAAAAGCACATTTTCAAAAGCACCTGTTCCATTCATTCGTTAACATTGTTTACCTTTATAAAATATTGACCCTTTATATTATTTCCGTCTTCTGCCTCTGCTCCCAGGATGCAATGCCGCTCTCGTCTGCCATATTTAAGAGCGAGAGCAGGAACCCGGTGCCGCAGTGCCCGCCGCGCCTGGACGTGCAGACCATCGTGGCCGTGCTGTGGAGCCGCATGCCGAACACCTTCCTCAGGGTGGAGGCGGCTCGGGTCAGCGAGAGGCACGGCTGGGTGGTGCAGTGTCTGGAGCCACTGGAGATGATGGCCGTACATATTCCTGAGGAGAACAGGTGTGCAGCATGGATGCCATGTTGCCTTAGAACATAAACTGTAAACACCTTCTTCTGCTGCAGATGCTGTATACTGTATACAATGTTATGAAGTACTTACATTATCTAGGAAAAGGAAACTGAAAAGTGGTGGGGACTTTTGAAAGACATAATAACACTTTGAAACACTATAATAATACATTCTGCCTTAATCAAATGGCATTGTGTTGTTAGTATTAGGAGCATATTTCCCTAAACTCTCATGTTGTCAGTTGCAGATTTGAAATCCCACCTGTGTCACTCAGTAATGTGTTTAATGCTTTCCTTTAATGGTCTGGTTGTGTACTGAAGGTGGTTTTGATTTGGTGATTATATTGATGCTAAAAGTAAAATAATAAAACAACTTCAGTCTTTTAGATTAGTAGGTGCAGTTACAAGCACTTTGCCACCATTTTGGGCATGAATTCATCTTGGTGTTGGGTAATATGCAGTTTAAATAGTATACATAGTTCTCCATTAACCCATTCGTTTCCTGCTTTCTTCCAGGTGTTTGGACATCCTGGAGTTATCGGAGCTTGAAGGCCTGAGAAAGTTCCACTACCACACTCTGAAGCTGTACAGTGCCCTCTGTGCGCTGGGAAACACGCGCGTTGCTCACGCCCTCTGCAGCCACTTGGACCAAACACAGCTCCTCTACACCATCGACAACCAGTACCTGTCTGGCATGCTGAGGGAGGGCTTCTACAATGTCCTCATCAGGTGTGGTGTTTGCAGTTTAAATATAACATTATAATCATTTTTCCTGCAGTTTGGGAAATTAAATAGTTTTGTCTGCATTTAAACAATAAGAGAAGAAATCGTTTGAAATATTTGTATTAATAAGAGACATACCGTAAATGATGAACGATGCTAGTATTATGAATTATCACAACATCAACTCCAGCACATATTACTAAAAAGTGTCTGAGCGGCACACAAGACCACAAAGTAAATGAGTCATAATTAATCTCTATTATACCTCGATGTCATCATGTATAATCCCGCCTCTCATTTCCTCACGCAGATGCACATAATTAGTATAAATCCTACATTATCAATTTCCCCTGCTACTTTCAAGACAAAGTGCTTTCTTCCATTATCACCAAACAAACATCATTAAAAGAGGGTGTTAACATCCCCGTGGCTGGAGAGTTCTGTTTTCAAAACTATTATTATGAACCACATTGTGTTTGAGAACTCGGTGTCTCTGCAATTTGTCACATAATTGCTGACTCACTGGTATTAATCAACAGCCCTGTCACCTCCCACAGATGCATTATGGTAATTCTGTGCTGTGGGGCTATACAAATCTTAGTAATTGCACATTTATACCACTTAGGGAGCTTATTTTTAGAACTATAATACTGAATGGTTATTTCCTGATAAGCATAATGGCCTATGCCTCCAGATGTGTATGATGATTGAACTCGTTATTTTTCTCGTTGCCAGCATCCATCTTGAAACGGCAAAGGAGGCTCGCCTAATGATGAACAACGAGTTCATCATCCCTGTGACCGCGGAGACTCGCTCCATCAAACTGTTCCCCGACGAGTCCAAGCGGCACTCGCTGCCTGGCGTGAACCTGAGCACCTCTCTCAAACCTCGAGTTAACTTCTCGCCCGTCGGCATCATCAACACCAGGCGCCAGCAGTACTTGTACAGCCCGGAGATCCCTCTGGGCTGCCTGAAGGCGAAGGCCATCAGCATGCTCACCGAGGCCGTGCAGGGCGGAGGAACGCACATCCGAGACCCGGTGGGCGGCAGCGTGGAGTACCAGTTCGTCCCCATCCTGAAGCTGACAGGAACGCTGTTAACCATGGGAGTCCTGACCAGCGAGGAGGTGAGGATAATTCTCCTCCTGATCGCTCCCAACGTGTTCGGAGAGGCCAAGGAGGGCGAGGACGCCAAGGGGGACGAGGTGGCCGTGGCGGGGGAGAAAGAGGAAGTGAGCAAGAACGAGGAGAAGGCTGTGGAGGCGGGAGAGGACGAGACTAAAGACAGTAAACCGCTCATCAAAGGTCTGCTGGCGAAGTCTCTGCCCGAGCCCGTCAAACGCCAGGTGATGATAAATAGAGTGAAAACATACACACACATTTCAGCCATTCAATTGGACATTGTTGCATATAACCATAAGTCCATCAATTCATATTCTAAGATTTCATTCGATTTAAATCCCCCCATTCGATTTGCTTCACTTATTCCTCTTTTATAAGGAATCCAGTGGCTTTATGAGTTATATCTCCCAGAGAAGTGACTGCGTGAGTGCTAACGGAAGGCATTGCTTGAATAGTAATGCTCCTATCAATGACAAAGAGTCCACATGATGACAAGAAAGCTTTATTCTGTGCATTATGAAAATGGGGGCAGATAATTTCTTGGAGATGCTATAATATGTGAGTTTTCTTCCTGTTTAACAGAAAAAAGTCAATTTATTTGAAAATCATCCTGTTTAACAGTTACAGTAGAAAGAGACAGTAGAACTTCTCGATGTACTCTAGATTGCCATCCTCGCTGAATAACGTCTCCTTTTCAGATGTGCGAGCTGCTGCACTACTTCTGTGACTGTGAGCTGAAGCACCGCATCGAGTCCATTGTGTCCTTCTCAGACGACTTCGTGTCCAAGCTGCAGTACAACCAGAAGTTCCGCTACAACGAGCTGATGCTGGCGTTCGAAATGTCCGCCGCCGTCACTGCCAAGAAGACCAAAGAGTTTCGTTCACCCCCACATGAGCAGGTACTATACTGCAGTGGAAACAACAAACTAGGAGAACAGTTTACAACCTGTGATTTATGTTCAAGGTGGTTCGAGGTATTAAAGGAACAAAACCCCCCAAAAATCCCCTGAGCCTTTGAGGTGAAAATAATCAATAACCTCGACTGGGACAGAGTCAGGGAATTAGACCGGAGCACAGGGTTTTGTTGTTTTCTAGGATGCCTTTTCGTTGTTTCCTAACTTTTCTCTCCCCCCTCTAGCAGGAAAAAGGTAATTACCATATGGGAGAGATGAGAGCAACAGAGCAACAGCTAGCTGTAAGGCGAAAGCTAAGTTTCTGGAATATATAACTCCTGTATACGACGAAATGCAGAGAGCTTTTCCTGGCAGCGGTGTGCTTATTCAGCATTATATGAACTCATTTGGCAGCGGCTTGAATGCAACGGACGTTCAATTACAAGTAAAAGATCCTCCCCCCAGCTTTAACTTTATTTCCAGCTGGTTTTCCCAAAGGGTACATTGGGCCATATGTGAGGCTAAATTGAACTTTGAGTGAGTTGACCGTGCATCGAAAGTTAAACAGCTGACATTTAAGAGTCCAAAATTGTTTTTACGGCAATTTGCATTACACTGTGTCGAAGTTTAATGCAGCACTCATTCATTGTGTGGGAAACTTTAAAAACAACATCTCTTTTTCAAATTGGACTTGAAATTGAATGCAATGTTCCAAACAGAGTATTAATTTAAGGCAAGTGTAACAACACAAACATTTTACAATATAAGAAATACCTGTTAGGCCAGAGCATAGATGCTGTGAGGAAATGAAACTAACTTTAGTGCTGTCTGTGCTATCTGAAACTATCAGACCAAAATAATCTCCTGAGGGTTTATACTAATACTGATAGCAGATGTTGAAGCAATCTGCCTTTTTCTCGTCTAAGAGGTCAGACTCAGGTTTCCTTGTGCTTTGCCATCAGGGCAGTGGGCACTCTGGGAGCAGACACCTTTTATTTTTGATCCACATTCACTCATCCACCACGGTAGTCGTGTAGTCCACAATTGGGATACAATATGATAGATTTTTGTAATGGATAACCATTAAATGGGCCAATATAAATGTGTTTATCTCCACTATTATGTTTTTATACCATGAGTAATAGAGATAAGTGAATGACAAGCTCGCAATTATACTATCGTTGTAACTGTTTGAAGATGGAAAATCAATGTGACCCTGTGATTGAGTATTTCCTCTTGCTGCTTAGCATTTCCGCTGATCTCAGTTCTACCTTACGGCCCTGTTTTCAGTGTTCTTCAGCCCTGTGTGTTAATACCTGTGTCAGCACACTGAAGAGCCAGGAGCTCAGATCTTTGTAGCTAATGAGCTGTCCCCGTTCGACATCCATATCTCATTCAGTGTGTCTCAGAGTAGAAAGGAAGAGAGGGGTACAACATTATTCTTCCTGCCCATTAGCAAGAAAGTACCAGCCGTCTCTGTTCTGTTTGTGTTTGGATCCTTTGAATTTGTGCTGAGCAGTGCTTTAAAGATTTTTTTAGATCTGCACCACTGCAAAGCTTTCATGTTCAAAAACATTTTTAATTACTCTTTCTCTGAGCCGTACACCCTTAATCACAGCCCTACAGTTACACTCTGATCCCTGAGGAATAAGTAGAGTCCCAGCTAGAAATGTTTGGTTCTAAAAACATTCTGAGAATGTTACATTCATTGTTCTAGGAATGTTTTCAGCGGGAAGTTTTCTTTTGGTTCCCAGAACGTTCTTCTGAAAGGTAGGATAACGTTCTCTAAAAACATTCTTAAAATGTTTGGTGATAACATTGTTAGAACATTATGCCCTACTGTTCTTAAAACGTTTTCAGCTGCAAGATAGATTTTTTTATGTTACCAGAATGTTATTATTTTAGAGAAGAATAACATGCTTTATGTTTAACACTTATGCAAATGTTCTGTGGTAACAATTTACTAAAATAGTTTTACATTATTAGAACATAAAGACATAATATTCCTGTAATTGTTCAACTCAAAATTCCTGGGTAAGTGGACTGACCACTGTGGTCATTAGGATGATTTTGATAGTTTACTTAACTACTGGAATTTGACTATTAACACATGTAAAAGGATGACTCGGAATCAGCTGGTGAAAGTAACATTTGTGTATTAGAAAAGGGGAGCTGGGAGTGGAGGTTGGTAATGGCAGCAGTGGGAAACAGTTGTTCCAGGGTGGAGAGGTCTGGCTGGTCTTGGGAGTGTGGAAGGCATTGGATTCCTCCTGGGGGAGACACAAAAATGAGTGTGAGGCAAAAGCAGGCAAAGTTGTCAAAGAATATGCTGGCAAAAAGCTAGAGCGGCACGGCAACAATCCGGCAGGGAATGAGTGCAGGCTGCAGGCTTTCATAGTGTGGCTGATGAGCAGGTTGCAGGTGTGGTTGATTGGAGATTGCTCCCAGCCATGTAGAGCAGACCAGCAGGCCGGTGGTGGGGTAGAAACAAACACTAACAGGGGTTTCAGGGACGGGCAGTGATAGTCGGTCCGTTCTTCGATATCTCTGTCTTTGGTTTTCTAAGTGTTATTCAATCCATATGACAAAAGAGATATGTGCATAAACACGAAAAACACTTGGGGTATAATGTTCGAATAATGTTATCACCAAACATTTTAAGAATGTTTTTAGTGAATGTTATCCTACCTTTCAGAAGTACATTCTAGGAACCAAAATAAAACTTCTCGATGAAACCATTCCTAGAACAATGAATGGTATGGAATGTTTTTAGAACCAACAATGTCTAGCTGGGAACTCAGACATGCCTACACAAACATGCAATATCATGAATTACGTGCTTCCTTTGTTTTTTTAAAGGAAAATGTGACAATCAGATTTTTTTTAAACATCCTTTTCAAACAAATGCAACAAGTTTGTTTTTTAAAGCGCACTACAAATAATTCTGACGTTGACCATGACAGTGTTAATATTTCGCATCACAGGAACATTTTATAAAAAAAGAATAACCTCCTGAAAACATTATCCAAATGTTGCTTTCAAAATGTTCTTCTTTGGTTATCATGTAACATTGAGGGAATGTTTTATAAAGAACATCTTTAAACCCCAACAACGTCCAAAACACATCCTTAGAATGTTGGAGGCAAAACGTTCCACCTTTGTTAACATAGCACATTAAAGGAACGTTTTATAAAACACTTTCTGTCATCTCAGGCCTCAATAACATCCTCAAAACGTCCTCTGAATGTTGCAGTTAAAAGGTTATGTCTTAGTTAACCTTAAACCTTATAGGAAC
Organism: Harpagifer antarcticus; assembly: GCA_902827135.1. Taxonomy (NCBI): domain Eukaryota; kingdom Metazoa; phylum Chordata; class Actinopteri; order Perciformes; family Harpagiferidae; genus Harpagifer; species Harpagifer antarcticus. The sequence continues at coordinate 667,691 of CADEHL010001421.1, forward strand.
ATTATTTGAAAAAATAAACATCCTAAAAAGGTTCTTTGAACATCAGATTAAAACGTTTCTTTAAAACCTCATTAGAAGCTGTAGGTAACGTTAGCTAACATTGTGAGAACGTTCCCCGCTAGCTGGGGTAGTGGTCAGCAGCAGGTGTATACTGTAGGCAAAGACTGCTGTATGTTCCTCCCATGGTTTATTAAAAAGCCCTGCCAGGAATAGACATCAGAAAAGCCTAAACTGGACTTTGCATTTGCCTTAGCCCAGGGAAGCAGCTCATGTATATTTAGTCTGTTTTATAGTTAGCTTGTGACATACAGCAAACATAGCAGTTAGAATAATTAACCATTAAAGCAATTTGTAAATCATCTCATATGTATACTTTTCACTAAAAAAGCTTCATACTATTCCTCACTGCATTGATCAGACAGATACTATTTGAAGTGTCTGCCTCTCTCACTGTAGGAGACTACACAGGTTTCTGCTATTGAGTTATGGCTCCGAATATTAATGGTGCTTCTCTCTGTGTGTGCCATCATTCTTTATGCCTTTTTCACACACTTGTGGGCATATTTCTCACTCCTCCTCATCCCTCCTGCTATCTAAAATATGTTTATATTCCATTCCCAACACTCTCCTTTCAACTTTATTGATATGTTTGTCTGTTTCCTGCAGATCAATATCCTGCTGAATTTCAGTGCAGGGGAGGACTGCCCCTGTCCGGAGGAGATCCAGGAAGAGCTCAACATCTTCCATGAAGAATTGCGACTGCACTGTGGTAGAGTCCCACTGCTAGCTCGGTTTTATACTTTACAAATGTTGTTGATGTTGATTCATATATGTTAATATTCTGTATGATAATAATGTAATATTTTGCAGCCCATGCAGGGCATAAAGGACTTCTAGAGAGGCTAATTTGCAGGCTTTTAAGAAATGATATACACATAATAAAACTGTCTAATACAGGCATATAAACTATATTAACCGAATATTGTTTTGCATAAACTGCTTAGTGAGTTATATTTTTAAATCATTTAACTGACTAGGCAAATTCTCATTTTATTTATTAGAAACTGAAGATATCTTCTCACACAAAGTGATTCTTCTTGATTCTTGACTTAAATAACAAGACACAGAGTGATTTTTGTGTTATACTCATTATATGAAGTGGCGGCGCCAGGGTATGGCTGGCGTAGGCTTCAGCCATACCAAGAAATGGCTTAGCCCCACCATGAAAAATGGTGTTAAAGTAAGCAAATGAAATAATAAGCAAAATGCTAAATGTGGAGAACACGGCTTGTGAAAATATACCGGTCGTGTCCACAACACACAAACTGCTCCTGCTGTAACAACAAGTGCACGTTACTGATGCAATATGGTTGACATTCGGGCTTATGCTAGAAAAGGGGTGCAAGGAATAGTCCAAGTAGTGGGGGAGTTTTATACACTAAAGGTGTGGAAATTCTCTGGCGTTATAATATCAGCGCGGCCGCGGTCAGATCAAAATGCCTCCGAATGCAATTTGAATAGACCTTCAGCCAATCAGAGCAACGAAACGTTGGGTCTGTGTCATGCCTTACTGATTGAGATCAGTCGGAACCGCCATTCAGTATCCCCATTGGATCTTCAACGTGTACTATCATACGTCACGTTCACAGTGATCCCTTTTTATTTACTACAAGACAAATGTGCCGTTTTATTTCATACAGTTCAATTTTGATTGAGACAGGGAAATAATCTAAACCTCACGCCTGGCGTTCTTCACTGTCAAAGGGGGGGGGCGATATAGCGTGTATGTACAGGACTGTCTCAGAAAATTAGAATATTGTGATAAAGTTCTTTATTTTCTGTAATGCAATTAAAAAAACAAAAATGTCATACATTCTGGATTCATTACAAATCAACTGAAATATTGCAAGCCTTTTATTATTTTAATATTGCTGATTATGGCATACAGCTTAAGAAAACTCAAAAATCCTATCTCAAAAAATTAGAATAGTTCCTCAGACCAAGTAAAAAAAAAAGATTTATAACAGCAAAACACAATCAAACATTTGAAAATGTCCATTAATGCACTCAGTACTTGGTTGGGAATCCTTTTGCATGGATTACTGCATCAATGCGGCGTGGCATGGAGGCAATCAGCCTGTGGCATTGCTGAGGTGTTATGGATGCCCAGGATGCTTCAATAGCGGCCTTTAGCTCATTAGCATTGTTGGGTCTGGTGTCTTTCAGCTTCTTCTTCACAATACCCCACATATTCTCTATGGGGTTCAGGTCAGGGGAATTTGCAGGCCAATCGAGGACAGTAATGCCATGGTCAGTACACCAGTTACTGGTGGTTTTGGCACTGTGGGCAGGTGCCAGATCATGCTGGAAAATGAATTCCTCATCTCCATAGAGCTTTTCAGCAGACGGAAGCATGTAGTGCTCTAAAATCTCTTGGTACACAGCTGCATTTACTCTGGGCTTGATGAAACACAGTGGACCAACACCAGCAGCTGACATGGCTCCCCAAACCATCGCTGACTGTGGGAACTTCACACTGGATTTCAAGCAACTTGGATTTTGCTCCTCTCCAGCCTTTCTCCAGACTCTGGCGCCTTGACTTCCAAATGAAATACAAAACTTGCTTTCGTCTGAAAAGAGGACTTTGGACCACTGTGCAACTGTCCAGTGCTTCTTTTCCTTAGCCCATGTCAGACGCCTCTTCCGTTGTCTTGAGTTCAGAAGTGGCTTGACCATGGGAATACGGCTATTGTAGCCCATTTCCCGGACACGTCTGTGAACAGTGACTTTTGATACCTGGACTCCAGCTTCAGTCCACTGTCTTTGAAGCTCCCCCAAATTCTGGAAGCGACTCTTCTTCACAATGCTGTTAAGGCTGCGGTCATCTCTCTTGGTTGTGCAGCGTTTCCTGCCACATTTCCCCCTTCCAACAGACTTTTTGTGGATGTGCTTTGAAACTGCACTCTGTGAACAGCTTGCTCTTTGAGAAATGTCTTTTTGTGTCTTACCCTCCTGATGGAGGGTGTCAATGACGGTCCTCTGGACAGCAGTCAGATCAGCAGTCTTCCCCATACTTGTGATTTAGTTTACTGAACCAAGCTGAGTGTTTTTCAAGGCTCAGGAAACCCTTGCAGGTGTTTCGAGTTAATTTGACGATTCAAGTGATTCGTTGAACACCCTACTAGTATACTTTTTCATGATATTCTAATATTTAGAGATAGGATATTTGAGTTTTCTTAAGCTGTATGCCATAATCAGCAATATTAAAATAATAAAAGGCTTGCAATATTTCAGTTGATTTGTAATGAATCCAGAATGTATGACATTTTTGTTTTTTTAATTGCATTACAGAAAATAAAGAACTTTATCACAATATTCTAATTTTCTGAGACAGTCCTGTAATTACATTGCAAATACTGATTTGAGCCCCACCACTGTATGGGTTAGCCCTACCATAGATTACCCAACACAAATACTCTGGAGCCGCCACTGATTATATGCCTGGTGTGAAATGGAGGCTACCAGTCACATGTGGTTGGCATGATCTAGTATTGGCACCACAATCAACACCACCATACTGGCGTCTTAACATACTAGACTTAGCCACTTTTGTAATAGTTGTGACTGAAGGCCAGTACAACTCACTTTGAGTGTCTGACAGAAATGTGTTTCCCCTTGCAGGAATTCCCATAGAGGAGGAAGAGGAAGAGCAGGACACTTCGATAAAAGGCCGTCTGCTCGCTTTGCTCTACAAGATCAAAGGTCCGCCCCAGAAACCTGAGGCCGAACCCACGGAGCAGGAGCAGGCCGCTCCCAGTAAGTCACTCTAAACTACTAAAAAGCACAGCTGTTTTTTTATTTGAATCTAAAAGATTAGGAGCAGATGCAGAGACACATTAACATCTGAAGTATTAAGTAATTCCTTGATGCTTTACAAATGAGCTGTCCAACACACAATCCTGTTCAACTAATTCCAATAGCATTCAAATGTGGTAAAGCTAACTACAAACACACATTTTTACAATTTTTTCAACTAACAGCGGTGGATACGTGGATTCTTATTGCATAGGATGATACAGGTAGCAGTGGGAGACTTTTCTCAATTCAACTTTTATCTCAGGGCTATACAGCTTGCACGGGATTGAACCGTTGTTGCATCAACTTGCCACTGATCGTATCGAGAGCCTCAATTTGGTTTGATGGAAAGGCAGCAAACCGTAACGCATTTTCAATCTTTCTTTGATGTTCCACATTTTTCATTAAACATTAAATTGCTATTGAAAAACCTTGAAATGGGTACAGATGTATCCATCATAAATGACACAGCACACACACACTGCCTGGGTTCTGGTTTAACACGTTTTCAGCTTGGACCTGGGGTCAATGGTTTCAATATTCCCGTCTGCTGCCCTTTACTGAAAGCATGGCTATGTTCTGTTTCGAATAATGGAGGACTAATGGACATCTACACCGCAGGACTCTGCTTTCAATTTGAATGCCTTACTCCAACCTCCCACACCTAGCCTGCATTATTGAAAGTTTCAGAAGCGGACAGATGATGTGATTCAGGATGATTGAGCAAGACATCTACACCAGATTTAGATCATATAGAAGTAGATACTCTACCATGCTGCACTGCGTTATATATCCAATGCACCCTATAGGACTCATCATTGCAAACTGTATAGCCTAACTGGATGGTCCTCACTTACTATGCGTAGGATGCAGCATTGTTTTTTATTAAAGTATAAAGCCATTTTAGGTAAGCTTCCACTGTACATATGTGCCAGATTGGCTCCAGTTTGTGACTCTTACAACCTCAGATCCAGTGCCTGGATACGGTTCCAGGTTCCTGCTGTGCGGACTGAGGCTGGGAAAAAGAGTCTTTTTTATTATGGTCCTTGGTCTTGGAATGACCTTCAATCACGCCTCAAACTGAGGGCACTTGTCTCAATAGCATGTTTTAAGTTGAAGTTGTCTGAAGTCCTTACCACTAGCTGTTCTTGCAGTAATAAGTAGTGTACCTTTCTTACTGTCCTAATGTGCACAATGTAGTGACTGCTTTTTCCTCTTTTGTTATCTTAGTTATGTTCTCTGTATTTTATATGTTTGTGTTATGTGTAACGTTGCTGCCTTCTTGGTCAGGTCAGCATTGAAAATGAGATTCTATTTCAATGCTTTTTATCTGGTTAAATAAAGGTTAAATAAGAAAAATATATATATTAAATGATGATTGCTTAAACAAGTTACTCCTTTTCCAACTAATTCTACATTTAAGAAAGATATATATATGAATATCTCATATGTACATTTAGTATCAGCTTCCTAGTGTATAATCTGAGGAACAGGAAAATCCATCGAACCACTTTTTCTTTGGGATTACAATTATTACTGTTCGGCCATCATTCAATATTACATGACATCTACAATCAACAGAACAGCACAGCCAGTGTTTTATCTTTGCTAAAATCACATCTTAGAGTAGCGATGAAACGTGTTTATAGACAGCTCCATATTGACTGTTTGTGGTCATTTACAGATGAGCTTGAAGTCAGGGTCGTTTTTTGTGTTAGTGATGACTCACATGGTAGTCAGTGTTTGAGATAACGCAGAGCAGATGTGAATCTGAGACATTCACCTTCAGGGCAGCTCTCTCTCTCTCTCTCTCTCTCTCTCTCTCTCTCTCTCTCTCTCTCTCTCTCTCTCTCTCTCTCTCTCTCTCTCTCTCTCTCTCTCTCTCTCTCTCTCTCTGTCTCTCATTGGGATTCTGCTTGAATCTGACCCTTTATTTGCCACACAGATGTTAGACTGTTTGACTCAAACACCAAAAGTTCAGCGATAGCTTTGGAATTACAATGTTATCATTCAGCGCGTTAGCCCCAGCCTCTTTGTGCATCACTGCAGTTCACTGAGTTCCTCTGTCAGTGGGCCAAGTTCAACTTAATTGCTATTAACACACATTGTTAGGAAAGTAAACACAAAGCATTTGTTGTTGATTGTTTTTCAGACACAGGCTGTCACTAGGGTCCCATAAGAACCTCATTTTATCTCTCGAATCAAATTCTTATTCCTCTTTCCAAGGCTGGCATCCCAATCCCCTGAGTGAACATCTGTTTTCCCAGGTGTCATCGGCCACTATTGCCTTATTTTATTTTATTGTTGTTGTTGTCTGTGAGATTAAAGTTTGATGAGACCTTAAAACTCAGTGTCAAAGGATCGCCCAACCTTAACACCTTGTTTCTTGTGCTTTCTCCCCTAGTGTTTAATCTTCAACTGTCTCTTTATATCTATCTTGTGTTCTATCTTTAAATGCACGAGGTAGAGACATGTCATTGTTTCCAAAAAGAAAAACCTTTCCAAGGTGCCTTGGGAACAGAGCCCACAGCTGTTTCTTAAAAGTCCTTGGAAACGGTCAAATACATTTTCTTCCAGAGTGTGAAAAGTTTGGAGAATAAGCCAATTATAGGGGCTATAAAGTCAATGATACCCTAACCTTTTATACTTCAACTAACTCCAGGAATACAAGTTTGAGGGGAGGAGTTGCTATTTCACTGATGAGTGATGGACTTAACTGTGGGTTGAACAACGCGTTGTCCTATTACACATGTGTTGAAATTATGCAGTGCGTGATGGCACCTGGAGCAGATCTTAGATACGATTTTAGACTCGGCATTTTGACTTTTCATGTCAGTATTTTCTAACAACATGAAATAGTAAGAGTTGGAAAAGTGGTGGTCAGATCATCACCTCACTAAACTATCAGCCACCGATAACAAAAATCTGCACGATCTTGACTTTACCAGTTTCATCCGACAGGCCATAAGACTGTTAAACACCTGACCTTTTGAATGAACATCTATAACATTCATCTGTTTGTAACTTATATATATCAATATTCCAATTACTTACAATTTCTATTATATTATATTTTTTATTTTATTTCTTGCACTATTATCTGTTTTATTGTGTTGCACTGTATTAATGGCGTGGATGTTCTCACGTCCCCAGCCAACCTGAAGGAGCTGATCTCTCAGACCATAACCAGCTGGGCTCAGGAGTCTCACATCCAGGATCCAGAGCTGGTCCGAGTGATGTTCAGCCTGCTCAGGAGGCAGTACGACGGCATCGGGGAGCTGCTCCGGACCATGAGGAAGTCCTACACCATCAGTGCCGCCTCCGTGCAGGATGCTATCAACCTGTTGGTGTCTCTGGGTCAAATCAGGTCTCTGCTGTCAGTACGCATGGGCAAAGAAGAGGAGAAACTCATGATTGATGGACTTGGGTAAGAAAACATATTTTAAATAATGCAGTGACTTCTCTCCCTCCCAAGTTTTTTTAACGAGTTGTGAAACATATTGTTATTCAATAGTTGTCATCACAAAATTGAGCACATTGTTGCTTACATTTGGAAAACTGTTTTCGATAAGCCATGATATAGATTGCCTCAGGACGTTTGACTGTTGACCTTCACAAATGACTTTCTTCTCTGTCATAGTGACATCATGAACAACAAAGTTTTCTACCAACATCCCAACCTGATGAGAGTGCTGGGCATGCACGAGACCGTCATGGAGGTCATGGTCAATGTGCTGGGAGGAGACAAGTTGCAGGTAGGAATCATGACCCCACAAGGATTTTCTGAATGAACTGTAATCACTTCAAAACTATCACCCGGTCGAAGTGATTAAAAAACCTCGACAAACCATCTCAACTCAAGGTCAGCTGACACGTTGTTACGAACTGTTGATGTTAAAACGTAATGATACAGAGCACCTCTATGACTTCCAACCATTGTGATTGAAAAGTTCAAGCTTAAGCTTAAGAAAGCTAACACTTGCATGATACACATTCCTGCCTCTGGTTTCACACTCATTCTGCTGACCCACAGACGCCAGTAATCTTCTTGGAAAAGCAGCAAAGTGGCAAATGTGTAAACAAGGTCCATTAACCTGAATTTGGGACAAAGGAAGCAAGTTTCAATTAATGAACCATAACAGCTGCCCCCTTAAAAGGTTCTTGCTCCCATGTTAGTAAAGTCTGGGGAGTTTAAAGAAGTAAATCTGTGAATATGGATTTTAGTTTGTGGTTTGAATCCACAGTTGTTTACCTACCATTATTTGAGTGAGAAGCCCTGACAGAGGGAAGTAAGCCAAGATTAACAACCTAATAGTCAGATAACACCACAGGGGTAATGGAGAGGGCAGAGCAGGGCAGGGTGACAGGAGGCCTCTCAAGCCTGTCCTTTTTGGGCAATGCTGACAGAAGCTGAAAGAGATGGTTGTGATTTAATGCAGCATCCAGTGCCAAGCATGAATTAAAGCTCAGACAGAAGGAGCTCAGGGAGACATTCAGGCCTCACATGTGACTCCGGCAGTCTCATCACGCCGTCACTGACATACATTCCTGACCAGTTTACTGCCACATGATACATGCACTTCACTTACTGTGGCCATATAAAGTGGCATTACCACGGCTTGTAAGTGCATAGTGTTAGCGATATTTACTCTTATAATTACACCTCAATGTATACATTAGGATACACATCTTACAATAAGTGTAAATTCTATTCTTCAACACCTTAAATAAAATGTTCCCAATCATGCACAGCAGTGCCACACAGGGAGCATTTTCACAGGGCTGAACATTAAAGAGGAGGAAATTGCTTTGACTTTTAGGATTGGAAAACATTTGGCGTGATTGAAAGTTCAACATTTATGGAAACTGCTCTGTGCTGTTCATATTTGCAGAGTGTAATTTGCCAACGATAACATGTGGATTCCCTGCCTTTCGTTCTCATCTATTCCTTTTGCAAATTCCTTTAATCTGGAACACTCTGCCCCTCCACGTGAGGTCGGCCCAGACCCTAGGGGTTTTTAAATCCTCACTAAAGACTCACTTCTTCTCTCAGGCCTTCTAGTCAGAGCGGAGCACGACTCCTGACTATTCCCTGTGTTTGTTATATATCTGTTGTAAATTATTGTCTTTTATTGTGATTATAAGTGTTTTTTATTGCATGTACAGCACTTTGGCTCGACCAAAAATCGCTTTTAAATGTGCTATATAAATAAAACTTGATTTGATTTGATTTGATTTAATCTCCAGCGTAGACAGAAATGTCTTCACTGTGAGATTTGTGAGAACCTTAGACTGAACCCACACTAGAATGAGGATGCTAGGAATGGAAAAGTATTATATGGAAAAGAGTTTAGAGGTAAAACAGATTTTACAGTCGTTGTTCAGAACAGAGAATACATTTGACTTACTGATTGCACCTTAAGTTTTTATCAGGTCAAGCATATAAGACTCTGCATCCTCCAGACATATCAGAAAAGATTAAATATGTCTCCTGCAACAGCTTATGTCAAGGAAGGTTAGATAAAATCTTTGAAAGTGTTTTCTTGTATCTCTTATCAATGTCAGGTAAGCTCATACATAAGAGTTTTAGATTTTTATTAAATATATTTAGTCTAAAACTCCATCAAATCAAATCAAGTTTTATTTATTTAGCACATTTATAAATGATTTGTGGTCGAGCCAAAGTGCTGTACATAAAATAAAAATAGCCTACAGTAGAGACACTTTACAGCAAAAACAACAGCACAGATTGTTCAGAATATCAGTATGAGAAACACGGCACCCTCTGTCCTATCCATAAAGTATCCTGCTGTATATGTCAAACAGAAAGGAAGACAAAATCTTGCCTGGAGATATCAGAAGTTTATTTGGGACGATATATTGGAAAGCCATGCTGAGTTTACTGACTCAAGGAGTGTTCTGCTGTCAAACAACACAACATGTCGTCACTACAGAGAGCAAGAGTATCAAAGGGGGTAAACAGGAACAGGATAACGGCTGGATGCAGGGGTAAAACATATATTTTGTATTTTTCACTCTTAAAGTTTTCCTATTATCAAGATATCGCAAGAAGAAAATAAAGATTTTTGGAACAAAAGTTGTTTTTATATTAAACCTGGGCTGATTCCCAGACAAACTCAAATCTCAGGATGGATACATTTTTTAAATACTTTTGACCGCCAGCTAGAGCGCCGTCACATAGAGAGGGATATACAGTATCTGAAACCTCCAACAAAGGACGAATGGGCTGCAACTCTCAGCAGAAAAGTCTAGGAGACATTGACCTTTACGTTAAGACCATGATATGAATAGTATTCGGAAAAAAAAGAATAGGTATGAAGTTTGACAAATTAAATGGGTTTAAATTCTAGTGTTGCCCATGTCAACTTCTTTTTGTCTGGAAATGTCAATAGAAATAAAGTATTTATTTGTTTTGTCCACAGGAGATCGCCTTTCCCAAGATGGTGGCCAGCTGTTGTCGCTTCTTGTGCTACTTCTGTCGTATTAGCCGGCAGAACCAGAAAGCCATGTTTGACCACCTGGGCTACCTGCTGGAGAACAGCAGCGTGGGGCTGGGTAAGTGCTGGAGTTTTCAAATGAGACACCTCTATTATCTTCTGACAGTTGCCGAACAGCGTTTTCCTCGAATTACACTTCATGTATATCATTCTGAGGGACAAGACGGGTTTACAAAATATATGGAAACATGTCAATATGAAGGATGATGGGAGGTACTGAAGAACATATGCTTTTCAGAAAGGAAAGATGTGGTGTTAAATGAAAGAAAGACATTTTGAGAGAAGGTCAATTAATTTGGAGGAGGCTGTGGCTCAGTGGGTAGTGTGCTGGACTTCGAATCAGGGGATAGCAAGTTCGAGTCCCACTGCAGTCAGCATGTCGTTGTGTCCCTGAGACACTTCACCCCAAATTGCTCCTGTGGGGATTGCCCACAGTATTGAGTATGTAAGTTGCTTTGGATAAAAGCGTCTAACATGTAATAAATGAATTCCTTGACATTTAAAGTTTATACCTCGGTGTAGAAACTGAAAAGTTGCCCTGTTGCTGCTTCTAAATAATGTGAAATATTCCCTGAAATGAAGAGTAGCCAGGGTTTCTTTTCAACTAATTGAAGTGCAGACACAGACTTATCGCCGACATTACACCAGGGTGTCAGTTTAATAGGGAAAGGGGCAGAGAGGGAGGCAGCACACCGCGAGAGAAGAATGGAGAGTGGGAGGCAGAAAGAGAGGTATGGGGGTTATTTAGTCATGCAGGGCAGGACCCATGAGTCACTGCTCCACGGCTGCTGTAACACTCCTGCCTGTGAAAGAGGAGAGGGGCTCGTGGTGTGGGGACACCAGAGGAATATGAACACACCAGTTTGTTATGCCTGACATTACATTTTGGATATTTGCACAAATAAATCACAAGGTGCTCAGAGACGCGCCTTGAATTTCTGTTAAACCCTGCCTGCGTAGAGAACATAGTTATTATTCCAAAGCAATTACCACTGTAGTTTTTAATCTAAGTTGCCGGCACACAATCATCTTCGGAGCATGTTCCCAACGGGGGTGTTACAATTTATGTGGGCCTCGAGTGTTTTTTGCACATTCAGTCGCTGAGGATTCACTTGCTTATAAATGATTATCTACAAAACATCAGAGTATTTCTTTGACTGTTAACTATTAATAGCAGTAGTGCGTGGCATTGTATTAGAGAGGAGACACAGATAAATATATTGATAATTAATATTTGATACATTTATATACTTGTTCTGAAAATTGCCTTTTTGGTTGTTTCGTAGTCTTATTGAGTGTCTCATATGAAGCATTATCAATTCAGTGCCATTTCAAAAATATTTAAAGGGCTTTTACCATCAATGTGCTATGTTCTTTTTAATCTGGATGATTCTATACTACTATTTTGTTTTCCTTTTAACACTAATACAACACATGTTTGTACCTGCTGCTCTGAACTGCAAGGGAGAGAGTAACAGTAACATATGAAGATAGACTGCCCCCTGTTGATAAGAACAGAACAAATACAGTTTTATTAACGTGTGTGTGTGTGTGTGTGTGTGTGTGTGTGTGTGTGTGTGTGTGTATGTGTAGCTTCTGAAGCCATGCGGGGCTCCACTCCGCTGGATGTAGCAGCTTCTTCAGTGATGGACAACAACGGCCTGGCTCTGGCCCTGGAGGAGCCCGATCTGGAGAAGGTTTGTTACTTTAGCTCACAATCAAACATTTGCTTTAAAAAAAGTGATCCTTGAACCATGATTATTAAGGGGTGTCATTCTGTTTAGATAACCAGTGGTACGTTTAGAGTTTGGTTATGTGTTGAGGTAGATAAAGCTTTCTTTTGGTTTTGAAATTGCACATTTTATTCAAATGATCTGTCAAATGCTGAGATTAAAGAAGAATATATTGTGGTTAGAACACTATTTAGGTTAAGTGCACTGAAACAACCCTATACGCTCATAGGGACAATACAATTAGTAAAAGTAATATATCCTATAAATGTAGATGAATGATAAGTATCTTCTGTGACATTACATTGAGGAACTCGGCATTATTTACAGCTGAGAGGATTTCATTTTACATCTGACTTTTCGCATAGTGAAAGTGATTCAGACAAAAATAAAAATCCTCATGCCACCCAAGTTTTGTAGAATGAAGTCGATTTTGTGCCATATGAATACGCTTGCTCAGCAGATGCTTTCTAGCTGTCACTGGCAGTCAAAAAGACAGAGTGTGCTATTATAATACCCAGGGATGAAACTGTGTGTGTGTGTGTGTGTGTGTGTGTGTGTGTGTGTGTGTGTGTGTGTGTGTGTGTGTGTGTGTGTGTGTGTGTGTGTGTGTGTGTGTGTGTGTGTGTGTGTGTGTGTGTGTGTGTGTGTGTGTGTGTGTGTGTGTGTGTGTGTGTGTGTGTGTGTGTGTGTGTGTGTGTGTGTGTAGGTGGTGACATACCTGGCAGCCTGTGGTCTTCAGAGTTGTGCCATGCTTCTTGCTAAGGGTTACCCAGACCTCGGCTGGAACCCTATAGAGGGAGAGCGCTTCCTGTCCTTCCTGAGGTTCGTCGTCTTCTGCAACGGTAGGTAGACTTTCATACTGATTCCATGACATTAATAAGAAGGGGCAGTTCTAAAAAGAGGTCTAGAAGAAAACATTTCATCAACAGTGCAATCACATACTGTAAGATCAAAGCAATATCAAAACATTTAAGATATTTACAATTTATGAACATTTAGGAGTTGGCATGAAAAAACAGTGGCTTGCCTATAGGGGGAACAATTGTGAAAAAGGGCAAAGTTCCAATTTCAATTACATAAAGCAAGTAGTCTGACAGCAATGCACCTACACAAAACAAATGGCGTCTGTCAATAATCAAAAAGAAACAGATTTTGACGATATGCAGGACTTGACTAATCAGATTTGACTAAATCTTAGAATACCTAAAAAATAAAGTAGATTCTATTTAAAACTTCCCCTTCAAATATGTCCATAATCCTGTGCTGTGTTTCCAGGTGAGAGTGTGGAGGAGAATGCGAACGTGGTGGTGAAGCTTCTGATCAGACGTCCAGAGTGTTTCGGCCCCGCCCTGAGGGGAGAGGGAGGTCAGGGTCTGCTCGCCGCCATGCAGGAGGCCATCAACATTTCCGATAATCCCGCTCTCGACCTGCCCAAGAGCGCCGCCGGCGTCAATACTGGGTAGGAATCCACGGCAGTGTCTCACACGCATTGTTCTAATTGAGGTGGAAAAGCTTGTGATTCAGCGTTTATATCCTCCTGAGACACTTAAAACCCACTGAGCAGTCCCTAGTGATAGAGGCTCCTATTAATTGTGTCTTTGTGGTGAATTGTTACATTGAATTAGATTAGCCAGTGTGCTGCTGAGCTCAGCCAACCAGCATTATTCCTAGTTATAAGGTGTCTTAGTAGTGCTTTATAAATGAGTTTGACTGTTAAATCACATCATTGAGACGAGATAAAAAGGGAGTTTATTACTTTCAGTTCGATAAGAATGTTTTATTACTTGATTTAAATGCTCAACAAAAGGGTCATAAACTTGAAATAACCACCGTGCAACATACCTTCATGTTGAACATGGTTAGTTTAGATTAATGTTATCCTTCGTGCAAGTTTTAAGACATTTAAGAATACTCTGTTTTGTCTGATAGTGTTGTTTTACCACAAAAGTTCAATAAGAGAAACTAAACTAAAAGTTATTCAAAGCACATCCACTAATTCTCCTTTATACATACGAGCAGTGTTGGTCAAGTTGCTAGTAATTAGTAATGAGATTATACAATAAAAAAAGTATTTGGTATATATACAGATGTACTTAGAATTAGGCAGACATTGAAGCTGTGAGTAAAGATTTGAATAACGTTTTGGGGCCTTGCCTGCTCACATCAGTATGCAAAGGAAGTTGTATGCTGGCTGCATTTGAATGGGGAAGGTTATTATTGCATGATGTGAGGATAGAGGGATTGGGAAGCGGGTCAAAATCAATACGTGAAACACTGTGGCCCGTTAAACGATCCGATATTGTGCCAAAACAGTTATACATGCTCACAAAATTGCCCATCTATTGCCCTTCTTGTGCCAATCTTTTTCAATTTATGAGCGTATAATATGTCATTTGTCTTTGTGAGGTTTGCAGTATGCCAAAGTGTGTTGTATTTTTGTTTCAGTTCTGGTGACGAAGAAGGAGAAGTTATTCACATGGGCAACGCCATCATGTCCTTCTACTCGGCTCTTATTGACCTGCTGGGACGCTGCGCTCCAGAGATGCATGTGAGGATCTTTTTCGTCATGCACAAACTTACTTGTGTTGCTATTTTGACCCTCAATACAGTAACAGAGACTACTGTAGGGACTTGGATGAAATACAAAGCTGAATATTCCCCGTTTGTGTCTCTTACAGCTTATCAATGCCGGTAAAGGAGAGGCGCTGCGTATCCGAGCCATCCTGCAGTCCCTGGTTCCAACGACAGACCTGGTGGGGATCATCAGCATCCCGCTCAACATGCCTGTGCTTAATAAAGGTATGTCAGTGCTGGTGGCTCTTTTTTCACTTCATTAAGTCATACATGCAGATGTTGATGTTAAATATCAAAAGATAAACAGAACTAGTGCTGCCACAAAAACACGCAATGTTATCTAGCAGTATTATCATCCAAAAGGGACACACAGAAGTCTCCCACTGTCGCAGAAAAATGGCTTTTGGACTGAATTGAAGGATGAAACTGGTCGCACACGCAGCACTCTGATAAAACATTTTGATTTAGACCAAACACAAGCTACAATATATCAGAATCTCATTTTCTCCCCAGCCTACTGAACGAACAATCCACATAGTGCCGAGACATCTGACATTTATTTGGCAGATATGTTATGTGAGTCATGCTGTCAGGTGAAGGCAGCTCGCATACATTCATCATCATCAATCATCTCTGCACTTTGAGAATCATCTCGGCTCCGCCAGCTTGATGTCTATCATGAAATCCCCGGTGTCACACAGACAGGCTTCGTTCGGGAGGGAATATTTATATATATATATATTATATCCTCTCCTGCCTCTGTGTTTCTACTGAGGAGGAACATTGTGTTTTTTAGCACCTTTGCAGTTTGTGCCCTGATGAAAAAAAGCCATCTTCACACCAGAAAACTTCATATCCAATTTTCTTTGTAACATCTTCAAATAAGAAAGCAGGTTCTGAGTAATTGAACTCATTTTTCAAATAACTGTCTGCTGCTTATCAGCCCTTGAATTACTTTTAACTTTTCATTTATTTACACTTATAAACTTTTTTCATTAACTACCTGAATAAATTCAATGTTTACGGCACATTAAAACTTTTTCCCCCTGAAATGTGTTTAACCTTCAGATGGCACGGTGATGACAGAACCAGACATGTCGGCCTGTTTCTGTCCGGACCACAAGGCCCCCATGGTGCTCTTCCTGGAGAGAGTGTACGGCATCGAGGACCAGAGCTTCCTGCTCCAGATGTTGGAGGTCGGCTTCCTGCCTGACCTCCAAGCCTCTGCGTCTCTGGACACGGTGAGTGACAGAAAACACAAAGACTTTTCCACTTTCACCTTGTTTCCTAAAAGACTTGCAAGCCTGTCAAGTAAAATAGTGTTCACTACCAGCAGTTATAATATGTAATACTTTTTTTTTTGGTTCTTTTTACATCAACTGGTGTTTATGTCGTCCGGTAATAATTCTAGTGCACACAGCTGAGTTTGAGTTTCTAGTTTGCTCATTAGATGTGACTCAGGCAGATAATCTCAGCAAACTCAGTACTCAGTTTGCTCAGTACTGAATTCAGGACACATTCTCGTAATGGCTGCCTCAGAGAAACATTAACTTAATTATTGGTGAATCATAAAGTCAGAATCATTAAACCTTCGCTTATCCTTATATAATCAGCACTTAAACCAGTTCTTTAATACTCCCTACTGCTGCAATATGTGAATCACCATCGTACCTCTGTGTACATTTAAGAGAACCAATTTATTTGTTCCTGTTTCCATGAGTCTGTATTCACTATAACTTTCAGTGAATCTTGCTATGTGGGGTGATTTACCTCTCATGTTGCTCACATGTTGCTCTCTGTTCCCCAGGAGGTGTTGAGCACTACAGAGACGGCGCTGGCCATGAACCGGTACATCGGCTCGGCCCTGCTGCCTCTGCTCACCCGCTGCGCCGCTCTGTTCAGCAGCACTGAGCACTACGCTCAGCTGATCGACTCCACGCTGCAGACCATCTACCGGCTGTCCAAAGGACGCTCGCTCACCAAAGCCCAAAGGGACGCCATCGAGGAGTGTCTGCTGGCTATCTGCATGTAAGGCCTTCGTTCATTCAAACTCAGCGAAGGGAGAAAGACTGCAAGTGCACCATGTTACTGTATGTTTCAAACAACGCTTTTGTTATAACCCATACTGAACATCCTACATTTCACAGGCACCTGCGTCCCTCCATGATGCAGCAGCTGCTCAGACGGCTGGTGTTCGATGTTCCCATGCTCAGTGAATACTGCCAGATACCTCTCCGGGTGAGAAATGAGTTTCTGTCACTCTTACGCCTAGGGTTGGGAACCGAAACTCAGTTCCAGATGAGAACCGATAAGAAAATGCCGGGTACCGGGTACCGGGTACCCATACAAAATACACAACATTTCGGTTCTGCTTAACGGTTCCTAAAGCGGTAGACCCTGCATTCCACCGGGTCCGTCTGCGCCGTGGTGACCCGGTGGAATACAGCCAGGGTAAGGGCGGACCGGCCATCTGTGTGTTCTGGAGAATCACAGAATGGCCGGCCGGCTCGGTACGCTGACGGCCGGCACCGCCCTTAATTTTTTTCGGCATCATGTAAGTTGCGCTGACAGGCGACAGAGGTCCACTGTTGCCCCGCAGCGAGGCTCCCCCCGCCCTCCAGTAGACAGTTCACGAGCTCAGTCACTTCATAACACCAAAGATGGGTCGCGGTAAACGCTCTAAAGTGAGGCTCCACTACACTAAAAAAGAAAAAGACAAGGCACAGTGTAATGCCTGTTAATAGCTTGCCACAGGCATAGCTCAGTTAAAATAAAGCAAAGCTATTGTGCAATACATTTGTATTGCATGTATATTTTTTATTTGTAAAAATGTCAGTTAAAGCTTAAAAGAATAAAGACATTTTTGTTATCTAAACGTTTCTTTTACAATTTTGGAATCGAAACGGGGAATCGATAAGAACCGGAATCGATAAGCAGAATCGGAATCGATACATTTCAAACGATACCCATCCCTACTTACGCCTGATTTATTATTATTTTTTATAAAGTTGTGGAATAATTATAAGTAACACTATGAACCCTTGTCTTTGGTCAATGATGCGCAAGATTATTAAATCAACTTGAACTCAAATTGTTATGTTTTCGTGTATCTCTGTTCTCCAGCTTCTGACCAACCACTACGAGCAGAACTGGAAGTACTACTGCCTTCCTTCTGGGATGATCAACTGTGGCGTTTCCTCCGAGGAGGAGCTCCTTCTAACCAAGAAACTCTTCTGGGGAATCTTTGACTCCCTTTCTCAGAAGGTACAACAAAAAACCCTTGTTGTATAGAACATTCATTAAGATTAGCCGATGGTATCTGCACAGACTAAGAATGTATTTATGATTTTGGAAAGCTATATTACATCTTTTTTAATCTGGGTTTCCTTTTGCTTATTTTATATCTCTGAGAATCCACAAATACATCTGGAGGCCAGGCAATATTTCCCTTCAATCCCAATCATAAAGCTTTCATCTGTTTGCTGCTTCGTGAGAATAAATCAACTCCCACCCGAGTGTGGCTCTCAGGAGAGAAAAGTTCTTGTTAGTCAGAGGTAGTGAAATGAAAGCTCAGTGAGGTTCCTGTGAGCGCTGCAGCTGAGGCGAAGCCAAAACAGATGAATCATTTATCAGTCTGTGACAGGCCATCGCTCCGTGCACACTTTCACAGCTTTCTCTCTTTCAGTTTAGCATCCCTCCATTTTTCTTTCCTTCGCTTTGCTCTACTCAGTCTGTCCATCTAAAAGCTAAACATGCATACCTCTATTCTGCTGTATCTGCTGTCTTCTGTAGAAATATGATGCTGACCTTTTCAAGATGGCCACATTATGCCTGTGTGCCATCGCTGGAGCCTTACCGCCTGACTTTGTGGATACTAGTCTTGGAGCAACACTGGAGAAACAGGCACCAGTGGATGCAAAGGGCAACTTTGATCCCAAACCCATCAACACTGCCAAGTGAGTGGTCTGACACTCACATGAATCAATTATCTAAAACGGATGTACTAATACACACTTTCAACATTCTCTCCACTTCCAGTATTTCCCTTCCTGAAAAACTTGAGTACATTGCCAACAAATATGCAGAGCATTCCCATGACAGATGGTCCTCAGATAAGGTGAGTCCCTGTCATCTGGTTTTATTGTTGTCCTCCCTTGTTCTGGCAGATCATTTAACCCATCTATCGTATACCATAGATAACTTTATTTTTATTTGATTAGTTATATTACATTTTTTGTACCAAAGACCATTTGGTACTGAAGCATGCCTGGCCAGCAAGTTTTGACATATTTGCATTTTTGTATGATTATGTATGTATGGTTAAGAGCATGAAATGCAATAGACCACACTTTATACAACACACTGTTGTTGCAGGTGTCAGCAGGCTGGAAACAAGGAGACAGTCTGGACGATCAGGCTAAAACTCATCCACTGCTGAAGCCTTACAAAGCGCTGAGTGAGAAGGTGCGTACTACACGGCTACTGCTGCTGAGAATTATCTTTGATTGTGTATACGATGGAGACCAGGGGAGCCATTACCTGAAATGGTTCATTTAGGTCAAACTCAAGGCCCGGGGGCCAAATCAGGCCCTTGGTGGATTTAATTTCAGCCCGCAGGATCATTTCTAATTACTATTAGATCTGGCCCGCCGGTATATTGCACGCACACCTTCACTCCATCCTGAGGGTCTCCTCCGCTCAGAGCCTGAGCCCAAACATTGATGACCTTGCACCCAAGATGAGATGCCAAGTATCTGCTTGAACTAGCATCACAGAGCAGCACACTGAGTTCAATGGATGTTTCCTTCTGCACTTTGTTTCTTGAGACAACAGGGCATGTTTGGTTTCTCTTTGAGGGAAATAGTTTTGTTGAAGCTGTTGTTGGCCTGTGGGAAATGTAATCATAGGAAATGACTCTGGAAAAGCTGCAGATAGAGCCATAAGAAATGACTCTGCAGATAGAGCCATAAGAAATGAATGCAACTGATTATTTAATGTTGTTTTTATAGGCAATAATTTAAGCTTTGTTAGTTCCAGGTTTAATGTTTGCAATAAGTTCATTTCAATAAGTTCTGCAAAACACATTGAACTGGTCCGGCCCTCGACTAGTACCAACTTTTTAATGTTGGCCCACTGTGTATTTGAGTTTGACCCCCCTGATTTAGGTGTATGTGTGGGGATTATTGACATTGAAAAGTCAAACACAATTTAAAGAAATTTGACAACCTTAATCATATTAGGCTATTCATTCAGTCAGTCAAGGGGAGCATCAAGCATGCATCAAAATGTGTTAGGCCTCTTCCTTTCTTTTTATTAATATAAAATTCAAAAAGGCAAATAAACTCCTTCATTTCTAAATGTATGTCAGTATAAGTGTTGAGCTGTCTTAACTGGTGGTTCCTCTTGTTTGTGTTGAATTTGTAGGAGAGAGAAACGTACCGCTGGCCAGTGAAGGAGTCTCTGAAGAGCATGCTGGCTATGGGCTGGAACATCGAGCGGTCCAAGGAAGGAGAGTCCGTGATCCAACAACGAGAGAGTGAAAAACGAAAGACCCCCGACTCTCAGGTAACATCCTGATGTGTTATTCTCTGTGATATTACCTTTAATCGTGATTACATGATAAGGATGTCACAAATGTTTTTCTTTATAATAACGTAAACAAATAAAGGTTCTCCTTTTTTAAGTTAAATACAAAATATGCTGTATTGTTTTTTCACTGTGTCAGCCAATGTCATTTATGATAAAGTCCCATTGAAAAATGAAGTGTAAGGACGACCATTTTGCCCTGAAGGAATTACCCTCACGAAGCACTTCAGTGTCTTGCTTTATCCATTTATTTTTATTCGGCAACATTAATACTGAAAAGCATGAATCTTTTGGATTAGGAAATATCTGCTGCAGTTTCTTTTTTTTATGGACAACAGTCGAGATAGATGGATACTTTATTGATCTAAGTTATGTGTTTTTTTTTAAAACCAAAAAAATATACCAAAAAGTAAAAGCTTTGAGTCGGACATTAAAGGTAGGGTAGGTAATTCACTTCAGAAACACTTTTTGTTATATTCCATGGAATGCTCTTAACATCCCGATAGCAATGAATAAATTAAATGCTTTGACAATAAATACATAAAACATGTCATCAGTGGAAGCCGTGGCGCTGTAAAAAGCACGACCAATCATCTGAGCCGGCCCGGCTAAAGTAACTGGATGGCGTACCTGCCTGTCAGCCTTCCATCGGGGCACAAACTTATCTCGTGCCCTCATTGGTCATGTGCGCGTTCGTGTGTGTTGGAGGAGGGGCTCTGTAAGGAAGTGGCAGATTTTTTCCGGTTGTGTATTTTCAAATTCTAGTGCAGTCACTCGAGCTGGTTTCTCCATTCTTACCTACCCCACCTTTAATCTAATTACAGCTATATTAAGTCAACTGATGAAAGTTAACTACACATTGATTTAAACAGAAATAATTTGTGCTTTTATCTTCCTGACTTTGCAGAATGATGGATTCAGTCCTGCTCCAATGGATTTGAACAATGTCACTTTGTCAAGAGAGCTACAGGTTAGTTTCTGTTCAATTTTATTTTTAATTGTGTTATATTGATAATAAATATATATGGCGCGAAGCCTGGGAGCTGGTTCAGGCAGACAACTCGAGCACCAATGATACATTAACACGTGACGCACCTCGTCCTTCTTACAACCAACCAATCACATTCTCCTAAACATGCCGCTGCCAGGTCTTTCTGCCTCTGCCTCCTCGCTATGCTGTGTTCACTTGCTGCGTTCATGTTCCTGCTGCTGTGTTTCATGTTGCTGCTGCTCGCCTGCCCCACCACCACCCCAGCTCCACCTGTAGGCTCGGGGGATAGTTATCTAATCATCACTCAATGTTCTTTGTACATCTGTGGAGTGATGAGGCCCGAGCCTAGACGCCAAACTCAAACTATATGCTGCTTATAATAAACATATTAAGAAACACGTGAGTTGTCTGACTGAACTAATAAAGTGGCAAAAATGCTCTAATCTGTTTTATTTACTGTATCTGCAGGGCATGGTGGAGGTGGTTGCAGAAAACTACCACAACATCTGGTCCAAGAAGAAGAAATCTGAACTTGTTAGCAAAGGTGTGTAAGTTCATGGTTTGAGAGGAAATGTTTTGCCCTTATTAGACTATTCAAACTTCAGTAATTCTTAATTTTTTTATTTATGTGAATCTGAATTGAATTGTCAGGAGGAGGGAGCCACCCGCTGCTGGTTCCCTATGACACCCTGACCGCTAAAGAGAAGCACAGAGACAGAGAGAAGGCCCAGGACCTCTTCAAGTTCCTGCAGATCAGCGGCTATGCCATCATGAGGTAAACCCCCTCACTCACCAAGTTATCCTACATTGAAAAATAAATAACTAAATGCAATTAGCATAAACAAACAACATCTTAAAGTTGAGTTCTTAAGTTCAGTGTATGTGGTGGACTTCATGCCACCCTTTGTTTTGTCTTTTGTAATTACACATTTGATCTTGATTATGTCTACTATTAAACCATACACCCCAGCACGTGCACTCCGCTCTGCATCAGCCAAACAGCTCACTGCACCCGCACTGCGAGGGGGACCCAAGTTCCCATCAGCAAAAACACGTGGGTTTGCTATCCTGGCTCCAAAATGGTGGAATGAGCTCCCCATTGAAATCAGGACAGCAGAAAGCTTACACACCTTCCGGACTGAAAACTCATCTCTTTCGACTCCACTTCGAGCGATAGGATTACTAACAAAGCACTTATACGTATACTAACAAAGCACTTATATACTAACTAAGGACTTAGATACTAACAAAGCACTTGTATACTAACAAAGCACTTATATACCAACTAAGGACTTAGATACTAACAAAGCACTTGTATACTAACAAAGGACTGGCTTATCTAAAGCCAGTTGAGTAGCACTTGAAATGTTTGGTTCTATCAAACCTGATGTACTTATATGATTCTGTTTTCTTCAAGTTTGTATCTTCTTGGTCGAATGCACTTATTGTAAGTCAGCTAAATGTAATGTAATGTAATACTATGACTACAAGCTATTTTCTTTCTTCATTCATTCTTCATTTTTGTATACTTGTGATTATCAGGGGGGCAACCCTTATCTACAATGACTCCTGTTGAGTCAATTACAGAAACAAAAGACGTTTTAAACTTTGTGATTAGGAAAAGTCATTTGATAGATTAATTAGGAAGATGAAGATGTTAAATAAAACACTGTTATGTTAAAATAACTACATTATGCAGTAAGGGTAGACAGAAAATGAAAGAGTCTTTTGAATTTGTATGTAGTTTGGACATAATTTGTTTGTGATTCTCTCTGCTACAGAGATCAGAAGGACGTGGGTCAGGACTCATCATCCATGGAGAAGCGTTTTACATACAAGCTCCTCAAAACGCTGCTGAAGTACGTCGACTCCGCCCAGGAGTTCATCGCTCATCTGGGTGAGTGTGTGACATTTCAAACACAGGTGCACTAAGAGGTGCTTGACATTTATTATGATCTCGTTTGAGGAATGTGATTATCCTGAACTTGCCATTCATCATTTTGTATTAATCCAGAGGCCATGGCCACCAGTGGGAAGACGGACAAATCGCCTCATGACCAGGAAATCAAGTTCTTTGCCAAGGTTTGAAACTTTTGCAACAGAACCAGTGATACGTATTAGATTTACTTTATTTCTAAAGCTTGTATTTAAGGTGGGGTAGGTAATTCACTTCAGAAACACTTTTTGTTATATTCCATGGAATGCTCTTAACATCCCGATGGCAATGAATATCTTAAATGCTTTGAGAATAAATACATTAAAAAATATCATCTGTGGAAGCCGTAGCGTTGTAAAAAGCATGACCAATCATCTGAGCCGGCTAAAGTAACTGGATGGCCTACCTGCCTGTCAGCCTTCCATCTGTGCACAAACTCATCTCGTGCCCTCATTGGTCATGTGAGCGTTCGTGTGTGTTGGAGGAGGGGCTCTGTAAGGAAGTCTGAAGGAAGGGGCAGATTTTTTCCGGTTGTGTATTTTCAATTTCTAGCGCACTCGAGCTGGTTTCTCCATTCTTACCTACCCTACCTTTTAGGTCTTATTCACATGGCTGGATTTCTTCTCCCCAGGTGTTGCTTCCTCTGATAGATCAAACTTTCAAGAACCACTGTCTCTACTTCCTGTCCACGCCCAGCAAGAACCTGAGCAGCTGCGGCTGTGCCTCCAACAAAGAGAAGGAGATGCTCACCAGGTACTGTGGTTAAGTAATGTAACATTTGTGTAATCAGTTTTTCCATTGCCAGATTTGTGATGATATTTGCCTTGAAGCCTTCCCTTTTAAGAGTTCTCCTTTATATTTTCATCAGATCTTTTCTTACCTCCTTGCTTACATCTCAGCTCTTCTTTGTTCTTTCTGATTGCCTTTTGTTCAATTCTGCTCTTACCGTCTTTCTTTTCCAGCCTGTTCTGTAAGCTGGCACTTCTTGTCAGACACAGGATTTCTCTCTTTGGTAAGGTTTGCATTGCCTCTGTCTGTATGCTCGTGTTGCACTCGGCTTGAATCTCCTTCCACATCTACAGTGATTGTTTCTCTTACAGGAAGTGACTCTGTAATGATGGTGAGCTGTCTGCACATCCTCTCTCAAACAGTCGACACCAGGTAAGCACACATCGTTGTCAATATAAGCACAGTGATCCACCAAAAGGACCATTATAGCTATTCTTGAGCTTGCACTTGCGCCTTTGTGTCTCCTCTCTTCTCTCAGAACGGTGATGAAGTCCGGCTCAGAGTTGGTCAAAGCCAGCTTCAAGACTTTCTTTGAGAACGCGGCGGAGGACCTGGAGAAGCTGGTGGAGATGCTGAAGCTGGGGAAGTTCATGCAGTCCCGGGCTCAGTTGAAGAGCGTCACACAGAGCATCAACTACGTGACGGTGGCGCTGCTGCCCATCCTCACCGCCCTGTTCGAGCACATCACCACATACGAGTTTGGAGTGGATCTGCTCTGTGAGTTTGTGTTTACTTTTTCACATTATTTGTAGAGTTTGAAATGCTTTTTAATAAAAACAAACATGAATATATCATAAAAAACACATCACAATAACTAGAAGAAAAGAAAGTAACTGAACAGTAATGGTCACAATGCACAATTTAAGGACACATTAAGGACATTGGTCTTGTACCTAACACCAAGTCATTACAAGCCTTCAATTATCATGCATTCAATTGTTACATTTACTCAAATGTAAAGCTAATCTTTCTCTTGTATAAAAATAACCGTGCTTTTATGTTTTTTTTGTTTCAGTGAATGATGTGCAGCTGTCCTGTTACCGGATCTTGGCTTGTTTCTACTGTCTGGGAACGGGAAAGAACGTCTTTGTGGAGAAGTATGAGTCCACACCTTTCCTAAAACATGCAGCAGAATTAAACGAGCCGTACTGTATATTTAATCATTACGTTTAAGCTTTGATAACGATATGTGCTTAATGTCATTTCTATCATCTACGAGATTTGGAATGAAACGACTGTAACAAATGTATGGATTAAATTGTACTTGTCAGTGTTGATTAGGCCTTTAACCATTTGTACATGTTGACCTGCAGTCATCTTCCTGCGCTGGGGGAGAGTCTGGCGACGCTGGTGGCCGCCATGCCTGTGGCGTTCCTGGAGCCTCAACTCAACGCTCACAACCCGATGTCTGTGTTCAACACCAAGACCCCCCGAGAGAGAGCCAGTGAGTGTCCAGCAGCAGATCCTCCATTTGATATTGACTTCTGTCCCAATCATTTACAATGTTCTGATTTATCATCGATTTTACAACTATTTGAAAACCTGAAAAATAGATATAAAATGATAAATTCAAACTGGAATGTTTAAATAAGCCTACATTGCATTTCAAAGCAGGATGCAGAAGGGATGATAAATGCAGAGAAGAAATCAAATCAAAAAGCTTGCTGCTTTCCAGAGGATTTATTGGTTGCGGAAATAATTCACGTCTCTTTGTTTCACTCCGATGGTAAATGGACTGTACTTATATAGCGCTTTATCCAGTCTTTACGACCCCTCAAAGCGCTTTACATACTACATGTCATTCACCCATTCACACCCATTCATACAGAGCAGTGTACCTTACTCTAGGACCTAACATTCACACACCGTTGGCCATCAGGAGCAACTCAGGGTTAAGTACCTTGCCCGAGGATACATCGACATGTTGGCTGCACGGGCTGGGATCGAACCCACAATCTTCTGGTTGAAAGACGACCGCACTCCCTTGCAGCCACAGTCGCCCAAAAAATGGATGGATGATCTTATAGGAGTTTTTGACAATGCTGTTCAGGCTCTACCTGACTCTTACTCTGAGGCTGTGAAACCACCAGGTAGAAGAAAGGAGAATGTCAGTGAAAAACGATAAAGAACACAGGCCTGACAGATTGTAGTCTTGAACAAAGTTGATGCTTCTGAGTTTCTTGAAATGTCATTAAAAAAATGTCTTGGTGTTATTGCTTTCTAGTCCTGAGTATGCCGGACACGGTGATGGAGATGTGTCCGGAGATGCCTCGCCTTGAAGGACTGCTGAAAGACGTCAGCGATGTCTCAGAGTCCGGTGCTCGCTACTCCGACATGCCACAGGTCAGAAGGGCTGATGGGATATTTGAATGAATAGATACAGCATTTTTTAGGTGTTTTGTTTCTTAGCAACATGGTCACTGCTTGTATGCTTAAAGTAGCATTCTGGGTAGGATGCAATGTTAAGGGACTAACATCAAGGATATCTCAACCTTGAGATTCTGGTCTTACTTTTTAAAATATGTCTCTTGTGAGTTGCAAAACTTAATGCAAAATACACACATTATTTTAAGACATGACATATTACCATAACGGCACCAAATCCATCATTGCTGCAAAGTTCTAAGTAACATTATAAATGAATTTGTAGAGCTTTAGTTGCAAAACAATCTGTTCCTTATTGCCTCTACTGTCAATACACCTCCAGTCATTCAGACAGTTCACCTTCTGTCTGTCTGTCTGTCTGTCTGTCTGTCTGTCTGTCTGTCTGTCTGTCTGTCTGTCTGTCTGTCTGTCTGTCTGTCTGTCTGTCTGTCTGTCTGTCTGCTGCAGGTCATTGAGGTGATCCTTCCCATGCTGTGTAACTATCTGTCATACTGGTGGGAGAAGGGTCCGGAAAACTCCTCTTCAGATGCCCAGTGCTGCACTATGGTGACCTCTGAACACCTCAGCATCATCCTGGCAAACATCCTCAAGATCCTCAACAACAACCTGGGTATCGATGACGCCCCCTGGATGAAGAGGATTGCAGGTAACGACCAGGCTCAAGATTTGAGAGAAAGAATATCTATTATTTAAAGAGGGTGTTTGTTTACCGACTTGCATAGTTAATGCTTGTAATAAATGAATATCCTAGTTTCAGGAAATGTGAGAGAATTTTTAATGAATTGCTTCATGGAAATTCTCATTTAAATGTAACTCGGAGGTGAGTTATATTCTCATCAGAAGTAGAATCAAACCCACTCATTCCTTTTCTGTTTAGAAAAACATAGCAATCATGGAAAGAGTCAAACAAAAAAGGTCAGACTTTAGCAAAATAACAATAAGTCTGAAAAGTAATTTTAATTAAGGAAACCAACGGCTTGCCTTTTCTATGCTCATTCCTCAGTGGGAGTTCAGGAGAGGCCAGATAACATAATTGGTTGCTGAGGGAGAAAACAGCCTCAGGCAATCACACTTCATGAAACTACATTTGAATATTTTACTTTCAACACATTTACAAACAAGGAAACCAGACAAAGGAAAACTCATGCCGTGTCTTATTTATTCAACTATTCCACAACTAATATCTCTCGCTTTTATTAGAATTGTGTGTTGAGGGACAGGTAAAATTGCTGGTAAAGCTATGTTATGAATATAGAATGGCAGTTGTGACAAAAATAAAATGTCTGTGTTAATACCCTAGTTGCATATTTACAACAGCAAATTAAAGCCATTTTAGGTAAACAAAATGCATTACATTGCAAAGCCAGGGGAGAAAAAAACTCTTGGATATTCCCTGAGAATTGTTTTTCTTCCATTTTGATCAATTCAATACTTTTTTAATTCTGAGATTTGGACGAGATGTCGTCAGCCAGCTCCTTGATTATATACAATATTTTTTCTATAATGGCCCTAATTGTCCTTTTTGTACAAATCCTCACAGAAACCTCTCGTATTCTTGAAAGCATCATTTTCTCAGATGTCCAACATATATATTTTTCCATTGTCTCTGTCCAGTCTACTCTCAGCCAATCATCTGCAAGGCGGGAGCACATCTGCTGAGAACGCACTTCCTGCCCACCTTGGAGAAATTGAGGAACAAGACGGTGAAGGTGAGAGCTTAAAATATAATGTACAGCAGCACACTGTATCCACCGCTCAGTGACACCTGTTATTAAAGTCGATTTTAGCTGACTCCATCATAAGCAGCTGTATTTATAGTGTGTATATATATGAGCTAGTCTAAGAACATTATGTTGAGTCCCATCACCTACAGAGAGTAAGACTTCCTCACTAACTTCACTGTGAGAGTTTACAGGGAGGAGGTTATTACCACTGAGTTGAAAGGGGTCATGTGTGAGGAGAATTATAATTGGATTGCTGGAGATGAGTTGTTGATGTGATGCATTTAAAGGTTGTTGGTGAAGAGGAGCTGCTGAAGGCCGACAGTAAAGGTGACACCCAGGAGGCTGAGCTGCTCATCCTGGATGAGTTTGCCGTGCTCTGCAGAGACCTCTATGCCTTCTACCCATGCTCATCCGTTACGTGGACAACAACAGGTACTGGAAAAGAAAGATATGTATTTATTTACAAAATGAATTGGAGGATATTGATTTAGTAAGCATTGGTTTGCTCAGTTTAAGATGTGAATATTCCCTCTATTATCTGAGCTTTATCACACAGATTTTTTTTATTTTGATGTCCTGATCAGATGTAGTTAAACTAAGTGTAACCCTATTGAAAATGTTTTTGGTTGATTCCAGGTCCAGGTGGCTGAAGGAGCCGGATGCAGACTCCACTGAGCTCTTCAGGATGGTGGCTGAGATCTTCATCCTCTGGTGCAAGTCCCATGTAAGTCTCTTAATTCAATACCACCATTTGATATAAGGATACTGCTTCATGAGGAAGGCTTTCCTGTTTAACCTCTTTTTATTGTCCTCTGAATCCAGAACTTCAAACGTGAGGAGCAAAACTTTGTGGTTCAGAATGAGATCAACAATCTGGGCTTCCTGACTGGAGAGGGCAAGGCGAAGATGTCCAAGGTAAATCAAATAGAAGTGACATATGATATGGGTCAATACAAGGGCAAAATGATTCTGTTGTTTCCTAATGTCAATAAAAGCCCAAGAACAACAAGGAATTGATCCCAATCACAGGTATCGTCTTATTCATCCCTTCCATATAGCTACAATGTGGACCTGTTAATATAATAAACTCCCCAATGACCCAAACTGTTGCACTGAGTGACATGTTTTGTCATTATGATAAACTAAAGCTCTTTTTGTACCACATTTGCCCTGTAATTCACCCAGGCGATGATCAGGGTACCTCTTACTTCTCTCTGGGTTTCATTTTGACTTGTCTCACTTCCTGCTGTCCTCTTCACTGTGTCACCACTTTCGAAAAGCTAGTGGCGAGCCGTGACTTTTATACCTAGGCCCTCTGACCCCCCTAAATAAGAGTTATTACGTCACAGCGTATACTTCAGCTGAATATCAAAACAACGGCCCGGGGTGCAAAACGCATCAATGAAAGTGACCCTCTACCACACAAAACAACACCTGTAAATAACCCTATTTGTGTCCTTTGAATTTGAAAAGGATATTGCATTGTGTTTGTTACTTTCGTTGCAGTTGTATGTCTTCAGTGTAATTTGGCAAGCTTTTATTTTGAAGGCGAGTTTACGCTGTTGACAGGAAGTTGTTGTTGCTATGGAAACAAGACAAGTTTCACAGCGGGTGGAACTTGTCATAAAGTCCACGATAATAAAACCCACCCATTTAGAGGGAAGATATGATTGGTCAATTATACTGTCATTTGACATTACTCTCTCGTTCAGTTACTATAGCGGGGACCTCTGTGAATTTACAGCAGGACCACCAATCAGCTCCTCTCTTCACAGTAACTTGCAGAGACGGCTAAAGGAGCTTCTTTCCTTCAACCCTTCACATTCAAACAGAAATCTCCATTTCTTTCTAGTGTATTTCACAGACTCTCATAATGAAAGGGAAAGTCCTTCTCAGCTTTTTTCCTGTGTGTTTAATCGATTCCCTGACACGTGCTGAACAAGCGGAGTATGTAGATGTAGGTTGTTCTTCAATTCAACTGTATGAGTTCACACCTCTTAAATGCCCCTTTATAGCGAGGGTTTACGACCCGTTATGAGGATATTTACCATAGTTGGGTTATAGGTGGGTCATATATCTGGATGTTGACAGTGATTGGTGCAGCAGCCACTCAGCTAGCTATCACTGTGAGTGTTTGTTGTTTATTTGTTTTGGCAGCCCCGAAGAGTTTTATTTATTTGCAAGGTATTTTTACGCGCTAGGTCACAGTAGAAAAAGAAAAACCTCTGCTATTGATCTTGAAGGTCTGATTTATGTAGAAAGACTTGGTATGTGTATGGTATGTAATTAATCCTAATTGATTGTTCAGAGGTGCTGTCTAAATTGTATTTGAGTGCTTATTTGGAAATATGACGGTAAAGTCTCTTAGCTTTGCCTAGTTGAATAAAAGGTATTTTGCCTTTATGGATTCAATACACTTTCAATTCTATTTAGGCAGTCAAAAACAATTCATACTACTTTTTTGTATTCCTGTTTGGTGGAGTACAACATTTGGAAAATGGCATAAAATGCAGTTTGTAGTAATGGATCTTATTTTCTATAGTGCTGGTCATGCACAACAAAGTGCTCTACATAAAAGCAAACAATTATAACATTGACATAAAACAAGCCAACAAGTAGCTAAAATAGGATAATTCTACATTTAAAATGGGGACAAGATGAAGCTATTGTAGGGAAAACAGCAGTGTGTCGTCATGATATCATTGTCTTCTTTCTCTTTGTAGTCAGGAGGCGATCAGGACAGGAAACACAAGCGGCGCCGCGGCGAGTATTACTCCGTCCAGACGTCGCTGATCGTGGCGGCGCTGAAGAAGCTGCTGCCCATCGGCCTCAACATGTGCACGCCCGGAGACCAGGAGCTCATCTCCCTCGCCAAGATACGCTACAGTCTGGTGAGCTAGCAAAAACACGACCTAGAGCTAAAGTTATTAGACTAGTTTCATTTTGCTTGTTTATGCTGTATGTCCCACATCTACTCTATCTCTTATTACTCTGTCCTTTTATTGGGCCTTATCTTAAAGGTCTTATCATTTGATTCAATCATAGATGATATTAATGAATTTGTACCTTAAAAAAAGTTCAACTTTCTAAATCATCTAACCGTACATATACTGTAGATCAGTGGTTCTCAACTGGTGGGTCGAGGACCCGTTTCGAGTGGGTGATAAAAAAAAATTGAAAAGTCAAACTTTTATTTTGAAGGCCCAATTTTCTAACGCTGTGCATGCAGTAGGCGTTGGACAGGAAGCACCGGAGACCATAAACGGCTTTGAAAACGTCTGTCACGTAGTGATCATCTTCTCAATAAAACATCTTTGCTGATGTTTTTCTGAGTCTTCTGGCCAATCAGAATCAAGATTGTTTCCGGAAGTCCCCACGGAGAATAACTTTGCGGTATAACTATTCTTTATACATCCATGGGTACAACTTCAGATAAAAATGAACACCTAATGATACATGACCTCCGGTTTGATGATTGACAGGTCACAGAACAATGGGAGCTATCTACCCTTACCCACAATGCAAAGTAATTCACACAGACTATCTCCTCTTTACTCTTCTCTCTGTGAGGAGCAGCAAGCAGTCAGAACAAAGTGAAAAACAAACAATGGCATAAAATATGTTGGGTAGCAATAGATTTATTTATTTTCTTCTCAGAGTACCAGAATGTGTAGTTTATATGTTAGTATTTAAAAAAATATCCTGGGGGACAATCCCCCCAGACCCCCCTTCTGGGTTTGGGTTTTCAGCATGTGTGCCTTTTTATGTTACAGTTCAGCTTTGATTCCATCATCTCATTAAACCTTTTTTAAAAGCATACTTTAGTTCTGTGAAGGGATATAAGGGATATATTAACTGTAGGCTACTTCACTGTAATTAATATGATATGCTGAAAAGCAAAAAACGAATTTTTGTTGAATAGATTTGAGTGGTTTAAAATTTCGGGTCGCTATTTATTGACAAAGGAAAAAAGTGGGTCCCGAGGGCTGACCAGTTGAGAATCACTGATCTAGATTAAGCCAGAGTGGTGCCTCTTCACCAGAAGTACTGTGTACATGTTGCTGTACTTTAACTCACAGTGGTCACTATTGTCTTTATTGGCTTTACAGACCTCAGCTTCTATTTCATTATGTCAGTCAGAGGTCAATTATCTTTGGTGCTATAGGCATTCAGTGTTTATAGAACTACAAATATGAAAGCTATATTAAGGATGACTGTACTGACACTGCATTGCATTTTCTCTCTTTTGAATACCCTTCATAGAAAGACACAGATGACGAGGTGAAGGAACACTTGCGCCTGAATTTCCATCTCCAGGACAAGGTGAGATAGTGTTTTGTGTGCGGTTTGAGTAATATACTTTCAAAGCTGCTGTTTATCTATTGATGTGGATGTTATTGTGCTGTAGTGTGAAGACCCGGCGGTCCAGTGGCAGATGAACCTGTACAAAGACGTGGTGGTGAAGAGCGAGGAACCCGCTAACTTAGAACACACCGTGTACCGAGTGCAGAGCATCTCAGCTGCTGTCTTCCACCTGGAGCAGGTAGACACTCAGCTCTCACAGCAATACGTCACAGGATGAAAAAGAAAGGCATCTGCAGTATTGCTTTTCATATGTAGAAGTAGATCAAAGATAATTTGACACAACAGTAATTACTTGGGTAAGACATTATAGGCAAGGGAACAAAAGGTTGCTTATGTGAGTGTTCTAATTATGTGAGTACTTTCAAGTGGTCGATTATTAAACAATCTATAAAAATTAAACACCTCTTCTATGCTAATTTATTAGTTGCTGTATACTATTACTCTGATTGACTTGTCTTATCTTTTAAATAATTCGTTTTTTTTCAGTTGCTTTTAATAATATTTAACGCAGGTAAATGTACATAGTGAATACCTCTATACATGGAGCGATAGTAATATTTAAAAGTAACTTAAAAACACTTATGTAATAATAAATAATTATAACAATTCAAATGAAAAAGAAGAATAGCAATACTAAAATAAAACATATATGTGTAAATGCTAAAGTATTAAAAAAAAATACAATTGGCAGAAATGAGAAGATAAGAAATAGCAGATTAGAATATGCTGTTTTCAGTTTTCTATACAACTTTAAGTTTAGTATTTTCTTTTACATAATACAGTTTCAAGCACCTTCCCATTTTCATTTGGCTGTCGTCTCGTCCTTCAGGTGGAGCAGCCTCTGAGGAATAAGAAGCTTGTGTTCCATAAGCTGCTGTCCAAACAGCGTAAGCGTGCTGTGGTGGCCTGTTTCCGGATGGCTCCGCTCTACAATCTACCTAGGTGAGGGGTTTCTTTACACTTTGTGTGGATTTCTGAAACGTATATATACAATGTCAATAATGAAATAGACATTGTTTTGTTTCAATCTAACCGTACATAACAATCAACCACCAAGTAATCATGGGCATTCTTTTTCTTGATTGTGTGCCCATGTAAACCCCTCATCGCCGCCCTAATGACATTCTCTCCTCTGGTTTGTTTTCTTGCATAATACTACCTCATCCTCCCTCAGATACAAAAATAATAATTACTTCCTGAATGGCTATCGGGAGGTTTGGCTGGAAAGGGCGTTCAAAGCCTCCAGCTTTGACCGCCTGTTCTCCTTGCTGACGGTAAAGTGATACTACAGGGCGAATGCTTCATCTGTTCAACCCCCCCTTCATCCACCAGGCTGTGGACTGAACTCTGCCCAGCAACCAATTGTTTCTGCACTGTTGATTCTGATTGGTCAGCTAGAAAGAGCCAAAGAATTGACTGTAACAAAGTTATTTGGAAAGTGGAAACAAACTGCGAGCTGCAGGCTTTTGTCTCATTTCAGGTGTACTCTGAAGGAAGGAATGAAGAAAGGAGAGAAGAAGAAAGACAGAAATAAATAAATTAAATTAATAGTAATATACAGTATTAAAGTTGTTTTATGTTATTTTGCTTCCTGCCATTATGATGATTTCTTTATTTGACATTTTGCCAAAGGTTGTGCAGTTTTACAACATATCTGTGCAGCTTTGTCAAAGAAAATATATGAAATCAATTCAAAAAATTGCACGAAGAAAATCTGTTAAAGCACTGAGTTGTTGGAAAACTGCACATCCCCCCTAAAATGTGCATGTTCCTCTAATGAATTTTACAACTTTACAAAAAGAACTGCAGTTGTTTTATAGACCAAATATGACCAGTCAGAAGAGCCAGTGGGTCCCACATTGACCAATCACCACCCTGCCTGAAATGCACTTCCTGTAACCCCTTCCTTCCCCTGACATCTCTCCTTCCTGTCTCCTCCAAAAACTCACCAGTACCCGCCCTAATGCCACTGTACCTCCCTCCCCACTCCCCTCCATACCTCCCCCCTCCCCAGGCATCGCGCTATCAACTTCTTCATCCCGGCCTATCAGAGACTTTGGATAGAGGCAGAGGAATACTCCTTTGAGGAGAAGCTAGTTCAGGATCTGGCAGTAAGTACTGGGCTCGCCTTGCCCTTGCCCCACGTGCCCTGCGTTGGCCCCCCTCTGCCAGTCCTGTCTGCCGAATGCTTCTTTAGCTCCGCGCCCGTCGAGCCTTGGGAGCGCGCCCGGGTGGGGACCTCGCCCAAAGCACCCAGGGGCGGCCCCCGCTCTAGGCGCGCAAAAGCATCCAAACTGAGATCCGTCAGGGGTCAGAGGCTGCATGACCAACTCAGGAGACACAGGGCCAGCTCCGGCGCTCACAGCTGTAGAAAAGCAGGCTTTGCCTTTCTGACCGCAGTGGTAAGGAGGGCCATTGACTAGGAGTCTCTAGGTGTTTGGCTGTCAGATCTGGATCCAACCCATCAGTTGTCTTTTCGCTGTACTCTGTAAGTCTGTAGTGAAAGTGTGAAGGTGGCGTTACAGTACGTTCTGTGGCCGTGACGTCAGTGGCATGCTCGCGTAGTGACGTGGAGATCACATTTCATATTAGATCTAGCAAATTCATCAAGACACAAAAACCATTGAATTAAGCACAGCCTTAGATACAGCAGCTTGTTGTTGGGGAAGATTATTTGTATTAGTGTCAGATTTATTTTACATCTGTCAGCTTAGTTTGTGTAGTTGTTGTCAGGCTCTTATACCGTCAGGGTCATTCTCCATGTTCAGTCATATCACCAATGTGCTGACTGCTTGCATCTGTTTGCTGTAACTTGCATGTATTTGAGAAATGTTTCCAGTGCTGTTCATCTTCCACTCTTAACTTCCTCGCCCTGTCCTTTCCACGGATCACCTGAACATGACAAACTCATCTGCATGCCAGTACTAGTTGAATGTTGTTGACAAATGTGTTAATGTGCACAATGGTCAGTAAGTTTGTGAAGATTAATAACAAAGATATTTCCTGAGAGGGACGATTAATGATCAGATCAGACTTGGGCAGAGCTAACTATTCACACCTGTGGACTCCTGCAGAAAACCCCCATGAAAATTGTGGAGGAAGAGGAAGAGGAGGTGGCTGAGGTCCAACCAGACCCTCTCCACCAACTCATCCTCCACTTCAGCCACAACGCTCTGACAGAGAGAAGGTGAGGGAGTTCAGCCACTGAACATGAGAGTCAATGTTACAATGAGCATGCTTTTAAAATGCTGTCGAGTTCATAAATGATTCTCTAGGAAAAGTTAAGATTCATCAGTTTATCACTTTTTATAGACCAACAACTAATTCATTCATCGAGTAAATAATCAAAGGATTGATAGATGATACAAATAATCCATGTTGTGTTAAAACGTATAGAATATAGTTTGAATATCTATAGTTGACTTTATAAATTGTGACTTACCTTTCACTTCTTTTTAGTTACTTGGAAGAAGACCCTTTGTATATAGCGTATGCAGACATGATGGCGAAGGTAGTACCAAGTTCTTTTTATGTAAAAATAAATCTAGTAAGATTTGAGTTAACATGAAAATTGAGTTGTGAATGAATGTTGACTTTTGTGTCTTCAGAGTTGTGCAGAGGATGATGAAGAGGAAGAAGAAGAAGAGGAAGTAGAAGGGAAAGAAAAGACTTTTGAGGTATGCTCTCGCGCTGGTCCTTTAGCCAATAACTCACCGTTCACCAGAAACGTTCATATCTGTTACCTGTGAAGAGGTTCATGCTGATTGATCATGGTGGCTGCTGTGTGTGTGGCTGCTCAGGAAAAAGAGATGGAAAAGCAGAAGATCCTGTATCAGCAGATGAGGCTGCACGCCCGCGGGGCCGCAGAGATGGTGCTGCAGATGATCAGCGCCAGTAAAGGTAACGATGTTAAACGATGGCTCAACGTTCCTGTGCTTCAACATTCTGCCGGCAGCTTAAAGAAAATGATTCTGTTACTTTAAAAGCATTTTCCCCTGAAGACGGCATTTGCGTTGACTCTTCAACCTCTTGAACCCTTTTTTTTTCGATATTAGTTTACATTTAATTTGCTGCCATAATTTTCAGAGGTTCACCTTGGTGTTCTAGCTCCATATACGTTTGACTCTTTTGAGGTATCTCAAAATGACATGGGGTCCCATGAGGTCCAAATGCATGTTTTACAGTGCTGATGAAAATAGGGACAACAATTAATACTTATTAGACCATTTTACTGCTAACCCTAAGGAGCTAAAAGTGTGTTTTGATACCTTTTTAAATGTAACCTTGCCATTAGAATCGAGAATCAGAGGAATGAAACCCCTCTTTAAGGGTCACACATGCAGAGCACACAGTGACATGTGTTCTCTGCATCTAACCCATCCTAGTACCAGGAGTCTAGTACTAGGAGCAGTGGGCAGTTATTGTACAGCGCCTGGGGAGCAATGGGAGTGGGGGGGGGGGAAGTGTAACTACTCTTGTCTTGAAAGAACATTACGCATCGAACTGATGTCCACAATCACGTTTATTTTCTTCTTTGTACAATTATGAAACACCGTGAGAACGTGTTCGCCTAGTAGACCAGCAGTAGAATTATGTTATTACATCGTTGACACTTTTAGCGACCTTTTACTCTCTCACAAACACTATATAAACATCTGGGGCTAGAGGTCACATGACTTCCGGAAAGTTAACTCTTATCATTTCAACAAAATAAAACAAAGTTCAAGCACTCTTCAAAAAAATACAGAACAATAAATAAGGGCACTTGAACGTCAGTTACAGGAAGGGGGATGTCCGGTGCCTTGCTCCCACCACGGCAGGGCCCAGGAGGTGAACTGGGACCTCTCCAAGTAGCAGTCCACACTCCATATTTAGATATGTTCGGGGACTTGAACCGGCGACCCTACGGCTCACAGTCCAAGCCCGTACTGACTGAGCCACTGCCAGATTATTACAAACACACACACGTTTCATTTTGCAAAAGTTCTGACTTGTTGCAGGGATTAGTTTATTATCAGACACACCTGCTTCTGAATGTTATCTTACGCCACTCCTTCTTCATCAGGTCGTTTGGGCCCCATGGTGACCTGCACCCTCAAACTGGGAATCTCCATCTTAAATGGCGGCAATGTGCAAGTGCAGCAGGTGAGATTATACAGCTCAAATATTCAACTATAATTATCTATTTGTCCTTTTAACTGTATCGCTGTCGTCATACAATCCATCCATTCATCAACATACTATAAATACTCACAACATATTCATATATTCCTTTGATAGTTAAATGGTGTAATGCATTTAATCTCTTTTTCCAGAAAATGCTGGATTACCTGAAAGAGAAAAGAGATGCAGGCTTTTTCAAGGGTCTCTCAGGACTGATGCAGTCTTGCAGGTGCTGTTATATTATCTATACCACAAAAAGGAATTTCTGTGCAGACATCAAGCACTTCTATATCACTTGTTTGTTTACTTTCCTTAGTGTCTTGGACTTGAATGCATTTGAGAGGCAGAACAAAGCAGAAGGACTTGGCATGGTGTCAGAAGAAGGTTCAAGTAAGTTGAGGAAGTCTTATAAAATCAGCTGTTTGATTAAACCCGTTCATTAGTCTTCTGAGCATCACATTTTTGATTAAAGATCAGTAGATCCTTACTGTTAAAGAAAACCTTTACTTTAGAATAGGAAACAAAAGACCCTATCCTTTCCCCCTCCCCTTATAATGCTGAACCATGACAACTGTATATCCTTGGTGTCCTATTAAAGCTGTTAATCAATGCTAGTTCCTAATAAGTAGTTATTTCAGGATGTCCGCAAGGTCTTAAAAACGGCATTTTCCAAGGTATTAAATGTTGTAGCTTGTTTTCAATAAGTATATAAATGGTCCAAAGAGGTTGTATTCTACAGTCTGCCTGAATGTAATCATTGCGTAGGTGTGTAGTGTGATTCTGTGTAGTTTATTGATGGCATCCCGTTGGATTTGACTTCATCTGAACAGGACATCGCACGCTCACTGCTTGATAGCGCGCGAAGGCCTGTTGTTAAACAACATCGTTATGGGGAAATGCAAGTTTGCGTCCAAATGGTTGGAAGATAAGGAGGAAGGACAATCAATACTGTCTATAGTCAATGTGAGGTAAAGTGTGTCGCCAATGTTAAAACTCAAAGTGGCGATGAGGTCTTCAAATGTGTGGAAAGGGTCTTAAAAAAGGTCTTAAACGGGATTACATTTGACTTCAGGATTCCTGCATATACCCTGTATTTATGTATGGCCGATGTAGATGAATAATCAAAATTGCATTGCTATCAATGTGATTTTGATTAATCAGATAGTTTGCTGCTTGCGCTACAGTCAGTGAAGTCATCAGTGTGTTGTCTTTTACGTCGTCTTCTGAGGTAGACAATAGAAGGTGTG
The DNA here is from genome assembly GCA_902827135.1 of Harpagifer antarcticus. Lineage (NCBI taxonomy): Eukaryota > Metazoa > Chordata > Actinopteri > Perciformes > Harpagiferidae > Harpagifer > Harpagifer antarcticus. The sequence goes on from CADEHL010001421.1 coordinate 706,557, forward strand.
AGTTGTCAATGTATTATGGGACTGTCTTATATGTAGCATGGATTTAAGTCTTTAAGATATTAAGGTAGTAATTTATCCTGTCTTGTATTTCAGAGCAGGGGTTCTGTGAGTGGTTAAAACTACAAATCTGGTTTTTGGACATGGTCCAGCATTAAAGCAAATCTCTCTCCAACTCTCAACACAATCACTTAAAGCTTCCACATCAACTATGTCCGTCTTTTCATCATTCAGTCCTAAACATTTCCACCGAGATCTGTGTTTAACAATTCACGGTTACTACTCGTGTCTCTGTAACTTTAATGGATTTTTCACCATGACTGAATTCTCATTTTGTAATCATCTAGCAAAATATAACCCAGACACAACCCAGGCCTATCATTTCCCCTGCTCCCCGTCTAAACCTATTATTTTTAACTGCATGACTTTGTTTTTCACTCATTGCCAGAATATTCATAATTCTTTGTATTGTAACTCGGATGTCCTCTCTTTTTGATTATGTCTTGGTGTATTGTTTGTCTCCTTCCTGTCATTTAAAAAAAAAAAACATCGACGGCAGTCAACAATCAGCGGGGTAAATAGCAAACCTAGATCATGCTTATATGGCTATGCTTCCACTCTGAATGTCTCGTCTGTGGTCCATACTCCTGCTTTATTGGTACCCAGCCTCCCCACCCAGATGTATGTAGGGACAAACTGTGCATGCAGCGTGAACACGCGGTGGATCTTCAACAATCCATTGTCTGTTTGTTATTTGTTCCCATTCCCTTCATGTTAACATTTACTAACGCAAATCCTATTACTGATGCTCAAATCTGTTCCAACTCCAAGGCTATCAGTGCCACCTCTCAAAGGTTTGACTGAAGGTCTGTGGACTCTTCCGCAACCTAAGCAAAGCTTTGTCTTGCTTTGGATTTTTCACAAAGCTGGTTTCCATACAGACGTCTGACTTTCACATGGTTTTATCTGCTTCCAGAAATGTATTTGTGCTCATTTCGTTTAGCTATTTTAACTGGATTACCCGGTTGTTGTTTTTTAAGTGAGTTATATAACCGTGTTTGTCCGCCGCTTATTTCTTGAAATGACCCCCTCCATCAGGGCTCAATCCATGCCTACATGTGAAAGTTGTCAGGCTTCCTACAGCTTATGGAAATGTCCTAGCATTTTGTTGTTATTTCAATTAAAATCACTTTGGATTCAGTTTTGAACCTGCAATCTAAAGGCCCTGAACGTCCAACATGAAACCTGACTTGCTTGCCTCATGTTAATTGCTTCAAAGGGGTGTTTAAATGATAACTGTATCAGACTCCATGTTGAGTAAATAATCACTTAGTTCATTTGCACGGGGTCGTTGTTGTATTCACTAAGATGTCTTTTCCCTCTAAGGTTCCAAAGTGCTACAAAATGATGAGTTTACTAAAGATCTGTTCCGGTTTTTGCAACTTCTTTGTGAGGGCCACAATGGAGGTGAGGTTTAATATAATTCTTCATTGAAAAGTGAAACGTCATTTTGTTTGAATAACAATATTTCGCATTAGCCACAAGGGCATGGTAATGCAAACGATAGGGAGGGACATGGATGAGAAAATTTATCTTTCTGTCAGATTTCCAGAATTTCCTGAGAACGCAAACTGGAAACACAACCACGGTCAACATCATCATCAGCACCGTTGACTATCTGCTCCGTCTTCAGGTGTGTTAAACACAGATCTAAAGGCACAACATATGTACTTGCCATTACTTACTTATTGTGTACCAATGTGATCTTGCTTTTAGGAATCGATCAGTGACTTCTACTGGTACTACTCTGGCAAAGATGTCATGGATGAGACTGGAAGACTAAACTTCTCCAAAGCTTTATCTGTTGCCAAACAGATATTCAACTCACTGACTGAGTACATTCAGGTACGTTTTAAAATCCACAATGTGAAGAATGAATTACTTTCATCAAATATTTCCTGATGTGTATTTTCTCTCCTCTCTCCTTCAGGGCCCATGTATTGGGAACCAGCAGAGTTTAGCTCACAGCAGATTGTGGGACGCAGTTGTGGGCTTCTTGCATGTGTTTGCCAACATGCAAATGAAGCTTTCTCAGGTACAATAAACCTTGGGATTATTCTACTTGTAAAGCATCTCGTTTTAAATAATAACAACATTTAACATGCAGGGATACAATGCTAATGTCCTAAAGTTCATTACTTAAATACCCACAAAGATTTAAACACAATGTGTGTTAAAAGTTAAATATGTATCCCTTGTTTATACTGTTTTAAATAACCATGGTATACTTCACACATGGTGGTGTTAAAGCCTATAGCACTAAACCATTAATAATGCATTGCTGAAGGGTAAATATTAAGGATCCGAACAACCTTGGGGAATTTGGGGAAAACTCCATCAGCACAAAGCTTTAACAGAACAACTATAATCTCCTTGTAGGACGCCAGTCAGACTGAGCTGTTGAAGGAGCTGATGGATTTACAGAAGGATATGGTGGTCATGTTGCTGTCTCTGCTAGAGGGTAAGAGCCTGGAGCTGCTGACAAAGACATTACAATACAATTCAACTCTTTTGATTGAACATCTCAAAATATTTGTAAAACAACTCACAGTTCTAGTAAAAGTCTGCATTATATTTTACAGAACATAATTTTCTTTGTGTAAATTAGGTAACGTGGTGAATGGAATGATTGGAAAGCAGATGGTGGACACCCTGGTGGAGTCTTCCAGTAATGTGGAGATGATCCTCAAGTTCTTCGACATGTTCCTCAAACTGAAGGACCTGACGTCCTCTGACACCTTCAAAGAGAACGACCCTGAGTTCAAGGGCTTTATTTCAAAGAAGGAGTTCCAGAAGTCAATGGAGTCCCAGATGCAGTACAGCCAGACGGAGATTGAGTTCCTGCTCTCGTGCGCGGAGGCCGACGAGAATGACATGTTCAACTACATTGACTTTGTGGAGCGTTTCCACGAGCCGGCTAAAGATATCGGCTTCAATGTGGCGGTGCTGCTGACCAACCTGTCGGAACACATGCCGCACGACTCCAGACTCGCCACCTTCTTAGACCTGGCGGGGAGCGTACTCAGCTACTTCGAGCCCTATCTGGGTCGTATTGAAATCATGGGTAGCGCAAAGCGGATCGAGAGGGTTTACTTCGAGATCAGCGAGTCGAGCCGCGAGCAGTGGGAGAAGCCGCAGGTCAAAGAGTCCAAGCGTCAGTTCATCTTTGACGTGGTCAACGAGGGCACGGAGAGCGAGAAGATGGAGATGTTTGTCAATTTCTGTGAGGACACCATTTTTGAGATGCAACTGGCCTCGCAGATCTCCGAGCCGGATGTGGTGGAACAACCGGAGGAGGAGGAAGAGGACGATGCACACAGCCTCCTGGACGAGCTGGGTGGAGAGGAAGAGGGCGCCCTGGAGTCTGCCTCAGCCTTCACCACCGCATGCCGCTCGGTCAAGAGGAAGATCTCCAACGTACGCCAAACATTATCCATTAAAAACTTCTCCAAGCAGTTCAAGAAAATCAAGAAGCTGAGCATCAAGGAGATCATCACCGGCTTCTTCTCCTTCTTCTGGATGCTCTTCACCGGCTTCTTCAAGGGAATCTACGGACTCATCTTCGGGTTCTTCCACGTCATCTGGTCCTCCATGTTTGGCGGTGGCCTGGTTGAGGGGGCTAAGAACATAAAGGTGACGGACATCCTCGGGAACATGCCCGACCCAACCCAGTTTGGTATACACGGAGATGCGATTGAAGGAGAGAAAGTGGAGGCCGTAGAGTCGTCGGGAGGTTTAGAGACGGCCATGGCACCTGCAGGAGACACAACAGAAATGGACAACATGCTGGAGATGCTGTCCGCTCCCAAGAAGGAAGGAGGGAAACATGTGGAGCTCGGCCTGGGTGACTTTTCTGAGCTGAGCGCAGAGATCTCCACTTCTGAACACAAGAAGGTTTGTACATTTTGACTTTAAAGGGAACCTATTATGCAAAATCAACTTCTCCATGTCTCTTCTACATCAACATGTGTCCCCTCTTCTTCATGTCTCTTCTACATCAACATGTGTCCCCTCTTCTTCATGTCTCTTCTACATCAACATGTGTCCCCTCTGTGTAAAGAGATTATGAAAGTTTCAGGAACAAAGATTCTCTCTCTTTTTGTCCTGATCCATTTCTATAAAAACCTGTCTGAAAATGGTTTCAGACATTCAGACCCCCCCCCCCCCCCCCCCCCCCTATCACCTGAATCTCCTCCTAGAATATCTCTCAGAGGCGCGTGGGGAGGGGCTCCTTATTTTCATCTAAAGTAACAGACAGAGAATCAGCACTTTGGAAACAGGGCTGAAACAGAGGGGATTATGGGTAATGCTGCAATGATCTGTTTGGTGTTTGGAGCCAAACACTTCAGAGACATGTTCTGTATATATCTGAGATCTGTGATATATTGATGAAAAACAGTATAATAGGGGACCTTTAACTTATTATGTTTTATATAAGGAATGTGGAGAATACGTTCACATATGCCAATTTCCCGCAAGATGAATGAAGTATCCTGATTCTGGTTGAATATATTTATGATTTTAAAAGTTGTAGATATCTGTTCTCATGAAAATACTTTATTCCCCTTACAGAAAGCTGCTGCTAAGCCTTTTGAAGCCCCCGAGAACGAACCGGAGAAAGCAGAGTGAGTAGACTTAAGTGAGAGGAAAATAATTGATTCCCTTACACAATAAAACCAACTGTTTTGAATACAGCTCAGAGAACCAGGAGAAGGAGGACAAGCCAAAGAAGGAGGAGGTGGAGGTGAAGGAGCCGGTGGTGGAGGAGAAGCCCAAAGCCAAAGCGAGTCCCCCCAAAGACGCGTCTCCGTCCTTCATGCTGAGCATCTTCGCTTTTCTGAAAATCTTCGTCACCAAGATGCTGGTGAGCCCTCGTCTTCAATGTGGAAAGGCGATAATAAAGATCACAACAGTTGGTCTTAATCTAACTCTCCCTTGCAGAACTTGCTGGCTCGTAACTTCTACAACGTGCGTTTCCTGGCTCTGTTTGTGTGTTTCGCCATCAACTTCATTCTTCTCTTCTACAAGGTAATGAAAGTCACGTTTCTAAACGGAGCATCGATTCCAAGATCATTGGAAAATAAGTATTGTATTTCTTTTCTTTTCACTATATCTGTAAAGCGTCTTTGAGCACCTGTAAAAGTGCTAACAAAATAACTCTATTATTATTATTATTATTATTATGCATTTAAAAGATGATGATAATGAAAAAAGCACCAGTCAAATAACAATTCAATGTGATCCCTCACAGTCCGAGTAAGCATTCTAGGTCAACGATAGGACAACAAAATGTCTTTATAATTATTATTTTTTATAAAGGGCTGAAACTTTTTTTAAAATTCCAAATCTTTTGCAAATGTATTTCATAATTTTTTCCTGTACATTTAGGATTTAATAAGTTAAAGGTGGGGTAGGTAATTCAGTTCAGAAACACTTTGTTATATTCCATGGAATGCTCTTAACATCCAGATAGCAATGAATATATTAAATGCTTTGACAATAAATACATAAAAACATGTCATCTGTGGAAGCCGTAGCGCTGTACAAAGCACGACCAATCATCTGAGCCGGCCCGGCTAAAGTAACTGGATGGCCTACCTGCCTGTCAGCCTTCCATCTGTGCACAAACTTATCTCGTGCCCTCATTGGTCATGTGCGAGGTCGTGAGTGTTGGAGGAGGGGCTCTGTAAGGAAGTCTGAAGGAAGGGGCAGATTCTTTTCGACTGCTTACTTTCAAATTCTAGCGCACTCGAGCTGGTTTCTCCATTCTTACCTACCCTACCTTTAAGTTTGACACTGGTGTCAATCATCTCCAGGGGCAGTAACTGTCTTTTTTAACCTTTTACTTGCAAAAATACTTTACTTAATTTATAGTGTTTTCTTGGAACTTTTACCTCTACCCCAGAAACTCGTTCTTTTTAAAACAGTTTTCTCTGCAGCGACCCTATACTAGTTGTGGACTATTCATTGTATATTGTGGTAACTTCTCTTTGCTCTTTAGGTCACTGGTGAAGCTGAGGTAGATGAGGAGGACACCTGGGACGGCAATGAAGAAAATGATGAGGAGAACACATTTTTCGACATGGATGAGTTTGTCCTGCAGGAGAGCACCGGCTACATGTTACCCACACTGCGCTTCCTCGCTGTTTTCCACACCGTCATCTCACTCGTCTGTCTCTTCGGGTACTGCTTCCTCAAGGTGGGTTTACTCTTGATGTTTTTCCCCATATCGCCGGGCGAATTGCTTGCCATTGTGTAAGGTAAAGTGTTAATCGCCCATCTTATTATGTTTGCCCGTAGGTTCCTCTGGTGGTGTTCAAGAGGGAGAAGGAGATTGCGAGGAAGCTTGAATTCGACGGTCTCTACATCACCGAGCAGCCGTCCGACGAGGACATCAAGGGCCAGTGGGATCGACTCGTCATCAACACCCCGTGAGTCACCGTCCTGATTCACACCGTCCAATCCCAAGAAGCGATTACACTAAAAGTAATCTGTATTTTTTTATATTTTATACAATAAAACACATGTATACATTGTATAGTTCCAAACATACAGAAGTACACTTCTCAAGCTCAAATTACACTGAGGTACAGGTGCATAAAACATACTACCCTTTTTTTATCTACTAATTCATCCAAAAAACAAAAAAAAGCATAATTCATACACACAAAGATGAACACAATTAGTAGAAGCGGGAGGGCTGAAGCATAGCTTATGGGAAGTAGCCCTCCCGTGAATCATCCTAATACAACATCGGCATTATTGCGTCAAAAACGTATAGAAATTAAGGAGTGTAAAGAAATAAAGAAAACTGGAGAAGAAAACAAAAAATTAAAGTTAGGGCAAGAAAAAAATAAATGCATATATATATATATATATATAGTTTAACAACTAATAGACTAAACTATTTTTAAAACTGTAATTGAACTTCAACTTATATCAATTATCTGATTCCAGTGGCCAGTTGGAACAGATAATCAACAAAGTTTCCATTTTGCAGCAACAGCGCAAAAGGTTTCAACAACAATTAGTATTATGTCTGAGTCTAGTTCTGTCTTGCTTTGTTTCAGAATGTGTTTAATACATTACGTTTGCATTCATTATTACCATACAATACATAGATTAAGAATAAATGAAACAAATAATACAACATTGACCTAATTGAGCAGACAGATTTTGCCACCCTGATCTCCTCAGGCAGGTCTTTACGACCAGCAGTGATGCCTCTGAGGGTCTCGGGGTGCAGGACGGGGCATAGGGTTTATACAAGGTCACAAAGATACTTTAACATACCAGCAATACCATTTAAGAAGAAGATTCTTAAAGCAATATAATCTTCTTTTCTTCTTACACCTACAGCGCACACCCTGAACAGTGGGCTTCTTGTTTACATTTTCCTCTGCACACTCAGAGGCAGGACATAAAAACACTCTTTTGCTATTTATTTTCATTTTGCAGCACATTTATACGACCAGAATTTTGCTTTACATTTTTATATTATTTATTTTTCTCAAGTCATTTACTTTTGGTGAGATAACTAAAGTTTAGTTCATTTTACCCTGGCTATGGACTGATTAATTATTAGTTGTTACAAAACATACACAAGACGGCGGGACAAACCAATATAGACCCCCATACAAACAATTAGACAAACAAACATGAACTCGCAATAAACACCAGCGCGACAGCAAAGTTCATCCAGCTCAATTTAGTCCGAATTAAGAGGTTTCAGAGGGGGTAGGGAATTATAGATGGGGCGCCTTGACTCGCGCGTCCACCCTTCTATACAAGTGCTAAGATGACCGTCCAAAAGCGATAACTAGCTTATCCTCTTGCGACAACCACTAGTCCATCAGTGGCGCTATGAACCCCCGATCAGGAGCGCATAGACTTTTTTCCGCTACCCTTTCTCTCCAACAACAGCACGGTGGACTGTAGTCCTACTCGACCAGCCTATACACCTGCTATCGAGTTCATCACAACGATGAAACACAGTTTTGTTCTACACTTGCTTGCCCACCCGTGATCAATTAGCATATAATTGTATGTATGCACCCCGGACCGCCACCAGTACCTCCAGCCATGTATAGGGAACTGTGGCGCATCGGGTGATGCACGCACCTCGCGCTGCCCCGGCCTTGCCAGCAATGTAGAAGACGGTCACAAACAACGAGTGCTTTTAGACCATCTCGTTTTTAATAGAGATGGCCGTGGTGTGAGTTAAAGCTATAGATAAAAAGCTGTGACTTTCTCCCTCTCAGCTGCACTTCTCCAGCCACACAGATACGGGGAGGTATTTACACACACACCCCACGCTACAGCTGGAGCCGTGTTTACAGAGGCGATAGGAGTAATATCTCCGGCTTCTTATTTTCAACTGCTGTGTTGGCCGCTGAAACTCCCAGAATTCGGCGATTTGTCCAATACAAATCTTTACATTGCTTTCATCACTGATGCCTTTCTTTAAGGTTTCTCTGAACATAAGCTGTGCATGCTTGTATTGCACCTTCGTCCCGAGCAGCATACACAGAGGAAATCAGCCAGGACTGAGTCCCCAGACACTGATCCTCTGGGTTTATTATCGACAAATGTTCATTAACCAAAAACGAAACACAGTCGCTCAGTTTCACAGGTAATTTTAGGATACCGTCAATCACAGATTCTGGTAAGGCAATGTCCAAATGTAGATTTGAAATTACACTTACCAGTTCTGAAGATTTGTTGGTATCCTGCCGACAACGCCAATTTGTGGAGGAAACTTCTGTGTAGCAATGCAGTAGGAGTCACCGACTCAGGAAGGAGACACGGGAAGAGCAGGAGCTTTGATGTCAAACACTGATGGTTTATTTGGAGCAGCAGCCACGATCTGACTGCACGGTAGTGTTGCCACGTCAATTCTGAAGAACTCTACCCCAGACCCATGTATTTAGCTAGTTCTGAGAGCATCATCAACATGCTGCATAACAAAATAAAATCATAACACCTCTATCAGCTGACGCCAACAGGCAGGAACATAGAATCATAACACCTCTATCAGCTGACGTCAACAGGCAGGAACAGGGAGACAGAACACTGAGAGCACAGCAGCCAAGGTTACGAGGTGCGTGTGCTCAGTCAGGACAGTTTGAACTGATAAACTGGGTCAAAGTTATGGGCCTTGGAAAATATTTCCCCAACACATACAAAGACACATCTTACATACATTTCAAAATTGAATAACATTTCCAGCTCCTTTGGTTAAATTCAAGGCAGTTTCATGGTACATAGTCTGAACTCAAATAATCATATTATGAGGTTCGTCAGTATTCAATTATCCTCATCCTCTGCTAGCTCCATACAGTATATTTACATAATATATGAGCATGCAAGGACATTTTGATTAATGTCGATCAGCATGACAAATTCCAGAAAACAACTAGAGAATAATTTAATTAAAGTAATTATTTTACAGAGAGAGTATAAGTTACCACCCCTTATTCTTACTTCTACTTTCTTTAACAGGTCTTTCCCCAGCAACTACTGGGACAAGTTCATCAAGCGCAAGGTGAGTGTTTGCAAAGAAGTAACTCAATTTATTACACAGAATAATAACATATAACTAAACATGTAGTCATAATGTACTTGTCAACCTAAATTCCTAGTGAGACATGTTATGGTTTTTAAACCAAATATCCTATTATGGACACAGTTTTCAGTAGTTGTTAGCATGATAGGTGAGGGTAAAATCGGTATCTTTTAAAACAAATCTTCTGAGGTAATTAGCAGTGAAATTCTAATAATATGTGACCCTGTGTTATCTTGCAGGCAGACCCTTTAACATCCTGTGTTTGCTGCGTTCTTTCTTAATCAGACTTTTCTTTGTGTTGTGACCGAGTCTCTTTTTGCCGTCCTTTATTTGTAGGTGATCAATAAATATGGAGACATGTACGGGGCCGAGCGCATCGCTGAGCTGTTGGGCCTGGATAAGAGCGCTCTGGACTTTGACCCCACTGTGGAGACAGTAGAGAATGAGGCCTCCCTGCTCTCCTGGTGAGAGATGAACCCTTGTTTTATCTATTCATACTCACTGTAACCAGCAGTTCTTTACACTTTATTAACCCTTGTGTTGTGTTCAAAAGCTGTTACCGTTCATGGAGTTCGCCGGTCAATTTTGACCCATAATTTATCTCAGTCCAAAACACACACAAAAAATGACTATCATCCAATATTGTTCTAACTACATCATAACTAACTTATTATGCATTCATAACCGCACAATCCTGTTGTAATTGTATTCTATGGCCCCAAAACACATTACACCACATATTGCACACGTGCATGTGTGTGTTCAGGTTCAAGTGTTAGTGCACATATTCTTTGAGAAAGGTGGAGTTCCCGGGGGGGGGAGGGGGGCAGAGGGAGGGGAGACCAGGTGCATGTTGCGATAAATTATTGTTACAGTGGGTGAAGGGGGGGGGGGTGTCTAAAGTCAAAGATGAATCTTGATTGGGCCAAATTTGACCTCGAGTGACCCAAAACAATTCTGCTGGGTCTCCCCAGACCCGAACACCAAATTATACACTTTCTTTTTTAGAGACCTTCAGACTTGGCTAAAATGGTCAAAATCTGTTTTGTAGTGTTTATATAGCTGCTGTGGAGGATATCATGAAGCCTTGTTCCGATAAAATGAACTAGAGCGTAGTTATTATATCATTTTAACTTGAAACGGGTCACGGGAGACCTGAACACAACATAAGGGATAGTGGTGGTCTAATGGATAGTGAGGTGGGCACTTAGTCCTTAGTTACTCCAGGGAGAATGTCCCTGTAATTGGTAATTGTAAGTCGCTTTGGATAAAAGCGTCAGCTAAATGTAATGTAATGTCAATAAGGGTTAAGGGATTGCTACAAGTATACTCAAAGGGCTTTAAGTTACGCCTGAGAGTTTGAGTATTTCCTGAGCTTATCCCATAAAATAAACTGTACTTTCTACTGAATTCAAGTAAAAATGTTAAACCCCATGTTAAATATATCTAGTCCAGTATCTCCTCATCTGTGTTGCATTTCGGTATGACACTTCTGTGATTCATAGATGTTCTATATTCACGGTCAACTTGTATATTTTCTACTTTTTAATGCTGTTTTATTTCTATTTTGAGATGTTTGAATTTTAGAATAGTTTATTTCCAATCTTTTAATTTCTACTTATGTGCCTTGTTTTTGATGCTGCTGATCAATAAAGTACATTTGATCTTATTGTGTTCTCCCGTTTGCAGGCTGAGCTCCATCGATACAAAGTACCACATCTGGAAGATGGGAGTGGTTCTGACTGACAATGTAAGTTTATTCAACGTGTTATCAAAGCACTTTTTATTCACAGCACTGCGGGGGGAAATAAAGTAAAAGAAATAAAAAATATCTTACTTTTCATTAGGATTTTGCTTACTACATTTGATTCTGTAATAGCCTAAATAGTATTTTCCTTTACGAATGTGACATTACAATGAATGAATACTTATAGAACAGACACCCAGCTAAAAACATGATTATTAAAATAGTCAAAGGTTTTATTTGGTTATTTGTCACATATATCCACAATATCTGTAGTAATATTCAAGGTGGCATAAGACAGCAGTTTGCTGGTATTATATGCAAAGACATTCCTCTAGAACCTTTGCCACTAATAAATGTCCTTTCCTCTCCCTCAGTACTTCCTGTATCTGATCTGGTACTCCACCATGTCCATTTTCGGACACTTCAACAATTTCTTCTTCGCTGCCCATCTTCTGGACATCGCCATGGTCTTCAAGTCACTCCAAACCATCCTGTCGTCTGTCACTCACAACGGCAAGCAGGTACAGAGTTCAGCCAGCAGAGGGAGTCAGAGCACAGAGAAGAACAGTGACCGCCATACTCTGTGGCAGAGCAGCCTGTCCTTACAACCTCCTTTTCCCTTTTTGCTTAGAATTACAACACCGTGAAATAAAGGAGATATTACAGGGTTTTAATTTCACGTCTTGAAGAATGTAAAGAGATATTCTGCTGCCATCTGGATAAATCTTTATAAGGACTCATCTTACATAGAGATCTGCATGAATCAGATCAGAATACCTTTATTAGTCCCACGGAGGAGAAATGTGCATAGTAGAGCCACAGACAGCTTAATGTTACATATGTTAAATATGTGACATGCAATAAAAAAAAGTAATATGTAAAAAATATAATTAAAACTTACATCATTTAAAGAAATACACACCTTGTAACAGTTCTAAGGATTTAGCAGCCAGGTTTATATTACACAGTTATTAACGGCATTTATATATTGCACATAGTTTGTTGGATTTTAGCAGCAAGGGGTGATAGTGTGTGTGTGTGTGTGTGTGTGTGTGTGTGTGTGTGTGTGTGTGTGTGTGTGTGTGTGTGTGTGTGTGTGTGTGTGTGTGTGTGTGTGTGTGTGTGTGTGTGTGTGTACAGCTATGATAGATAATATGGGACAAAACCACTAGCAGCGTGATTCATATTAAACCCTAATGTGATCCAGTGAAAGAATTATCTCCTGGAAAAAGGAGGGGCTTTGAGATGGAGATGTTATGACTCAGTCTCAGGATGTCTAGAAATTAACATCATGAGAAATACATTAATGGAATTAAATATAAATTAATTATTGAGGAAAAGATGACATTGCCTTGAGGGGAAGTGCCATAACTTCCCCAAGAGTCATTTAGATGTAGTCTTTCCCACTAATGGGAGTCATCTAAACTTCATCACATCAAATCACATTGGGTTGTAAAGAGCACGTATTTTATGTGAAGTTTATAGTCAAGCCCATCATGAATATGCTGTAGGTACTTTCTTTCCCAGTTCATCAGAACAAAAAAAGTCAAAGATTTTAATAAATATGAATAAAAACTTGTATTAGATGAAACCCCTCTTTAATGGTCACACATGCAGAGCACACAGTGAAATGTGTTCTCTGCATTTAACCCATCCTAGTACTAGGAGCAGTGGGCAGCTAATGTACAGCGCCCAGGGAGCAATTGGAGGGGGGGGGGGGGGGGTTGTCCGGTGCCTTGCTCAATGGCACCACGGCAGGGCAGGAGGTGAACTGGTGAACTGGGACCTCTCCAAGTAGCAGTCCACACTCCATTTTTAGGTCTGGTTGGGGACTTGAACCGGCGACTCAATGGCTCACAGTCCAAGCCCCTACTGACTGAGCGACTGCCGGTCGTGTCACTTGTAGATCATCATTGGGATATGAAGATTTTTTTACAGGTGTCAACGTGATTGCAGAATGTCTCCAAAGTCTTTGAATATTGATGAAAGCCGCCTAGAAATACTCAATTCAGCGGTGAAGACCTTGAAAATATTACAGGTCTTTTGAGTTCCTTTTTCCTTTTGAATGAATCTGCTCTGACATTGACATGTTGGTTCACCTCTCAAAGATAACAACCTTCTGCCTCCTCAAATCTCTGCTCTAACTGTCAATGGGAACAAAAGGTGAAATGAAATGTCAACGTTTGTCATTTCGTATTTGAAAGAGTTCTCTCTCTTCCAGCTTATGCTGACCGTGGGTCTGCTGGCCGTGGTCGTCTATCTCTACACCGTGGTGGCCTTCAACTTCTTCAGGAAGTTCTACAACGGGGGGGATGAGGACGAGCCCGACATGAAGTGTGACGACATGTTGACGGTATGCCTTGCCACCTCAGATATATATATTTATGTTCATTTAGGAAAGAATAGTGAACATAGGAAGTAACTTTGAAGATGTTGAGATTCCTGAGGCTTTGATTCTGGAAATTGGACTTTGTTTTCTACCAGACTGAGTAGAAAATATGTTTCATTAGTGAACTTTGTAAAGGATTTTTTCTTTCACTTCTTACTTAAAAAACATCAGAAACTATTTACTTAATAACTGGTTCTTTTGATGAATGTTCTCCTTCTGATCGAGCAGCTCACGGGGTCTCAAGATGTTTGAAATTACATTTTGTCAATATTTTATTTATTTTCTTTTGAATACTTTTTTCTAGGAAAGTTTTTTTGATGATTTTGATATATTGTGAATTTATTTAATTTACTTATTTATTATTATATAAGACAACAGATGACCAAACATTCTTCTATAATAGCGAAAAAAATACATGTATACTATGGGTGTTTCTCAATGTCGAGGAAGGATGCTCCAGAGCCACTATTTCAAGGATGCTACATCATCGAGTGCCGCCGAAGGACTTTTCCAATGTCCAGGCTCCTTGGAATTCTACCGAGCCCGGCGTCCTTCGTAGCGAGAAATTTCGAGTCTGCACATCTGTAGGTCTTAAAATCCCCACAATGCTTTGCGCACGGACCAATTTCCAAATCTTTGGCGGAAATCACGCTCCATTTAAGGCGGGGCCTCGCATATGACGCACACCTGTTAGCCTGTTCCACCATTCTTCGTTTTCCGAGGTTAGGAAGGATTCTTGCCTCGCTTCTGAAGCAAGTGACTCGGAAGACATGTCCTACCAAGGAAGCGTCCTCGACATTGAGAAACACCCTGGCCGTTTCTCAATCTCGAGGATGCTGGCTTGGTAGTCGCGTATTTCCAAGTCACTTCCTTCAGAAATGAAGCAAGTATGCTTCCAAGCCACGGCTTCGGAAAACGAAGAAGAATGGAACAGGCTAACAAGTGTGTCACTCTCTCTAACGGTTTCAACATAAACTGTACCGAAAATAAATACCTCACGATGTCTATCTAATTATGAACTTGCTTTACTTTCACGGAACACATTTTTGGTGATAACAAACAAATGTAACAAAGTCACATATTTACCAACACATGTTCTACGCCACTACATACTTACATTTAAATGTGTGCTGCGTCGGTTCAGCCATTCTCCGCAAGGGTTTTTGAAATTGGTCCGTGCGCAAAGCATTGTGGGGATTTTAAGGACGCGAAGTCTACCCATGTGCAGCCTCGAAATTTCCCCCAAACCAAGGACGCGGCCTCGGTGGAATTCCAAGTACGCTGGACATTGGAACAGTCCTTCGGCGGCACTCGATGACGTAGCATCCTTGAAATATTGGCTTGGAAGCCAGTATCCTCGAGATTGAGGAAACTGTGTCTCTGTGTCTCAGATGCTCAGTCACCCTTTTGGGTCCTGAATGATTTCTCACTAATTGCATGTGTACATTCTTTGCAATCTGAAATAATGTGTGAAATGTTCATATATGTAGATTGAATCCACCATTAGTCTCTCAGCATTGTTCCTGGGTCGCGATAGAAGACGCCAAATCTTTAGCGTTGCTCTTAAATCACAGCCTCATAGTGCACTGAATAATAATGTGTCATTGTCCATCCCCTCTGTAGCCCCTCTGAAGGACACAGCTGTGTTCTTATATCTTAGTTTCTCTCCTGTGTTCCCTCTGCAGTGCTACTTGTTCCACATGTACGTGGGTGTGAGAGCTGGAGGCGGTATCGGCGACGAGTTGGAGGACCCAGCTGGAGACCCCTACGAGCTTTACCGCATCATGTTCGACATCACCTTCTTCTTCTTCGTCATCGTCATCCTGCTCGCCATCATTCAGGGTACACACTCTTTGCTTTGTCTTGAGTCTGTGTCCTGCATCCTCAAATCTTAAAGGTCCCTGTTATATGGGTTTTCCTCAATATATTATAGGTCTCAGATATATACAAAACATTGGTTGGTGATTGGCTAATGATTGGCTAATGGTGACACAAGCCAAAACATCGTTATGACATCATAAAGTGGCCAAAATCTGATCAGCTCATTTTCAGACAGGTTTATATAGAAATGGATCAGGACAAAAAGAGAGAGAATCTTTTTTCATGAAACTTTCTGAATCTCTTTACACAGAGGGGACACATGTTGATGTAGAGGAGACATGAAAAAGTGGATTTTGCATAATAGGTGACCTTTAAATGTGTTATCAGAAGAGTTCTGTTTGAACTATGACCAACTGTCCCCCCCCCCCACAGGTTTGATCATTGATGCCTTTGGAGAGCTGAGAGACCAGCAGGAGCAGGTGAAAGAGGACATGGAGGTGAGACTGGACTCAAACTGGGGAACATTTCCGACACAACACGCCTCCTTTCATGTCGTTTATAGACAGCTGCATCGATGTGGAGGAACATACTAAAAGATACTGAGGGTGCTTTCATCCTAGGGTCGTCGAGATAAGAGTAAAACATGTTCACTAAATGATTATTGCGGCCAAAGTCAAACTACATTGCAAACTCAACAACCAGCCCCGATGTTAGTTTGCTGTCCCTGATGCAGTTTGTCGTCTAATTTGCATGTTGAATACAGTAGATAATATCTGCATGAATTCACATATCTACTAGATATGTGATTTCACATGAATTCAAGTAGTAATTTGGGTTTGTGAGTATAGGGATCTCAGTCACACAGATGATGTGTTTGTGGTCCTCATTTATACGTGAGTGAAAGAAGTGACACTGTTAACTCTAGTACAATCATTGTACCTGTGTGCCATAGTTCAGTTAGAGGTACAGTCCTGTCTAGTAATGCTGACAATCAGCCGTGTTATGATATGTGTCTGTGTCTATGTGACACCAGACATTTGATTTGTGTTTAAAAAGCCAGCAATGTCCGGCAATACCCTCCCCTCTGTCTCCCCCTTTCAACGCTAACATCTCCAAAAAAGACCCTCGGGTACAAGTCAGCACCGTCAGATATCTTTATACCTGTCACGATTATCATGTCAGGTCACAGTTCTATGTCTAGGTTTGGGTGTTTTTGCTGTTCTCTATGTCATGTTTTCCTCCTGGGTTATTGTCTGGTCCTTTTCCCTGTGTTTTTCCTCCTTTCGTTAGTTTCCCTGGTGTGTCTCGTTATCTGATTGTGTTCACCTGTGGCCCTTGTGTTTCTCCTCCCCTGCCCGGCTGTTTCTCGTCTTGTGATTATCCCTCCCTGTATTTAGTCTTGTCTCGTCCTGTGTTCAGTGTTGGTGCTTCTTTTGTTGGTGACTGAGTTCCGGTGAGTGTTCTGTTTTGACTGTATTAGTTTCATTATCCTTGAAATAAAGGTTTATCAGAGTTATCTGCATTTGGGTCCTGCTTCCTTCACTCAACCGTGACAGAAAGCACCAACCAGAAATGGACCCAGCAGATGATCCATTTGAGGTGGAACTACAACTTTTTTCCTTTGATTTGGCTTGCTGCTATGATTGGTGGAGGGGAGCGTCCAGTGTTCTGCAGAAGGAGGCCGCTCTGGTAGAGGCGCACCGGTTGGCTATGGAGAAACCAGACTTGGTGAAATTCTTACCTGGCTGGATTTTGAACTTCATCTGGGTGTGTGATTTCCAGCCTGCTGACTATAGACGTCTCGGTGTGTTCCGTCTGGAGTCAACCAGTGCTTCCGCCCCAGTTCCTGCTCCTGTCCAAGAGTCGTTTTCTGGAACTCGTCTGGCTTTTGGAGGTCCACGGAGCCTTCAGGCGGCTTCTAAGAGAAGGAGTCGCAAGTCCAGGCTAGCAATCCGAGCCCCAAGAGCCATGATTCCGGTCCCAGTTCTGGCCCCAGCGGCCATGGTTCCGGCCCCAGCAACCATGGTTCCGGCCCCAGCAGTGATGGTTCCGGCTCCAGAACCGGTCCCTACAGCCATGGTTCCGGCTCCAGAACCGGCCCATGCAGCCATGGTCCCGGCTACAGAACCCGGCCCACACAGCCATGGTCCTTGCCCAGCAGCCATGGTCCCGGCTACAGAACCGGCCCACACAGCGATGGTTCCGGCCCCAGTTCTGGCCCCAGCAGCCATGGTTCCGGCCCCAGTTCCAGCCATAGTTCCGGCTCAAGTACCAGCCCCATCAGACATGGCCCCGACTCCAGCACCCCGTGTTCTGTTGGCGAACCAACTCTCTCAAGTCTCCCCTCCAGACACTTCTCAAGTCCCCTCTCAAGTTCCTACCCGAGTCCCCTCTCAAGTTTCCCCTCAGGTCTCCTCTCGAGTTCCCTCTCGAGTCCCCTCTCAGGTCCCCTCTCGAGTCACCTCTCAAGTCAACTCTCCAGTTTCTTCTCAAGTCCCCTCTCGAGTCCCCTCTCAAGTTTCCCCTCAGGTCTCCTCTCGAGTCCCCTCTCAAGTTTCCCCTCAGGTCTCCTCTCGAGTTCCCTCTCAAGTCCCTTCTCAGGTCCCCTCTCGAGTCACCTCTCAAGTCAACTCTCCAGTGCCCTCTCGAGTCACCTCTCAAGTCAACTCTCCAGTTTCCTCTCGAGTCCCCTCTCGAGTCACCTCTCAAGTCAACTCTCCAGTTTCCTCTCGAGTTCCCTCTCAAGCCCTCTCTCGAGTCCCTTCTCAAGTCCCCTCTCAAGTTTCCCCTCAGGTCTCCTCTCGAGTTCCCTCTCAAGTCCCCTCTCAGGTCCCCTCTCCAGTCACCTCTCGAGTCCCCTCTCGAGTCACCTCTCCAGTCGACTCTCCAGTTTCCTCTCGAGTTCCCTCTCAAGCCCTCTCTCGAGTCCCCACTCAAGCCCCTACTCATGTGCCGTTGGAGGTCCCACAGACTAGTCTTCTGCCGGGGGTCCTGCCAACCCCATGTCCTGTACCGTTGGAGGTTCCGCTGGGGGTCCTGCCAACCCCATGTCCTGTCCCGTTGGATGTCCCGCCGTCTACTCTCCTGCCGGGGGTCCTGCCAACCCTTTGTCCTGTCTCGTTGGAGGCCCCGCCGACTACTCTCCTGCCGGGGGTCCTGCCAACCCCATGTCCTGTCCCGTTGGAGGTCCCGCCGACTACTCTCCTGCCGGGGGGTCCTGCCAATCCCATGTCCTGTCCCGTTGGAGGCCCCGCCGACTACTCTCCTGCCGGGGGTCCTGCCAACCCTGTGTCCTGTCCCGTTGGAGGTCCCGCAGACTAGTCTCCTGCTGGGGGGTCCTGCCAACCCTGTGTCCTGTCCCGTTGGAGGTCCCGCCGACTACTCTCCTGCCGGGGGTCCTGCCAACCCCATGTCCTGTCCCGTTGGAGGTCCCGCCGACTACTCTCCTGCCGGGGGTCCTGCCAACCCTGTGTCCTGTCCCGTTGGAGGCCCCGCCGACTACTCTCCTGCCGGGGGTCCTGCCAATCCCATGTCCTGTCCCGTTGGAGGCCCCGCCGACTACTCTCCTGCCGGGGGTCCTGCCAACCCTGTGTCCTGTCCCGTTGGAGGTCCCGCAGACTAGTCTCCTGCTGGGGGTCCTGCCAACCCTGTGTCCTGTCCCGTTGGAGGTCCCGCCGACTACTCTCCTGCCGGGGGTCCTGCCAACCCCATGTCCTGTGCCGTTGGAGGTCCCGCCGACTACTCTCCTGCCGGGGGTCCTGCCAACCCCATGTCCTGTCCCGTTGGAGGTCCCGCCGACTACTCTCCTGCCGGGGGTCCTGCCAACCCTGTGTCCTGTCCCGTTGGAGGCCCCGCCGACTACTCTCCTGCCGGGGGTCCTGCCAATCCTATGACCTGTGCTGTTGGAGGCCCCGCCGACAACTCTCCTGCCGGGGGTCCTGCCAACCCTGTGTCCTGTCCCGTTGGAGGCCCCACCGACTACTCTCCTGCCGGGGGTCCTGCCAACCCTTTGTCCTGTCTCGTTGGAGGTCCCGCCAACCACTCTCCTGCTGGGGTTCCTGCCAACTCCTGGTCCTCTTCCGTGGGGGATCCTGCCGAAGCCTGTCCCGCCGGCTCCGGTTCCTGTCCGGCCGACACCGGGTCCTGCCCGGCCTCCGGAGCTGTCTGGTCTTCGCCCTCGATCCCGACCCTCTGTGAGCCGCGGTCTTCGCCCGCGGGCCCGGCCCCCTGACTTTTCCTGCCGCTGCCCTCGTCCTCGAGCCCGGCCCCCTGACTCTTCCTGCCGCTGCCCTCGTCCTCAAGCCCGGCCCCCTGACTCTTCCTGCCGCTGCCTTCGCCCTCATGCTCGGCCTCCTGAGTTCGCCCGCTGTGGCCTTCGCCCCACCTTGGACTCTGCCTTGCCCCCGGGCCGTCCGCCCGAGATCCCTTCCTGGTCCCCTACTGTGCTCCTGGGCGGTCAGCTTAGTCCCGTCCTCCGGACCCCCTCCACCCACCCTGGTGGCCTAGGGATACGTCCCTCCTCCGGACCCCCTCCACCCACCCTGCTGGACTTTGTTGGATTTTTGTTTTGGTGTTTAGGGACGTCTAGAATCCGTCCCTTGTAGGGCTGCACGATTTTGTGAAAAAATCTAATTGCGATTTTTCTGAAAAAAATTGCGATTGCGATTCGAATTGCGATATTTGTTTTTAAGCTACCCAACGGAGGTTTATTGTAAAATGCGGCCATATCTCCGGCTAGGAAGGTCGTATCAACGTGCTCCCGTCTCTAGCACCCCGAGCTATGAGTGAAATAACTAAACTTACATGAAACTTCCGTTGCTTTAAAGTCAAGCTTCAGTTTAAGATTCACCCTGTAATAGAAACATGTGATGGAGCATTAAAAAATACTTGGCAGGTGATTGGAAACCATGTCTTTAGCGAGGTAGTGCGTTATCGAATTAGTTATCTCACGGTGCCTTCGTGAGCCCTTTTCATACGGCGTAACGGCCGCAAATGACTCTGAAACAGTAGCTTGCTTAGCGCTAGACTGGGCTACGGGATGAAACACTGCATTTCTGGCTGTGCACTCGTCATATACCTGCCTGTGGTGCCTTTTCAAGTGCTGATAAAGGTTTGTTGTGTTGCCTCGGGATGTAGCGACTTTTCCCTGAAATGTGGAGCAAAAAACCTGCTTTTGTCCCACATCTGTGGTCCTAAACCCGAAATATGTCCAGACCACTGAAGTGCTGCTTTTTTTCGGGACTAAATTATCCAACGTTTCTTCTGGCGCGGCTGCAGACATTTTAGGGTGTTAGAAATGTCTTCACACGTGGGCGTTTCACGTGAAGTGTTGCTGTTGGGCGTATACTTAGTTACCTTGGGCCACTTCTGATTGGTTAACAATGGTTGGTACATGTGGAGCACAGCACTTCTGATTGGTGTGGATGACTGACACACAACTTTTTTTATAAAGTAAAAAAAATAAAAAAATCGCAGGCTTTGCGATTCGAAAATCGCATCATCTCGAATCGCGATTTCGATTTAAAATCGATTAATCGTTCAGCCCTAGTCCCTTGAGGGGGGGGTTCTGTCACGATTATCATGTCAGGTCACAGTTCTATGTCTAGGTTTGGGTGTTTTTGCTGTTCTCTATGTCATGTTTTCCTCCTGGGTTATTGTCTGGTCCTTTTCCCTGTGTTTTTCCTCCTTTCGTTAGTTTCCCTGGTGTGTCTCGTTATCTGATTGTGTTCACCTGTGGCCCTTGTGTTTCTCCTCCCCTGCCCGGCTGTTTCTCGTCTTGTGATTATCCCTCCCTGTATTTAGTCTTGTCTCGTCCTGTGTTCAGTGTTGGTGCTTCTTTTGTTGGTGACTGAGTTCCGGTGAGTGTTCTGTTTTGACTGTATTAGTTTCATTATCCTTGAAATAAAGGTTTATCAGAGTTATCTGCATTTGGGTCCTGCTTCCTTCACTCAACCGTGACAATACCAAAGGAACAAGACTACACGTGAAATGGACCTTAGTACAGCGGGGGATTTAAGTACAAATCTCCCCTTCTTCCTCCAGACTAAGTGCTTCATCTGTGGCATCGGGAACGATTACTTTGACCGGACGCCTCACGGGTTCGAGACCCACACCTTACAAGAACACAACCTCGCGAACTACCTGTGAGTGCAGCAGCGAAGCAAAGTTTAAAACACATTTCTGTTTACAATGCGGACATTTCTCACATTTCCCTCCTGTGTGCAGGTTCTTCCTCATGTACCTCATCAACAAGGATGAGACTGAACACACGGGTCAGGTACGTGAACACTTACTCACTATTTATTCATTATTTCACTTGTGAGATATCCGATCAATATTAAGACGGCATAGGAAGGTTCCAGAAACTTCAGCAGGTTTCACTTGTGCAACATTTCATCCCACTTGTTATGTTGCATAAGTTTAGCAGGAGGAAGATGTGTGGGATATTAAGTTGTTGTTGTTGTCGTGCACCTGAGACTGAAGTTGTTTTTATTTGAGGTGCATGCTCTGTTCTTATGTCACACATCCAGCAGTAGGAACATACAACTCACTTTGTGCAGCTCCTCCATGCAGAGAACACATTCAGCTGCTTCTAAAGAAAATCACGTTGGAAACATGATTACGTTTTTAGTGATTCTGCAGAAAATAAGATCGATTTAGGTCTGAATCCAAATGATTCCTGACGGTTCATGACCTGCAGTATCTTTCTCAGTGTTACACAGTATGTATCCTTTCAAACCAGCTAGCTGTGATTTCCTGTTTCTCATTCCACATGTTTCACTTATTAAAACTAAGGCAAGAGCCCTATAAGACTCACACATGTGGTC
Source organism: Harpagifer antarcticus (assembly GCA_902827135.1). Taxonomy (NCBI): domain Eukaryota; kingdom Metazoa; phylum Chordata; class Actinopteri; order Perciformes; family Harpagiferidae; genus Harpagifer; species Harpagifer antarcticus. The sequence goes on from CADEHL010001421.1 coordinate 728,963, forward strand.
CGGGTCTTTGTGAAAGCAGTCCTATAAGACTCATACATGGGGTCAGGGTCTTTGTGAAAGCAGTCCTATACGACTCATACAAGTGGTCAGGGTCTTTGTGAAAGCAGTCCTATACGACTCATACATGGGGTCAGGGTCTTTGTGAAAGCAGTCCTATACGACTCATACAAGTGGTCAGGGTCTTTGTGAAAGCAGTCCTATATGACTCAACATGTGGTCAGGGTCTTTGTGAAAGCAGTCCTATATGACTCACACATGTGGTCAGGGTCTTTGTGAAAGCAGTCCTATAAGACTCACACATGTGGTCAGGGTCTTTGTGAAAGCAGTCCTATAAGACTCACACATGGGGTCAGGGTCTTTGTGAAAGCAGTCCTATACGACTCATACAAGTGGTCAGGGTCTTTGTGAAAGCAGTCCTATACGACTCACACATGTGGTCAGGGTCTTTGTGAAAGCAGTCCTATATGACTCACACATGTGGTCAGGGTCTTTGTGAAAGCAGTCCTATAAGACTCATACATGTGGTCAGGGTCTTTGTGAAAGCAGTCCTATAAGACTCATACATGGGGTCAGGGTCTTTGTGAAAGCAGTCCTATACGACTCATACATGGGGTCAGGGTCTTTGTGAAAGCAGTCCTATAAGACTCATACACGTGGTCAGGGTCTTTGTGAAAGCAGTCCTATAAGACTCATACATGTGGTCAGGGTCTTTGTGAAAGCAGTCCTCTAAGACTCATACATGTGGTCAGGGTCTTTGTGAAAGCAGTCCTCTAAGACTCATACACGTGGTCAGGGTCTTTGTGAAAGCAGTCCTATATGACTCACACATGTGGTCAGGGTCTTTGTGAAAGCAGTCCTATACGACTCACACATGTGGTCAGGGTCTTTGTGAAAGCAGTCCTATACGACTCACACATGTGGTCAGGGTCTTTGTGAAAGCAGTCCTATACGACTCACACATGTGGTCAGGGTCTTTGTGAAAGCAGTCCTATATGACTCACACATGTGGTCAGGGTCTTTGTGAAAGCAGTCCTATATGACTCACACATGGGGTCAGGGTCTTTGTGAAAGCAGTCCTATATGACTCACACATGTGGTCAGGGTCTTTGTGAAAGCAGTCCGATAAGACTCACACATGTGGTCAGGGTCTTTGTGAAAGCAGTCCTCTAAGACTCATACACGTGGTCAGGGTCTTTGTGAAAGCAGTCCTATATGACTCACACATGTGGTCAGGGTCTTTGTGAAAGCAGTCCTATACGACTCACACATGTGGTCAGGGTCTTTGTGAAAGCAGTCCTATATGACTCACACATGTGGTCAGGGTCTTTGTGAAAGCAGTCCTATACGACTCACACATGTGGTCAGGGTCTTTGTGAAAGCAGTCCTATACGACTCACACATGTGGTCAGGGTCTTTGTGAAAGCAGTCCTATACGACTCATACAAGTGGTCAGGGTCTTTGTGAAAGCAGTCCTATATGACTCACACATGTGGTCAGGGTCTTTGTGAAAGCAGTCCTATATGACTCACACATGTGGTCAGGGTCTTTGTGAAAGCAGTCCTATAAGACTCACACATGTGGTCAGGGTCTTTGTGAAAGCAGTCCTATAAGACTCACACATGGGGTCAGGGTCTTTGTGAAAGCAGTCCTATACGACTCATACAAGTGGTCAGGGTCTTTGTGAAAGCAGTCCTATACGACTCACACATGTGGTCAGGGTCTTTGTGAAAGCAGTCCTATATGACTCACACATGTGGTCAGGGTCTTTGTGAAAGCAGTCCTATAAGACTCATACATGTGGTCAGGGTCTTTGTGAAAGCAGTCCTATAAGACTCATACATGGGGTCAGGGTCTTTGTGAAAGCAGTCCTATACGACTCATACATGGGGTCAGGGTCTTTGTGAAAGCAGTCCTATAAGACTCATACACGTGGTCAGGGTCTTTGTGAAAGCAGTCCTATAAGACTCATACATGTGGTCAGGGTCTTTGTGAAAGCAGTCCTCTAAGACTCATACATGTGGTCAGGGTCTTTGTGAAGCAGTCCTCTAAGACTCATACACGTGGTCAGGGGTCTTTGTGAAAGCAGTCCTATATGACTCACACATGTGGTCAGGGTCTTTGTGAAAGCAGTCCTATACGACTCACACATGTGGTCAGGGTCTTTGTGAAAGCAGTCCTATACGACTCACACATGTGGTCAGGGTCTTTGTGAAAGCAGTCCTATACGACTCACACATGTGGTCAGGGTCTTTGTGAAAGCAGTCCTATATGACTCACACATGTGGTCAGGGTCTTTGTGAAAGCAGTCCTATATGACTCACACATGGGGTCAGGGTCTTTGTGAAAGCAGTCCTATATGACTCACACATGTGGTCAGGGTCTTTGTGAAAGCAGTCCGATAAGACTCACACATGTGGTCAGGGTCTTTGTGAAAGCAGTCCTCTAAGACTCATACACGTGGTCAGGGTCTTTGTGAAAGCAGTCCTATATGACTCACACATGTGGTCAGGGTCTTTGTGAAAGCAGTCCTATACGACTCACACATGTGGTCAGGGTCTTTGTGAAAGCAGTCCTATACGACTCACACATGTGGTCAGGGTCTTTGTGAAAGCAGTCCTATACGACTCACACATGTGGTCAGGGTCTTTGTGAAAGCAGTCCTATATGACTCACACATGTGGTCAGGGTCTTTGTGAAAGCAGTCCTATATGACTCACACATGTGGTCAGGGTCTTTGTGAAAGCAGTCCTCACTAATTGCTTTTGTAAAACAGGTTTCCATTATTATTAATAACAAATATGTCATACTATGATGTCATTATAAAACGACATTTAATAACTTTAAAAAGCTATAAGCTCTGCCATTTCATCAACATTGATGACATATTAGATTTCTGACTTGATTGACTTTAATATTTCTTATGACATACTGTAATATACATTTTATTGTATGATTTATGCAATACTATACTTGGCTTGTTTATATCTTCTGTCAAATATGAGATTGTTATGACATTTTAAAGACTTCACTATTTAATAAACGATTCTACATATTTTTAAGACGTACCATACCATGACATTTTTACAGATTATTTTATACATTATTATATGAAGATTTATTTCGACATACTATGACGTTTTTTAGACACTCTATACTACATCAATGTTTCTTATATGCTTTACTATGACTTTAATTGGTTGTTCAGAATATACATCAATATAAATGTTTTATTACATACCCTGCTTTCTTTAACCCTTGTGTTGTGTTCAAAAGCTGTTACCGTTCATGGTGTTCGCGGGTACATTTTGACCCATGATTTATCTCAAAGAAAAACACTATCATCCAATATTGTTTTAACTACATTATAACTAACTTATAATGCATTCATAACCTGTTGTAATTTAATGTTATGGCCCCAAAACACATTACACCACATATTGCACACGTGTGTGTTCAGGGGTGTCTAAAGTCAAAGACGAGTCTTGATTGGGCCAAATTTGACCTCGAGTCACCCAAAAATAATTCTGCTGGGTCTCCCCAGACCCCAACACCAAATGATACACTTTTTTTTTTTAGAGACCTTCAGACTTGGCTAAAATGGTCAAAATCAGTTTTGTAGTGTTTATATAGCTGTGATCTCATGAAGCCTTGTTCCGATAAGAAGAACTAGAACGTAGTTATATCATTTTAACTTGAAACGGGTCACCCGAACACAACATAAGGGTTAACTGACTTGAACTGATATTGAGCCCCTTTATGAACCCGTCCACACCATCAGCTCTGCTCCTGTTTCTCCCCCCCCCCCCCCCTCTCCAGGAGTCCTATGTGTGGAAGATGTACCAGGAGAGATGCTGGGACTTCTTCCCGACTGGAGACTGCTTCAGGAAGCAGTACGAGGACCAGCTGGGTTAGAGAGGATCAGCCTCTCTGCTTCCCTCTATCTGAAAGAGACACTGAGCTTGACTTGCCCGTTACCAGAACCTGAACACTCGCTGGACTTTCTCTGCTGCCATGGTGTTGAGAAAAAAATAGTCATTCATTTTGAATTCACAAAAAATCATGTCTAGAAAAATGATTTTAAGACGTGCAACTGACGACTGGACATTTGGGGTTTGTGCATCCTCTTCCTTGTTACCGAAAAGCCACGACGCCTCTTTTATGCAAATTATTTTGATTCACATTGCCTTTTTCTTGCTTAACCCCAACCTCTTGCACAATTTGTTGTGTGTAGACATTTGATACATGCGAAGGGTTACAGCATGACAACTGAATGTTGGAATATGCACAATTTCTAGATTACCGCCAGGATGTTTGAGTCACTTACCAAACCACCTGAATGGACGTGTGCTGCTAGTGAGGATCCTGCTAACATCAAACCAGTGAGTGAGACCTGATCTGCCTTTTCAAATCTGTCCGATGAAACGCTACAGAAGATGGTTCTTCCAGGACCAGAGACGTCTCACTTAAGATGTTTTATCAAGTGCCGACGTGCCTTAAGAGAAACTATGCAAACAAACATTTATCATTTTCGTCCCACCTGACACAAGCAGTGCGTTAGCTCTGGTTTAGCATTAGCTCAAGCTAGTTTTGTGGCTTTTAAAACGATTACATTAAGAGAGAACATTTGTTGTATGAAATGTAGACCATCCTCGTGTAAATGTTGCTTGGTTTGGTTTGATTTCTAACTTGTGGTGTCCTGCCCTCTTACAGTAGAAGGGCCCCAAAAAGAGTCTAACTTGTGGTGTCCTGCCCTCTTACAGTAGAAGGGCCCCAAAAAAAACAAATCTTGGTTCAAGTGTTTATTGACGACTAAACAGTTCACTGCTATTGTAATGACATTTCTATGTATGTCGTAGCTTCGGTCATCTGCATTTCTTTTGATGAGGGGGAGGAAGTGAATAAAGAAGTTGACGCAATAAAGCCACGTGTCCCATCTGTCTTTGTGCGGCGGGGTGAGTCTCCTGCGATGTGTTACTTTCACAAGGAACAGAGGATTCTTTCTCTGAAACATGATGTGCAAAAGGAACATTTTGACACATGTTAGAAAGACATACTGGCCTGTCTTGACACCTCAAATACTGTCATGGTAACTAATGAACAAACGGCCTCTTAATTCAGCAAAGTAAGAAGCTGGAACTTGACTGTACAAACATCTGTCCAGCACACAGATGTTTTAATGGCTTTCAGGCTGACAATTAAAGTCCATTTCCCTTTTATATACATCGTCCGTCTCTAAGTCCTTTCATTGGTCAGGAGATCATGCTGTCCAGCCAGTCCTCCAGGTCGTCCTCCGTCATTTCCTGTTTGACGGATGCAGATTTGGACGGTGTGACGTCTTTCTCTTTCACCTCTACGATCTTCTCTTGTATTACCTCCTTCGCTTCCTCACATTCTGCAAAGTTAACGAACACACGTTAGGTCCTTATGTCATTAGTTCACTCCCAAAACGTGAACAAAGAAAGACGCACCAAAGACACGCTGAATAAAATCACCTTTCTCTGGAACCTTCCTGTCCTCCTCCAAACTGACGGACTGGTTTCCTGAGACTGGTTTCTGTACACCGAGCAGCTGGTCCAGCTCTTCATCACCCTCATCCTCCACCAGCGAGGGAACCTGCGAGTGTGAGGCCGTCGCTGGGTGTGTCGCCACGGGGACCTTCTGGTCGGAGCACGGGACTTTCAGCGCTGCAGACGGAGGAGTGAAGGCGGACATTTTGGGAACTTCCTGTTTGTGAGTGAAGGTCATTGTAGGCAGCTCCACTGGGGTCGAGACCTGAAACAGGATAAGCGTAACAAATTAAATTAAAACCTGCAACAAGGCAGTGGGGAATTCGGGTACTTATATACTTCACTCTGACCTTTATTGTGATATTTTAGACATACAAATCTATGATGTTTTGTCGACTCAACACATAATATACAATTACTTTTTTTCAGATATTTTTCGACATTCTATACTACGACCACATTTTTTTTTACATAAAGTAATATGTTATACTATGGAGTTTTTCTCAACATATTATACTAAGAGGTTTTACAAAATATCAGAAAAGAAAGTAATGGTCTGGTATGTCGAAAAAAAACATCATAGTAAAGTATGTAAGATATTTTGGACATACAAATATATGACGTTTTGTTTCAGATATTTTCGACATGCTACTATGACCTTATTTTGTTGACATACTGTACTATGGAGTTTCTCAACATACTATGAGGTTTTCCAAAAATATCTGGAAAAAAAACGTATATCTCATCATTGTATATGAGTATGTCTGATATTTTAAATTTTTAAATACTATAATATGGAGTTTTTTGGACATACTTTACTACGATTTATTTGGTCATATTGTCAACAAACTATAATCATAAACCAAGACTATTTTCACCCAGCCCACCTGGAGCAGCTCCTCCTCCTCCAGGTGGAGTCTCTGAAGGAGAGGCACCTGCTGGAGGATCTGGGCGAGCGCCGGGAGGTCGACGAACACTGCGGACATCTAGAGAGGAAACCAGGAAGCAGGCTGTAAAATGGAGACTTCAAACTTCAGGGGAACATCGTACTTCCTTTTGTAATCATACTGAGAGAAGTCGAATCCAGATCAATACTCCTTTGTACAACACACTGCTGCTCTGACTACACATGAAGTACAAAGAGTTCAGGAATGGTTATATCACCAGACTGGATGATTTTTTTTGTATAGCGTTTGCTTTTCAGCAGATTTATAATGGATAACACATGATTACAAGATAACTTTTTAAAGGTGACTTTTTAGGGTTTTATGTGGACCAAATCGTACGTGAGAAGCCTCATTTTCCAGTGGCTGAGCTGAGTTTAACGCACCTGGTTTAGCAGTTCTCTTCTCATAAAGTTGACCTCTTCAGCAATTGTCGAGACATTCCACTCACACTCATGTTGGCGCAAGAGATAAAGTCAGAGGGTCACCAAGTTCAGTTTGATGTATCCTCTGGGAACCATGAATGTCTCTGTAAAATGTGTCGCCAACCTTTCAGATAGTAGTGTAATTATGTCAGTGTGGACCAAAGAGAGGGACCAACCCATCAACAGATGTGCTGCTAATGCGCTAGCAATGCTATATTAGCTTTTTCTGCTTTCTAACTGATGTAGCATTTCCAATCCAGACCTTCGAGGCATCCATACCTCACAAAGTGGGATACATCCATAAAAGACAGAGAAGCAATGCTGCAGATTGAGTAGTGTATGGATTTACCTGACTGTCTGCAGATGAGTCCATCTCCCAGTCCTTTTCTTCAGAAAACCGGAATTGAGTGAAGGAATCCCCTGAGAAACACACACAGAGAAAGAGCTTGACATATTACTGTTGTGGTAGACTACCCACAAGACCTCTGTCTGTTTCAGTTCATATCAAAACAATACTTATCTTCTTTAGTGTAATCATTTCTCCTGAGTAAAGAGGAAACTCGAGGCTGTGTGTGATTGCACCGGTTGCTCACATAAACTGAACGTCCTTCGCCTCTAAAGATGTCTCACTGTGAAGCAGAATGTCTTTGGAAAGCCGTCAAAAGCTTTGTGTAAACTGTTGATCGGTGCGAGAGTGAAAGCAGGGCTTCACGTGACACCGCTCTGCTTCCAAAACATCCACTGGCTGAGGGCTCTCGTGAGTACAAAGGCACGGGGGTCGCGTTATACAGAAGCACAAAGCAGCAGCAGCAGCACGCAAAACACATGTTTTCAGAGCTGTGAGCAAAGCAAGGGATGTTTATGTCCACCGTTCAGACACAAGGCAAGTCAGACCATGCATATTAATGTCATAGTAAATTGCATTTAGGAGTCAAAGCAAACAAATAGTTACATATGAGAAAGTGCTGATGCATTCTTTATTTATTTTGATCTGCACAGTTATTCAGGATGTTAACAACCTTATATAAAGCATCCACATTGTTATAAGGAGAACAAACACTGATGAACAAATGAGAATGAAATGTGTTTTGGTGCAAAGGGAAACTGTGTTCGAGCAGTCAAAACACGACACATCCATTTCAACGAGGACACACAGAGTCAGATGTGAAGCACCTCTCTCAAACTCCTCGTGCTGGGGACGGATGCAGCAACAGTTTGGTAATATTCAGTGGAATAACAGGGTGAAGACATTTTATCTTTGCTCGGTTGCAGAAGGGGAGAACAATGTGTTCGGTGGTGGGGTCTTAAACATTTGTCTTCCCACAATTGAGATAAGAAGACCGCTCTAATGTCGTGCCAGTAAACAATAAGCTTGGGTTAACATAACGACAGGAAGCAGATGGAGCCAGCTAGCAAGACACTCTAAATCACACACACACATCACTTCAGGGGACATTACATTGACTTACATGCATTTCCTGGAGACTTATCCTAACCTTAACCAACACATGCCTAACCCTTAACCTAACCAAGTCTTCACCCTAAAATTAATGATTCCCCTCATAGGGACCTCCAATTTGTCCCCATAAGGGAGGCGAGTCCCCACACGTGACTGTGTAAACAGATTTAGGTCCCCACAAGTATAGTAATGCTAAAACACACACACACACACACACACACACACACACACACACACACACACTGAAATCTCAACTAGAGCTTCAACCAATTTTAGTAATTGATGCGAGACTGTTGTTTCTTTTTATTAAAAGATGCCTGGGGAAAAACATCCTTGAAAACGTTAACGTAGATTATTAAATTAGGCAAGAAATCATAACATCCTGTGTTTACTCTCCAGTGTCAAGTAATGGGGAAAAAACACATTTTAGAGCCCAACACCTTTCCCATTACATTACATGTGACTTTTACCCAAAGCGACTTCCTGTGGGCAATCTGCACAGGAGCAATTAGGGGGAAGGTTCTGGTCTAAGGACACAACGACAGACTGACCTCACTACACCTTAAGTCAAACAGGATCACAAAGCAGTGATTTTCAGTCCGAACTCAAGAGGTGTTACTTTACTCCTATTGTGTTATTGTATATGTGTTCCCTGTACATCACTTGGTGCTACAAGGTGCTATATAAATCAATAAAGATTGAGATGAGTCGCCACACAGCCAGTCACAGAGGAACATGCTGCTATAAGAACATCATTGAATAACCAACATCATAGAGACCTTAATGATGAGGATGTGCTTCTCCATATATCAAAGCTCACTGACAGTGTGAACAGTCAGTGCCACTCACAGATGGAGGGTGGAGGGGGGCCTGATGGAGGGTCAGCGGGGGGGCCTGATGGAGGAAATGCAGTCAGCCGCAGCCCCTCGTCTCGTTTTATTAAGAGAAACTCAGGCCTTTCACGGCGAGGGGCTCAATGTGATATCTGGCGGCTGTCCTTGATTGCTCGGCTGTACGGGGGTCAACGAGGAGGAGAGGCTGCGGGGGGGCGGAGTGCCTGCTGCCTCTCAGCCAGAGAAATGAGATTTACAACAGTAGTATTATCGATGTCACAAAGATGCAGGCGGATAAGAGAAGGAGAATGTCAGCTTTATGTGACGGCTGTCATCTGACTGATTTTCTCCGTCGCAGGGAGAGATCTGAGCGACTTCAACCAGGCTTTGGTGGACGTGAAATCGAAAATGTTAAACCTATTTCACAGCACTGGTGTTATCTAAAGCAGATCAACGTTTGCTTAAAAGTATTCGGAGCACCTCGCCTGCATATAGGAAACCAGGGAGCCTTAAACTCAGAGAGACAGAGTGGAGAAACATCCATCAGGTGAGCATGAGGAGGCAAATGCAAGTAAAATCACTACGTCTAACCATTAACAGAATTGCTTTTCAAACACGAGCCATCAAATTAGTAGGTCTTAAGAAAACTAGTTGAAGCAGAAATGATTCATCATGTTAACCTTCGAAATGTCCCAAACATTTAACACATTATGAAACTCTTTCAGATAACATAAGGTAAAGGTTTCCTGCACCAAAGGGAGTATATTGTTTACAAAAAAGCTATTTGATCAATTTAAATCACATTACCTCATTGAGGCGTTTGATATACAGAATAATAAGCTATTATGATCTCAAATATGTTTTGTGTTACATGCAGAGAAAGACAATTTATCAAGCCTTAAAAGGTCTCATGTCATGGCCATTTCTACTGATCATATTTTCATTGTTGAGGTCGACTAGACAAGATTTAAACTGTGCAATTTTCCAAACTCACATTGGTTTCTCACATCATCTCTGTAAAGTATGTGTATTCACTCTCACAGCTCCTGCCCCCCCCTGCTCCATTAATGCAAACGAGAGGCACGTTCACACCGCAGTACTTTTCCCACTTTAGTTCCGATATAGTTCCGAAATGTCGCGTTCACACCAAAAAGAGCCGGAACTAAAATGAGTTCACGAGAACCTTTTCACCCCCTTTTCCGTTCCTGCTAAAGAGCAGGGACTTTCGTGGGAGAAAAAGGTTCCTATGTCTGATTGGCTGGGCGGATTGCAAACCACGCCCCGTAAAACTCCCAAAAAGTTTTGTGAAGCCGCCATTTTATTATCCTCGCATTAGCATTATTAGCATTAGCATTAGCCCAGCGCAGAAACGCAGAGAGACTAACTTATGGCAACACAAAATAAAACATGGGAGCGGTGGAGATGAGGAGGTGTCGGCGTTCTGGCGATTTACTCGGAAGGCTTCAGTAGAAGCTGCTGGGAGTCCCAGCAGCTTCTACTGAAGCCAGTCCCCAACTCCGGGGACTTCCGGCCGGGGACTCCGGGGACTTTGGACGCCGTGAAGTGGTTTGCGGCCTGCCAGTAAACCCAAAGCAGAAGAAGAAGAAGTGACGTCAGCGGCTTCATTTGCCTAATCTTCCCTCAGGGACTTATTCTGGTGTGAACGCGATCTGTACTTAGTTCATGAGAACTAAAGAGTTCTCATGAACTAAGTTCTGATGAACCTTTGTGGGAAAAGTACTGCGGTGTGAATGCGCCTCTTCTGATCAATGCATTGTTTTGGCTGATATTATGGGCATAACACAAGCATTTAAGTATCTGCATAGACAACAATTACAGCAATCAATGTGTTGTATGCAGGGTTTTGATGATACTGAAGTCTATACTTCAGTCTGATTCTAATCCATCACCCCTCCATTTCCTCCCATTAAACAGATGCGTTAAAGAGTCTCTTTATTACGGCCAGAGTTTGTAATGCATGATGAAGGGCACGAAAACCTGTTTATAACTTCATTACAATTGTATGTTGTCCGCTCTGGTGTTATTGGATTAGCTACAGCATTAAATCAGACACTGCTATGGGATTATTTGTCAGTTTTTTGTATGTTTCTGAACAACTCTGAACGTAAAAGGAAGTGGGAAATCGTCCTTCAACGAATGGGAAAGCATGAAGAAGAAATCTCCGATGAAAAGAGGCCTCTCACTCTTTTCCAACTCGTCCCTCTCTGTTTAATATCTCCCAGGACCCTAATCCTCCTCCGTCTCCTCCTGTCTGTCTCTAACGAACAAACTGCTGACGGTGGAGAGCTGCCCCCCCGCCCACACCTCACATCCCTGTCATCCCGATCTGTGTCCATGGAAATACCAGCGCAGGTAGTTGGGAGAGCGTTGACAACCGCCATGGCAACAGCTGCCGGTGAGGATGAGACTCCTGACAACGGGGGGAGAAACAGAGAGGATTGGAGAGAGAGAGGGGGGGGGGGTGTGTGTGAAGAAGAAGATGAGAGGGATGAAGAAGAAGAGGACGCAGTGACTCTTCATCCCTGCTCATCCAGACAGATCTGTGGGATTTTAAACCCCTCTCAGATTTATTTATTGATTTGTTTATTCCACACATGGCAGTTCTTTTTTTAAAACAAAACATGTACAAGAACATCTTATTTGACTTACCCCTTCTTAAACATAAATAACAAAAAACAATAATAATGAAATAACCATTAAAAAGTAAAATAAAAGCAATATGCTTTCAGTCACAGTTGCTTACAATTGAACTGAAACATAAAACCAGAACACAATCAAAAGTCAACTTCATACTGTCTAATTACGCTTTCTTTGTACAATTTCTTAAACATCAAAATGTTCTTACAGCCCTTGAAATCATTCGGCAATCCACTTCTTTAAGCCAAGAGACACACATCCGCTTTAAAGTAGTACGTCAAACTATACTTTAAATGTAATTTCATCCTATGATGCTCACCCTTTTAAGGGCATATTATAACTCACGTGTCACCAACGTGTGTGAATAAAAACAACACGCTACTGAATAAAACCTGGTACTGTTTACACAAAATACCGCGATATCTGGGTGAGGTTTAAACTGCGGACGAGAGCTCCAACGACGAGTTGAATAATCCATCAGTAGATTAAATACCAAACAGACACTTGTTCCAGATTAGCCAGTGTGTTGATGTTTGACTTTCCTCTGTTTAACATCAATGTAAACTGAGTATCTTTGGGGTTTGAACACGATGCAACAAGACCTTTGAAGACCACTTCATAGACCAAGCAATACGTTGGGAAAACTGGAGAGCGCAGACAACGGTCAACCCAAAAAATAATGGGTGTTCCCATCCGATTACTCAAATGTACTCCCAGATAAAATGGGGACTATGCGACAGTCTTCCAGTAAATGTCATGAACATCGAGCCAGTAGTTTCCCCATAATCCTGCTGAGACGAACTAAACCAGAAACATAACATCCTTGGCAGTAGTAACAACCGGAGAGTTCATAAATACTGACAGCTGGTGTTTAATATCACATTTACTGACAGTGGCAGGAAGTCAGCCGCGCCATGTTCCTCTATCTCAGCTAGAGCTGCAGTTTATGAATATTCATTATTGATGAATCTGTAAAAGGTGCATATGACAAGGCGGACCTAAGGATTTATGAAGGAACATTCATCAAAACATGAGTGCACTAATAAAATGATTGGCGGTTACATTTTGCTATTGGCCATTTCCACTGATTATAATTCCATTGTTGAGGTCGACTATAATACATTTATATTGTGCAATTTTCCAAACTCACATTGGTTTCTCACAGCATCTCTGTATAGTATGTGTATTCACTCTCTGTCCTACACGGCTTGTTGGAGCTCCTGCCCCCCCCCCCTCCCTGTGAGCCCAGTGTGCTCCGATTGGTCGGGACATTGCGAGGCTCGTTGCTGCGAGGAGCGGACAGGTTTCCGGGTCGGCGATACAGCGAGAACAAGCGAAACTCATCCTGAGCACACACAAACACTCGCAGCCGAAGTAAAAACAATAAGTGTGGCTTGATATTGAGTAAGAAAAAGGTTTATAACGCTTTGAGAATTAATTATTAAACTCGTCTATTACCAGCATTCAGGGAGCTCTATGCAAGTCAATGGGGACTCCCTGTTAGTTAGCCAAGGGATCCTGGTGTGTGAGGTGCTCCGCGGATTGGTCCATTTGGGCCAATCCGCAGAGCAGATATTGGATATTGGGTGTTCACACGTCACAGAACCCAGAAAGCAAACAATGGAAAAAGAGAAATCTCCAACGAGGCGTTCTGGGGCAGCACAGACAGGTATTTTCTGTGTTAGAGTTTTACTCGCTACAGGGTGTACTTTGAGGGTTAGTGACTGCAGACCGTTTACATGCAGAAAAACCTTCATAACACACAAGGGGACGGGTACTAACCGGAAGAGCGTGACATGGGACCTTTAAAAAGAGACCGTATTACCGATCTAGATATTGCTAATTTACTTTATTACAAGTTTCCCCAATGTTATAATTAATGCAAGTTAAATATCAAAGCAGTTTTTGCAGATGGCATGACAAAAAAAGTAGGCGAAACGCTGCATTTAGATGAATCAATTAAAGATTTGGTCTATAAAATGAAACGAAATACAATCAGAAATTGTAAAATGTCCGGTTGTGTCCAAATGGCGGTTCAAAACACATCATATTTTCAATTTACTATGACAATTTCAGAACCAGAAATAAGCATGTAGCTTTGTAAAAGTCTTAAATAATTAATTAAATATCAAAATGATCGATACAATTTCTTTCGATCACTTTATCGGCTGAGCACTAATGTCAGCAGGACAAGAGCTAGAGTAAACTGTTTGGGATTCACAAATAAATCATATTTACCTTAAAGTAATCCAATTCAAAAACATTTATCAACTGTACGAGTGTTTAATATTACAGCTAAGCCCTGACACGGCTCTCCTGCGCTGATTAAAGATCGATTCATAGTTTAAATGATAGTCTGGTGCGTCAGCGGGTCCCTGAGCCTCTGAGTTATTCCACAGTGAATAAACAGAGCATTACTCACACTGCGTGCTAAGTGGCTGCGCTGGCATTGTGTAACTTCTGTAGAATGTGGTATCCTGTCTCTTGACATCTTGCTGGCTGAACCCCTCTCTAACAAATGCAGCCGTGTGCTCTGCAGCCGGCTTCACTGAGCTATCTATGGCTCGCCCCGCTCTGCTCTCTTATGTTCGGGATGTTTTGAGGCCTCGCTGCTGCCTTTCTGTTCTCCCTGATCCACTCTGCTCTCACCCCAACGCTCCTTATCCTCACCCCTCGCCCCCTTGTTCTGCTCGGGGAGACTGTGGAGCTCTGGGAAAGTTAGGACAGAAATACGATGTGTTTCACTCTGCTTTAAAGGGGACCTATTATGCAAAATGCACTTTTTGATGTCGTTTATACATAAATATAAGTGTCAGAAGTGTCTTTTTTTTACTCCGTACCAAAATCTCTAAAAACGGGGCTACAACGGAGCTGATCCAGATTTGCGTCCGATATGACGTAATATCGGAAATGTGGACCCACGGCACTATCAGAAAGTAGCTATCAGAAACAATGCACGACTGTTTTGGACGTAATATGGTCGGTGTTTACATTAGCATCGCTAACACTCAGAGCTAACCTGCACTGGAAAGCATGTGTGTGAAGAAGCAGGAAATAAAAAGGAACTCACCTTGTGGTATAACCGGCAAGAGAGAAAGCCTTTGAGCTCCAGACTGTTTCAGAAAGAATCCTTGATGTGGTTTGGAACATGATGGCGTTTAATCATGGCAGCATTTAACTGTATCTGCAGGGTCATTCTGAGCAGGTATTAGCCCCCCCTCCTCCAGTTTTTTTTTTTTCAAGGACCCAGATCAGCCCTTCTTTAACAGGGCTAAAATAGCGTGATATGAGGGATGCCTAAAATGCATGATCCGTTTGGTATTTTGAGCAAAACACATTATTTGTATATATCTGAGACCCATAATATACGCCTAAAAATAGCATAATAGGAGATAGGGCTGCACGATATTGAAAAAAACTGACATTGCGATATTTTTTTCCCCTGCGATATATATATTGCGTTTTTTTTAACTAAATTTAACCGGATGAAGGATTTTAGTCACAGACATCTGGATCTTAACTGGTTGACTACCTTAAGTCATGATCTAACATGTCATGATCTAACATGTCATGATCTAACATGTCATGATAATGCAGGTTGCTTACCCTCAAATAAGGGGGTTCATCTGTGAATGAAGACGAGAAGAACCTTTTTGTATCCAAAATAGTTCCAGATGGCAGATGTTGCTTTTCTTTTTGGAAGTAAATCTTCATTCTCGCCGGTATTGTCCTCCTGTTCCTCGCTAATATTTTACCGGTGTTTTGATGGTCTGCAAACTAGCGGGGCGGGGCCTGCTGTGGTCTGATCAAGAATGATTGTGATTGGTGGTTTGCTGTGTCACTCACTCAAGTACCCCTGACATGAGAGCCGCGCAAGTTTTCCTTTTGTAGCAAGCAGCACAATAATTATATATCGATATATCGATATCGTTCAGCCCTAATAGGAGACCTTTAAACAGAGTGGAGGAACGAGGAATCGTATAAAAGAAAAACAGGTTGATAGCTGATGACAAAACAGCTGATATTACTTTAACATGCACCACACAGGAGCATTAATACAATATGAATTTACACCGTCTTCTTTTTATCCTCGACATGAGTCCCATATTTGAGCTGTCGGTCACTAAGTCTGATGGTGGAAAGTTAATCAACACTTTCTTTAAAAGCAATTAATAACTCAGTCACCTTTAAAGCTTAAAGGTCACACACGTGCAGGTTCAAGCTTGTAAAAGGGAGAATTTCCTGCCTTTGTCCGTTTCAGATTTAATTTGAAAATATCTGGCATCTGGCGTTGCTATGACCAAACACGATATTTAAAGATCTTTCCTCTGAGAGATGCAAAAAACAGGGAGGAAAAGACATTTCTTGGAGGAAATAGGGCTGCATGCTACGAGGGAAATAATCAATCTGCTGTTAAAACGGTTGAATATTGAGAAAGGGAAATGACTTCTAAACAGATATTAAACAAGCAGCTAGAATTAAACAAAAGGAAAACATTTCCAATATTCTCTTATTGAACAAATTAAAAACTGACTGAACATAAAAGGCAGCAATAAACAAACTGAGATACATTTTCAATTGTATATTCAAGTCAACATTAGGGCTGAACGAGTGTGTCAGTCATCCACACCAATCAGAAGTGCTGTGCTCCACATGCACCAGCCATTGTTAACCAATCAGAAGTGGCCCATGATAGAAGGTGATAGACAGATTGATCCAATCACCTGCCAAGTATTTTTGAAAGTGCCTGCCCTTTCCAAATGGCTTCCAATGGAGCTTTAGATGGTTTGGTGAAAGCATCTGAGTCAGGTTAGTAATGCTCCATCACATGTTTCTATTACAGGGTGAATCTTAAACTGAAGCTTGACTTTAAAGCA
The DNA here is from genome assembly GCA_902827135.1 of Harpagifer antarcticus. Classification (NCBI taxonomy): domain Eukaryota; kingdom Metazoa; phylum Chordata; class Actinopteri; order Perciformes; family Harpagiferidae; genus Harpagifer; species Harpagifer antarcticus. The sequence goes on from CADEHL010001421.1 coordinate 745,666, forward strand.
ACCCAACGGAAGTTTCATGTAAGTTTAGTTCTTTCACTCGTAGCTCGGGCTGCGGGGGTGCTAGAGACGGGAGCACGTTGATGTGACCTTCCTAGCCGGAGATATGGCCGCATTTTACAATAAACTTCCGTTGGGTCGCTAAAAAACAAATATCGAAAATCGAATCACAATATCTGTCAGAAAAATCGCAATTAGATTATTTCCTCAAATCGGGCAGCACAAGTCAACATCACAACGTAAAGTAATCTGCACATCAAGAGATACTAAAAAGTGTTAATACTTTACAATCCTAAACAATTTAAAATAACGAGCTCACAAAGTTTTATATTTAACTCTCTTAATTCACCTTGTCACATTTTTTAGTAAACTCCTCTGACTGCATGCACAACATAAAATATGCTTTCTATGTTCTCATTGTATTCCTTTTCTAACTAGACAAAGCCTTCAGAAAAGCTTTAAGCTTTAAAGCCTTTGAGCTTTTGAGACCATGCAACTCAACACGGGGCTGCCACTATACATCCTGAACATCATGGAAAACATATTTATGGATATTTAACGTGCATGTGTCCTTGTTTGCCATTTGCCATATCATGCCGCTGTTGGTGACAGTGCAGACGTTAGAGTTCAAACACCACAGATGCACGCCCTTGTGTGTAGAGAGACACTCCTTCAGTACACATCTCTCTGCTCAGACTCTGCTCGCTGTGTAAAGGCCCTGACACACCTACCCGATTTTGGGAGTCAGAGGCCGTCAGAGGCAGTCGGCCATTCGCGGCGCCCTACTCAGGTTGGTGAGTCCCGCACCGTCGTTGCTTTACGGCACATTTTCACACCTCCCGCGGCCGATTCAATCGTTGAATCGGCCAAAGAAATCACTCCGATTGGTTGTTGCCTCTTTTGAATGACGAATACACACTACCGCTGCCTGCTGGTAAGGACAGTTATTGCCACTCGTCGACTGAAGTCTTTGTGGTGTGTTCGTAGGCGGGCGGCGTAGGCGGGCGGCGTAGGCGGGCGTAGGCGGGCGGCGTAGGTGACGTAGCGGACGTAAAAGTAGTGACGCCTTCGGTACACGTTCTTTGGTCTCAGGTTGGTGTGTAGCGGCCTTAAAACATTAACCTTGATTCGCCTCCTCTCCTGGAAGAGCTTGAATAGAAACAGGAGGGACATGTAAGGAGCAACAGCACTGCTGCTAAATCTCCTCTAACACCTGCAGTGAAATGTTGACATTTGATGTGACTGGAAGAGGAATACACACATTCCCGGCTCCCCCTTTCCTCCTCCATTTAGCAGCAGAGTAATGGCGTGTGATCAGTGAATTATTACTTTTCTTTTTAAACCGGCTGTCACGGCAGATCCTCACTTGATAAGAGAGGAGTTGAGTCAAAGTGGCTCATAGAAAACTGATCGAGCGTTATTACTTTCTGGGACAAATCCCATCTGATGGGTGTTTGGTCGCGCTAAGAGGATGGAAAATGTTAGGAAAAGGCGGAAGGAAAGATATGAGGAAATGATTCAAGGAAGGGATAGAGCAAGAAAGGGAAACGAATCCCATCTGATGGGTGTTTGGTCGCGCTAAGAGGATGGAAAATGTTAGGAAAAGGCGGAAGGAAAGATATGAGGAAATGATTCAAGGAAGGGATAGAGCAAGAAAGGGAAACGTAGACTTTAGAACAATTGCAGGAAAGGATGTTTTTAGGAACTTGTTGTGGTGATCTATGCGTCCGATCCTCTTTCTGAGAGCCCTGTCACGCCTTTATAACCAAACCAATTAGCCTTACATGGCACCGCACTGAAACCCACTATGCGTCGATAAATCACTGTCTGCACTAATTGCAATTAAAATCCTGAACAAACCAGGCGAGACAATAAAGAGGGCTGAAACTATTTACTCTTAACTTTTAATGGTGATTGCTCGAGACTGTGTTTATGACAAAGTCTATCAGAAGAGCTCCAATCCATGGGAGGCCTTGCTCTTATTGTTTTATAGGCGTAAAGCTTGCTTGGGGGTAACATGCTGCAGCTCGGGCTCTACATACCTAGGATCTCATCAATCTGACTATAACATGGGATATAGACGGCCGTTAATATAGCTTTGCTGGATGCTAGCAGGCAAGAATCTGTGTTGGTTTTATGTTTTTAATTAACTTACAGACTGTAAATCAATAGTGTCAAAAGGACATATGTGGAGTACTTAGTCATCCTCCTAATAACCACTCTAATACATTCATATTATATAATAACATAAGAGGATAATGCACAGAGTTTGAAGCACAATCCAAAGTGTTGATCGAAATATAAAGTAATGCTGACAGAACAGAAAACGTCAAACTGATAATGTTTTGCTGCATAGAACAAACCGGACATGACAGCAGTGACACGTAAATGAAGTGATAGTGAGACACACACTGACCTGTATGACACATGTCACAACAAACAGGACTGAGTTGAGTGACCAAAGAAGACCCCCGCTGAGTAACATGACTGTGCAGCAAATTACATTCTTTAACACAATCATCAATCTCAGAGCTATGTAGCTATTAGCACGTCTTTATGGGAAGAGGTTCTCGCCATGCTACACAGAAAGGACATCAGGTGAGAATGAGTGTGTGCTTCAGGCTGACGTGTAGCCTCAGTTCCCTGCGGCTGAAATAACAGTCAGCCTTGAGAGTGCCGGGACATCTGGGTCCCTCGTAGGGTTGCAAAGGGGCGGAACATTTCCGGTAAGTTTCCGGTAAGTTTCCATGGGAATTTATGGGAACTAACTGGGAATTGATGGAAATGTAATCGAATTGTATCGTTTTATTTTTTAAATGAGCCGTTGCGACTTCCGACTGATTTCGATAGAGCGGGTAACATATGAACACAGCCCTCTGTGGATGTCAGCATGAGCAAGAGAAAGGTATCTGAGGAAAATCGTGTTTTCCAAGAAAAGTGGGAGAAAGAATATCTTTTCACTGAATTCAGGGGTAAACCACAATGTTGAGTATGTTTGCAGACCGTTGCTGTAATGAAAGTCTCGAGCCGCCACTACTACTAATTTGTGTGTGTTCCAAGTGAATCTGCGGCCCCTGGTGGCCAGTACATAAAGGATGTGGCCTCCACCACCATCTAAGTTTCCCATTCCTGCTGTAGGGGGTGTGGTCTCAATAGCCATGCAGTAAGCAGTGTGCTTAAATGATGCTAAAATATACTTTCCCCAACTATATTTAAGTTCCCTATGAAGAGCCAACCTTCAATATTTTGTATTCCTGTTTATTCCCATGGAAAGTTTCCATCTTCGAAAATTCCCGGAATGTTGCAACCCCAGTCCGTCGTGATAAAAGAACATGGAGAGTCAGATATTAGGTTAGGTGAGTAACCTGTGAGTAACATGTATCAATGCGAGAAAAACGGAGGCTAAACTGAATTGTCTGAACACAAATCCATCTGGAACTGGAACATACAATACAGCTTTATTTATAAAGCACTTTAAAGCCTCCAGACCAAAGTGCTGTACAGTCAAATAAACAAACAATCACAGCTCACACACCATAAAACAAGTACAAGTAGAAAACAATAGACAATTTAAATGCAATGAAAGCGACAATCTAAAAGATGTCAATACGCTAAGGAGACAAGGTACAAAACATTTTAGTTATTAAGCTGTTTTGACCAATTGTCCATATTTACTTTGCAAGAAAACAAAAGGTGAGAAAATGCTATCCATATGAACCATGAAATGAAGCAACAATGCATCTGTTAAACTGAGAGGACACAGATGTGTTTGTTCTCACAGGTGAAGCAGTACCATTATTCTCTCTTTACAAAAAGGCCTCAGGAAGATAAGAGCAATGCACCCACAGGCAGCTAAATAAAGACTCGAAGATCGCCTTAAATAAGCACCAAACTGCCAGAATGCTGCAATCCTTTAAAGACCCGAGCGGAGGAAATGTGACAGACATCGCAGAACTCAAATCTAAACAACACGTCTAGAGCAGCCATCACAGTTTGATCTATTCACTCCCAAATCCCAAGTTCCTCTGCTCTTGTAGTCAATTCATCAGGATACACTCATAACTGTCCCCGTCTGACTGAGTCATGGTACTACAGTCTCAAAGACACAAACCACACACCGCCACCTGCACTCTGTAACACACACTCACAAAACAAAGGCTTCTTTTTAGTCAATGAACAAAAGGTCAAATCCAAGCTCTCACTCTTCTGGTGTATTACAATGTCCAGAGCTCATAGTAGAGACATTTGAAATGACTGGTTTAGTTTGAACGACAGTACAAAACCAATTACAACAGAGAAATCAGTCAATCCTGTCAATTTGTAGGCTTTAAAACAACAAATGATTGGTACTATTTTTGCTTAATAAATGACTCAACATTTATCATCAAGGATGCTGTGTTAATTATCTGTTGATCTATAAATGGACCAATTGTTCTAATAAATAAAGACTTATTTGAAACATCCCTTCTGATCCTTTCGCCAAAGTGAGATAATGATCACAAAATAAAGCCCCTTAAAGTACACATGAAGTTGCATTGTGGAAATGACAGACAGGGCCTCAAAATATCAAGAACCAGCGACCCATACACTGCACCTGTATGATATCGACACATGTCACTAATGGCGCATTTCCACTACAGCGCGGAGCGCGGTTTAAGCGTGCCCGGACCGTTTTTGGTTGCGTTTCCACTAGGTGTAGTTTCCGGCCAGCGGGTACTTTTTCACAGTTTTCTGGCTCTCCAAAATCGAGGTTCTTTCCGGGTCAACAACCGGGCTGAGTATGCTAAACCAGTGAGAGAATCACTGGCAACTACAACAAAATTAACATATTTTACCGAGATTTAATTTTAATACACGTTTCTAAATGATGCCGAAGTAACGACATACTGATACCGGTTAGTAAAAACCATGAATTAATGCTTTGAGAAGTCTGCAGACAGACAGCAGGCGAAAAACCTTTTAAAATGCGTGTTTGTTTTCTGAATGGAGATTGGCTAAGCTAACGTTGTATATGCTCCGACCGTCCACACTTACAACAGCGGCCTATACAGACATAAATAAACCAGTGACTGTATTCGCCATGACACAGGCAGTCTGTGGTTTGTACTTGTTTAACTTTTGTCTAGTTTCTGAACAGATATGAGGAACTGTGAGCTCTGAGGGCTAACAGCTAACGGCTGATGTTAGTTTTGTGGTTCTCATTGAAGATGACTTCACGGCTCCGCCTACACTGCGTTACTATAGTTACTACCCCAGTTCCTAAACTGTAATGGAAACGCAGCATAAAGTGAGCCGGGCCTAACGAGGCCTAGCCATACCGTACTAAGGCCCTGCAGTGGAAAAGCGCCATAACTGTCTGTCATCAAGTGATTATTTAAAATCTATTCAGCGCTGATGGAAGGAACCATTTCACTTTGATTCATGGGAGCATTAGGAGCATCAGTGTATTCATGAGCTGCTGACGAGATTACACGCCCACATGGTCTGCCAGAGAAAGGTCCATCGGTTGGAGTCAATCAATACATATCAGAGTATGATATTCTTGTACTCTTTCCATCCCATGGTAAATGACAAGCTATAAAGACTGAGGAGATTAATACGCATTAGTGGCTATAACTTCTTCTTATTAAATAACAGTAATGATGAGCTGAAAACATTGTACAAGTGTATCTAAACTAAAACTATTATTTAGAAACCAAATCATGAATGGTTATGAGCAGGACCTGTGAACTTTTTTGGTTGTTTTGTAGAAAAAAAAGTATTTGTTTACAACATCACGCTGACCTAATCTTTGACTTTCAAGACAAATGTACGCTAGAGGGGGTCGGACCAGATTTTTTTTTAAAGCTTCTTCTTGCCCCTGTTGAACACGACAGAAACTATCTCTTGCTGAGAGTCAACTCTGCTTGTGTTTCAGTCTGAGATTTAAATGACTCGCTTTCATCCAATTGCAGACTTACTTCGCAGTCATATTCAAAAGGCGAGCTCTCACAAACTTTGGAGGATTCAGAGCTGCTCTCGACGCGAGTAATTCTAGCACCATTACAGAAACCAATCTGTCTTTCAAGTGGTTTTGATCCCTTTTTAAAATTGGAAGGCGTAATTCTTTCAGTGTACAAAAGGAGCTAGGATGCAAACGCCAACAGAAGGAAGGGTCATCTTGGTTTGCTAATGACCGACAACTGTTGACGGAGAATCGGACGCACACTGTTTGGTGTTTGTCTGAATAAAGACCGTTTGGCTGATGACATGTTTTGTTTCGTTGGTCTCGGCTAATGAGCAGCCTCAGGTGACATTTATTAAAAAGAAAACAAACAAATCAGGCAGGCCGAGGATGCATCGGTTGGAAAGCTTTCTGTGCCATTATTATCAGCTCCACTATTGTTGTTTACCACAAGCCAGGCAACACAGTGTGGGAGGTGTGGAGCACGCAAAGCAATTATCTTTAATTGAGGCAGAGAATCACACCATTAAATGAATTATTTGGGTTTTCTTTTTAAAAACCACAGTCTTTTTAAATAATTGGCTCAGCTTTTAGAAAAATAAAGGCTATTTGACAATGTAGCTCTAACATAGCAGTATATCATCTGTGGACAAGAATCAATAGTCATGTTCAAGTCAATATGTTGACAGCTTTAAAGGCTGTGCACAGATAACAGAGTAAGAGCTCATTGATATATTTGGATACAGGGTTTATTGGGAATTTCTCACCTATTTCTCCAATAGTGGATTGTTCCATAAACCTGCCTTTTTACAGCTCCATAATGAACATTCCTTACAACCCAATAAGTGTCTTTTCAGCCCCATTTCTAATAAACGAGAACCAACACCCTTGTCTGTCTTGGATCTACAAGTCTGTTGTGTATTCAGTATTGTCTTAATATTAATTAGACTTTAACCTGTTAAACCCCATGCCCCCGCCGGATATAGTTTTTTCGGCTTAGTGAATGTGTGTCTCTGTTCCTCCGTGCAGAGAGTCTGCAGCGGTGTGTGTCAGCGACGTGCAGTCAGGGGAGGCACGGATTCGCGGGAGAGTCAGGACTGTTCCAGGTGACCCGCTGGCCATCTGTGTGTTCTGGGGAATCACAGAACGGCCGGACGTCAACGGCCCGGTTCTCTTAAACGCCACCCCCGGTTGACAATTCACGAGCGTCGAGCTCCCCCCTCCGTCTGGTGGAAAGGGTTTTTTTTGGACGGAAACTATAATTTAAATTGTTTTACTATGTTCAATCTGAATTTACTTTAAAATAAAAACATCTGTATTGATTCTGACTTTTCTACATCCAACTCACAGGTGTATCATTGCTTTGAAAAAAAGGATTATTAATTTACCCCTTTTAGAAGTGACGATATAGTCATTTGTTCTGGGCTTGTCATTTTCGAGCCTGAGACCTGAAAAACAGGCTCAGGGTTTAACAGGTTAAAGACTAGAAATATCAGAATCTTGATCACCTGTTGCACTTTGCTACTCTGAACCATTCTCTGAATCTCATTAACCTCTTCAAGATCTACAGAGCATTTTTTGGAAGGTATAACGTCCCAGATGGACCTTCCCGAACTAATACCAATGCAAGTATTCAGATTTAGGAAATCCACTGGACAAACCATGTCTGAAATACCTTGTTTTTCAGCCAAAAGGTCATTTTAACTTCTGGTTTCTTATAGTTCTGACACAACAGATGACCTCCTAACCCCTGCTTTGAGTATTAGCACACAAATACAATAACACAACACCTAGAGATGTCCCGATCCGATCGCGTGATCGGGACCGATCGCGTGATTTTCAAAAGAAAAAAAATCGGGGATTATTTTTTTTTTATAAAATATTTTTATTATTTTATTTATTTTATTTAATGTTACAAAACAAAACCTGGTTGCTTATTCCTCTCAAATCTGGCAACAGAGTGGGCAGGGCGCAGTGTCTAATAGTAGCAGTAAGCTAACGAGAGGCTACGTTCAGCTGGTGACTCGGGAGTCGGGACAGAGAAAATGTCAGGAGTTTGGAAGTATTATAAAATTGAAAGCGAAGGCAGTGTAACAGCCAGATGCAATGTTTGCAAGGCGGAGGCTCTGCGTGGTGGAAAGAACAGAGCTACGTTCAACACGACCAATCTAATACGCCACCTGAGAAACAAACACCAACAACAACACGACGAGTACACAGCGGCCACTCAGGTAACGGGACTGAAACAACCGACACTTTCAGAGACTTTTAAAAGGAAAGAGAAACTGCCCCAGAACAGTGAAAAGGCCAAACAAATAACAGCCAAGATCGCTGAACTCATCGCGTTGGATGACCAGCCGTTATCTGTTACCTTTTTCTCTTAATGCATTGCATAAAGATCGGATCGGGAAAAATCGGTATCGGCAGATTGTCAAAATGAAATGATCGGGAGCAAAAAAAGGTGATCGGGACATCCCTAACAACACCACTTCAGTTCAGGCAAACCAATCATTCAATCCAATACTCCATCCATAAACTCCAATGACGCATGCTCTCACATTTTTGGGGCAAAAAATCCCCAAAAAATGGCCGTCAGTTTGGGGACAAGAACGCCTCTAGAGTTCTTACACTGTTAGGTGAACTAAATTACTGAACCAAAGTAAAAAAAAAAACCCAAACAGGCAAAGACATCAAAGCTTAGACAAGGCTAAAAGGACAAAAAACAACTTTCTTTATTGTATTCACTATCTTTTCCTTCCTTTGGATAACAAAACTAAACTCAAACAATTCAACAGACTAAATCCCCATACTTGTGAAAAACTGAGTATTTGTTCGTCATGATAGGTAAATAAATACAGCTGATAATTTGATGGCTGAGGTATTGTTCTCCAATCAAAGACTTAAGCCTACTACATTCCCAGATTACTATAACAGAGGGGTCTAACAGCACTTTGAAACACTACTGTGAGGAGGAAGGCCTGTGATGGAAATCAAGCAATCACTGTATATCTGTGTGGCCCTATACATGAACTCCCTGAGGGATACATGAAACATTCCTCATATCCTTTGTATTGTATTCTCCTGGAAATCCATAGCTAGAGGAACATGATATATTCACATGAAAGCAAAACTGTTTCAAAGAAATGCCCGGCACCTGGTCTAATAAACCTGTTAAATCACAGTGAGGATGAAACAGCGTTGAGTCTTTGGGGACACTCGGGAAAGATGTGATTTCTGAAGGAGCCAGAAGAAACGGTGGCTTCAATGGGTGCTCCTGCAGGCTGGTGGGGCGTGAAGATGATGAGCAATGGTCCGGAACCCCCCATTATAATGATTGCATAATGAAGAGACCATTTTCAAAGCTATTACCTTTTGTTGTATATGAAAGACTGATTTTACGTATGCATGTCATATCACAATGCCCCAAATTATATCGTTCAGTGATTAAAGAAAGCTTTATTTTTGCTTCAGTGTTTGAGATGACTAAAAGATAGATATTCTTTAATCCATTTTCAAAAGAAATAACAAAGACTGTTTCCATGTAGTAAAATCAAAGCCAATTGGCAGCACATTTTGCCCAATTGTTCTGTTATACAGTGGCTTAAAGACACGTTTCCGCAACAATTTGACCATCTTTGCTGCCCATCACTGAATAGTTCAACAACATGAGAGAATATAAGTATGCTTTAAAGGTCCCTTGTCATGGCCATTTCTACTGATCATAATTCCATTGTTGAGGTCTACTACAATAGATTTATATTGTGCAATTTTCCAAACTCACATTGCTTTCTCATACAGCATCTCTGTATAGTATGTGTATTCACTTTCTGTCCTAAACGGCTTGTTGGAGCTCCTGCCCCCCCCTCCCTGTGAGCTCTGATTGGTCGGGACGTTGCGAGGCTCGCTGCTCAGTGAGCTGGCTTACTGGTGTGGTTTCCGGGTCGGCGATACAGCGGGACAGTGCGAAACTCATCCTGAGCACACAGAAACACTCACAGCCGAAGTAAAAACAATAAGTGTGGCTTGATATTGAGTAAGAAGGTTTATAACGCTGTGAGAATGGGTCTGCGCCTCGGAGAGCATTTCTCCGCGATCCCAACTCGCCTATTACCAACCAGGGGACTCCCTGTTAGTTGAAAATGTACGCTAAAGGTCCCCACCCCTCCTGGTGTGTGAGGAGCTCCGTGGATTGGTCCATTTTGGTTCCGGGAACCGTATGACGTCATGCGGTTCCCAAGTGGCCAAACAAATGGAAAAAGAGAAATCCCCAACGAGGCGTTCTGGGGAAGCATAGACAGGTCTTTTCTGTGTTAGAGCTTTACTCGCTACAGGGTGTACTTTGAGGGTGTGTGACTCTGCAGACCGTTTACATGCAGAAAAACCTTCATAACACACAAGGGGACGGGTAATAACCGGAAAAGCATGACATGGGACCTTTAATGTCTAATATGTTTGAAAAAGATCATTTCTTCATCCTCTACTGGAAGATATACAAAGTGAACCTAAAACAACTTTACAATGTTTATATAACTTAACTGGGGTCAAGGGAATTCTGGGAATAAGATGGACCAGAAAACGTTGCAATCATAGGTCTAGATGTTGCTCTGAGAACAACTTGTAAGGTTTATAAATATTCTTAGAAATGCAATCTGATAACACATGTTGTGTTGGGTGCTGACAGTATGCTCCACACAACCTGACAATGTGTTAGTCTCATTGCGTCAAGAGCATTCACAAAGTTGTTCTCCAAAGGATTTGACGTTGCTAACTGATATGAACAGCTGCTCGTGAATCCAGGAGCAAATAGGACACTGATGATAAGCTAAAAGGTGCTCTGAAGTAGATAACCAAACACAACAAATAGCCATTGGTACAAGGCATTGACAAAGCATTCTCAAATGGCCTATTGCAATCTGTTAATATTGATCTTTTCTCCCCATCCGTATAATGATATTAAAACCAACTCAACTCATTCCATATCCTATAGAGCTCTGGGGAGGTTTTAGTCACAGATTCACTTTTGAATATTTTTATAATTCAGTATCAACCTTGTAAATCCTGTATCACCCGAGGTATACTAAAGATTCCCACCTCTGCTTTCCATCTTATTTCCACTACTTATCCAGAAATAAAACAAATGTGGTATGCTTCATCTATTATTCATCTTCAGCAAGAAGCTTATCAGAACAGGAAAGGTCATACCAACCAAAACAAAGACCTAGAACTGAAACACACTCACTTTGAGGTGAAATCTAAGCAGTTGAGGCAAAACTCTGCCAATCAAAGACTGTTTCCACTGTCACTCGTCCATCTCTTGCACAGGGCGCACTCTAGTTCTTTACAGAGTCATGACGGGGACGCAGCGAGAGGTTGTAGGAATACATTACCCCTTTGATGAACATTTACAGCATTGTGGATGCAAAGGCAAACAGTCGGCCCTTTCTGAAGCGACGCTGACACACACTGGCTCCTCCTCTTGGTCCCTCCTCCTCCTCTTCTTCATCCTACTCTCCCACTTGCTCACCTTTTCCTCCCTCCTCTTACATGTTGCTCAGTGCTCAAATACAGGATGAGGCTTCCGGCCATGTGGGAATTTCTCCTAATAGTTGGTTGAGTCCGGATGTTGGTGAAGACGCTCGTCTATCCGAGCGACTTTTTATAACGAGGCAAGGACACGAAAAGGATTTGAGGCCTTGAGGATTGAAGATTTATTCCGCTTTCTCTGCCAGAGGCGTTGCTTGTATTTTGCAGAAAGAGCCAGAAACTGGGACTTGTGATCCTTTTGTATCTTACCCAGAAGACGGTGAGTTTATCTTGAATGAAAAGGGAGAAACTTTTAAGGAGATCTTGATTCACTGCTGATGACCAGGAGCTTTCTTTGGAAACGTAGCTGCTGTGTCACATGGACATTGACACTAAACAGCTGTTGCCTTTACCATCTCGTCTCAGAAAGAAAACTGGACCGTTATATTGCAGTACATGGCAGTACTGAAAAAACATGTTTGCATCAAAGCACCTCGTACTTAGCAACTGAAGAGGATGAGAGACGGTGTGATGACCTACCTGTATTTGACAAGTGTGTTTTTCACCTCGTTGGAGAGAGGAGCACAGAGGAAAAAAAGTCAGCGAGAGGAAAGAGGGGAGGGGAAGAGCGAGCCAGCGAGGGAAGGTGTGAAGCCAACACTGTGAAGCAGAGGGATAGGGAAGACCAACAGAAAGACACGAGTCAACTCTCCCAGACAGAAAAAGGAGTAAAAAGGGAAAACAGCGTATCAAAGAACTGACCAAACGTCCATTTAACGCCGGAGCATCGTGTTTTGTCAGAGCCGTACAGGGTGAGTATATATTCTGTTTGATGTGGCTATTATGGCAGGAAATTAAACAGCGAGGAGCAGCTGTCAACTCAATATTCAGTATAATCATATTATAAATTCAAACATTGTTAAATCTTCATTACTGAATGAAGCCTGAGTTATTATATTAATAAATCACGGAGCAAGTGCTGGGGTTCATCAGTTGTCATATACAGTTGTTATACTTCACACTTCTATCGATCTATGGTACGTTTTTAAACAATTTAGATTTAAAACAGTCGATTTTGACACCCATAATGTTATGAAATGGATTGTTAATCATACATTTGCTTTAATAAGTTGACTGTGAAGGGTTGTTCTGATTTTTCTCAGTAAAAAGTGGGAGGTAGGAGGAGTAAGATGATTTGATTTAAGGTATCATTAATAACCATGGGGATGAAAAGTCACATGATTGGCATCCTAACACTTGTACCAATGTGTTCTTAGAGGTGTAAACACTTCAAGATGTATCCAAACAAGTTTTAAAACTGATCTAGAGCTGAAACAACAGGGGCTTAGTTGTGTGCAGAAACATTTGCAGGCAACCATTCAAATATTTAACTATTTCAGTTATGTTTCAGGGAACAACTATTAAAAACTTGTTGACGCTTGTTAAATATTGAGATTTGTTGATTTTCTGTAACCGATGATTCATCAACTAATTATCAGATTAATTTTATCGGTTAATTGATCATAAAACATCTGATAGTAATATCCATTACTATCCACAATTTAACTGGCGTCATCAAATGTCATAAAAACAAAAAATATGTATAAATATGTATTATTTTGAGACCCAAAAAAACAGCTTATTCTTAGAATGTGAGACTAAAAGCGACATTGCATTAAAAATGATAAAATCACTCATTGTTAGTCAAATAGTTGCACATTTTTCTTTTTTTTCCAATGAATAATTGTAGCAGCTATAGAATAAGTTCAAAGACAATAATAAGGCTTGTGGTTTACATTTTTTAGAAATTACACAACTCAAAAAAACCATTGTTGAATTGAGAGGAAAAAAAGGCAGAATTATCAATTATAGAAACAATGAGTTATAATTACAGCAGCAGTAACTTTGTTCTAAGCCATGTTGAAATGTACATATTGCCTTTCTCTACTATATGATTGTAAATTGAATAATTTTGGATTGATGGTCACCAACTGGGTTGGGCGTTTTTTTTTTTATCATCGAGGCAAATCATTGAGAAGCAAATATACAGTTTGACAGAATTCATTTTTGCAATCCTGAAGTGACCTCCCTTTTGTTTAAGTACAAATGGTATTTAAGGATGAAAGTGGGTAGAGAGTTCTGTGGGATGATCTCAGTGTCTCTGATCCACCTGCTGCTTTATTTAGCCTCGCACTTTCCTCCCCTGGCTTCATCATAATCAGCCGGTGCAGGGAAACGAACCACCTGTAATGCTTTGTTTCCTATATTTTCGCCCGGCAGACGGTACACGAGCAGCCTCATTCCTCTGCTTTGACGCCAGTTTCCTCCGGTCTCGGCGGATAATCAAGTATCCATAACGACACCGGAATATATATAATTTAATGGCATGATTGGGACTATTCATCTCGGTTAGGAAAACGTCCTTGTGTTTGTCAATCTAGTTAGCAGAATCACTGAAGCTCTAATGCGATTTCCCTTTGTCTCATTATGATTGAGCCTCGAAAGGTGCCCATTAGCAGCCTTGGTAAACTACGGCTGCGGGGGAAGAGGATTGATCCTTATGTTAATGTGTACAGATAGATGACCGCGTAAGGATGTACATAACCACCTTTTCCCCAAGACATCTCTCACACACACACACACACAGATTGCAACATATGTGCATTACCCCTAGCAACAGCACAATCAACCCCCAACAATGCGAGACGAAAAAATAAAATCACTTTCAGGTTGAAAACAAGTACACAAATGTTCTTCTTAGTGGGTTTTAATTCAATCAACATGTCCGCCCTTCGCTGAAATTCCTCTCAAATAAAAGCTTTCTGCACAAAAGCAGCTTCTTCGAGCACCATTGGTGACATTTTTTCAGGTATCAAAAGCACCACGGTTTAATCCTTGAGAAGTTAACTCGGTCTGGACGTCATGAAGACATCCTTCCTGACACAGCGGATCTCTCTCAGCGTTCAATGTAATAATAGACGGTGTAATCAGAGTCAATCAAAAACCCATGAATGCTGGAAGCACTTGGGATGTTTGGACAAGCAGTCAGGGCCACATAATCGCCAGCTACGAGTCACAAGACAACAGAAATCAACATGACCTTCAATTCAAATCAAACAGTATGTTTACATAATTTCCCTGTTAGGCTCCATTTTTCCAAATCACACCGAGTACTGTAGCTCTCAATGGAGCCTTAGTAAATACAACTCAGCCACTGTATGACTCAATTAAATATTTCTGAATAGATCATCAGGACAACATTCATTGAGAAGTCTTTATAGACCTTGAGATTGAAGGTTTTGAATTAATACACGGAGCGAGGTAATAAAAACGTCAAGGCTCTGTGTTGGAATCACTGCAGCAGCATTGGGAAGAAAGAGTGAAATTGAAAGATAAACTGAGGTTACATAAATGGAGATTATATAAACATCAGTGACAGGTTCAGCACCAGAACATCTTAGGTAGAACGTAAGAAAGAAAGGAGTGGGATGTAAAGGCAGCGCCATTATTGTAGTGAAAGAACAATTACTCTGATATACAACTAGCAATACTAACAGTGTAGAAATACTGTGTTGCAAGTAAAAAAAAAACTGCATTCATAAGTGTCAGCATCAGATTATAGGTACAATATTCATTATGCAGAATGGACCATTTCAGAAGAATCTGTATTATGGTAATAAATTATGATTACTTATGCACTAATGTGAACATCACTTTAATACTGCAGCTGGTATTAGTGGAGTTTATATATATCAAATCAAGTTTTATTTATATAGCACATTTATAAACGATTTTTGGTGGAGCCAAAGTGCTGTATATATAATAAAAACAGCAGTACGAGCCTACAGTAGAGACACTTTACAGCTAATACATCAGCACAGATTGTTCAGAATATCAGTATGAGAAAAACGACACCCTCTGTCCTTAGACCCTCACATCGTACAAGGAAAAACTTCCGGAGAAAACCCACAGTTTAAAGGGAAAAAATGGGAGAAACCTCATATAGATATATAGATATACTGCTAAGTAGCTTGGGAATATTCCCCCAGGGGATCAACTTCTCATTTTTACCTATAATACTACACACTATATTTCCTAATCTATCATTAATCAACAGCAGATGCATTGAAAAAAGAAAATATATATATTGTGAAAATAGAAAATAGTTGATCAACAGATTTCACATGATTATTTATCATCTTTTCAAATACTGACAAATAACCTCAATTTATACTTAAAGGGGACCTATCATGCAAAATGCACTTTTTGATGTCTTTTATACATAAATATGTGTCCCCGGTGTGTCAGGGAACTCACGCAGCGTCAGAAAATAAAACCCTCTCTCTTTTCCTCCGTACCCAAATCTCTAAAAACGGGGCTACAACGGAGCTGATCCAGATTTGCGTCCGATATGACGTAATATCTGAAATGTGGACCCACGGCCCTATCAGAAAGTTGCTATCAGAAACAATGCCCGACTGTTTTGGACGTAATAAGGTCGGTGTTCACATTAGCATCGCTAACACTCAGAGCTAACCTGTACTGGAGAGCATGTGTGTGAAGAAGCAGGAAGTAAAAAGGAACTCACCTTGTGGTATAACCGGCAAGAGAGAAAGCCTTTGAGCTCCAGACTGTTTCAGAGAGAATCCTTGATAATCCATGATATGTCGTTTCATCACCACAGAATTTAGTTTAGACGGTAGCTGCCGGGTCCCGCATGAGCTCAGACCCCTCCCTTTTTTTTTAATCAATTTTTATTTATTTTTTAAAACTTTTATACCCAAAATCAGCACTTTTGAAACAGGAAGTGAAATAGAGGGATTTGAGGCATGGCTAGAATGAGTGATCTGTTTGGTATTTTGAGCAAAACACTTCATAGACATGTTTTTTATTTATATATATTTGTATTAGGGCTGTCAAGTTAACACGTTAATAACGCCACTAATTATTTTAACGTGCGATTAACGCATGTGTATTTGTCCTCGGCCCGCCCCGTAGTTTCAGAGGTCAAAGGCTTGACGTTGTTGTTGTTAGTTGGATGGTGGGAGATTCTAGCGAGAGATATGGATACAAAAAAAGATGTTTTAAACAGCAAGCCAAGCTCACAGCTGATGCTGACAGCCCCGCTCCTGCCGCTCGCTTGCGGCAGACCACGCTTGAAAATTTGCCGGGGAGACGCCTGGACAACAACAGCGGTAGCTAAATGGGTGGCTACAGCTTAACATTGTGGAGGACGAGGGGCTGCGTGAGATCATTTGGATTCAACGTGTCGACTGCACATCACAGCGCATTATTTTGACCCACAGTGGGAACTTCAGTCTCATGCTTTGACTGTTATGAAGACAGAGGAGCGGCATTTCACCGACAACTGTAAACAGGCTTGTCTGTTTGAGCAATGGCTCAGTGTTAAGAAGTAGACAGGGTGGGGAGAGAGTGAAGAGAGAGAGAGAGGTTCCAGGTTGTTGTGTTGAGAATATTCAGGAGAATATTTGTCATTGTTCCAATGATAATAAACAAACATTTGCATAAAGCATATTTGTCCACTCATATGTTGATAAGAGTATTACAAACTTGAAAAATATTCCTCTAAGGTACATTTAGAACAGATGAAAAATGTGCGATTAATTTGCGATTAAATATTTGAATCGACTGACAGCCCTAATTTTTATACATCTGAGACCTATGCTATTGCCTAAAAATAGCATGATAGGTGCACTTTAACTTTTTGTTTTCCAGCTGGGGAAATTGGCCTAGCAGATGCCCAAATGTTTCCCTTCATCCGAGCGCCAAGTGTACCAAATGTGTCTTCAGGCTATACAATATTAAATCACATATACAACAATATCTGATATAAGAGTCACCTTTTTGACCAAATCATTCCAATAGAAGTAGTGAACATGAAATCATGATTTCGTTTTAGTTGTTTCTTCACTTCTTTTCCTCAGTCACACACAGACAAGCTCTAAGAAGCGTTGAGTTTTCTATCATACTTTGGTATGTAAAGCCTCAGAAACCTGTAGTGTTGAGCCTTTTTATTGAGTCAAGCACTGCCTCTCTCCTTCTGCTCTGGCTGAAGTCAAAAGGGAACTTGAAGGTGTTTTACTGATTATAAGACGATTTGTATTATTAACTTTCCACTTTGTTTTCATTCTTAATAGCTGGAATGATGAGAGTTGCGCAGCAGATTGCAGGGTCATGGACTCAGCTTGTGTTTAAAAGGCGTTGACTTGGAATTAATGACAGAGATGTGTTTAATTGTCCGTTCAGAATTAGGTACAGACAGAAACTCTGCCAAGTCTGACATGTAAATAGGGTAAATAGTGAAGTCATGTCTCATTAAACTAAAGGGAATCCACTACAGAGTGAAAATCTGTGAAGGAATAAGATTTCCAAGTTTATCCCAGAGTCATAAAGTCAATGCACTGATTATGTAATGTAAACCTGTGTGTATTCAATTAAGCAAATGTGTGTTTCATTGATTAACGATTAGAACAGGAGGTGGAGGAAAAGATCTTTAGGGTGGAGACCAATTCAGATTTTTTATTTTCAATCAATAAGCCAATGTTCTGTAATAATCGTTTGGTCAATAGAACAAAAGAAAACCATAAACGTGTTCAATTTCCCAAAGGACAACTTGACAAAAGTGATGAATTGCTTTACTTAAATCACAGTAATTCAGTTCAGCATAATGGAAAACAAAGAAAAAGTATGTAATATATGCATCTGAGAAGCAGGAGCAAGTGATCAGTTTAATACTTTTGTGCTAACACTCAATTGTAAGCAATTATCAATATTGCAGTAGAGTCATTTTAAAGTTGTAAGTTACTTGTTTGAGCTCTTAAGATCTTCCAAAAAAAGACATGGTCTCTTTATCTAAGGCTCCCTGCCTTTTAAAGCCAGGTAGAACAAAACAATCCCTCCCACACAGATATATACTTAGAGTTGTAGGTTGCTCATATGTGCTCAGCTCTGACAGTGAGCAGTGGACGGAAACATCATCAGACACTAATGACAGACAGCATGCGTTTAGTGAGAGTGTGACAGGCTGCTAAGTGGCATTAAAACATTGATCAAAACATTTCAAAATCCGCTCATAATCTCACTAACATCTATGCCTCTGTCACTACCTTTCTGCTCTGGGATTTTGAGTCATTTAAGAACTTCAAGGTACGTTACAAAGGTAAACAAACACTGCTCAAAGCCATTTACATCTTAGAATACGTCAAATCTGCACATGCTTGCCAATAACACTACCAGAAAGCTGCAACACTTCAACACCTTGGAGACAATGGTAAAAAAAAGCTCCACATTAAGAAGTATTCCTCAGTAACTCAAGAGGCAGGTTTCTGTGGCAGATTCCAGATTTCAGGGCTACTTTAATTATCCAGGAAAACGACTATTGAAAGCATCGCCTCCCACGTACAATTAAGTATCCTCTAGAGAGCGGCAGCCTCTTGCTGTACGGCATGACTAATCTGCTCATGTGGGCAAAACACAGAGACGAGAGATACGAGTCAAACAACTCACAGGAGCCCCTTTGGCATTTACGCTAAAAGAGAAGGGGAGAGAGAGACAGGGCGTTAAAAAACACTCCAAGTCTCTCTAATGGCGTGAGAAAAAAAAACAACAATCCTCTAAAAACAGTCGTCTGTTAAACACTCATGCCGAGTTCAAACTGGCCTCTAAACTTCCTGCATAGATTATCAGAGTCAACTCCTGGACATTAAGCTCAAACTCTACCAGTTTAAAAGCAGGTTTAATTCAACAGGCGTGTGGCGCAGTGTAGAGTGCGTTGGTGTTGGGATCAGGGGGTCACAGGTTCAAACCCCACTGCAGTCAGCATGTCGTTGTGTCCCTGGGCGAGACACTTCCCCCCCCAAATTGCTCCTGAGGGGATTGCCCACAGTATTGAACGTCTAACATGTAATGTAACAATGTGTGTTCAGCCGATTTAACGTTTCACACCAATCAGTAAAGCTGGCTTGAAAAGGTCTTCTTTCTAAATGCTGACATTAAAAGCACTTTTGTTGAATACATATCTTGTAGATGTATTCATTGTAATGCCAGAAATGTTAATAATGATAGTGTTCCTTCCTAAATATTATTATGTTTTCACAAATCCAAGCCTCTGAAATTACACTTGAAGCTGCATTTATTGTTACGGTTGTATTTGGCTGGGCTTAAGCTCCTGTAGCACCTTTATATACACAGTGTATGTGCAGGACACAGTGGGGGGGGGGCTGCAGCTGGTTCTGAATAAAACGCTGATGAATGTAAGCCTGAACAAAAACAGTAAAGACCGAAACAAAGGTCTGAAAACACTAAAATGCTCATAATATCTGAAGAAAACTGCAATCAACCACTTTCAAATTACACAGTCATTTAATTTGTGTTCATATTCAAATATTCTGCTCATTCTGAGGTTCATTTGTGTATATTGTTCCTCTACTGTGACGTGTTTCTTCCACAGTGATATTCAACTGTTTAAAACATAACATTTTAGTACTGCACAAAAGAACTATCTGATGTTTGTTAATGAATAAAAAGCCATCGTGTTGGTGTAATTTCAATAATGGCATCATAATTCCTATAACACAACACTAGACAATATAAAAACCAAACATGTCAACACTTCAACAGCACAGTAAACAACACACTGTAGTACTACGCAAGAGAAGCCAACAGCCATAGCAATATTACTCAATTACTGCACTCCAGGGAGCTGCTCAAATGAGCTAAATGTGACACAGTGGGGTTGTTATCTGGGAATCTGTCCTGAATATAAAGAAACCTCCAGCTCTGCTCTAATAAGAAAGCCCTGAGCTTCCATCGTTAGTGCTCCTCTGGGGGAAGAAATATCAACAGAAACAGAGATGAGACTGTTGAGACCCCAGGGGGCCAGAGCACGGACCACTGAGGCTGAAACAAAGACAAACAAGGAGTTTCTTATGCAGCCGTCTGACAACCCAGTCCAACGCAGACACTTCATTTAAACTAATTAGGATACAGAGACAACGTCAGAAAAGTTCCATTCGATTCAGCAGGATGATTTGATAAAGTGCACTTTCTATGTTGTTGTTGTTATCCTGGAAAAGCTGTACACAAATTTAAAGTTAAAGCTTTGTACTTTTCCTTTAATCAGAGGATGGTTTGATCTTTATTGGTACAAAAGAATTTGAGAAAGATGAAAGATTGTAGAGCAGAAGTGGAGCTAATTGGTTTTATTTCTTTGATGTGACACGCAGACATCTAGCCACCAAAACGAGAAGAAGTACAGTGATATTTCAAGTTTGTGGGAAGCTAAACAAACCCATTTTTAAGTGATCAGATCTTACCTGCTGACTCCATCAGGACGTGGTAGTCTGTTCCCCTCTGAGAAGGCGTTTCATCATCAGGCTCCTGACGCTCCGACGCCTCGTAGCGATCCCAGTTTGACTCCAGTTTCCTCCTGGAGAAAACTTCCCTGCTGTTGTCTTCGTCCTGAAAGTATTCCCCTGCATCGTGGTCCTAAAAGAAAAGGAGGAACACGGTTGGTTACACACATTTCTGGGAGGATTTGGAACAATGGCAAAGCATCTGAAAAATAATGCTCTTCCACAGTCCTGGGAAGACAACAGATATTTGTACATCTTGTTTTCCCCTGTAGCATCTTGGGAAAGGTATTTGCATTAACATGAAGCTTCTCTTGCACTATTTTATCCGTTGTATTTGTTTATGTCCTAAATATATATTCGTGTTGCACTGTTGGAGGAGCCTGTGACGTTTTTCATTGCCATATCGACTACAATGTAGCTAATGTGCACATGACAATAAAGCCTTGAATATTGAATCTTTAACAACATAACATCTGAACTACACTCAACAAAAATATAAACGCAACACTTTTGTTTTTGCTCCCATTTTTTACGAGATGAACTCAAAGATCTAAAACATTTTCTATATACACAAAATAACCATTTCTCTCAAATATTGTTCACAAATCTGAAAACATCTGTGATAGTGAGCACTTCTCCTTTGCCGAGATAATCCATCCCACCTCACAGGTGTGGCATATCAAGATGCTGATTAGACAGCATGATTATTGCACAGGTGTGCCTTAGGCTGGCCACAATAAAAGGCCACTCTGAAACGTGCAGTTTTGCTTTATTGGGGGGGGTCTGGGGGGGTCCGAAAACCAGTCAGTATCTGGTGTGAGGGGTAGGGGTAGGGTTATGGTTAGGGGTAGGGTTAGGGTAATGTTGTGAATCGAGTGGCCTGTGTTCGTCGTCCATAACATACGCCTGCCCATACCATAACCCCACCACCACGATGGGCCACTCAATTCACAACATTACCCTAACCCTCACACCAGATACTGACTGGTTTTCGGACCCCCCCAGACCCCCCCAATAAAGCAAAACTGCACGTTTCAGAGTGGCCTTTTATTGTGGCCAGCCTAAGGCACACCTGTGCAATAATCATGCTGTCTAATCAGCATCTTGATATGCCACACCTGTGAGGTGGGATGGATTATCTCGGCAAAGGAGAAGTGCTCACTATCACAGATTTTTTCAGATTTGTGAACAATATTTGAGAGAAATGGTTATTTTGTGTATATAGAAAATGTTTTAGATCTTTGAGTTCATCTCATGAAAAATGGGAGCAAAAACAAAAGTGTTGCGTTTATATTTTTGTTCAGTGTAGGTTCAAGGTTCTTTAGTTGTCATAGGAACATAGTTACACAGTAGTTATGTCGATGAAAATCTTAGGTCACAGGCTTCTCCAACAGTGCAACACAATAATACAGAAAAACTGAAAAATATAGTGCAAGTAAATATTAAAAAGTAAATAGAAAAGAAAAATAGTTTAAAAAAAGTGAAGTAGTGAAATACGAGTCTATATGCAAGCTATTGGAATGATATATTAGATAAATAGATAAATAATGACAAAGTAGCAGATGAATGTTATGGCTGTTGTTACGACAGTTCAGTTGTTTAACAGTCTTATTGCCTGTGGGATGAAACTGTCTCTGAATCTGGTGGTTTTTGTCCGGATGCTGCGGTAATGCCTGCCAGACGACACCATCTTTCCAAAAGCTTTTATAAAAGGCTAAGCTGCATATCATTCAGCTTGGGTAGATTGAACAAAGAAATGTCAGATTGTGTGAAAAAGTAATCCTGCCGTCGTTTTTACAAACTACAAAAAGTAGTGAAGCTAGCTATGAGTCAAGCTTATGCCATGGCAGCGCCACACAAAGGAAGTTATTGAAAGAGCATTTTGTTAAGTGATAATTACCACATAGTTCTTATTCATGATTGGAAGCTACGGAAACTAATGAAATGTCTCTGCGTCATAGATTCCTTTCTGCTTTGTCAAATAGCTGCAGAAACCTTCACCAAGGTTGTCAGGGAAATGTGTCCACAGAAAGTTCAGTTTTTCTTGAACTCAAACACAAAAACAGAACAATTTCCGTTGCAACAGTATCATCAAAGACCCCATGGTAACAATGGATCCATTAAAGCAGACTTTTCCATGATTGCAATCAAGGAGCCGCAATGCACCTAAAGGAGATTTGTATGATTGCAATTACAGAGTCCCTATTGTTTCCATTCGGTAGTTACCATGGCAGGAGCATCTAATGACAGAACGGCCGTAGAGCTTTCATCTCAGAGGCACAATGATATTGTTGAGGAGCTTCATCACTATGATTCCTCTCTCAGTCTACCTCCGCTGACAGGATCTCATGTTTGCAAAGAGGGAAATGAAGATGTGATCAAGATGACACACACCTGCTTCTCTACTCTACAGCAATCAACCAGTTCGTCAAACTTATTTATGTTACATCACTTTTGCCTCACTTTTATAACTAAAAAATATTATGAACATTATTTTGAAAGTGTTTACAATGTTCGGTACCAGTCTACAGATGAGGAAATCAATGCAGCTGTAAAAACAGATTAGGCCTTAACACAAAATAAAATATCGATATACCAAGATAGGAAAACAAAAACACAACACTGATTTATAACTTATTTGACAAACTTATTTTTTTTATATCACTTTTTTCTTTCTTTTAAATGCTTACAATGCTCGGTACCAGATTATGTTGGTGCAAAAGAGGTAACCACTACACTGAAATGAATGCTACTCTAGGCCGAATTGAAGAGGACGTGCAAATGAGTTTTACATCACAATCTGAGGAGTGTGTGCATTTTCTTGGCGACACAACTACTAAATTACTATTTGATACACAGCGGTTTGGCAGGGTGGTGTAACGGGCAGTAATGTAAAGTAATTAAGTAGATTTAGTACTCAATTTTGAGGGACTTAAGTACTTGAGTATTTAAATGTTGTGCTACTTTGTACTTCTGACCCACTACAATTCATAGTTAAATCGTGTACTTTTACTCCACTACATGTATTTAATACCTTTAGTTACTTTACAGATTTGGATTAATGATGTGAAATATAATCAACTCTTAAATCAGACTTTAGTTCCACCTGGAGTAAATTCACAAGCTACCCTGCCGTATAGAAAGTCATTAAAACTAGCTGCACCTTTACCAGCTTTGAGAACACTTTAATGCATCAATCATTATAATCAAAACATATCATATATATTATTCTGAAATGGACAAATCTGCATAATGAGTACTATATTTACTACTGTATTTTGATGCTAATACTTTTCTACTTTTACTTGAGTAACATTTAGACTGCAGGACTTTTACTTCTAACAGAGTATTCCTACACCCTGCTCCTTCTACTTCTACTTTGACTTAAGTACAATATCTGAGTACTTCTACTTTTACGTAAGTACAAGACCTGAGTACTCTTCTCTTGAGAGAACTTAATCTCTGGTAACGGGGGCAGTTGTTATTATACATCTTTTTTTGTAGAAAACCTTATTTAAATAGTGTTGTCAATACATAATAGACATACACAAAACATTACATTGAAAATACACACAACACATAATTTACGAAGACGTACTTATTTCAGGGTGCAGAAAGTGCATTGTCCGATCGTCTTTGTTCAATCACAGACTCATTATGTTCATTATGGTTATTATACATCCATGGTGCAGCCTGTGTAACTTCTTACCCGGGGATGGAGCTCCGCCGCCGGGCCGCTACCACCGCGTCCTCGGCCCCGGTAATGGTCTCTTTTCCCCCGGCCTCGGTTCTGCCCTCCTCTCCCTCTGCCCCGGTGCTCACCGCCTGAACTCTCTCCGTCGGTTCCCCCGCGGCCGCCTCTCTTCCAGCTGCCTCCTCTGCCTCGTCTGAACTCCATTACTGTTATCAACCGTGGCCGGACACTTTAGCGTGTAACACTTCAAAGTTGAGCGGAGTGAGTGTTACATGGAATTGTGTCCGACAGCAAAATGGCGTTAGATGATTCCAAATCCTATTTTGACCAAAACAATAAAAGTAATCTGTTTTTTTAAGTAAAGACACAAAAGGCATGTTTAAGTTCCAGAATTGAATGTCATTTTTGTATTGTATTGTAATTGGAAAACATAATTGCCCAAAAATCATGCAATGAAGGCCATAATAGTCTACAGTAGATTACACCAAAACAGAGACATAAATAATGAAATTACAATACAGAAATAAAAAGGTCAAACCAAAAACTGCTGCATGGTTTGTGAGCAAACATGAATATAAAAGGTTTTTAAAAGCTTGTTTTCACTAGATCTCATGCATTCAATTATATGATCTGAGGTTTATTAAATTACATACATTTCAAAACAGCTTCAATGTTTTTTCTTATGAATAAACAATCGTTCAATATTTTTTTGTTGTTGCTTCCAAAAATGCCTAAAGAGAACTTAAACATATTTAAATAAATACAGAACAAACCACAATATTAATAGAACAAAAGTGTAGACCTATATGTGTAGTTTTATAACCCCTGTGTATCAACAGGGGTTTAACTTTACATAATAACAATTTTACCAACAAATTACAATGTGCAATTGTGTCTGATTAATGTGTGTCTTTCTATTTCAGGATAACTCTTAATGGAACCAACATTTGGAGCCTTACTCTGATCTGTCAACAGTAACACAGACAGATAACAACATGGATGTAAATCCTCCAAATAACACTTTTGCCAACACCTCACACGTCCAGATGTCTTCCCACAACGTGTGGGAGGTTATAGCGATCGCTACCGTGTCAGCCATTGTCAGCTTGATAACGGTTGTTGGTAACGTGCTGGTGTTGCTGTCTTTCAAAGTTAACAGCCAGCTGAAGACTGTCAACAACTACTACCTGCTGAGTTTGGCTTTCGCTGACCTCATCATAGGAGTGTTGTCCATGAACTTGTACACCACATACATCCTGATGGGTTACTGGTCCTTGGGAAACCTTGCATGTGATCTCTGGCTGGCGGTGGATTATGTAGCCAGCAATGCTTCGGTTATGAACTTACTCGTCATCAGCTTTGACAGATACTTCTCCATCACCAGGCCGCTGACTTACAGAGCTAAAAGGACTCCAAAGAGAGCCGGCATCATGATCGGCTTCGCATGGCTGGTGTCTTTTGTCCTCTGGGCGCCACCCATCCTGTGCTGGCAGTACTTTGTAGGAGAGAGAAACGTGCCTTCTGACCAGTGCCAGATCCAGTTTTTAACAGAGCCTGTGATCACGTTTGGTACGGCCATTGCTGCTTTCTACATCCCTGTCTCCGTGATGACCATCCTTTACTGCAGGATCTACAAGGAGACTCAGAGACGCACCAAAGATCTGGCAGAACTGCAAGGCTTAGCAAAGGAAAATGTTCTGGAGGGGACTAAACCTCAGAAAACCATAATTCACTCTTGCTTTCATTTCACCAGAGAGAGGCGAGAACGGAGTCAGGCCTCATGGTCGTCCTCTAACCAAAGTAACGTCACTAAAATGACAACTAGATCAGACGATGCATGGGTGAAATCTGATCAGATCACCTCCTTCAACAGCTACTCCTCATCTGATGAAGAAGAGCAGCATGTTTCAATAGAAACCCCACAGGGATCATTCAAAGAGCAAGAGAGTGTTCAGAGTAATAAGAACGGGCAGGTGGGGGATTACACAGAAGAACTGTTCTCCACTCCTAAAAAGAAGAGCAGTAAAAAAAAGTTGTCTTATAAATTCAAACCTGGCTCCAAGCCTAAAAACGGCCAACCTAAAACAGCGTCACCCTGCCTGCCTGAAGCAGAGCAGCCTCCCAAAACCGCCTCCCCTTCGGCCTCCTCCACCTCCAAACCCCTGGACCCCGTCCTGAAGAGCCAGATCACCAAGAGGAAGAGGATGGTGCTGGTGAAGGAGAAGAAGGCGGCGCAGACTCTCAGCGCCATCCTCCTGGCCTTCATCCTCACATGGACACCGTACAACATCATGGTGCTCATCTCCACCTTCTGTGCCGAGTGCATCCCCACGTCGCTGTGGCACCTGGGCTACTGGCTGTGCTACGTCAACAGCACCATCAACCCCATGTGCTACGCCCTCTGCAACAAGACTTTCCAGAAGACCTTCCGCATGCTCCTGCTCTGCCAGTGGAGGAGGAGGAGGAGGAGAGGCGAGGACAAGCTGTACTGGTGCGGACAGAATGCAAACGCCAACAATAAAGTGACTTGATGTGGCACATGTTAATATTAGAGCAGACGTGTGGATGTTCTTGATGTATTCTGTAGTCAGTGGTCATCTTCAGCATGAAGTGCTGCATGTGGTTTTTGTGTTAAAGTATACTTGTTGGTGGAAAATTAGCTGAGCCTGATGCAGAACTTAAACTGCTGCTCCATATTAGAAGGTTGCTATACAGTCTTACAAATGTTTAAATCAACTTTAAGATGAGATCTGAACCCATTTTATAGTCTTGGGGAATACGACTAATTTCACCAAAGTCATGAATTTCCAATGTTCATTTTCTTGAACCGACATGTTGTTAAACAAAACTCTTTCTAGATTTTTTTGTTGAATTATCTTACACTGTCAATTTTTTTTTGGAAAAACATTGCAAGGAATTCAACATAACATTTCTATAGAGGAATATGACATGAATCCCTATTGTAGTCACACTTTTAAGCTTGAAGGAATCACTTCCACACCATGTAGACAGGAGGAATGATAACAGGACCTTGTAAAAACATACTTTTAACATATATACTGCATTAGAGTAAACACTCTGAACTGGTCCTTTAAACCTCATGTTATCCTCCTATATTCTTTCACCCACTTGCACTGTATATAGGACATACTGTAGGCGTACACATTTCAAAGTAATTAATAAATACTAGTTCACTGATTCTGTTTTACACCCAAATGTATAAATTGCTGAATGTATATCAGTGTTGTGTTTTTGTTTTCCTATCTTGGCTCTGGCAAATCGATATTTGATCTTGTGTTTAAGGGCTAATCTGTACATTTCTGTGCATTTACGTAAGAGATTGTTTATGGTTCACACCTCTTCTTTCTGTCACTATTCAGATTACTGTAAAAACTTCAACACAAGGTATTTTAACCGACTTAAGCCGACCACCATGTCTTTCTAAACGATGACTGATGCTGTTGTAAATGATTGCACTTCTATCGTCTTTTAATGATGTAATGTCAAAAGTTATCTCCCTGAACTCTGTGCATTTTGTTCTACCGAGAAGCAAAAGAGCTTTTTGATCGGATTTGTGCTCATTGTCTGTGTGCAGTTTTGTGAAAGTGAGTCTGTGTGTTCTGATATGAACAGTAAAAAACAACTCGAAGGCAGAAAATCACACTTTTGTCAGCATGAACCTTTTACATCAAGTGTTGAATCTTGCTTTGTACTTGTATTTATTTTTTAATAAAAAGATTGCCAATCATTACCCGCTCCAATAGTTGATAGCATGGATGAACGTTACAGCTAGAATGACACCGTAGGGGAGACCAGGGACAGTTGCAACACTTTTTGGGCTTTTCCCCAATAAGTAAAAAACTATTTACAATAGGATAGCCATTTTGCTATATTATACATTATCAATATGTCAGCTACTGAAACAATGTATTTAAGATGTTTTTATGAAATAAGTATAGGTTGGAAAATGTATTTTTTTTAAAACTCAACTGTTACAACTGTCCTTGTGTACAGGGACAGTTGTAACACATGCCAGGCACGGTTGTAACATGTTAATAACGGTTACCTTTTTTCACACTACATGACATCACATGGGGAAAGCTGTCAAATTCTAAGGCAACCAGATTTGAATGGGGTTTCACACATCCTCCAACAAACAATGAACAGGATAACAGATAACACACACAGCATCATCCTCTGTGAAGGATTAAACTGTTCTCTGAGAGGTGCTTCTACCTTAATTATGTAGACCAGTGGTTCTCAACTGGTGGGTCGCGGACCCGTTTGGAGTGGGTCGCGGATGTGTGAGTGAAGAAAAAAAAATGTAAAAAAAAAATTGAATTGAATTTTTTTTTTTGGGGGAAAAAGTCAAACTTTTATTTTGAAGGCCCGATTTTCTAACGCTGTGCATGCAGTCGGCGTTGGACTGGAAGCACCGGAGACCATACACGGTTTTGAAAACTTCTGTCACATAGTGATCATCTTCTAAATAAAATATCTTTGCTGATGTTTTTTCGAGTCTTCTGGCCAATCAGAATCGAGATTGTTGCCGGAAGTCCCCACGGAGAATAACTTTGCGGTAGAACTCTTCTTTATACATCCATGGTTACAACTTCAGATAAAAATGAACACATAATGAAATATCACCACCGGTTTGATGATTGACAGGTCACAGAACAATGGGAGCTATCTACCCTAACCCACAATTTAAAGTAAGTCACACAGACTATCTCCTCTTTACTCTTCTCGCAGCAAGAGAACAGAACAAAGTGAAAAACAAACTATGGCATAAAATATTATTAACATGTCGGGTAGTAATACATCTATTTATTTTCTCCTCAGAGTGTACCAGAATGCATAGTTTGTTAGTATTTCTAAAAATCTCCTGGGGGAGAATCCCCCCAGACCCCCCTGCTGGGGTTGGGTTTTCAGCATGTGTGCCTTTTTATATAGTTCAGCTTTGATTCCATCATCTCATTAAACCTTTTTTAAAAGCATACTTCTGTGAAGGGATATATGCACTGTATTTCACTTTTATTAATATTGTATGCTGAAAAGCGTATATACTACAGTCTCAACCTGTTTTAATAAATCCTTTGCGATATGCATGAGCTTTTTATTTTATTTTTTAAATGTCTTCATGTATCAGTCGCTTGGGGAAAAAAAATGTTTAGAGACGGATTAGCATTGTTGGTTTTGGTCATCCAATGGGAATCGTTAGGTTTCTTTATTTGAACAGGTTCAATCAATGCACAAAGGACTTTACCTAATGTAGAATAAGGACAAATGCACAGTACCAGGCTTTCCTCTTTAATAAAAGTTAAGTTACAATAGCGATTTTTTTTAATAGCAAACACACAGCTCTATCATTACATTCCAATTAGTAAACCATTAGCAGTGGTAATGTACAGTATGGAAATACTGACCATACATTATGCCACACATAAATTAAAAGAAAATAAGAAGGCCATGTGTTCCCTCTCAAACAAAGATGGTGTGAAATAAAAACAGTCGTTATGTTGTCACATTGCAAATTTATTTATCTAGGATCTTTTTTAAATAAGGATTTATTAGTCTTAAAATTCATGTAATATTCATTCAGTCATATCACTGGAAAACCAAAACATGAACATCTCTGTATATATGATTTCTTTCAAGGTAGTAGAATTAGCAGCAGTGGAGAGAAAAAGCACACCAGAGGGTTAGCACAGAAAAGATGGGTGAGTAGCAGAGCCACATTTAGAAAGTATAGAGCAAATGAAGGAAAACAGCTTTGCAGGGTTTCAGACATTTCTATCAGTGCAGTATGAAAAAGATCATATTTTTTTCTCAGTCTCCAATAGCATATTAGAAATCAAGATGTGCTTAAAACATCTAATAATAGAGAAACTGTACAATTGACCCGGAGGAAAAAAAAAAAAAAAAATGACACTTAAAAATCTTGCTTCCACGGCATAACTCGTTCTTTCTTTAAGCAGAGTGAGGAGGACTTGTTGTACTACCTCCTCTTCACAGCCGGCCTGGTGCCTTTGCTGGTTACTGCCTTACTGGAGGGCTTGGAGCCGCCGGAGAACAGCTTGGTCATGAGCTCGGAGACGTCTGGCAGCTCGGGGTTGGGGTTCAGCATGTTCATGGACTGCTCCATTTCCTGTAAAGACAGCAGAGAAATGAACAGATGTAGATGATGAACTGAAGGCTGGGGACTAGGGATGCATACCGGTATCCGGTATTACCGAAATACCGGTTACGGTATACCGTACTTTCGATACTTTAAAAATACTTTTTTAAATTTCATTTTAAAAGTGAGTCCGTGGCCGTGATGGCGGGTGTTATAAATTAAATTGCATAATTGTTTTTCCTTCATATTTTATGTATCTTTCATTGTTTGTTCAATACTAGAAAGGTAAAAGTCCCACAAATGAACTGTGATGGGATTTGTTTTCTCTCACCAGCGAATGTTGATGTTAAAGATGAGGTTTGTTTGTTTGTGTAATGCCGAGATCTCATGACCTTTATTATATTATTTATTTGTTCTCTAGTTGAATCTCAGGTTTAACATTAATTATAACGGTGCTATGACGGTCTGTTTGCATTGACAAGATGTGCTATTCACGCGGCACACCTGATGGCGGGTGTTATAAAAGATATTCCATAATCGGTTTTCTTCATAGTTTTTTATGTATTTTTCATTGTTTGTTCAGTACTAAAAGGTCCAAGAAGTCCCACAATTGAATTTAATATTCATTTGACATGTTAACTATATCGTAAAGCGCTTCATGGGATGATATATTTTCAAAGTATCATGATATGTATCGGTTGAGTATCGGTATCGTTCAGTGGTATCGTAAAAAAGTCAACGATATGCATCCCTACAGATTCCGGAAAGCTTTACTGATTAAAAATAATCCCCCCACAAAATGATATGCTAACGTGGAAGGAAACTGACTATTTGTTTCAGGAAATTACACTAGTAAACATTAATACATTATAATAAACCTGAATCCTATAAACCTGAGAGAAATCAGAATCAGGTTTATCGCCAGGTAGGTTGACACGTACAAGGAGTTTGACTTGATGTCATGGTGCAGACATAAAAGTCAAACAAAAATGTAAAACACAGATAAAGAACTATTTTAAGAAAAATATAACAACATTGAAAAATAATACAAAATATAATAAAAATATAGCAGTATTTACATAGAAATAGAATGGAATACAATTTGGAAGTAATAAAAAAAGAAAACCAATATTGCCGATACAACTCTTCCGACGGTTGAGGATTCGTTACCTTTCTCATCTCTGGGTCATTGGTGTTGACCACCTTGGGCAGCAGAACGATGATCAGCAGCGGCAGAACCATCATCATAACCTGCAGGAGCAACAGAAACAATTCATTAAAACAAGAGAGCCAGAAGCACAGGAACTATCTTTGACACTTTCATCCAGTAGAATAGAATGGTATGAACTGTAAAATGATGCTGATAACTGAAGTGAAACACGAGCAACCTACACCAAATGAATCACAAATTAAGATGCCTAATAAGAAGATTTAAGGAACACACAGTTTGGTTTTTCCACTGAATTAGACCGTTAATCTCTCTTTGGGTTAATGCATTTGTAATGGTTACTGTTTGGTAATCAGGCGAAGGTTTGGTTCTATTAAGGTGAGGAAATGATATGCATAACCGTAAACAATTAAAAGTGTTCTTCAGGCTTTCCTGAATGAATCTAAACGTTCACTAATTTCAATCTAAACACATATTTGAAATCTCTCTTGAGGTTAAAGATCATACATATTCAGAGAAACATAAGCAATTTCCTTACCATTGGGTTCATGAGGAAGTCGGTCCATCCCCAGGTTTCTCTCTTCATGAAATAGGTCTGAGGGCCATTTGCTCTGATTTGAAGAGGGTATGGCTGGCGGATTACTTCTGAGGTCTTGATGTAGTTCACAAGACGCGCCCTGTCAAATGACTCATGGTTAATTCAGTGGTTAGAGCGTCCTCTATTCAGTAAACCGAATAATCAGGACAACATGAAACTCATTTGGGTTTCTCACTGCAGGGAAGTCTTACCTCATTTTGCCTTTTGATGTGATGTCAACACGCACTGGCTCAAATCTATAGTTAGGGGTTATAACTTCCACAACATAGGATCCGGAGGGGACGTCATTCACAGCAAAACTGCCATCAGTTCTGTAACAAAAATTGGACTTAGTCAAGATACACATGTAATAAATTCAGTTCATAACAAGCTCATACTTCTTAAAATAAATACCCTTTTAAAAAAAGCTCTTGAATCATCTGGAAAATGCATCGGCACAACGCACACAAAAAGGAATGTTTTTCTGAACTCATGAAGAGAGTTACACACACACGATGATCTTATAATATAAAATGCATTGTTGTAGATTAAACAACCCCACAAAATAAAGTAAAAATGTGCACAACATCTACTGCAGTAAAATGCAAGATACACATTATTGCAGTGGACATATTAATGAAGAAACATCACATACAGTACTGACAAAGAACATTTTCCCAGCTAATTGAGTACTTTTCCTACACACTTTTGCTGGTGATTCTTACATACTTTATTGCAAGTTGTGAATGTATGGATTATACTGTGTGGGGTATTCACACGTGGCATCCTGTTTGTATTACTAACAACTTCACATAAGAGCATTTCAACGTTGTGGGTCCAATTCACTAATGATTTACTTTGTAAAATACTAGGTATATTAGCAGTACAGTACTGCATATTATCATATATAGTAACGAAGGGTGTTGAATAAATGAATTGGAGTTAAAAGTACAGTGTTTGTCTCCAAAATGTAGTGGAGTACATTAGATTACATTATGTCACTTGTTAGACGCATTATGTAGAATAAAATACAATGCAGGGTTGCCAACTTTGGGTACCTGGCTGGAGTGAGATTTTGATATCATGGGTTTAACTACATATGCGCACGAAATGACTGCTATCGTGTCAGCAGCGGGACATTAGCATATATATATATATATATATATATATATATATATATATATATATATATATATATATATGATATACAATATATACAAATACACAATATTGGACACAGACTATAAAGGGCACAAAGTTTCATTCACTAATGAAAGTCAAACACATGTTTGTTTCCACTGTTTTATTGTGTGCCTGTCGCGATAAGCAATTAATTGACGTATCGTACGATAAATAAAAATGAACTCGATAAATTGCCATTTACATGAGGATGTGACTAGCCATTTGAAAGGATGTACTTGAATAATTATTATTATATATTATCATTATGTCAGTGGTCTAAAATGGTCATACAACGGTGCCGACAATATTATCCTTTATCGTAATAATTTCCGGGAAAATGTATCCAACAAAATAAATTATCGTGAGAGGCCTATACATGAAACACACAGACAAACAAATCTACAGACTTACTCCAAACTGCCACATATATTAATTAACACACTCTCACACTCATATACTCTTTGACTGTATTTTGGCCTAGTAGAACAATAAGCAGCAGACTTTTACTTTTTTATCATTTCTACTGGATCTCAGATCTGCGCATGCGCAATACGGGTCGGCAGTTGCCAGAGAGTATTTTTGTTGGGTAATCTATGGTAGGGCTAACCCATACAGTGGTGGGGTGAAGTCAGTATTTGCAATGTAATTACATACACGCTCCCCTTGACAGTGAAACGCCACGCGTGAGGTTTAGATTATTTCCCTGTCTCAATCCAAATTGAACTGTATGAAATAAAAAGGCACATTTGTCTTGTAGTAAATAAAAAGGGTGACCTGGAGCCAATCCTGCAACTTCCCCATAGGTGAAAGAGTTGATATGCTGAAAGCCCAACCCCTGCAGGGGGGTCTGGGGGGATTCTCCCCCTGGAGATTTTTGTTTTGTTTGTTTTGAAATAGGCTACTAACATAAAATACACATTCTGGTAGGCTACTCTCTTGAGAAGAAAAATAAATAAATCTATTACTACACGACATATTAAAAAAATTAATGCCATTTTAGTTTGTTGTTACTTTGTTCTGAAAGCTGAACCTGCTGCTCCTCACAGAGAGAAGAGGGAAGAGGCTGTGAATTATATTGTGGATAAGGGTGGATAGCCCCCATTAGGCGCATTCACACCGCAGTACTTTTCCCACAAAGGTTCATGCGAACTTAGTTCATGCAAACTCTTTAGTTCGCATGAACTAAGTACAGATCGCGTTCACACCGGAAAAAGTCCCTGGGGGTGGATTAGGCAAATGAAGCCGCTGACGTCACTTCTTCTTCTTCTGCTTTGGGTTTACTGGCAGGCTACAAACAACTTCACGGCGGATACTGCCGCCCAAAGTCCCCGGCCGGAAGTCCCCGGAGTTGTAAGAGGACTTCAGTAGAAGTTGCTGGGACTCCCAGCAACTTCTACTGAAGCCTTCCGAGTAAATCGCCAGAACGCCGACACCTCCTCATCTCCACCGCTCCCATG
Source organism: Harpagifer antarcticus (assembly GCA_902827135.1). NCBI lineage: Eukaryota > Metazoa > Chordata > Actinopteri > Perciformes > Harpagiferidae > Harpagifer > Harpagifer antarcticus. Next base: position 780,700 of record CADEHL010001421.1, read on the forward strand.
TTTTATTTTGTGTTGCCATAAGTTAGTCTCTCTGCGTTTCTGCGCTGGGCTAATGCTAATGCTAATAATGCTAATGCGAGGATAATAAAATGGCGGCTTCACAAAACTTTTTGGAAGTTTTACGGGGCGTGGTTTGCAATCCGCCCAGCCAATCAGAAATATAGCTCTTTTCTCACAAAAGAGCCGCTCGAAAGTCCCTGCTCTCTAGCAGGGACTTACGAGCGGCTCTTTTGTGAGAAAAGAGCTATATTTAGTACCGGCTCTTTTTGGTGTGAACGAGATAAAAGAGTTCACTGAACTAAGTTCGCATGAACCTTTATGGGAAAAGTACCGCAGTGTGAATGCGCCTATTGTTCTGTGTGTCAAAATGAAAGACAGCCCACACACCTATCAATCATCAAACCGTGGGGTCTTATTTCATTACGTGTTGATTTCTATCAACACGTAATGTTGTATCGATGCATAGAGATGTACTACAGCAAAAGTATTCTCCGTCGGGACTTCCTGGAACAACACCACGCCGTTATCTTGATTCTGATTGGCCAGAAGACATGATCAAAGATGTTCTATTGAGAAGACGATCACTACGTGACAAAAGTTTTCAAAACCGTTTCTAGTCTTCGGTATTCTTGTTTTTGGCGTGAGAATAGTTTGGGCAGCGTGAGAGCGTGAGATTGACAGTGAAAGCGCGTGTCACACGCCAGATGCGTGAGAGTTGGCAACCCTGTACAATGACTCAAGTAAAGTACACGTTTGTCAGAAGTCTACTTGAGTACAGTACTTGAGTATATGTACCTAGTAACTTTCCACAACTGAATATTACCTTCATAACATCAGTGTTGCATCAACAGACGTGTCTCGTGCAGCTACGGTTTGTTATGGTTACAGCGACAATGAGGCCTGGTTGAGCTCAACATGCAATAAACAACTAAGTTCAGTGACAGGTAGGTACAAATGAAATAACCGTGTTGTTGTCCATGTTGGCACAAGTTACCTTCACAAATATTAAGCTGTTAGTTAGCACGGTGATAAATTGCCATCTGCCGACAGCAACTGCCGTGCGGTTAGCCGGCTAGCTTCGAGGCTAATGATACCTTAGCCTCGCTAATAGGCTAGCTAGGGGTTAGTGTATTAAAAGCTGTTTCTTACCTCACAAAGCCCACGAACTCTTCACCTTCAACGAATATTCTGGCCGAGGAGACCCAATCTTGTGTCTTCACCCCGGGAACCACCGCTCTTCCCTCGATTTTGAACCGATCTCCATTGGGCTGTTGGACCGAAACACCGGCACCACCAGGCCCCGTTTCCATGTCAGAGAAACCCAACGCCACGACGAGCACAGCCTGGAGGAAAACCCATAGCCGCGGTATTCTGTCTCTGTGCAACATGTCGACTGTCCTTATCAAATTAAAATGTGGTCTAACTGGATGAATTCAGGAGGAGTTTGACAGAAGGAGCGAGAGACCGGAGCTCATCAGCTGTCTCTCTGCGGAAGATGACGTCACTTCAAATACAACTTTATTGACCAAACCGACGTTCACACTCTGTTGACGTTCACTGTATAATAAGCAATTGTTTTGCAGAATAAAAATGATGACAATTTAAAGTAGTCAGTTATTTTTTTAGATTAATAAATGTTGTTTTTTAAACGAATACAGTACAGCTGTATAATTCCTTAGTTTAAATGATAAAGCAAATGACAATGCTTGTTTCATTTTTACATTAAGATTTGTTGTTGTCTTTATAGAAAATGAACCAAAACACTGACAAGGAAGATTTTGGTAGATATTAATGCAAACAAATATGCAACCAAATAAACGTCTAACCCTGAATATTAAAACAATATATGGGGTTTGAAATGAAATCAAACACAATAACAACATGTTGAGTTAAGGATGATGATCTAATCGTACACATATACAGCTAAATAGTCATATGTTGGTTTTCTTTAATTAAACTTAATATTTTGTTCTTTGACATTACATTTCATTTAGCTGACGCTTTTATCCAAAACGACTTACAATAAGATACAAACTTGAAGACAACAGAATCATATAAGTACATCAGGTTTCATAGAGCCAAACATTTCAAGTGCTACTCAACTGGCTATAGATAAGCCAGTCCTTTATTAGTATACAAGTGCTTTGTTAATAGTTCTATCGCTCGAAGTGGAGTCGAAAGAGATGAGTTTTCAGTCTGCGCTGGAAGGTGTGTGAGCTATCTGCTGTCCTGATGTCAATGTGGCTCATTCCACCACTTGGAGCCAGGATAGCAAACCCACATGTTTTTGCTGATGGGAACTTGTAATACTAGTTTCATGATTGTGCATCCATTAACAGCTAAACACTTATGATGAACAGAACATCTGAACTTATGATTGATAAAGTTGTAACAAAAAGAAGTGTACCAACTACAAACAGGAAAAGCTGAAAAACTAGTTTGGCCACTGAGGACTTATTAAGCAAATTAAGCAAGATCACAAAGGAAGAGCTATGCCAAAAGTTTACTAGTGACTGCTTCATTTGCCAAATGATGTCCTAATTAAAAAACGAATCTGTCAGCCATTGTTATTGTACCTTTTAAATATATAAACACATACCGATCACCTTAAAAAGAATCTGAAAGAATACATTATTGATTTTTATCAAATTTATTTAAAAGATTAAAAGAATCACTTGTGTTTACATCACGCATAATACAGTCGAATGTCATGAAGAGGCAAAATGAAATCAGGAGGAGCTCTAATAACTTAAGACTGTTGTCGATTCAAGTTCCTGATTCAGAGGAACCAAGGCGCGAAAAAACATTAAAACAGGAGCATTCATTACATCCACAAGTGCATTTGCATTCAATGGCAAAGAGTGGTGTAGTGAGAGACGACGAGCTAGGCACTTCATAGAGCGACGTTACACCCAGTCTCATGGAGGTCCACTAAATATGCCCCTTCACAGGAAGGTCCACTTCAATGTGAAGCAGTCGTTTGCCGTGTGTGTGTTTTGCAGAAAGGCTCTCAGCCCTTCTTCAGAGTCTCCACCTCTAGCTGAGGGAGTTGCCTGAATTGTCAAGTTCGTTCCCAGTAAAAGAGGTTTGGGTGTGAATGGCCCATCCATTTCTCTGGTATCACTATAAGTTCAAAACACAGACATGATCCGGCAGTAGTGGTCACATCCTCAGAGTGCTACGAGAACAGCCGTCAGGGCAGCTGCGATAGATAAGACTGGATGGCCTACGACAAGAACAGGAGATAACACATTAGTTGTCTTTACAAAGAGTTTAACAGTGCACACATTCAAATAAGATATGATTTACATATCTACACCAAAAACCGACTATTAAAAAGGGGATGTGGCTTTCTGCAACCAATTCTTGACTTGTATAACCTGTACGTCTTTTTAAATCCTTTTTTTAAATTGCAGGATGTGAATATAGAAACACATGAACCACAATACAAACTCAACTCGTATTACATGTGCTTATGCTATTAACCATAAGCAAACAGTAAGCCTATAGAGAACCTGGAGGTGTTTCCTTTTAGAACGGGAGTGTCTACCCAAAATCAACAAAGGGTGGAAAATACAGAAGCACTCGAATGCGTCTTTGTGACACAATATTCAACTCAAAAACATGTTGAGCATGAAAGTAGAACAAGTAGACAACCCAGGCAAAGCTTGACAATGAACATTTAAAGAATACATGTTTTGAGGGATGGTTAAATGTAATTATCCAGTCCAGGCAAATCATTAACAGGAACTTCCTTATTCTGAAAATCCCTGATAAGTAATATATGAATGTCCTCCTTCTCACCTTTGCCAGTTCTCCAGTAGATCCTGGAAGCAAACATGACCGGGCTCCTTCCTTCCACAAGTCCTTCAGCCGCTGCTTCATGACTTCGATATTCCTGCAATCAATATACACACATGACAAATGCAATACGTGGAGAGTGCAACCAGGACATCAGTCAGTGACCGTAGAAACACCAACACACACGCTCTGCTACAAGACCTCCGGACACAAGCTCACGTTTAACTCAGCAGCATAAAAGCTACAGGTCTTACCAGAAAAAGACATTTGAGACACAAGCTTGAGTTCATTAAGGTCTACTGTATACTAAAAGTGTTTGTGCCCATGTTCATACCATGATCAGTATTTCAGTTTGGTGAGGTTCATAACCAACTGAACCCTGAGAACACACCTTTTTTCTTCACCTTGTTTATAGGGCTGCAACAAACGACTAATTTGATAATCGATTAATGAAACGATTATTTGGATCGTTAAGGTTTTAACTGTACTACTACTTATATCGATACTGCTTATCGATCCGGTCTTTTTAACGATAGTATTAACGGTTCTATTGACAATAAATAAGGTAAACTAACTAAACAAATTGTGAACAAAACTAACATTGCTTTTTATTTTAATTAAATAAATAATATTTCACATCAAAAGAAACAACAATGTTTTAACAAATCATATTAAATAATCTGATGACAGAACTGTAAACAGAATAGCTGAAACTTTAACAAACTAAATAACTCAGTTACCTCTAATCATTAACCCATGTTTTTATAACTGAGTTAACACCTGACGTGGAAACGTTACTCGTGGATGGGGCTACAGAGCTGCTAGAAAGACAGTGGAACCCGGTGCATTCCTCCGTCTGGATGTGGAGCACTTTTGCTAAATGTTTAGACAAATTGCTCGTGTTACCGCTCTTACATGATAAACTCTTATTGCACTTTAGGCAACGAGCATTAGGCGCATTCACACCGCAGTACTTTTCCCACAAAGGTTCATGCGAACTTAGTTCATGCAAACTCTTTAGTTCGCATGAACTAAGTACAGATCGCGTTCACACCGGAAAAAGTCCCTGGGGGTGGATTAGGCAAATGAAGCCGCTGACTTCACTTCTTCTTCTTCTGCTTTGGGTTTACTGGCAGGCTACAAACAACTTCACGGCGGATACTGCCGCCCGGAGTCCCCGGCCGGAAGTCCCCGGAGTTGGGGAAGGCTTCAGTAGAAGCTGCTGGGACTCCCAGCAGCTTCTACTGAAGCCTTCCGAGTAAATCGCCAGAACGCCGACACCTCCTCATCTCCACCGCTCCCATGTTTTATTTTGTGTTGCCATAAGTTAGTCTCTCTGCGTTTCTGCGCTGGGCTAATGCTAATGCTAATAATGCTAATGCGAGGATAATAAAATGGCGGCTTCACAAAACTTTTTGGAAGTTTTACGGGGCGTGGTTTGCAATCCGCCCAGCCAATCAGAAATATAGCTCTTTTCTCACAAAAGAGCTATATTTAGTACCGGCTCTTTTTGGTGTGAACGCGATAAAAGAGTTCACTGAACTAAGTTCGCATGAACCTTTGTGGGAAAAGTACCGCAGTGTGAATAGGCGCATTAACACGAGAAATGTTAGGCTTACAGGTGGGGTATGTAATTTTGGAGAAACCAGCTTGAGTGCGCTAGAATTTGAAAATACACAACAGGAAAAAATCTGCCCCCTCCTTCAGACTTCCTTACAGAGCCCCTCCTCCAACACACACGAATGCGCACATGACCAATGAGGGCACGAGATAAGTTTGTGCACAGATGGAAGGCTGACAGGCAGGTAGGCCATCCAGTTACTTTAGCCGTGCTTTTTACAGCGCCATGGCTTCCACAGATGAAATGTTTTTATGTATTTATTGTCAAAGCATTTAAGATATTCATTGCTATCGGGATGTTAAGAGCATTCCATGGAACATAACAAAGTGTTTCTGAAATAAATGACATACCGCACCTTTAAGATTGAAAGTAAGTGTGTCTTGGTTGTATTTAAGCATGCATAGCCCACCTGTCTTCTGAACTGTCCTGCAGTCTCTTCTCATTCTTGAGTTCTGGCCACCATTTCCTGATGACGGATTGAACCCAGTGTAAACCCACCATTATGTTTCTGTTAATAAAACAAAACAAATACAATTAAAGACGACAAGTTTGTCAAATTACAATTTTAAAAGATATCTAGCAAACGTTTTCAGGTCATAAACAACAGGTTTTAAGTCACAGGGACACTTACTCTTCATATTTACTGGCAAGAATCACTTTCACTAGGGGCATGAGGTCAACACAGCAGCCAAGTGACAAGCATGGTGCTTCAGTTTGAAGACTGGCGGGAAACAAGAAAACACGAGAGAAAGACAGTTAGTGAGCTCATTTTCAAAAATGTGAACAGACGGAGGGAAAAAACTAAACAATCTATAAACGTTGACTTTAGTCTAATTGCATTTCAGCTTGTTATAAGCAATATCATTTTCAATTTAGACGAGAAAAGACAACAGATGGACATTTGTTGCAGCTCAAATGATGCTACATGATCTTGTTTAACACAGATGGTCTGTATTGGGCAGTGTGCATTAGATAAGGGAAGCTGAATCAGTAAAAGGCACACATGGTAACATTCAGATGAGACTCACTTGTTTGTTAAGACAGGTAAACAGTCAAGCAGCACCCCGGTGTCTTCAATTCTGTAAAACCACAAATGATTAAATATTAAAGATGTTATTTGAATCAGAATTTAACACAAAAGCCCGCTGTCACTTGTGTTTTTACCTTATTAGGTAGGCCACTAATTCACTGGCGTTTCTACGCCATAACGTTTGAGCTACTTTTAGTCGGAGGCTCCTTCCAAAAAGGACTCGAGTCATCGCTTCGTGGTCCTTTGATATCTGAATGTAAAGAAAAACAATGCACAAAGGGCCTTCAGTTAGTATCAGTGGAGCAGATGTATCAACCCCAAGAGAGATAAGCAACAACAATTATCAGCGATAGATTTAAGATCTCACCTCTGTTAAATTGCTGTACTTGGAGCTGGCCTCTGCCATCTTGGAGGCCTCTGCGGAGTTCACAGGGAGCCCGCAGTTGTCGTTGAAGAGCATGCCCCGCACATCATCGGAGCACGTCAGCTCATTTTCTTTGTTGGCCATGCCGGGGTTACTGGCACGGCCTACATCTGAGGTACTGCGGTGCAGCTTTAAGCCCACCTCCACCAATGGACAACCCTTCCTCTTGCAAGATGACAGTCTTTTCGCTTTTCCTTTGGTCTGTACTCTGTAATTGACTTGAAATCTGCCAAAAAAGACAGTCAATGTGAACCTGTTGCTAAGCTGTCATAGATGGATAAAACCATGAAATGTAAAAGCCACAGACAAGGAGATAATGTTTATGAAAAGGTGCTTTAATGATCCAGTGACTGAGAGGGTAGATCTGTGGGACACAGAGTGAGTGATTGCTCATAGTTAGATGAATCCAACAGATGTGGATCAGAGACTCACCTTTCTTTATCTAAATCTTCCTTATTTATATTATCCACCTAAAACGAAAGGATAGGGGATGAAGCCACCACTACAATCTCTACTTCTACAACACCACTGAACTCTACTTCACAGTCACCAGGATATGAGGAACACAATTGTTTACACAATAAGACATATTGCTCTTTCACATGTCCATACCTGCTTCATGTTCTTTTCAGCAGAAGAATGCAGGCAGGATCGCAGAAAGCCATAAGGTTGATTTATTGACCTTTTAAGACTTCTTGATACCAGAGATGCTTACCAGCTTCCACAACAAGAGACACTGTTGGACAAACAATGAGAGGAAAAAGTTGCAGTTACTTTCCGTGGCCTAATAACTGAACAGGTTAGCTCCCCCTCCAACAACATGTGATCGAGCATGTAGTAAAGAGGTTCAAAAAGACTAAAAGCAAACATTCAAATGGGATAAGCAAAACTGCTATATTTGAGTTACACATGCGTTGGCTGATGCGATACAAGTTAGCTAGGTGAGCTAAAACTAATGTCACAACATGTTAATTTAGGTAGTAGGTTTTATGTTTTTGCGACAAATTGGACATCCGACGGTTGGAGGAGAGCGTATTGTTACGTCCATTAGCTCAAAGTTAGCTTAGCTTGTTAGCTTTCAACTACAGTAGTTAGCGTATAGCTCTGCTATCAAGGATACACGGAGACGTGCAAAGTAACTAGCCGGGCCGCTAATGCAAGCTAGCTGGCTAGTTAGCCGTCAAAGTCAGGGAACATATGGCTTCAGCAATACTACTTTGTTGTCACAATTTAAACAGCGAAGTTAGATACCAACCGATTCATTTTGTGAAGACGCTTGAGGTCTCCTCAGGTGTGTAAATCCAAAACGTGAAAAACGGGTTAAACTCAAGAGCAACTCCTCTATGTGTGCAGAGCGTTTGAGACTGGAACCATTCAAAAGATACACCGCCGGTGTGGGGATTGTGGGATTGATTTTTGGCAAAGAAAAACTGCAGATTTAGCGACGACTGCTGGACATTACGAAACACATTTCTAAATCCTAATGTGCAGTGGTGCCATCCAGTGCCTTGAAGAGTGTATTGCAGGAATGCATGCTATGTTTGCCTTATTAAGATAAGATAACCCTTATTAAAATGCAGTTTTAGAAGAAGCAGGACAGCAATAGATACATTAATAATACAATCATTGTTTCATCAACCTGGTGTGAGCTGTGAACTTCTGCTATTAATCACCATCATTGAAGCCTGCAATATTTGCTCATGAATAGTTTTCCATTTTCCCCCTATTCTTATTTTAGTGAAATATATTGGCCTACTCGTGTTCAAAAAAGTCTCATCTTATCTTCTAATAATACATGTTACTTTATAAAGGATTATAGTAGCGTAAGTAAAATCGAATTACCTTCAAATCAACAGCACATTACAGTTTATGATTTAATATACTTTCCACCTCTGAGCATGCCACCGCGTGAAGCATGAAGAGACAACAAAATAGAAACAGGTTTATTGCCAAGTAGGTGTACACATACGAGGACTTTGTCTTAGTGTACATGGTGCATACTAGTTAAAGACGATAAAAAGTAAGAAGAAAAAATATATATGGCTCCAAAAACAATGATGTGATCCAGTCCTGTGTCCTCTGGTCTGTGGATATCTCCTAATCTCCTTAATTCTGTTAATAGGATTAATTGGACGTTAATCCAACATTGACTTTAAAGCAGCTATAATTAAATAATTAATTACTTTGAGTGTTTTTTTTCTTCATTAGAGTCGATTCAACTTTATTTTCATTGCAATAAGATACACTTGGAGTACAGGCACTACAACAATGCTTTTGAGCATCTAACCAGAAGTGTAATAATATATATTTTTTTAAATAGTCTTTGAAATATTTGTTTATAATAGTACTATTTTCTGCAATTTTTTTCAATCTGTGTCCAAAGCAAATTCCTCATATTTGTTAACCTACTTGGTAATAAACCACATTATGGTCCTGATATGAATACAATAGATATATACAGTAGGAACCTATAAAGCAGTTACCAATCTTGACTATATGTTCCCTTCTTTTTCTTTTAAACCCAGAAATGCTTACTTCTGAAACGATAGTGAAAAAATGTGCGTGTCTTATAACACTCCTAAATAATTGGTAGGTGCTTTGACAGGCAGTAGAACAAAAATAAAAGTATATATTGCATTAAGTTGACCTGAGTCTACCTGCTTTTTGAGCTGTAAACATGCTTTTCTTGGTTTATTGTGACACAATGCATTTGATTTGTGCTGTTTACAAAGATTTTCCATACACATCATTCATATTTTCTGAGTCTCACAAAATAATGATCTGATCCTTTGGTCACGATACAGCACCCCAAGCAATGTTCCTTAAAAAGGAAATACAAGTCAAATATGGAGGCAAAGCAACATCATGTTTTCAGCGCCTCCAACCGATGTGGTCCAATTCAAAACTCTTTTTGCTTTTCTGGGTCTTCCTCTTCCCAGCAGGGCTTTGAGCGGAGTTTGATTTATAGATAAATATTGACCGTTTACAGCTTGTGAATGTATCTGAGCACTGTTCAGTCTGCTGTAGGCAATATTTAGTTTTGGAAAATGGCAGGTCTATTTACAGCTTTATGATTCCTGACAATACACACCTGCCCAGCACACGCTCTCCTTCAGAAATGGAATAATATAAGACTTTGCTTGTGAAGATCTGCTAACAATTTGTGTGCTGAAGAAGCACACGCATAACACAGCACAGAAATACAGTACAACATATTTTTTATTATTTTGATGAAGATTTTAGAGCCAGTCTGAGTCTTCAATCAATGAAAATAAGAAAGTACCCAATAAAGTACCATAACATGTTCAAATGTGGTGGGAATAATTATTATTCATATGTAGGACCTCTGTGGTTTCCCCCTCTCTTTATCCAATCAATATCTCATTCAGAACCTATCAAAAGGTTACATGCTTGATTAATATTGACATGTTGGGATATAAGCTTATCTGTTGTTTCAAGAGTAAGATAGAGACATTGATACCAAGCTATAAGGACATTATGGTGCCATACTCTCAAAATAATGGAGTAAATGAGGCTAATCTGCCGACTCGGACACAACAGTATATATTGCATGTTGTCTATAGCCTCGGATGGCTGTTCACTCTTGATTTAGCACTTTTTCTCTGAAGTTACTTTTCACAATATCTTTGATTTCATCCGGCTGAGTTAGTGTTTTTTTTGCATTTGACACAAACGAGACATTTCCTGGCATGTTTTGAATAGATTGAGACACTTAGCGGGCAGCGTAAAGGCCAACAATTACAAACCAATTCTGAGTGATTCCCTTCATCCCATTCGTCAAGCCTTTCAAGCAAAACACCCAAAATCAATTTTTTTACTTAATCTAGGCCAAAACCTAGAATAATAACTCGTAGTGATCCAACACCTAATTCTTTATTTTGGTTACTTGCAATTACTTTTTGTTCAAAATCATGGCTGTCTCTGTCCTCAGACAGCCACAGAAATGAAAATGTCTGGTGGCTGTTTTGGTTTAAGTACCAACCCAAACATACCAATTCTTGGAGCTACAAGTAAAAATAAACCACTGACGGACAAATTCAAATAATCGTGCTTTTGGTGTATGAAGATCATCCAAACAAAATGCTCCTGTTGTTTGATGGAAGAATAATTTGATTTGTTAAATTGCTGGTTAAACTTTGTTAGTGGCAGTCCAAGGACAAGATCAGTCTGGAGGGACATTGTTAACATCTGACGTGGCATCACAAATTGCATTTTTTTGTTATAGACACACGGTTACCGGCAGAAGTAAAGGTCAATTAGGGATCAGCAAGACTCCGATTCTACAGCTGTGCATGGAGGTCGACTTGCAACCTGGAAACTTTAACTACATATATACAACTTAGTTTGTGATAAGGGTGTCTGAAATAAAAACTAAGCCCTGACTATTTATTCCTTGAATGTAACCTATATTTTATGTATAGCTTTATTAATCTTGTGTTGTACAATGATGTTAACTTTCGCAAGCCATACACATTAAAATATCCCATCTCCACCTTCAGGAATTTAGGACTGTTGCATAAGATCAGAATCAGAACCAGGTTTATTACCAGGTAGGTTTACACTTACGAGGAATTAGATGCACAGGTGTTCATGATATTGTGTCCACCCCTTGCACAGTACTCCTATGTACATGTTAGTCATTGCAGAGGGATTCATGTTTTGAACCAAATTACTATACAGATGTTTTAGCTTAAAATGAAGGCAGATTTAATTACAGTAACTAAGTAATGCAATTGAAGTTGAACCCTGAACAATTTAGCAGAGCATGCCTTCCGTTTTTGAGAAAAGAAAAATATGATCTACCAGAAAAAAAGGGTCTAAAATCCATAAAAAGACAAGAAGTACATTTTAATATGCACATTCAAAACAGACACACTAATTTTCTAATTAGAAATGGATTATTTATGCATCCAAGATGTAAAAATACACTTCTTTAAACTGAAGCTAAAATCACACTGTGCTCGTTTCCGTCCACTGGGACTTCAAACATTTTTTTTAAAAACAAGTTAGAGATAAACATGGACTGCTAAATCTGATTTTCTCGGACAAAAGCTACCACCCACAAAGTCGGTAAGAGTCTTAGAAGATTTAAATAAGTGAGGAAGGATTAATATGACAAGGTTTCCTGCAGATGAAAACAGTGCTTGTTAGAAATGTAAGATGGAATTACTCTGAAGTAAAAATGATCTTTTATTTAGAAAATGTTAAGTCTCTCTTAGCAGGATGTGCTTATTGCTAAGAAGCAGCATGACTTGTTGCAGAAAACCGTTTAGTTTTAAGTGAAACAAGAATGAAATGTTGTTTATTATTTTTTTAACAAGCTAATTGATGAAATGGGTGTCTGGCATGAACGCCAAGAGCTCCTGCTTAGTCTTTAGCATACAACATGTTAAATAACCAGGTACAATCATCATACAAGTGTGGAAATGTTAGCAGTAATCAGACCTAATGGACATTTCATTTCAATAATGCTTAAGAGCCAGCCAGAGTGGAAATTAACCAAAATGATTTGCTAAATTAGCCACTGGGTAATTAGCTTTTTAAATGAGCAGTAATAATAATAAATTGTATTTTTATAGCACTTTTCTCGAACCCAAAGACGCTTTACATTTGGGGAAGGGTCGACAAACAAGGACAGGCAATAAAAAAAGGTAAGGTAAAATTAAGGTACTCAGCTCTCCAAATGAGCTGATATCATTTGACAACTGTCTTCCCATAGTTGTAATTTGAATGTTTTATTCTGCTTAAAACTATTCTCCTTTGTTGTTTGTTGATTTAAAGGGGCCCTATATGCTTATTTTCAGGTTCATGAGAGAAACTACCTCTAGACGGAAATGTGGGTTTGAAGCCTTTGCAGAACATTTACATGCAGCACAACAACCTATATGACACACTGCAGGAAAGAGGAAACCTCAAAAGCACAATAGGGCCTCTTAAGGTATAAGTTATCAAACGCTGCTGTTTGCTTTAATAACAAATATCCACCAATCATTGAGGCTCCTAACCCACTACTTTTAGTTTCCTACAGAGTAAAGTCCTGCCTATATGAAACCAGATCCATCATCTAAAGTCAACATAAAGCCCTTCACAAAGTGTGAAACAGTGGAAGCTATTAACAAGTTGAAGCTCAGAGCTCCTTCGCCTTGGGACCAACAACAAACAACCAAACTAATCTGCTGCTTTCTTTTATCAAGAGAGGGAGCAGACACGGTGCTGAAGACCAATCAACTTTGCTCCCTAATCTGTCTTTTCCTGTCCCCCGAGCTCCTTCCCTCTCATAAAAGCCTCAGATCAGCGAGTGAAAACGCTCTGGCATGTTGCCCTTGCATTACTTGTAGCCCCCAGAGTTTAATGTGGGTAATTGTGTTGACATTATGTAAGACTGTTTTGAGAGGTGTTTCACACACAGCATCTCTGTTCCATGAGCAGCCCTCTGAAGATTTGGGGGTCTTCATCCACAAACTGCAGAAGGAGTCAGGAAGGGAGAGGTGGCAGCGATTTGGACATTCCTTTCGATCAGGGACAGATGCCCGGGATTTCTTAAACCAAGCAAGTGTTTTCCATAAGTCTTGGGGAGAATATCCCTGGCGTATCGTCCACTTCCTTTAATGTTTGTTGTACCTCTCTCACACGACAGCACACATACCTTCCACTGAGGAGACACGCTGATGTAGTTTAATGTCAGTAATGATGTCTAACATGCATCAGCTGTATGGCTGACTGGAGGAAAGTTTCCGAGCTTTGTCACATAATCAAGGATTTCGGGGAGTTGTTTAAATTCAGATTTTATCTCACAAATCTCAAGCAGCAGCACTCTCTTTTGGGGCATTGCTTCATTTTTCGTGCACAGTTCGGTGTCCTTGCAGCACAAGAGAGATTTTGGTTGGGAAAAAGAAGTTGGCACACTGTAATGTTCTCAAATCTGCATATCTTTCAAATCGATTTTGAATGTGTGTAATAAAGAAAAACATTGTCTGGTTATTTGACAGTTTTATATCTTCTATCACCAGTCAGTAGTCTAAGGAAGGTTTCTACCAACCACAACGACTCAAGAGAAACCATCCATAACAAGACCACAGAATACAGGTCCTATGTTTATTTCATGCTGTGAGAGTGACTTGTTATCCAGCCCTCCTGGATCTGTTTGCTTCTAAGTTTGTTAACAATTTTAGGCTGAAATCCTGATTTATTTGAGCCTAAGGCATGTTTGGCTAAGAGGCAGAGTCAGGACATACAGATCCCCATGTAGGTGGCCCTTTACAGCAAACAGATGCTGAAGGTATGATTTATGTCTATCATAGCTTAAGGCGACACTAGGTGGCAGTGTGTGTCTGTAGCTGCCGGACATCTGGCCCGGTGTCTAGACAGAAGGATTTGAGGCCAGCGGCGGCAGGATCCAGCCCTCCTGTCCAACTAGAAGGATTTGTACACAGATGAAGAGCTGCCGAAGCCTCTATCCTCAAGAAAGTCACACAGTGTACAGAGTGAAAGGTGAGGAGGTTTGTTCCCTCAGGTCTTTAAGATTCTTTAAAGGCTTTTAATTATTTGAGTATTTTTAATAGATGCATCTAATATCTGACATGCCTTATGCTGATGGTCATATTGAGAAAAGTGGGATATATACCAGCTTTAATTTCTCTTTGAACTACCCAGAAGGGAAAAACATGGACACAGTAACTGTTATTTTCATTTGGCTGCCTGTTAGCACCAGACACAATCAATTCTACATTAAAGTGTAATGGACATTGAAAGTAATGTTGTGCCAACTGTTGTAGATTGGCAGTTTTGGGCATCTAAAAGACCCCTATAGGCGCTTTCACACCGGAGTACTTTTCCCAGGAACTAGGCCGATAGTTCTTGGGATTTTGATTTCACACCAAAAAGATCTGGAACTAGAACCTAGTTTGTGCGAACCTTTTCACCCACAGATAGTCCCTGCTAGAGAGTAGGTACTTTCCTGGGCAGAAAATGGTTCGTGGGTGTGTCGGCCACACTAACAATTTCTGATTGGCTGGGTGAATTGCAAACCACGCCCCGTAAAACTCCGAAAAGTTTTGTGAAGCCGCCATTTTATTTGCTCGCATTAGCATTATTAGCATTAGCCCAGCACACCAATGGAGAGAGACTAACCTATGGTGACACAAAAGAAAACATGGGAGCGGTGGAGTGATGAGGAGGTCTCTGCGCTTCTGGCGATTTACTCGGAAGACGCTTCCCAGCAGGCAGCCGCTTCTACTGAAGCCAGTCCCCAACTCCGGGGGACTCCGACGTGAAGTTGTTTTGCCTGCCAGTAAACCCAAAGAGGGAGTGACGTCAGCGGCTTCATTTGCGTAATCCTCCCTTAGGGACTTATTCTGGTGTGAACGCGATCTACTAGGACAGTTCCAGGGACTAAAGAGTTCGGGGGGACTAAGTACCGGGGACTAAGTACCGGGAACTAAGTACCGGGGACTAAGTACCGGGGACTAAGTACCGGGACTAAGTACCGCAAAGGACTTGGTGTGAAAGCGGCTTGTAAGAAAGGATAAATGCTTTAAAGAATGTCAGGTGGCTCATGTGGTGGATGGTATTGAGCTGAATCTGCAACAGTTGTTATTCCAGCAACAGCAGGCAGGGTGGTTTAAGCCGTTGAGAGTTTTCTTGCTGAAGATACATTTCTATTCTGTATAGGCTGAACAGTACAGACAGATGTAGGTAGGATTCTGCTAACTCATTTACAACTTTTAGAAATCTTGTTGCCAAACTGACGACCTGGTGAATTCAGTGGAGGATTTCCCGATAAATTTGATATTTTCTTCAGGAGATGGTGGAGACCAAACGGAGCAAAAAAGGGGAGTGAATATTGGACTTACAAGGGTGGTCAGAAACATGACTAAAGGAATAATAATGTTGCAACTGTTTGTCTACCAAAGCAACTTAAAGGATGATCACACAGTATATAAAGGTTTTTCATTAGTTTGATTACTGTAACTTCCCAAAGTGAACACAAAACACTTAATGCGTGTTTAGTTTATTATACCTGTTTTATTTGTTTTTCAACTATATAAAAGACATACATGGAGATATAGCAGATTTGAGCCATTGGCGCCAGTTTTGTTTTTCCAACTTGCCATGCATGACTGCCTGAATAGGTGTAACAAAACTAACTGGAGAGAGAATCTGCCAATGTGCTTCATCGGGAGTTTCAAACTGAAGGAATCTATGTTTGACATCAGGCATCAAACTGTGCACACATAGAGCATCAGAAATACAACAAATGTAATTTCTCTGATAGCTATTTCTGCATGTATCGGTACTTTGAGGATTAGGAAGCCATTATAGGCATGTGTGTAATGTGGTGTATGCAGGTGTCTTCCATTATCATTTACAACCAGGGAAAGGGTTCAGTAATTTAATTGCACCACAAGACAACATTTAAAATCACATCAAAACATGACAGCAGCTCCTGACAAGTGATAACTCAGAGCCTGACCTCTGACAGACCATCACCGCCTGCTGACTCTCTCATAAAACCCTGATTATCAGCCGCTCTTCACATCTGACCTCTAAACCTATAGTCATTCAAGCTTCTTTAAATCTCACATGTTCCATATTTTAGGGAGCCACTATATCTGCTTATTATTCTCCGATGATACATCTCACTTTGAACACTTGCCTGAGAGCCACTGGGAGTATGATCAAATGCCAACATGAGTCTCAATAATAATTTGAATTCAGGATGTAAGGTTCAGGCGCGGCCAGTCAAAATACACTTGTTTAACTTCTCGGCATGTGCGTAGACCAAATTATGATAAAGTGCTCTCCCACTGACGGCTGCAGACCACATTTCTTAGCGTGCATGGAACATATTGCTACACTGAGCTCCTCTTGATATTTATATTTCTTCGGCCATTTCAGAGATTTATAGATTGAATTTGTTGAATGTATGTTTTGGCTTGAGCTCTTTGGAAATGCTCTGTATTCTGGTCGTTATAGCAGGCAGCGTGAAATTGTCAGGAAATAAATGCATCAATGTGCTGCACCTCTGAGACGGGACAGTCTGGAGAGGGCCGCTCTGTTTGGATTTCAGGTTGACCCTCCAGCTTTTACACTAGTTTTGAACACTTTTGGTTAAGCTGCGTGAGAGGATGGACTATATTTAGCACAACATGTATCAGAATCAGAAACAGGTGTATTGCCTAGTAGGTTAACACAATTTCTTTGGTGCAATTGGTGTGTACATAAACACATTTAAAGAAGTTAAATTGTAAGAAAAAGGACCATAACTTAAAAAAACAACAATGATAAAAACACTATTTTAGGAAAACTATAATAACATTAACATGTAGCAATATTCACATGGAATATGGATGAAATGTAGGGGTCATTGTCATTGGGGGTCTCAGTGCACTGACAGACTGACAGACTGCACTTTGTGTAAAGAAATCAAATAACTTCAATGATCACAATTCAAAGCTGACAGATACCCAGATATTTGTTTGTCCATGCCCTCTACGATGTCACATAAACGCATTTTCTGAAATGGCAACACTATCAGAAGTAGTCAACATCATTTTATATTTCATAAGATTACAAATCCCTTTAAGATGCATGGTTTTGTACTGTTTGGTCACAGAAATTATAAAGTTAAAATACACTTTGTTAAGGTTACCCTCGCCTCAATTTAGGTGACCCCTGACTCTCACTGATACCGTTTTAAGGTCCTACACAAGGTTACCTTCTTTAAAGCCAGGATATCTTAAATATATCCTGAAGTATTAGACAGGTGCAATAGATATAATGCTTCAACAACATTTAGAGATTTAGCTACATTTCACTAACGTCTGTTGGACGGACCATAAAGGGATTCATTTCAAAACATGTAATGTGCTGAAAATATGCAGTCTTTTGTGTCATGGTATTAATGTCCCTTTGAGACAAGTGTGTCACACTGCAGGAAGATCCCACCCAACAGATATTTGACAGTTTTAGAAATTAGAAATCCAAAAATTGAAATGCAATCTGCCTCAAACTTTTCAACGCACTCCTTTTCACACTAGGAGGTGAGTTCAAGATGCAGCTTGTTTCCACCAATGATGAACCCACTGTCTTTTAGGCTCTATACAAATTGAGTTAAAATTCTTAATTCTGTCACTATCAGTTGCCTCTTTTGGTAACCCCAGGATCCCAACACCCTCACCTACTGCATAGAGTCCAAAGAAGACATGCAAGAGTAACCTCATACAGAAGGATATTTGTCCCGTTCCCAGCGCTCAGAAATGAAGTCAATATTCCACAGCTATATACAGCTGACTGTACGTACGCATGAATAAACATTCCTAGCATCCCCTGAAATAGTGATTTGCACCACTGACTACACTAAACAGTCTTTAATTCTAAAATTAGGACAGAGAGGGGGTGTCGACCTGTGTGACACTGGTGGTTATTGTTACTCTGCCAGTCAGGATGTCCCTCTTTAAATGTGGTTTCTGGTCATGATCATGGCATCTTGACGTATGCCTGACAGCTCGACAGGGTCTCTGGAGGAAGCAGCCATGTTCAGATGCTGATCTCTTTGGATGAATGTAGTCACAGATCGTACGAGTATTTGAGAACACTAAAGTCCGAAGTAGAGCCAAGGAAGGCTGATATACTGCCCTGCGAGTCAGAAATCAGTCTGTCGACCCTTCAGCCTGATGGAGAATCACTTCTCAACACAAGAAAAACACACATGTGTATATCATGTTCTATTCAGGCATTCCTAATCATCTAACATTACTGTGGGGGAGTAAGGCGCTGTTTTTGGGATCGGGGGGAAATGTTTTATGCCTTCAAAAAAGGATGTTATACAATAGTTTATTTGAGCTCTGAACCTAAAGCAAACAATTCACTGAAATGTCTCCTCTTAATAACATCAACGTTTGCTTTATTTCTTATTTTCCCCGAGGCAAATGGACAGTCAATCATCATACACCTCACTCTTTACACCTCACTCTTTACACCCAATAGTTTTAATCCATATTGAGTGAGTTTCTTTGAACCGTTACAGCTATCCTGCTGTGCATGTTGTGCTTTGACAGCAATAAAGAAGAATACAGTTACTGTCAGTACCTGTGAAATGTCCTTTTCTAATGACACAATGTGCAATTTAAAACTAAAAGACTGAAAGAAACCCTCATAGTAACAACACACATATGTTGTAGCACACCACAGCCTTAAGAACTGACTAAGAGTTAAACAAAAATTGAGTTATCAACTATTTCTGCAGCTTTACAGAGCTAATCTAGGTGTAGTCATGGACTCTGACCTGAGTTTCAACAGTCACATTAAAACAGTTACTAAATCAGCCTACTATCACCTACAGAATATATCTAGGATTAAAAGACTAATGTCACAGCAGGATTTGGAAAAACTTGTCCATGCTTTTATCTTCAGTAGACTCGACTACTGCAATGGTGTCTTCACAGGTCTCACTAAAAAATCTATTAGGAAGCTGCAGCTGATTCAGAACGCTGCTGCTCGAGTCCTCACTGACACTAAGAAAGTGGATCACATCACTCCTGTTCTGAAGTCTTTACACTGGCTTCCTGTGTGTCAAAGAATAGATTTCAAAATACTGCTGCTGGTTTATAAAGCTTTGAATGGTTTAGGCCCAAAATACATTTATGACCTCCTGCTAAATTATGAACCATCCAGATCCCTCAGGTCTTCAGGGACTGGTCAGCTTTCTGTCCCCGGAGTCAGAACTAAACATGGTAAAGCAGCGTTCAGTTATTATGCTCCAAATATCTGGAACAAACTCTCAGAAAGATTACTTTTAAATCCAGGCTGAAGACTTTTCTTTTTGCCGCTGCTTTTAATTGAACTATTCACATCTTAGACTGCACTGTAACTTTTATCCATGTATTTTTTTTTCTTTTAATGTTTATTTTATTATCTTTTATTTTTAATGACTGATTTTAAATGCCATTGTCTTAATGTCTTTCGTTTTTTGTAAAGCACTTTGAATTGCCTTGTGTTGAAAGGTGCTATATAAATAAACTTGCCTTGCCTTGCCTTGCCTAATTAGCTTCTTTTAGTATGTTTTTTTGGTTTTAGAGTACTTGACAGACCAAGTTAGCAACTAAATATCCAGATGTGTGTCTCAGGAGTTGTGGAAAAACAAAACAGAGCTAAAAGGAAAGTGTTTATTTGTGATGATTGGTTTAGAAGTGCTTAGAATTCTTACATAATAAATTAGGAACTATTTTCTCCCAGTTATCATAAAATGTATGTATGATTTCAGCAGCAGATCAAACAACCTCAATGAAAAACAAATTCTGCCAACATTTTCTACTTCTTTACACGAAATGTAACTTCCTGTTTATGATGTGTGTGTAATTAGATGCTCAAAGTTTGATAGATGACAGCGAACAAACATTTCAGCATCCTGCTTCCTCCTCCTCCTCTGCTGTGCTCTCTTACCACTGTACCCACAGCTGGACAGTAACAACATTTCCACTGCTCTCCCATTCACCCTTCAATGTCAATGAGGAGTAATTGGACACACCTGGAAAAAGCATGAATCACTCACCACTCAACCAACAAATATCTGAGTACAATTTGAAGCAAAAGGCAGAGATAAAGGGAATACACCGGTGAGGGGAGAGGGGGCACATGCAGCAAATACAACTTCCCATGCAGAACTAAGCAGCTGTCAATGAGCCACATGGAAATACAGGAAAAGACTGCAGATGGACTTCCGTGTAGATATGTGTTGGCCAGCTGATTAAACTGGTCTGTGCACCATCACCAGCAGCTACTGGTCTGAGGTCAGCCTCTTACATGGCAACATGCTGAGCAGATGTGAGGAACCCACCTGCAGCTCTCTGTGCTGCTGGAATAATACTCTGGACATCAACACATGGCCACGTGAAGAAGAAATAAATCACTTGCCAGTCACGTTCTCCGCGGCATGCAGAGCTCCTGTGTAAAAGCACGAGACTTATTATAAGCAGAAAAGTTTGAGGACACGACAATGTGGTTTCGCCAGCAGATAGCACACTAGTGTTATTAAAGGCACCATTTCTGAACACCAGACAGAGATTTATTAAGGAGAACTGGACATATTAAAATGCCTCTTCCTGCGTATCTGAGACTTCCTTTGGCCGAGCCGCTTGACTTCCTGTTAGATCCTCTCTTTCACACTGCATTACTGTGTGACGATCCAATCTATTTTATGCACTGTTTTACAGATTATTTGGACCAGTGTGTCTCACTTGATGTTCCCAGAAGTAGCAATACCAAGTCAGCCCTTTCACAGAGTCTGCAGAGTGATAATAGAACCCATAACTTTTGTGAACACACCTTAGTTTGTGGCATTCGGGTGGTTTTGTGCAACACATTCATGAACAAATATTGATGATCTCTGCTTCAATGTCCGTTTAACTCTGCAGAACGAGGAAGACGTGACTGTGTTCATGTTGAATTAGCTATATTAATGCTGAATTTCAAGTTGATCAAAGCATTTGTGTGTTTCATAGCAGTAGTAACCAAAGAAATATTTAGTCTGAGCTGAGTGTTGAAAGTAGCAGGACACAACTCAATCATGGAGCCCAAAAAGCACCTGGAAAGAACACTTAGAGATATTTCACCTGTGTAAAAAGGCTTCAGTATGTGGCATTAATTGCCAGTATATAGCACTAGTATAATTGGGCTGTTTTTCCTTCATAAGACCCAAAGAGATTTAGTGCAGCCCCCAGGCCAACACGTTAAGTTTCGTGCTCATGCAGGGGGATTTAGAGCTATAGGGCACGTATACTGTATAACCATTTTAGGAAACCACAAATGAATCTATGTAGTTCTGACATGTTTTTGTAACTGTGCTGCACACAGAGACATGCACTCACAAACAGCAGAACAGTTGTTATGAAAAAAGTTTTTAGTCATTGAGGGCAAACTAAGCGAGGCAGGCAAGAAACATGAGCGAGAGCTGGAACGCTGAGGCTTGGTAGTAAATATAAAGTAAATCTGGAAAATGACTGGGGAAAGAGGGCAGGTATATTACATTACATTGCATTTAGCTGACGCTTTTATCCAAAGCGACTTACAATAAGTGCGTTCGACCAACAAAATACAAACTTGAAGAAAACAGAATCATATAAGTACATCAGGTTTCATAGAGCTAAAACATTCAAGTGCTACTCAACTGGCTTTAGATAAGCCAGTCCTTTATTAGTATATAAGTGCTTTGTTAATAGTTCTATCGCTCGAAGTGGAGTCGAAAGAGATGAGTTTTCAGTCTCCCCCGGAAGGTGTGTAAGCTATCTGCTGTCCTGATGTCAATGGGGAGCTCATTCCACCATTTTGGAGCCAGGATAGCAAACCCACGTGTTTTTGCTGATGGGAACTTGGGTCCCCCTCGCAGTGAGGGTGCAGCGAGCTGTTTGGCTGATGCAGAGCGGGGGGCACGTGCTGGGGTGTACGGTTTAACCATGTCCTGGATGTAGGAAGGGCCAGATCCATTCGCAGCATGGTACGCAAGTACCATTGTCTTGAAGTGGATTCTAGCAGTTACCGGAAGCCAGTGAAGGGAGCGGAGGACCGGCGTGGTGTGGGAGAATTTAGGAAGGTTGAAGACCAGACGAGCCGCTGCATTCTGGATGAGCTGCAGAGGTCGGATGGCACATGCAGGTAGACCAGCCAGGAGGGAGTTGCAGTAGTCTAGACAGGTTGTTATCTAGGATCACACCCAGATTCCTTGCAGTCTGAGTCGGGGAAACAACAGAGGTGCCGATGTTGATTGTTAGGTCAAGAGTGGGACAATCTTTTCCCGGAAGGAAAAGCAGTTCAGTCTTGTCAAGGTTGAGCTTGAGGTGGTGAGCAGACATCCACTGAGAGATGTCAGCTAGACAAGCAGAGATGCGTGCGACGACCTGGGTCTCTGAGCGGCGAAAGGACAGAATTAATTGGGTGTCGTCAGCGTAGCAGTGGTACGAAAAACCATGCGGGCTAATGACCGATCCGAGCGAGTTTGTGTACAGGGAGAAGAGGAGGGGACCAAGAACAGAGCCCTGAGGGACCCCTGTAGTTAATTGACAAGGGTCGGACTCCGACCCTCTCCAAGTAACCCTGTAGGTATGGTCTTTGAGGTATGAGGTGATGAGGGAAAGTGCAGAGCCTGAAACTCCAAGTTCTTGGAGAGTGCGAAGGAGGATCTGATGATTCACCGTATTGAATGCAGCAGACAGGTCCAAAAGGATGATGACAGAGGAGAGGGAGGCTGCTTTAGCCGTGTGCAGTTCCTCAGAGACAGCAAGGAGGGCAGTTTCTGTGGAGTGACCTGCCTTGAAACCAGACTGGTGCGGATCCAGAAGGTTGTTCTGATGGAGATAACAGGAGAGTTGTTTAAAGACAGCGCGTTCAAGTGTTTTAGACAGGAACGGGAGGAGAGAGACAGGCCTGCCGTTTATATCATCAGACGGGTTGAGAGTGGGTTTCTTTAGGAGAGGGTTTACTCTTGCCTCCTTGAGACTGTTTGGAATGTGACCAGAAGTTAGAGAAGTGTTGATGAAATGGGTGAAAAACGGTAGAATATCAGGAGCGATAGTCTGAAGGAGGTTTGAAGGGATAGGGTCCAGAGGGCAGGTGGTAGGACGGGCAGAGGTAATGAGGGTAAGAACCTCACTTGGAGAGAGAGGGGAAAAGGAGGTTAGTGTGTGGGTGAAAGGTGGGTCTTGTGACCCAGTGGTGAGTAAAGGTGAGTCAGAAAAAGAAGAGCGAATATCATCAACCTTTTTTTCAAAGTGGTTAACAAAGTCGCTTGACAGAAGGGAGGAGGGGGAAGGGGCTTTGCGGGGGTCCAAGAGGGTGGAGAAGATGTATCAGCAGGGGAGATAATGAGGGAATGTGGAACAGGTCGGGAAAGGATCAGGTGACTGGGACACACAGAGGGCAATTGCAGGGAAAATGGGGTAAACATTTGCAAAATAATTCAAAATAATACCTTTTGTGAATTTGTTGCTTTGTTCCCAACTGTTTAAAAGAGAACTGTAATTCACATAACAACGGAGAGCTGAATTTAGGACGTGTACTCACACACACAATATGAGAAAAGCACCATTTGACATGACAGGACCTATTTCCATGAGAATATAAGGTGGCGGGAAACTCCACAAAAAAGGACTATTTTCAAAATGCCAGATAAAGGTAATGGCCCAATGGAAATAATTCCATTCCAGACTCATGTCTTGTTTCAGTAACTGGAAAAGTTTTCACACTGTTGGTCTCCAAGTTTAAAAAAACAAACATCCGACTCTTTGAACTGTTGCATAAGATCTCAACACCAGAAGACCAGAGGACAGAAAACAGAGCAACACTGTGTGGGTTTGTCAGTTTGTGTATTTGCATGTAAAGGGTTATCCTCACTGGTCAGTTAAAGTGTAACCGCCCCAATCCTGTCGAGACATACTACCACACACATACCACAAAAAATAAGTTTAATAAATCCTCGAAAAGGACCAGTTTAACTGTGACCCTATAGCTTCAACATTTATTATGATATCATTTGAAATTAACGTGATAAAACGTGATAAAAACTTTAATCCTGACATTTTACATTTCAGACTTTCTTCACAAGTGTTGATGTTGAACTGACATTGAACTGAGGGCCAGATCAAATGCTTGCTTTAAATAATGTTTCTCTGCGATGAGTTGTGTAAACTGTTTGCCACCTTGTTATCCATGCAAAGGTCATATTTCATTGTTGTGTTAACAGATGCCCCCAAGTGGCCAAAAAAGCACATTAATACTACTTTTATAAACAAGGAGTGAATTTATATTGTTGATAAATGGCAAGCAATTCATCCGACGAATTGCTCTTAAAATGGCATGCCAGATAAAATGGTTAAAATCTAACTTTTTGAAGATATGTAAGTTAAGATATTCAATAAGTTCAATAACATTTTAATCACAAATGACAAATCACAGATCCTGCAAGGAGAACACATCAAGATATTTAGTTCCCTTGCTTATGTGCAACAAAGACAGCTGAGTAGAATATATCAATGAGCCACTGTCTACATCACCACCATCTTCACTTTTAGGTGAAAATAAATTCCCTTTTTCTCACATTCCCCTTCTCTTCACACTTTAGCTGTCCTACATTCCTGCTGGCCCTGATTAGTCACTAAGCCTTTCTCTCTGTTATTATTGCAAGAGTATCTCAGGTCATGAGACTTAAACAGCAGCAAATTCCTGCCCTCTGGACCCGTTCCTCCCGTTCGGTTCTGTGCGCTAATGACGTGAATTACCAAGCTATGAGAAGAATGGACGTGCAGACGACGGCTCGATGGAAGACTTCAGTTTACAGGCCGCGATTGAAGAATACATTATTTAAATTCGATTAATAACAACTTTTTGCATTCTGGTGGAACACTTTGTGGTTTGTATAAACAATTGAGGAATTCATCTGGCTATGAAATTGATATTTACTTGATCAGCAAAGATATATTTGTGGTTTTATTAATTTTTTCTTGAAAATATGACATGAAGTTGCGTCGAAAAACTAATTTGAAAGGGATTTTACTTACTGTCCATCAACAATGTTACACATGTTATTCTGCTCTCTTTAGTCCCCATGTAACCACATTTCATAACTTGTTTACAGCCTCCAAATTCCTCCCTGTGCAATCATCTTTCCTTTTTAAGTCCTTAATTACAGTCATTATAATTAACCGGCCCTTCGATTGACTGACAGCTTGATTGTGCACAATGACAGTTCTTTATTGAACCGAAATGCTGTAGACTTATCCAGAGAAAAACTTGCACAGTTGTCCCTCGTTGGGTAGTCAAATCAGACAAACTGCATAATAACAGAAGTGCAGCCAAACAGCTCCTCTCCTGCTCATAAAGACGATAGCGTTTTGCTGATAAACACTGGGGAATGGGCTGAGACTGAGCAGCAGATCTCAGGTTACCCTCGCCCCCATGGGTCTCTGGGGTTGAAAACACACATGACTTAATCAGTGACATTCATGGAGATCTTTGGAGTCCGGGGATCGTATTACTCAGGTAAGGCCCGCAGGAATGTGGCATACACTGTACATGTTATCAACTCATGACCAGGAGCCGATGAAAGGTTGACCTTATTGATGATTAAACATGATGTAAGTGACGACGGGGATGGACCCGAAGGCCATGCTGTTCCCTTCATAAAAACAAAAGGGTCCTCCTGAACATTGAAATCACAGCAATCATCTTTGAGTTGTAGGAAGTGGAATTACATAAAACATTGCCCTGAAATGAACATATTTCTTTAACTTTTGTGCAACAAAATTAGAAATCCATTGAGGGACAGGCACAACTGATTAGTCGATCAATGGAAATATAATCGCAACTATTTTGATCATCGTTACAAGACATTTTCTTAGCAAAAATGCAGTTTTAAGCCTCTCCAATACGCAGAGTTTAGGTTTTACTGTTTCATATCATAGTAAAACTATAGATCTCTAGGTTAGGGAATGACAAAACCGGACATTTAAAGAACCTTGGAATTTACGGAAACTGGGACGGACATTTTTCAATATTTTCTGAAATTTGCTAGACCAAAGCAATCAATTGATTAATCTAGCAGATAGTCGGCAGGTGCTTCCATATTGAAAATAAGGGTGAGTTTCAGCCCAAGTGCAAAATGACCACGTTCCAAAAAGAAACTGGTTTACATGATGACAACATGGTATAAAAAATAAGTTAACTGTGATTATTATGAGGTTTACTGGAAACTAATAATATGTAGGATATTAAAAAACATATAAGAGTGTTGATTTAAATAGATGTGGATACTAGTTAGGCACTAGTCTACCAAAAACGCCATCTCCAAATCTGTTTAATATGTTTTTTTCATTTTGGGATTGTTAGATTTAAAACTTACAAGCATTAATATCATTTGTGTTTAACTAAGGTTGCTTTTTTTTAGAGTTTCCCCTAGGTACAATATTACCTTCTAGACTCAAATTAACTTTGCTCATGAAGGAGCCGGGCCCCTCTGATACTGAAGAGGCCTTTTGAGAAGACTTCTCCCCTCATCTGCCTGTCTGCAGGTTAATCTTCTCTGTCTGTGCCTGAATCAACTCAAAGCTTTGACTTATTTGCAGCTTCTGCTGTTTACCTTCCATCAGAGTGCAACAGTTGCACAACCAACTCATCAAAGAGTCACTTAAAACCTCTTGATGATCACACAGACATGATGCTTTTTAAGGCTTTTGGAGAGTCAACATTCTTGTTTAGTGGTTTGCACAACTCTCCAGTGACTGCAGTCATTCATAGAACTGAAAAAGCATCTACTGAAGTTATTTTGTCGCCACGGTGGTCATCAAAAAAACATGAACTGAGAGTTGCTATCAGTTGTTGTATGCCATGTGGGAAACTGCGGATAGAAACTACACGTGTGTGAATATTAGATCATCACAGATATGCTGGTATATTTAGAAGTATGTGAATAAGTATTTGAGTACAGGAATGACAAGGATATATGTTTTTTCCAGTAGAAATCACTGTCAAGTTGGTTTTTTTCAACCTAGTCTCCAAAAAAACGTTTCCATACAATGAATCTGCATTGTCAATTACGTTTAGGAAAGAAAACATATTTTAGATTTGGTTTGTTTTTGATCTGGAGGTCAACATAGGGATGGATGGGTTACACAAACACAGGGCTTTCGCTCTGGAGACCGGGGCTCATGTTCTGTGTGAAACTAAAAGTCAACATTAACTTATTATAATTTATGTCCGTGGCTTGAAAAACGTCCAAAAACATTTTTTGTTTCAATGTACAACCACATGTTTAAACTGTAACTGTAATCTGAGAGAAACTATGTTTTCCTATAAACATTATTGAAAATGCAGCTGTATAGAAATAGAAATAATAATAATACATTTATTTTGGGAGGCGCCTTTCATAACACCCAAGGACACCTTACAGGGTTACAGATTTACAATTTTATCTTACAAACTAAAACAGCGGATTTAGTGAAGTATCAGCCGGGGTAAGACAAGACAAACAACAGGAAATTGACTACAAAAGGACACAGGGTACAGATTATAAAGAAAATGCCAGTTTGAACAGGTGGGTTTTGAGTTGGGTTTTGAATGTCAGTAGCTATCCATTTATTAGCTCTTCAGATAATTAATTCAAGACTAAAGTGGTGGAACAAAAACAGACAGACAAAACAATTTATAAAAAAATACAGAATGTTGGATCATCCGCTTCAAAATGCACGACGCTCTTCAGAATTTGGAAACACATCAATATCATCCAGAGCTGTAAAGGTAATCTAGTTTCCATTAAGGTTAATATAGTTTTTTGGGTACCATTTTCACTAAAAGCAACCTCTAGTATCCATTTTTCTTGTTACTTTATGTCATTAAAGTTTTTTTACACAAATATCAACCAAACGGAATGAATTAAGGTGACTTCCTAACGCCAAGTTTCGTTATAAATTAATAGCGAAGTCCATTTACGCTGAATTACCATGTATCATTTATATGCTTCATTTGATATTTGTAATTCAAATATTGTTTTAGGCAAATGTCAATGGCATCAGAGAGGCTGCTGGGAAGAAACCAGCATTTCTCCTCCTTGAATCCCACAGCTTGTTTCAGTCAGAGGGCACACCAGAGAAAACTGAGAAAGAAAATATTGTGGAAAATGTGAAGTATTTTGGCCCCATCCATCGAGGGGGTTCACAGAAGATGTTCACAGTTCGTTTTTCACGAGGAAATGTGAGCAGGGACTGTCCGAGTCATGGTGGTCAGAGTCAGGCCACAGAGTTTGTGGTGTAATCTTTGACAGAAAAAGGACCAATACAGCTCAGTAGTTCTATGTATAGTGAGTGCATTCATAGCAGTTATATAGGCTTTAATATACTTATGATTTATGTATTAATATCAAAAGGACAAACTTGGGCTACAATTGTTCTTAAGAGAATATGTCATCTGATATTGATTTTGCAACCCTACTGCATGCACCACACTAAAGTCATTCAATTTTGTCTATGTCTCAAAAGCTCCTGCCTTTAATTTAGAATGTGGTTATGATTCTTTTGTTTTCAAAGCTAATTTGGGTAAATTAAGGTATATGAAGTTGGAAAATGTTAGTCATTTGTCGATACAATCTTCTCTGCAAGTCTGTGTAATGTTTTCTCTTGAAGCTATTTCATTCTGTTTTGCATTTTTATACCCAGATCTCCAGATGCACGAGACGCTGTTTTGACGGAGAGACAGCTGCTGTGGAAAAAAGACAGTGATGGATCATGTGATAATAACAATATTGGTAGAATTGAATGACTTCAAACTCATGGCTCAGAGCTTTTTACTAAGATTTTAAATAGCTACTTTTTTTATTCCCCAAGCGTCACATATTGCCAGGCGACGTGATGTAATCCTGTCCTATCAGGCAGACAAGTTTTGTCTCCATCTTGCATCATCTGGCAGTGAATCTCCTTTATATAGAATCTGCAGGCGAGGCTTTCTGTCTAAACCCAAGTGTTGTAAAAGGCTGCGGAGCTTCTAAATATTGAATTACCAAGGAGCAAAGTTTAACCGTCCGAGTTCAGCGATGGCTTCCTGAAGGAATTGAACAAATAGGTAGCGCTCAGTCTGAACTGCGGGTCGCTCTCTTTCGCCCCGCAGGGGTTCCAAAACAGGAAAGGAAATCTTTCCAAAACCAATTAAGGTGAT
The DNA here is from genome assembly GCA_902827135.1 of Harpagifer antarcticus. NCBI lineage: Eukaryota > Metazoa > Chordata > Actinopteri > Perciformes > Harpagiferidae > Harpagifer > Harpagifer antarcticus. Next base: position 810,289 of record CADEHL010001421.1, read on the forward strand.
CGGTTACAGTCAAACCATATAGTGTCACCCAGTCAGGTCCGTGGTCTGGGGAGAGCAGCTGTTTATTTAAATAGAGGAGGAGGCTGAGTGCAGTGACAGACTCACAGTGAGGAGACAGTAAAGGTGAAAGGTACAGACAGGCTGCACGGGGGGTTCGTTAAAGAGACAGGGTTCAATATGGAGAAGGAACACAGCTTCAAACGAGGCCTCATTTCCACGTTTATTTAATATTGAATTAGTGTTATCTTGTGTAATGAAGAGAAGCCAGACGTTGAGGTACAGTACGGGGGAGCAGGAGGGTGTCGGGTGGTGTGGGTTTGTGTGAGTCCACTCATACAAAGCCCCTCTCTGTCTCAGCCAGCTATGGTCCGATACTCCCTCACATACCCCGTCACCACCACCCCCACCACCAGATATGCTCCAGGGCTACAGGAACAGGGGGGCCCGGGCCTCCGCATATTTGTTCTTTTCAAGCTGGACTCGGTCTCCTCAGAGAAAAGGCCCGTCTGGTGACCTTGTGGTCAGATATACCTTTCCTGCTCAGGCAATCAGCTCCATATCCTTCCAAGAAGGAACATTATCCACCTGTGCTCGGTGCATAGCGGCACATGCATGCTCACTCACCAGCTCTGCGTTTACATTCACAGCGCCACAGCGGGCAAGTGATACACAAGGTTGAGTGTTATCCCAAAAACACAGTATTTATGTCATGTTTTTAATGAACATATGGAATACTTGGCCAACGCCAACTGGATAAGTTGTGTTTTTGGAACCAGTGCACCGAGACAAGCCTGTTTAGGGGATACAACTATACTTGGTGGTTCGGTTTAGGAAAGGATTGTTGTCCAGGTAGAAATAGCTTTTAATTTGTTCTAACCTAACAAACTTAAGTTATGTACCAACATGTATGTCAAAGAAAGTCAATAGTGACTTTGATTTCATAAGCGACACACAGCAGTCCTTGGGTGAAAGTCAAGAAAGGGACCCCAACAAATATACTTCTCTTAAATTATAAGACATAAGCAAATAGTAAAGCTTCAAGACTTACAACCTCTCTGTACATAGTTGAATGACAATTGGAAGATTTACAGAGGAATTGGACGTTTACCAGTTAACCCTATCCAACAATGACACCTCCTCTCCTTTATCCAATATTATAACCCTTCTTGAAGAAACAGGCCCTTTTTGTCTCACTTGATGTGTTGCAAGCACCCATTGCCACCTCACCTTGTTTCAATAGGCTTACACTCCTCTGAGGCTCAGACGCCCTCCTGCAGAGCGCTCTGCCAGGAACCGGAGTCACGTGGCCAGTAAATCATCTTATAATAATCTAATAAAATCTCTTCTAGTTTTAGAGAAATCAGAACATTGCAGAAAGAGCTTTTTCCAAGGTGGACACTGGACGTTTTCTCCGGACTTCAGCGCAGTCTGATGTTCTTGGATCCAGCGGCCATTGGACAAACAGCACCTTGACTTTCCCTTTGAGCTTTGATGGTGGCACCTTTATTAAAACAGCTGTAGAAACACTTTTTATACAGGAAGTTATTTTGGGCTTCATTTAATAAAATAATGCGGGTAGTGTCTTCAAACAACCTCTAACAAGTTTTGGCTTTTTATTTACACGGGGTTTAAATGAAGATCAAAATGACTGGGTTACATCTGCAGGTGTGCAGACTGGGATGGTATCTACAGCTGCTGATTACAATTCCCCTCGATATGGCGGGCAGACCTCACCTGCTCGGTATCAGATATCTCTTGGCATGCCATCTGATAATTATGTCGGGTGTATACTAAAGATATTGTAATCCCCGGGTATTTAAAGTGCAGATATGTTCACATGATGGCAGCTCAGTGGAAAACGTGGAATCGCAAAAAAGGTTTTAGGTGATTCCCCACATGTGCTCAATCACGAGGGGATCATGTGATCGTGCCGTTCCAGGGACATCCATCAGCGTCTATGAGAGGAGCAGCAGAGCTCGGTAGGAGGACTGTCACAGTGAGCATCTGTGGAGCTGTTATATAACTTTTTAATGAGGCTGCGGTTTTTAGGGTTTGGCCTCCTGACAGAGCAGCGCTGTGCAGACGCTGGAGGAGGAGGGAGGGCCTGTTATACCTGCCACTGTGACTTTCTCTAGCACTCTACGATACGACACGATAATACTTTATTGGTCAGATCAAGTCTGAAATGTTACTTGCATCACAGCAGCTCCATGTGTAACAAAAATATTTTCAATGACCCTTTAGTGTGCATTTGATCTGGGATTTAGCGCTGGATTTACTGTGAGGATTGACTGGTGCTGCAACCACATGCTATCGTCATATAAATACCCTACAGAAACATTATTTTCTTCGCTCCTCTCTCTGTTTCATTACCGTGTATCTCCCCCCTCCCCCTCCCTGTGCCCCCTCCTCTCTGAGTGTTGACAGATGTCCTGTTTGGTCTCATCTATAGAGCGGAGACTGAGTGATAACAGTGCGTCTAGCTCTCTGTTCCCTGGGGGCTGTCATCAGCAGACGGTTGTCCAAAGTCAGTGAGGAAGAGCCCCCCCCCTGTATCAACACAGCGAGGCAGTCAAAGGACACCATGACACGGCTGTTAAGACCATTGCTCTACTGTTTAATGTCTTTGTGTGTCTTTTTACATTGTTCAGAACATAGATGAAGCATATAATACAGTCAGAGTAGTGGGTTATACAGGTTTCTGTGCGTGTAAACGGTCTGCAAAGGCGGAAATCCTAAACTTTCTCTCCCACACACTCCCCCACCGGCCAGAAATGCCTCCATTGGACCCCCTTGTTTACTTCTGTTACATAGTGACATCACCATGTAGCACTCATGCTTCTATTGGCTAGCGCTCCAACACATATTCTAAGGGGTGGGACATATCTAAGCGGTTGACCAATCACAACAGAGCCAGCCAGCTAACCAATCAGAGGCTCTGGTTTCAGACAGAGGGTGAAAAGAGGTGCTGCAGCACAGGCGGTTTGAGAACAATAAAGAGCTTTTCGAACATTAAAGCATGGAGACAAAGCACAGAATAGAAATATGAACTTAAAAATGTGCATAATATGAATTTTTTCCAAACCCCTAAAGTGACCAACTAAAAAACCTAAGTCTCTTTTTGCAGCTAAGATCTCACGTCTGTTGTTTTTCTGCACTGATTATTTGCCAGACAAACAGCCCCTCTAGTGCTGCGACTGCATACCTCTGAGTAGACGCCACACAGCCGTCACTACCATGTAAAATGTAACATACAACTGTGCAGATTTATTTTAAACAGCTTTGGAAAACAAAGATTGACACTCAGGACTGTGTTGTGTGTGAGCTGTGTGAAAGAAGTGTGTTCATGTGCACATTTACTGTTTATGTTCATGATAAAAGACAGAGCACACGACCTTGCACCAGGGTGCAGTAAGCTGCTGAATTATGTCGACTAACAACATGCAGACGCACCAAGATGTACACCTTCAAAAAAAACAGACCCCTCCAGTGTGTGTTAGTGTGTGTATGTCACTTGTGCACTCAACCCCTGCTGCTCTGAAAACAGACTTTGGAGGTGGTCAGATTGGAAAAACAAACGTGACACAAACACTGGACTCGGAACAATGAAGGATGAGTGCTGGGAAAGCTGAGAAAATGTGTAGAATTGATAAGCTAATTAAACGTCTTTCAAGTTACTTTGATTTGTTTTGTAGAAAGGGAAACCAAACAGTTGCAAAATTGGTCCAGTCATGCATGTGTCTACCACATTGTCTTTTGAGATAAAACCACTGGGTGGTGCCAAAGTTAGGAATGTTTAAAACCGACACAGTGGCTAAGTTAATATGTAATAATCAGTTCCTTTTATGATCTACTGAGAAAAAAATAAACAGGCATGCTCAGAGAGAGGTAGGTCAGTTCTTTGCAGACCATTGACACACACACACACACACACACACACACACACACACACACACACACACACACACACACACACACACACACACACACACACACACACACACACACACACACACACACACACACACACACACACACACACACACACACACACATCTAAATTCAGAAATGATTAAGCACTTTACATTACAAGTTATTTGGCTGAAAAATGAATGATATTGGGTAGTTATGCGACTGTTTGCTTACACCCTGGCCATATCGATTTGATACGGTGATTATATGTGTGTTCACAGCTTGTTGCACTACCCCCAAGTGGCCAAAAACAGAGATGAAAAAGCTACTCTGTATCAGTAACACTGTTTGCGTCTGTCATTGAAAAGTTACATTTTCCATTCAAATCTCTCTCTTCTCTTGTGTCCAGTGTCTCTTAGAGCCTCTCCTGTCGGGGTGAAGGTTCAGAGGAACAGAGACGGCCTTCAGGCTGCCTCACGGAGGCCTTGGCTGGGGTCGTGTCTCTCTCTGCCTCCCTTGAGGCCCCTTTGCCCACTACTCTCTTTTCCTCCTTCCCAACCGGAGTGGGTAAAGTCAATACATTTAGAGGGAGGAGCAGCTGGGGAGATGTGTGTGAGACAGGCCTGTGGTTGTCAGCGAGCAGCAGGACGCTTGGTTGCAGGGTGCGAGCGAGCGAAGGAACGACACAGGGAACGTGTTCAAGAGGCTGCAACCATTCACTGCACTGATAAGAAGACACATATTTGCAGCTGATTTCTTCCAGATAACACATACCATTGGGTTTAAGAGTCAGTGGTGTTAAAATACCACCAAGACTTTCAGACCCAGCGACCCAGACGTTACATTGGCCCCGACTGAGGATAGAGAAGGGGACTATGGTGTGTTTTAGAGTGCATATGCATGAGCCCTGGCATGGTACCAGTTGGTAAATATGGCATGATATGAGCTGGGCTGCTGACCCAGACGTAAAGACAGAAAGCCTCACAAGAACTGGATCTAATTCATATGCTGTTCACGCTGCAGCAGGAAGAGTATGTGAGGACTGGGTCGGTGCCACGCCGCAGGATGTGATCGACACCACTGAAATGAAATGGGTCTCTTCATTTTGGCAGAATACACTGATTGAATTTCACTAATTGCCACATAAATAAATATTCTGGACCAGACTGATAATACTGAGAAATACTGGGCTGATTTGAGTATGATGGAAATTCCTTTTCGACCACAGAATAATGAAACATTATGTAAAATGAAATACTTTTTCATCGCTGATTTGATTAATCTGATTGCTCAATCATCATGTGGGGGTAGAATATCAGCCAGTCGTCCAAAGGAACTATTTCTATAATCTAATTTTGATTTCAGAGTTTTACTTTTAAACAGTGGTCTCACTTTTGGAAAAACAACTTTTGCTGGACAATTTCTTTGCTTTGCTGATGCCCTCAAATTAATTGGGCCTTTCGATAAACTCAGTGTCTTTCTTGCTCTCTGATGCTTTATTTTTTAACCTGAAATCTCATACCAATGGAAACCTAGATCACAAGATCCCTACAAAAACAATATTTCTATGACACGAACTTTCCTCTTTGCTCCGTTTTTTTATTATCATTTTATTGGAAAAGAAACACATAAAACTAGGTGAACTGGAAGGGCAGTCGGAGAGCGCAGAACTCCCATGAATAAAAATAGTGTGTGTGTGTATCCACTCCATGATATGGTCACGGTCCAAAAATACATTTGGTTTCCTTGGCCCATTCTACATCCTCACACCAAGTTTCATAGACATCGGTCAAGGAGTTCAACTTTCAACAGATAAGTTGTCACAAGCTCAAAAATGTGGTAATCTACTTTCAACAGAGGTAGTAATAGTTCAACTGGACATACTGTAGCGGTAAGACACAAAGTAAGGGGAGGTTGCAGGTAGATATTGTTTCATTTGAAGTTGTCACAAGCTCAAAAATGTGGTAATCTTTGGCTTAGCAATGGTCGATTTACAGTTACACAAAGAGTTTACAGTCACTAGGTGCTAACTCTGGTTAGAACATAAAATTGTCAACAGTTACTTACTTGTCTCCACAAGGAGAAACCCTATGAGTGAACTCTTACAAACATTATCATTAGTTATGACAACACTACCAGTTTACACACAGGAGCTTGGATATAAACACAATTATCCCATTAGTTAATTTGGTAATTGCCTCTCATGTGATGCAGGTAATGTTTGGCCTTGTGTTGACACCAGTGACAAATACTCTGATCATGCACTCAACAGCCTCCCGTGTGTTGATTGGTTAATTATAGTGAGAGATGCCATCATCATGCGAGAGGCCACAAAACTTTTCAACACTCATTAACGTCTGATAGCACTTAGCTGATTATTTCTCACAGAGAAGACGCTGAGAGGTAAAAATCTGAGGCTAATGTTTGGGTGTAGGCGGCTCCGTGGCCTGCAACGTGTCAAACCTGAACTTCCCAATAAAGAGAAAGCTCACTTGGCTTTTACACACATTTAACAGAAGACCTCCGCTGAGTTATGTGACCCCCTCTGAGACTTAGCCTCAGCTGATGCCGGCGTGTCGGCAGCTGCTGCTGTTTGACCATTTCTCAGCTTGTTCTCGAGCACTTTGACCTCTCACAGGCAGCCGAGGAGTCATATGCAGAGGCTGATTTACTCTGGATCTCCTACCTGCAATATTTAGACTGCTGCAAATGAAAAATGCCAAATGAAAGGCTCAGATTTACTGCCAAAGCTGCTGTTGATGCACGAGGGCCAAACGTCTCTGGCAAAGACGAATGTTTGACTAGAGGAAAATGCCAAGCTCTGTGTTCTCTTATACGGATGTTTGAGTTCTAGATTCAATTTTCACTGTAGAGTTTCCAGGTGCTGGAGAAAATACAGTTATTCTCCTTTTGCAGCCATCCACAAAGATACCCTGCAGGTTTCTATGGTCCCTGCGTTCATATAACACTATCCAGTCCTGTTCTGTATCTTTTGCATTAATGTGGAAAATCTACCATCAAAGTCTTTTCTACCATTGCCATTGACTCCTTTCCCATTTCCCCGCTGGATACGGTGAAGCGATTTGCTCTTGAATTATATCAGCGTCTGTTAAAATTAACGTTCAACCATCCAGCACTTGAAAGGATATTAGTGATTATGATGACATCGAGCAAGTATTTTGGCAACTTGAATGTTTTTGGCACTTTCTCTGTCTCTGAACTTGGAGTCGCGGTACATCACGCTCCCTCCGTCCTCTGCTTTGTTTTAAGTGAAGTAAACGTGGGAGTTTTTAACTGCAGCTCCTAAACAAGGACCAGACAAACTCGTCCCTGAGGATAAGATATTTGATTGATTAGGATTGATGTTGCCATATCAGACAGTCTTTAACATCAGGCCTTGGTTTGTCAGGCATTGGATCTTCAGTTATTTAGAAATTTGATTTTTCTGAAGGAAACTTGCTGCATTTACATGAGACCTTTACAGAAATTACATATGTGACATTGTTAAATTAAATAAACCACACATATATAAATGTTCGTTATGGCTTTATGGGCAGTAACTTTATTTTAGAAACTCAGAATTAAGATAAAAGTCTCAAATATACGAAAAACCTTGGAAATTCTTGAAGATTTAAGTTGTAAATGTACAAGAAAATGTGGAATATCTCTTAGATTTAAGTGTGTGGACTCTATATGATTGGCTTGAGTTCACCATTAGCTTTACCAAGCAAAAACAAATATATATTTAGTTTCCAAAATGGCAAATACGTCTTACCTTTGCTGTTTTCTGATCAAAAGTTGTGTTCAATGGCATTAAAACGCATATTATGTATTTACTTGTTTAAAATGAAACGTGTTTTAGGTTGACTTTTAAAATCTGTCCAGGAACTACAGATGAAAAATAGCCTCTTGGCTAACTCTGGCACCTTTACAGAAATGTTCATTAATGTGCACTGTCCCTGTTAAATAAATAACAAAACAAAAAAAAATATATATATAAACGCTGCTCAAGGTTAATCCAATGTGTCACTTTGAAATGATTACTGATAATAATCCATCGTAACATTTATGTCAATAAGAGTAGTTTTCATATATAGCTGCTATGAGAGCACGAGAGTGTATGGGAGCTTCCGGTTTTGGGTATGCTGAGCATCATGCACCGATGGTAATGTTTAGATGGATTTAGGAACTTCCCCTCGATTCTATTGGCTCAAATGGTTAAAAAGAGGTGTCAATCATCAAAATCGACCGATGGGTTCCAGAGATGTGGAAAATCCACCCAAATGAACCCAGAGGTGGGTTGTTTTTTCTAAACCTCTCTACAAAGGTCAAATGTAACTTGTTTTGCATCAATCTTGATACAGGGTACTTATTATATGTTATATTTTGGATTCCTAAAGCTTTTTGTCTACCATCCCATCATTCAAGGGTGGTTTTCACTATAAGTAATGGGTTTTTTTTGGACGGAAATTATAATGTAAATGTTTTTACAATGTTCAATCTGAATTTATTTTAAAGTAAAAAAAAATTCTATATTGATTCTGACTTTTCTACATCCAACTCACAGGTTTATCATTGCCTTGAGAAAAAAGATTATTAATTTACCCCTTTTAGAAGTGAAGATATAGTCATTTGTTCTGGGAATGTCATTTTCGAGCCTGAGACCTGAAAAACAGGCTTGGGGCTTAACAGGTTAAGTAAAACCGACACATTTTGCTGTCCATTTGAGGCCAAATTGACTAAAAGTAGGAATATTTGACTCTAACTGTGCATAAGTAAAACAAAATACTGCAACCATAAAATCCCAGGTTTATGGCGAGACATTGCTGGTCTGTATTTCACATCTCGTACCACACACCAAACTGGGCTGGGCTGTTTCAGGTTAGTTTGAGGCGTTTTCTAGAAATATTATAAGCATCTGTGTTTAAAAAAAGAAACAATACCACTTCCTTTGGCTCAAAATAACCTCCCTATTTGAAGAAAACGCTGTGTTATGCACGTATGCTAATCTTTACACACCAGGAATGAATGTCTGCAGGCGTTTTGGGCTTACCGTTGGGCGAAAAAAAATAAACCACCTCAGACAGGTTTTCACCACTTCTTATGTGAAGTATGAACGGATTTTGACCTGCTTGGTTCTAAAAATATGCCTTAAAAAAACGTGTGGCTACGAGTTACTCAATGTTTTTCAATCGGTAAGAAAGCAGTGCTGAAGACTTTGATCTTTATTGCATTAAATGCTTCAAGGAATCTTTCGCAGCAGCTTTGACTGATGCAGTTTATTCACAGATCTAATTAAATGAACCACACAATATCCAGTATCTCAATATTCCTGCCAAACAATTAATCAATTAGTTAAATGAAAGAAAATTTGAATTTTCATTAACCGTTGAGTCATTGTCAAAGTCATTTATATAGGAACAATTCCAAATACTATAGTTAAAGCTCTTCCGACAGATATTTTCTCTTTTTAATTATTTTATTTTCACTATTTTGGGGTTCTTAACTCTTGAGTCAAACAAACAAACTTATTGACGATGCTACCTTGAGCTTTCTGGATTTAGGATGGGTGTTTTCCTACGATTTCTTCTATTACTAATGCTTAATCCATCATGATCATAAACCATAACCCCGATTCTATCATTCATAACAACAAGGAAGTTCGTGAAGGATCATTTAAAGCCACACACACTGCATGTGGCACCCAGAAATGTTGCATGACATTGAACCAGAAAATGATGTAAATGATGAGGACCTTTTTGGACGTGTGTCTCCTTTTGTGTACACTGTGGCTTGTGCTGGAAAAAGAAATAGAACGAGTCTTTAAGCATTTTTGTGTGCGCTCACATAGAGAGCAGAACTTGCGGGAAGGACGTTGTTGTCACTGCTTTGGGTAGCACTAATATTTACATTCATTCAATTTGTTACAGGAATTTTGGATTTTCCAGTAAATGTAATGTAAAAAAACACTCATTTGCCAATCATCTCCCATTGGGACTGTAGAAGCAACCTGAGCTAAAATCACATTTTGAGGTAATAAATTAGATACAGCCGAAAAAAAGAGACATAAATAGATACAAAGATGATGATAGACATCCAAAAGTGTATCTGTAATATCAGTAAACACATTCTAGTGCTACTTTTATCATTAAATGTTGCATCTCACTAACGCTAAGGTACATTAAACCAAAACCAAATGGAAACTGTAATTCTGTGGCAGCTGACACTTACGTTTTGGAAGAAATAATCTGATGTGTTCTTAGAAACTATTTATTGCCTGTTACCCAAAACGAGAAACCTTTTATACGTATTATTTTTTAACTTCCAATCTCTGGTAGTTAAATCTTCTGGCGCAGAAGAGATGTGGATATTTGCAGTCGCTGCCTAAAAGGGACACAGTCAACATGTGGGGATGGAGCAGTTTTATTATTCTTATAAATGTTATTAATTGTGTTGGCTCAATGAATTAGCCAGGCTGTTTTTCCAGAACAATATTCAAAGAAATAAATTGATACAAATGGCCTAGGAGTTGTGCAACAGCGCATTGGGACTGAGAGATTTCTCGAATCAATGACATCTTTAGCTTCACATAACGGTATGCCAGGTGCATCCAGCAGTCGAACTTATTTTAATAAACACACAGAAATCACAACCTCTCCGGGCTGCAGTGATACACGTGGGGGCTGAAAATGAGTCCCAATGTAGTCCTTGTAATCATGCATTTTTACATTTCCAGCTGCAGCATCAGCAGATTCTCTGGAAAAACATGAAAAAAAAACGAGGAGGAATACTGATATGTAAGTGTGAACAGAAATGGATGTGACAGATGAAGGCTCCAATCAGAAAATGAATTCAGATTGACAACAAAAAAACTACAAAAACAGAAATCAGTGTATGGTTTCTGGGAAGCTAAAACGGCAGCTAATGCAAGGAAACGAAAGACGACCTTCCAGATGACCGAGAGGTAGAACATAATTCGTCATAGTGCTTTAAGTTTATCAGTGTTCATATCAATCAGGGCTTGTCAGAAAAATGTCCAGTGCTGACAACACAGAACAAATAATCCCTCACAATATTAGTTGAGGTTTGTCTTGTGCGACTGGCTGGACCAGATCAGCCTCTGCAGCTTCAGCCTGATCCTCCGATGGATCAATCAGATTCCCCGGCTCTCCGGAGGAATCCCTGCCCGGCCCTGGAGGAGGGGCCGCTCAGGAATGTCCTGGGACGTCTTATCTGATGGGCCCTCGGTGCATAGGACTGCTGCACGGTAAACTGACCCTGGTTGGCCCTGGCCTGAGGGACACTGTGTCCCCTGAAGACTCAGAGACCCCTGGCACCAGCACCAGTCAGAGTTTGATAGCCATCGGAGGGTCACGACAATTTTAGGGATTCACACTGAGAATTCCCCTCTGCAGAGGTGGCTCATGTGTGTCAGGTCGCCTTGTTGTGGGACTTTAGGTCACAGAGAATATCAGGGGGATGGAAACGTCCATGGTTGTATTTGATCTATAGTTGCAACTCGTATTTTTTTAATAAATAAAAACTGTGATAAGATAAGACTTTATTTATCCCGAAGGAAATTGTTGTACAAAAATACAATAAACACAGCAGCATAATAATAAAACTGTACACTAACAGTGCAGTAAAAAGAGCAAATTAAATATCTACAGGAAACATAGACGGTCACATAATTAAGTAAATATTAACAGTAGTGCAAAACACGTAGTGGCAGATGCGTAATTGCACGTTATTATAGAACATTATTAACAATTAATAATAATGATATTGCACATGTTATATTCCAGCGAGTGATTATTTTATTACAAAAAAGATTCCTATAATCACATAAAAATATACACTTATATTGAGTGTTTATATATTAAGATGTTTCAAATTGCTACTTTGAAATGACTCACGAAAGGAGTCTGTCATTACGATGAACCCACAGACAAACACTCAACACCAGTTCCCCTCAGCTCGGAGCGTATTAGCATCTTTTAGCTCATTGTTTTGGTTTTACAGCCTGCAGCTTAAATGTTTTGCTCCACTTTCGAGCATCATCCTGTCACGACGAGGCAACTATTTCACTCATAAACCCATTAACCCTACCAGCAGCTTGATACAGTTATATAGGGCAACTGTGGCTGTGAGGAAGTGCGGTCGTCTTTCAACCAGAAGGTTGTGGGTTTGATCCCAGCCCATGCAGTCAACATGTCGCTGTATCCTTGGGCAAGATACTTAACCTTGAGTTGCTCCTGATGGCCAACGGTGTGTGAATGTTAGGTCCTAGAGTAAGGTACACTGTTCTGTATGAATGGGTGTGAATGGGTGGATGACATGTAGTATGTAAAGCGCTTTGAGGGGTCTTAAAGACTGGATAAAGCGCTATATAAGTACAGTCCATTTGCCATTTATAGATCCACTGGTGACATATAGTGGAGCATTGAGCAGGTGAACCCCCAACAGAGCATCTTTACCTTAGAAAATCAAAGCATAAAGACTGCATGTTTTCCATTTTTGATGACATGGTGACATTAGATGTGAAACAAAAACAAAGCTAAATTTACATTGACGTTTTACATTTATATACGCCAGTCCGAGAACTGGAAGCAGAACAGAGGTGAGAACGGAGCCAACGTGAACCACAGAGAGCGGTGCAGCCAAAGGCTTGTGACGAAAATACTGAAGCCCCTCTGGAACCGTTTGGGACTTCAACTCGATGGATATGGTGTGGAAATTATTTTGGCGGTGATGAATCCCTTTTCCACTTCTGACTGTGCTTTCCCTCCTTCATCGGTCATTTCATTATGTAACGCACGAAAGCCAGTCCTGTTTGCCAAAGCAAATCTTCTCTGAGCAGGTAAATGCAATTGAAATGCACTTGCTGCTAGTTTAACACAAGAAAACACATCAGGCAAGGAAGAGGTGGATTAGCAAGATTCAAAAACATATTTCCTAAGGGTTAAGACAAATAAGTACAGGGGTGATCGTCACATGGATATTTTAGGCGGCCCAGTTAAAAGCCGTTCCTTCTCGTGCAGAGATGAAGCGTTTGCTTGAAAGAGTATCCGAGGGGCCAGGAAGGTGCTGAACTCTCACTCACAAAGGCACCATTCTGCGAGCGTAGAGAGAAACAGCAACACCCAAGGAAGGTATGATACTGGATGTCCAGGTAAACATTTCCAGGGCAGCTAAGTTTACAATTGCATGTCGGCTGCCGTGCACTCTTCACCGCCTCCCCTCTTCATCTCTAAAGCTCTGAATCACACTCTAAATGGAGGAGATTTGAGAGCCAGACGTTGGTATATATGGCGGTTTATTTTCCCTCTGTGTAAAAACATTCCAAGCAAGGGTGAAGGCGGACGAACGATTGGGGACGAAGGGAGAATTAAAGGGATTGGAGGGCTGTGGGGAGATGTGAGAGACAAAAAAATAGTGAATGTGCAGTTAGTGGTAAGGGGTTGCAAACAGGGGGGGGGGGCGTGCACGGACACGGGGCTACGAGCCAGCACGGGTAGACCACGAGCGCCAAACAGACAGCCGTGTGTTCGACAGGAACTGCAGCGGGGGCCCCTCACTCATGAAAGCTGCTTCATAAATTGGTAAACCTAGAAGGCCGGTCGCTTTCCCCCACTACAGCACTTTTTTTCTCATTCCGATACTTAATGATGAAACGGGCAGAGGGCAAACATGACGCACACAGACATCTCTTTATGAGGCTGATGCACACCTGCAGAGGAGACGCGCTGTCCATCAGGGGAAGTTTAGAGGAGGAGACCAGGGTCAACATCCCGCCACAGAGGAGCTGTATTCCCTCGCTGCACAGGGGCGGCTACTGTACGCCCAGGTGCTGCGCAGTGATGGGCCACACTCGGTCAGTTTAAGAGGTGAATTGAATGTCCGCTAACACCCTCCACCAAGCAGGTCTGTAAAACTCTGGATTTCTGGATATCATAAAATCCAGACACCTCCATCATTAAACATTGAAAGGGTGGTGTGAAAAATGTAAATACGAGCTCAAAAGTATAAGGAATGAACCGTGTGTTTGTCTGCTCTAACGTTAAATGCAAATGTAAACATGCAAGGCTAGCTAGCTTAGCACCAACAGAACGCCTTTTAGCAGACTAGGCCTAAATGCGAGGTTATGTAAGGTATTGATTTCTTATACGAATACTACGCACATCGATTATATGTGCGTAGTCCTGGATGTTGTCAGAGTCTAGGGGTGAAGAAAATAGCACTTTGCTTTAAACCCAAACACGTTTGTCTTCAACATTTATCATGCAGGATGCTGTCTTTATCCTCAGAACATGCAGCTTAAACCTCAGGTTTTCAGCACAACATCATGTTATCAAGCCAGCAAATGCATTTCAAGGTTCAAGGTTCTTTAGTTGTCATACGAACATAGCTGTGTGTTATGTCGATGAAAATCTTAGGTCACAGGCTTCTCCAACAGTGCAACACAATAATACAGATAAACAGAAGAATATAGAGTCTCATTTTAAATAGTGAAAAATAAAATGTTGGAGCTAAAGTTCCTACATCTGATTAAATCTGCTAGCAACAGGTTGCATTGCAGCAGGCAACATAAAGCAGGGTTGCCAACTTTGGGTACCTGGCTGGAGTGAGATTTTGATATCATGGGTTTAATTACACATATGCGCACGAAATGACTGCTATCGTGTCAGTAGCGGGACCTTAGCATACATATAGGATATACAATATATACAAATACACAATATTGGACACAGACTATAAAGGGCACACAGTTTCATTCACTAATGAAAGTCAAACACATGTTTGTTTCCACTGTTTTATTGTGTGCCTGTCGCGATAAGCAATTAATTGACTTATCGGCTCCAGAGTATTTGTGTTGGGTAATCTATGGTAGGGCTAACCCATACAGTGGTGGGGCTCACGTCAGTATTTGCAATGTAATTACATACACGCTATATCGCCCCCTTGACAGTGAAACGCCACGCGTGAGGTTTAGATTATTTCCCTGTCTCAATCCAAATTGAACTGTATGAAACAAAAAGGCACATTTGTCTTGTAGTAAATAAAAAGGGCGACCTGGAGCCAATCCTGCAACTTCCCCACAGGTGAAAGAGTTGACATGCTGAAAACCCAACCCCTGCACACATTCTGGTACTCTCTTGAGAAGAAAAAGAAATACATCTATTACTACACATTTAAAAAAATGAATGTCATTTTAGTTTTGTGTTACTTTGTTCTGAAAGCTGAACCTGCTGCTCCTCACAGAGAGAAGAGGGAAGAGGCTGTGTGAATTACTTTACATTGTGGATAAGGGTGGATAGCCACCATTGTTCTGTGTGTCAAAATGAAAGACAGCCCACACACCTATCAATCATCAAACCGTGGGGTCTTATTTCATTATGTGTTTTCTATGGAGTCAGATTTGGGTCAATATTCTAACACGTAAAACAAGCTACTCACGAGCGGAAAATGTGCTTTTACACGCGCAAAAAATGACTCACGCGCAGATTAAACCCCCGCGAGCGGCTATGCACTCACTCGCGAGAGAGACAGCCCCCTATGGAACCCCATTGTATGGAACGCCATTGTATGGAACGCCATTTGCGCCATAATTCACGCGTTTATTCGCGCGTAGTTTCGCGCGGATTAACGGGGAGGTCCGTTTAAGTTCAAAGTCTCAGTAACCAATCAGTGAAGAGCAAAACCAGACCAAAGCAATCTGTAGATGAAAAGTTCCTGACATTGTGAGGCTGTAAATTGTACGTTATTCCAGATTCAGGGGACTATGTATTAATTTGGCTTTCAATATAATAAATATATCAATCAATATAACCTGCCTTCATTGTCTTTTAAAATAAAATCGCCTTACCTTATCTTACTGAAGTGAAGGGTATTTATGTCTCCTTAAATCACCTTTTAAATGTACTTCTTATAACATGGCATGGTGTAACATATCAAAATGTTCAGTCTCTGGTCTTGCTAGAATCAGATCATCAGATCCTCCTTCGTACTCTCCAAGAACTTGGAGTTTCAGGCTCTGCACTTTCCCTCATCACCTCATACCTCAAAGGCCGTACCTACAGGGTCACCTGGAGAGGGTCGGAGTCCGACCCTTGTCAATTAACTACAGGGGTTCCTCAGGGCTCTGTTCTTGGTCCCCTCCTCTTCTCCCTGTACACAAACTCGCTCGGATCAGTCATTATCCCGCATGGTTTTTCATACCACTGCTACGCTGACGACACCCAATTAATTAATTAATTAATCCTTTCCCCGCTCAGAGACCCAGGTCGTCGCACGCATCTATGCTTGTCTAGCTGACATCTCTCAGTGGATGTCTGCTCATCACCTCAAGCTCAACCTTGACAAAACTGTACTGCTTTTCCTTCCAGGAAAAGATTGTCCCACTCTTGACCTGACAATCAACATCGGCACCTCTGTTGTTTCCCCGACTCAGACTGCAAGGAATCTGGGTGTGATCCTAGATAACAACCTGTCCTTCACTGCAAACATCGCTGCTACAACCCGTTGCTGCAGATACACGCTTTACAACATCAGGAAGATTCGTCCCCAGCTGACCCAGAAAGCCACGCAGGTTCTGGTCCAGGCTCTCGTCACCTCACGCCTAGACTACTGCAACTCCCTCCTGGCTGGTCTACCTGCATGTGCCATCCGACCTCTGCAGCTCATCCAGAATGCAGCGGCTCGTCTGGTCTTCAACCTTCCAAAATGTTCCCACACCACTCCGCTTCACTGGCTCCCGGTAACTGCTAGAATCCACTTCAAGACACTGGTACTTGCGTACCATGCTGCGAATGGATCCGGCCCTTCCTACATCCAGGACATGGTTAAACTGTACACCCCAGCGCGTGCACTACGCTCTGCATCAGCCAAACGACTCGCTGCATCCTCGCTGCGAGGGGGACCCAAGTTCCCATCAGCAAAAACACGTGGGTTTGCTATCCTGGCTCCAAAATGGTGGAATGAGCTCCCCATTGACATCAGGACAGCAGAAAGCCTGCACATCTTCCGGCGCAGACTGAAAACTCATCTCTTTCGACTCCACCTTGAGCGATAGAATTACTAACAAAGAACTGCTATCAGAGCACTTATATACTAATAAAGGACTGGCTTATCTATAGCCAGTTGAGTAGCACTTGAAATGTTTGGCTCTATGATACCTGATGTACTTATATGATTCTGTTTTCTTCAAGGTTGTGTCTTCCTGGTCGAATGTACTTATTGGAAGTCGCTTTGGATAAAAGCGTCAGCTAAATGCAATGTAATGTAATATTTGTTTATAACAATCAAGTGTTGCATAAAAAATCTAAATAGTACATGTTGGCTATATATATTTTCCAATGCTATTACAAACCAAGTCTTGTTCAAGTCCAAGTTCATATTTTAATGTAATCATGTCAGCGATGTGACTACTGGACTTAAGAAAACATTGATTTTTAATTATTTTAAACAAAACGAAAATATAATTATGTGGCTGAAATACGAACCTTGCCATCTCTCGCGGCACTGTCACTGGCACTACATTCCTAGGTGCAGGAGGCTCTGTCTCCGTCGGCCTTCCTGAGCCGCTAGCGGCCATAGTGTTAAGCAGCAAAGACACCAGGTTTCTGGCTGCTGACTCAACTGCACCATCGCCCTAAATCAATTCAGGATGTAACATTAACATGATCATATTTTCAGTTAAACTAGAACCGCCAGGGGTTAAGGTACAATGTGCTTTTATTTATGATACTAGAACACAGGGTTAAGAAGAGTGCGTTTGTATCGCACAGTGATGAAACGTATACCAATAGAATCTGTGGACTCTCAGCGTTCCTATGACATCTAGTATGTGCAGAATGCATGAAAGATCGCTACCGTGAGTTATATGCAAAGTCTCTCTCTCTCTCTCTCTCTCTTATCTTTCTCTATCTCTCTCTCTTATCTCTCTCTCTCTCTCTCTCTCTCTTATCTCTCTCTCTCTCTCTCTCTCTTATCTCTCTCTCTCTCTCTCTCTTCTATCTCTCTCTCTCTTCTCTCTATCTCTCTCTCTCTCTTCTCTCTCTCTCTTCTCTCTCTCTCATTGTTTTTCAACTAGACATTCAAATCTACCACAGTAATATTTGTGAGAACAGAAATATTGACAGGGCTTTACCAAACAATACAGTTTCTGAATTACTACACACCTTTTCCCGATAGGGCATCACCTCACATTTTAGTCTGCGTCATTTTCTGTATCAACTGAAACCAGACGGGTCTCAGTGTCCATGTCCATGGTGATATAAAATATAAAAAGGTCTTCAGGCCAGTTGAACACTCTTTCCATCTGACAGAATATCACTGGAGGTGACTAATCTGCATCTCCTCCCAAGATCACCCTCCAGAGATCAACACGTCTTCATCAGAGCAGCTTTAAAACAAGAATGAAGTGATTATTATTTATTTGATCTGGCAAAGCAAAATTCACATGAAGTCACTGTCTTAGATTCTTCTAAGCTATAAATCCTCTTCCCTTTGTGGATTGATAGAAGATAAGTCAGAGCCTAGGTAAGTAGGTTATCACTCAAAAACTGCTTTTTATCAACAATCATTTCGACATAAAGTGAGTTATTTGATGACAAAAATGACTTGTGGATTATAGAAAGGAAAAATTGTTTCCGTGCAATATGTCTGGATGGTTGAAGGGAATGATGATCAACATCAGTGACTCAACAAGTACTTTACCAGGTCAGGAGATTTATAGTTTTTAAAGCAGATATTTCCAGGCTTGTATTCTGTTTTGGAACAAGAGGGGAGATATTCCAGGTGAAATGGTCTGGAAAGGAATCAGAATGATAAATGATAGCTAAAATGTGGAGGAATTAGATAGTTTTTCTGTGTCCCCAAGGCAGCATTTTATACATACAGTCTTCGACGCTTAAGTATTAACTTGTAGCTAAAGTTACGCTGTGGTGACAAAAACACGAGTTCTGCACAAGGACGAGGCTGGCTCTATTCCATGGTTTTCTTGTACTCAACAAATCCTAATAAAAAACCAACAATGAATTTATCTCACTATCAATTATCTCTTGTGTATCCCAAACCTGATATCGTATTCCTGCCAGAGACTGTCCAAACACTACTAAAAACACATCAGTGAATCGCACCTTTAAACTAGAAGACAAGTTCCTCAATTGCCATGAACAACAAGGATAAGCAGCTACAGCCTTTAAAAAAGTCTGTAACAAATGTACTACAGTTTTTGCTAATGGTTGCAAAAACTACAAGTTGGCTTATCACCTTGTAATGCTTGGCTAAGATTATAAGACTTCCCATGATGCAATGGTAACAAATTAAAGTTCAAATCGTCCAATGATGTCACAGGCCTTAAATTGTAGCATGTTTGAATGAGTCATTTATCATCTCTGTGAAGTGCTAATGATGCATCTTATGCAGTAATGTTTGGACCAAAATGCAGCCTTTAAGTTATATAAATAAAAAATGTTTGAATGGAACATACATTCATAGAAGCACTTTTTGTTTTAGTTCTGCAAATCTACTGGAATAAGTTTAACTGAACTTGTCCCAACATGTGGTTTGTTGCTTGCCAACGTCATAACATTTGGATTGTTTATCAATTGTCCTGAGTGTAAAAACGACTCAATAGCTTCAGCGTGCCATAGCTGTGAATAGAGACCATATTAGTTAAGTGTAAAGCTGGCTGTTGCCTAAAGGTGGCAACAAATGAATATAGAAACAAAGTGGCTTTAAGCTTAACCACGTTGTTTTGTTTTGAGTGTTGTTTTGTTTCTATTATGGAGCCGCTTTGCTGCTACTTCCAACAATAAAGTAATTTAAAACAGTAGCCAAAACTGCTATTCTTGAAATAAAGACCTTTGTGGGGGATAGGAAATTAGGAGGAGAAAGGACATGCTGTAACCGACAGTAAACTATATCTCATCCCAAAATAATGCAAATGCTTTCAGATGAGTACGAGCCAATTTGCTTCAAGTATAAGCGGATGATAATGGGAGGGGACTAATACGTCTTGTTGAATGGATCTGTTTAAGATCGATTTCTGCAGCTCATGTGGAGCTCAAATTCGTTGAATGAGAACTTCTGTAAGACCACCCACAGGAAGCAGTTCAAACCCCAGTTATACATATGGACATTTAATTTGTCCGTAGCTTTTTCCTGCACAGGTCCAACACCCAGGAAGACCTCCCACAGGTAACATCTCAGCCTCTACCTTAAGGCTCCACAGAGTGGTTCTGATTCAGTTGGAAATTGGACGCAGGTAGGTCCGAAGGGATTTTTAAGCCCGAGCCAGAGGTCCGGACATACAGAGAGCACCAGTACTTGTCTCTGGCAGAGTGGACAGGAACTGCTGCTGGATGTGGGCTCAGAGTCGGTGCTGCGAAGCCAAAGAAAGCCGAAGACAGCATGAAGTGTTTTCTTTGGTTAGATCTACCAGAAAAAGCAGCGCACACACACACACACACACACACGCACACACACACACACACACACACACACACACACACACACACACACACACACACACACACACACACACACACACACACACACACACACACACACACACACACACACACACACACACACACACACACACACACACACACACACTTGGAGCGGTGATTTTTCACAACAGGAGTGTGAAAGAACGAGATGGATTTATCAGCTGGAGAGATACTTTGTGTAAAGTTGAACACACTCTTCTAATTCAACAAAAGGCCGAATGTACAGCTCCCTCATAAGATTAAAGGACTCGTGACTCCCAATCCCATTCTCTGTTTCTTTCTCTCTGTTTATGATGCTAAGTTATTTTCAACATTCAACAGGACTCTCTGAACACACACTTACAAAAGGCAATGTTCAAGGGAAGCAGGAACTATATCAGAACTCCATAATCCTGCGTTTGGACTGGAGGAACCACAGGAGGTTTGTTAGTCACAGTTCCTGGTACCAAATAGGTTGCAAGTACTCTCAGATTTCCCCATGGGGACAGTGCTACACTTGGCTTATTCGTTAGACACAATCTCACAGACTGCTACAACGTGTGCACAGCTTCATTCACAGAGTAAGCAAGATGTGGTTCTTGCTATTTTTATTATTAGGATGAGATTTTGTTTATGTGTACCAACGTCGATAACACAGTTATGTTGTCGGCTTCAAGACTTGTCTTACAAAAGCAAGCAGAAAATGGGAAAGTGCAAAGGGGAGTTTTAGTTTCGGTTCTTTTAATTCTTTTTTGAAAGGGGCTGTTATTAAATACAGTAACTCTCCCACTTTTCCTTATCTGTTTGGTTCTTATCATTTGGCTCCACTCTCCCTCCAATTTCTTTTGCACTTTTCCCAAAACTGACAGTGCACTCGCCTGTGCCAAAAAACGTAAATTGCCCATGTGAGGAGGAACTTTCTACCTTTCCTCATACTGTGAGTAGACTCTCGGCCCGAGGTAAGTGAGGAAGTTCAAAGGTTTTCTCCTAAACGGTAAGTGACGTGGAAAGAAATCATTCATGTATCACACAGGTAACTGTAAGTATTTGAGTTTCATGTGTTAAGTTTTGAGTTTATTTTGCTGTTCTGTGTTCCCTGTCTCATGTTTTCTTCCTTGTGTCTTGTCTGGTCCTACTTCCTGTGTGTGCCTTCCTGTCGTTAGTTTCCCTGGTGTGTCTGATTGTCTCATTGTGTTCACCTGTTGCCCTTGTGTTTCTCCCTCCTTTACCCAGCTGTTTCTTGTCCCATGATTACCCCTCTATGTATTTAGTCTTTCCCTGTGTTCCCCTATCGGTTCATTGTGTGTCTCTCCTGTCTCCCTCCATGTTGGTCACGGTCAGTTTTGTGTGTTTATGCTACCTTGTGCTATCTATGTTTTCGATTCATGCCATGTTTTTGTTTATCAGCTTTTAAAAAAGCTTGCTTTTGTTTCTAGACCTTTTACCTTTTTTGTCTTTTTAAAACTGCATTTGAGTCCTACAATTCCCGGATCCTGACTCCCCTTTCTGGCTTACACTACAGTTCAATAATGATGACAGATCTTAACCAAACAAACACTAACACCTAAATAATAAAAACACTAAACCACGTGTGGATTATATACTTACCCTCCATTTCATTCATTATCTTTCAATATCTGCATGGCTCTTTGTGTATCATGTCTTCCATGTATACAGGACAAGCAATGTTTGTATCCCTGCAGGGACCAATGAAGAAGTGTATTTAGTAATTTTAGTCATAAACTGAAATCATCTGATATTAAAAAGCTGATTTTACTTGTTGCCAAGATGGAGTTAATGTACCGAGGCATGTTAATGAAAGCCTCATTATTGTGTGGATGTGAGAGCAGAGGGAGATGTCTGTGAGATGTTATTCAGCGCTCACCTCACTCGCACACTATCACGTCTGTCCTGCTCTGGCCTGATGTCGGCAGGTAAGTCCTCTCTCAGACTGAGGCTCGTTCCCGCTCAGATGCACAGACGCCTCTCTTTGCAGCTCATGGAAAGTATTTGGCTAACCTTCGGCAACTGCTTTAAGTAAACATCTATTTCCAGTCGAGATTGCAAAGCAGGTTTTCACATTTCACAACGATCGTTCTGTCCTTATCGACAGGATGCGAAATGCAAACAAGCCACATTTCAGACGTAGTTAATTTCACTCAGGTGGTTTGGAGTAATTTAAGTGTACATATACTGTCTGGATTTGGATTAGCCTGCTGTAGATGAATGAGTCAACCAAGAAGGTGCATGAAACGCTCACTGCAAAGCCCCATACAGTAAGGGGTTTCCACATTTTCTTTAGAAAGACTTATCGAGGACTTTCCATGGACACAACATGCCAGTTGCAGGCACAGATCAAGCTTAACTGCAGATATAACATTTGGAATTTTAATAATTAGAAATAGCATGTGACCGTCGCACTTTGTAAAGACTGGCAAATCAAAATAAATGATGCAACTTTGGCAGAACCACTTACAGACAGCAGAACTTACAGTTATACCTAAAATAAGAACTACATTATGGTTAAGTGACCTTTGTCATTATGGTTATAATAATAAACGTGGTCAATCTTAGGTTGAATGGCAGACTTGTTTGTAAAAAAAAAAAGATGTCCTATTATGCTTTTGGGGATTTTCCCTTTCCAGTAGTGGGTATATAGGGTTTTGTTCATATACATGGTCTGTAAAGGCTCAAATCCCTGTGTTCCCTCCAGAGGGACTTTCTCTCCCACACACTCAACTAAAGAAATGTTGCTCTCTTTTCTTAAAATGGTTCCTTTGTACTGTTTTTGGTGGCCTGAAGTAGTAAAACCGTTTGCTATTCAGAATAAAAACATGGTTTACAGAGAAGTCATGAAGCCAATAGGGAGCCAGTGCCTCAGGTTGGAAATCAATGTTTTAACTTACTTGGACTTCATAAGATCCAGCTGAATATCACAACACTATGGTGTCTCTTGACAGCTTCAGACATTGAAGCTGACAGCATGTTGTTGAAGAAGAAAGATGTTAAATAGTTTGTACAAGCTTTTTCCAGCCTCATCTCCTGCGGCTGAGACTATTGAGGCAAAGTGTTGATTTCGCCACCGCAGATAATTTCAGTAAATTCCAGACTCCATGTGTTATCGGTCGTACTCACGCAGCATCATCTGATCTTCTGTTATGACTAAGCGCTGCGGGGTCCCTGTGGGGAGGAGACGGTGAAGAGGGATGACAACGAGAAATCCTCCATGTGAATCGAACACAAAGGGGAGGCTGGGAGTGTTTAATTCAACATCTGGAGTCTATTCATCAATTTCTTATTGATGGTAATTATTGCTGTGGGAGGAACGGTAGATAACCTCTATCATATGCAGACAAAGCTGAGCCATTTTACACCAGTTGCTTTCACTCACACACTCAGCCAGTGTTACACTAAGTGTTTATTGTGCGAGGAGACTTTGGTTTTTCTGATTTTCTTTGGAGAACATTCTCAGTCATACTTGATTTTGTTAATCAGCAAACGTTTCCTCTTATTTTTATATATCGTCTAAAGATTCAAAGGTAACATGCTTACGCTGACTATAGTTTAGAGGGTCCCATTTACTTTAAAGCTTTGGATCAAGCAACGATTGGAAAATAAATGTTAGATTACACGATCTTTGTAAACTACAAATGGTTGTATAGAAAGCTTCATTGGCGGTTGAACAATGTGTCATCTGGTCTTATTATATTACTAACAAGACAATACAGTTGAGCCGTTAAAAGAGCTAATGCTGCACCAATCAGTGTTTTTAGATCTTAACAATAAACCAAATGACATTGCGTAATGTAAGCGTTGTTCCTTGAAATGACAAAGATGTTACTAATTTTAAGAAATGCCCTTATCTTTCTTTTCCCAAGTCCCCATGAGGTTTCAAGACAGGAAGTCACTTGTCCAGATCAACAAATCACAACAAAAAAAGAACAACAACATATTTGAAACGAAGATGCTGCCACTTTCGACATATCTAGGCTATCCTTCACCCCAGTTTTTGTGCTAAGCTACGATTTTTTACCAGTGAAAGCAGGGTTGCCAACTCTCACGGACCACTGACATAATGATAATATATAATAATAATTTAAGTACATTCTTTCAAACTGCTAGTCACATCCTCATGTAAATGGCAATTTATCGAGGTCAGAAAAGTTATCGAGTTCATTTTTATTTATTGTACGATAAGTCAATGAATTGCTTATCGCGACATGCACACAATAAAACAGTGGAAATGACTTTCATTAGTGAATGAAACTTTGTGCCCTTTATAGTCTGTGTCCAATATTGTGTATTTGTATATATTGTATGTTTATCCTATATGTATGCTAAGGTCCCGCTACTGACACGATAGCAGTCATTTAGTGCGCATATGTGTAATTCAACCCATGATATCAAAATCTCACTCCAGCCAGATACCCAAAGTTGGCAACCCTGGTTAAAGTTGAGGAATCAGTGATACTAATAAAAAAACTGAACTCAACACCCAGAAAAATAGCCCCACAAGGAGATTTACCATCTTTCTCTCTCCCACTGCCGCATTCTCTTCAAACATCAATGGCCTTTATCCTTCTGGATGGAATAGTCTTGTGTGGCCACTTTGTTTGTTTCCCATTAGCAGAGCCCACACACACAGATCAGACCGTGGGGAGATATTCGCTTAACTCGATAAAACGCGGATTGAATTAGCTGACTCCACACACAAGTTTATCTTCATAATTCCAGATGAAATGACATATAATGGACATTAAGATGGAGATAAATCCAGGAACTTTAATGCTTCATCTCCATGGAGAATGAAATGTGGATCCTTCTCTTCTGTAATAGCCACTCTGCAGAGATCCTCCCTGTCTCTGTCTCTGATAGTAATACATTCTTCCCGTCCTCTCCCTTTCTCCCCACATGTCAGAGTTCAAACATCTTTAGGCATGAGGATTCCCATGCATCTGCTCCAGCTCTGCATCTCCTAAATGATGTCCTTCTTTGTCTTCCCCTTAAAAACAATAGGATGAGTGGGCCTCATAAAGTCAAAGGCTCACCCCCCTGCAGTCGTTTCCCCCCAAGTCTTACTAATGGGAACCCGCTGCACGTTCAAAGACGAGGATAGAGAGCCCTGCCTGCAGATACCTCAGGAAAGCCCTGACTTTACTATCAAAAGACAGCAGTATGGTGAGTCGGTGTCATCCCCATTGTCTCATCAACATTGAATCAGGGCACAGCCACTGAAAAACAAGAAGGAAGAAAGGGTCTTAGCGAAACATCTTCCTCTCAGGTTTACGAGACTGGAGGAGAGAGATTGGACGCAGTGGGACTTCGTGTGCCCACAAGTTCGCTTTGATCGCCCTCGCCACCCTGGCTTTGAAATGTTTAACACACGGAAAACACCATTCCTCATCAAAAAAGTGCTTCAAAGGGGAGAGAACACGGGAGGCACTGTAAGTGACCCTGCCCGGGAAGGAGAGGAAAAAGAGCGTCAGAGAGGGGCCCGGTGGGGCTAAGTAGGCAAGCTTAAATTGCATAGAGCGTCCCTTTATGACCAAAAATACTAACTTTGATTTATAAATTAAATGAAGGATCACTTAGCAGGGCTGAAGGGCTTTTCTCTTTGGAGTTGCAAACACCAGAAACTAGTGATGTGAGGCATAAAGGTGTCACACTTTTCATCCAGAAATCTAGCTTAGAGGGAGTAATCTTCCGCATAAAATGCTCTCAAATTAGGTTGGCATCAAATTTAGAAAGTTTGGTGGTTTTTCGCGGAATATGTCAAATAAAATGGCCTGGCTCTTTTTCACATGGTGTCAGTAATGCCAATGGTACGCCAAACAGTCTTTAAAACCCCTCTCACCAACAGTAGGCCACATACATTTACATTACCTCATGGACATCATTTAATATCACAGGCATGTAATATATGTTTGTCTGGCACTCGTGTGACCCACGCTATCGACCGATTCACATCTAAAATGTACAAACTCTTCATTCGCAGCAAAATCCATACCAGTATCAGCAAAAATCACGTTTACATAATCCTATTTTTAGTCTATTTTATTTCCCTTTTCAAAGAGTATGGAGGATCTGGTAAAGCAGAGTTCTGTCTGAGGGGACAGTTAAAGGCTTTACTGCTAATAAAAACCAATATGGAGCACATATAGGCCCTGGTTCCTGGAATTGACCTGCAGTAGATGGACCTCCGGGTAGACAAAGCACATGATAGCCGCAGTGAAGCTGTAAAATACGCATGTTTTTATCTACATGTACAGGAGCATGTCATGTGGTTTCTTAAAATATGTTGTTTGCTTGTGCTGTTTTCAACCACTGAGCTTAAGGAAATTCTATAAACTCCTAAAAACACTGACAAGAGATATACATGATTGCACCATGTTTCTCTTTTTCTGACCAAATGATAACAGTAACATTATGTTGAGATATAAGTGATGGTTTTTCTAGTTCATCTACTAAACTGTAACTAAAACACCAACATCAGGTTTAGGTGTATATCCGGCACAATATAGAAATGCAAAAGTTCTTACTAGATTTACGACTTAGCATACTGTAGAACGTTCAGAAATCATACACGAGATAGTGACCAAACTCCTTTTTTCACCTGAAGACTAGCCAATGTAAATTAGGGTTGCCAGAGCGCAGGTTTCCACATTATTAAAAAAAAATCTACTTTGTGAAGATTTATTTTGGATTTGATTTAATATGGAATGTTACCATTTAGATTTCTGTTTGTATAAATCATTCCGTTTACAGATTTCACATCAGAGTAAAACAGTAAATTGAAAGCTCCAGACAGCCATCAGTGTAATCATTTCCCAGGAGTTAATCTGGTTACATGCTTGAGGTAGCACCGTTTGACTGCTGAGTCATGTCCAATATTATAAAAATCACTGATGTCAGTTTTTGTGTCTGAATCAGCAGTCAGGAATGTGGTCCCCTGCAGCAACAGAAACAGCGACATGACGTTGACACTCTGTGGGGTTTTTCTTTCAGCCGCCTGTTTTCTCATTCTTGCTCAACCTTATCTCGTTACGTGCCTTGGCACTCTCTGGCAATAGAAACCCAAATACCCTGAGAGTGTTTTCTTGTAAGGCACGCACACATTTAATGGGTTTCCTGAGAAGAGGCCCTAATGATTAAGTCTTTATTTGTTTGTTTTTTTAAAAAAGGTGTTTAAATGTTTCAGTAACCCTTAATAAATCCGTTAGCTACAACTTGTAAATATGTTATAAATGGTGATTCGTTAGAAAATGGTACTGTTTTTTTTTATCAAATTAGGGGGAAGCAAGAGAGTAAGTGGGACTGACAAATGTGAAAAAATAATGTTTATTTAATCCTAGTAATCTATAACACACATCCAGGTGTTTATCATCTGTTTATTAATCTTCATGCTTTATGAAAAGGCAAAGATGTAGTCTTAAAAGGTAGTCTGTGGTAAATGTCCACAATTTATAATAAATCTCTGGTCTTGTAGTTACTTAAAGGGGACCTATCATGCAAAATGCACTTTTGTACGTCTTTTATACATGAATATGTGTCCCCGGTGCGTCAGGGAACTCACCAAGTGTCAGAAACACAACCCTCTCTGTTTTCCTCCATACCCAAATCTCTAAAAAAAGGGGCTGCAACGGATTTGATACAGACTGATCCAGATTTGAACACTTTACTGACGTCAGTAAAGTGGTGCTACGGCTATTGGTCGATTCTCCACCTCTAAGGGGAATGAGAGGTTGGGCCACGGCCGGCCATTGCTGCTCGAAAGCGCTGGAGACGCTGTCGTACATATGGCAGGCCTGTAAGTGGCACTGTAGTCTGCCACAAAAGCAGCGAAGAAGACTTCCCTTGCATGGTTGCCCTTCTGTTTATTCTCTGCTGTGGCTCTTTTTCTCCCTCCCCGTGGCGCGGTATAATTCTGATCAGGCATTAGCTCCGCCTCCTCTTTTTTTTTTTCAAGCTAAGGACCCAAGATCCGCGTTTCTCTAACAGGGCTGCAAAAGAGGGGTTTGAGCAGTATGAGGCATGGGCAATGGGTGATCTGTTTGGTATTTTAAGCAAAAAACTTCACAGACATTTTGTATAGGTATGGCCCTACAATATATTTTCCCAATATAGCATAATAGGTCCACTTAAATATATCTCCAAACTCCTCCTAAATACAGAACATTCACTGTAAGAAACCCCTCTGTAATACAAGTAAACAAAGTTATAAAGCACAGTCATTCTTTCTGCTATGACAAAGAGCGAGACAGCGGGTTTGTTGATGGTCCTCTGAGTAAATATCACATCAGCTGACTGACCTCCATGGGAAAATGGACAGCTCCTTTTTTGGCGGCTGTGTCTGTCCTTATATGGGCAACAGGTTTTTGTTCCCCTCCAAACATCCAGTTAGCTGCTCTGAGGAATGAGAGCAGTGTCAGCGTCATCAACACCAGACAGACAGCTGAGAGGAAGACATCAATTATATCACAGCTGGCCAGGAGGGAGTGTATGATCTTCTTTCAGGCGGATATACAGTATCAGACCCTTTTAATTATGTGATGGATGTCCGTCAGACATGTCTCTTCCGATTTGATGAGCTTCCTCCCTGACCACAGAAAAATAAAGACATGGGGATTGCTGATGGCACGAAAGCCGACACATTGCTTGTTTCTTCAGGATAAAGTCCAGCTAATATGGAAGTGGTTTGGTGTCGTAGCACATCTGAGGTTGTCTTTATAAGGCCAGCAAACTACTACAGCTAAAAGGAATTATATAAAAGAGAAACCTGTTAGGCTTTTTAGGCTACTCTCAGAAGCAACAAACAACAACTTTGGCAAAGAAGCTCAATTGTCTGCGAAATGATAATGCGAGTAACATTACACTTCTGGAATTGGACAAAAACAAGTACAATGGTTAACATTATCATTTACTTAATCAAAACAACTCAACCATATAAGGCTAATTAACAATCCTAAACTTGACATATGGTCGTATAATTTACAAATAATCGTCATTTGAAAAACTCATTGGATCTGAAGACACAGAACAATATGAATGTTTAGGTTTGGTTGCATCAAGCAATGCTTTCTGGGTAAACTTTGAATCTATCTTGTGTGTCTGTTTCTCAGACAGCCTCTTATCACAAATGAAACTTTCAAACAGATGAACCTAAATACACGTTTCCAACATGGAACCAACGATGGAGCTTACTTACCAAACAAACCTGCCTAAAAGACTATCTGTAAAGCAAAAATGTTGTTGTAAGTTGTGCATTTATGTAATTTCTGAACATATCATGTTAATATGAAAAAAATGACCCAGACTTTAGACCTGCAGAATGCCAGGAATGCCCGCAGAGAGCCGGCCAGCAGAACCACAAAGTGACTATTGTTCTGTCTGGCTGTGGTCCCAGCTGCTGCCGTCCACACTCCCCATGTTGTTGTGCAACAGACTGCTTCTGCTTAAAATTCAAAGCGCCCCAAGTCTTGATCCCAATTATTATTAATTATCACGTCAGCACTAATCACAGACGTGTGAAATCACCATACAAAGCAATTTACACACATTGGTAGCCTCTGAGCACAATGCAACAAACACAAAATGACTCGCCCAAGCTTCTCACCACATCTCCTTCTCCTCTAATCTATCACAGTTATTACATGATTGATATTATTAAAAAGGCTAAAGAGACACAAGATGTACTTTCTCAAGACTGCTAAACAACAACAACTACAACATATCATAACATCATTCCTATCCTCCTGACATCTCACAAATGCAGCTTCATTTCACACAGGGTCAACAGAATACCTCACATGGAAAACGCTCAGGAATGGAGGCAGACTAATTTGCGTTCTCTCTGCCTGTCAGGGGTTTTCTCATCTGAAAGCGTTTAGTCAGAACGTGGTGGAAACATCGCTTCCCATCGCTGCTGATGTGCTGGCACTCGTCTGCCCTGAGCCGGTTTGTACTTGATCAGCGGCTGGCAGCAGACCCTCAGGTCAGCTGGAATCTGACCTCTACCACTGCCAAGGTAGGTATGATCCTATATTGTGTACTACATAGAATTAAACCATCCTGGGCTTTCTTGTTATGGGTAAAGCTGCAGCTGAATACAAGGGGATATGGCACACAGGCCACTTTACCAACTTTAAAAAAAATTATTTTCATAGAGGATGTCTTAAAGCAGGGGTGGGGAACCTCCGGCCTCCGGGCTGTATACCGTCCGCGAGACCATTTGATACGGCCCTCGAGGTAATTTCTAAACACACGGGAAAAAAATTAAATAAAGAAATCTAGACCGCAAAAGAATTAAACAAGCGAGTACCTGTTTTTTCTGGCCAAGGTCAGGGTCCTTGAACACAACACGAGCCTAATCATCACGTGGTATATGTCTCGTCTGACAGGGGTGTAGTGCTGACGGAGAGCACCCGAACGCCGCACTTCAGAAATTGTAGTAGGCCTACGCACGGTGCGTCCACACAGCAGCAACGTACACATGCCGCAGTTTTAGCGTGGCTGTGTCTTTAGTTGAAAGCCCACTGGCGATCTTTTCATCTGTCATACTGATCACACAGTCAATAACTTTGTTGTTATTAGCATCTGGTTAGCTAGCTATGCTAACGAATATAAGAAGCTTTTTCTACAACCAAAGGCACATCTTTATATGATCATTATAGTTGTAAAAAAACAAGAGAATAAAGTAAACAGGTATAAAATACTATATGACAGTAAAAAAAAGTTGTTATTAATAAACAAGAATACAGTTTAAAAGGGGAATGATTTGTAAAATATCCATGAAGAAAAAGAAAATCTGCTTACAGTTCTGTTTCATATGGATGTTGAGAGATGTATCCATTGATCTCCTAATGTTGCTCTCAAAGTGCACCAGATTGATGCTTTTAACTTCAACATTTAAAAAAAAAAATGCCCCCGGACCCCCCTAGAAGAGGTTAGGTCCACCCCCCACTTAAATCATGTTCACATGGATAGGAATCTGAATAGATTTGCACACATCTTGTGTCCATATCTTTCTGTTTTGGTGGCCACAACTATGCACGTGCATGCATACGCGAGTCATGGTTAGATATCTGGAGTTAGAGGTTGTTTTTTCTTTGCACAGCATGAAAGAAAAGCCAAATGAATGGGCTGTGGTTTTTATTTTTTTAAGCAGAGGTTGAGTTCAATCATTTGTGCGGCCCTCGGAGGATGTTGTAAAAATTGAAATGGCCCTTGAGGGGAAAAAGGTTTCCCACCCTGTCTTAAAGCTTCAATGCACTGCTAACAAAACAAGACCTGTTTGTCCCTGATCAACGGCATATTGTTTAACAGCTGTACAAAGACAAGGTCTCAGCTGTATTGTAATGATGTAAGAAGATGTTCCAGTTGAGATACACAGTTTGGTCCCAACTTGAAATATGAAATACTCGACATTTAAAAAAAATAAAAAATAAAGTTGTTGTAGCTGTATCACTGACATTTGTATCTACAGTATTTTTGGATGCTCAGCATGTGGACTGAATGTCAGCTGACATTTTGCAGCTCTTGTCTGCTTGAAATATAACTTCCTCTGCCAATCATCTCCATGTGTAAGGAAACCAACATTTCCTGTTTCTGCTGCTTTACATTGAAATGTGCCACAAACTCACGCACACATTTAATTCCTCTAATCATACTGACAGAAGATAAAGCGTACATGATGACTAATGGCTTTTACATTAGCAACAGAGGGCAAGCTTAATGTTTTGGCTGCTCATGATTGTTGGTGCCACATTTCTTCCCTCTTTCGACTTTAAGTGAAAACGTACTTTGCGTTATTTACATTCTGGCAGCAGTAAAATATTGACACATGTGATAAATGATAGTGCCACAGGCAATACAATTCCATTTGGTCAACAAAATGTAAATCAGAAAATAAACATTCATATTGTTCTGTGTCTTCTAACAAATGCACACATTTACACAAACAAATAAGCCATGGTATATGGAACACATTCAGTCTGTGATTGAGTCAAGTTATTTGATGTTGGTCAGAATAAAGAAAGAAGGTATTTGGTCAAAAATAAAAGTATTTGACGAACTGAAATCATGACCTGATGTTAATTCTAGGTGGAAAGTTAGATGAGCCCCGTTACCAATGAAAGTGTTACTCACTAAACTGCATTGAAAGTATCCTTGATATTTACAAACTATGAATGTATTTCTATGTTTCATAACCCTAACCCTCAACCAATGTGTTGTTCACATCCGCATGACTGCATTTCCAAGTTCAAAAAAATCTGTAGGTGCTTGGAGGCTTTAGAGTTAAAATGGCTCAATGCAGGATAGCATCTGCATTGAGCCATTTCAACTCTAAAGCCTCCAAGATGTCTCCATTGTTTCATATCATATCTAAAACCAAAAATAGATGAAGGAATGCCATCCAGGCAGATATTGTTGAAGTCTGTCTTGTCGTGAACAAAGTTATCTCAACAAACTACTGAACGCCTACAAAATCCCTTTCCTCGAAACTATCTGAAAAACAACTCAAGTCTCACAAAGCACTTGGTCTCCAGGGTAGATTCCACACAGGTCCCCATAGAAACTCGTGTTTACTCAATGACGGAGTCCAGTACAATCTAATCATCCCTTCAGAGAGATAGCTTCCAGCATTTACTCAGTGATGTGGAGGGAAGTCTGCTCCTCCTCTCTCCTCGTGGCTTTGATGTCTCTCTTTCTCCGGGTGAGGAAAACTGTTTTGGTAGCAGCAGTCAGCCTTCTCCATTCCTGCGAGTGAGATGACTGATCCTTCTTGAATTCATCACGCAACGTGTGGAAATTCTTCTGACAGTAAGTGGAGCCAAGTTTGGGCCGGAGACGTATGAAATTGGCTCGTTTCCTTTCTCGTCGACAAATGCTGACAATGTCAAGAGTTTGGACCGAGCCATTGGCTTGTCAGCGAGGGGGAGCCAAATGCAGCGAGTGGAAACCGGATTGAACGAGGAAAGAACATTGAGGGTCCCGCCAAATATTGCGTGACATCGATAAACATTTGCAAAAAGAGTCCTTTACTTTCTCACGCAGCGGAAACGAGGACACGCACAAGAAGAGCGTTTAGAGAAACCAGTGGAAATTCAGTTTGAAGACATGCAGAGTGTAATAGCATGAAGAATATTTTGATTAAAAATAATGTGGAAAGCAAGTAAACAAGCACTCACAAGTGCAAATACAAGCCCACAAATTCCAACACACTTCAAAGAATACAACCTGGACTGCAAATTTCAATCCTACAGGAGTATTTTAATAAAGAAAATATAGAATTTCAGTAGGTTTCCTAGAACACATTTGGTCAAAAAACCCAAGCCATTTCTTTGTTTGGCAGCATATTTAGAATTGTGTAATTTAATCTCTTAATGCGTTGTTGGCTACTAGCCTCAGCTTAATAGTTGAGTCACTACTTGCCAAAGAGCAAAAAAGACAGTTTCAGGTACAGTATGTACAGAAAGAGACACTGATAAGCGCTTCAAATAATGTGTCCCAAAAGTGTCATTTAGCAAGTTTAAGTACTTTTTGTGACCTCGGCTCGTACACACTGTGTGTCTGGACGCTCTTATCGGCTGCCTGTGTTGTTTGGCAGTCCTCTCGTCCTGCACACATGCTTTAAATCCTCAGTCCCGCTCAGGCCACCCACCGCACCGCCAAACAAACCCAACTCTGTGAGGCGGGTAGCAGCGTGGCAGCTTCCTGCTTCTGGCTCCACGCAGCAAACCCACAGCCAATTAACTCAGCATGGGGAAATGGATGTGTTGGCTTGGGTTTTCTTTTTAAGTAATGAAGAGTGTGTTCTCCCTGAATGTAAGGATGGATGGTACCTAATGTAAATGACTACGTTACAAATGGACTTCCTCAAAAGGAACGGAAGCAGAGTGACTTCTATTATGTATTGGTGGTTGTGTTAATATCTTCTTTGTGGCATCCATGTTGTTTCCACAAGACAATTTGAATGTAATCAACGCACCAAGGTCAGAAGAATGATTTCCCAACTCAGGAAATGGGACCATCTGCAGACCCCATGACTTTTGTGCTCTCCGAGTGCCAATCTTGTCTTAAGATGCTTTTCATTCACAATGATCTCAAGAGCCCATTTTAAAATATGAGTGTCCTTCATTTCATCTCTTTGTTGCTTGGTAGACTTTCACACAGCATCTGTCTGTAATCTAAGGCATCCTTGTCGCTGTGAGCCAGTTCACCTGAGGCTGTTTTTCAGGAGATTGGATCTACCAGATGGAGAAAGTGATGACATGAAGATGCAAGAGATTTTAGTTGGAGGCCTGTGGAAGACTGGAAGCACTGTTGCATAGTGGTTATAAATATTTGCTGTCTTTGAAAATGTTTTTCTAAAGTTATTACATTACAAAGGTTCACCCAGGGACGACTACATGGTGCCAATGGAGAGCCGAGGCCCAGCATACTGTACTAGTGTAAGCTCAGTACGTTTCTTAATGTAAATTCCCTTTACAGTATCCATGTTAATGATTTTGATACATTTAATCATTTCTTTTGATTGCAATGCAAGAAAATACAGAGTTTGATTATTGAAATCTTAATAGATAGAAAGTAATTATTGCTAGGTTTAATACTTTCTACAGCATTTTACTTCTGGACTGTCAAAAACACGTGGGTTTGCTATCCTGGCTCCAAAATGGTGGAATGAGCTCCCCATTGACATCAGGACGGCAGAAAGCCTGCACATCTTCCGGCGCAGACTGAAAACTCATCTCTTTAGACTCCACTTCGAGCGATAGAATTACTAACAAGGCACTTATATACTAATAAAGGACTGGCTTATCTATAGCCAGCTGAGTAGCACTTGAAATGTTTGGCTCTATAAAACCTGATGTACTTATATGATTCTGTTTTCTTCAGGGCTGTGTCTTCCTGGTCATATGTACTTATTGTAAGTCGCTTTGGATAAAAGCGTCAGCTAAATGCAATGTAATGTAATGTAATGTCAATGACAGGCAGGAGAGACACCATATAAGTGTATATCATAAAGAATTGAGTCAGAACGTGTCCTTTTTCACACCTTCATCTATTGGAGGGAGAGTCTATCAATGGAGAAATGGTGGGTATGCCCATAAGCATTTGTCAACAATTAAAACCTTTCCTATGAACATTTCTGAAGGGGTGTTAGAGCGTAGCGTTGCTGATACCGGACACAGTTTTGGGGGCAATTGGCAATTACCCCTCATTTCCCAAAGTTTAACCGTCTCATTATCACTTCATAACTGTGTGATGGTGGGACTACAAAGTGTGCCGGTTTAGTCATAAAGCAAAAGCTCCATTCAGCAAAAGGCAGCAGAACAGTGGCAAACATAAGAGCCAGATGTGAGGGCACATCGCGTGGAATCTGCTCAAACAACACACTCCTTTGGAAAGGAAAGGCTAAATAACACATGGTCTGTGAGCCTCAAACTAAAATAAGATTGTTCCTCTCTCCACGGATTGTTTACAACATTGTTAAAGAAAATGTAAATAAAATCGAGCCTGAAAATATGTCTTGATCTTGATATTTAATAATGGGTGTAATAAAGGGCTTTAGAGAGTTGTGTAATCCTCGGGATATTTACAGCAATGGCATGGTAACAATAAACAAATATATTTATTTTAGTACAGCTTAATCCAATATGAAATATCTTTTACGCCTCAATCCGGTACATGGTTGGCAATTGTGAGTAATTGTTATACTTTAAACAATAAAGTCATGCTTTCCTCTACAGCAGGGGTCTCCAACCTGTCTTCATCTGAGACTTAGAGAGAGCTACTTGCATCACATCGCTTACATTTATTCACATAGCACTCATCAGTTGAATTAAGCTATACTTTTGTACACGTGTGAAATTGCAATACCCAAAGCTTATCAACAATCTTAACTTCACATCAAGGTCCAAGAAAAGGACAATTCATCCCATATTATTATGGCCCACATAGTAACTACATCACTGGAAATTCACATACATGTCGAAGAGAAAAACACAATTATTTCACTTCTTATTATGGCCGACAGAGTAAATACATCGCCTTAATCACCACCTTACAAGCATCTTATAGTGGTGATAGTGGTGGTCTAATGGATAGTTGTGAGTTCAAATCCCGCCAGGAACACCACCGCTAGTGTGCCCTTGAGTAAGGCAC
Organism: Harpagifer antarcticus; assembly: GCA_902827135.1. Taxonomy (NCBI): domain Eukaryota; kingdom Metazoa; phylum Chordata; class Actinopteri; order Perciformes; family Harpagiferidae; genus Harpagifer; species Harpagifer antarcticus. Next base: position 846,861 of record CADEHL010001421.1, read on the forward strand.
TTAGTCCTTAGTTACTCCAAGGAGAATGTCCCTTTAATTGGTAATTGTAAGTCGCTTTGGATAAAAAGCGTCAGCTAAATGAAATGTAAAAAAAATCCTATGGCACATGTGTAAAATAAGTGGCATTCCCTCTTTTTTACAGTTAGTGAGATGACTGGCACTGCATGGAGTCCACCATAGAGGTGTATGCTGGACCCACTTATGGCGCATTTCCACGACACAGCCTCGCTTGGCCTCGCTCGGCATGGCTAGGCCTCGTTAGGCCTTGTTAGGACTGGCTCACTTTATGGCGCATTTCCATTACAGTTTAGGAACTGGGGTAGTATCTACAGGGTTTGTCTCCACAGTCCAGAGAAAAGTGACAACAGAATGAAGGGTGCAAAGAGAGGGAACAGGAGGTGCTAGCAATCATGAAATTAGGAGCAAATGGTCCAGAACTTTAGGAAGGAAAATCCCATTAAAGCTGTCCAGCCTTTGGGTGCAGTGGGAGCTGGATTTAAAAGAAAAAAGCTGATGATCTGCAAAGTTCTTTTATGGAAACAATTATGTAACTGCACCTCTCTGTTCCTTTCATGAAGCAAAGTGAGAACGAGAGGGAACCATTGTTGCTCGAGGGGAGTGAACGTCCCCGTGTCTCCTCGGAAACAAAACTGAAACATAAACAGATGAAAAAAAGCACAAACCTGTCCCTCTGATTTCATTTTCAGAAAACCATGAAACACAATGTCATATCTGAAACACAAAGGAACCTGGTAAATGATGAGATAGCTAGTGACTGGAGTCAATGAGGTACTTTTCCCAGTACATTGACTACAAAGTCTTTGAAGATCTGGAAGGATTCACCAAAAACCAAACTAGTTTTGTATTGACCAAATAAACAGCAATGTTCAGATCAATTACTTATTCATGTTTTAAATAAAGGTGAATGTATTATTGTATTAATATCACTCAATAACCATAATACGTTACATAGTCTGTTAATTTTGGCTGTCTTTTCAAACTAAAATGGTCCCGACGTCCTCTACAGTGGACATACTGTAACATTTACAAATTAAATTAAAAAAGTCTAAATTGCAAGATGTTTTTTTAACCCTAAATAGGAAATCACAAAAGAAAGGAAATTGGAAGACACATTTTTCCTCGGGTACCAGGAGGATATACACTTTCGTAACAGTATGTAAGTAGAAGAAAGGGCATTTAAATAACAGTCAAAACAGTCTGATTATTAGATACACCTAGCTAAAAGTAATGTAGATTATTAGGAAAGACTTGCATTAAATCCTATATGAATGTTTACTGAGATGAATTAAGAACAATTTGGACTGTTAGGCTACCATTCATTGACGGACAACAAAAAAACTCCTATAAATGTAACGTGCATAGCCCCTATAGCAGCAAATGCCCAGATGCATTTATAGACACATTAATGATTCTAATTGTGCACGAGCTGGCTTACTGAGAAAGCTTCCTGCGACATTAAATGCATTTACATTTAATATAGTAACACGTTTTAGTTGTTTGCACCTGTGCAGTCGTCTAAATACTTTCTGTGTATGCATTGTGTATACCTTTGGCCTTCAATGCGATATTAACAACCTAACTTTCTAGATACTTTGGCAGGCCTGGACCTCCGTCTCCTAGTGTTCACAGATGTTAGCTGTTGGCCCGGCTGTACTAAAAAATAATTGAACACAAAATGACGATCACGTTTCCACACCCGGGGCTCACTGCGGTCTCTACGAGTTCTGTGTGTGATGGGGAGACGGACACTGTGTGGCCCCCATCTGACTTCTACTGTACTGACCACAGACTGTATAGTTTATACATATATGACCCTGACATTTGGGACATTTAGGCCAATTTAATCCTCACATAGAGACGCACATGTATGTACACACGGATGATGAGACGTAGTTAATGTCAGTCCATAATTGCCATGTTTGTTTATATATTGCCTTATGTATAAACTAATGTTGGAAATATTCAATAAATCTTTGTAGAAACACTAAAAAGGAATTTATAAACATGTTGAGTAATATTTGGCACTGGGTTAGGTGCAATCATTAAGCTAACAACCCTTTAAATCCCTATGCCGATACTTTTAATGCCCCCGACGGCTATATTGAATTTTATTTTCATGTATTAAAATGACATTAGGTTCATAATATTTATAGCCATCGTCTGGTTTGGGTTGACCTTGTTGTAAATCTTCAGACATAACAAGATAGCACAATTATAAACAATACCAAAAACCAGATTTGACAAATTGCACAGATTCTAAAAATAGAATGGTTGTGGAAAAGCAAAGATAACAAATAAATGACCTGTATAACTAACACAGATGTAGTGCAGATAATTGCATGTCTATACCCAGCTGCAGAACCATTGTATGACCTTTACGTCACCAGGTACAGTCTCCTTTACAAGAGAAGGCTGCATCAGGTTGACTTCATCCTTCCTTTCCTTTCTGTGCAGTGAGAACTGAAAGTGCCGCAGCATACCAGTCTGTTATAGCAGACTTTTTATATATCGGCCAACGCACATGTCTGAGCCATTGGTGCAGCAAAGAAAGGCAGACCGGTGTGTTTATATCTCAGTAGCTCACCATTGACAAATAAGCCTCAATGCTTCCAATTTACCGTGGAAGCATTACAGTTTCTTGTTTGTCTCATCATATCAGATAGCTAAAAGACAAGTTTTTCAATTGTTATGTCATTATAACCATTGAACCAGCTGGGTTTTTATAAAGATTCACTTAAATAAAGATTGATTAGTGTAATATATGATCACCAGCAGGTTAATGGTCAAGCATTCGGATAATATATGGAATTAATCCCAGTTAAAGCTTCTCAAATGTGAGGATTGATTGTCTCTTTTTGACTAACTAAAACTGGATATCTGTGTCTTTCTTAACCAATAAGCCTTTAAATATATCATTAAGGGTATGGAAAGCTGTGACATTTGAAAGACCTAATAATAACTGAGGGGGAAAATGGTTTAAAAGAGCCAAATACACCTCTGGAACAAACTATCCTAAGGCTCAATCAGAATATAAGAAGGGTTTTGAAGGGTCTTTATCCCAAGTTCTTCAAGTTATACGGTCAATACATTCTTGATTATTCCTTAAATCTCTAAGGTTATAGTATTACACAGCTCTTATACGTTTCTTGTTATTCCATTAAACAATATAAAGTAAGTTAGTACTCAATAGAGACTTTAATGAAAAGGTAAGTGGATATCTCCGCTGAGGAAGTTTTACTGTAATAGGCAGATCCTTTAAAAAGTGCTGACTATGCCTGCAGCCTCTGTTTTTCTCATAGGCAGCCTCCCCGGATCAAAGGCATACTTGTCCAATCTGGGCAGAAATACAGTGATTTTCTCCAGCTCCTGCGATGCATTAGGACCATTATGTAACAACATTGTATACCGCTTAAGGGAGTTTAATCCAGTTTTGAGCCGCAGCATCTTTACTTCCTTGGCAATCGATTTCCATCTCATTTGAATTGACCGAAACTAGGCCAAGGTGGATTTGGACATCATAAAGACCAGAAATATTACAATCATGGAAGAGATACTTGAAAGAATGTGACAGTAAGCCAATACATGATATTCAGATGTGGAAATTGCTTTTTCACTCACTTGAGTACATTATTCTGAATCATGTCATCACAGTTCTTGGACAAAATCGTCTGACCACATATTTGGAAAAAGCTGCTCTGGTAATTCAGCATCGGTATGCCTCAACAGAGCGGTTATCCCTCAGACACAATAATGACTTCAGAGCAATTAGGCTGCATCTGATAGTGAGCAACAAAGTCTTATCAGCCTCTAAGAAGTCTTTACTCTGGCCGAGATCAAGGAAGAGTGCTTCCGTTTGGACTGAATGTCAGAAATGCTGTGCTGAACAACTCATCTGTGGCCGATGGAAAAAATGCAGGGCGGCCAGACTCCTGCAGGAGATAACGGGTGGTCTCTATGACGATAACAGGTTGTCTCTATGACCTCTTTCCCTGCTGCTGAAACTAAAAACATTGTGGGTTGATTGACAGGTGGCAACTGCATGCAGAAGTTTGTGGGAAAGTCAGTGCTTAGGTGTCTCTCGATAAGAACATTTCAGAGGATGTTTACATATTATCAAAATGAGCTCAAATTAGGCTTGTGTTCTCTACATTGCAAACGCTATTCAATGCATTCATTCGATAGCATAAACCTTTTAGTGCATTTGTAGCATAAAAGACCAAGAAATCACAACGTCTGGATCTTCTTAAAGCCACTTTGGGAAGGCATAACATGTCCAATGTATACAGTGCCATTGTGTGCAAGCATTGTCAATGACAGCAAAGTTCACCTCAACTATATTTGACCCACACTTAGTGATAAATGAATTGGATTTTCACCACCAAAAACACAAGTAGAAGTAGGTAGAATCCTTTAAAATACCTTATAATCACATAAAGTACTTCACAGAGAGCCTTTTCAAAGTAGCGATTATCAATCAATCAATGTTTATTTATATAGCCCAATATCACAAATGTTATATTTGTCTCAGTGGACTTCACAGTGTGTACAGAATATCAGTATGACAATACGACACCCTCTGTCCTTAGACCCTCTGTCCTTAGACCCTCTGTCCTTAGACCCTCACATCGTACAAGGAAAAACTTCCGAAGAAACCCCACAGTTTAAAGGGAACATGGGAGAAACCTCAGGGAGAGCAACAGAGGAGGGGTCCCTCTCCCAGGACGGACAGACGTGCAATAGATGCCGTGTGTAAATTGAAAAGATAATACATTTACAACATAGGTAGTCCAAATGTTTAGAAATGCATGTGTGTATAATAGGAAGATGAATCCACGAGGATATCCATCCAGGACTTATGATCCAGGACCAGGACCACAGCCACGACTCAAGATCCAGGGCTCGCAATCCAGGACACAGGACCGCAGGATCATCCATGACTCCGGATCCCAGCGTATATAGACACCAAAAAGAAAGACATTTAGGGAAGCTGGGTTCATCGAAACATGAGAGTACACAGGTATAGACAGAGAGAAGGAAGAAGTAAGATGTCCCCCGACAAACTAAGCCTATATCATTTTAAAGTTATCCTCCGCAAATGTAGGCCAAACAAGCAATGACCTGAGAATGTAAGTCAAGAGATGGAAAAGGAAAGTATGTTACTACAAAATAACATAAGAGCGGGAAATGTGTCAAATTGTTCTGTGTGTGTTTGTGTTTGTGTGTGCCAGGTGTGATTCACATGGGGGGCACATAAGGGGGGGAACACATCTAGAGTATGGGTGTGTGTGTGTGTGTGTGTGTGTGTGTGTGTGTGTGTGTGTGTGTGTGTGTGTGTGTGTGTGTGTGTGTGTGTGTGTGTGTGTGTGTGTGTGGTGTGTGTGTGTGTGTGTGTGTGTGTGTTTTATCTGATCCGGATGGTTACTAATTCCTTTTCTTTATGACCGGGAACACCATGGGTTTTACAAAGTTGACTAAATCATCCAAAATTCAATGAAAGTGGTGATCAGCAATTTCATATGTTCAAATGTCTACTGTGAAGGATATCATAAAGCCTTAATGTAATCGAATGTAATACAAAAAAGTTATGACTGATTAAAGTAGTAAATCGCTCAGATTTGACCCGAAGACAACAGGAGGGTTAAAGGTCAACTAAAGGCAGGAATGGAGAACAAACAGCAGCAGATGTATTGCATTGAATTGCTTAGAGGGCTGCATCACAATCACTTGAACTATTGATGTTAGTCATGCAAAAAAAGGCTGTAATGTTTAATATTACAAGTCATTTCATTTAATATGTAATCAAATAACTGGATAAAGAGGTGAACAGTTCTTCTGTTTACCTATTTGGGAAACTAAAAAGGTGAAGAATAACTAGTCTGTAAACTTACACAAATCCAAACTCACTTTAAAAAAGGAGAAAAGAGAGAATAAGTCTGGACACCCAGCAGAGGAGCAGCCAGATTATACATCACTTAATTGTAACCAGAACGCTCTGCGACATCATTACAGCTTTTCCACTGCAGCTTCACCCCGTGCAGTGAGTTCCACTTCATAACACTACGGCAAGATGATGGAGGGCTACGTCAAAATAAAGAGTATTCATGGAAACTGTTGGGGTTTGTCACTTTGATTTCCACAAAGCGTGACATCCCAGATAAAACACTGTGTTTCACGTTTCCTCTGGGTTTTTGGGCGCGGGGTTTGAAAACCGAGCCGTTAAATCTCCTGATTATTACTCATCATAGTTTAGTTCAAGTTTTGGATGCATTTGTGAAACATGATCCTGTTTGTTTATTGGCTCTAGCAATGGGAAAACTTTGAAGACGGTTAGCTGGACGTCGGTGTGAGGATTTCACTTGGTCTCCAGACAGAAGCTTGGAGCGGGACAGTGGAGGAGGAAAAGCTCGATGAGTGTGATGACAGCCACACGGACAAAGAGAGAGCCAGACAGTCTGAGCATCGCCTCGGGGGCGCTTTTCATCTGCTGGAGATCCTCTGATATTCCCATGAGTATCAGTCTCACCGGGGGGGAAGCAGACATTCAAGCAGATAATCCCTCACACAATTATAAAAAAATAATGTGTACATTGATTGATGTAATAAAAATCTAGACAATTTTACATTTCACATTTTATTATTATTTTCACTCTCTATAACAAATCACCTCTGGCTGGCAGAGAACTCTCTGCTCCATAGCTTCTCTTGTACATTTAAACATTCAGTTTAATATTTAATATTCCACCGCTCACATACTTATGTATATATAATACCTTGCTTTATTTTTAAATTTAAATTCAACATGTATATTTTCTACTTTCTTGTTTATTTCGAGTCTTTTTAATTGTTATTGTACAATGCCATTTATTTTATGCTGATGCAACACAAAAATGTCCCAAATTGGGTTCAATAAAGTACTATCTTATCTCTCTTATCGCATTGTATTAACATGTATCTTTGAGTTTACACATTCCTGCATTTTACTATACCATTTCTATAGCACTATTTTTCTTTATATGTATATTTTGTGAGACGTCTACTGTTGTTTACATTGTTGGATGAACCTGGGACATTTCCATTGCCAACACATATGCTGTAGCTGTTGTGCACATGACAATAAAGCTTTTGAATCTTGAATTGAATATTTATGGCGTTAAATGTCAAGGTGAACAGGTGTTGTTCTGCTGTTGTCTCTTTTGAAGCATGAATCATTAAACGAAGCAGCATGATGTGCACACGTGCGGGTCAGTGTCAAAACAAAACCTGAAAACAGTGATGTGAAATCATGACATCTGTGTTTCAACTCTTTGTTTGCTTGCAGAGAGATTTGAACGTCATAAAGATTATGGCTCAAGAAACCGATTAGCAAAACTGGAGTATGAATTTGTATTTGAAATGTAAGGTTTTTTTTTTTTTAAATGGTCAAGGAAAAACAAGAAGTTACGCAACAGTACTTTCCATCTTCTCTTGGCATGCTTTCAAGGCTGCTCATTCAGGACCTCCGCCGTGAGATGCTGGAAACGTGTGAGGGTTGCCAAGGACATGTTAGTGATAAAAGTGAACCAGGCTGGAACGAGTGCGTTGTCTTCTACGAATCGAAGTACAACCAATCAATCTTCAGATGACACGACTGTATAACATCAGCCTGCTGTTAGCAGAAAGCATGCCCTACATTTTTTTATCATCTGTGAAGTGAGCTATTGTAGCGAAACACATACCAATTATGTTTTATTACTAAATATAACAACAGAAACTCAAGGTTTAGTTGTTTTAGTCACAGCTGGTTACTATTTGATTCCTATATAGAGACTAAGGTTGTTCAATTCAGTTTGCTATAGCTAGCAATAGAGCTTTTTAGATGAGTTAAAAACACTTAACCAAGGTGTCGGTATCATGATAAAACTCTACCAGATATACATTTACTTCCAGCTTGGAAGAACTACTTCAAGAGTTACCAGATGTCATCGGACTGTTTGAGGCAATTAAGACTAAAAACAATAATTACATTTGCAAGATATTGATGTCTGTTATCAAGAAGCAAATTGACACAGCACTGCACTCCAGTACGACACTATCACCAACACAACACCAAGCTTTCAAAGAATCAACTTGTTGCTAAGATTTAGCTAAATTAATAAAACAACATAGTCCTGTCTTAGCTACTATACACTGGCTTCCTGTCACTTTTAGAATTGATTTTAAGGTGCTTCTCCTCATATACAAAGCTCTAAATGGACAAGGACCCCGCTACATTGCTGGCTCTCTAATAAACTACACACCCGCCAGAACACTGTGATCATCAGATGCAGGTCTATTAGAGTCACCAGAAAGAGTCACCAGAAAGAGTCACCAGAAAGAGTCACCAGAAAGAGTCATAAGAAGATCGGTGCTGCAGCCTTTGTAAACCACGCCCCAAAACTGTGGAACACGTTACCCAACAATATTAGGGAAGCCAATACATTTTTAAAAAGCAGCTCTTTACCAAAGCATTTGACTGATTTTACACTATTATACTGCACTATTCTCTGTGATTGACATTGCACTATTTCTCTATGTTTTATTCCCCATGTTTTTATTTTTAATTATTTTATCCCATTTTATGTTTTACACTGATTTTACGTCTTATTTTTAACTGATGTAAAGCACTTTGAACTGCAATCCCCTGTATGAAAGGTGCTATACAGATAAAGTTATTATTATTATTATAACATATGTAAGCTTAGCTATTATATCATCATCATATAAGTGTCAAACATTGTAAGAAAATGACGGAAACAATAATTATTATTTCATCACTTCCACAACAGAGAAAACTAATCAAACCTCTAAAAATGCAATTAATTTAGCCTCCGTACATAACCACACTCAACTCAATCATGTACGGGTCACTACATAAATCAAGAGAAGGTCATCGTATTTTTGTATTATTATTAATTTCATGTTTTTGTTTTTAGCATCCTTGAACAGAGAAACAAATTAGAGACTTACCATAGCCAGCTCAATAAAAGTAATTACACGAGCCTTTACCTTTGGTATTTACCTTGGGAGAACGTTAGATTGTCAGAAAGTCAAAAAGATTTCCAACTTTGCTTTTACCACAGCGAGATGAACATGCTCTTGCTTGGCCCTTTTAATGTACTAAAGCTGCTAAATAACATCAGTAATTACTAATTACACAGAAATCTAAGTGAGTGGTCTTTTGGATGCTAATTTGTACACTATGTTCAATGACAGCCAAGATGCCCTCAGCGATGCTCAGCGTGCGAAGAGATGGTGTGGAGATTATCTGCCAGCTGCTGCACCCCTCATTAGAGTCTTTTATCTCGCAGATGCTTGGGGGAGATATTAAACTCAAGAAATATGTTAACCCCCCGGAGGCATAGATACTTCTCTGGTCCAACGAGGATCCAATAGGTGTGTGACAAGCTTCACACACACCCAGCAGCAAGAGGAAACCCAAGACAAGCAAAGACAGGGAAAGTGTCTAATGGTTTTTTGGGGGAAACTGGTTAAGTACGTGTTTGTTATGGCGTACTTCTTCTGGGAAAGAGTCGAGCTGTTAATGGACACGATCTGACAAGCCTGAGCTTCTCTTCTGTGTCTGACTGAGCTCAGACGTGGATTTCTCAGTTCGTTTTATCTCCCCGATTAATGATTTCTGTTCTACTTGTAAATGCTTTGTTGCCATGTTTTGATTAGCTAAGAGCCATAAGACGATGACGGAGTGCTGGCAGTCAAGGTGGCTCTTAGAATAAAACAAATGTGTTTTGCTGTATACCAACCTCCCAGTGACACAGCCTGGAGGAATTTAAGTGAACAGTATACAGATGTTTTGATGTGGTCTGATTCTTTTTAATGGGAAAGTTTAAAAAAAGAAATGTCAACTATTTTGTAAGGTGTTAGCTTAAGGTCAAATTCTCCCGTTACAAGAGACTTGTCTTTAAACGTCTTTAAATAGCTTTAGTCAAACTGGGTGTTAGCGCTGCTCGTATATAAAGTGCTCATTGCTGTCCAGAAGCTTATTTCAACAAAAGTTAATCCAACATCTTTGGTATTTGGTACAGTTGTTAATTTATTTCTTAACGATGGGTTTGGGGAATATTTGGGGAATTTGGGGGCTTTAAAACACAACCAGGGAGTTTTTCTTCAATACCTTTTGGTATTGGTGGATTTGGTGATGTTGTGACATGCTTGATTGACAGTCCTTGTTTGCTGTTATGCAAGTGGGGGATATTATACACACACACACCACACACACACACACACACACACACACACACACACACACACACACACACACACACACACACACACACACACACACCACTGATAAGGTGCAAACAGCCCCTTTCTCTCAATGCACAGTCGAAACACTGTTATGTCTGAAGTGTGTGTCTCAGGAGGGAGACAGGAATGCAGTCGGTGGCTATTTTGAGTTTTTAAAGGAGCGGTGGAGTTTTGTGAGGTCTGACCTCTGACGTAACACTTCGTCAATATTTGGAGGCCCACTCCGTGTCTGACTGCCCCCACAGTTTGAGGAGATCCATCACTGCTCACACATGTAGAGAGCACAAAAAACAGGCTTGTGAGTCTTTGAATGCCTGTTATTTCCAAATCTTAACGCAAACAGTAAACAATAAAACGGTGTTTCCAGAGAAACAGTTAAGACTGAAAGGAAAGAGGGACAAAAAAGGACAGATTTTAAAAGCAAAAAACATTCCCACACCAACAAAACATGTATGTTTCCGTGTGTTGGGCTTGTCTTTACAACTAACAAGCCTTCATTCATCTGTTTTACAGCCACCAAGAGTCATTGGCTGTTCCTTGTATCATGTCACTCTTTGGCTGAATCATCAAATGTTCTCCAGTCATTGGAAACGGTCACTAATGAGCCACCATGGGACAGAGGGCGGTGACCACCCGGCGTCCCATTACCCTGGCAGCACACAGCCGTCATCATGCTGTCAGAAACTGACCTGCACTCATCACTCATAAAACCCAAAGAGAGGACAGAGAGAATGGCAACTTATTAAGATGCATGATTTAGTCTCAGCTTCCGGGCCTGCCTGCCGTTGATTTAGATGGAAAACACACAATTTTACGAGGTATGATTGTAGAATTTATGATAATTAGATGTCTGCTTGAACCAAACAAATATGGACCTTTGGTTTCTAAGAAGTTTAAGTCATGACGTTAGAAGGCTGAGCAGTAAATCACATCCTCTGTTTAGGCTTGAAAGTTTCATCTGCATGCATTTGGCCGAACGGGACAAGACTTGAGTGCTAAAGTCAACATTTGCAAAGCGTTTCCAGAGAACATCCAATTGAGGCTATGATGAAATGATTTTTTTTAAAACATGCAAGCACCTGTTATACGGGTTGTTTATTTTGGTATGTTGACAGCATATATTTGTCATCTCCTTTAAACTGTGCAACACAGCAACACTTCACCTGGGGCACGTTAGGCCAAGTTGCTAGAATTTGGTGTTTGCTTGTTACATAACGAGAAAAAAAAGGCCAATACCTCCATCTGCTATCGCTACACACATTACATGTTACTTTGTTAGACGCTTTTATCCAAAGCGACTTACATACTCAATACTGTGGACAATCCCCACAGGAGCAATTTGGGGTGAAGTGTCTCAGGGACACAACGACATGCTGACTGCAGTGGGGTTTGAACCTGTGACCCCCTGATCCCAACACCAACTCTCTAGTCCACTGCGCCATAGCCTCCCTGTACACACTTTTCATAACAACTTACTTAAGTCCTAACGTTATCCTCAGTGACTTAATCGTTTTTTTATGCTTATATTTTAGTTTGTTCATGCTTCACTTAGTGTATTGTAGATGATCATAATGCAAAATGTAATCATTAAACAAGAAATCTACATTTTGGCAACACACATTTTTACTATCATGCCCAGGTTAAGTTGGAAAGATTGATAGCATTCTTAAAATTAGTTAGATAAATATACGTCTACAAACAGCAGCTGGTTAGCATAGCTTCCAAGTTATACTGTAGCTAAAATATTGTATACTGTACAAGGGGAAGCAGCCTATCTCTTGTGAAAACAAGACGATATACTGTGGAAGCAACAAAGCTTACTATTAAACACATTATATATATATATTTTTTTGATTTTGATATACTTTATTAATCCCCGTGGGGAAATAGTTTCTCTGCATTTGACTCATCCTAGTGTTAGGAGCAGTGTGCTGCCATTTTGAACGGCGCCCAGGGAGCAGTGCGGGGAACAGTGCCTTGCTCAGGGACACCTCGGTAGCACTTGATCTTGCCAGGACTTGAACTGGTGACCTTCCAGTTGCCAAGCCAAGTCCCTATCTACTTCGCCACCACCATCCCCTATATTGTTTGTTTAATCTGTACATAACGTCACAAACTCAGTTTTTAGGGGGGTTACGTATAAAACAAGACATATGTCACTGTTAAGTTCTCCTTTTTACCTTCTGTAACCTCTGGACAGAGCCAGCAGTTTCCACCTGTTTCAGTCTTTATGCTAAACGATCAAGATGATCCTTCTATAGAACACTCTTGGAAGTGATCCCATACCACGGTGTTTTTAACCATAATCTGCTTTGGAATAAGTACACTTTTTTGTCCAGATCTTTTTCAATAATAACATTGCATTTGTTTCTCATCCTTATCTAGCTGATACTAATTAACTGCGCATGAAAATGGGAGCTAAACTCTTGAGTTGTATAACAATCAGAATGACGTAATTCTTCTCTTACCCTTATAAATGTCTGCTCCTTGCTAGTAAAACAGCTATACTTTGACTTTGAGAAAAAAACAAGCGGAGTACCAGATCCCAGTCTTGTATAACGAATAGTGAAAAACATGATCTATTTTAAATTCATAGAGGATCAGACCTTAGGTTGTCCTTTGGTTTGCTTTAGAAGTGCTTCTGGTTTGCCTGAGCCACAGAAGCTGCAGGATGGAGAATGAATTGTCCTTTTGGCTGCTCTTAAAGTTTAATAATGTCCTCAGTGTTCTCAGCTCTCTGGGTCCAGATCAAACAGACACTGAAACCCTGGTGGCTTATCACAGCAGGCCATGAAAAACACTACAAGTTTTTCTTGAAATCTGAGTTTAAATTCAACAAATGCAATGCATGCAGGTGTATGTGGGGTTGCATATTGCTTGCTGTTTGAATGAATGTTTTAGTTAGTTTGTCAACCCCTGCTATATTGTATCATCTTGGCACTAGGAGAAACAGAGCAGATGAGCAACACATTTGAGTGTTTCTATCGCAAAGGCTTGAAAACAAATTGATGTGGAAACATTTGGACGGATCTATTAAGGCAACTCCAACAGTGACTTCTCACAAAACAAACTTATACTGTGTTGAATTGAAAGCTGTAACAGATCAAACTAACTCTCCCACTCCCTCCACGGCACCAACATGTAAATCATATCAGTCTTAACATACACAGAACTAAGCCTCATATCAGACTATACTGTAGGTACAATGTGACCATGGTGTGAAACATAAACGAAAGTCTCTGAGGAATGCCAAAAATAGAAAAATAACATGGATCATGTTACCTAAAGTGGCTTATAAGGATTCCATCACTGCTTGAACATATAGATGTCACAGTTAGGTCAAACAGATAATAAGGTTATATCAAGCAATAGCAAAACACTGCATCACATGAGAAGTTATTAAAGGTTCCACGTGGACACTGCAGCAGTTTATACAACATATTATTAGATTGTTTGCAGATGATGTGATTAATTATGTGTAATAGTTCAACATCATTTCACTTATCCAAAGTTTATAGATTAGATTAGAAGCATTTATTATCATTATACAAGTACAACGAGAAGAGTAAAGACACGCAGCATTCATACATACATAACATAAGAACAAAAGGGGAGAGCCTTGAGCCGCAGCAACCATGCGCGCCGCCATCTTGGATTGTTTTATAGTAATGCGCGACAACGCAAAGCTAGACCATCGCGAGGGGGGGGGTGCTAGTGGCTCGCCGGAGCTGTATCAGATTGTTAGTGCACTGTCTTGCGGCCTGTAGCATGGAAAGGAGTGAGCAGAGGGTAGCGTTGTCGATTCTTGTTCAGTTTACTGTGACTATCTGCCTCACCCTCTCAGACTGTCAGTTGCGCACGCTACTAAAGAGACGCGCTACCATGGAAACCAAACAATGGTGTAGCTGTATTAAAGTCCGAGTGGAAACAGTCCTGAGTAAATCTGATTTGGTCAGAAATCGGGAGAAATATGACCCGGGAGGAAACTGGGAGAGGGTAATGAAATCGGGAGTGTTGGCAAGTATGGTGATGACTCGCTACATTTGAAAACGTTGTCTGGCATTTGGTGTGGGGGGTCAACACTGACACTGTGTACAAGAAGGGGATGAGCAGACTCTATTTTCTGAGGAAGCTGAGATCCTTCCACTTGTGCAGCAAGATTCTGGAGATCTTCTACCAGTCTGTTGTGTCCAGTGCACTCTTCTTTGCTGCGGTCTGCTGGGGGGGCAGCATAAGAGCCGGTGACGCCAGCATAGGGCTGTGCGATTATGGCAAAAATCATTATCACGATTATTTTGGTCAATAATTGATATTACGATTATTAAAAACGATTATCCATTTACTTTGAAAACATCCATTTATTGAAAAAAATAAGTGAACCGTATGTTTTTAAGAGTTGATTAACCTGAACTTTAAGTATAATTCAACTAAAAAAATAATAATAATAATAATAATTACATTTTTTTTTTTTTAAATAAAAATAGTTTTATTTCGATTACGTTGTTTTCGTAATCGTTGCAAGCCAAAATCATAATCGCGATTAAAATACGATTAATTGCACAGCCCTACGCCAGCAGGATCAATAAAGTGATCAGGAAAGCTGGGTCTGTCATCGGCATCAAGCTGGACCCCTTTGAAGCTGTGGTGGAGAGGAGGACACTGAACAGGCTGTTGTCCATATAACCCCACCCATCCTCTCCACCTGCAGCTGGACAGTCAGCGGAGCTCCTTCTCCAACAGACTGCTGCAGCTCCGCTGTCACAAGGACTGATACAGGAACACATTCCTGCCCACTGCAATAACTCTGTACAATAAATCACCTCCGGCTGGAAGAGAACTCTCTGCTTTTCTCTTGGAATAAAACATTTTACACATATAATCTGTTCAATATTTTATATTTTATATTCCATATGTCATATATTTATGTATATAATATATATTTGTATAATATCTACTCTATTTTCTTTTTCTTTTCTTCTTCGTCTTTTATGTTGCTGCAACAAAAACAAATTTCCCAAATTGGGATCAATAAAGTACCATCTTATCTTATCTTAACATAGACTGTTGTGTTGAGGAGGTGGAGACATCCTCTCGTCCTGCCTCAGGTCGTCCAGTACATGATGCTTCCTCCAGCATCTGCTCCCCATTCCAAAGACCCCAGAGCACAGGGCCCCTCAGTGGGAGGGAGAGTCACGTTATATGTGAGCCTGTCTCCGAGCGAGAAGCTTTACAAAGGGCAAAAAACAGACTGACGAAAAGTTCAGTAGATTTATGTTGATCATTGATGTTGGTCCTGCAGCAGATTGAAATAGATGACATTCTGCCCAAAGGAAGAAATGTGAAAGCTTCTGGTTTGAAGGTGGCTTTGTGCCAGATTGACGATATATCATGAAGGAACTGAAGGATTTAGCAGGAAGTAGATTGTAGTATTGGCCTTAAGCGTGGCATTGGTATGTCTCAATATATGGCTGTGCTTCTGTTGATGATGTTAGATGGGTTCAAGGAGTTAAAAAAGTTGGACAATATTTCAATGCGTCATGCTGGGTTCAAAACACGAAAACAGATAACATGTACTACACCCAAACACTGATATTACAAAGTTGTCATGCATCAGCGCAAAAACATATTATCTCTTTTGGCTCTAATAAGTATTATTCCTCATTGTCTCTCTCTTTTCACACTCCATGTGTTTACTGTACCAACTAAATGGATGTATTAAGATATGTTGATGTAGTGCAAGTCGTCGTAGATAAGCGGGGGAGTGCATCTGACGAAGAGATAGGTTGTTGTGCTCCCTATCTCTGTTTCTTATCCTATATCTAATATAACTGCTCGGGTCTTGATAGATTGAGTGGGGAAGTTCATGAGATCTTTCTAGAGGGTTATCAAGAATAACTTTTATCCAATGACCTTTTCCCTCTCTGTCTGTGTCTGTGTATTCTCTTGTTCCGATGAACCCAGCCAAATCTTTTTTCTTGTTTTGTATCTATATCTAGGCCGGGATCCGGAGTCGAGGCTGATCCTCTTGCTGTAGTCCTGTGTCTTGGATCCTCTATCCTGAGTTCTGGATTAAGTCGTGGACTTCGGGTCGTGGCTGAACCTGTCTCTGCGGTCCTGCCTTGGGTCTCGTCATGCTGCTTCCCTGATGGCTTCCACAGGATTGTAGCTGACATCCTCGTGGATTCATCTTAACATGCTTTTCCTAACATTCAGTCTATATGCTGTAAAGTGTATTATCTCTTCGATTTACACACGGCATCTATTGCACGTCTGTCCGTCCGGGGAGAGGGATCCCTCCTCTGTTGCTCTCCCTGAGGTTTCTCCCATGTTCCCCTTTAAACTGTGGGTTTTCTCTGGAAGTTTTTCCTTGTACGAAGTGAGGGTCTAAGGACAGAGGGTGTCGTGTTTCTCATACTGATATTCTGAACAATCTGTGCTGTTGTATTTGCTGTAAAGTGTCTCTACTGTAGGCTATTTTTATTATATGTCCAGCACTTTGGTTGGACCAAAAATCGTTTATAAATGTGCTATATACAGTTTTTCTCGATTGCTAACACATTTTTTTTTATATCTGTTGTGTGAAACGTATTTACTTCATTACTGTAATTGAAATGTTGGCATGTTGCATACTATAACTGTACAACAATCCTGCACAATGTACTGTGGTAAAGTTATTTGTATGCAACACACACACTGACCGACCACTATGTCTTTGTTGTTTATCTGAAGGACTGAGAAACAAAGAGGTGGAAGGCTAAGGATTTCCAATGAGGCAGGAAGCAGCAGTTACAAACTGGGTTTTGGAAAACAACGCCATCACACTTGGAGAGATCCGAAGCATAGTAACCATGTGCTGAGATGCATGTTGCACAATGTTAGTTTTGAATAAAATATGATTTTTTTTCAACAACTCATTTGTATTTCTTCACTTACTGTATTTCTGTAAACTCAAGCAATCTTTCTCTGCAGTAAGCTCTCTGTACAGAGCATCGCCCATAACAGATGAAAGTGCTTTAGATGATGCTCAGCGGTGTGCAGTTGGGTGGTCAAACCATCTAGTATTAAGAATGAAGTGTGTGATATCTGGTGCTAAACTTTGCATTTGGAAAGTGTTTATGTAGTTTTGAGTGCTGTTCTTCATTTAGCAGGAAAAATTAGAAGTTTTGCACTTTGGGTGTGAAGTTTTGTGAATTGTGTTGAGTGTTCTGAGAAACTGAGCAATTAAAAAACAAAAATTGTGTTAGCAATCGAGAAAAACTGTAATTTGTCTGTCAGCAGGATTAATTAAAAATGACTGACCTGACATTCATGAGATTTTGAGGTTACCGTAAAATACATTTAGTATAAACTATTATTTCATATTAACATCAATATGTCACCATGGTCTTTTACAAAGTCAACGCATAATCCTAAGAGAAAAACAGGGCATATTTGGTGAAAAGAAAAACAAACAGCATGCTTCATTTGTCCCAGGTCATGCAGTCAGAGGCCCATAGACACTTACTTCTCACTATCAATCACCTGCAAATATTAAGATTTAATCTCAAATGTGTGTGACTACTTTGAGTTAATGATTCAAGGGAAGAAAAGCTTTCTTATTATGAGTCCATACAGTTTCTTAATGATACAGGAAAGGCTGTTTCAAACTACATCGTGGCAATATAATCAGAGAAAGCCATACTAGAAAGTACAATCAGTTGGTAGAGTAGAGAGATTTCTTAAGTGCTCTGTGGAGATGTAAACCACACACTCTCACACACTCTCACACACACGGCTTGTGGACAGGATTTGTGGAACCTCCTTGGTTTCAATGAAACCAGTGTGTTCCTAAGACTAAACGAGACGGCATCTGGTTCGTCTCAGAAGTGTTTCCACCAAACCTCAACCCCTTTCCGCGCGTTATGTAATATTTATACACTTTGA
Organism: Harpagifer antarcticus; assembly: GCA_902827135.1. NCBI lineage: Eukaryota > Metazoa > Chordata > Actinopteri > Perciformes > Harpagiferidae > Harpagifer > Harpagifer antarcticus. The sequence goes on from CADEHL010001421.1 coordinate 865,089, forward strand.
TAGATTACATAACAATCACCTTCTAAACAAAGATAAAATAACTTTTTTTCTGACTAAACGATTTGTTAATTGTGTGAGGTTATAATCCAATGTGCATATGCATACAGTAACGTGTGGACACTTTATACCTTTGTTTAAATCACCTGATTTATACAAGACTTTGAACCCTTTCGATAATTGGCAAAGGATTAAATGAGTCTTAAAATGGAAGACTTGGCTAAGTTGTTACACCTGGCATTGGATCATTCCTTATAGTATGTTAGACAAATCAAGCTTTCTCATGCAGAGGCTTTTAAACGATGAGTCGGGTTTTCATATCATGAATGAATGTATAAGTCAATACTCCAACAGCAGGATTTAAGCACTTTGCAGCCCGGATTGGATATTACTTGAGGATATGATTAAGAGATGTAATGATCTCACAAGATGGTTCTCATGTTGCTTTGAATATCAAAAAAGACCAAAAGTTAAGTAAGTTGTAGGACTCGATTGAAGCTGTAGCTCAGGGATGAAGGTTATTTCAGGAGAGTGATATGATATGGTCGAAGTTACGCAAGTCATTCTTTAATTTGAATTTTTTTTACATCTATTTTCTCAATCGCTGGCATTCCTGACTGTGTTGAAAGTTTTCATTGGGTTCCCTTTCTGCCCGCATAGAAATCAGTGCTCAAAGGTCAAAAGCAACTTCCTACTACAGCTATTCTTTAAACCCTGATGTTGCAATAATACATTTGGAAATTGACTTATGGCTACAATGGAAATTGAGATTCAAAACATTTGCCAATTTACAGAAATGACTTCCTACAAGGAATCTTCTGCCAGTACAGTATATAGAATTGGATTTATAACAAATAAAAATACTTAAAAATCCAAATGGCCACTGTTACAATAATGATTATTAAGAAAGACAATGGGAAACTCATCGGGTCACCATCAATGAGAGTTAAAGCTGATGTTTTGAGAGTAGAGGACCGGTTCTTACTGAGTGAGATTAAACCTTGTTTCTGTTAAAGGCAAAGATGAGGCATACACAAATGATTGATGCTGACATTGGATTTTCGTAAAGCATTTAATCGCAAACATTGTGTTAGTAACACAACAGTATTCCCAGAGTTGGTTTTGACAACATGTCTGAATGAATTTGAAAGGGTTGCCTTCTGGTTGCATGTCTTAAAGGCGATGATTGTTTCCGAGTGGGTGTGTTCAGAATCAGAAACAGGTTTATTGCCAGGTAGGTTCACACATACGAGGAATTTGACTTGTCATGGTGCAGACATAAAATATAAAAGAAGAAATCTAATATAAAACAAAAAATCTTTAAGGACACCGTAATAAAATATAGCAGTAATTTACATGGAAATAGAATGCTATGAATGAATTATAGGATATAAAATATGAAACAATAAATATGTGCAGTAAGCAGTATGAACATTCGGTGCCTTCATGTAATGCATATAGAGACTGTGTTGTGGCTGAAGTAAGTGGCCTTGTTTAAGAGGCCGGTAGCGGAGGCGAAGAAACTGTTCAGGTGGAGAGAGGTGTTGGTCCTGATGGAGCGCAGCCTCCTGCCAGAGGGGAGGGGGGTGAACAGTTTGTGTCCAGGGTGGGAGTGGTCGGCCACCATCTTCCCTGCCCGCCTCAGTGTTCTGGAGGCGTGCAGGTCGTGGAGGGATGGCAGATTGGTCGTGTTGCCTTAGATCCATCACTATAGGTCAAGTTTTACACTTCACTGTCACTTGAACAATAAAGTTCATCCTGGCTTATCTTTCAGAAGAATGTATGATGTTGCCTTCAGGCAGAACCGTGACAGGGCCGTGGTTCTTTCAGACAGAATAGCTTCTGGACAGCAACATAAAAAAGTGTATTTTTGGCGTGAGAGTAAAACACACTTTACATTTCAGGCTGCATAGGGTGCCACAATGAGTAATGTCTTAGTACATCTTTAACTGCCCAGCTCAAGTTAAAAAAGGCTGGATTTATTACTATTCTACAGAAAGGAAATGTGTCTGAACACCTGAAACTGGAGCTGGCCTCGAGGACATGTTTTATGGTTTTTAACAAATATATCATCAACTCACTATCTGTCATTCTTTAGTGTTCTGTTACATCTGCATTGCTCAGATATACAGTCAAATCACTAACTTGAACTTGGCATGACAGTCAGAAAAGTATTTTGCTATGAGAGCAAGTCCCTCGGGAGTGTAAGCAATACCAGCTGCAATCCAGCAGAAAGAGAAGCAAAGGCTCAAAAGAGTGTGTAAGATTTATTCTATTTTTAAACTGAATTTGATTTATTTTTTTAAAGGACTTTCTAATGGTGTTTGTGAACATTCTTGAAAGTCTTTCCATTCTTTCCTTTTCTTCCAGTATCCTCAGAACTAAATGAATCATCCTGAACTTGGACAAGCGAGAGCAAACACTGCTGAGTATCGGCTCCAACAACGGTAGCTGTTTTGGTTTTGATGAAATCACACTGCGAGTGTTGAAAAGCACACATTCCATCACATTTCCTCGTCTGCGGCCTAATCCAGGGGGGGCCGCTGTGATTTGTTCTGTGCCTGGTGTTATTAGCTTTATCTGCATTCGGCCTGCCACTGAAATATGCTGCTCCTCGCTGCTCCCGAGACCTCATTTGGAGATACGATCTAGGCTAACTTAACCCTGCGTCTTCAACATCAAACCAACAACAGGCCATGTGAGGCTAATGCGAGGCTAGCTGGGGACGGGGTTCATTTCACTGCTGGGCGATTACGTAAGCGCCCACTGGCTACTGTTAAGCCTTTTATAAGATGCCAAGGATTGCTTCTACGGTAGCAGCAGATGCAGGTACTTCAGTCAAATGCAAAATGGTGTGAAATGAAGGACTATGAATTCATTTATAGTGCAATAAAGTTACAGGTGGTTTATTTAAATGCTCTAGCAGCTGGCTTGCTTTCCTCTTGGGCCTATTTACTTCAACACACACTAACACCAACCCCTAGAGGCTTTCAACTATTTATTAAAATGCCATTTAGGCCAAAGAGACCGTTGCACAATAAACCCCCAGCAGCACTTTGACCTCCCAATCCGGATAATCTTTTCACCGCGGATTAAGTGAAACTCGCAACACTTGTCTGCTTAACATACGGGATAGTGGTCGTCTAATGGATAGTGAGGTGGGGTGAAGATCGGAAGGTTGTGAGTTCAAATCCCGCCAGGAACACCACCACTAGTGTGCCCTTGAGTAAGACACTTAGCCCTTAGTTACTCCAGGGAGAATGTCCCTGTAATTGGTCATTGTAATTTGGATAAAAGCGTCAGCTAAATGTAATGTAATGTAATATTAACAGATGTTTATTTGGGGAAAAAGTTGTAATCCTCTCGTGTTTTTGTTTCTCACCCCATGAATCGTTTGTTGTGTCGCGCGCAAACCTCAAACATACAGTTCTTAGTGTTCACTGCCTTTGCTGTCTTTGATGAGCCGTCGTTCAAAGGAAGATGAAAGAAATATTTGAATCATGGGAGATTGTCACAGCTAAAGTGCTTTCACAGTTAAATGTGAGATGAAGTAGATGAAGTCGTTCATTGCTTGTTTGGGTAAGCCTAGAAAGAATAATTTAGTTGAATCTTGTGTAATCTCCATAAAATACAGGTTTTTCACACATTGCAATATGCAACCACCAACATCAAACCGTTCTTGCCACATTAAAGCAGCTGCCACAAAAATATAAGATTTTATGACTTTGCTGATTACTTGTTTTTCATTACTGCTGCAGAGATGATGAGTCATACTCTGCAATGGTTAATCCATGCAAGACAAACACATTTTCTTGGATGGTTTAATACTGCAACGCGGAGAGAACAAAGGAGTCTTTGCTAAGAAGTTGTGGAATTTATGGGCAATGATAGAGAGGCTTTTGGGGCAGATATGATGATACGGAAAGGCAGAGTATCTGTTGTAGCATAGCTATGTAATGCAGAGGGTCTGTGCCTGTCAATACTATGGTTGTACTGATCATTAAAGTTACTGTAGCAGCACATTGAGCAAGTCTATCGTGTGTTTGATATGTGGAGGTACTTAAGCAGCTCTTTACTGTTCTTTATATCACACATCGCTTGTTTCAAAGCAATAACAACGTTTTCCCAACTCACATGTGACTGAGATAACAATCAAATGCAAGGGAGACTTACAGTACACTGAGGTAAATAAGAATAACCATGGTGATAGATTCAGCACAATATTTTGACTGATGGCCAGATGCTTTAAAAATATTCAACCAAACATACTTTTAATTAATACATAATTTAAAGTTTATTTATTTGGTTTGGTGGAGGTTCAGTCTTTGTACTGCATGGGGACGGATGAAGTACAAAAAGGACAAAATGTCAATCACTGTTATGGTTCTGTTGAGCTCTTGCTTGAGATGTAAAGATTTGGTCACTTGTTTTTCCCGTTCTAACGAGAAGCCACATTCATTTTGCGACTGTCATCAGAGCAACAATTATAAACAGCTTGGTTATGTTGTAACTTGTTTTATTTAAGGCAGTAAAACATTTGTTTATTTGATTCTTGATAGAAGTTAAAAGGTACAATGTTTCACTGGAAATGCTTTTATTTTGAAGTGCAAGTATGTGTCCTTCTATGACACCTTCCTGTTGTTATGAAAATTGAATACGAGCATGTCGAGTGCATTTTCTCTGTCTTCCACCGTTCTTGTTGGAAACTGTTTAATGAATATAAAGTAAAAGTTCAGTTTAGATAAGACTGCGCTTGGTTCTTCATTCGAAGGTTATTAGGTTATTAGTTAAACATCAATGGTTTTAAACATGGAACAACCAATGGTCTCTAAAGTTTATAACTGTGAAATAATCATCTATAGTTTGTTAGCATGCTAACTTTTAATATATAGCACTAAACAGAAGCTGATAAAACCATATATTGAACAAATCAGAGGAAAGTCAAGAGGAATGTTTCTTTAGGTTCAAGGTTCAAGGGCTACAGTGTCCCAAGCTCCTCAAGGTCCATGAATGTCTCAATTCAATGCACAATGTATCTGTAGCAAATATATAATTGGGTTGAATGTATTGCCATGTACAGCAGGAAATTGTTATTGTTTTTGTTCTGATCAAACGATCTAGGCCAAGTTTGATAGCGCAGAGCCTTGTTTGAAAGTTTGAAACCCGTTTTCTTCTTTGTGGCGGCGTTTGTTTGCAAAGAGGTGAGACTAAGCTCTTCACACATATAGAGCAGACAGCTCAGAGCAGTAGCGTAGGCAGAAATGTACTTTAGGGTGGGCCTGTAAAAAATAGGGTGGGCCAGATTTTTCTTCTGCGCATCAGAAGCTAACAACAATCCCCGCCGGTACCGGTGGCAGATTAATTACTTTTAGAATACTTTTGGAGTACTTTCTTTCCCCATAACAGATATGTTTTGGTGAACAGGAGACACGTATTTTACTGTTTTAATGGCTTATCAAGAACTCAAACACAACATCTTGGTGTCATTCTGGACAGCTCTCTCATCTGCACCCCACATAAAAAACATCACCCGGACTGCATTCTTTGTACTGTCTTAAAACCTTTCCTTAGAATATGTTATGAATTGTAAGGTGTCCTTGGGTGCTTTGAAAGGCGCCCCTTAATATAATGAATCATCATTATTATTATTATCTGAAACGATGTAATAACTTTTAAAACTTGTTCCAGTCACTTGCCCCATGCATTCAGCAGCAGCAGGCCATTCACTTTGATTTTATCCCGTTATAAATGTCATAATTTCGACAATAAAGAAATGCTACATAAACGTTATCTTGCACATTTTATCTAACCATCCCCGTTTCTTACTTTCATTATATTTTAAAAGAGATCTCTCTCTCTCATCTGCGTGCGGGGACGGGGCCTCACAGACACGCTGCATCTCTCTCTCGCTCACAGACATGCTGCAGCGCTGTGCAGTGTGCACACAGTTCTGCCGGTAATAAATATTACATTTTGTGAGGAAACTTTTCCACCAATAATTCCAATAAGTATTCCAAAATATATTCACTTCAGGTTTACGAAAGTAACTGTAATCAGATTACTCGTTTTTCAAATGTAACACCAGCTGAATACACTTGTTTTTTGTGTTCTGAATACGTAACGCCGTTACATGTATTCCGTCACAACCCAACCCTGTGTATATCTCTCCGGTAGTCAGGGGCGGACTGGGACTACAAATCAGCCTGGGACTCTCGACCGGCCCACTTCGGTAGCGCCGGCCCACCGCGGACTTGTATTATCACTGGCCCCACCATTGTAACCACTGGCCCGGAGCATTCGTCCAAAGAAAAATCGACTAATAATGAAGAAAATGAACAGATGTGTTGCTATAGTAATTTATGCACCAACTACATTACTACTTGTACTACAACATTTGAATCATCAGTTCTTCCTCATTTTCCTCAATTGTTCATATTTGGTTTATTAAAATAATGATATTGTGGACATTGTTAAAATATGTCTGCTATTATTATGAGTATTATTATTTGTATAATGTACTTTCTGCCTTCCTGTCATTAGGAGTTAGAAATGTAAATGTAAATGTAATGGCTATGTAATAGATTAGATTAGAACCTTCATTATCCTAAACTGCTGGGACATTTCCCATACCTTTATATTTTCTACTCTTCACTCACTTGTCAGCATAGGTCGGCATTGATGTACAGAGCCGACAGAACACCTTGTTTATATTGGCATCATATTGAGAGGTGCAGTGACGCGTCCTAAAACCCGGAAGTAAGCTGCTGGTTCCCTCGACAAAAAGCAAATGGGATTTTACAGGGTTTTGTAAAATAGCTGGAAATAAGGTCTGTGGAAAACAAACCTGTCTGATAAATGCACGTTTTGTTCAGCCGGATAATCTCCACATGTCTACCCTACTTTTATAATTTTCGAATCATAAATCTAATCGATAGATTATAAAAGGGTTTTAGGACGCTCACTGCACCACTAGAAGCCAACACCATCGATCAAGCTGAAACTTTCTCTCCCTCTTCTTCTCATGCTCCATGTCACTCTCCTTTAACTCCTCCGGTGACTTTCTTTTATTTGAAGATTGTTTTATGCCCGGCGCTTGGCCGGTTACCGCTGGTATTAAAAACATTTTGGCGAATGGTTAGGTGGCGCGATACTCTGTAGTGAAGGAGCGCGCTCCCGCTCGCGCTGCGCTCCGCAGCAAACAGCTGTTTGCTTTTCACCCAACAACGACAACCGACTCACGGAACGCTATGTTGTAGCGTTAATAAACGAAACAATTTAACTAAATTGCTTGTCAAAATACCAATACCACAGGACAATTCTTTTTAAAGCAATATTTTTAGTGGCCCGAGCGGGCAAGTGGAAAGTACGTTATGCTGGCCGGGGGTGTCTAAATAGTGCTTCCGAGCCAGCGGCCATATAGGCCCAATCCCAAACCACTCCCTCGACCCTACCCCTCCGTGAAGGAGTGAACTCCGTCTGTAGCCACACTCGCAGCTCAACGAGGCTCCCTCCTGTCAGATGGAGGGAGTAAATACAGCAGCAAGCTTTGGGACGGCCTCCCCTCTCTCCGGCAGAAACAAGAAATGCCGTAACTGTATGTAACAACGGTTTCAAATCAGCATCTCTTAGACAAAAGGTTTAAATGAATAACTCCAATAAAACTCCAAACATCTTTCATTGTGTTTCAAAGCTCTTTTAGTTTTAAACCTGATGTTTATAAGCTTCTTAGTTTGTGCAACGGTCTGTAAATATACACAACTTTATAATAAAATGCACACATTTACCTTTTTCTAGACTAAACACAGGTATGATCCTAAGTTAAAAACAGGTTATCATGAGGTTGTTAACATCGCAATTTATCAGTGGATGTTTGCTGGAGGGGGCGGTTTGGGAATGGGCGGTTTGGGAATGGGCCTTAATGTCGAGCCCTGCCGGTTACCTGCCGGCCCACATCGTCCGACCGGCCCACTTCAGTACCGGCCCATCGGGATTCATCCCGAGCGTCCCGATGGCCAGTCCGCCCCTGCCGGTAGTCCACCATCAGATGAACAACACCCACCTCTCCGCCTCTTCCAAGGGACGAGGGAACCGGAGAGACAGCAAGCGTGGCATCTGCATGCTGTGTCAAGTACTTCCGGCAGATGCCACAGAGGCCGCTACTCTGTGGTATCTGTGGCAAGTACTTCCGGCATATGCCACAGATGCCACAACTTGCCAGATGCCAGAGTAAGAGAAGGTTTACTGTAGCTGCCACTCGCCTTCCGTGGCAAATGCCGTTAACATTTCTTCTGACAGCCCAGCAGCAGGAGAGCTGGGGAGAGGGAGGCGGGGCTATTTCATCGTTATCAGAAAATGATCGTATAGATCGCTGCTAGATGAGGGCAGTGGGGGCTCTTCTTGGAGTCTGGCTTTTAAAAAAAACAAAGTTCATTAGTGAATTTTGAGCCATCATTTATTTTGCAGGCAGCTCTCTGCCTCTCTCACGTTATTATGGCGAGCGCCGGAACCAACAATCAGTTTTTACCGTAAATGAGTTCGGTTCAGAGGACAAAGCACATACAACATTAATTAAACTCGATATTTGTTCACTTGAATTTCACTTTGAATTCTTGGATATTCTCAATGGGTGAATATTCTTTTTTATAATAATAATAATAAAAAAAAAAATTAAAAAATGTTTTTAAATGACACCGAAGCTTTCTCAGGGTGGGCCAATTAGTAAACTGGGTGAGCCTGGATGTTTTTATTTTAAAGTAAATTCAGATTGAACATAGTAAAAAAAAAAATTATAGTTTCCGTCCAAAAAGAAACCATTACTTATAGTGTCTGTTACTTTAGATGGAAATAAGGACCCACACCACTCTGAGAGAGATTTGGTTAAAAAGAACACAATGGTGCTCTAGGAGGAGATTCAGGTGATAAGGTGTGGGGGGGGGGGGGGGGTTACCTTGGTTGGTGATTGGCTAATGGTGGCACAAGCCAAAACATTGTTATGACATCATAAAGTGGCCAAAATCTGATCAGCTCATTTTCAGACAGGTTTTTATAGAAATGGATCAGGACAAAAAGAGAGAGAATCTTTGTTCCTGAAACTTTCAGAGTCTCTTTCCACAGAGGGGACACATGTTGATGTAGAAGAGACATGAAGAAGAGGGGACACATGTTGATGTAGAAGAGACATGAAGAAGAGGGGACACATGTTGATGTAGAAGAGACATGAAGAAGAGGGGACACATGTTGATGTAGAAGAGACATGAAGAAGAGGGGACACATGTTGATGTAGAAGAGACATGAACAAGTGGATTTTGCCTAATAGGTGACCTTTAACACTGGCACGTTGATGCATCTTGTTTGGGCACACATCCAAAAATGTATTCCAGATGTAATCGTCTTAATCATAGGATATCATACAGCCTTCAATTAGGTTGTAAAATGTATGTAAAATATGTTTTTCTTTTATCGTTTGAGTGAAGGAGGAAGCCAACTGTATTGATTTCAATCTGAGCCACATGGGTTTGGGAATGTCATTAATTTACTGCCAGTGTTGTCGGCCTCGGTCAGATTTCGGTTTCTGGAGTGTATGGTTTGGCCGAAGACCGTTGAGATGACGGACGGCAGCTGCTCGCAACAACTTCTCTTATTTTTCATCAGAGAGCAACAGCAGGAGGATGACAGATTCTCTCACATGGCTCATAAAAGTGTTGGAAAGCACTCGATTTCCTGCTTCTGATCCTTGTGAATGGAGGGATCGGGCTGAGGCGTTGGACTGTTTGGTTTGTGGTGAATTCTTCCTCTGGCTGACAGGGATTGGACTCAATATCAGTCAGCAATCAGATATATTTTCTGTCCGTGCAGCATCTGTGTTTCCAGTTAAATGCTGAATGTCAATGCTTTCTGATGGAAAACATGAACTGGCCTCATATGCAGTAATGTCACTTCTGGTATGTTTGGATATTGAATTAAGTATTCACAATCACAGTAAACACTTAACCTACTATACTAATTATTATACTATTTTCCAACAAGAGACGTTCCTTCCAAAAGTTTCAAATTACTTTGACTGATTGAAAATGGCCGTAAATGAGCAATGCGCAATGAAAAGCAATGAAGAAGAAGACAATTAACTAGCAGCAAACATTTATGTAAACAATGCTGGTTCCGAGAGATGTTTCATGAGAGGAAATATTTAACATGCATGCTTTATGTATACAGTAACACTGAATGAAATGTCAAGCTTTGGTTCAACGACCAAGCCCACATGAGGGATACAGTAGTTCTGCGCTAACACATGTAGCATATTAACAACATATTTGTGGTACAAAGACATACAACTGGAGCCTATTTCGTACATTGTCGGAAGGTGAAATATAAATAACATGGACACTAGCGAACCCTCACATTCTTGTGCTCGTGGAATGTGGATTTGTGTTCAAACAAGCAACTCACTCTACTCTTAATCAAACAAGTCTGGTATTCAGTATTTATATATTTAAGTTCCTTGGATAAAAAGGAAACCCGACAGTATACAGACAAAAGTCCACGGTGCGCCCATAGACATATATTTACACACACATTTTTGGCATAACTACGTCTCCTGTCACAGGTCTCTTGGGACGGCCGACACTTTCATGCGGCCAGGTCAGAGCTGAGCTCCTGTTCCAAACACATCCTCCGTCCAGTCACAACACGCCCTCTTCAATCAGCTCACATTTATTTCCCTGCTCTGCTCCTCAATGGGCCTTTATGGACCCTTTTCATCACACAAAACCCACCTTTGTCTACCACAGCCTCTTTCTTGAAGAGTCAATCTGCATTTTTTCAGCACAGAAAGTCTTTGATGTGTGGATGTTTCCACTGGAATCAACGTAGTTCAGGAAAGCCAAACAACTCTCCATGCGAGCGGGGGTCACAGGTCCCCTGCTGCTTTGTATATTATGTAATTCAGACTGTCAGCTGGGGGAAATATATGGGGGCATGATTTAGATTATGCAATAAATCAAACAAAAGAGGGATAACATTATGTTCTAGGCCTTATTTCACGCCACTGAAATAAAAAATAAAGAATAGACACACCACAAAAGGGGCTTACTCCAGTCATATTTGATACAGCATTAAATTAGCGAACAGCCAAATAGGCTTAAGTTCCTTTTAATAAGGTAGTAACTATACGCCGAAAAACATCTTCCTTCTGCTGTGGGACCCACCGCAGTGTACAAGGTTAATGTTATGTGTACTTAAAAACTAAGACACTGTTAGGAGAGGTTCACTGAGGCAGGAGGTGGAGGTAAAAAAGCCCTGAGGACACTTAAGGAGATAAAACTGTCTCACAAAAACACTGATTTGAATGACCTGGGTCATCAAAACACACCCCGCAGGCTATAGTACTCATGCCTACTTAGGATATTTACAGTATGATGGGTTCCTTGGAAGGACAGGACATTAAAGTTTACGGTCACACTAGTGTACCAGCATATATAACCGGCTTCCAGGTAAAGCATTTCTCAGTTTTCATGCATTGACTAGAAAACGATATTTAACGTTGACAGCAGAATTGAGTCAATGGGCATTAAATCTGCACACAAACTAACTGAATATTGCCCTTAACAGCTTTGGTAGCACACAGTTGCTTAGCATGAACACATTGGGCGTGTTTCTCTCTCTCTGATGATCCATTTACTCCTTCAGTAATCAGGATGATCCAAGCCTTTTCCTTAGAATCGTTTTTTGACATTTTAATAATATTTTTGGACACATTTGTTAATTTTTGTATTGTTGTTTCAATGTTTGCTCGAAATTGTACTGATATTTATTCTGGATTAAAGTCCATTCTATGGGTAACATTTGTACCATTTTCAATAGGATCTGGAGAATATAGTGACAACAACATCCTCTAAAGAGAAGAAACCAGTATTTTATATAAGTGAACAAACCTCAAAGGAGATTTATTTGTAATCTTTCGCCTCCCTCTTCATATATAGTATACATGACCCTCCATGTGCCACACTGTACATTTCAGGACAGTGACAGAGATAAAGACTATAAGTTAATTAAAAATCCATTCCAGGCATAACTGGGTTTGGTGAACGGACAGTGTCGGTGCCTTGTGTTGTATAAGCTAGCACCTGGGATCCTTGAAGCATGCAAAAAATGTGGGTATGTGATCAGGTGCTGTGAGGGCACCGCCTCAAGCTGCCTGGTAAAACACTCAGGCTTGTATGACAAGGCCAGTTCAACTCAGTCAGGCTCCTTTAGGTTATCTAAGGGAGTTGTGTTGGGAGGTTGTGGCTCAGGGGGTAGCGTGCTGGACTTGGAATCAGGGGATAGCATGTTCGAGTCCCACTGCAGTCAGCATGTGGGTGTGTCCCAGGGCACGACACTTCACCCCAAATTGCTCCTGTGGGGATTGTCCACAGTACTGAATGTATGTAAGTCGCTTTGGATAAAAGCGTCTAACAAATGACATGTAATGTTATCTGGCTTCACTAAACTGTCACTAAAAGTGTCTTGAATCTGTCTCTCCGACTCTGTTGACTGAGATCTGTTCATATGGAAGAGGTGTTCCCATTAACACATTAAGGTTAGAAAGGTGAGTCTTTAAAATGAGATTGAATTGAGTATGAATCTAGCTAGGGACAAGTGTTTCTTATCTCTATATGGGGTACGAATTGGTTAAGCGATTGATTCATTTATTATTTAATCTAGTAAATAAAGTGTTCTTGAGAAAAAAAAGTGATTTGTAATTACAATATATTTGTATATTGTCATACCACGTGTTTTTTGCCTTTTCTAAAATGACAAGAAAAATCATTGTTCAAGTATTGATAGAGGAACATGATCAAAAGCTGCAATATAATGCATGCTAAAAATGTAAGAACATAGATGTTTAGCTTTTCCCTTGTTTATTTATCCCTGTTGCCTTCTGTAATGCTAATAGTGTTCCCCTCTTGAATCATCCAAATCCTCGTTTGATGTGTGAGAGAGAAGCTGTTTCTTGTTTGTTTTCTTTTGCCGTGGTGATGAAGCTCACAGATAACTTAGCAGGAATTTAAATTCTCTGTAAACATGGAGGAGAATCCCATTGTTTGCAAGACATTTAAATGGTAAAATGTTTCCTTTGACTCTCCTCAGAAATGTAATGGCCTCTGCCGACTAAGTCTCTGGACCGCACTGTGATGTCACTAAACAACAACTACACAACAAATGTTTGTCTTCTGTCAAACTCTACTGTAAACTGTGGGGGCCCTCCTTTCAATATGTGGCTCCTGTGGTGGGCTAATGCTTGTAATAACAGAGAAGGAAATGGCTGAGCGACTACATGGACACACACACATCCAGACACACATTAAACGCATCACCCCAACACTCATTGGAGGTCTATGTACTGTATCTCTCTTTGTTTTCTCTCTCTGTCATTTTCTTGAGGACGTTTGGTATTTATTGTCATCACTTTTTCATACAAGATCTAAGATAACAGCTGAAGGTTGAAAGGAAAAGGAGGAAGTATGAATATGTCTTGTGAAGTATATGATGGATCTAAAACAATAACCTTGCAGGACAAATAAAACAAATCTCCCCTTTTCAGCTCACTTGCTTATGGTTTTAACTTGAAGCAGGATTCCAGAACAACGTCCCTGGTCAGTCCATTTAAAGGGATAAAGCCGTGTTCGTCATGTAACAAGTGGACATCGAGGATAAAAACTGGTCTCTTATAATCTCCCTATCAAAGCCGAAGACGATGAGCCATCAGACCTGACTGCTCGCAGAGTGAGGGGTGTTTTTGAAAGAGTGTGTGGGTGGCTGGATATCAGTGTGGGTTTGTCAATTGATAACTTGACCCCCCACAAAGAGTCTCATTCTTTAAACACTTAACGGTTATGCAACAGTGCCTCTGCTGCCACAACATTTTGGACAAAGTTCACTTGGCTGTCAAGCTTTCTTTTAAACCCGTGCAGTGATCCCTGCTTCTGAAATGTTCTTCATGCGCGGAAAACACTTCAATTAGTGGGAGTGGATGACTTAGAATGACTCTGTAGGCTATCACTGCTCATGTTAACAGGTCATAAAGCTAAAAGGCCATTAGAATGGAGTAGGAGGCAGACCTGTTGTGATATACAGTAAAAACATGTATTTAAACATATATTTATATAGAACGGGATCACTAGTGCAGTGACACCTTACAGGTCCAGGGGCATAACATGACGGGGCCAATGGCCTCTGCCCCACTTTGCTTCCCGTTGCTTCCAGCGCCCTTGCTTGGACCCAACCATCTTTAAACTCTGGCTTCAGTTTGATCTTAAAAACATACCTGTAACATTTTTAAATAGCCCTTATGTTTGTCCTCGAATACCTTCATTTTTTATCTTAACTGCATATTTTTCGTGACTGCATCTTGAAATATCAACACCTTGCTAAGGACTCAAAGGGCTTCTTTGGTAGTAAAGGCTATAATCTACAGGATCAGGTGAACACATAACCAGCCACATGCTGTCTAGGCTGATACAAACTACCCTACCTATACAGTACTGAACAGCAGACACACAAAAGGAATTGGTGGAGATGAAATCTGAGATAAAGGAGAGTAAAAATGTGACTTAAGTATTTGTTACAACAGAAAGTAGCACAACAAGAGGTCATACGCATGTCCCTGGTAATACGTGGTAATAGAAGATCACTAGTGACTACATGCAGGGCTAATTGCCAAACTAGTAAGCTAAGTTGAACTTGACAGAAAATATTTAACTGGAATGACTTCACATGGTTATTCCATTAAAAATCTATAGATGTGGTATGGAAATATTGCAATTTCAAATGCTGTCGGAGCCACATTTCATGACACATGGCTCCAAATAAATTCCAACAAAAGTATTCAGTATTATTTAATGTTATGTAGTTTAATTAGTTCAGAAGTATCCATCTCCCTCTTATTGAAAGAAAGGTTGTTTTAGAAGACTGATCTAAAAGGAAATTGTATGGCGGCTGCTGGCGGTCGTCTTGGCATTATCACAATAGTTTATCATGTGGGTGGTCGGAGGAATTAGCAGCTGCATGGCCCTATCCAATTATAATAATATAACACCAAAGTATTTCATCGTCGGAAATCCATTGACTTTTGTTAGTTTTGATACTTGTGAGATTTTTCCTCACTCATTCTGCTTCATAGTGGGTGACAGCTCGTCATGGCCTCTTTTGAAGGTTCCCAAAAAGGTTTAAAAGTGTTGAAAGAAAGAGGAAGTGGCTCTCCTACATCAACCCTGTTTTTTTTTGCTCGCCTCTGAAAAGTGATGGAGCCTCTGCCGTCGTCTCTAAGCACAACCTGTCATTGTGGTGCACATTTTCCCAAGGATTACTGTCACTGGCCTCTTCCTTTCGGGCAATCATGGCATCACTCACACAGTCCTTGATTACAGTGGCTGGCAGGTCATCATGGAGGCAATCGCTATTCACTTCCTAATCCCTATTCTCCTATTTGAGAGATTGAGACAGCTCAGTGTATCTTCTCACCATCCATCAGTCCTCTCACTTCTCCTCACTTTCTTTTGTTTCCGTCTGTTCTCTCTCCCATGCCGGTCAGCTGCACAACAGGTCCATTCTCCTCCCTGTCCGGCTCACAGTTAAATGCTTGGATAGGCCATTAAGTGCTTTAATGGCGCACGGAGGCGTGAATGATTTCAAAGAGAAGCAATGTCACCTTTGAGACTTTTGAAAGTGTTTAATCACAGATGTAAGGTATTAAAACCCTTCTGATGACAATACTAAAGTTGAAACAGAGGTAAACTGTATCCTTACGTAAAACTCTTAGCTGGATCAAAAGTGTGTGGCCGTGGGAGTAAAAATAAATGTTTTATCAAAGCTCTGATCTCCTTCCAGGGCTTCTGTTTCTGTGATTACAACTCCATGAGACTTGGAAAACAAAATATCAAATACTTTCTGTAAAGCATGACCAGCCAATCAAGGACAGGAGTTACGTGATAACTAACACGTGGGAACCAGAGAGGATCAGCAGTACCCATGAACAGATGACACTTATAAGTTACCACTTCAGTAGGTCCACCTGCATGAAACTACCGAATAGCCCTAAACAAATAAATCATACCTTTAATTTGTTCAGCCTTCAGAGGGAAAGAAAAGGAGTTGTTTTCAATGACATAGTTAGATTTAGAGAATCGTAAGACTTGAACTGAAGTAAAGTTAGCTTAAAAAGACACTTGACTTGGATGATTGGATTACCTTATGATGATGTGGAATGCATGATCTGGACTGGTTTGTCATTGTGTCTAATGAAGTTGTGTTTATGTTCACTCTGAAATATAGAAAGAGACTGTTGCCAGAAGACAACGGTGGAAACACAAGTTAGAGGCAAGACAGGAGTGCTGCCAACAATCCTATTTTAGGCAAGGTTTATACTTGGCTGGAAACAATTGCAAAATATACTAGAAGCAAAAAGTTAAGGAAAATAGCTCTGTTGGGTCCTTTCCATAATATAGTCAGACACCTATGATGACAACATGAACCTCAGTGGCAAACAAATTGAGTTCATTGATGGTGCACAATTACAGCTTGAATTGAAAGGAATGAAAAAATAGTAAATCTAGCATTAAACGTTCTCTTCAGTCTGTGCTGATAGAAAGTGCATGCTGGGTCTCTCACAGTGGAGTGGCAACAAGGTCAGGTCAGCTGCAGTCAGTGAAGATCTCACACTCTTTCTCACGTACACACAAGCATTACACACACAAACAAACACACACACACACACACACACACACACACACACACACACACACACACACACACTTGTCCAGCTATCTGATTTTTAGGTCAGCATCGCCCCTGAACTGTCTTACAGTTGACATTTTGGGATTAACTTTATCTCTACATCAAGTACAATCCCAAGCATCCACACACGCACGCACTACTGCCTGTAGCACTTACTGTATAAAGCCTGTGGCACCTTTTAATATATGCTTATCGTATAGTACATTATATGTTCTTATCTCCTGAAACATTTCAGCTGTGTTTCTTGTGTGAGGACTTGTATGTTAAATTCAAAGCTCGTCAAAGTTCACAAAGTCCAACAATATCTGAAGTTGAGGTCAAAGGCTTTCACTTCTTTAAGTACCATAGCTGTATCATTCTGGCCTATACCAGTACTTCTGTACATAGCAGTGGCGTAACTATCGACGGTGCAGCCGGTGCAACGCTAAAATGATAAAATTAGACAGTTTTTTTTGTCATACATTGTCCTCGAAATTGAGCGCTAACATTAACATTAGCAATGTTGACGTGCAGCGTCAGCCGGAGCCGGAGGCTAACGATAGCTCACCTGCCTCACCACCATCATTGCCATCTAGCTCCACAAGTGAAGCTGTATCCGTGGCCGTGGCTGTGTCTGGCTTTGGCTGTGCCTGGCGGTGGTCCAACAGTTCCCCCAAGGGCCCCAACCGATAGGGAACTCTATGGCGCTATTGAGACCCCCAACGCCAAGATCAAAAGCTATATTATAGCGACCGGTCTATGTAGGCCTACCGGCCCATTCCCCAGAGACAAACATCAAGGAAACAGGTTTAATCCTCTTCTTAATTCGCTGTGCCGTCGTCAGGCTGTGGTGGTTTGAGGCCAGGACAGGCTGTTGTTGATAGCCTATACATGTGGCGCTTCTGAGTGGTTTTGTATGTCTGTGCGCATCAGCTTATGTTTGGGTTGATAAAACAATATTTGCACCGGCGCCAATCACAACCTTGTTACGCCACTGGTACCTAGCCTCTTTCCTCAGCTTGGCTTCCCTCACTAACAGAGTCCAACATCAGGTTCTTGGGTTGCTGCCATGACAAGCAATGCCCACCTTCTGGCCACAGATCCCTGCAGCTGTTTTCATGATGGAAGTTTTGAACAGGGTCCAATCTGACGTCATGTCCCAAACCTCCCTTAACAACTCAAGCCAAGGTCGCCCAGAGGTGAAAACAGAGGCGGTAGTAAAACAGATTAACACTTTGGGGTCTACTGATGCTGGCAACCTCACCATCAGAGGGTGATTTTTCTTTTGGTTGTCCAAAACATAAATGTTGTCCCATGGCTTTTAATAAACGCCTGATATTCCAATCCCTAACAAGCCAGCGAGGCTATCGTCAAATTGCTCTTTCCACTGCAGCACCATTACTTCTGCAGTGCTGGCTATGCGTAAAAGGCAATGCCACTCTTTCAATATTTATCGGCCAAAAACTATTAAACCAGGTTGTAAGAAAGTAGAAATACTCATCAACGTCTTGCTCTTAGCTCCTAAACTAGGTCTGCTGCCTCTCATCAAAAGTTGTCTAGTCAAGGTAAAGTAGATGTGATAACATTTCTGCTTTTCTGTTGTATTGACTCAATAACTGTGGTTATACAACAGCAGGTTTTAAGACTGAAAACAAAGATGGACTTCTTCAAAAGAAAGTCAGGGTTAATTTCCTCCACCACCCAACCCAAAGACCCTGACCAATGGATATGTTATGAATCCATAGTGTTAAAGTATAAAACTATATCTCAGCCCTGCATCCTGTTCTGACTTTCCCTACATTGGTCGAACATTGGGTTGTCCAACTCTGTCCTCCTATCCATGAGCAGATTCCAGCTCTTGATACAGTGGTTGCCCCATTTATGAACTGGTATTAGAGTTTATTAAACTTCTGCTGCTGTGCTGCTGTGGAAGCCCCCTCAGATAGAAGATAGAGATTCGACATTCCAGCTTTGATCTCTGCGCTGGTTTAAACTGAGAATGCTATATGGGGAGGAAAGGGAAAAGAACCCCGACGTAATTATGGGAGAACTCATTTCTCCTGGCTTCCTGTTATTGAGAACATGCTACAAATAGGCTGACGGCACGGTATCAGCGACATTAACAATGTTTTCTCTGACTGGGTGACTGCCTCTTCCATCTGTTGATTCATCGTCACACACACTGCCCGTTTGGCAAGCATTTCAGATGGAGAAATAGATGGGTGAATGACGCAGAGAACAGAATATGAGAAAGAAGAAACGTTTGAGGGGCTGCAGAAACTAAAGAGTCCTATATATTGAGAGTCTTACCTAGAGAAACTCTGAATGATATTACATCTTTGCTTTTGACAGCCCTTATTGTCTTTCATCATGATGCAAGTTAGGATGCTAGTATTCAGAGCCATAAATTACTTGCTAAACTGCAAGTAAAAACATTGCATTGCAAAATATCGTAAAAGTGAAAGATCTCAATTGCTAAAAAGTCAAACTTTGTGAGGATTTATATTCCAACTATCGGAGATCAATTTGGTAACAGAAAATACACGTTTTTCTTTTATTTATTGGAGGTGAAGGGGATGACAAACTCTAATCTGAAAATCAACTAAAGCTGTCAGAAAAGTGTACCTTTGTTCCTCTAAACCTCTTTTGATGTCGATAGATGCTGTAACTTCTTGCTGTTATTTACGACATCATGTGAAGCTAATGTGGCGTATAATGATAAATATGCATGGGCTTTAAATTCTCTGCCACTATCAAACAACATGTGTACAGTGACATAGTTCTGACTGCTTTCATGTTTTGTGTTATGCTAGGTTACAGAGTCTTTGGTCAATACTTGGTCAAGGAGTTTCCTCAACTCTTGTTCATGGAAACAACCGCGCCTTGGTTTGGGACTGAACTCCCAACAATGCAACCGAAGTGGGTTCAGACACGAAACATTTACTGCAGCTGGTAATCTGTGGCTGACATCTTAAATGGAAAATGATAGATGCCGCGCAAAAATTAAGTGAAAATAAAGGGAAAAGGCGTATCCAAATATTTATATTTAATCCCAAATTGATATGTTTGTGTATAGGATTTCCCCAGAAGTTGTGGCTACCCACTTCTGCCTGGAGGGAGTTAGAAACGATGATCCAATGCTGTAGCGGCACGCAAGCTGTAATTTCAATGCAAACACAATTATAAAAGCAAGATTCTCCACTATCATTAGTGGTGAGAGTCTGAAAGACAGCAAGGGGCACAGCGCAGTCAACAATACATCGCTCTGAGACCCGGAGACTGTATGGGCCTGCTTTGGTTTCAGAAAGACAACCATCCCCAACATCCTGGAAGTCAAAGACAGAACGAGCAAGAACATTATAAGGAAAATGCAAGACAAATTTGAAAACCAAAAGTAGCCAAACGAAATAAAACCTCAGTACAAAACCAAGTTCAAGAAAACATATTTTTTTGTGCTGGAGTTCAGCTTTGACAATCTGATTGGTCGGTTCAGTTTGTGGCTCACAAAGTCTTGATTTAGGCTGACAAAGCAATGCTACTCATACATTGTTATCATTTGTATGCATTGGCAACAGAAACCCTTAAAGAAAGACACCGCTAAGCCAGAATTCATAAGAGGCTGCAGATCTGGTAGAAACCACACTCATTAAACATATTGTCATGTCATCAAATTACATAACAAAATGTTTAGTACAGGAGAGAAAAGTATCTTGGTGGTTTGGTTAACATGTGCATGGTAAGATAATTGTACAGGAATTCTGCATGATATAATCCTCAGACATCTTCAGTTTTAAGCATAAAAAAGACAGTATAACATCTTTGATACAACTCATATTAGAACATCCACAACAAGACATAAAGCTATGAAGAATGAGTAGTTGTTGAAAACACATTATAGACTCAATGTGCTATAAACAGTATCATATCAAGCTCTCTTCTTCACATTATCAGCTTAGAAATCTTCAGTATTTCCGCAGGAAACGAGATCAAAATGTAATTCCCAGGAGGTAATATCAGGACTGAAGCTCTGGTCTTAGGACGGCCACTGATCTATGATCCTGTCTGCCAGGCTCTATTCACAGAAGTCACGCATTCCATCAACATGAGTTATCAACAGTGAACTCTACTCACTATTATTTTCTCCATCTCCGTCTGTAACCTTCAATCTTTCAGTTCCCTTTTCCCTTTCCACTTAATGACCTGTTGTCAAGTAGAAAGGCAAATGTTAGGCCATCTTCAGTTAACTTTCTCAGGGATGTAATGCTATTCCTAATATATGACAGGCCTGGGAACCAACATGAGTCATTCAAATAAAGTTTGTATTACAACCAATAAATCGCTAAATGACCGGTATGCCTAAAATTGCTTAGTCACAAGGCCAGCAACTTGACCGCTGGGTTTATATGGCCATTGTGAACCCACCAAATTAAAACAAGGCATTTAAATAACATCTGCATTTTGAATAAGTCAATTTGCATCAGCAGCGGAAATTGGAGTAGTAATGACCGTGAGTGCTGTTTCGCATTAAAAGTCAATTACCAGTCGTCAATCCAATTTCATTCCTAATTTTCTCAGTTCATCAGGGCTAGGAGGATGTGACTCAAAGCCATTTACAAATGTACTCAAACCCATTAAACCACTGCCTTAATCCATTAGTTCCTGTACCCCACAATTATGAAAATCAAAGCTCTTTTTTCCTCTTCCTTTCTGCCAATGTTTTGGACGTGTGTCCAGCAGTGACAGCTTTTTTCTTGGATTGTTGCTGTGTTGTTGTAGAGTAAGTTGCTAAATCTCTTTTCTTTGTCTAGCCACTGTTGGTGCTTATTAAAGATACTGCTTACAGTACTTAAAACCACTCCTCTTGCTGCTGAAACACTAAATGCATTGCTGTGTGACAGGGTTCACAGATTGGATGTTAAGAACGACAAATGGGAAAGCTTTCCATTAGATGTACATGACGGATATTCATTTAAATAGATAAGCCTTTTGTTTATTGTTAGAAGTGGCACATTTCTTTAGTCTTGAGATGAAAAAGTGCTTGTTCTACACGCACTGTACTCAGGAAACTCTGAGGGAGCCATACTTCAAGCAATAAGACATTCACATTGGCATTTCTGTGCTGATTCACTGCATCAACTTGTTTTAAGGGCATCTTTTAATTCAAACCATGCATGCCAGTTGCTAAACTCAGAAATGAGGTGAATGAGGCCAGCTTCTGGAAAGCAGGGATGGCAGAGTCTTGGTGAGGATCACGTACTTCAGGGAGGTTCACTCTGAACAAATGAGGGAGAGTCTGTCTAAGTTTGGGTTCACTGAGTTCATCTTTACATGAGCTTCATTAACTGCCAGACAGAGCATCCGGACCGCTTCACAGGGGGGAATGCTGCATATATCTTCAAGTGTTTCAACAGCCTTAACGCTGATAACATCTCCACACTGTTTTGCACTTTTTGACGTGAGCAACGCTTCATGTTTTAGTTTTTTCTTTACTCTGTGCCTTTTAAAAGTTTCTGGTTGCGTTTTCTACCCACCCAAAAACAACTGAAATCTGGACGATTGACAAGAGGTATACACACCCAGTCTCATCTTATTAAAACTAGAGAATGCAATTCCTGAAGAAATTGCTAGTGGGAATGCTTTATGCTGAAAAGCTGACGCTAAACTGCTATGCTGAAATGTAATGTGATGTAAAGAAGAAAGTGAAGAATTTAGATTGAAATGATACATGAACACTGGGGGCTTGAATGTGTGATGAGAGAAGAAAAGAAAGTAAAAAGGCTTGGAAAAGCAGCAGAATATTTGAACTGCAAACTTTTGAACTAACTTGATGGCGAATGATCTGTCGCCATGCCAACGGCATTTGATGACACCCGATAATACACTTCGATGCGTTGATGGCTGCATCGTTACCAAACCTGTGAAGTTTTGGGGCGTTTGGAGAATTTTCACTGAAGTTATGAGAAAACCGTGTTTCAAGGCGAGCATTGTGTTGCCTATTGCCATGGCAACGGCATTTGAAGAAATCTCAAAACTGTCCCGTAGATGTCTTCAAAGCTTCCGGCGGAATAATAAACTTTTTGTCCGTAGAATAACATATAGTGGGAATGCTGTATCAGCATTCCCACTATATAAAGATGCAATTACTACTGTATGTACTTCAACATCATTAGTCTTTAACTCTTACAAAGCAGAAAGAGTGAAGTAAATTGCTATTCTGCACAGTTTGATTCATCCTAAATCAAAGCGCTTAACTGTCTCTGACTTCTAATCGTTTTCCTTTGTGATACGTCACGATTAGCAAGCTGCAAAAATGATGAATTAAACAAGACAAACAATCTACAGCCATGCAAGCCGCTCTGTAAGGATGCAATTACAAACAGTGCAGCTAATGTGGCGTAACACAGTGCACGACTCAGGTGCGCACTTTAATACGAATACTGAACTTGGACAGTTGAAAAAAGGTAGTGTCAAAGTATCGGACTGTTGGCCGTAAAAAGCAATGCAAATATTGCGTACAATTAAACTGTTAAAGGTTTTTTGAGGGGGGAGTATTATCCGTACCATTACACCGGTCTGCTCCGTGATTCCAAACATGAGTGCATTATACAAATTGACTTAAAAACACCCGGACTATCCCTTTAACATGCTGATACCAAGCAGGTATTATGCTGATCAGCACAAAACACAAGACAGTATATGTGGGGATTTTTGAGTCCCATCCCAAACACGCATCAGATATTTTATTTCATTTAACCCGTAAATGGATATATGAAGACGGGGATTCCCAGCACCATCTTCTGAAATGAAGACGGTTTCACAGGTTGCCAGGGACACATTTTATGAGCACCTCTCGTTCAGGGACAAACTCAGACGGCAGACATTCTTTGCATTCCTGCCCCTTCCAGTAAACACCAGTTGGGTGTTCAAAGTGGCGTTTGATTTCATGATCCGACTTTCCCTGACAGCCTCACGCATCTAATGACTCATCGGTCCATTGTTTGTCTGGACTGCGGTGTCTTTCATGCGCCGCTCTGTATGCAAATCCACACAACAAGAGGCTGGAGCTGGGATGTGAGACACATGCACTCCAAATTTCATTCTTTCCCTCCAACCGCAGTTGGCTTCTCATTTTATGCAATCTCTATTCCAGTGAATAAACCACTGGGGTTTCCCAAATATTTGCTTTTCACTGTGTGGATAAGTGTCCGTGCATGCTACACCTACACAGTAAATCATAGCCAGCGTTCTTCAGAAGTCCGACCATATGCAATTAATTCAACGTCGGCACATTCCTCCAAATCAGATCCTTACATGCTCCATCACTGTGACAAATATCCTGCATACCTGTAGGGCTTATCCACCTGGGGTGTTAATAGCAGGCTGGGGAGAAATAGGCCTACCTGCACATACAATAACAGGGTGGAAGGCGTTGTAGTAAATCAGTGGCTCAGCAAAACTTCCCCGTTAACAGCCGAGCTGCACTGGCAGAAACATTTTTTAATTTTTTGGGGAAAAACCGTTGGAACTTTCTGGATTTGTTTTGTCTCTTCACTGAGAATGATAATAAACTTGTTTTTGAAAATTCCTCTCCAACATGTAAACTTGTGCCACAGAACTGTGCATGCTGGCCACCTGTCATGGCTAACTGTACTGGCATATTTGATTAAAACAGAGACATCATAAATGATAAAATAAAAAAAACACTTGTGAAAGGCAAGGCCAAGGCCAATTTAATTCTGATAAAAATGACTCTTCTACAGGACTTGCCTTTGCTCACCCACAGAGGCTGATAGGAGTCTTGGTCTTACACTTCAAAACAGCTTTGCAATGCGCTCACAGTCCTTCAAAACCAAATGTGTCTGGGATTAGATGTGCAACATATCAGGAGGGCTCTGGGAACAAGTTGATGTTGAACAGACCCAAAGGCATTATGTGTTTTGGATCTGTGCTGATGGCCTCCACCTTCAATTAAATATAATTGTTTCATGCACAATTTATCTGTGTTTTGGAACAATATTCCATTTGAAAATACATTTTATTGCTGGACAAGCTAGTGTCACTGTCAGGTTTTATGAGTAACTTCATTTGCAAAGTTCATACCATTTCCGAGCATTACCCAGCAGCCAATTACCAATAAGCTGCAAGTAATCCGTTTTCATCATTGATGGAATGTGGTGGATTTATAAATGGTACAATTTTTACATAAAATATCCATTTAACCCAGCCCTTTGTATTCCAAGATGCCTAAATCAAAAACATCAGTGAACGATGAAAAGGTACAAACAAGAGATGCCTGAGGAGCACTCCTTATCACCGTTAAAAACAAGCGGAGCAGCTGGGGCACACGTGTGCGGGTTATGCAATGCAGTATCTATCAGTAAAGGTACTGCTGCGGTGTGTTCAAAGCCAAGTAGTGCAACAGAGTTTCAAGATGTGACTTGGTGTCAGCCAAATGGCCCTGAACCTGTGACTGAGGACACGACCTGGCTGTGAGGACAGGGAGCACGTTTCCTTTAGAAGGACCAAAGAAGGAAATGACTAACTGAAGACATATTGTGTTGTTGCATTGTGGCATCAACCATGAAGATTGAATTATGAAACATGACACAAGGATGAGAAAGTCATATTGTCTTCAAATATCTTTACATGTATCATTGAAGTGTATTATTGATGTGTATTGTATGGAGTGCATTTTATTTCCATATAAGTAGTGTTTTGTGGTTTAATGGTACCGGAAGCTGCATATTTTAACTACCCTTTACATGTAGAAGTCCAACTAGAGACAAGAGTTGAACACGACATGTATACATATGGTTACTGTATATATATTCAGAGTGGCCTTTTATTGGGGCCAGCCTAAGGCACACCTGTGCAATAATCATGCTGTCTAATCAGCATCTTGATATGCCACACCTGTGAGGTGGGATGGATTATCTCGGCAAAGGAGAAGTGCTCACTATCACAGATTCTTTCAGATTTGTGAACAATATTTGAGAGAAATGGTTATTTTGTGTATATAAAAAATGTTTTAGATCTTTGAGTTCATCTCATGAAAAATGGGAGGAAAAACAAAAGTGTTGCATTTATATTTTTGTTCAGTGTATATACCAGGGGTGCCCAATACGTGTGGGTAGATCGCATGGCATTGGAAAAAAAATATTTTGGGCTTGGTCATTTTAAAAGTAGCTCCCAAGCTGTAAAAGTGTGGGCACCCCTGCTATAGACTCTCTGTGCCGCACATCCATGTCATGCTACTGTACTGGAACTATCTTAACTTGCATCCTCTCTATCAAATAAAGACAATCTTAGAAGATTTATCGCCCTAGTTTTCTTAAATAGAAAAAAATAAAAATCTGATCTGATCTCATACCGTGTAAAATGCATGAGTAGTTTTGTACAGGAGTTGTTGGTGACCTGTGCAGATTGCCACCCAGGGATAATACTGAATGATTGTTTACTTCCTAAGTAAAGAAGCCTTTGTATTGGCCGTGTTTATCTAAGAGACCACCGGTACTTAAACCATACCAGTGTAAAACATCCAAAAAATGGGAAATGTAAAGCTCAATTTAGATTTGTATCATCAGGTGGAAATTCGATCCTTTGCACCTATAAGCTAAATCCCTCAGAGGCTGGTGAAAAACAAGAAATGTTTTAACCACATGTATTAAGATGTGTTATCTTTTCCATCAGGGGCGGTGTAACCAGATATAAAACGGAGCACTGTGTTAATAATCATATCTCTGCAAGTTTTCCTGTCCTCCGAGTCAACAAACATTCCTTAGCTGTGACCGTGACAGACTTTCACAGAGATACGGACGCTCTCAGGGCCAAACACAGCTCCAACCTAACACTAAAGATGGCTTCATCTGATGCAGGAGAGCAGATAGGAAGCTGGGTGTGATAAGGGCTTCATCCGGGAGAATCAAAACAGCCCAAACACCTGCAGAAAGTAGGATTTTAGGGATTCAAATGGCAATGGAGTGGAAGGAGGTGGATGGAGGTGAGAGTGAGTGTAGGCAAAGGTCATCCTCTGTGAACAAAACACTGATGTTTACCATCCCTTTTTAAATATTGGAACAAACTGTTTGCACTGCACTGTATGTGCGATGCTGGAGGCTTGTAAGGTCAAAACTAATGTCTTCAAGTTCAGAACAGATTTTTTTTAACATTGCAATAAATGTAACGTTTGTAAAACTAACAGCATCATTAAAAAAACTAAAGAAGATCTTAGACGACCTAGACTCATAAGAATTTGATGAATTTGATGATTGTTTTGTCTGTCTGAGTGTTTTGTCTGACTTTTTTTTTTACCCCTGTTTTTTCTGTAAAGCGACCTTGGGTCCCCTGAAAGGCGCTATATAAACCTAAGTTATTATTATTATTATTATTATTATCGAAACAGGTCTGTTGAACTGAGTTTCTCCACAAATACCCCCTTTTCACAAAAATGTGTTGAGACAAGTTACCTGCTGTTAATTGATATTGAGTTGATACGACTTGTGAGCATCCTAAAAACCTGTATGCTATTCTACCGGCTTAAGCCTCTACATCATTACGTCACCATTAAAGTGGCTATTATTCCTCACAATAACTACAATAGCAGACAGCATTGACAATATGCTCATGTTGGTTGCTCACTTACGATGCCATATTAAATTGCAACCACGACTTATCGATATCTTTCTACTCTTCGTTGTCCTCAACATGAACTGTTGTAACTTCAAACCAACACTGGAACTGCCACGATGACATTTGCTTAAAGGTCACCTATCATGCTATTTGTAGGCAATAGCATAGGTCTCAGATATATAAAATATATAAAAAACATGTCTATGAAGTGTTTTGCTCAAAATACCAAACAGATCACCCATTCTAGCCATGCCTCATATCCCTCTATTCCACTTCCTGTTTCAAAAGTGCTGATTTGAGGTATAAAGCTTTAAAAAAAAAAGGAGGGGGCTGAGCTCACGCGGGAGATGCTACCGGCAGATACTGCGGGGATGAAACGCCACATCATGGATTATCAAGGATTGTTTCTGAAACAGTATGGAGCTTTCTCTCTTGCCGGTTATACCACAAGGTGAGTTCCTTTTTACTTCCTGCTTCTTCACACACATGCTCTCCAGTACAGGTTAGCTCTGAGTGTTAGCGATGCTAATGTAAACACCGACCATATTACGTCCAGAACAGTCGGCATTGTTTCTGATAGCAACGTTTATGATTGGGCCGTGGGTGTAAAGCCAGCCTACATTTCCGATATTACCTCATATCGGATGCAAATCTGAATCAGCTCCGTTGTTCCCCCGTTTTTTAGAGATTTGGGTACGGAGGAAAAGAGAGAGGGTTTTATTTTCTGACGCTGCGTGAGTTCCCCGACACACCGGGGACACATATTTATGTATAAAAGACATAAAAAAAATGCATTTTGCATGATAGGTCCCCTTTAAAAGAATCATGCAAAAGCGCCACACTCTTTCTTCACAAAGGATCATCTAGGCTAGAACATGAAGGCAAGGCAATTATATTTATATAGCACTTTTCAGCACGTGGCGATTCAAAGTGCTTTACAGATTAAAAGCAAAAGACATTTAAGAATAAATACAGCATAAATACATTATTAAAAAGGCATTTTAAAACAGGCATAATAAGCAAAGGTAATGAAATAAATTAAATAATAAACACAGCAGGTACAGAATATATGACTAAAAAGGCATACTGTAGTGTGAGTATGGGCAGCTCAATTAAAAGCAGCGGCAAATAGATGCGTTTTTAGTCGGGATTTCAAAATAGGAAGTGTTTCGGCGGTGTTTTTCCAAATTGTTGGGGCATAATAACTAAAAGCTGCTTTTCCATGTTTAGTGGTTATTCTCGGAACAGAGAGCAGAAGAGCACTTTGTTGTTGACAGCGATATAAGAAGATCTGAATGAGGACACTTCCGACCTCCATGACATCTTGGCACTCATCGTTATCACTGCTACAGTAAGCTGGTACATCCTGGAATAGAGTACATGACAACGAAAATATATGGGTTTCTGGATCGTGTTTGCAAGAGCTCAGGGTTATTTTGTGATTGACCTCAACGCTCTCTAAGGAACTCAATGTACAATAAATGCCCTTCACATCACATGGAAACTGTGTGATCAACAGACTGCTCTCGGTACAGCCCACAGATATCAGCCACCTCTGTATCAATGCAAGGTCAAGCTATTCCCGCTGTACTGTTCCTCCTGGAGGTGAGATTAAGGTTTGTTTATTTTGACATTTCCATGGTGATGCACAAAATCACAAAAAACTCAAATAGTTCTTGAAGGGGGGAACATTTCAGACTTCAGTGTTTCCAAACACGTCATACTGGTATAATGTCACGGACTTGTCTTGTCTTCAGGTATTTACTTTGAAAGGCTTGTTCCACGTTTTAAATTAATCGTATTTTACCATTTCCATAATAGTCCAAATGAATGAATAAAAGAAAACATGAATTGCTGGTACATTTGCAGATTATGGTACATTAAGATTTTTGTTGATTTGTTTGTTTCATATCAATGTTTTGAATCCACACACATGCTTATTGCAGGTCAGGTTATATCAAGAACCTTCAGAAAAATAAAATTGATAATATCGTAGATACAATTATTCATATGACTTCAACACAACTATTCAATGTATGCCAGATGAAAATGGTTATTATTGACAACCATTTCCCATACAACATGGTAAAAAATTGCATTAACATGTTATTTAAGAGAGGGTTTAAAACCTGCTACTCTTCTTATTGTTCAGTTACTACAAGAGTAAACATGTCATTTCCCTGAGACTCCTTTAACAATCACAGCGCTCTTGTTCGTGATATTGACAGATTAACTCCGCAGTAATGAATAGTAACACTAAATAACCTTTTATTGGCAACGCTGCTAAAAATAACTTCCTGCCCAGTTAAAGAGGCATGTCAAAAAAGCAACAGGGAGCCTGGCAGAAACAAATTCAACCTGCGCCCCGGGTCACACCCTGCGGATAAAAGCGCAGGACTTGACTGATATTGTGCCGTAAATCCTGTTGATATCCACACAAACATGACCCTTGTGACCCCCACAGCAGAGGGGAGGGCCGTAAACTCCTCTGAGGACATTTCCATTCTTCCGCTGCTGCTGGGACCAGAGCACCATGAAGAGTGAGCTATTTCTCACGAGACCCCCGCAGAGAGATGGCTGTATGCTTAACAGGGTATTCAGGGAACAGCAGAAAATATTAAAGGTCCCCTATGATACTGTTTTTTATCAATATATTATAGGTCTCAGATATATAAAAACATGTCTCTGAAGTGTTTGGCTCGAAATACCAAACAGATCATTGCAGCATCCCATAATCCCCTCTGTTTCAGCCCCGTTTCAAAAGTGCTGATTCTCTGGCAGCAGCCGAATAGTCAAAAAATCACCTATATCGTCTATTCCTATCGTCTATTCCTATCGTCTATCCCTTGACCTCTGTGTGAAACGTCCCGGGGTTACGGAATAGTGGATAGGAGAATTCAAAAGGATTTAGGAGAAGAGACTGCGGTGCTTTGAGAGTCCGACTATCCGATGTGTTTAAGATGCGCCAGCGGACGTCATGAATATGCGTCTGCTGCTGAGGGGAAACTACAGTTTTCTATACAGCGGAATGAGCGGACTACATGGATGTTTAATAAGAACGGCGGACGCATCTAGAGACTCTGCACCGCGCTCCGATGCTGTTGTTTTATTCTTTATGAACGTGGACAACAGAGAAACATAAATTATTCATGAACGAGGGTGTAATTTAAGTAAAAAAGGAAAATGAAACTTATGCTTGTCACCCTCACCCTCGGGTCCACATTAATACAAATGATCCCAATACATATTATTGTATGAAAAGATCTTAAAGTAAATACAAATGTATTTATTATCAACATGTTAGTCCTTAACATCTATCACTGTGTATATCACCATTAAACATGTTTTAAAAGTTGAACAACCCCACACAGCTCAGTAAAGACTGTGAAATGTTGACTTTATTTGATCATTTCAGTAAAAACTAACGTTCGTATTTCTCTTTGATTATAATACTGATGAACGTTCAAAACAAAGCACTTTGGCAACTTACCACATACGTTTTAAAATGCTTAATAAGCACCGTAACTTTCATGATATAATTTCTCGGTCATAATCAGTTGTTTCCGTGAACGTCCGAATATTCCCTCGCCTTAAATGCTGCGGCCGCAAGGCATTGTGGGGCAGCATTTTCTCATTTTCTTTCGTAAAGGAAGTTTGAAACCTCCTTTCCTATCATCTAGAGCAGGGCTATTCAATTAATTTGGAATGGGGGCCGGTTGATAAAAATAATCCAAAGCAAGGGGCCGGGAAAAAGATGGCTTTAAATATGAGCTTCAGATACAGTAAATACTACAACAGCATAGTGGAGTGCATATATTATGTTTCATTAAATCAAACAACATAGCTCCAAGGCCTTTCCAGATCTAAATGGCAAGTTCAGAACTCAGTAGGCCGACATGTGAAGCTAATTTAACCATCAACATCATTTAATCTGATTTCGTTTAGGTGAAATTATCTAATCATTCACGCAGAGATGCAATCAATGACAGGTGTTGTCACTACAGTAGCTAGTAGGTGGGTTCGAAACCCGAGCCCGCCGAAGTTTTCAGGCAATGTCTTCCCCTCTATCTCTCACGGCCCGTCCACACAGCGGCGTGCGTTGAAGCTTCCAACGCTTCTGCCCATTCACTTTGAATGGGGTGACGTCACTTTTAGCCGAACTGCATTGTGGGAAGTGACGCGGAGCATTGCTGGCGTGGCTCACTGCAAAGGTTGAGCAATGTTCAACTTTTGACGCCTCGGCAGAAGCGTCAGCCAATCGATTCATATGCCAGTACAAGCTCTAGCCAATCAAACCGCTGCTTGTGTGTCAGGGGCGGGAGATTCATGTGATTGGTTGTTGGTCGAGTGTCAGACACGCCCGCCGGCAAGCGTCAACGCACGCCGCTGTGTGGACGGGCCGTAAATGTAACACCCTCTCTGGAATAAAGGCACTGTGGCCCAAAATCTTAAAAATGTAATTACTTTTTAACATTATACTCAAAGGGCCAGTAAATATCACCGCGGGCCGCCAATTGAATAGCCATGATCTAGATAACTCGAAGGGCTCTTATCACTGATGTACTTTCGGGTCATTTCACTCCGTTAGGAAGGTTCCTAAGAGAAACTGACAATTCAACTGCAGCCTCTGTCTGTTACTTTAGATGAAAATAAGGAGCCACTCCCCACGCACCTCTGAGAGATATCTGGTTAACAAGAACACAATGGTGCTCGAGGAGGACCAAGAACACACCGCCGGCAATTAATGATTTTCCCATCGGTTTTATTTGTTTCAGTAAAGCTTCAAAGTATTAAAGCTACTCCACCCCGACACATTTAATAATGACTCTCCCCAGGAATGCAATACAGAGGAAACCGACAAGAGAAAAGAACATGCTGACAACTTAATGGAAAAGACATTGACGTGGTTTAATGCACCTCTTTCTACAACAACACCACCCTGTTTAATAAACCATAATCTGATAGTGGTTAGATGTAACTTATGGGGTGCTATAAGCCATCTGAGCATCATAGTTTTGGTTACTCTCCTGCGACATATTGTGCAACTTGAAAAGATCAAAATGACTTGTGTGAAAGTTGTTACATAAACAACAAACTGCTTATGTTAATTCACTTTTATTGTATGTCTTCTAAACAAACACTAAATTAAAAATGCCTCACTTAGTAAAATATGTATGAGGAAAAGTCTACCCAAACAACATGTCATGTAGTCTTTGAATTGATTAATAGTTGAATAGACAAACACATTATAGGATACTGACAAGTAAATTATTTACAACCAAAATAAAGGATATAGTATAGTATGTTAATATATTGGTAGTTTAGTATATTAGAGAATATTCTAACTGATTTCTTTATATTTAATATTGTGTATTCTATCCATCTCTACTCTACACGTATATGAATGTTTCCTCTGATTTTCTTTATATTTTGAAGTACAATGCCTTGATAACGTGCTGCTGCTGTAACAAAATAATTTACTCAAGACTACGACTTAAGAAATCAGAAAAGTTATTCCGAACGCAATCATTATTCTCCTCTGTCTGACTTTAAAATTGAAAAATTGTGTTGAGGTAAAGAGTGATTTGCCAGGAATGCACATCTGCCCCAATTGATGAGTGACTTTGCGCTGGTGTTTTTGAGCGTGGTTCAGCTCTGTGGCCAGACGACACTGTGTTCTTTTCTGGGTTGGCATCCCCACTGTGCCAATGTGCTGGTTTCATTGAGATGATTGAGGAGGCGGTGTTTTGTAATGTCAACGAGAGCCTCCATCCTCTGAGGGAGAACATCGAGTGCTGAACATTACGCTTGGGTCTGCTGATTGAAACCACAAAATGACGGGAAGGATAACCCCTGTTGTTTTTGCTCTTCTCTCAGCAGCTGGGTACACATTGGTGTTCTGCGGGAACACAAGTCTGACATGAAATAACCTCTGCTGGTTTTTATAACACAGAGTCTGACACAATGACCTTTTGACCTACAGAAAAGTGCGACTGGCCTGCAGAAATGTTAGTGGAAAAGACGGCGAATGCGACCGGACAGGTGTTGTTGTTTGTGAATCGCACCAGAAGTCTGAGTGTTACTCGTGTCGAGACCGACTGATTTTAAAGATTTATGGCATTTAAGAAGTTAATTTTGAAGACTCAGTATGAAACCACTGAAATGTTTCAGCGCTCTGCGGTCAGGAGTACATGAAAACAATGTTACGGTTGCTGTTTGTCTGCTCCTTAATCTGCTGGGATTGTTTGCAGCTGTGTGCGTGTGTGATTATGCAAATGAGCTGTGTGGTTGCCCCAACATCATTAGCTGCCCATTCTCTGGTCCGCCTCTGAAGTTGGGGATTGGATTGACGTCGTCCAATCGCAGCGCACAGCCGGCGCACACCTGCTGGGGAGGAGTACAAAGGCTGCAGACTATCACCACTCTGGAGGCTCTGTATTGTGGGACAGACGCCTCTCGCTACTTACTTTCGTTCTGTGGTTAACTTGTGTGGTCGGTGTCAGGTAGTGTGATATTGTGTGTTAGTAGTGCCTAGAGTAGCTTAGTTAGAGGTTAAGCTTAGGTTTTGGGACTGTTGCCTTTAGTTAGCTGTGTGTGTTGTATATATTTCCTGTGTTAGTCTGTACCACTTTTATAGTGAGGGTTTTTGTTTCTATTTAGTTCCGTTATTACCTATTCCTTTCTGAATGCCTTTAGACTCCTTTTGAGGCCTCCCTTTGTTTGGTTGTTTATTAACCTGTGCCCTTTTGTTTGTTCAGGTTGCACGCCTTCCATTTTGTTTACCGCTGCTATTTGTAAATAAATCACTTATAATTATACCAATACCAATCTGGTTGTGTTTCTTCCCTTTAGTTCCCCTAGCCTAATAGGGAACGTAACAACAATGTATCAACAGAAACATATCCTCGGGGGTGTCACAGCAAATGGAAGTGAAAAGACAACTTGCCTGACATGTTTTCAGTGACCCAGATATGTTAATGAGCTTAAAGTTCTACAAAGTTCACTCGCATGCTCATAAAGCAATACTGTGTCGGGAGTGAATGCTGTTACGTACGTTACGTTACGGCCCGTCCACACAGCGGCGTGCGTTGAAGCTTCCAACGCTTCTGCCCATTCACTTTGAATGGGGTGACGTCACTTTTAGCCGAACTGCATTTTTGGAAGCGACGCGGAGCTTTGCTGGCGTTGCTCGCTTCAAAAGTTGAGCAATGTTCAACTTTTGACGCCTCGGCAGAAGCGTCAGCCAATCGAATCATATGCCAGTACAAGCTCTAGCCAATCAAACCGCTGCTTGTGTGTCAGGGGCGGGAGATTCATGTGATTGGTTGTTGGTCGAGTGTCAGACACGCCCGCCGGCAAGTGTCAACGCACGCCGCTGTGTGGACGGGCCGTAACGGAGCGTCCACACAGCGGCGTGCGTTGAAGCTTCCAACGCTTCTGCCCATTCACTTTGAATGGGGTGACGTCACTTTTAGCCGAACTGCATTTTGGGAAGCGACGTGGAGCGTTGCTGGCGTTGCTCGCTTCAAAACTTGAGCAATGTTCAACTTTTGGCGCCTCGGCAGAAGCGTCAGCCAATGAAATGAAACTGCTATCTGTGCAATTTACTCCGCGAGTTGCGGACTTTATTTTGCTTACTTTAACATCATTTCTCATGGTGGGGCTAAGCCATTTCTTGGTATGGTATAGCCTACCCCAGCCATACCCTGGCGGCGCCACTGGGGAAGCAGCATGACGAGACCCAAGGCAGGACCGCAGAGACAGGTTCAGCCACAACCCGAAGTTCACGACTTAATCCAGAACTCAGGATAGAGGATCCAAGACACAGGACTAC
This sequence comes from Harpagifer antarcticus, assembly GCA_902827135.1. Taxonomy (NCBI): domain Eukaryota; kingdom Metazoa; phylum Chordata; class Actinopteri; order Perciformes; family Harpagiferidae; genus Harpagifer; species Harpagifer antarcticus. Next base: position 900,301 of record CADEHL010001421.1, read on the forward strand.
AGCAAGAGGATCAGCCTCGACTCCGGATCCCGGCGTAGATATAGATACAAAACAAGAAAAAAGATTTGGCTGGGTTAATCGGAACAAGAGAATACACAGACACAGACAGAGAGGGAAAAGGTCATTGGATAAAAGTTATTCTTGATAACCCTCTAGAAAGATCTCATGAACTTCCCCACTCAATCTATCAAGACCCGAGCAGTTCTATTAGATATAGGATAAGAAACAGAGATAGGGATAAGAAACAGAGATAGGGAGCACAACAACCTATCTCTTCGTGGAGACTTGGAGTAGAGTCCAAGCTCAAACTGTGTTTCCACAATCTTAGAGACAAGAGCGGAATGTGTACATATCAACGTCTCAGATTATGTGTGTCTGTGTCCTTTTCTTCGGGGTCATGACCCTGAAACACTAACATCGGCCTGTGTTTGTCCCACTTCCTCCCTCCTGCTGTTGCCCGGCAACATCATCAACAAAGCAGCCGATACGAGCCTGCATGGTTTATATCAACTGTGACTCAAGAGGAGGAACATCGTTTAAAGACATTCCCCTTAAAATGTGTTGTCTATTATTAAGAAAATGTGTAATATGATTTAAAACAGAGAAAAGGAGAAATGTCTATTTTTGGAAAACTGAAGACAGACTTTCTTTTGCCATTTTTTGTAATAGTTGGCAGTATTTTTTCTGTTGTTTGTCTTATTTATACCTTGACTAGCGTTATATGGACTTAAGATACTGGCTTTTGGGCTAATAATACTTGAAAGAAATAAATAAAAATAAAACCTGTTCCTTAACCCTTAGATGCATAAGTGGGTCTTTTTGACCCGGTGAGGTGGTTTTCTTGAAGTATCTTTGTAATTACATTTTTTAGAATTTCATATTCCAGCTATTCCTCAAAAAACATGTTTTGGATATTTATTTAAATTTTAAGAAATTGTAGTTTTTGTATTACTACCCCAAGCTTCCATAAGTGGGTCAAAAATGACCCGCATGCATTTTCTATGGAATTTCGTTTTTTTTCTAAATGTAAAAAAAAATAAAAACATTATAAATAATGAAAAATTAAATATTAATTATTTCTAGTGTGAACCAAAATATAATACTAAATATTATACAAGTGATTTTTCCTAACCAAAATGACAAAAATGGCATAAAAACACATTATTTTAATACGGCCTTTTTTACGCACTTATGTGTAGGGTCCAGTCACTCTAGGGCAGTGACCACCAACTGGCGGCCCGCGGGCCACATCCGGCCCGCCAGACATTCTCATCCGGCCCGCACGACGGGGGTGACTGTGGCGTTGGCGAAGTGGTTACTGCGTTCGCCCCCCACCCATTTTTTCTTTTACAACGTCTCGTGAGTAATGTGCAGTACCGGAGTCCAACAGAGAGGCAGCAGCTGCGGGACAGTAGACTGCATACTGCGAAACCTTCCCTTCCTTGAAGAAGAAGAAGTGATCCTTCGTTGTGAAGAGTCTGCTTTGTGCGCTCCGCACCACAGCAGCAGCAGCCCCGCTGCGACAGAGTCCAACAGAGAGGCAGGAGCTGCGGGACAGTAGCCCAGAAGCAGGGTTGGGTTGTAACGGAATATATGTAACGGCGTTACGTAATCAGAATACAAAAATCAAGTAGGCTAACTGTTTCCTCACAAAATGTAATATTCATTAGTGTGCACACTGCTGCAGCGTGTCTGTGAGCGAGAGAGATGCAGCGTGTCTGTGAGGCCCTGCCCCCGCACGCAGATGAGAGAGAGATCTCTTTTAAAATATATCGAAAGTTAGAAACGGAGATGGTTAGATAAAATGTGCAAGATAACGTTGATGTAGCATTTCTTTATTGTCGAAATTATGACATTTATAACGGGATAAAATCAAAGTGAATGGCCTGCTGCTGCTGAATGCATGGGGCAAGTGACTGGAAACAGTTTTAAAAGTGATTACATCGTTTCAGATAATAATGATAATTCATTCTATTTAGGGGCGCCTTTCAAAGCACCCAAGGACACCTTACAATTCATAACATATTCTAAGGAAAGGTTTACAGCAGGAGAATGCAGTCCGGGTGATGTTTTTTATGTGGGGTGCAGATGAGAGAGCTGTCAGAATGACACCAAGATGTTGTGTTTGAGTTCTTGATAAGCCATTAAAACAGTAAAACAAGTGTCTCCTGTTCACCAAAACATACCCATCTGTTATGGAAAAAGAAAGTATTCCAAAAGTATTCTAAAAGTAACCTGAACACGTTACTTTTTTAGAGACACGTAACTGTAACTGTATTCTGATTACTTTCAGAGCATGCATTCAGTAATCAGTAACTGATTACATTTACAAAGTAACCCTCCCAACCCTGCCTAGAAGTGATCCTTCGTGAGCGTGAAGAGTCTGCTAAGCTTTATGCAGTACCTGTAACCCCCCCCCACGCTGGCCCGCGATAGTGTCTATTGGATACATTTTGGCCCTTGGACAAATGTAGGCATCTAAGGGTTAACAAATGATGATGATGTTGGTATTTTAGATGACATAGAGAACTAAATGTACGTCAGATTTGTAGAGAGAAGGATACTGATGTGTGTTAAAGAAATGGATGGCAAAACCTTTAACATATGGTCAAATCTGAATCTGATGGTCACTTAAAATGGATCATTTAGTTATGGCACCAAAAACCTGAAAGCAGCAGCTAAGAACAAATATCTTTCTTAAAAGATTAGCACTTCTACGTGACATAAATGATTAATTGTTAAGCCAGGAAGCACAACGGTTTTTGTTTGATTTTCAATGTCACAGGTGTTAAAGATAATGGCTGCTTCCTATGTCTGTCAAAATCTTTAAAAAGCACCTTTACAGAGCCCTGCTTTTCCTTTTCATAGCTGAATACGTCTAGTCGGGACAAAAACAACAACTACGGAAACAGGTCGCCTTATGGAGCGGTTCTAATGCTAAAGCCGGAGGATAGAAAACCAAACATGACACTACAAATAGAGAAGGTAAACAGTTCAATGAAAGTCTGCGTGACAGACATTTTAACATCTGTTTTGTCCGACGGATTTAGTAAATAAAGGATTTCTCCCTCTGAGACCAAACACACTGAGAGGTTCTCAGCGGCAGAAACACGCCTCACATAAGCCTTTAGACTGAAGACATTAAACTCCCGAACATGTACACATAAACTCAAATGTCCCACTGAAACTCCACACACTGATAACATGAAGTAACATGACAGTCAGGATGTGCCTCCAGCTGGCAAACACCTCACATTTGAATGGAGGGGTGCCGTTTGCAGGTATTTTGAAAACAGCTATACTACAACAGTGTAAATAGATAGCTTTGTGTTTGTCAAAGACAGGGCATGTGTCTAAAGTACCAGAAAGGCAATAACTTGTTTAGAAGAATGGCCTAATTCAGGATAATATTGTTTTACTGGACAGTATGCATGTAAAAGTACAATATTGTCCTGTAAAATGTAGTGTAAGTATGAAATAGCATCATTAAAGAACAAAGTAGGCTATTTTGAAGTAGGCTACCTCAAAATTGTACTTGCTCGAGTAGATATACTTAGTTAAAAACCAGCACCAAAGAAAAAGTTTGTTATGGAGACTTAACATTGATAGAGTATTTTATATTACTCTTTTTGCATTCCATATTTTGTGTGACCATACCCTACTAAGTGTTGGATTGCAATCAAACCTAACATTTATGTAAATAGGTTTGAACTTGATCATTGCCATACATCACTTAACTCCAACCTCAATGGGGAAACATATTCTACAATAAACTTAGACATCTATAGTAATTACGATTGGACAGTTATACAAAATGTCAATTTATTGTCAGAAAATGCATTACAAAGTCTATATTTTTTTCAACATCTAATTAACATTTGTAAATGCCAGGATGACTTATCACATGTATACAAAAAAGCAGCATTAGTCATTTGTTTAATTCATCAAATGCATGACCTTAAATTCTGTTGACTGAAAGTGGCCTTAAGTGGCGTGAATCAGTCCGGACTAAACAAACTAACCAACACGTACACAAACAGTGCGTGACCTTCACATGGTTCGCATCCTGTTTCCCACCAACTGATCTCTTTAACTTCCTTTCATCTTAACCAAGTACCAACCAAGCCACACATGATCATAAAACATACATTAATGAATGAATACTTTTTGGAGGCAAAATAATGATGGAGTGTCAGATTCAAAGATGGCCATATTTGGATTTTGCAAGGCAAGTTTATTTATATAGCACCTTTCAACACAAGGCAATTCAAAGTGCTTTACAAAAGTGAGAGACATTAAGAAACATATTATGAAAAGACATTTAAAAACACAAATTTAAAAGCAAAGATAATAAAACATGAATATCAAAGGTACATGAATTAAAGTGACAGTGCAGTGTGAGAGAAATGTTTCGGTCTGACTCTCAATCATTGCTAACTTTTTAGCAGAAATAGTTTTCTATGACCTTACTTTCTTTCTACTTTCTTTGTTAACTTATCGTTTCGTTATTTCAAGTGTTTCATGCTCAACGAACCCCCTTTAGAACATTCTAATCTGACCCCATGGCAACTTTTAGTTTTCGGCGAAACTATTCCTCCTTTTTTTTTTAAATGCACATTAGTTAAGTTTACCTTGTCTTTCTAGGACTTTTTTGGTGTCCTCCGCGAACCAGGGTCTTGAAACCAAAACGGCACACGTAGGGGACTTTAACCACCTTGTAAGGAAAATACGTACTGTGTTGTTGACTTTGAAGCATTTGTGGCAGAGACTGCTGGGACTCTTTTGTCCTACAATGAGCGGCTCCTGAGAGAGCAGGTGCTCACAGGCTTCATTGAGCTGTCAGTTGTTCACCCATGCACTAAATCGTTTCTAAAAAGATGTTTTTTCACTGAGAGGTTCTTAACCTGGTGGCCATGACCCTCAGGGAGGTCACATAGGGGTCATAGGAGAGGTGGTGAAAAGTTGTGTACAGAGAATTACCAGAACTAAGTGGCAAACAGTGGGGTAAAATGAATTATTTCTCTGTATCGAAGGAAACAGAAAGATGATGGTTGAGATGAAGTGATGAAGTCATGGACTCAGAATCATATAGGTTTGTCAATAAGACAAAAAGAAACCGTCTCATTCTCGAATCACCCACAAAAGTTAAATGCAAAACTTAAACATGTATTTAATTAGGTAATATGCATACATCTTGAGTCAAATTGGCCCTTTTCTATGCAAATTAGCTTGTGCAAAAAAACGCTAATAGCTACACAGTTACAAAGAAATTAGTATCATCCATTCAATCAATCCATTCTTTGTGAATTCGCAACTTAAAATCCTTTTCAAAATGAAAGATGAGGAAGCAACAACACCGCTCTCAAATGGAAAAGGACATTTTAAATGAGAAAACTTTATTTTGGGGGAAAAGGGTAAGAACTGTTGGTCATACGGGTCCCTGAGCATGCTTTTTATTCAAAGAGCCCGGGGACACTAAAGTGAACCCAGTCATCCAGGGTTGGCAGGGTTCACTACAAACTGTACTGTAGGGGCATAATAAAGGTTTACCTCTAAGGTGTGGTGCAGGTCGTTTAGTTAAACCATTACACCTGATGTAAACACGCTGAAATAGTGCCCGTACCTGCAGGAAGTTCACGCCTGTTCTCCGTGACTTTTGGCAAATGAGACACTCATCTAATTGTGTGTTGCCTGATTTTGGCTGTACAGGTCTGGACTGATCCGTGCCTTGTGACTCGGTTTCAACTCTTTTTGCTCTAATTGCTCTCTGTGGGAACAAGCTTCAAGGACATAGAAACAGTTACATCATTCCAAATTGTCCAGGAAAAGTTGTTCCCTAAACAAAACCATGTTAGATTCTGAACGTGACAGGCCTTTTAAACAGAGTCCATCAGACTCAGCTATGTGAAAACATCCTTGATGAGATCAGATTTGCTTTCACTGATGACGCAGGACAAGGAGGGCTATTGTGGAGCTTCTTGTTGTGTTGAGTGATCTGAGAGCCAATCAGAGTGACTCCTGTCCAGCTCTTAGACAGATTAACAGACAGGCATATGGAACAAGGCTCCCAGGATATTTATGTACGCTAAGAAGGTATTTCAGGAATGTGGACGTGACAGATGACCTCTCTATATCTCCAAATAAGGCCGGCCGACAGTTGTTTATTGCCAGGTCACCATAGTTTGTGTTTGTTTACCGGAGGAATGTTTGTGGAGCCGCAAAGGACGGCCACTGTTTAAAATTCCCCCAAAAATGATGTCTCTGGTGACGATGATATTGTGTTTTTAAAGTGCTGCACATGAGCAGTTGTGTGTGTGTGTTTGAGTGATGAATTATATGCTTAAGAAGAGGATATGTGAATTTCTATTAGACGTAATAGATATCTTATTTGCTGTTGATGCCTCAGCAAACAAGTGTAAAGAAATAGCATAGCATACTGTATCATTGCTGTACGTCTTGGACAAACAAATAGGAGAATTCAAGATGTGATTTTGCTTAACTAGCCATCATCAGTCTATAGCCGCGTCTCAATTCAAAACTCGCATCCCGAAAGGCTGCATTTGAAGACTCAATGCATCACAGCAGAGCGACAAGGTGGTCCAATTGAAGGCTGATTCAAATGTTGCCTTCATTTTCCAAAATTGGAGGATCCAATGGCCTATATCGCAGACCAACCGAATATTTACCGAGTCCTGAGAATAAACCTTTTAAATCTCAATTTTCTCTCAGAATTTTAAGAAATTTGATAGTTTTCAGCCATTTTTGACTTTTTCTTTTGATCCTAACTTACTGATATTTTCAGCCCACAAAGATTTAATGAGTTTAATATTGTTTAGTCGAGTTGGAATGAGGTCAATAAAGTGGGATGACAGAGACCAGGATAAAAAAACGTTTAACATATCGCCCAACCCTATCCTCATTAGACCATCTTTCAAAAGATGTGACCCATGATTTGAGACAGGATATTGTGTGAATCTAAGCAATGGATAAAGACACAAATCAAACCTCAAACTACTAATAAATTAGCAATGAGTGGAATCAATTATCGTTGTGGATTCACAACATGTCCAGAATAGTAAATTAATTGAGTATAATGAAGTAAAATTACAAGCAGACTGATTAACAAGTTCAAATTCCCTCACTGCTGCCAGTCTAAACCTCCTGTTGTTAGGATCTTTTTTTAGCCTCAAACAGCTGGTTACCAGCTGCGTCATTGCTAATGGTCAGGACATACCTCTGTTTTAGTTCTCCAAACTTGTGGAAAACATTTCATTGGAATTAAATACAATCGGCAGTTACGCTCTCAGCAGCAATTATATCAGACAATTCAGAACACCCAAACGTCTTCTTTCTCCGAGCCGCCGAGTTCAGGAATGCAAATGACATTGTCCATGGACGCCCATGAAAATAAGCTGGCACACCGTGACCTCCTGATAGGCCGGAGATGGAACTGGATCCAGTGTACATTCCTAGACACTATTAGATATTTAGAAATCACTGAGTGGCTGAGCCTGTGGCAAACAATGTCTTTCCCCCGCTAATGGTCCTGGCTCAGTCCCAGTAATGTCACGGGTGAACACTCCAATGAGTAGTTTATTAGGAGACAGTGAGCAGGGGGGGGGGGACGCTCAGGTGGTCATCTGTGAGTCTGTAAAATAGATTTTGAGCTCAAGAATGCATCAGATCTAATTGGACCGAAAGTGCAAACGGTCACTTCATTGTTCGAGATGAAATAGCATAACGTACCGAAGAGGTGACATACATGCTCCTTACCTAGCATTAGGGAGCTATTCTTTCTGAATAGACCAACGTTTCTTTGCTGACAAGAGAGTGTGTATGGCCATAATTTAACCATTGAAGCTCTGTTTTTGTGTGCTTTGTGCTAGATAAGTGCCGTAAAGAAGCAGCAGGGTGGAGTTGTGTGTGTGTGTGTGTGTGTGTGTGTGTGGCCTAGCATTACTATACTTGTGGGGACCTAAATCTGTTTACACAGTCACGTGTGGGGACTCGCCTCCCTTATGGGGACAAATTGGAGGTCCCCATGAGGGGAATCATTAATTGTAGGGTGAAGACTTGGTTAGGTTTAGGGTTAGGGTTAGGTTAAGGGTAAGGGTTAGGGTTAGGGTAAGGGTTAGGCATGTGTTGGTTATGGTTAAGGTTAGGATAAGTCTCCAGGAAATGCATGTAAGTCAATGTAATGTCCCCTGAAGTGATGTATACATGTGTGTGTGTGTGTGTGTGTGTGTGTGTGTGTGTGTGTGTGTGTGTGTGTGTGTGTGGTGCGTGTGTGTGTGTGTGTGTGTGTGTGTGGTGCTTGGAGAAACAACTGCAGTAATCTCCCATGAGTGTGTGACCTCAGGCAGGGTCTCACTCAGCTGAGCTACACACACTTCAGCACCTGAGTACAGAGCGATGTGTAGGGTCAGTCGGGGTGAAAACAACCACTAAATCTAATTAATTATCAATATATCAGCTGATTACTGGTCATAGAAATTAAACAATGCCCAATGAGCTACAAGTTCCGACAACTAACTCAATACCCAAAGACACAACGTTATAAAATACCGAAAAAGCAGCGTACATGAAGCCCCATATTGTCCAGACCCATACAAGTGGATGCTTATAAGTAATATAGGGAAAGTCCAATTCAAACATAAGTGATTTCAAGTCTCTTAAAATGCCAATAAAGCATCAGATTATAAGGGATTCACGTTCGTCAGTAACGGTGTTAATCTACTCTTCAAAAATCTTAAAATTGCATTGCTTGCCAGAGGAAGAGTGCAAAACCCAAATATATCTAATTTACAATTATAAAACCACAGGAAAAAAGGAAGATTTGAGACGCTGTTTACATGTTTGGTAAAGAAGTCCCCCTGAAACTGAAAAATGTTCCCTCTACCAATAAAATCTCACAACAAAGTAAACTGTGAACATCATGGATCAGTTCCAAGTTTCTGCAGAGCTCACATCATTCTGTAAATATGAGCTGTTGGAGGGGATGATTCCCAGTGTCATCATCTTGGCGTAATTGGGAGTAGAGCGTGGGAATAACTCTAGCAGGCTGCGACCTCTTTCTGCAGATTACACAAACGGCCAATATTACAGTCCAAGAAGAAACATGTATACCTCCAATTTACTGAAACTTGATGTTCTAAAAAAGCTGTAACATCATAGTGGAGAACAGCCAGGTTAGGCCAATGACTCATCACCGTGTGCTTACTGTGTAAACCCGAGATGCGTCTATAATCAATCATTGCCTGTCATCTCCAACAAAGATTAGCAAGCTTACTGCAACATACTGTATCCAAAAACTAATTTTCAGAAAGCATGCCACGACTTCCAGGGAAGTACAAGCCCCCCCAGACGACTCACTTTGGCAGCGAGCTAGAGCATCTTTCTGTCAACTCTCACATTAAAACTCATCACCTTTAATACCAAAGGCTTGAATCATCAGCTTCCTGATGCCAATTACCTGGAAGCAGGCCTGGGTCAGGACCTGTCGTGACGCTTAATGAATTCCTGTACCTTTATTCAGAGCGAAACACTGAAGCGTATCATGGCATGATTGGACAGCGAAATTACATATTTGTGCTCGTCTTCCTTGTTTAATATTTGAACCCTTCATTACTAATCTACTTTCCTTTGTCCAATGTCCTACTAACTTCTAATTAGTCCGCTACTCCTTTGTTTCCTTATTTATTCTCCTTGGTTTATTCTTTTATCTCCCCTTTGATTATTTTCTTTCCTTGTTTCGCCCTACTTTCCTCCTCTCATTACACCTTTCCTTGTTATTTTATTTCCTTTCTTTGGTCTTGTATTATTTCCTTGTTCGCTATCCTCACAAGTCCTTTCTCTTTTTATCTCTCCTCTTTCTTCTTTGTCATTTCCTCGTATTTGTTTTCTTCTCCTCTTCCTATTTTTCTCCATCTTTCCTTGTTCCTTCTCCCTTTTCCTCGTTTCCTTTTTATTCTCTCCTTTCCAGGTTCATCCTCATCTCCTTGTTTCTCTTTACCTTTCCTGTCGCCTCCTCTCCTTATGTCACCCCTTCTCCTTTTGTCTTCTCCTCATTCCCTATTTGCTTCCCTTTCTGGGTCTGGTTCCTCCTCTCCTAATCTCATTTCCTTGTTACTCATCTCCTTTCCTCTTAGAACCACTTAACTTTGTCTCTTCTCCCTTCATCCGTATAGCAAAAAACAGGAAATCAAGAGTGAAAGAAGAAGCTGTTTGGGATGCATCCTTCCTCACAGCAGAACGGTAGAAGTACACAGCAGTCTTTGGAGGATGTGTGCGGCAGAATGTGTTTATTCAAACAGATTTCCCCTGGATCCTTTTATTTAGATCTTGTCCTGCCAAAACAGCAGCACATTTTTCTCCTAAATTCTTCACAGGCTGAGCTTATAAAATAACAAACCAACACAAACAGGAGTTTTGGATGAGCTTAACAAGCTCCCACAGTGTGCATCAAACACCACGCGAGTAAAGGCCTTCCAAAACCGACAAATCTTTATAATATTTTTATGTTACATTTTAGACAAATTGTTCAGGCACGAGAGCTTTTGAGAGTGTGTCGTCCACAGGCTGAGACAAGCGACCTTCAGCCTCCATATGGGGTCCTGATCTGAGACAAACGGGCACCAGAGGAGTCAGCCCAGCCTCAGTGCGGACATTTAAATCAGCTCCTACACCAAGCACACATTTCTGTTAAACTCATACCTGTCGCACGACATATAAAAGCAGGTGTCTTATGCATTAAGTAGATGAATTGCACTGCTATGTACAGACAGAAGAAGTTTGTCTGTCGGAGGACGGCAAAAAGGTAGAATTACTCATCTGTCAAATGTGGATCTGTCTACCATCACCAGTTAGTCAAAACAAGGTCTGATTTTACACAGGAGAGAACGCACTGTGACATTTGCCTTATAAAAGGGAAAAGGATATCAGAATAATACGCTGGCTGATTGAAAAGTGGACAAGAGAATAAAGTGCGTGTCACCATCTGGAAAACAATGAGTTTTCCCTTAACCATAAACAGTGATTTTCTCAGTCAGTATAAACAGAGAGTGTTTGGTTTACGGGATCCTGCTACATACATTTGAAACAACAGCACGAACAAGTCTGCCAAACATCGAAGGACTAAGACAGCCTGTACTAAATTAGTCCTCTAACACTATCTAATGCAAAACAAATGGATTGGCAGAAGAGCGTTCATGTTCAAAGCCCCAACAGACTGGAATACTTTACCTGCTGCTATCAGATCTCTCGCATCATTGGGTATGTTTAAACATGTTATCATCTCACTTCCAACTGCTCTGCACTTGTTATTGATGAAACTGATCTCTCTCAAATTGTAATGATTGTATGTATTACTTGAATTGTAGTTAACAGACTGTACGTGGTTTGTCTTGTTTTGCTTATGTATGTCTGTAAGTTGTTGCTATTGTCGGGACCCCCTTGAAAACGAGAGGGTGCATCTCAAGGGGTTTATCCCAATGAATAAAATGTCTATAATCACTGATTAAGACGGTATGCGGTATGGTTTATTTTGATGTATGCAAGTTCTTCACGTCATAAGGCGACACACTGAAAAAGATGTGTAGCGTTTGAAATGTGATTCTTGACTGGCATCTTTTAAAAAAGGTAGAAATGTACTTTTTGCATTATTTTGAATATGACATTTTCAATTGTATTTATTTATGAATTATTAATGCATTGCCATACATTTGTGTTTCACCACAGCACAGGATGTTTTTATTTTTGCTTTAAAAAAAAACCCCACTAATCTACCAACATGCTCCCACTTCATGTTGTTTTCTTGCCTTGTGAGTGCCTTAATGAATCAGCTTGTGTGGAGGCGGTAATACACTTGTACAGTGTTCAAGACTTAAAACAGGATGTGTAATAAAATATCTCTAATTATAATGCTCCCATTTTCTCTTAAACACCCAACAGAAACAGTGAAAATGTGGATGTCAGGTGTGCTGCAGCCCTCACTGCCTCAGGCCTCTCGTGAACTCACATCAGCTCCTAGCGGCTGGAGCTGGAACTGCAGGTGGAGGATAATACTGAAGCCACTGTTCAGATCTAATATGTGAGCTATTTGACTATAAAACAACGATTTTTAAACAAGCTTAAAAAGAGAGAGATTCTGTAGTATATTAAGGAATATATAGGTATTACAAAATTGTAAACTTTGCATCATCATGGGACACGGGCAAATAATATAATAATGTTTCTACTGACATAAATAGTGACATATTGACACCTTGCAGAATAACCCAGGAGTGATGTTGCATGTCTTTTTGTTAGGTTTTTTCATTTCACATAGCATGGAGACATGTGTGGAATATAATAGGAATATAACAGCAGTTTTAGTGTGCTTATCTTATGGGAATGTGTGAGATGGAAATACTTCTGAAGGGTGATGGATGGACGCTGTGAGAGGAAACACTGGTCCATTAAAGTCTGAGTGCAACACACTGAAGTCGGTCCCTCATCCAAAGCGGACTCTCTCTCCCTCTCTCTCTTCCTCTCTCTCTTCCTCTCTCTCTCTCTCTCCCTCTCTCTCTGAGTTAAGAGGTTTAAGATCGTCCCTTTTTTCAGCTCACCGTGATTGGACGACGCCACTTCTTAGGAATGGCATCAAACTATTTAAATAGCACTTTGTCCCCCCTCGGCTTAAAAGGGAGATTTTTAGCGGCCGATACCAGAAAGGACAAGTTTTCAATCAAGACACAAGAAGACTTTTTTCACGGTGGAGTTTTGTAATTTGAAATAATTCTCCATAGATTCACTCTTGAGGATTATTGCTGGATTTCTAAATATTTTTGCGGGATTGTATTACTTTTGCTCTGCTGTTTTCGTTAAGCAGGTGAGTTGGGAATATTCTAAGGAATGCATATTTCTGCAGCTGCAGAACGTTTTGATTTGTGACCGACTTTAATAACTTCTTCATGTTTTCAACCTGCACACTGACTTTGTCTGGCATTGGTTTTTATGTAATAAATGGTTAGATGTTGGGGTGTTTTGTCGTTGTTTGTCACAGGCAGCAGGTTGGTGCTTCATTCACCATGAAGTTGACAGGGATATTTTTGCTTCTGATGTGTTGGAGCTGCGAGGGGGCGCGAGTTGCAGGTGAGTTTCTCCTCAGAATATTCCTCACAGATAGGAAACTGTTTATTATGATGGGAGTCTGGAGAGTGTTTTAAGCAGTTTGCAGTGTATTGAAAGTGAAAACAACAGGATGTCTGGTGCACTGCCAGACAAAGGCTGACTGCTTCTTATTATTCCCTGCAGAGAGCCGAGACGACAATAGCGTGTATGACTTGTTTGAGCTGGTCAAAGTCCCGAAGAAGAACCACGGAGTGACCCTGGTGAAAGGAGACGACCCGTACAGCCCCGCTTACAAGATCCTCAACCCGGACCTGATCCCCCCGGTCCCCGAGAGCGCCTTTAGGGACCTGATCGACTCCATCCACGCCGAGAGGGGGTTCCTCCTCCTGCTCAACTTCAAGCAGTTCAAGCGGACCAGGGGCTCCCTCCTGACCGTGGAGAAGAAGGACGGATCCGGACCCGTGTTCGAGATCGTCTCCAATGGAAAGGCGAACACCCTCGACATAGTTTTCTCCACCGAGAACAAGCAGCAGGTGGTTTCCATTGAAGATGCGGACCTGGCTACGGGGCAGTGGAAGAATATCACGCTGTTCGTGCAGGAGGACCGCGCGCAGCTGTACGCCGGATGCGAGGAGGTGAACACGGCGGAGCTGGACGCGCCCATCCAGAGCATCCTCACCCTGGAGACCCCGGCCAGCTCCCAGCTCCGGATCGGCAAGGGAGCCGTGAAGGACAGGTTCATGGTGAGAACACCCGTCATTATAAACAGAGGAAATTCAGTCACGTCTTTAGAGTTGTGAGTGGATAGTTTTGTTTAAAACACAGAGGTGGTGAAGTACTCAGATCTTGTAATTAATTGGAAGAACCACAGTGTAGGAATACTCTGTTAGAAATAAAAGCCCTGCATTCAAAATGTTACTCAAGTAAAAGTGCAAAAGCATTAGCATCAAACTATACATAAAGTATACTCATTATGCAGATTGGCACTTTTCAGAATAGTATATGTTTTTATTGTAATAATGTATTAATTGAAGTGTTATCAAAGCTGGTAAAGGTGCAGCTAGTTTTTGTGACATTGTATAGTGCAAGGTAGCTTGTGAATTTACTCCAGGTGTAACTAAAGTCGGATTTAAGTGTTTATTATATTTCACATCATTAATCCAAATCTGCAAAGTAACTAAAGGCAGCTAAAGGTAAATAAGTCTAGTAGAGTAAAAGTACACCAGTTACCCCTGAATTGAAGTTTGTGTTTTTACTGTATTTATTCTTAAGTGTATTTTATTTTTATTTTGTAAAGCACTTCCTGTCGCGTACTGAAAGATGCTATATATATAAATAAACTTGCCTTGCCTAGAAGTACGAAGCAAAACATTCAAATACTAAAGTAGAAATCCCTCAAAATTGTACTTAAGTACAGTACTTAGAGTACATCTTTAAACAAAACACTTTAGTTACTTGACACCACTTCTTATGTGTTTTTACATTCAGCAATGAAACATTAGCTGATTGTCAGGATCATAGTTTAAAGTGAACATCCATACTTGCAGGGGGTCCTACAAAACGTCCGGTTTGTGTTTGGAGCGTCACTGGAAGCGATCCTGCGCAACAAAGGATGCCAAAGCTGTAAGTACTCACAAATCTTGTCTGTTTACTCACCACTCATGTGCTTCATGTCCTGCCAAGTATAGTCATTATCAAAGAAATGTGTACACTTTAATTGCTTGATGATTTCTACATAAAGCCTCACAGTTTACAACTTGTCACACAGGAATGCCACTATACACATTTCTCAGGGTGCTGTGGTCGCTGGGCTGCAGCATTTACATATTACTTGTCTTAATGAGTAATTGTGGGAGGTGTAACATTTGAGAATAGTAATCCCTCTCATTAATAAGACAAGATGAGTGTGCAAATATGTACTGTAGTTTGATGTATTGTACTGTTCTTATTTCAGCTATAAGGACTGACTCCCTGGTCCTGGAGAACCTCAATGGATCCTCAGCAATCAGAACAGAGTACACCGGACACAAGACTAAAGGTAAACACCGCTTACATCACCCTCCTTTTCTCATGGCTGTTCATTTCGACTGATCACACTTTTTCTTATACCTTCACTGCCAAATCATGACTTTCCTCCCTGTATTTTTGATAAGACCTGCAGATGGTGTGTGGCTTCTCCTGTGAGGATCTGATCGGCATGTTTAAGGAGCTGAAGGGCCTCGGTGTGGTGGTGAAGGAGCTGTCCAATGAGCTCCGCCAGCTGGTAAGAAGGAGGAAACCTGCCAGACCGTCTGGTGGCAGAGAGCAGGAGACAGTCTGCCTGTGTGTGTGTGCGTGTGCGTGTGCGTGTGTGTGTGTTTAGTCTCTATGTTACCGTCACCATCTGTGTGCACCACAGTTGTCAAAATAGCATTAGACATTAGGTATCTCCAAGGTATTGCAGTTTTCAAAATAAAAGCTTATTTTCTGTTAATCAAATGAAGTTAACAATACTTTGAGAGCTCTGAAAACTCTGAAAACAATGGAGCATAGAGGATTTATGCATTTTAAAGTGAATAGTGCTAAACTTAAATACTGAAATCTAATATATCCACTAGCCAGAACTATCTTATTCACACAAAACAAAAGTTAAACAGCTTTATGGCATAAGTTCAATGGTTTCCCAACCCATATAAAGTTCTACAAAAAACACATTTTCTCTCTAGATAGTATAATGTCAAACTGGTATGGATTAACAACAAAGTAGTTGTGCATATTCACATCTTTTTTTATAAGCAATCAACAAATACTCGTTACTTTCTTTCATATCTTTAGTCAATTTTAATGAGAAAGGTAGAAGCTTATTGGCATCTAATTAAAATCTGTGTTTTGTCTGTTCCCTCCCAGACGGATGAGAACAAGCTGATTAAGAACCGGATTGGCATTCACAGCGGAGTCTGCATCCACAACGGCATCGTGCACAAGAACAGAGACGAGTGGACCGTGGATGACTGCACCGAGTGCACTTGTCAGGTGAGATCTCCAGACTGTGTATTGTCTCTTCCTAAATACTTAAATACACGTGTGAGGGGATGCACTCTGTACTCCGACTTGTTTATACACGCACACACACTCGAATGGAAAGACCACTAGCGCACACCTACACACACACTTGACACCCACTCAACTGATCTGGTCAGTAATTAGTGGTGTGAAGGCCTGGCAGAAGCTCAACGGCAGCCTTTACTGCTGTAATGAGAGGTCCGCTGACAGAAGTTCAACTTGAGTGTGGCCTAGACGGACTTGACCAGACTTTAAGTGATGCATTGTAATTAAGAACAAGACCTTGGCACTGACTGAATGAAGTGGAAATAAAGGATGGGTTGAGCGCCCTGCATTTCACCATTACATTCCTGATGTTCTCTTCTACTGATACACTAGTTGCACTTTTTCACTTTTCTTCCTGATCAGATCCAGGAGGGAGAACATAATCATACATAGTTAGCCAGTTGAGATCCCTGAGTCATTCACACTGTACCCACACAGGTTGTTCTGACAATCTGGCTTCACTTGTTTGGGGCTCAGCGCCCAGTTTCGGCTCTACAGTCAAATCCACTTCCATCATTGAGACTTTTGGACTCATTCCCACCCTCTCCTGACCCAGTGGGCAAGTGGTTGTCTGCAGGGGTCTCTGCTCCCAGCCAGAATCCTGCTTTTTTGTTTGTCAGGCATGGTGAATCTGTGCAAACTCAGATGTTGGAGCAGAGTGTTTAATGAGTTGGTTGCACGGACATGGACAAAAACTTGGATTTAAAGAAATTACTCTGTAACACGCACTCTTTTAAAAAAGGTTCACAGAACATTCAACTCCACAATAGTGACACTGCTCTGGATTGTTTCAACCCATTTAACAGTGTGAGATTCAACCCAACATCTGGACTTAATTTAGTAGAAAACTGCAGCAACGCTTGGTAGATATTCATATATTTGAGCATGTGTTTAACACTTCATTTGATCTCTTTGCTCCTGCAGAACTCTGCTACCGTGTGCCGCAAGATCTCTTGCCCCCTGCTCTCCTGTGCTAATGCTACTATTCCTGATGGAGAGTGCTGCCCTCGCTGTGGAACACGTAAGTATTTCTTATTGTTAGAATCTGCATAGCTAAAGGAAAGCACACTTTAATTGCATGTACGTAAACGTGCACTGTAAGCTACTGTACAAACGGCCCGTGTGAGCTAGAATGTATATGTTTAAACTAAGACACAGGGCATTCGAACACTGCCTCATTCACGGAAAGAGCCATTTCTATGTTATTTGCCATGTACAACAAAAAGCCACAAATATTTCCCTGGCAAAGGTCTCTATTCAAGAGAAAACATGTTAACTTTAGAGATGATTTAACTGCAATAACATCCGAGTAAATGAAAGGGTGCTTATGTGTTTGGAACATTGGTTCTTTGTGCTCAAAAACATCTTTGAAACGGCTGTAATTTGCCAAAATTGGTTAAAGCGGTATGGAAAATTGGTCGGCTGTTTAGTGAAGCCATCTTCTACTTAAGAAGAAGTGACATGCTCATCATACCAATGCAGGGTTGGCTGCAATGCCTCCCTAAAACCTAAATAAACAGGGGAAGCACCATTCATCCAGACCTCAGCCACTTGTCGAAGTCATTACACACCCAGGGCCGTGTTTGCAAAATCTGTTTCCTCTCTAAGAAAACATAAGCCGATGGGGCATCCCTATGTACCCCGAGGACAGTGGCCCTTTCTGTTTCTCTCAGCGAGTTATTCTCTGCCCTCCCTCTCAACAGACGACCTTCTATCTGTCCAACTCCCAGCTAAATCCACACTATTAGCCCTCCGCTTTAAGAGTTTTCCCTCCTCATTTAGGCTTGGGGGTGTTTGTGAGGGGTGCTGCCTCGCAGGAATAGCCCTTTATTGTCTGCCTCTTCCCCTCTCTCTCATACTCTCTCCCTCCTTCTCAGCGAGCGACTATGCAGAAGACGGCTGGTCGCCGTGGTCTGAATGGACCCATTGTTCCGTGTCATGTGGGCGGGGTATCCAGCAGCCGTGGGCGCTCTTGCGACCGTATCAATAGCAACTGCGAGGGCACCTCTGTCCAGACCCGCGACTGCTACCTCCAGGAATGTGACAAGCGATGTAAGTTAACACAACACACTCTCACCCAGCCAAACAAAACCAAATAAGCAGCAGGCCTAACCCTATCTATCTTAGAGATACTTGGCTCATCATCACTGGGCCATAATATATGATTGAGCCACAAAGGAGCAGCAATTGGCTTCCTGATAACTGACCTTCTCTGTGTCCTTTAGTCAAGCAGGACGGCAATTGGAGCCATTGGTCACCCTGGTCCTCCTGCTCCGTCACCTGTGTGCTGGTGTAATCACCCGTATCCGCCTTTTGCAACTCCCCCACCCCTCAGCTTGGAGGCAAGAACTGTGAGGGAGAAGGACGGCAAACTGAGAAGTGTCAGAAATCTCCGTGCCCAAGTAAGTTCCCAACATCTGATATTCCTGCCTGCATTTATATGTCTTTAAAAACACAGCACAAATAGAAATAAATAATTATTTCTTCTCGTCTCCCTTAGTCAATGGTAACTGGGGACCCTGGGCTCCATGGGACACCTGCACTCTCACTTGTGGAGGCGGTGTCCAGAATCGAAAACGCCTGTGCAATAACCCTGAATCCAAATACGGTGGCAAAGAGTGTATCGGTAATCCCAAAGACACCCAGATGTGCAACAAGAAAGCCTGTCCAGTTGGTGAGACATTTACATCACTTACAGAGCTCCTACAATTAAATTCCATGTAGCCCATCTGTATTATTTGAACAGATTGTCTTACAATGTTTAATTTATCAACTGTTTTTGGCATTTTGTTATATTGTTTGTTTAAATCAATTAGGTATCCTGATCATTTCCTTCACAAATAGCTCATTAGTGAAAAGGATACCTTTGATGTTGCAGATGATGTTTGGATAATAATCCAACATTGTGGTTTTCAGATGGGTGCCTGTCCAACCCTGCTTTGCTGGAGCCAAGTGCACCAGTTTACCTGATGGGTCCTGGAAGTGCGGAAAGTGCCCAGCTGGTTACGCTGGCAATGGTTATCAAGTGCAAAGATGTTGATGAGGTAAACTATTAGATCATCTATTATTATTTTGTCAGGTATAAAACATGGTTAATGTATGTTGCAAGTCCCCAGCTTCATGGGCTCAATGTTTTTATCTTACTTTTAACAGTGCAAGGAGGTCCCAGACACTTGCTTTGAGTTTTAATGGCGTGCACCGCTGTGAGAACACTGAGCCTGGCTACAACTGTCTGCCATGTCCTTCTCGCTACTCAGGACCCCAACCGTTTGGCAAAGGTGTGGAGCAGGCTGTTGCCAAGAAACAGGTAAGTGCAGAAAATACTGACAACAGGAATAACTGGTACAGATACAAAATGCATCTCCAGGACAGGAATATACTTGAATGTCCAACTTTTTCCAGAAACAGAATTTCGACTATGCACAGTGTGTTCATCTATGCATTCCTTATTCACCCTCCAGGTGTGCACAGCCCGTAATCCCTGCCTCGATGGAAGCCATGACTGCAACAAAAACGCCCGTTGTAACTACCTTGGACACTTTGCCGATCCCATGTTCCGCTGTGAGTGCAAGCCCGGCTATGCTGGCAACGGCCATATCTGCGGAGAGGACACAGATCTGGATGGATGGCCCAACTCTGACCTGGTGTGTGTGGAGAACGCCACCTACCACTGCAAGAAGGTACATAATGATGAAGCAGCTAGGCTCTACTACGTCTTGTGAAGCAAAGTTCGTTTTTCTTCGTCTTTCAGAAATCAAGTTCATTTTTTTGTTGTCTGTTATTCAGGACAACTGTCCAAACCTCCCCTAACTCTGGGCAAGAAGATCACGATAAGGATGGCATGGGAGATGCCTGTGACACCGATGATGACAATGATGGCATTCCTGACGATTAGGGTAAGTACAATTATCTAGTGATCATAGTCCTTGGAAAATGGAGTGTGTGTGTGTTGGTGTGTGTGTTGGTGTGTGTGTGGTGTGTGTGTGTGTGTGTGTGTTCTAGATTGTTTGCATTCATCATTCATGCCATCTAATAAGAAGCAGGGTGGAGAGGATGAAGGGGAGGGGAGGCAGGAACGCAAATGTTTCCCCCCTGCCTGAGCCAGAACCTCACATTCCAACACTGAGGTACAGCTCTGAAGGGGCTGCACTGTGTGTTTGCTAATCCCAACATTAGATTTGGGACAGGGCATAAAATAAAAGTACCTTTCATCTGCATTGCTCCCTCCCTGTAAATAGATCCAACAGCCTCGGATGGCAAGGGACAAGCAACTGAAAACTTAACCTCTACTCTTCTCTTCCCATTTTGCTTGCTCCTTTATCAAACAGGACAATGCCCATTCGTTTACAACCCCTAGGCAGTATGACTATGACCGCGATGATGTTGGTGACCGCTTGCGACAACTGCCCTTACAATTAGTACCCAGACCAAACGGACACAGACCAACAAGGAGAGGGAGACGCCTGTGCTGTGGACATTGATGGAGATGGTAAGGATGAAAATGAACCAATCCTCTGCAGATAAACAGTGAGATTATGCCTATAGTGTACTTACTTTTGAATGTTCCCATTAATTCCCCTAGGGCCATAATAAATGAGAAAGACAACTGCCCCCATTGGTACATGTCGACCAGAAGGACCACAGATCTGGACGGCGTGGGAGACATGTGTTGATAACTGCCCTCTGGAAAATAATCCAGATCAGGTGTGTGGACACACCAACCCTTCCCCATTTTCTTCCACCTCACCCACCAACAATAATCCACATTCATCTCCCTGCTTTTCTCTATAGCTCAGCATATATCTGTCTTTCAATTGAGACGGAGCGTCAGTGATTAGCCCTGTGTAGCTGTCTCAGCTTAATCACGCCATGTAAAGGTGGAGAAAAATCCTGTATGCAGCAGAAGGGCACATCAGTTCAATAAGGCGTGGTGGGGGGCTAGGGGTCTTTTCAATGGCCCATTGACGTTAGCTGGCTAATGTGAGGGAAGAGGCCCCTAGGCTGGATATTACTGAGGAATGGGCTGGCCCTGGGCTGTGTTAGTGCCCTGTCTCGCACACCACGGGCCTGCTCAGTCCCACCTGTGCTATGCACACTGAGAAATAGGAATGTGTTGAACAACGGGACTCAGGAAAATGACGGGGAAGGAGGGGTGAGCCTAAATCTACACGAATGTTGGTCTTTAAAGAGTGAATTGACAGAGAAAGTGAATGAAGACTGAATTGCACAGTGCAATTAAAGGCCAAAAAAGACAAGTCTAGACATGAACACAGCAATGTCTTTCAAAAGATAACAAAAAACTACCTCTTCTCACCCTTCAACTTCTTTCATTCATCCCCTTATTATTTCCTACTGCTAAAGGGTATGTCTAGTTCTGCCAGATAAGGATAAAGTGACTTCGCCCTTTACCGGAGGTGCTCACACAGCAAATTGGAGTAGGTGGAGGCAACAGAGTCCTTGTGAAGTGATGTTAGATTTTCACTGGCTAAAACCTGCTGACAGATCTAGGACAAATTGAGCTTGGCAGCTTTACAGAGGCAACATTAGACTGGAAAGTCCGTAATGAAAGCAGAGAGGAGAGACAACTAAACAATGGTAGCAGGAAACACTGCAGGGAAAACAAAAAAAGATTCGATGGAATGTAATCACCTGCCTACTGTATGTCAAAGAGCTACATCATTGTCCCCTGAAGCCATTTATTAAGTCAGAACACTGACGTCAAATCATTTTACCATTTCAGGTGGATTCAGATGATGACCGAGTGGGAGACAAGTGTGACAGCAACCAGGACATCGATGAGGACGGACACCAGAACAACCTGGACAACTGCCCGTATATCCCCAACGCCAACCAGGCTGACCATGACAAAGATGGCAAGGGAGACGCCTGTGATCATGATGACGATAACGATGGTGTCCCTGATGACAAGGACAACTGCAGACTGGCCTTCAACCCTGACCAAAAGGACTCTGACGGTGAGTTAATAGGCCATTTTTAAAAACGTGAAGGACACAGTCGCTATAAGTTGAAACAAAGCATTTGGATAGAACTTCGAAACACCTTAGGTACTATTATTAATGATTATGTAATGTATGTTTTTCAGGTAATGGTCGTGGAGATGCTTGCAAAGACGACTTTGACCAAGACAACGTGCCTGACATCTACGACGTGTGCCCAGAAAACTTTGACATTAGTGAGACAGACTTCCGCAAGTTCCAGATGGTTCCTCTTGACCCCAAGGGCACTTCCCAGATTGATCCTAACTGGGTCGTCCGCCATCAAGGCAAAGAGCTGGTTCAGACTGTCAACTGCGACCCTGGAATCGCTGTCGGTAAGTAAATAGAATAGGTTGCAAATGTCTAAAACAAATATTTGACCACATCAAGTCATTATTAAATTGAAATTCTGGTCATAAACTTGAATTTGTCCTTCAGGTTATCACGAGTTCAATTCAGTGGACTTCAGCGGGACTTTCTTCATCAACACCGAGAGGGATGATGATTACGCCGGCTTTGTGTTTGGATACCAGTCCAGTTCAAGGTTCTACGTGGTGATGTGGAAGCAGATTACACAGACATATTGGTCGAATAAACCCACCAAGGCCCAGGGCTACTCTGGCTTGTCCATTAAAATGGTTAACTCCACCACTGGTCCAGGAAGCACCTCAGGAACGCCCTCTGGCACACAGGAAATACACCAGGACAGGTAAGATATTTGGTAGGCTTTTGGGGGTTACTCCCCAAATGCTGTTTTAAATATAGGGAAGTGTAAAAATATAAACCAATGGCTGTTTATTTTCCCTTGCCTTAGGTCCGCACTCTCTGGCATGACCCCAAGAGCGTTGGATGGAAAGACTTCACCGCCTACAGATGGCATTTGATCCACAGGCCGAGAACAGGACTTATAAGGTGGGTAGAGGATAGTAATGTACTCTCTACATGGGTGTGACGTTTAAATCCCAAGTTTTAATCCTCATTTGCTTAACTTTTTCTTTTATTCAAACAGAGTTGTGATGTACGAGGGCAAGAAGATCATGGCAGATTCTGGTAACATCTATGACAAGACATATGCTGGCGGCAGGCTAGGTCTTTTTGTCTTCTCACAAGAGATGGTATACTTCTCAGACCTCAAGTATGAATGCAGAGGTAAGAACTTATGTCTCATCAACTTCCCATAAAGCATTTGATGTTCTGCTTTTAAAATCAAGACCATATCCAACTCTTTTGTCTTCTTCTTTCAACAGATACCTAAATGCACTGCCCAGAAAGCTCTGAGGAATGCACCTTTTTTGTATAAAGTATGAACTTATGTATTCTGATGCAAAGTCCAGGGACCGATTTATCCCCGCAACTCTTTCTTCTGCGGCACGCACACTCTGACGACGCGAAGGGCATGTGGTCAGCCTCAGGGTAACTTGAAGCTGGTTTGGGCGAAGCACCGACCGGTTGACTGCCAGTTGAGGATCAGAGAGCTCCGTCTCCTCCACCCTTAGCATCCATGAGGGCAGGGAGAGCTGGGGGGGAAAAGCAGCCCTCGAGCTTCGCCAGTACACAAACACCTTTCTATCCCAGCTCTGCCTGCTTTTGGCTCTCTGAAAGACCTCATTCATCTCTGTGCGGGAGCGGCTCCACATAGACAACTATGCACTTCCAAACCTTTACATCTCTCTCTCTCTTCTCTCTCTTTCTGTCTCACCACTTCAGCCTGTGTGCCTTTCTACCTTCTGGATGGACATCCCAAAGAAAAATAAACTGATGAAATATTTCTTTACCAGATCTGCCAGGATGTAGATACTGAATGATATAACATTTGAGGACTCAGAGGATGAAGACAGCAATACAATTTGTTTAGGGTCATGATTGTTAAGGACCTTAATAACTTTTGGGAGTTGAGCGAGTTCGAAATAAGGGGATGATGTGGTTATGCATGTACTGTAAGTGGAAGACTGGAAAAAGAAAGTGCGTTTACCCATCTACTAATATCTGTAGAGAAGAGAATTACAAAGTTACATTTAGGATAGCTATCTTTGAACTCACAAGTATCATGGGCTTTGTGATGCGGTCTGGTTGACTAAACAAATCTCAGGGTGGGATGGAAGTAAGATCTTCCTATATCAAACCAGCAAGAAAATATGAGGATTATTTTACAGCCAATGCTCTCTCCAAAATACTCCCTTCTGATATCAAAACCTTGGTCATTAAGATGTATCAGCCTCTGAGGATTTCAATTTTATAAGTATGTAAATACATGTAATTTATTGACGTTTGCCTACAATGTAGGCAGCAAAGGAAATTTGAATGCTTTGAAAAAGTAAAAGAAGTCCATCTAATATTACAGTGAAAACTGATCCAAATTGGGTACGGCCAGGTATCGGTGTCTCTCATCTCCCGCTGTACAAAGCCAACTAGATATGCTTCAGGCTATCTAGCATGTATGTGACTCGTGTGCCTACCCTTAAAGAAAGACACACCGCGCTAAGCCAGAATTCATAAGAGGCTGCAGATCTGGTAGAAACCACACTCATTAACATATTGTCATGTCATCAAATTACATAACAAAATGTTTAGTACAGGAGAGAAAAGTATCTTGGTGTTTGGTTAACATGTGCATGGTAAGATAATTGTACAGGAATTCTGCATGATATAATCCTCAGACATCTTCAGTTTTAAGCATAAAAAAGACAGTATAACATCTTTGATACAACTCATATTAGAACATCCACAACAAGACATAAAGCTATGAAGAATGAGTAGTTGTTGAAAACACATTATAGACTCAATGTGCTATAAACAGTATCATATCAAGCTCTCTTCTTCACATTATCAGCTTAGAAATCTTCAGTATTTCCGCAGGAAACGAGATCAAAATGTAATTCCCAGGAGGTAATATCAGGACTGAAGCTCTGGTCTTAGGACGGCCACTGATCTATGATCCTGTCTGCCAGGCTCTATTCACAGAAGTCACGCATTCCATCAACATGAGTTATCAACAGTGAACTCTACTCACTATTATTTTCTCCATCTCCGTCTGTAACCTTCAATCTTTCAGTTCCCTTTTCCCTTTCCACTTAATGACCTGTTGTCAAGTAGAAAGGCAAATGTTAGGCCATCTTCAGTTAACTTTCTCAGGGATGTAATGCTATTCCTAATATATGACAGGCCTGGGAACCAACATGAGTCATTCAAATAAAGTTTGTATTACAACCAATAAATCGCTAAATGACCGGTATGCCTAAAATTGCTTAGTCACAAGGCCAGCAACTTGACCGCTGGGTTTATATGGCCATTGTGAACCCACCAAATTAAAACAAGGCATTTAAATAACATCTGCATTTTGAATAAGTCAATTTGCATCAGCAGCGGAAATTGGAGTAGTAATGACCGTGAGTGCTGTTTCGCATTAAAAGTCAATTACCAGTCGTCAATCCAATTTCATTCCTAATTTTCTCAGTTCATCAGGGCTAGGAGGATGTGACTCAAAGCCATTTACAAATGTACTCAAACCCATTAAACCACTGCCTTAATCCATTAGTTCCTGTACCCCACAATTATGAAAATCAAAGCTCTTTTTTCCTCTTCCTTTCTGCCAATGTTTTGGACGTGTGTCCAGCAGTGACAGCTTTTTTTCTTGGATTGTTGCTGTGTTGTTGTAGAGTAAGTTGCTAAATCTCTTTTCTTTGTCTAGCCACTGTTGGTGCTTATTAAAGATACTGCTTACAGTACTTAAAACCACTCCTCTTGCTGCTGAAACACTAAATGCATTGCTGTGTGACAGGGTTCACAGATTGGATGTTAAGAACGACAAATGGGAAAGCTTTCCATTAGATGTACATGACGGATATTCATTTAAATAGATAAGCCTTTTGTTTATTGTTAGAAGTGGCACATTTCTTTAGTCTTGAGATGAAAAAGTGCTTGTTCTACACGCACTGTACTCAGGAAACTCTGAGGGAGCCATACTTCAAGCAATAAGACATTCACATTGGCATTTCTGTGCTGATTCACTGCATCAACTTGTTTTAAGGGCATCTTTTAATTCAAACCATGCATGCCAGTTGCTAAACTCAGAAATGAGGTGAATGAGGCCAGCTTCTGGAAAGCAGGGATGGCAGAGTCTTGGTGAGGATCACGTACTTCAGGGAGGTTCACTCTGAACAAATGAGGGGAGTCTGTCTAAGTTTGGGTTCACTGAGTTCATCTTTACATGAGCTTCATTAACTGCCAGACAGAGCATCCGGACCGCTTCACAGGGGGGAATGCTGCATATATCTTCAAGTGTTTCAACAGCCTTAACGCTGATAACATCTCCACACTGTTTTGCACTTTTTGACGTGAGCAACGCTTCATGTTTTAGTTTTTTCTTTACTCTGTGCCTTTTAAAAGTTTCTGGTTGCGTTTTCTACCCACCCAAAACAACTGAAATCTGGACGATTGACAAGAGGTATACACACCCAGTCTCATCTTATTAAAACTAGAGAATGCAATTCCTGAAGAAATTGCTAGTGGGAATGCTTTATGCTGAAAAGCTGACGCTAAACTGCTATGCTGAAATGTAATGTGATGTAAAGAAGAAAGTGAAGAATTTAGATTGAAATGATACATGAACACTGGGGGCTTGAATGTGTGATGAGAGAAGAAAAGAAAGTAAAAAGGCTTGGAAAAGCAGCAGAATATTTGAACTGCAAACTTTTGAACTAACTTGATGGCGAATGATCTGTCGCCATGCCAACGGCATTTGATGACACCCGATAATACACTTCGATGCGTTGATGGCTGCATCGTTACCAAACCTGTGAAGTTTTGGGGCGTTTGGAGAATTTTCACTGAAGTTATGAGAAAACCGTGTTTCAAGGCGAGCATTGTGTTGCCTATTGCCATGGCAACGGCATTTGAAGAAATCTCAAAACTGTCCCGTAGATGTCTTCAAAGCTTCCGGCGGAATAAAAACTTTTTGTCCGTAGAATAACATATAGTGGGAATGCTGTATCAGCATTCCCACTATATAAAGATGCAATTACTACTGTATGTACTTCAACATCATTAGTCTTTAACTCTTACAAAGCAGAAAGAGTGAAGTAAATTGCTATTCTGCACAGTTTGATTCATCCTAAATCAAAGCGCTTAACTGTCTCTGACTTCTAATCGTTTTCCTTTGTGATACGTCACGATTAGCAAGCTGCAAAAATGATGAATTAAACAAGACAAACAATCTACAGCCATGCAAGCCGCTCTGTAAGGATGCAATTACAAACAGTGCAGCTAATGTGGCGTAACACAGTGCACGACTCAGGTGCGCACTTTAATACGAATACTGAACTTGGACAGTTGAAAAAAGGTAGTGTCAAAGTATCGGACTGTTGGCCGTAAAAAGCAATGCAAATATTGCGTACAATTAAACTGTTAAAGGTTTTTTGAGGGGGGAGTATTATCCGTACCATTACACCGGTCTGCTCCGTGATTCCAAACATGAGTGCATTATACAAATTGACTTAAAAACACCCGGACTATCCCTTTAACATGCTGATACCAAGCAGGTATTATGCTGATCAGCACAAAACACAAGACAGTATATGTGGGGATTTTTGAGTCCCATCCCAAACACGCATCAGATATTTTATTTCATTTAACCCGTAAATGGATATATGAAGACGGGGATTCCCAGCACCATCTTCTGAAATGAAGACGGTTTCACAGGTTGCCAGGGACACATTTTATGAGCACCTCTCGTTCAGGGACAAACTCAGACGGCAGACATTCTTTGCATTCCTGCCCCTTCCAGTAAACACCAGTTGGGTGTTCAAAGTGGCGTTTGATTTCATGATCCGACTTTCCCTGACAGCCTCACGCATCTAATGACTCATCGGTCCATTGTTTGTCTGGACTGCGGTGTCTTTCATGCGCCGCTCTGTATGCAAATCCACACAACAAGAGGCTGGAGCTGGGATGTGAGACACATGCACTCCAAATTTCATTCTTTCCCTCCAACCGCAGTTGGCTTCTCATTTTATGCAATCTCTATTCCAGTGAATAAACCACTGGGGTTTCCCAAATATTTGCTTTTCACTGTGTGGATAAGTGTCCGTGCATGCTACACCTACACAGTAAATCATAGCCAGCGTTCTTCAGAAGTCCGACCATATGCAATTAATTCAACGTCGGCACATTCCTCCAAATCAGATCCTTACATGCTCCATCACTGTGACAAATATCCTGCATACCTGTAGGGCTTATCCACCTGGGGTGTTAATAGCAGGCTGGGGAGAAATAGGCCTACCTGCACATACAATAACAGGGTGGAAGGCGTTGTAGTAAATCAGTGGCTCAGCAAAACTTCCCCGTTAACAGCCGAGCTGCACTGGCAGAAACATTTTTAATTTTTTGGGGAAAAACCGTTGGAACTTTCTGGATTTGTTTTGTCTCTTCACTGAGAATGATAATAAACTTGTTTTTGAAAATTCCTCTCCAACATGTAAACTTGTGCCACAGAACTGTGCATGCTGGCCACCTGTCATGGCTAACTGTACTGGCATATTTGATTAAAACAGAGACATCATAAATGATAAAATAAAAAAAACACTTGTGAAAGGCAAGGCCAAGGCCAATTTAATTCTGATAAAAATGACTCTTCTACAGGACTTGCCTTTGCTCACCCACAGAGGCTGATAGGAGTCTTGGTCTTACACTTCAAAACAGCTTTGCAATGCGCTCACAGTCCTTCAAAACCAAATGTGTCTGGGATTAGATGTGCAACATATCAGGAGGGCTCTGGGAACAAGTTGATGTTGAACAGACCCAAAGGCATTATGTGTTTTGGATCTGTGCTGATGGCCTCCACCTTCAATTAAATATAATTGTTTCATGCACAATTTATCTGTGTTTTGGAACAATATTCCATTTGAAAATACATTTTATTGCTGGACAAGCTAGTGTCACTGTCAGGTTTTATGAGTAACTTCATTTGCAAAGTTCATACCATTTCCGAGCATTACCCAGCAGCCAATTACCAATAAGCTGCAAGTAATCCGTTTTCATCATTGATGGAATGTGGTGGATTTATAAATGGTACAATTTTTACATAAAATATCCATTTAACCCAGCCCTTTGTATTCCAAGATGCCTAAATCAAAAACATCAGTGAACGATGAAAAGGTACAAACAAGAGATGCCTGAGGAGCACTCCTTATCACCGTTAAAAACAAGCGGAGCAGCTGGGGCACACGTGTGCGGGTTATGCAATGCAGTATCTATCAGTAAAGGTACTGCTGCGGTGTGTTCAAAGCCAAGTAGTGCAACAGAGTTTCAAGATGTGACTTGGTGTCAGCCAAATGGCCCTGAACCTGTGACTGAGGACACGACCTGGCTGTGAGGACAGGGAGCACGTTTCCTTTAGAAGGACCAAAGAAGGAAATGACTAACTGAAGACATATTGTGTTGTTGCATTGTGGCATCAACCATGAAGATTGAATTATGAAACATGACACAAGGATGAGAAAGTCATATTGTCTTCAAATATCTTTACATGTATCATTGAAGTGTATTATTGATGTGTATTGTATGGAGTGCATTTTATTTCCATATAAGTAGTGTTTTGTGGTTTAATGGTACCGGAAGCTGCATATTTTAACTACCCTTTACATGTAGAAGTCCAACTAGAGACAAGAGTTGAACACGACATGTATACATATGGTTACTGTATATATATTCAGAGTGGCCTTTTATTGGGGCCAGCCTAAGGCACACCTGTGCAATAATCATGCTGTCTAATCAGCATCTTGATATGCCACACCTGTGAGGTGGGATGGATTATCTCGGCAAAGGAGAAGTGCTCACTATCACAGATTCTTTCAGATTTGTGAACAATATTTGAGAGAAATGGTTATTTTGTGTATATAAAAAATGTTTTAGATCTTTGAGTTCATCTCATGAAAAATGGGAGGAAAAACAAAAGTGTTGCATTTATATTTTTGTTCAGTGTATATACCAGGGGTGCCCAATACGTGTGGGTAGATCGCATGGCATTGGAAAAAAAATATTTTGGGCTTGGTCATTTTAAAAGTAGCTCCCAAGCTGTAAAAGTGTGGGCACCCCTGCTATAGACTCTCTGTGCCGCACATCCATGTCATGCTACTGTACTGGAACTATCTTAACTTGCATCCTCTCTATCAAATAAAGACAATCTTAGAAGATTTATCGCCCTAGTTTTCTTAAATAGAAAAAAATAAAAATCTGATCTGATCTCATACCGTGTAAAATGCATGAGTAGTTTTGTACAGGAGTTGTTGTGACCTGTGCAGATTGCCACCCAGGGATAATACTGAATGATTGTTTACTTCCTAAGTAAAGAAGCCTTTGTATTGGCCGTGTTTATCTAAGAGACCACCGGTACTTAAACCATACCAGTGTAAAACATCCAAAAAATGGGAAATGTAAAGCTCAATTTAGATTTGTATCATCAGGTGGAAATTCGATCCTTTGCACCTATAAGCTAAATCCCTCAGAGGCTGGTGAAAAACAAGAATGTTTTAACCACATGTATTAAGATGTGTTATCTTTTCCATCAGGGGCGGTGTAACCAGATATAAAACGGAGCACTGTGTTAATAATCATATCTCTGCAAGTTTTCCTGTCCTCCGAGTCAACAAACATTCCTTAGCTGTGACCGTGACAGACTTTCACAGAGATACGGACGCTCTCAGGGCCAAACACAGCTCCAACCTAACACTAAAGATGGCTTCATCTGATGCAGGAGAGCAGATAGGAAGCTGGGTGTGATAAGGGCTTCATCCGGGAGAATCAAAACAGCCCAAACACCTGCAGAAAGTAGGATTTTAGGGATTCAAATGGCAATGGAGTGGAAGGAGGTGGATGGAGGTGAGAGTGAGTGTAGGCAAAGGTCATCCTCTGTGAACAAAACACTGATGTTTACCATCCCTTTTTAAATATTGGAACAAACTGTTTGCACTGCACTGTATGTGCGATGCTGGAGGCTTGTAAGGTCAAAACTAATGTCTTCAAGTTCAGAACAGATTTTTTTTAACATTGCAATAAATGTAACGTTTGTAAAACTAACAGCATCATTAAAAAAACTAAAGAAGATCTTAGACGACCTAGACTCATAAGAATTTGATGAATTTGATGATTGTTTTGTCTGTCTGAGTGTTTTGTCTGACTTTTTTTTTACCCCTGTTTTTTCTGTAAAGCGACCTTGGGTCCCCTGAAAGGCGCTATATAAACCTAAGTTATTATTATTATTATTATTATTATCGAAACAGGTCTGTTGAACTGAGTTTCTCCACAAATACCCCCTTTTCACAAAAATGTGTTGAGACAAGTTACCTGCTGTTAATTGATATTGAGTTGATACGACTTGTGAGCATCCTAAAAACCTGTATGCTATTCTACCGGCTTAAGCCTCTACATCATTACGTCACCATTAAAGTGGCTATTATTCCTCACAATAACTACAATAGCAGACAGCATTGACAATATGCTCATGTTGGTTGCTCACTTACGATGCCATATTAAATTGCAACCACGACTTATCGATATCTTTCTACTCTTCGTTGTCCTCAACATGAACTGTTGTAACTTCAAACCAACACTGGAACTGCCACGATGACATTTGCTTAAAGGTCACCTATCATGCTATTTGTAGGCAATAGCATAGGTCTCAGATATATAAAATATATAAAAAACATGTCTATGAAGTGTTTTGCTCAAAATACCAAACAGATCACCCATTCTAGCCATGCCTCATATCCCTCTATTCCACTTCCTGTTTCAAAAGTGCTGATTTGAGGTATAAAGCTTTAAAAAAAAAAGGAGGGGGCTGAGCTCACGCGGGAGATGCTACCGGCAGATACTGCGGGGATGAAACGCCACATCATGGATTATCAAGGATTGTTTCTGAAACAGTATGGAGCTTTCTCTCTTGCCGGTTATACCACAAGGTGAGTTCCTTTTTACTTCCTGCTTCTTCACACACATGCTCTCCAGTACAGGTTAGCTCTGAGTGTTAGCGATGCTAATGTAAACACCGACCATATTACGTCCAGAACAGTCGGCATTGTTTCTGATAGCAACGTTTATGATTGGGCCGTGGGTGTAAAGCCAGCCTACATTTCCGATATTACCTCATATCGGATGCAAATCTGAATCAGCTCCGTTGTTCCCCCGTTTTTTAGAGATTTGGGTACGGAGGAAAAGAGAGAGGGTTTTATTTTCTGACGCTGCGTGAGTTCCCCGACACACCGGGGACACATATTTATGTATAAAAGACATAAAAAAAATGCATTTTGCATGATAGGTCCCCTTTAAAAGAATCATGCAAAAGCGCCACACTCTTTCTTCACAAAGGATCATCTAGGCTAGAACATGAAGGCAAGGCAATTATATTTATATAGCACTTTTCAGCACGTGGCGATTCAAAGTGCTTTACAGATTAAAAGCAAAAGACATTTAAGAATAAATACAGCATAAATACATTATTAAAAAGGCATTTTAAAACAGGCATAATAAGCAAAGGTAATGAAATAAATTAAATAATAAACACAGCAGGTACAGAATTATGACTAAAAAGGCATACTGTAGTGTGAGTATGGGCAGCTCAATTAAAAGCAGCGGCAAATAGATGCGTTTTTAGTCGGGATTTCAAAATAGGAAGTGTTTCGGCGGTGTTTTTCCAAATTGTTGGGGCATAATAACTAAAAGCTGCTTTTCCATGTTTAGTGGTTATTCTCGGAACAGAGAGCAGAAGAGCACTTTGTTGTTGACAGCGATATAAGAAGATCTGAATGAGGACACTTCCGACCTCCATGACATCTTGGCACTCATCGTTATCACTGCTACAGTAAGCTGGTACATCCTGGAATAGAGTACATGACAACGAAAATATATGGGTTTCTGGATCGTGTTTGCAAGAGCTCAGGGTTATTTTGTGATTGACCTCAACGCTCTCTAAGGAACTCAATGTACAATAAATGCCCTTCACATCACATGGAAACTGTGTGATCAACAGACTGCTCTCGGTACAGCCCACAGATATCAGCCACCTCTGTATCAATGCAAGGTCAAGCTATTCCCGCTGTACTGTTCCTCCTGGAGGTGAGATTAAGGTTTGTTTATTTTGACATTTCCATGGTGATGCACAAAATCACAAAAACTCAAATAGTTCTTGAAGGGGGGAACATTTCAGACTTCAGTGTTCCAAACACGTCATACTGGTATAATGTCACGGACTTGTCTTGTCTTCAGGTATTTACTTTGAAAGGCTTGTTCCACGGTTTTAAATTAATCGTATTTTACCATTTCCATAATAGTCCAAATGAATGAATAAAAGAAAACATGAATTTGCTGGTACATTTGCAGATTATGGTACATTAAGATTTTTGTTGATTGTTTGTTTCATATCAATGTTTTGAATCCACACACATGCTTATTGCAGGTCAGGTTATATCAAGAACCTTCAGAAAAATAAAATTGATAATATCGTAGATACAATTATTCATATGACTTCAACACAACTATTCAATGTATGCCAGATGAAAATGGTTATTATTGACAACCATTTCCCATACAACATGGTAAAAAATTGCATTAACATGTTATTTAGAGAGGGTTTAAAACCTGCTACTCTTCTTATGTTCAGTTACTACAAGAGTAAACATGTCATTTCCCTGAGACTCCTTTAACAATCACAGCGCTCTTGTTCGTGATATTGACAGATTAACTCCGCAGTAATGAATAGTAACACTAAATAACCTTTTATTGGCAACGCTGCTAAAAATAACTTCCTGCCCAGTTAAAGAGGCATGTCAAAAAAGCAACAGGGAGCCTGGCAGAAACAAATTCAACCTGCGCCCCGGGTCACACCCTGCGGATAAAAGCGCAGGACTTGACTGATATTGTGCCGTAAATCCTGTTGATATCCACACAAACATGACCCTTGTGACCCCCACAGCAGAGGGGGAGGGCCGTAAACTCCTCTGAGGACATTTCCATTCTTCCGCTGCTGCTGGGACCAGAGCACCATGAAGAGTGAGCTATTTCTCACGAGACCCCCGCAGAGAGATGGCTGTATGCTTAACAAGGGTATTCAGGGAACAGCAGAAAATATTAAAGGTCCCTATGATACTGTTTTTTATCAATATATTATAGGTCTCAGATATATAAAAAACATGTCTCTGAAGTGTTTGGCTCGAAATACCAAACAGATCATTGCAGCATCCCATAATCCCCTCTGTTTCAGCCCCGTTTCAAAAGTTGCTGATTCTCTGGCAGCAGCCGAATAGTCAAAAAATCACCTATATCGTCTATTCCTATCGTCATTCCTATCGTCTATCCCTTGACCTCTGTGTGAAACGTCCCGGGGTTACGGAATAGTGGATAGGAGAATTCAAAAGGATTTAGGAGAAGAGACTGCGGTGCTTTGAGAGTCCGACTATCCGATGTGTTTAAGATGCGCCAGCGGACGTCATGATATGCGTCTGCTGCTGAGGGGAAACTACAGTTTTCTATACAGCGGAATGAAGCGGACTACATGGATGTTTAATAAGAACGGCGGGACGCATCTAGAGACTCTGCACCGCGCTCCGATGCTGTGTTTTATTCTTTATGAACGTGGACACAGAGAAACATAAATTATTCATGAACGAGGGTTGTAATTTAAGTAAAAAGGAAATGAAACTTATGCTTGTCACCCTCACCCTCGGGTCCACATTAATACAAATGATCCCAATACATATTATTGTATGAAAAGATCTTAAAGTAAATACAAATGTATTTATTATCAACATGTTAGTCCTTAACATCTATCACTGTGTATATCACCATTAACATGTTTTAAAAGTTGAAACAACCCCACACAGCTCAGTAAAGACTGTGAAATGTTGACTTTATTTGATCATTTCAGTAAAAACTAACGTTCGTATTTCTCTTTGATTATAATACTGATGAACGTTCAAAACAAGCACTTTGGACAACTTACCACATACGTTTTAAAATGCTTAATAAGCACCGTAACTTTCATGATATAATTTCTCGGTTCATAATCAGTTGTTTCCGTGAACGTCCGAATATTCCCTCGCCTTAAATGCTGCGGCCGCAAGGCATTGTGGGGCAGCATTTTCTCATTTTCTTTCGTAAAGGAGTTTGAAACCTCCTTTCCTATCATCTAGAGCAGGGCTATTCAATTAATTTGGAATGGGGCCGGTTGATGAAAATGATCCAAAGCAAGGGGCCGGGAAAAAGATGGCTTGAAATATGAGCTTCAGATACAGTAAATACTACAACAGCATAGTGGAGTGCATATATTATGTTTCATTAAATCAAACAACATAGCCCCAAGGCCTTTCTAGATCTAAATGGCAAGTTCAGAACTCAGTAGGCCGACATGTGAAGCTAATTTAACCATCAACATCATTTAATCTGATTTCATTTAGGTGAAATGATCTAATCATTCACGCAGAGATGCAATCAATGACAGGTGTTGTCACTACAGTAGCTAGTAGGTGGGTTCGAAACCCGAGCCCGCCGAAGTTTTCAGGCAATGTCTTCCCCTCTATCTCTCACGGCCCGTCCACACAGCGGCGTGCGTTGAAGCTTCCAACGCTTCTGCCCATTCACTTTGAATGGGGTGACGTCACTTTTAGCCGAACTGCATTGTGGGAAGTGACGCGGAGCATTGCTGGCGTGGCTCACTGCAAAGGTTGAGCAATGTTCAACTTTTGACGCCTCGGCAGAAGCGTCAGCCAATCGATTCATATGCCAGTACAAGCTCTAGCCAATCAAACCGCTGCTTGTGTGTCAGGGGCGGGAGATTCATGTGATTGGTGTTGGTCGAGTGTCAGACACGCCCGCCGGCAAGCGTCAACGCACGCCGCTGTGTGGACGGGCCGTAAATGTAACACCCTCTCTGGAATAAAGGCACTGTGGCCCAAAATCTTAAAAATGTAATTACTTTTTAACATTATACTCAAAGGGCCAGTAAATATCACCGCGGGCCGCCAATTGAATAGCCATGATCTAGATAACTCGAAGGGCTCTTATCACTGATGTACTTTCGGGTCATTTCACTCCGTTAGGAAGGTTCCTAAGAGAAACTGACAATTCAACTGCAGCCTCTGTCTGTTACTTTAGATGAAAATAAGGAGCCACTCCCCACGCACCTCTGAGAGATATCTGGTTAACAAGAACACAATGGTGCTCGAGGAGGACCAAGAACACACCGCCGGCAATTAATGATTTTCCATCGGTTTTATTTGTTTCAGTAAAGCTTCAAAGTATTAAAGCTACTCCACCCCGACACATTTAATAATGACTCTCCCCAGGAATGCAATACAGAGGAAACCGACAAGAGAAAAGAACATGCTGACAACTTAATGGAAAAGACATTGACGTGGTTTAATGCACCTCTTTCTACAACAACACCACCCTGTTTAATAAACCATAATCTGATAGTGGTTAGATGTAACTTATGGGGTGCTATAAGCCATCTGAGCATCATAGTTTTGGTTACTCTCCTGCGACATATTGTGCAACTTGAAAAGATCAAAATGACTTGTGTGAAAGTTGTTACATAAACAACAAACTGCTTATGTTAATTCACTTTATTGTATGTCTTCTAAACAAACACTAAATTAAAAATGCCTCACTTAGTAAAATATGTATGAGGAAAAGTCTACCCAAACAACATGTCATGTAGTCTTTGAATTGATTAATAGTTGAATAGACAAACACATTATAGGATACTGACAAGTAAATTATTTACAACCAAAATAAAGGATATAGTATAGTATGTTAATATATTGGTAGTTTAGTATATTAGAGAATATTCTAACTGATTTCTTTATATTTAATATTGTGTATTCTATCCATCTCTACTCTACACGTATATGAATGTTTCCTCTGATTTTCTTTATATTTTGAAGTACAATGCCTTGATAACGTGCTGCTGCTGTAACAAAATAATTTACTCAAGACTACGACTTAAGAAATCAGAAAAGTTATTCCGAACGCAATCATTATTCTCCTCTGTCTGACTTTAAAATTGAAAAATTGTGTTGAGGTAAAGAGTGATTTGCCAGGAATGCACATCTGCCCCAATTGATGAGTGACTTTGCGCTGGTGTTTTTGAGCGTGGTTCAGCTCTGTGGCCAGACGACACTGTGTTCTTTTCTGGGTTGGCATCCCCACTGTGCCAATGTGCTGGTTTCATTGAGATGATTGAGGAGGCGGTGTTTTGTAATGTCAACGAGAGCCTCCATCCTCTGAGGGAGAACATCGAGTGCTGAACATTACGCTTGGGTCTGCTGATTGAAACCACAAAATGACGGGAAGGATAACCCCTGTTGTTTTTGCTCTTCTCTCAGCAGCTGGGTACACATTGGTGTTCTGCGGGAACACAAGTCTGACATGAAATAACCTCTGCTGGTTTTTATAACACAGAGTCTGACACAATGACCTTTTGACCTACAGAAAAGTGCGACTGGCCTGCAGAAATGTTAGTGGAAAAGACGGCGAATGCGACCGGACAGGTGTTGTTGTTTGTGAATCGCACCAGAAGTCTGAGTGTTACTCGTGTCGAGACCGACTGATTTTAAAGATTTATGGCATTTAAGAAGTTAATTTTGAAGACTCAGTATGAAACCACTGAAATGTTTCAGCGCTCTGCGGTCAGGAGTACATGAAAACAATGTTACGGTTGCTGTTTGTCTGCTCCTTAATCTGCTGGGATTGTTTGCAGCTGTGTGCGTGTGTGATTATGCAAATGAGCT
Source organism: Harpagifer antarcticus (assembly GCA_902827135.1). Taxonomy (NCBI): domain Eukaryota; kingdom Metazoa; phylum Chordata; class Actinopteri; order Perciformes; family Harpagiferidae; genus Harpagifer; species Harpagifer antarcticus. The sequence goes on from CADEHL010001421.1 coordinate 938,270, forward strand.
GTGTGGTTGCCCCAACATCATTAGCTGCCCATTCTCTGGTCCGCCTCTGAAGTTGGGGATTGGATTGACGTCGTCCAATCGCAGCGCACAGCCGGCGCACACCTGCTGGGGAGGAGTACAAAGGCTGCAGACTATCACCACTCTGGAGGCTCTGTATTGTGGGACAGACGCCTCTCGCTACTTACTTTCGTTCTGTGGTTAACTTGTGTGGTCGGTGTCAGGTAGTGTGATATTGTGTGTTAGTAGTGCCTAGAGTAGCTTAGTTAGAGGTTAAGCTTAGGTTTTGGGACTGTTGCCTTTAGTTAGCTGTGTGTGTTGTATATATTTCCTGTGTTAGTCTGTACCACTTTTATAGTGAGGGTTTTTGTTTCTATTTAGTTCCGTTATTACCTATTCCTTTCTGAATGCCTTTAGACTCCTTTTGAGGCCTCCCTTTGTTTGGTTGTTTATTAACCTGTGCCCTTTTGTTTGTTCAGGTTGCACGCCTTCCATTTTGTTTACCGCTGCTATTGTAAATAAATCACTTATAATTATACCAATACCAATCTGGTTGTGTTTCTTCCCTTTAGTTCCCCTAGCCTAATAGGGAACGTAACAACAATGTATCAACAGAAACATATCCTCGGGGGTGTCACAGCAAATGGAAGTGAAAAGACAACTTGCCTGACATGTTTTCAGTGACCCAGATATGTTAATGAGCTTAAAGTTCTACAAAGTTCACTCGCATGCTCATAAAGCAATACTGTGTCGGGAGTGAATGCTGTTACGTACGTTACGTTACGGCCCGTCCACACAGCGGCGTGCGTTGAAGCTTCCAACGCTTCTGCCCATTCACTTTGAATGGGGTGACGTCACTTTTAGCCGAACTGCATTTTTGGAAGCGACGCGGAGCTTTGCTGGCGTTGCTCGCTTCAAAAGTTGAGCAATGTTCAACTTTTGACGCCTCGGCAGAAGCGTCAGCCAATCGAATCATATGCCAGTACAAGCTCTAGCCAATCAAACCGCTGCTTGTGTGTCAGGGGCGGGAGATTCATGTGATTGGTTGTTGGTCGAGTGTCAGACACGCCCGCCGGCAAGTGTCAACGCACGCCGCTGTGTGGACGGGCCGTAACGGAGCGTCCACACAGCAGCGTGCGTTGACGCTTACAACGCTTCTGCCCATTCACTTTGAATGGGGTGACGTCACCTTTAGCCGAACTGCATTTTGGGAAGCGACGTGGAGCATTGCTGGCGTTGCTCGCTTCAAAACTTGAGCAATGTTCAACTTTTGGCGCCTCGGCAGAAGCGTCAGCCAATGAAATGAAACTGCTATCTGTGCAATTTACTCCGCGAGTTGCGGACTTTATTTTGCTTACTTTAACATCATTTCTCATGGTGGGGCTAAGCCATTTCTTGGTATGGTATAGCCTACCCCAGCCATACCCTGGCGGCGCCACTGGGGAAGCAGCATGACGAGACCCAAGGCAGGACCGCAGAGACAGGTTCAGCCACAACCCGAAGTTCACGACTTAATCCAGAACTCAGGATAGAGGATCCAAGACACAGGACTACAGCAAGAGGATCAGCCTCGACTCCGGATCCCGGCGTAGATATAGATACAAAACAAGAAAAAGATTTGGCTGGGTTAATCGGAACAAGAGAATACACAGACACAGACAGAGAGGGAAAAGGTCATTGGATAAAAGTTATTCTTGATAACCCTCTAGAAAGATCTCATGAACTTCCCCACTCAATCTATCAAGACCCGAGCAGTTCTATTAGATATAGGATAAGAAACAGAGATAGGGATAAGAAACAGAGATAGGGAGCACAACAACCTATCTCTTCGTGGAGACTTGGAGTAGAGTCCAAGCTCAAACTGTGTTTCCACAATCTTAGAGACAAGAGCGGAATGTGTACATATCAACGTCTCAGATTATGTGTGTCTGTGTCCTTTTCTTCGGGGTCATGACCCTGAAACACTAACATCGGCCTGTGTTTGTCCCACTTCCTCCCTCCTGCTGTTGCCCGGCAACATCATCAACAAAGCAGCCGATACGAGCCTGCATGGTTTATATCAACTGTGACTCAAGAGGAGGAACATCGTTTAAAGACATTCCCCTTAAAATGTGTTGTCTATTATTAAGAAAATGTGTAATATGATTTAAAACAGAGAAAAGGAGAAATGTCTATTTTTGGAAAACTGAAGACAGACTTTCTTTTGCCATTTTTTGTAATAGTTGGCAGTATTTTTTCTGTTGTTTGTCTTATTTATACCTTGACTAGCGTTATATGGACTTAAGATACTGGCTTTTGGGCTAATAATACTTGAAAGAAATAAATAAAAATAAAACCTGTTCCTTAACCCTTAGATGCATAAGTGGGTCTTTTTTGACCCGGTGAGGTGGTTTTCTTGAAGTATCTTTGTAATTACATTTTTTAGAATTTCATATTCCAGCTATTCCTCAAAAAACATGTTTTGGATATTTATTTAAATTTTAAGAAATTGTAGTTTTTGTATTACTACCCCAAGCTTCCATAAGTGGGTCAAAAATGACCCGCATGCATTTTCTATGGAATTTCGTTTTTTTTTCTAAATGTAAAAAAAAATAAAAACATTATAAATAATGAAAAATTAAATATTAATTATTTCTAGTGTGAACCAAAATATAATACTAAATATTATACAAGTGATTTTTCCTAACCAAAATGACAAAAATGGCATAAAAACACATTATTTTAATACGGCCTTTTTTACGCACTTATGTGTAGGGTCCAGTCACTCTAGGGCAGTGACCACCAACTGGCGGCCCGCGGGCCACATCCGGCCCGCCAGACATTCTCATCCGGCCCGCACGACGGGGGTGACTGTGGCGTTGGCGAAGTGGTTACTGCGTTCGCCCCCCACCCATTTTTTCTTTTACAACGTCTCGTGAGTAATGTGCAGTACCGGAGTCCAACAGAGAGGCAGCAGCTGCGGGACAGTAGACTGCATACTGCGAAACCTTCCCTTCCTTGAAGAAGAAGAAGTGATCCTTCGTTGTGAAGAGTCTGCTTTGTGCGCTCCGCACCACAGCAGCAGCAGCCCCGCTGCGACAGAGTCCAACAGAGAGGCAGGAGCTGCGGGACAGTAGCCCAGAAGCAGGGTTGGGTTGTAACGGAATATATGTAACGGCGTTACGTAATCAGAATACAAAAATCAAGTAGGCTAACTGTTTCCTCACAAAATGTAATATTCATTAGTGTGCACACTGCTGCAGCGTGTCTGTGAGCGAGAGAGATGCAGCGTGTCTGTGAGGCCCTGCCCCCGCACGCAGATGAGAGAGAGATCTCTTTTAAAATATATCGAAAGTTAGAAACGGAGATGGTTAGATAAAATGTGCAAGATAACGTTGATGTAGCATTTCTTTATTGTCGAAATTATGACATTTATAACGGGATAAAATCAAAGTGAATGGCCTGCTGCTGCTGAATGCATGGGGCAAGTGACTGGAAACAGTTTTAAAAGTGATTACATCGTTTCAGATAATAATGATAATTCATTCTATTTAGGGGCGCCTTTCAAAGCACCCAAGGACACCTTACAATTCATAACATATTCTAAGGAAAGGTTTACAGCAGGAGAATGCAGTCCGGGTGATGTTTTTTATGTGGGGTGCAGATGAGAGAGCTGTCAGAATGACACCAAGATGTTGTGTTTGAGTTCTTGATAAGCCATTAAAACAGTAAAACAAGTGTCTCCTGTTCACCAAAACATACCCATCTGTTATGGAAAAGAAAGTATTCCAAAAGTATTCTAAAAGTAACCTGAACACGTTACTTTTTTAGAGACACGTAACTGTAACTGTATTCTGATTACTTTCAGAGCATGCATTCAGTAATCAGTAACTGATTACATTTACAAAGTAACCCTCCCAACCCTGCCTAGAAGTGATCCTTCGTGAGCGTGAAGAGTCTGCTAAGCTTTATGCAGTACCTGTAACCCCCCCCCACGCTGGCCCGCGATAGTGTCTATTGGATACATTTTGGCCCTTGGACAAATGTAGGCATCTAAGGGTTAACAAATGATGATGATGTTGGTATTTTAGATGACATAGAGAACTAAATGTACGTCAGATTTGTAGAGAGAAGGATACTGATGTGTGTTAAAGAAATGGATGGCAAAACCTTTAACATATGGTCAAATCTGAATCTGATGGTCACTTAAAATGGATCATTTAGTTATGGCACCAAAAACCTGAAAGCAGCAGCTAAGAACAAATATCTTTCTTAAAAGATTAGCACTTCTACGTGACATAAATGATTAATTGTTAAGCCAGGAAGCACAACGGTTTTTGTTTGATTTTCAATGTCACAGGTGTTAAAGATAATGGCTGCTTCCTATGTCTGTCAAAATCTTTAAAAAGCACCTTTACAGAGCCCTGCTTTTCCTTTTCATAGCTGAATACGTCTAGTCGGGACAAAAACAACAACTACGGAAACAGGTCGCCTTATGGAGCGGTTCTAATGCTAAAGCCGGAGGATAGAAAACCAAACATGACACTACAAATAGAGAAGGTAAACAGTTCAATGAAAGTCTGCGTGACAGACATTTTAACATCTGTTTTGTCCGACGGATTTAGTAAATAAAGGATTTCTCCCTCTGAGACCAAACACACTGAGAGGTTCTCAGCGGCAGAAACACGCCTCACATAAGCCTTTAGACTGAAGACATTAAACTCCCGAACATGTACACATAAACTCAAATGTCCCACTGAAACTCCACACACTGATAACATGAAGTAACATGACAGTCAGGATGTGCCTCCAGCTGGCAAACACCTCACATTTGAATGGAGGGGTGCCGTTTGCAGGTATTTTGAAAACAGCTATACTACAACAGTGTAAATAGATAGCTTTGTGTTTGTCAAAGACAGGGCATGTGTCTAAAGTACCAGAAAGGCAATAACTTGTTTAGAAGAATGGCCTAATTCAGGATAATATTGTTTTACTGGACAGTATGCATGTAAAAGTACAATATTGTCCTGTAAAATGTAGTGTAAGTATGAAATAGCATCATTAAAGAACAAAGTAGGCTATTTTGAAGTAGGCTACCTCAAAATTGTACTTGCTCGAGTAGATATACTTAGTTAAAAACCAGCACCAAAGAAAAAGTTTGTTATGGAGACTTAACATTGATAGAGTATTTTATATTACTCTTTTTGCATTCCATATTTTGTGTGACCATACCCTACTAAGTGTTGGATTGCAATCAAACCTAACATTTATGTAAATAGGTTTGAACTTGATCATTGCCATACATCACTTAACTCCAACCTCAATGGGGAAACATATTCTACAATAAACTTAGACATCTATAGTAATTACGATTGGACAGTTATACAAAATGTCAATTTATTGTCAGAAAATGCATTACAAAGTCTATATTTTTTTCAACATCTAATTAACATTTGTAAATGCCAGGATGACTTATCACATGTATACAAAAAAGCAGCATTAGTCATTTGTTTAATTCATCAAATGCATGACCTTAAATTCTGTTGACTGAAAGTGGCCTTAAGTGGCGTGAATCAGTCCGGACTAAACAAACTAACCAACACGTACACAAACAGTGCGTGACCTTCACATGGTTCGCATCCTGTTTCCCACCAACTGATCTCTTTAACTTCCTTTCATCTTAACCAAGTACCAACCAAGCCACACATGATCATAAAACATACATTAATGAATGAATACTTTTTGGAGGCAAAATAATGATGGAGTGTCAGATTCAAAGATGGCCATATTTGGATTTTGCAAGGCAAGTTTATTTATATAGCACCTTTCAACACAAGGCAATTCAAAGTGCTTTACAAAAGTGAGAGACATTAAGAAACATATTATGAAAAGACATTTAAAAACACAAATTTAAAAGCAAAGATAATAAAACATGAATATCAAAGGTACATGAATTAAAGTGACAGTGCAGTGTGAGAGAAATGTTTCGGTCTGACTCTCAATCATTGCTAACTTTTTAGCAGAAATAGTTTTCTATGACCTTACTTTCTTTCTACTTTCTTTGTTAACTTATCGTTTCGTTATTTCAAGTGTTTCATGCTCAACGAACCCCCTTTAGAACATTCTAATCTGACCCCATGGCAACTTTTAGTTTTCGGCGAAACTATTCCTCCTTTTTTTTTTAAATGCACATTAGTTAAGTTTACCTTGTCTTTCTAGGACTTTTTTTGGTGTCCTCCGCGAACCAGGGTCTTGAAACCAAAACGGCACACGTAGGGGACTTTAACCACCTTGTAAGGAAAATACGTACTGTGTTGTTGACTTTGAAGCATTTGTGGCAGAGACTGCTGGGACTCTTTTGTCCTACAATGAGCGGCTCCTGAGAGAGCAGGTGCTCACAGGCTTCATTGAGCTGTCAGTTGTTCACCCATGCACTAAATCGTTTCTAAAAAGATGTTTTTTCACTGAGAGGTTCTTAACCTGGTGGCCATGACCCTCAGGGAGGTCACATAGGGGTCATAGGAGAGGTGGTGAAAAGTTGTGTACAGAGAATTACCAGAACTAAGTGGCAAACAGTGGGGTAAAATGAATTATTTCTCTGTATCGAAGGAAACAGAAAGATGATGGTTGAGATGAAGTGATGAAGTCATGGACTCAGAATCATATAGGTTTGTCAATAAGACAAAAAGAAACCGTCTCATTCTCGAATCACCCACAAAAGTTAAATGCAAAACTTAAACATGTATTTAATTAGGTAATATGCATACATCTTGAGTCAAATTGGCCCTTTTCTATGCAAATTAGCTTGTGCAAAAAAACGCTAATAGCTACACAGTTACAAAGAAATTAGTATCATCCATTCAATCAATCCATTCTTTGTGAATTCGCAACTTAAAATCCTTTTCAAAATGAAAGATGAGGAAGCAACAACACCGCTCTCAAATGGAAAAGGACATTTTAAATGAGAAAACTTTATTTTGGGGGAAAAGGGTAAGAACTGTTGGTCATACGGGTCCCTGAGCATGCTTTTTATTCAAAGAGCCCGGGGACACTAAAGTGAACCCAGTCATCCAGGGTTGGCAGGGTTCACTACAAACTGTACTGTAGGGGCATAATAAAGGTTTACCTCTAAGGTGTGGTGCAGGTCGTTTAGTTAAACCATTACACCTGATGTAAACACGCTGAAATAGTGCCCGTACCTGCAGGAAGTTCACGCCTGTTCTCCGTGACTTTTGGCAAATGAGACACTCATCTAATTGTGTGTTGCCTGATTTTGGCTGTACAGGTCTGGACTGATCCGTGCCTTGTGACTCGGTTTCAACTCTTTTTGCTCTAATTGCTCTCTGTGGGAACAAGCTTCAAGGACATAGAAACAGTTACATCATTCCAAATTGTCCAGGAAAAGTTGTTCCCTAAACAAAACCATGTTAGATTCTGAACGTGACAGGCCTTTTAAACAGAGTCCATCAGACTCAGCTATGTGAAAACATCCTTGATGAGATCAGATTTGCTTTCACTGATGACGCAGGACAAGGAGGGCTATTGTGGAGCTTCTTGTTGTGTTGAGTGATCTGAGAGCCAATCAGAGTGACTCCTGTCCAGCTCTTAGACAGATTAACAGACAGGCATATGGAACAAGGCTCCCAGGATATTTATGTACGCTAAGAAGGTATTTCAGGAATGTGGACGTGACAGATGACCTCTCTATATCTCCAAATAAGGCCGGCCGACAGTTGTTTATTGCCAGGTCACCATAGTTTGTGTTTGTTTACCGGAGGAATGTTTGTGGAGCCGCAAAGGACGGCCACTGTTTAAAATTCCCCCAAAAATGATGTCTCTGGTGACGATGATATTGTGTTTTTAAAGTGCTGCACATGAGCAGTTGTGTGTGTGTGTTTGAGTGATGAATTATATGCTTAAGAAGAGGATATGTGAATTTCTATTAGACGTAATAGATATCTTATTTGCTGTTGATGCCTCAGCAAACAAGTGTAAAGAAATAGCATAGCATACTGTATCATTGCTGTACGTCTTGGACAAACAAATAGGAGAATTCAAGATGTGATTTTGCTTAACTAGCCATCATCAGTCTATAGCCGCGTCTCAATTCAAAACTCGCATCCCGAAAGGCTGCATTTGAAGACTCAATGCATCACAGCAGAGCGACAAGGTGGTCCAATTGAAGGCTGATTCAAATGTTGCCTTCATTTTCCAAAATTGGAGGATCCAATGGCCTATATCGCAGACCAACCGAATATTTACCGAGTCCTGAGAATAAACCTTTTAAATCTCAATTTTCTCTCAGAATTTTAAGAAATTTGATAGTTTTCAGCCATTTTTGACTTTTTCTTTTGATCCTAACTTACTGATATTTTCAGCCCACAAAGATTTAATGAGTTTAATATTGTTTAGTCGAGTTGGAATGAGGTCAATAAAGTGGGATGACAGAGACCAGGATAAAAAACGTTTAACATATCGCCCAACCCTATCCTCATTAGACCATCTTTCAAAAGATGTGACCCATGATTTGAGACAGGATATTGTGTGAATCTAAGCAATGGATAAAGACACAAATCAAACCTCAAACTACTAATAAATTAGCAATGAGTGGAATCAATTATCGTTGTGGATTCACAACATGTCCAGAATAGTAAATTAATTGAGTATAATGAAGTAAAATTACAAGCAGACTGATTAACAAGTTCAAATTCCCTCACTGCTGCCAGTCTAAACCTCCTGTTGTTAGGATCTTTTTTAGCCTCAAACAGCTGGTTACCAGCTGCGTCATTGCTAATGGTCAGGACATACCTCTGTTTTAGTTCTCCAAACTTGTGGAAAACATTTCATTGGAATTAAATACAATCGGCAGTTACGCTCTCAGCAGCAATTATATCAGACAATTCAGAACACCCAAACGTCTTCTTTCTCCGAGCCGCCGAGTTCAGGAATGCAAATGACATTGTCCATGGACGCCCATGAAAATAAGCTGGCACACCGTGACCTCCTGATAGGCCGGAGATGGAACTGGATCCAGTGTACATTCCTAGACACTATTAGATATTTAGAAATCACTGAGTGGCTGAGCCTGTGGCAAACAATGTCTTTCCCCCGCTAATGGTCCTGGCTCAGTCCCAGTAATGTCACGGGTGAACACTCCAATGAGTAGTTTATTAGGAGACAGTGAGCAGGGGGGGGGGGGACGCTCAGGTGGTCATCTGTGAGTCTGTAAAATAGATTTTGAGCTCAAGAATGCATCAGATCTAATTGGACCGAAAGTGCAAACGGTCACTTCATTGTTCGAGATGAAATAGCATAACGTACCGAAGAGGTGACATACATGCTCCTTACCTAGCATTAGGGAGCTATTCTTTCTGAATAGACCAACGTTTCTTTGCTGACAAGAGAGTGTGTATGGCCATAATTTAACCATTGAAGCTCTGTTTTTGTGTGCTTTGTGCTAGATAAGTGCCGTAAAGAAGCAGCAGGGTGGAGTTGTGTGTGTGTGTGTGTGTGTGTGTGTGTGGCCTAGCATTACTATACTTGTGGGGACCTAAATCTGTTTACACAGTCACGTGTGGGGACTCGCCTCCCTTATGGGGACAAATTGGAGGTCCCCATGAGGGGAATCATTAATTGTAGGGTGAAGACTTGGTTAGGTTTAGGGTTAGGGTTAGGTTAAGGGTAAGGGTTAGGGTTAGGGTAAGGGTTAGGCATGTGTTGGTTATGGTTAAGGTTAGGATAAGTCTCCAGGAAATGCATGTAAGTCAATGTAATGTCCCCTGAAGTGATGTATACATGTGTGTGTGTGTGTGTGTGTGTGTGTGTGTGTGTGTGTGTGTGTGTGTGTGTGTGTGGTGCGTGTGTGTGTGTGTGTGTGTGTGTGTGTGGTGCTTGGAGAAACAACTGCAGTAATCTCCCATGAGTGTGTGACCTCAGGCAGGGTCTCACTCAGCTGAGCTACACACACTTCAGCACCTGAGTACAGAGCGATGTGTAGGGTCAGTCGGGGTGAAAACAACCACTAAATCTAATTAATTATCAATATATCAGCTGATTACTGGTCATAGAAATTAAACAATGCCCAATGAGCTACAAGTTCCGACAACTAACTCAATACCCAAAGACACAACGTTATAAAATACCGAAAAAGCAGCGTACATGAAGCCCCATATTGTCCAGACCCATACAAGTGGATGCTTATAAGTAATATAGGGAAAGTCCAATTCAAACATAAGTGATTTCAAGTCTCTTAAAATGCCAATAAAGCATCAGATTATAAGGGATTCACGTTCGTCAGTAACGGTGTTAATCTACTCTTCAAAAATCTTAAAATTGCATTGCTTGCCAGAGGAAGAGTGCAAAACCCAAATATATCTAATTTACAATTATAAAACCACAGGAAAAAAGGAAGATTTGAGACGCTGTTTACATGTTTGGTAAAGAAGTCCCCTTGAAACTGAAAAATGTTCCCTCTACCAATAAAATCTCACAACAAAGTAAACTGTGAACATCATGGATCAGTTCCAAGTTTCTGCAGAGCTCACATCAATCTGTAAATATGAGCTGTTGGAGGGGATGATTCCCAGTGTCATCATCTTGGCGTAATTGGGAGTAGAGCGTGGGAATAACTCTAGCAGGCTGCGATCTCTTTCTGCAGATGATATTACACAAACGGCCAATATTACAGTCCAAGAAGAAACATGTATACCTCCAATTTACTGAAACTTGATGTTCTAAAAAAGCTGTAACATCATAGTGGAGAACAGCCAGGTTAGGCCAATGACTCATCACCGTGTGCTTACTGTGTAAACCCGAGATGCGTCTATAATCAATCATTGCCTGTCATCTCCAACAAAGATTAGCAAGCTTACTGCAACATACTGTATCCAAAAACTAATTTTCAGAAAGCATGCCACGACTTCAAGGGAAGTACAAGCCCCCCCAGACGACTCACTTTGGCAGCGAGCTAGAGCATCTTTCTGTCAACTCTCACATTAAAACTCATCACCTTTAATACCAAAGGCTTGAATCATCAGCTTCCTGATGCCAATTACCTGGAAGCAGGCCTGGGTCAGGACCTGTCGTGACGCTTAATGAATTCCTGTACCTTTATTCAGAGCGAAACACTGAAGCGTATCATGGCATGATTGGACAGCGAAATTACATATTTGTGCTCGTCTTCCTTGTTTAATATTTGAACCCTTCATTACTAATCTACTTTCCTTTGTCCAAAGTCCTACTAACTTCTAATTAGTCCGCTACTCCTTTGTTTCCTTATTTATTCTCTTATCTCCCCTTTGATTATTTTCTTTCCTTGTTTCGCCCTACTTTCCTCCTCTCATTACACCTTTCCTTGTTATTTTATTTCCTTTCTTTGGTCTTGTATTATTTCCTTGTTCGCTATCCTCATAAGTCCTTTCTCTTTTTATCTCTCCTCATTCTTCTTTGTCATTTCCTCGTATTTGTTTTCTTCTCCTCTTCCTATTTTTCTCCATCTTTCCTTGTTCCTTCTCCCTTTTCCTCGTTTCCTTTTTATTCTCTCCTTTCCAGGTTCATCCTCATCTCCTTGTTTCTCTTTACCTTTCCTGTCGCCTCCTCTCCTTATGTCACCCCTTCTCCTTTTGTCTTCTCCTCATTCCCTATTTGCTTCCCTTTCTGGGTCTGGTTCCTCCTCTCCTAATCTCATTTCCTTGTTACTCATCTCCTTTCCTCTTAGAACCACTTCTGCACTTAACTTTGTCTCTTCTCGCTTCATCCGTATAGCAAAAAACAGGAAATCAAGAGTGAAAGAAGAAGCTGTTTGGGATGCATCCTTCCTCACAGCAGAACGGTAGAAGTACACAGCAGTCTTTGGAGGATGTGTGCGGCAGAATGTGTTTATTCAAACAGATTTCCCCTGGATCCTTTTATTTAGATCTTGTCCTGCCAAAAACAGCAGCACATTTTTCTCCTAAATTCTTCACAGGCTGAGCTTATAAAATAACAAACCAACACAAACAGGAGTTTTGGATGAGCTTAACAAGCTCCCACAGTGTGCATCAAACACCACGCGAGTAAAAGCCTTCCAAAACCGACAAATCTTTATAATATTTTTATGTCACATTTTAGACAAATTGTTCAGGCACGAGAGCTTTTGAGAGTGTGTCGTCCACAGGCTGAGACAAGCGACCTTCAGCCTCCATATGGGGTCCTGATCTGAGACAAACGGGAACCAGAGGAGTCAGCCCAGCCTCAGTGCGGACATTTAAATCAGCTCCTACACCAAGCACACATTTCTGTTAAACTCATACCTGTCGCACGACATATAAAAGCAGGTGTCTTATGCATTAAGTAGATGAATTGCACTGCTATGTACAGACAGAAGAAGTTTGTCTGTCGGAGGACGGCAAAAAGGTAGAATTACTCATCTGTCAAATGTGGATCTGTCTACCATCACCAGGTAGTCAAAACAAGGTCTGATTTGACACAGGAGAGGACGCACTGTGACATTTGCCTTATAAAAGGGAAACAGGATATCAGAATAATATGCTGGCTGATTGAAAAGTGGACAAGAGAATAAAGTGCGTGTCACCATCTGGAAAACAATGAGTTTTCCCTTAACCATAAACAGTGATTTTCTCAGTCAGTATAAACAGAGAGTGTTTGGTTTACGGGATCCTGCTACATACATTTGAAACAACAGCACGAACAAGTCTGCCAAACATCGAAGGACTAAGACAGCCTGTACTAAATTAGTCCTCTAACACTATCTAATGCAAAACAAATGGATTGGCAGAAGAGCGTTCAAAGCCCCAACAGACTGGAATACTTTACCTGCTGCTATCAGATCTCTTGCATCATTGGGTATGTTTAAACATGTTATCATCTCACTTCCAACTGCTCTGCACTTGTTATTGATGAAACTGATCTCTCTCAAATTGTAATGATTGTATGTATTACTTGAATTGTAGTTAACAGACTGTACGTGGTTTGTCTTGTTTTGCTTATGTATGTCTGTAAGTTGTTGCTATTGTCGGGACCCCCTTGAAAACGAGAGGGTGCATCTCAAGGGGTTTATCCCAATGAATAAAATGTCTATAATCACTGATTAAGACGGTATGCGGTATGGTTTATTTTGATGTATGCAAGTTCTTCACGTCATAAGGCGACACACTGAAAAAGATGTGTAGCGTTTGAAATGTGATTCTTGACTGGCATCTTTTAAAAAAGGTAGAAATGTACTTTTTGCATTATTTTGAATATGACATTTTCAATTGTATTTATTTATGAATTATTAATGCATTGCCATACATTTGTGTTTCACCACAGCACAGGATGTTTTTATTTTTGCTTTAAAAAAAAAACCCACTAATCTACCAACATGCTCCCACTTCATGTTGTTTTCTTGCCTTGTGAGTGCCTTAATGAATCAGCTTGTGTGGAGGCGGTAATACACTTGTACAGTGTTCAAGACTTAAAACAGGATGTGTAATAAAATATCTCTAATTATAATGCTCCCATTTTCTCTTAAACACCCAACAGAAACAGTGAAAATGTGGATGTCAGGTGTGCTGCAGCCCTCACTGCCTCAGGCCTCTGGTGAACTCACATCAGCTCCTAGCGGCTGGAGCTGGAACTGCAGGTGGAGGATAATACTGAAGCCACTGTTCAGATCTAATATGTGAGCTATTTGACTATAAAACAACGATTTTTAAACAAGCTTAAAAAGAGAGAGATTCTGTAGTATATTAAGGAATATATAGGTATTACAAAATTGTAAACTTTGCATCATCATGGGACACGGGCAAATAATATAATAATGTTTCTACTGACATAAATAGTGACATATTGACACCTTGCAGAATAACCCAGGAGTGATGTTGCATGTCTTTTTGTTAGGTTTTTTCATTTCACATAGCATGGAGACATGTGTGGAATATAATAGGAATATAACAGCAGTTTTAGTGTGCTTATCTTATGGGAATGTGTGAGATGGAAATACTTCTGAAGGGTGATGGATGGACGCTGTGAGAGGAAACACTGGTCCATTAAAGTCTGAGTGCAACACACTGAAGTCGGTCCCTCATCCAAAGCGGACTTTCCCCCTCCCTCTCTCTCTCCCCCTCTCTCTCTCCCTCTCTCTCTCTCTCTCTCCCTCTCCCTCTCTCTCTCTCTCTCTGAGTTAAGAGGTTTAAGATCGTCCCTTTTTTCAGCTCACCGTGATTGGACGACGCCACTTCTTAGGAATGGCATCAAACTATTTAAATAGCACTTTGTCCCCCCTCGGCTTAAAAGGGAGATTTTTAGCGGCCGATACCAGAAAGGACAAGTTTTCAATCAAGACACAAGAAGACTTTTTTCACGGTGGAGCTTTGTAATTTGAAATAATTCTCCATAAATTCACTCTTGAGGATTATTGCTGGATTTCTAAATATTTTTGCGGGATTGTATTACTTTTGCTCAGCTGTTTTCGTTAAGCAGGTGAGTTGGGAATATTCTAAGGAATGCATATTTCTGCAGCTGCAGAACGTTTTGATTTGTGACCGACTTTAATAACTTCTTCATGTTTTCAACCTGCACACTGACTTTGTCTGGCATTGGTTTTTATGTAATAAATGGTTAGATTTTGGGGTGTTTTGTCGTTGTTTGTCACAGGCAGCAGGTTGGTGCTTCATTCACCATGAAGTTGACAGGGATATTTTTGCTTCTGATGTGTTGGAGCTGCGAGGGCGCGCGAGTTGCAGGTGAGTTTCTCCTCAGAATATTCCTCACAGATAGGAAACTGTTTATTATGATGGGAGTCTGGAGAGTGTTTTAAGCAGTTTGCAGTGTATTGAAAGTGGTGCACTGCCAGACAAAGGCTGACTGCTTCTTATTATTCCCTGCAGAGAGCCGAGACGACAATAGCGTGTATGACTTGTTTGAGCTGGTCAAAGTCCCGAAGAAGAACCACGGAGTGACCCTGGTGAAAGGAGACGACCCGTACAGCCCCGCTTACAAGATCCTCAACCCGGACCTGATCCCCCCGGTCCCCGAGAGCGCCTTTAGGGACCTGATCGACTCCATCCACGCCGAGAGGGGGTTCCTCCTCCTGCTCAACTTCAAGCAGTTCAAGCGGACCAGGGGCTCCCTCCTGACCGTGGAGAAGAAGGACGGATCCGGACCCGTGTTCGAGATCGTCTCCAATGGAAAGGCGAACACCCTCGACATAGTTTTCTCCACCGAGAACAAGCAGCAGGTGGTTTCCATTGAAGATGCGGACCTGGCTACGGGGCAGTGGAAGAATATCACGCTGTTCGTGCAGGAGGACCGCGCGCAGCTGTACGCCGGATGCGAGGAGGTGAACACGGCGGAGCTGGACGCGCCCATCCAGAGCATCCTCACCCTGGAGACCCCGGCCAGCTCCCAGCTCCGGATCGGCAAGGGAGCCGTGAAGGACAGGTTCATGGTGAGAACACCCGTCATTATAAACAGAGGAAATTCAGTCACGTCTTTAGAGTTGTGAGTGGATAGTTTTGTTTAAAACACAGAGGTGGTGAAGTACTCAGATCTTGTGCTTAATTAGAAGAACCACAGTGTAGGAATACTCTGTTAGAAATAAAAGTCCTGCATTCAAAATGTTACTCAAGTAAAAGTGCAAAAGCATTAGCATCAAACTATACATAAAGTATACTCATTATGCAGATTGGCACTTTTCAGAATAGTATATGTTTTTATTGTAATAATGTATTAATTGAAGTGTTATCAAAGCTGGTAAAGGTGCAGCTAGTTTTTGTGACATTGTATAGTGCAAGGTAGCTTGTGAATTTACTCCAGGTGTAACTAAAGTCGGATTTAAGTGTTTATTATATTTCACATCATTAATCCAAATCTGCAAAGTAACTAAAGGCAGCTAAAGGTAAATAAGTCTAGTAGAGTAAAAGTACACCAGTTACCCCTGAATTGAAGTTTGTGTTTTTACTGTATTTATTCTTAAGTGTATTTTATTTTTATTTTGTAAAGCACTTCCTGTCGCGTACTGAAAGGTGCTATATATATATAAATAAACTTGCCTTGCCTAGAAGTACGAAGCAAAACATTCAAATACTAAAGTAGAAATCCCTCAAAATTGTACTTAAGTACAGCACTTAGAGTACATCTTTAAACAAAACACTTTAGTTACTTGACACCACTTCTTATGTGCTTTTACATTCAGCAATGAAACATTAGCTGATTGTCAGGATCATAGTTTAAAGTGAACATCCATACTTGCAGGGGGTCCTACAAAACGTCCGGTTTGTGTTTGGAGCGTCACTGGAAGCGATCCTGCGCAACAAAGGATGCCAAAGCTGTAAGTACTCACAAATCTTGTCGTTTACTCACCACTCATGTGCTTCATGTCCTGCCAAGTATAGTCATTATCAAAGAAATGTGTACACTTTAATTGTTTGATGATTTCTACATAAAGCCTCACAGTTTACAACTTGTCACACAGGAATGCCACTATACACATTTCTCAGGGTGCTGTGGTCGCTGGGCTGCAGCATTTACATATTACTTGTCTTAATGAGTAATTGTGGGAGGTGTAACATTTGAGAATAGTAATCCCTCTCATTAATAAGACAAGATGAGTGTGCAAATATGTACTGTAGTTTGATGTATTGTACTGTTCTTATTTCAGCTATAAGGACTGACTCCCTGGTCCTGGAGAACCTCAATGGATCCTCAGCAATCAGAACAGAGTACACCGGACACAAGACTAAAGGTAAACACCGCTTACATCACCCTCCTTTTCTCATGGCTGTTCATTTCGACTGATCACACTTTTTCTTATACCTTCACTGCCAAATCATGACTTTCCTCCCTGTATTTTTGATAAGACCTGCAGATGGTCTGTGGCTTCTCCTGTGAGGATCTGATCGGCATGTTTAAGGAGCTGAAGGGCCTCGGTGTGGTGGTGAAGGAGCTGTCCAATGAGCTCCGCCAGCTGGTAAGAAGGAGGAAACCTGCCAGACCGTCTGGTGGCAGAGAGCAGGAGACAGTCTGCCTGTGTGTGTGTGTGTGCGTGTGCGTGTGCGTGTGCGTGTGCGTGTGTGTGTGTGTGTGTTTAGTCTCTATGTTACCGTCACCATCTGTGTGCACCACAGTTGTCAAAATAGCATTAGACATTAGGTATCTCCAAGGTATTGCAGTTTTCAAAATAAAAGCTTATTTTCTGTTAATCAAATGAAGTTAACAATACTTTGAGAGCTCTGAAAACAATGGAGCATAGAGGATTTATGCATTTTAAAGTGAATAGTGCTAAACTTAAATACTGAAATCTAATATATCCACTAGCCAGAACTATCTTATTCACACAAAACAAAAGTTAAACAGCTTTATGGCATAAGTTCAATGGTTTCCCAACCCATATAAAGTTCTACAAAAAACACATTTTCTCTCTAGATAGTATAATGTCAAACTGGTATGGATTAACAACAAAGTAGTTGTGCATATTCACATCTTTTTTTATAAGCAATCAACAAATACTCGTTACTTTCTTTCATATCTTTAGTCAATTTTAATGAGAAAGGTAGAAGCTTATTGGCATCTAATTAAAATCTGTGTTTTGTCTGTTCCCTCCCAGACGGATGAGAACAAGCTGATTAAGAACCGGATTGGCATTCACAGCGGAGTCTGCATCCACAACGGCATCGTGCACAAGAACAGAGACGAGTGGACCGTGGATGACTGCACCGAGTGCACTTGTCAGGTGAGATCTCCAGACTGTGTATTGTCTCTTCCTAAATACTTAAATACACGTGTGAGGGGATGCACTCTGTACTCCGACTTGTTTATACACGCACACACACTCGAATGGAAAGACCACTAGCGCACACCTACACACACACTTGACACCACTCAACTGATCTGGTCAGTAATTAGTGGTGAGAAGGCCTGGCAGAAGCTCAACGGCAGCCTTTACTGCTGTAATGAGAGGTCCGCTGACAGAAGTTCAACTTGAGTGTGGCCTAGACGGACTTGACCAGACTTTAAGTGATGCATTGTAATTAAGAACAAGACCTTGGCACTGACTGAATGAAGTGGAAATAAAGGATGGGTTGAGCGCCCTGCATTTCACCATTACATTCCTGATGTTCTCTTCTACTGATACACTAGTTGCACTTTTTTCACTTTTCTTCCCTGATCAGATCCAGGAGGGAGAACATAATCATACATAGTTAGCCAGTTGAGATCCCTGAGTCATTCACACTGTACCCACACAGGTTGTTCTGACAATCTGGCTTCACTTGTTTGGGGCTCAGCGCCCAGTTTCGGCTCTACAGTCAAATCCACTTCCATCATTGAGACTTTTGGACTCATTCCCACCCTCTCCTGACCCAGTGGGCAAGTGGTTGTCTGCAGGGGTCTCTGCTCCCAGCCAGAATCCTGCTTTTTTGTTTGTCAGGCATGGTGAATCTGTGCAAACTCAGATGTTGGAGCAGAGTGTTTAATGAGTTGGTTGCACGGACATGGACAAAAACTTGGATTTAAAGAAATTACTCTGTAACACGCACCCTTTTAAAAAAGGTTCACAGAACATTCAACTCCACAATAGTGACACTGCTCTGGATTGTTTCAACCCATTTAACAGTGTGAGATTCAACCCAACATCTGGACTTAATTTAGTAGAAAACTGCAGCAACGCTTGGTAGATATTCATATATTTGAGCATGTGTTTAACACTTCATTTGATCTCTTTGCTCCTGCAGAACTCTGCTACCGTGTGCCGCAAGATCTCTTGCCCCCTGCTCTCCTGTGCTAATGCTACTATTCCTGATGGAGAGTGCTGCCCTCGCTGTGGAACACGTAAGTATTTCTTATTGTTAGAATCTGCATAGCTAAAGGAAAGCACACTTTAATTGCATTTACGTAAACGTGAACTGTAAGCTACTGTACAAACGGCCCGTGTGAGCTAGAATGTATATGTTTAAACTAAGACACAGGGAATTCGAACACTGCCTCATTCACGGAAAGAGCCATTTCTATGTTATTTGCCATGTACAACAAAAAGCCACAAATATTTCCCTGGCAAAGGTCTCTATTCAAGAGAAAACATGTTAACTTTAGAGATGATTTAACTGCAATAACATCCGAGTAAATGAAAGGGTGCTTATGTGTTTGGAACATTGGTTCTTTGTGCTCAAAAACATCTTTGAAACGGCTGTAATTTGCCAAAATTGGTTAAAGCGGTATGGAAAATTGGTCGGCTGTTTAGTGAAGCCATCTTCTACTTAAGAAGAAGTGACATGCTCCTCATACCAATGCAGGGTTGGCTGCAATGCCTCCCTAAAACCTAAATAAACAGGGGAAGCACCATTCATCCAGACCTCAGCCACTTGTCGAAGTCATTACACACCCAGGGCCGTGTTTGCAAAATCTGTTTCCTCTCTGAGAAAACATAAGCCGATGGGGCATCCCTATGTACCCCGAGGACAGTGGCTCTTTCTGTTTCTCTCAGCGAGTTATTCTCTGCCCTCCCTCTCAACAGACGACCTTCTATCTGTCCAACTCCCAGCTAAATCCACACTATTAGCCCTCCGCTTTAAGAGTTTTCCCTCCTCATTTAGGCTTGGGGGTGTTTGTGAGGGGTGCTGCCTCGCAGGAATAGCCCTTTTATTGTCTGCCTCTTCCCCTCTCTCTCATACTCTCTCCCTCCTTCTCAGCGAGCGACTATGCAGAAGACGGCTGGTCGCCGTGGTCTGAATGGACCCATTGTTCCGTGTCATGTGGGCGGGGTATCCAGCAGCGTGGGCGCTCTTGCGACCGTATCAATAGCAACTGCGAGGGCACCTCTGTGCAGACCCGCGACTGCTACCTCCAGGAATGTGACAAGCGATGTAAGTTAACACAACACACTCTCACCCAGCCAAACAAAACCAAATAAGCAGCAGGCCTAACCCTATCTATCTTAGAGATACTTGGCTCATCATCACTGGGCCATAATATATGATTGAGCCACAAAGGAGCAGCAATTGGCTTCCTGATAACTGACCTTTCTCTGTGTCCTTTAGTCAAGCAGGACGGCAATTGGAGCCATTGGTCACCCTGGTCCTCCTGCTCCGTCACCTGTGGTGCTGGTGTAATCACCCGTATCCGCCTTTGCAACTCCCCCACCCCTCAGCTTGGAGGCAAGAACTGTGAGGGAGAAGGACGGCAAACTGAGAAGTGTCAGAAATCTCCGTGCCCAAGTAAGTCCCAACATCTGATATTCCTGCCTGCATTTATATGTCTTTAAAACACAGCACAAATAGAAATAAATAATTATTTCTTCTCGTCTCCCTTAGTCAATGGTAACTGGGGACCCTGGGCTCCATGGGACACCTGCACTCTCACTTGTGGAGGCGGTGTCCAGAATCGAAAACGCCTGTGCAATAACCCTGAATCCAAATACGGTGGCAAAGAGTGTATCGGTAATCCCAAAGACACCCAGATGTGCAACAAGAAAGCCTGTCCAGTTGGTGAGACATTTACATCACTTACAGAGCTCCTACAATTAAATTCCATGTAGCCCATCTGTATTATTTGAAACAGATTGTCTTACAATGTTTAATTTATCACTGTTTTTGGCATTTTGTTATATTGTTTGTTTAAATCAATTAGGTATCCTGATCATTTCCTTCACAAATAGCTCATTAGTGAAAAGGGATACCTTTGATGTTGCAGATGATGTTTGGATAATAATCCAACATTGTGGTTTTCAGATGGGTGCCTGTCCAACCCCTGCTTTGCTGGAGCCAAGTGCACCAGTTTACCTGATGGGTCCTGGAAGTGCGGAAAGTGCCCAGCTGGTTACGCTGGCAATGGTATCAAGTGCAAAGATGTTGATGAGGTAAACTATTAGATCATCTATTATTATTTTGTCAGGTATAAAACATGGTTAATGTATGTTGCAAGTCCCCAGCTTAATGGGCTCAATGTTTTTATCTTACTTTTAACAGTGCAAGGAGGTCCCAGACACTTGCTTTGAGTTTAATGGCGTGCACCGCTGTGAGAACACTGAGCCTGGCTACAACTGTCTGCCATGTCCTTCTCGCTACTCAGGACCCCAACCGTTTGGCAAAGGTGTGGAGCAGGCTGTTGCCAAGAAACAGGTAAGTGCAGAAAATACTGACAACAGGAATAACTGGTACAGATACAAATGCATCTCCAGGACAGGAATATACTTGAATGTCCAACTTTTCCAGAAACAGAATTTCGACTATGCACAGTGTGTTCATCTATGCATTCCTTATTCACCCTCCAGGTGTGCACAGCCCGTAATCCCTGCCTCGATGGAAGCCATGACTGCAACAAAAACGCCCGTTGTAACTACCTTGGACACTTTGCCGATCCCATGTTCCGCTGTGAGTGCAAGCCCGGCTATGCTGGCAACGGCCATATCTGCGGAGAGGACACAGATCTGGATGGATGGCCCAACTCTGACCTGGTGTGTGTGGAGAACGCCACCTACCACTGCAAGAAGGTACATAATGATGAAGCAGCTAGGCTCTACTACGTCTTGTGAAGCAAAGTTCGTTTTTCTTCGTCTTTCAGAAATCAAGTTCATTTTTTGTTGTCTGTTATTCAGGACAACTGTCCAAACCTCCCTAACTCTGGGCAAGAAGATCACGATAAGGATGGCATGGGAGATGCCTGTGACACCGATGATGACAATGATGGCATTCCTGACGATAGGGTAAGTACAATTATCTAGTGATCATAGTCTTGGAAAATGGAGTGTGTGTGTGTGTGTTCTTAGATGTTTGCATTCATCATTCATGCCATCTAATAAGAAGGCAGGTGGAGAGGATGAAGGGGAGGGGAGGCAGGAACGCAAATGTTTCCCCCCTGCCTGAGCCAGAACCTCACATTCCAACACTGAGGTACAGCTCTGAAGGGGCTGCACTGTGTGTTTGCTAATCCCAACATTAGATTTGGGACAGGGCATAAAATAAAGTACCTTTTCATCCTGCATTGCTCCCTCCCTGTAAATAGATCCAACCAGCCTCGGATGGCAAGGGACAAGCAACTGAAAACTTACACTCTACTCTTCTCTTCCCATTTTGCTGCCTCTTTATCAAACAGGACAACTGCCCATTCGTTTACAACCCCAGGCAGTATGACTATGACCGCGATGATGTTGGTGACCGCTGCGACAACTGCCCTTACAATAGTAACCCAGACCAAACGGACACAGACAACAATGGAGAGGGAGACGCCTGTGCTGTGGACATTGATGGAGATGGTAAGGACTGAAAATGAACCAATCCTCTGCAGATAAACAGTGAGATTATGCCTATAGTGTACTTACTTTTGAATGTTCCCATTAATTCCCTAGGCATAATAAATGAGAAAGACAACTGCCCCCATGTGTACAATGTCGACCAGAAGGACACAGATCTGGACGGCGTGGGAGACATGTGTGATAACTGCCCTCTGGAAAATAATCCAGATCAGGTGTGTGGACACACCACCCTTCCCCATTTTCTTCCACCTCACCCACCAACAATAATCCACATTCATCTCCCTGCTTTTCTCTATAGCTCAGCATATATCTGTCTTTCAATTGAGACGGAGCGTCAGTGATTAGCCCTGTGTAGCTGTCTCAGCTTAATCACGCCATGTAAAGGTGGAGAAAATCCTGTATGCAGCAGAAGGGCACATCAGTTCAATAAGGCGTGGTGGGGGGCTAGGGGTCTTTTCAATGGCCCATTGACGTTAGCTGGCTAATGTGAGGGAAGAGGCCCTAGGCTGGATATTACTGAGGAATGGGCTGGCCCTGGGCTGTGTTAGTGCCCTGTCTGCACACCACGGGCCTGCTCAGTCCACCTGTGCTATGCTACACTGAGAAATAGGAATGTGTTGAACAACGGGACTCAGGAAAATGACGGGGAAGGAGGGGTGAGCCTAAATCTACACGAATGTGGTCTTTAAAGAGTGAATTGACAGAGAAAGTGAATGAAGACTGAATTGCACAGTGCAATTAAAGGCCAAAAAAGACAAGTCTAGACATGAACACAGCAATGTCTTTCAAAAGATAACAAAAATACCTCTTCTCACCCTTCAACTTCTTTCATTCATCCCCTTATTATTTCCTACTGCTAAAGGGTATGTCTAGTTCTGCCAGATAAGGATAAAGTGACTTCGCCCTTTACCGGAGGTGCTCAACAAGCAAATTGGAGTAGGTGGAGCAACAGAGTCTTGTGAAGTGATGTTAGATTTTCACTGGCTAAAACCTGCTGACAGATCTAGGACAAATTGAGCTTGGCAGCTTTACAGAGGCAACATTAGACTGGAAAGTCCGTAATGAAAGCAAGAGAGGAGAGACAACTAAACAATGGTAGCAGGAAACACTGCAGGGAAAACAAAAAAAAGATTCGATGGAATGTAATCACCTGCCTACTGTATGTCAAAGAGCTACATCATTGTCCCCTGAAGCCATTTATTAAGTCAGAACACTGACGTCAAATCATTTTACCATTTCAGGTGGATTCAGATGATGACCGAGTGGGAGACAAGTGTGACAGCAACCAGGACATCGATGAGGACGGACACCAGAACAACCTGGACAACTGCCCGTATATCCCCAACGCCAACCAGGCTGACCATGACAAAGATGGCAAGGGAGACGCCTGTGATCATGATGACGATAACGATGGTGTCCCTGATGACAAGGACAACTGCAGACTGGCCTTCAACCCTGACCAAAAGGACTCTGACGGTGAGTTAATAGGCCATTTTTAAAACGTGAAGGACACAGTCGCTATAAGTTGAAACAAAGCATTTGGATAGAACTTCGAAACACCTTAGGTACTATTATTAATGAGTATGTAATGTATGTTTTTCAGGTAATGGTCGTGGAGATGCTTGCAAAGACGACTTTGACCAAGACAACGTGCCTGACATCTACGACGTGTGCCCAGAAAACTTTGACATTAGTGAGACAGACTTCCGCAAGTTCCAGATGGTTCCTCTTGACCCCAAGGGCACTTCCCAGATTGATCCTAACTGGGTCGTCCGCCATCAAGGCAAAGAGCTGGTTCAGACTGTCAACTGCGACCCTGGAATCGCTGTCGGTAAGTAAATAGAATAGGTTGCAAATGTCTAAAACAAATATTTGACCACATCAAGTCATTATTAAATTGAAATTCTGGTCATAAACTTGAATTTGTCCTTCAGGTTATCACGAGTTCAATTCAGTGGACTTCAGCGGGACTTTCTTCATCAACACCGAGAGGGATGATGATTACGCCGGCTTTGTGTTTGGATACCAGTCCAGTTCAAGGTTCTACGTGGTGATGTGGAAGCAGATTACACAGACATATTGGTCGAATAAACCCACCAAGGCCCAGGGCTACTCTGGCTTGTCCATTAAAATGGTTAACTCCACCACTGGTCCAGGAGAGCACCTCAGGAACGCCCTCTGGCACACAGGAAATACACCAGGACAGGTAAGATATTTGGTAGGCTTTTGGGGGTTACTCCCCAAATGCTGTTTTAAATATAGGGAAGTGTAAAAATATAAACCAATGGCTGTTTATTTTCCCTTGCCTTAGGTCCGCACTCTCTGGCATGACCCCAAGAGCGTTGGATGGAAAGACTTCACCGCCTACAGATGGCATCTGATCCACAGGCCGAGAACAGGACTTATAAGGTGGGTAGAATATAGTAATGTACTCTCTACATGGGTGTGACGTTTAAATCCCAAGTTTTAATCCTCATTTGCTTAACTTTTTCTTTTATTCAAACAGAGTTGTGATGTACGAGGGCAAGAAGATCATGGCAGATTCTGGTAACATCTATGACAAGACATATGCTGGCGGCAGGCTAGGTCTTTTTGTCTTCTCACAAGAGATGGTATACTTCTCAGACCTCAAGTATGAATGCAGAGGTAAGAACTTATGTCTCATCAACTTCCCATAAAGCATTTGATGTTCTGCTTTTAAAATCAAGACCATATCCAACTCTTTTGTCTTCTTCTTTCAACAGATACCTAAATGCACTGCCCAGAAAGCTCTGAGGAATGCACCTTTTTTGTATAAAGTATGAACTTATGTATTCTGATGCAAAGTCCAGGGACCGATTTATCCCCGCAACTCTTTCTTCTGCGGCACGCACACTCTGACGACGCGAAGGGCATGTGGTCAGCCTCAGGGTAACTTGAAGCTGGTTTGGGCGAAGCACCGACTGGTTGACTGCCAGTTGAGGATCAGAGAGCTCCGTCTCCTCCACCCTTAGCATCCATGAGGGCAGGGAGAGCTGGGGGGGAAAAGCAAGCCCTCGAGCTTCGCCAGTAGGACACAAACACCTTTCTATCCCAGCTCTGCCTGCTTTTGGCTCTCTGAAAGACCTCATTCATCTCTGTGCGGGAGCGGCTCCACATAGACAACTATGCACTTCCAAACCTTTACATCTCTCTCTCTCTCTCTCTCTCTTTCTGTCTCACCACTTCAGCCTGTGTGCCTTTCTACCTTCTGGATGGACATCCCAAAGAAAAAATAAACTGATGAAATATTTCTTTACCAGATCTGCCAGGATGTAGATACTGAATGATATAACATTTGAGGACTCAGAGGATGAAGACAGCAATACAATTTGTTTAGGGTCATGATTGTTAAGGACCTAATAACTTTTGGGAGTTGAGCGAGTTCGAAATAAGGGGATGATGTGGTTATGCATGTACTGTAAGTGGAAGACTGGAAAAAGAAAGTGCGTTTACCCATCTACTAATATCTGTAGAGAAGAGAATTACAAAGTTACATTTAGGATAGCTATCTTTGAACTCACAAGTATCATGGGCTTTGGTGATGCGGTCTGGTTGACTAAACAAATCTCAGGGTGGGATGGAAGTAAGATCTTCCTATATCAAACCAGCAAGAAAAAATATGAGGATTATTTTACAGCCAGTGCTCTCTCCAAAATACTCCACTTCTGACATCAAAACCTTGGTCATTAAGATGTATCAGCCTCTGAGGATTTCAAATTTTATAAGTATGTAAATACATGTAATTTATTGACGTTTGCCTACAATGTAGGCAGCAAAGGAAATTTGAATGCTTTGAAAAAGTAAAAGAAGTCCATCCAATATTACAGTGAAAACTGATCCAACATTGGGTACGGCCAGGTATCGGTGTCTCTCATCTCCCGCTGTACAAAGCCAACTAGATATGCTTCAGGCTATCTAGCATGTATGTGACTCGTGTGCCTTTTCTTAAGAGAGAGATGAAAAACAAAGGAATTCTTTGTTGTACAAATATTACCTCATTGCTGTTGTATAATTTGATTAAACAAAAACAAAACCTATAGAAACTTTTTTTGATATTCCTTTGAAATGATGGACATCTTGGTGCCACTGTAGCATGAGCTGTAAATAGTATGTCATTTTATATCTAAAACAAATACAAGCTCCCAATCCCGTGATCTACAACAGAGAAAATAACAATGGGAGATTTCCTTTTATAAATAATTTTGGTCCATGTTTGTCCAATGCTGTTTTTAGCAGATAAATTATTGTTTTGTCTTAGCTGTTTGCAAGAGGTTGATTTGTATGTGCGTGTGTGTAGATAAATGCTATTTAAATAATTTATCAGGATTTGTCGCCTTACCAAAGGCCACACGTCCATCTGTATAAACGGTTTGCACACTGACGTGAGGATGTTCTGTTCTTTATCGTTTTTACCTTTCTTTGTTATTGTGTATCAATGTTACCATTATTTTTGTACAATTAGTTTGGCTTGTCTGTAAACATTTTCTTAGTTGTACAAAGCGAAAATGCTGTTTTTATTCATAGCCATTATTTTGTTACATACTTCAAGACAATAAATAGTTGTTAAAATTCTCAAGCATGTCTGTACTTTTGTGTTTCACATTGGAGCAACTTGACAATGAAGTCGACCTTAGGCAAAACACTTTCACATACTCAAAGCCAAGAATGAATCTCAGTCCCCCCCAAACAGTTGTACTTTCAGACCTTCCTCCTGCAGTCATACACATGGTCTCTCTGTGATGAAGGCCACATGAGGAATGTGACAGACGTCTGCTCCTCAGCTTGATCTGCTTGACCTCTGTGTGATCTGCGCTGACCTCTGCAGAAGCTCAAACAACACAGAGAGCAAATATTAGGCCAACACAAACCTTGACATTGGGAGAGTGGCTTTGGGACCCAAGCTAAAAAATATCCACTGGGGGACAAAAAAGCAGGAACACAACACAGCAAGTGCACAAACTGTGACCTCATAAATCACTTGATGGTATTAACAGCAATACCGTTAGGGTGTTTCTGTTTTTTGTATTTCCTTTTTGCCTATAACTATCTCCTTATCAAGACTCTTTGAAGTTTTTATAGTGGTCACTGTTCTGATGATTCGGCACCAGATGTGCACTGGTAGTACATATGCCCAAAAATGCTCCGAACCAGACCTCGGGAAAACCTACATTTACTAAAAAACAAAGAGGCGTGGCCTAAAAAGGGACAAATGTCCATAAGATTTGATCCAAACATACTCAAGGACCGGATCAAAAACAAATCTTATGAGTTTTCACTTCATAGTTCACCCTTTCTGTTTCACATGCATCCTGAAATGATCTTAATAGAGGTTATTAGGTATTAGGCATATTGTCACACAAAATCGCATTGATACACAGAACTATATCTAACACAAAGTTAAGTTAATGCAAGTTAGAACAGGCAGGTGTTTTACCATCCAGGGCTGGGTCTTGGCTACTACTTGTAGGAAATGAATGAAAATGAAACGGCTCAATAGTGTGTCCTTCACACTTGACTTCTTGTTGATGTTTGAGTTTCTGTGATTTTCATTGTTTGTTTAGCATCTCCGCTACTGACAAAAAAAGAAAGAAAGAAGAGAAACAAGACAGGGTTTTTAGAAATAAAAGTGAACTAATAATGACTCCGTGTTATTATGTAGCAATCGAGTGGAGTGAAGCAAATAGAGATTTATGGCCTATATTATTGGCCTTTTTTAGTCCAGGAAGTCAGTAATAAACTTGTTCTTATTAATCATGTCAGCCCAGCTTGAGATATTATGGATTATTATAAAGTGGCCAAGCTGTAGGCAAGACACGTCTCTGCCAGCTGCAGTTCTCACACGTCTCTGCCAGCTGTCTACAAACACACACATGTTTACTCTCAGACCCTCTTTAGGCTGCATGTCAGTGCACCACTGTAAAGAAAACTTGGAACACAGATGATTCAACAACAAAATTGTATTGTTTCAGCTCTAAATTGAGGATGCTGCTTCAAGGAGATAAGATATGTTGCACACACTGATGTTGTCCTGTTCAGCATTGCTGAGAGACACCTTGATAATGAACATTGGACATGGGAACCATAGTGCGCATTGTTGCCCACTCTTTTCCCAGCAACACCTTCAAACTGGCAGCCATCCAGTCGCAAGTCACGACCATGATTACTCGCCACACACACTCCTCGAATAATGACAGACCAAAGCTAAAAAAGACCCACTCAATTACCTCAGGCACCTTTAATGTGTCTGCAAAAAGCACCTTTTGCAGTAAAAGCATATATACATTAGCCTTGAAGTGAAGTGACTAATGCAAAGTGCTGTTGAATGGAACAAAGGCTGTCCACCCTGGAGTTACGGCGGCTTTATTTAGCTCCTGTAATCCACCCGGGGAAGTGGAGAGACTGCGCTCCGTTTGCAGAACCCACCGCCACAATTGGCCTCAAACCTCAAACGCTACATTTAATCCGGCCTCCCTCCTCTTCTGGTCTGTCATTCAAGACCTTTGTGCTTCATGCTGCTGGGTATTGAGGTGTTGAAGTGTTATGTTGAGCTGGAGGACCCCCCACTGAATGTAGCCACAATGTACGCCTGTAAGTACAGGAGCTAAAAGGACCCCACCTGTACATACATTAGTGAGTCTCAAATAAGAATGGAATAACATTTTCTCGAACAATAAACACTTAGTGAAAATAAGTCTCGCCTGTGGTTTAGTCAGTGCATTTTCTTTCCATTATATTGGGTGGGCGTGTAGAGTGGGATCAGAACGAAACCTCAACGACACCTGCATTTTACGATTTCTAAAAAAAGAAAAGAAAACGCACACAGCTGCAGGCATCAGACTTGTAAAAGCCATCACTTGAATCACGAGAGCTGTTATGCAACCTCTTGAGTCATCTCTGTTTTCTGGTTCTACACACGCTTGGCTTTGAGTTCTACTCTTTAGATCTCTGCAAATTGTAGGCTGTAAAAGGCTGGAGCATTCAAATACAGTGGGAGAGATGGTTTCTCTATTAAGTACAACATATCACTGCATGGGAGAAGTCCTACAACTACACTGTAACTTTTATCCATGTATTTTTTCTTTTAATGTTTATTTTATTATCTTTTCTTTTTAATGACTGATTTGAAATGCCATTTTCTTAATGTTTTTCATTTTTTGTAAGGCACTTTGAATTGCCTTGTGTTGAAAGGTGCTATATAAATAAACTTGCCTTGCCTTGCATTGTGATTTGTGCAGCTAGGTACCAACAACTATTTATTGACAATGTTATTAATTCATGATTCATTCATTCATTCACGTTAAGTGTCAAACAGATGGGTGTTGTTGTTATTCAGGGGTCGGTATATTGGCACATTATGGGACGGTTGGTTCAACAAATAAGACTTTCTGAATGGCTTCGAACTAAAACTGAGGGCCGGTTTAATGAGTTTTATAAGAATCATGGCATCAGAGGAACAAAGATCTTTTGACGATGTCAGACTTAGTGACATAACTGTGATATAATCACATAAAGACTTTGGCTGCTTTTCTATTATTCCCTCCTGTAAGCCCTCATGAAATAATTCCCCACAGAGAACAATACGGTTCCTGTGATTGTTGGCAGTCACCCTGGGATTCCTGACTGGGATGTGCTGCGACCTCTGAGCCGGCTGCACCTGGCCAACTCAAACAGGCCCAGAATATTTTTGATGGAAAAAGGGTGACCTTCGTTACCTTTGACGCGTATAGGTACAAAATAAACATATTTAGAATGCCATTACATTACATTGGGCTGTCGCTTTTATCCAAAGCGACTTACAATAAGTACAATCGACCAGGAAGACACAACCTTGAAGAAAACAGAATCATATAAGTACATCAGGTTTCATAGAGCGAAACATTTCAAGTGCTACTCAACTGGCTATAGAGAAGCCAGTCCTTTATTAGTATATAAGTGCTCTGTTAGCAATTCATTGTTAGTAATTCTATCGCTCGAAGTGGAGTCGAAAGAGATGAGTTTTCAGTCTGCGCCGGAAGGTGTGTAAGCTATCTGCTGTCCTGATGTCAATGGGGAGCTCATTCCACCATTTTGGAGCCAGGATAGCAAACCCACGTGTTTTTGCTGATCGGAACTTGGGTCCCCCTCGCCATAAATCTTTCCTCTCATGAGAACAATAAAATTACATGTTTTGAAAAGAATGTTCCCAATGTGAAAACAATGAGGGGATAATTTGTTGACCATTTTCAAGTGTGTGGAATGAGAAGCATGCATTGAGACGAGGAGGTGTTATACATGTCCCATCTGCTCGGTGTGATCTGTGTGCATTACCGTGTGTTTTTCCAACGTCTTCTACTGGACACAAGTGAGGAAAGTGTTTGAACAGAGAACAGATAAAGTTTCCAAAACATCCCACAGACGACCACAACGCTGGTTGTGTGACCAAAATTCCATTAAGGATGAAATTTGTTCTTGTTCCTATTTTATAGCTTTGAAACAAACGCCAAATGCCTGCTTTTACTCTGCAGTGTGGAACTACCAAGCACATGCTCTGCTTGACTTTAATTCACAAGCGCTCCACTATCCAGGTCAACCACAATGAGATGGAATCTCTTTTTCATGTGTGGCTCGTTATTAAAAATGTTGAAAATTAATAGAGCAGTCATGCAGGTTTCCATGGAGAACGCCCTGCATCCAATGAATGCTCAGATCTTAGCCAAACTTTCCTTCTCTATGCTCAGTCTTTTTCTTTCCCTGAAGCCATTACCTGAAATGAGTGACGTAAATCAATTTATAGTTTGCTTTCATTTCCTTGTTTTTTCTCAAAAGTTTCCAAAATCATCTTTTGACCTTATTTAGACATGTTTTAGCACACAGTTAAAGACTTAAAATGATTTAGAATCTTGTCCATTGATAGATCGTTCATGTATATATATATATATATATATATATATATGTTTGAATGCTAAATACGTCATTAAATATTTTTTAGTAACTTGGTATAATGTCCATCTATATTTACTTCATGTCTTAAGTTATGATTCAACTCTATAATTAGGTAACTTCATGCTGCTTTTCGTCACATACGTTTGTCACTGTGATCTTTTCCCAGAACTCACCATGTAGTTTAGCTTCATACATTTAAATAAAACATTGATGTGATTAATGGTCATGTTTTTAAAACGCTTTCAGTTTGTGTGTACAGACAGAGAGATCGAAATACCGTTTCCCACAATCCCGAATACAAATATATATTAAAGCACAACAATCAATACAAAATAACAGTCACTTCAATATCTTTGGGAATGTACATTAGTGCAAGACTGTTCATAGCAGTGTTACAAAGTGTTTGGTGCTGGATTCGAGTGCCTGACGTGTTAAAGAAAATGAACTCCAAATACAATTCTACGATATAATATCTGTGTTCCCAATTTGTTGCTGCAATAACTAAGTTATGACCTTTCCTGTGTGTGCGCCGATATAACTCACATATGAAGGTGGATGCTTTATAAAGACAACAGCAGAAAAGAGAGACCCCAGACACGGTGAGTGTGCTATTCATTAACCAGGCTGGCAGCAGATGAGAGAGGATGAAGAGACTGAAGGAAGAAGCGATGGCTTTTAATTTCCTGCAGGGAGCACGCCCTGCTGCCGCTCTCCAGCTTCTGTTTATCCGAGGGCCTGTAATTCCTTCTGGACTCTGCCTTGTGTCAAGTTACAGACTCCGCTTCAAAAACACACAGCATCCCTGCCACAGCAAAGACAGAGTGAGCCCGTACAGTGGACCTCCGCTATCTGCACCAGCGTGACTCAGCTGCACATTAACGTCATTGCACAACCACAGGCTCTAATGACCGTAATATCCAGCAGACCAGCTGTGGAGGGTAAACAGCACCTCAGAAGTCAGCATCACACAGTACAAAGCATGCAGTTCAAATAATTATACAGTACCCCCTTGGGCATGGCCACCACCAAATATGTAAATATAACAGAAATAAAAGGGCAACATTATTCCTTAGCCATATTTAAAGCATTCCTAGTCAGATGTTTTAAACCGGTTGTTGCTTTTCAGAACATCACAACAAAGAGTTTATTTTATAGCCATGCGGTCAGTTGGTTAGTGCACCACTTGGCTCCAGTATAAAATATCTACAGTACAGATATTCATGGTGTTCAGAGCAGAGGATAAGGCCTTCTGACTATGATGATGCCCCGACTTTACCTCTAAGATAGTCAAAACATTGACATTAAGGTTTTTGGATGTGACATGACCTCTGAAGTTGTCTTTCACACACAGACTGTGGGCTGAAAATGGACATGATGTCTTCCGTTTAGAGACTCAACGCTGACCTAGAGGAAGTCAAGTATTCTCTGTGTTGTTGACCACACACTAACCACCCCCACTCACCACACAGAGGCGTGATTTCCACACGGACACTGAGCTCCTCTGCAGCCGGCATTGCGTGAGAGACAGAGATGTAAACAGTGGAGATAGACTAGAGACACCTGTGTTTTCGTTTATGCCTCGCTGCGAGGTTGAAGTCTGATGAAGTTGAAACTTATTTGAATTGACGTATGTTATGATGGTGTGATTTGGCTAAAGCTCAGTGGCTTATATACGGGGATAATGAAAGTCAGGAATAACCCAGTAACCCACTTTGGTTGCAGCTTTTATCTCCTCTGTCGGGAGGATTACAGAAAAAAAACGACAGGTCTGATTTTCATGAAACTTGGTGAAAGGGTAAAGCATGTGCCAAGGAAGAATCCATTCAATCTTAGAGTGGATCACAATCACAGGGAGACTACAGACAACATTGAAAGAAAGGGCATTTGGCTTTGCTTTGCCAGACGTCTGCAGAAAAGAGTGCCCCTTTTAGTTCATGCTATATTTCAACGCTTTATGTCCTTTCGTCAGCCTCCAGCTTCATGTATACAATTATTATACTTTTATTTAGTCTCAATACGTGATGCTGTTTGATAGCTTTCTTTTCACAGAGAAGGCAACTTCTTTCCAAGTAGATTTATATCACTTTTTGAAGTGTATAAAGTATAAATCTTTACCCATGCCTGAAAAGCTGTCTTTTCAACAGTTTCGGCTCGAGTTGTTTTCTCTCTGCTGTTTTGGAAGCTGAGCCAGAGACACCTCCAGTCTCTAGTTACTGTAGAGTGTGCACACGTGACTAATGTTGGTTACAGTGCCACGCTAGACCCTAAGTTTACACTCAGATTGAAAATGTGTCTCCTGTTATCCTGTGCCAGACTGTGTGACAGTTGGAAGTTGGAAAAGTCTTCGAGGAAAGACTCCCTCCAAATTAGGCCAAGTGACAAGTGGGTGCCAATCTGTCAGTGGGCATCACAGAGGGAGAAACACAGACCTGAGACATGCTTTCCTGGAGCCATCAAGTCATGGACTATCTAGGCAATTCAGAGAAAGAACCATGTTGGAAATGTAAGAATTTATTCTCAACATGAGTTTATTTGACTGGGTTTACCATTAACATAAGCTGCACAGGACAAATACAGTATTTACTTGTTCACTAGAAGTTAACTGCCTTGCTCAACAGATATTTTTGGGAGGTTGCTCTAAGAGAAGATGGCACACAGATAAAAAAAGGTGTAGGTGGAAAGGTGATATTTTCTGTGTAGATCCTAGATTTTAAAGAGACTTACATTACTAATTAATGGCAGTATGTTCAATGTGTTTGAAGCAAAATGGCATATGACGATTGACTATGAAGTAGAAAATAAAGTATAATCCTTTTGGTACATAAAAATGTATATGAATCTGCATTTTAAACCAGAAAATATAATAATACTGATTAACAAGGATATATTCTGCCACATTTTACGATGGAACTTCAACAAAACACTTTGAGTCATGCTCACACACAAACATGAATCCTTTTAGCTTCCGGCATGTGATCTTGGACAGGTACTGTATCCCTTTGATGGTGAAGGTCACATTTGGTAGCACACATATCTAATGGCAGATCTGTGTTTACCGGCAACATTCCTTCACCAAAAAGCTCCACTTACGAGCCTCCTTAGCGATTGGCCTGTGTAGTATTCAGAGGAAGGCATTCTGCTCACATTACTGGGTCAGTGGCATTGCTTTCCTGGGCAGACCACCTGGGACAGATTCAAGTCTAAGCGGAAAATTCCTATTTAAAGGTTACGGGAAAATGGTAGCTCTAATATCAGGTGGTTGATGGATATTAAAGTTGCAAATGGTATGAAAATCAAGATTTGTAATATTTCTTTTTTTGAAAATTGCACATGTTTTAGTGTTGATGAATATAACTCCCCGTTTTCTTCAATCCTGTGACTGTATCTGCCACAGTGGATGATGAGAAACGTGAGGGCGCAGTGTTGGGTTCCACCCAGACCCATTTTGTGTCCTCGATCGGTGGCGCGAGACAAAAGCACCACAGAAACCAGAGCTGGAGGTAGTGCTGCGCTTTTGCCGTGAGTCAGGAGGGGCAGAAGAATGGAGGCTATTCTCTGTCCGGCCTGCCTGGCAGTACTGTACACCTCGGAGAAGCACTCAGCGCTGAGGGGAGATGGGCCGCCTGATAATGCGTGCACACACACACTCTTCAGGATCCCCTTAGCTTGCCAAAGCACCACAGAGGGGAGAGGGGGGGTTTGAGGCATTTTGTGTTGGTGTGAATTCACCCGCTTGCTGAGTCAGTCACATTTGTTTAGTGGAAGCACTGATTGTGAGAGTGAGAAAAAGCACAGTCCTTGTCTTTTGCGACACCAAAGTCTTTTGTGGAAAAATAAGCATCTGTTCATCACTATTTTTTTAGTGAGTGTCTTGACACGAACACAGCACTCCAAGAGTCTCCTTTCTGTCCTGCCTTTTCAAACACACTTTCAATGAGAGCGCTGAAATGCTTTGACAGAGAAACTGGCACATGTATTGTGTTCAAAATCCAAGATGATAGTTCTCCAGAACATCGTGGTGATCCCATGGGGGCTACGCACACTAAACAATGGCTACTGCATCAAAGAAGCTTGTAGTACAAATCAGTCAAAACAAAGATGAGATATTGCATTGCAAGTCCTCAGCCAGGTGGGCAAAAGCCAAGTGTTCAGGCATAAAGAAAAGCTGAGAATCCCCTTAAGGAGTCGCCTGAGAGAAGTGACTGCTAGACAGTGACTCAGGTCCTCAGGAGACACCAGAAGGCGGTTGATGGACATATCTCACTGCTTTACATAGCAAGGCTGTTGTAAAACTTTACATTTCAATCAAAAACACCTGCCCACATTCCTGTTTCGTCTGATGGACGTTAAAGGATCGCCTGGATGAGGAGATCCATATGTGAAGGGAATTGCTGACATAATTGGGAATGTGAGGAATGCTCAAACATCAGGCTAGATTTATGTCTACCTGTTGAAAGACGACACGAGTAAAGAACAGACGATTTCTTATCTAAACATCCTATGCTTATTTTACTACACCTGAGGGCTGTCCCAATATTAAGCAGTTGATAAACATACCAGTGAAACTTGCTGATTCTTGATAACCAGTTGGATAACAAAGTAAAACCAAATCACTGATAGCTTATGTAGTAAGTTTAAAAGGTTCCCCAAAATCTAATCTAGTTATATTCCCGTGAAAACAGCTCCTCCAAAAACTATTTTTATTCACTTTCTGTTCAAAGAAAAGTTGGCAAGAATTTGAACCTTTGGCTATTTCTCGGTTTTTAGAAAAGCTAGAATGACGATACAACTCTATAAAAAGTCTGTAACGTAAGATGTTTACTTCTTTATTTTATACATTTCAGAAAATGGCAACACAAATTATCATCAGCTGAGATATAGCTTTCTCTTTGGTAACCATGAGGGCATAATCAAAAGATATTTACTCGACATAATTTAAGATCAATACAATTGGCTATTTGGTAAACAAGGTGTCTTTTCAGGATGCTAATCTAAATGCATACAGGAGATGATAACTCTTGTCCTGCACATGAACACCTACAGGATTTTAACCTGTTAAGCACTGAGCCTGTTTTTCAGGTCTAAGGCTAGAAAATGACATTTCCAGAACAAATGACCATAACTACACTTCTAAAAATGGGAAAATTAATAATCTTTTTTCTCAAGGTACTGATAAACCTGTGTAGAAAAGTCAGAATCAATATAGATGTTTTTTATTTTAAAGACAATTCAGATTGAACATAGTAAAAAACTGTAAAGTATAGTGTCCGTCCAACAATAATTTTTTACTTATAGTGAAAACTACCCTTGGTGTGATAGAGACTAAAAGCTTTAGGAATCCAAAGTACAACATATAATAAGTACCCTGTATCAAGATTGTTGCAAAACAAGTGACATTTGACCTTTTTAGAGAGGTTTAGCAAAAAAGACTCCACCTCTGGGGTGATTTGGGTGGAAATGGCCGCTTTTACCGTTTCTCTGGAACCCATTGGTCGATTTTGGTGATTGACATCTCTTTTTGACCGTTAGAGCCAATAGAATCGAAGGGGGATTTCCACATACACCTTACCATTGAGAAATGAGAGCAATACGCACGCAGTTTTGCATCTCTCGCTCTGACATCTGGAAACGGAAAAGCAGGTTTATTGCTCATGGATTATCAGAAATCATTTCAAAGGGACACAGACACATTGGATTAACTTCAGCAGCGTTTTTATCGTTTTAAATGCCATTGAAGACCACTTTTGACCAGACAACGACAAAGGTAAGCCATTTTGCTGTTTTTAGCTACCTAGCGCCACATGTTTTGATGCCTGTTCTTGTTAATATCTTCACGAGTTTTTATCATGGAATGATAATGATAATAATCGTAGGTACTGATCGATTCTGTGTCTTCTCACGATGCTAATCGATGGGTTATTTTTTGCTCGTGGCTAATTCATAGGCTCATCTTTAGCTTTGTGGGTTTAAAAAAAAAAAATCAGTTAGCTTTTCTTCCAGTTACATGGATATAAAACATTCATAGTTTATTGAATATTAAGATGCCCTCAGACGCGGTTTCCTGCAGATGACGCGTTTTTCCCCCCCGGTATGGGGGGGTGGTGTAGAACAGGTTAATGGGTCTTTGGTTTCTTTGTGTGTTACTGAATCCAGTATAACAGTATGCATATGGTGTTAGAAGAGTTGTGTTTTATTGAAATTCCATTCAGTCATCTTGAAGACAGTTTATTTTTCATCTCAAACACACTTTCAATGAAATTAGAGACACAATTATGTTTGGAATGCTTTCAACTCTAACAGTTCCAGGCTTAGTATAATACACATTACATTTTAAGCATTTGGTTTCAACTTTAAATGACAGGAAACCCACATTTTATTGAAGAACTCAAAACCATTTGCTGCAGGACTTAAGTTAATAAAATAGGACATTTAAAAAGGTAGTGCAGCCACTTGGGTACCAGACTTTTTGCAGCATGTTTATGTTGAAACTAAATGCTTAAAGGTGGGGTAGGTAAGTTTGAGAAACCGGCTCGAGATACACTTTTTGTTATATTCCATGGAATGCTCTTAACATCCCGATAGCAATGAATATCTTAGTGCTTTGACAAAAAAATCCATAAAAAAATGTCATCTGTGGAAGCTGTAGTACTGTAAAAAGCATGACCAATCATTTTAGCCGGCGGCTAAAATGACTTATCTGGCCATGTGCGCGTTCGTGTGTGTTGGAGGAGGGGCTCTATAAGGAAGTGGCAGATTTTCTCCGGTTGTGTATTTTCAAATTCTAGCGATCTCGAGCCGGTTTCTCAAACTTACCTACCCCACCTTTAAGTGCTTTGACAAAAACTCCATAAAAAAAGTGTCATCTGTGGAAGCTGTAGTACTGTAAAAAGCATGACCAATCATTTTAGCCGGCCCGGCTAAAATAACTGGATGGCCCACCTGCCTTTCAGATTTCAATCTGTGCACAAATTTGCGCACTCGAGCTGGTTTCTCCAACATTACCTACCCCACCTTTAACCTTTGATTCAGCTTTTCTAATAAAACACCTCTCAAGAGCGTACAATGCTGTTCCTGCTCTGTAACCTTATGATATGTCCTGATATGGTGTAACGTCACAATCAAATCGGCCTATTAGAAATCCTGCAGACAGAAGACTTTCACACAGCGATGAAGTCTGTTTTCTTGCAGATTTCCTAAAGCTTGTGATTACTGAGCTAATTACTAACATTCCTTGGAGAACTTACAGGCTACTGGTCCGAACGTGGCAGCTTACGAGAACAGTGGGCTCCTTATACAGTAATGTAGCCAGACATATGCACACAGACAATATGCTGTTCTGTCATATAAGACGTCCCTTAATGAACCGTGTATGGTTTATAAAAGAAAGAATGTAGCAGGCAGAAACTAACTTCAGGGGTATCGAAAGCACTATAAAGCTGCATAATGCAAGACTTTTAGGGTAAAATACGTCCGTCTACTGTAGTCTTGTGGGTGGGTATGTGTGTGTAGGTTATGGTTGGATATGAGGTGGTGAAAAGGAGGAAGGGGCGGGCTGACATATCTTCTATGTGATTACATTCCGTTATATTATTAAGCCCTACGGCTGTTATGTTATATAACCAATACAAGGCGGAAAATGCAACTGTTGTAACCAAAATCATAGCGTTCGGTTTTGTGGGCTTTCTGTCCTTACGTTGACTTCCAGTGTTGTGAATTAAGGCACAATATTAATGGCTAAAAATAAATGACTGTCAGAAAAATAAGACCACTGTCAATAATTTCCCAATTCTCTACATTTAATATGAATATATCCCCATCCAGATCACTGGCTTCTTTCCATTCACAGCGACAGACATTGTGACCTAATTCACTAGAGTCGGGCTGGCAGACTCTGCAAATGACAGGGAGACATCAGTCCAGACCTAATGGTACAATCCTGACCAGCCTCTTTCATCTACTGCACACTTTGGTGTTTGTGTCCTCCAGCATGTTCGTCACAGAGAAAAACAAATCCAACCCTCATTTTGAAGAGCAACCAAACTGCAGTGATAATCTGCTTGAGTTGGATTCTTCCTGATGAGAGTTTCTCATAAAGGGATGGAAACCAGGTAGGTGGGTAGGGTGTAAAGAGTTTAGTCTGAAGGCTAGGCGAATAAGTGATACATATAAAGTTTAATTTAACACAGACTTTGGATCAAATGTGCAAAAATTGACCACCTGTGCTAAAATGATCAAAGATGTACACATTAACGACATAAAACATCAACCTTCACACAAACAGACAGAGGAGCGGTTTAACAAAGTAAAGTGTCATAAAAGTTCCAAGTGTGGCTATTGTTTAAAGCAGGGGTGTCAAACTCAAGGCCCGAGGGCCAAATCCGGCCCGCGACTTCATTTTATGTGGCCCCACAGGAGCTTGCAAGAATATAATATGTTTGTTACATGCTACTTTACAGAAGCACGTGGCCCATAAACGACATGTCCCACAATGCACCTCAAACTTGACTTTTTCTCAGAATTTGACTTTTTTTGTCAAAATATCACTTCTTTTTTTTGTTTTTCCAGAATTTGGCTTTTCTTTTTAAATCATTTTGTGACATTCTTACTGAAGAGACTTGCAATTATTTGCCCTAGACTTCTGCTTTCAGACGTAGTTCATTATGAAGCCATTACCCTATCCGATAATAATCCAATGCAGAGGCAATAATGTAATATAATACATTATTTTATATATATTCAATATTTATATAGTCTTAAAGTTACAACCGGCCCTTTGAGTGCAACCGTAATACTGATGTGGCCCAAGATGAAATGAGTTTGACACCCCTGGATTAAAAAAGGTATAAATGTATTGTTACTACTTTGATCACAGAATGAGATTTGTCAGGATTTTAGTGGATTATCCCAAAAAAGATGCAGAAAAAAACTTCTCAATCATTTCTCTAAGATGTTTAACTTTTTGTTCCTTGAAAAATTATCTTGCATAAGTCTGGCATCTGTTGAAATGACTTTGTCAGTGATAGCATAAAGCTTTCCCTGACTGATGGAGTGGTGCACGACAATCATATCTTTAAAATGGGCACCTATATAAAGCCACACTGGAGGAACAGAAAGCTAAATGCACCCACAGATTGATTTAAAAAGAATATGGAGGCAATATAAATACAAATGGCTCACTCTTAAAACTGTGCTTTATAAGCATTTGCATTATTTCTGCCCTCATTCCAATGACTATACCAAAAAGAAGCGCCTATACTTGCTATTTGTATCCCTAAAGCTCCTGTAATTACATCTTTTAACATTTAAAGGGTTCTGCTCACTTAGCAAACATGTATTTATGGCGTTATCTACATGGCAATTTAGGATTTAAAGAGTTTTAGGATGCCAACCATTAAAAAAGGCAAAGGATTACTCTAATTTTTCCATCACCCTAAAGTATGCGTTGCTTTAAAACAATGACCAGAGAGCGCACAGTGGGCTTAAATGTGCTGGCTATTTAGCTTGCCCACTAATGAAGCCATTTAAAGAGCACTGCCTGGTGAGGGTTAAGCCCGGTGTAACCATCATGTCTGCAAACGTGTCCAAAGATATTAGACTCAAATGTGTCTCCAGTCTTAAAGAGGCCATGGAATTGGATCTAATCTACCGCAGGGACCTTGGTTTGTGATTATCAGCGTGGAAATGATC
Source organism: Harpagifer antarcticus (assembly GCA_902827135.1). Lineage (NCBI taxonomy): Eukaryota > Metazoa > Chordata > Actinopteri > Perciformes > Harpagiferidae > Harpagifer > Harpagifer antarcticus. Next base: position 979,101 of record CADEHL010001421.1, read on the forward strand.
CATTTAACGTTGAGCTGGGTTGTTGGTGTGAAGGATCATCGAGAGCTGAGCCATGACAGGATGGGAGGGAACCACAAATGAGATTGGTTGGGTTTGTGAGAGCTAAAAACCAAACCGCTGTCTGTCAGAAGGGTGTGGTCCAAGCATCAAGACAATACTAATTCTTCATTGGTCTGTATGGAAATTCAATTGTTGTTTTTCTTAAAGGTCCCATGTCATGGCCATTTCTACTGATCATAATTCCATTGTTGAGGTATACTAGAATACATTTATATTGTGCAATTTTCCAAACTCACATTGGTTTCTCATACAGCATCTCTGAATAGTATGTGCATTCACTCTGTCCTAAACGGCTTGTTGGAGCTCCTGCCCCCCCCCCCCCTCCTCCCTGTGAGCCCAGTGGACGTCAGCGAGACACCGCGAATCCCAGCCCGAAACACACACACCCGCAGCCTGGCTGGGAGTTTGTGTGTGTGCCCAGGCTGAGTTCTGCGGTGTCTCGCTGTCTCGCCGACCCCACACCAGTGAGCCAGCACACAGTGTCCCGCTCCTCACAGCAGGGAGCCTCGCAACGTCCAGCGTGTGTGTGTGTGTGTGTGTGTGTGTGTGTGTGTGTGTGTGTGTGTGTGTGTGTGAGAGGAAGTCCACGGATTGGTCCAAACGTAACGGCTCCGCGGACGTAACGGCGTGCAACACAATAAAACAGATAAAATAGAACATGTAAATACAATAAAATAGAATATAATAGAAACAGAATATGATAGAAACTGTGCAGAATAGTCTATATACAGTTATTGGAATATTGATATATATGGAGTTGCGTGTTGAGTGTTAAAACAGCAGGTCATCCTGATACATGAATCTTTGTGTAATACCAAGCGGCATTGGTGGGATTACTCCCCTTTAAGAGATATTCTCTTGTTTGACAAGTTTCTGTCTGCACACGACACCGCTGTGCGTCAGTCAACATGCCCTCGGAGCAGGGTCACCACGCTACATCAGCTCCGACTTATCTCCACTTCCACTGACATGCTCTGTTGTCGTCTTTCTGCGGGCTTCACTGGACAGAGACAAGGCCCCTGCAAAGGAGGACTGAATTCTATTTCTTTTATCTTAACACAGATTAGGAATTTATCAGATGCCAGGGCTGTCATTAAATGCCACAGGCTGTTTAGTGGAACACAAGATGTGAATTAGTGTGTTCAGGAAGAAAGTATGACGAAATAGAGAAAGAAGAGACGGACAGTGGACAATAGGGAGGGGGGAAGGAAGGACAGACAACTTGATGGTATACAGCTGAAGGAGAGAGATGATGTGTGAGTTAACTAGGAAGGCAATTTGAGGAACAAAGCATTCAAATTATGGAAAGAAGTCGTTCAGGGCGGAACAAAACAGGGAAGGAATGCGCCAAAGGAAACATAAGATGGGTACTTAACTATACATCTAATAAAAACATATATTAATGTAAAAGCCAATATGTAAAGATATTTAGGATAAAACAACAAACACTGCATTTTTAACATTTAAAAAAAGAGATTATTCTTACTCTACTACAAATGAGAGATTGCATGCATCAGCTCTTAGAATACAGTACTGTAATCCTTCACGTGTTTGCACATAAATAATCATAATAATAATTCATCCCATTTTTATTTAGAGGGCTTTTCAAGGCACTTTACAATTACACACATTAAACATGTAACAGTTACTACTGTGGACAATACCCACAGGAGCAAAGTGTCTATAAGCATAAATAACAACTGCTCAGTTCAGCAGGTTCCCCAAATAAAAGTGATGTTTAATCTAAAGTAAAATATAAGATCAGAAATTAAAGTCTGATCAAGCAGAGGGAAGTATTTTAGTTTTACTGCGAGCCGTAAAATGTGTTGCAAAGGAGAGTGAATAGAACTGTATGCATGATTGTGTCCGTGCTTGTTCTAGCCTCAGTGTGTGTGTGTGTGTGTGTGTGTGTGTGTGTGTGTGTGTGTGTGTGTGTGTGTGTGTGTGTGTGGTGTGTGTGTGTGTGTGTGTGTGTGTGTGTGTGTGTGTGTGTGTCTGCTGCTCACATTAGACGGTGCTGCTGGACGAGGAAAGCCCTCTCTCTCCGGCGGCTACTGGACGTTCTGGTTGCAATTAAATTCCAATATGAGAGAGAGAGCCGGCATGTGCCCAGTGTAACCAGGCTGCGGCAGCCAGATGTGATCCAGCTCCAGGTCTGGAACAAACCACTTTGCTAATAATGGGGGGTGGATGCCACAGCTCCGGAGTGTTCCAGGTGGTAAATGGGTGCTAATAGAAGTCAAAGAGAAAACATGCTTCCTCTACGCAAAGGTTAACCCGGTTGGTTTTACACGCCCAAATACATTTCTTACACAATGCTGAGACCATGTAGACTTTTGTGTTTAAAACCTGTGTAAAACCAGGGTTAGGTATTCAACCCAAACCTTGGAATTCAATCTGGAAACAATGTTGTTTTTAATATTGTGTACTATTTTGTAAATCAGATACTTATTAATTTAAATCATATTTTTAGACTGTATTTGGGCAAAGTTCTTGTAGGCCTTCATTTGTGAAGTGGAACCCAAAACCTGATAATAAATTCAGCCAGATTTTTGCATTACCTACGTTTTATCTTTATTTTTACATTCAATTTAAATAATTAAACTAAAAGATTTATTCACCAATATTTTCAGTTACATGTTTTACTTTTTGTTGATTATAATATCCTTATCATAGTTGTTATAAACATAACTTCTCGATTAATACTTGCAAAAGGATTCAAATATTTAAAGGTTACCAAATTTAAAATAATGTGCCTGTTTGGTGAAATGCAATTTTCAGAGACATGTTTGCAACATTTTTAAGACATGCTATAGATTTTAAACATAGAAGCTTTGTGATTATTTAGGTTAATGTTGAACTATAACACCATGCCATCCAATAAGTACTTTCCGAGTGTGAATCCAAACCCCGGATCCGCTTCAGGAAATGAGGCAGGTATTGTTCGTCTGAAAAGTAACCCTCTAGGCAGATTAAGGCCTTTGTTTCAGGCTCTCCTCGCACAGGGCCCTCATTTAGACAAAAGCAACAAGCAAACACCTAATTGCCACTTGCACATGTCATATCAAAGGATCAGATCAAGGCTAGACTTTACTAAAAGTGGTTTACAACGCTTCATTGCACAGACGCACAATTCCCTGAGGTGATTACAGTCTGCGCTGCTTTAGCAGGAAGTCCCAAAACACTCAGGTCTACCATTAAAGGTCCTGTAGAGATTACCCACGGATCAACACGATTAGCTACTGTGGTAACACCAGCCAATCAGATTGGGTCCCTGGAGCATGAAAACAGACTCATTATTCTAAACAAAGGGTCATTTCAAAAAGGGCAAGTATTCATTCTGTAAACAAGGATCTTAGGTTTTATTTAGAAGGAACAGGAGTGCCTTTTGGGCAGATTTTCATAGCTTTGTTGGCATCTTAGACCCGTTACATAAAGCGATAATCTGCTATTTAGAGCTTGACATGCATTTCCTACATATATCATGCAACTTATTCAACTGGAAAAGAAAAACGGCTTTGCAAAACAGTTACAGGAAAGATTGTGTTGTGTTGTTCAGAGTAACTTTTAACAACTAGCTTTCTTTCAATGTGCATGTTTTGCTCAAACAATTTAAATTATACCATAATAGTCTTCAGTTCAGTCCTTACGTTTGGATAGGGTCTTTTTTCTGTGATTGTCAATTTATGGTCGGTTTCAGTTGGTTTTCCATGGGTCCAATTTTGACAATAATAATTGATAATGTGATTCCACTTCATGTCAAGATTTTTCATTTATCGTAATAAAAAAGAAAGCTCTGCATTATAAAAACAATGATGACGCATTAAAGGGTCAAGATGACAATTCAAGCAAATTGCTTCACCCCTGATCATTTTCCCTAAAGCTTTAAAAGGTCAACTGAGTTTAACAGAAGCAATCTTTATTTTATTCTCTATAGAGACCCTGCATTGTGAGGCGCAAAAACAAGTCGTAAATTAACTTTATTGTCTTTTTTTGGATTGACAGCAAAGTCGCTAAACATTGTCACATAGGATTTTCAAAGTCACTGAGCTGTGAACACCAGCCTATAGGGAAAGAGAGCACTGATGCTGGATATCATCCACTCTAGTTTGCTGGATTGAGACAAAAAAATTCACATGTGTATGCGTTTCAACAACATCCTTTGTGTGTCGTGTCTAAAAGAGGACCTTCAGGACCCTTTGTGGTATCGAACCGGCCTCAATGCAGAGAATTCCCATGCAACACATGAAAACTCACAAATGTCAGCATATGGAGAAATCAGGCCACTAATCGTCCTTTGTCACCCGGCGACATTCCTGATGTTCACCCCTGGCAACCAGGACTTAGGGAAGCGCAGAGATTGTGTTTGACAGCCGTGTCACTGAGCTTAGTGCTTCTCAGGCGGGGCTGACCGCCTCTCATGGGGACCCCCGCACTGTGTTTGGATGAGGAGGGGGAGGCGGGGTGAGCTCATATCACAACACAATGTAGGCAAGACAAGGACTCAAAATGGCCTTTTTGCAGAACATCAAAACAAGGTAACACTTGATTGATGAACCAGCCTTTTTATAAACTTGGAGACGGTGTTGACAGCTGAGTGACATATTTACGGGGTAGTGCATTAACACAACAAGTGTATTACCTCAATTCACTCTTTTAAAGTCTTTAGATTCAAGTTCATGAATCATGAGTGTAAAGCAGCGTTTAACTTTCAGTCAACAACCGGGGGTCAGTGAGGTCATATTTTGATTCATCAGTTTTACAGAAGAAACTAAAACACGTTTCTTAGGTAATTTACTGACATTTTACATACATTTAATTTGAAGTCATACACATCAATATATATTTTCTATAAGTATAAATCTCACATGCAAATCTAACTAATGGGAACAAGCACAGGGACTTCTGATTGGTGGCAGCACTGAGCAACCCAGAAGCGGTTATCAATGATGCAAACACCTCTAAACAGTTTAAGATGTATGCATATGTTTAGGTTATTGGAAAGCCAGTCCTAGCTTAAACAATATGTGCTGTGGTGAATTTAAAAATAAAATGGTGCAAAATAAACATGTAAACTGAGCTTTAAATCAAATGCAGATAATTACAATAATTTAAATTCCGAGAAAACAACCTCTAAATGTGTTCAAATTGAAATGTCAACCTTTGCCACTTGACTAAATATGAATAATAACTTGTCAGCATGTTTTTCTAAAAACCAGCTGTGCTGAAAATCCCACTAACAAGTCAGCAAAAGCGAAACAGCAGAGGTCTTTGAAGACATTTTTATGAAGTTGGTGCTATAATTGCCCATTTTCAGAATAAAGCCGTTTTGATGGTGTGATTAGAGACGGGGCCAGTTCGAAACGCTCTAAAATGAGCAGAGGTTCCCGACCCAAAATAGGCGAGTCTATCTCTAGCTGCACTCTGACCAGCAGAGGGCTGTTTCATCTTATACTGCCTCTGCTATTTCTGTCACTTCTCCGCACGTTCAGATAAACACTTCCATTCCACGATCCCAAAGACATAGTTAAGAGACCGTGATTATAGCTTTGGGAGTGTCGTAAAGAGAGCTCCGTTGGGTGGGTGTCCTGAGCCACAGTTTATCTTCCCCGTTTCTTTTTAGAATGTTTCTAACAACTTTCCTGTCTCCGGCGTGTTGACCTGTAAGGTGAACCGCTCCTGCACGTGCCGAGAGTTTCCCTCCGTCTAAAAGCAGGTCTCCTCAGACTCCCTGTCTGGGACACATTTTAAAGAGCGAAGCAGCTACATTTATGCTTTTTACTGAATGTGACCCTTATGCACAAACTCTAGCATTGCCACTTATACTATTGCATGAGACTGTTAGGCAAATGTATAGTTTCTGTACACACAGCATCAAGTATCAATGTAAACAGTATCTTTAACTTTAGGCACTACAAAAACATGTCAATTTGATATCCAACCACCGTCTCCACATTATACACTGAACAAAAATATAAACGCAACACTTTTGTTTTTGCTCCCATTTCTCATGAGATGAACTCAAAGATCTAAAACATTTTCTATATACACAAAATAACCATTTCTCTCAAATATTGTTCACAAATCTGAAAAAAATCTGTGATAGTGAGCACTTCTCCTTTGCCGAGATAATCCATCCCACCTCACAGGTGTGGCATATCAAGATGCTGATTAGACAGCATGATTATTGCACAGGTGTGCCTTAAGCTGGCCGCAATAAAAGGCCACTCTGAAACGTGCAGTTTTGCTTTATTGGGGGGGTCTGGGGGGATTATCTCGGCAAAGGAGAAGTGCTCACTATCACAGATTTTTTCAGATTTGTGAATAATATTTGAGAGAAATGGTTATTTTGTGTATATAGAAAATGTTTTAGATCTTTGAGTTCATCTCATGAAAAATGGGAACAAAAACAAAAGTGTTGCGTTTATATTTTTGTTGAGTGTATGACCCCAACTGCATTCCTACATTCAATCTCGTCTCATTAAAGCTCACCCTGAGAACAGCAAACCAACATAACATGGTATAACAGGGGACAAATTGTGAGAAGAAATATGAGCGAACCCCTGGCTGCAGTTGCTAGGTCCAAGTGTGCAGCAGCGGTTGCCAGGTTCTGCAGGGAAAACAATGGGAAGCGGCTGAGTAGTGAATGTGGTGTCCTTTAATGTGGCTCTTAGCTGTCTTATTGGCTGCCAGCTCCATGATTTACACCACAGCAGCAATTCACAACCCAAACAAACCCCAGACAAATAATTATGTCAGGTTGACTCTGTCAGCTTATCATGGAAGCAAAACAGAAAGAAAATGTCGACCACAAAAGGCCGACGTCTCTCCAGACGATGTGATGAAGGAGCCGTGGTGCCGTCTTAGAGGCCTGGTCGTGGATCTACTGTACTACGGTTCATACGCCCGGAGGTCTGGAAGGAGAAGGAATGCCTACAGAATCATTTGTAACCAAAATGTAAGAGGTATGTTGTATTTTAAATCAACAAAAATGCATATGTGTGCACAAATAAGCAGGACTCAAAGAATACACAATCACAAGCTCTCAAGGGAGTGAAGCCCCTTGATTGCATCTCAAATAAGAAAAATGATGAAAACACACATTCATACACACACCATGTATACATCACTTCAGGGGACATTACATTGACTTACATGCATTTCCTGGAGACTGATCCTAACCTTAACATGCCTAACCCTAAACCTTACCAAGTCTTCACCCTAACATTAATGGGGACCTCCATTATGTACCCATAAAGGAGGCCACACCACCCAAACAACACACCACAACCACACACACGACAACACACACACACACCACACACACACACACACACACACACACACACACACACACACACACACACACACACACACACACACACACACACACACCACACACACACACACAACACACACACACACACACACAACCACCACACACACACCACACACACACACACACACACACACACACCACACAACACACACACACACAACAACACACACACACACACACACACACACACACACACACACACACACACACACACACACCACACACTTATTACAATACAAGTTAGACTATTGTCAAGATGTATATCAAACATAATGTTAAGTGTTTTTAAAATGATGAATCTCGTAAGGCTTCGTTTGCAGTAATTGCTCTGCAGCAACAACTCATGAGACATGAGGTCTCGGGGTATGCATGACCCTATGTTTTAATAATGCCTTTAAAAAAAATAAAGAAGAAATAGTTTTGATTCCTTCTGTTTTGCATTCAGAAAGAACCCCAATCATGGTGTAAAATATCCCGCAGAATAGGAACAATCAGGTAAAAAACAACACAAGTCACACCAAGAAGTGACAACCTATCACCAAAGTCTAGACATGTTGAAAATACATATTAGTGGTTACAAATGTACATTGTAAAACTTGCAATAATTCAGCCATTTATCACCAAAATGATGCACTGACTACAAAAGGAATGCAGTCTGCGGATGGGCCTCGACATTCAGCATTCCTGACTTAACTCAAGCCACACAAGAACTTTTCATAATGTAACATAAGTACTCTTCCTTTTATATTGAATGCACATCAAAGAGAGCTGCAACCTTTATGATCAAGTAGGGTCTAATAGAGGAAACTTAAATTTCGATATTGAACCGAGTAAAGTCAGGTGCTTTCTGCGGGCTCACTTCACAAGTCAGGTTATTGTTTTTCTCTGAGAAACCCATTTTTCAGAAAGCATCCAATCTGCTATAGACTGCAGATGGATGCATAACGCCTGCTGGCTCTTTGTCCTCGCTGCACCAGTTTGGCCCTCGTTCAATCCACCTCCAAATGTCATAAAGGATCTTTCCTCTACTTTCCCTGCATCTCATAGTCTCTATGGCGCCACTGCAGTATTTTCGGATGCTCTTAAAATGGTTCAAAATGAGAATAAGAAAAACGCATGAAGGAAGATTTTGACCAGATCTGAATATAGCTGTTTTTACTTCTTAGGAAAGCCCCCGCCTGTTTATCATTATATCTTCAAAATAGGCAAGAATACCTCATGCTGATCACCTCAACATGTTTCTATTCAAATCAAATCGGAAACGCAGATCGAGCACTGCAGCTTACAGATGCTCAACTACAAAGGGCACACAAGGCAGTTAATATGATGCAGATCTCCTCTGCCCATCTGAAAAGGATGGGAGCAGTCAGGCATGGCTCTGAAGGAAGCTCTGGGTATTTCCTTTCATCTTCGCTCTCTTGGAGGCAGAAATAATAACATCGTCTCTCTTCAGTTTGTCCAACAACTAGAACAAGGATTGATGGTTCAAATGTGGTCTTTTATTATCATATACAACAGACAGAAGAATTGCTCACCAGGGTAGACTAATTATTTTATTTTTGTAAGTTAAAGGGCAGCAAGGAGAGATGCTAAGACAGATGTACACTCAACATTATGACTATTGACAGAGAGAACTAACAGGTTGTCAAGAAATGCATTCAAACAGTCTTTTGTTTTTAAAATAAATATTCTGATCACAAGTTTAAACATATGTGCAAACAATGCAGTATTGCTATCTGTGTGCAACATGTCGATTGTTCAAATGTAACGATGCTTAACACTCATCTCCATCTGGGGCGGTGGTGGCGAAGTCCATAGGGACTCGAAGGTCACAAGTTCAAGTCCCGGAAAGACCAAGTGCTACAGAGGTGTCCCTGAGCAAGGCACTGCTCCCTACACTGCTCCCCGGGCGCCGTACAGAGTGGCAGCCCACTGCTGTACTACGTAATGACAATAAGTTGAATTTATTTTTAATCTAGTAGGGGGTTCTACTGAGCATGTTTCAGCGTAAATCACGAAACAAATATGCAAAGGTTTCCCCTTACTTTGTTCTCTAAAATATGAACTGGAAATGCATTTCTTGAATGTTTTCAGTGGGAACTTAAATTCAACATTTTCTTTGCTGAGAACAAACATCAGAGCGGTATCCTGACACAAAGAACTTTAAAGAAAGAGCTTTAATCTTGCACTGGGGCCAAAACAGAAGTTTTACCAAGACAGATTAATGTAAAGCTCTTAAACAAATGCGAACCAAAGGCGTGCCTGGGGGAATATATTTACTCTGTTAGGACTCAGAAGCACAGACGATAAACATCACTTTCAGAAACTTGAGATCACGCCATGTTGGTTTCTTCAAGTCCTAAACAACTGACACAAACACTATCTCTCAAAGTCTTTTGTTTAGGCTACAGACTCTGACATGTCTTCACAATCTAGCGGACATTAAAAAGAGATGTTTGCAATGTTTCAGTTGTTTTATGTTGATATCCATGCCTTTGCTTAAAACAAAGTGAGGCCTTGTGTTTGTGTGCTTTTCATAGCAACCTCACTGTGATGAGACAAAAAGTGTGATGAGAATAACAATGAAAGTGAAACGGTCAAATTGAAATATTACAAAAATAATGTAATGTTATGCGAAATGTGGCATGAAATTACACTCTTATAGATACGGTTTCTTTGTTTACATGCAGGGAAATAACCCGTAAATGTTTGCAAATGTGTTAGTTCAGTGAAAATGTTTATGGGTGACCTGGCCAAATCTGCAAAACAGTTCCTCTCTTTAAATAACGTCATGATCATAAATTCCTGAAGCAACTAATTCAAGTTATTCATTCTCCGTATTTGAGTCTCACACTCTAAAAATACCTGCTCTGTAAACATCTGACTGTCCTGTTAAAAGTCGATGGTAAGGCTGTATATCTACATACAGTAAAAAGGGGGTCACGTGTGTAAATCTGTGGCTCCCCTTTGCCTCTGAATGGGGCTCAGTGTTCACAAAACACCTGCTCACCTTTCCCAGCCTGCAGCTCTGGGACACGGGTGAGCTGAGGCTGAGATGAGAGGCTAGGAGGGGGGGGCAATGACCCTGCATACCCGAGGAGTCACGACGATGACTCTGTGCTGTGTGAAATGCTGCTTGTGGTTTTAGGTCATGTGCGAGGGCGTTGTCACGTGCTTAGGAAAGATTCATGACCGGTGGATTTCAGAGCAGGGAACACACTTCGAACAGAATCATGCGTTGTGCAAAGGCTTGAATAAACACACGTATATTCTCAAGTGGCCTTGCAGGTCCCTAAATGAATACGGGGATGTCACTTTCCAAGGCAGGGGGAAAAAATGAGTGCCTTGTGTACTTACTCATTTTTAAAACCACTAACATACTCCTTTAATGTGCAGCTATATGTAAACAGGATATGCTGTATTAGCCACAGCACGTCTAACATCAGCAAGCAATGATTTTACAGAAAATATAAAGTATTTTTTAGGCATATCCAAGCATCTGTAACTTTTGCCCTGTCTATTTTCCAGTCCTATTGTGAACCCAGAAATGTTGAGTACCCCCAAAGTTTTACGTTGTATAGTACGGGATTAATTAGCATACAGTAGCACATGCAGACAATAGCTTAATAAAATGGCCGATTTTTGATAATTTTGGAGCTTATTGAATCAATTTCTGACATTTTCTGAATGAAAATTGAAGTTTAACCAGAAAATGTCCATATCTGTACTCCTAGGGACTCAAAACTGCCTCTTTTGTTTCTAAAAATATCAGAAAGTGAGGAAGAATTATAATATTATATTGCCAATACTGAAAGAAGCAACATAATTGAATGTGCTAAAGCATGCTCAGACTGGGAGTGAATGTCAGAACGATAAGAAGCACAGATGATTGGCTTAACTAATGCTCAGCAGGCGCAGTGAGCGGTAGGCAGACTTCTGCTTTGCATTAGCACCAGCTTGCTATCTGGCAAGTGCAGCCAGTCAGTCCTTCCAGATGTTCCTGTCCTTGTATGATCCTCAGGTTTGCTCTGAGATCTCACCTCGGGGCTGGAAACCGAGACAAGGAAGCGCACACAGCGAGGGAGTGCTCTCCGCCAGCCAGCCTCACAAAGAGTCGTATGTATGCAGGAAGCTGCTCAGACTGAGGGAAGGTGCTCTGCAGAGGGTATGCCACGTTAACACCACATCTCTGCAGGCAGTGACTGGCAGCGCGGCTTCACACAGGCCAGCCTTGTTTATTCACTTTGCATTCTAATACCACATGCTGTTGTTGTACTTTCAAGTGGTGGGAAAAGAGTAGGAGGAGACACAGGAGGTGTTTTTCTGCTCTTAAAAACTGGTTTGAGGATTGTGAAACATTGATGACAAATCTGTATGCCATTTCAGATATATTCCAAACAATAATTAAACCGATTGAATATCTCATCAGCTGGAGGTTGGGTGGCCTGGATGTCTCATAATGAACTCTGTCAGGACTGGATGTTCAGCTCGGGGATCGAGGTGATTGATTCCAGTGTAATCCTGTGTTGCTCTGCAGCTCACCAAATCAAACACTGCACAACAATTCAAAAGCTCAAGAGAAAGTACATTCAGGCCTGTTGCGAAAGGACTGATCCCCAACACACAGACAGCAGCTGCTCTGAAGCCTAGTGACACTAAAAATGTTACACACACACAATCAACTTAATAAATAACCATCATAAAACCAAGTTGACTTTTAAAACTACTCGTAAACTTATAACTAAATCAATATTTGTTATACTCTGCTAGAAAACACGACATGCTCAAAGATAATTGGCATTCGGAAAATATCTTTACTCGTTGTGTTCAATTGAAAAAACGAATAACACATTTATCTGCCAGGGAAAGATGAACACTGACTCTTCATAACCAACGTTTTATGTTTGTCCAAATTGCGGCATCACACCCCGTATTAATGCCATACGGCCAACTTCTCGCTAGGACAAACAGGAATTAGACTGTCCAAACTGTCCCATCATGGACATATTGGCCTGTGCCGCTGAACCACTTTCGCCACGCTTCGTATGGAATATAAAGTGGGTCAGGACAAAGTGAAAGGAGAGATGTGGCTCTGCACATTAGGCCAATGAGAGGGCATTACGTGATGGGAACACTTCAACAGAAGCTATTAAAGCATGTGTTTATGTGAAAATATGAGATTATTAATAACACTATTTTGTGAAAACGATGAAAGAAAGACCTGTGTAATTTGAATACGATGAGTGGAATGCATGAATGTGACGGATGGACAATTAAAGTAAGTGGTTCCAATTTCAGGCTGCCCTTTAAAAAGACGATGATTTGAGGCAAAGACCTTTAGTTGACTCGCATGTTGTCAGACGAATAACTGCACTGTTTTTAGCTGCGTCACTGTGTCTCAGAGCAATGGAGCAGGCTTTAAGCTTTACATTCACAGTCCTGCCTCAAAATGACTTAACCACAAAAACCAGAGGAGAGAAGGGTAATGGAAATGGAGGGCGGTGTGACGCCTGGCAGTGCGAGGTATGGTGAACTTTCTCTGACTGTTTGCATACAGATGAACAGAGGCATGAACATGTGAGTCTCAAGGTTACAATTGGAGAATAATATAGTCTGATACAGGAGGTATGTGTTGCAGCTCTGCAGGTGCACAGAACGGACAATTAATGCTCCGGAGTGAATAGGTTTCTCATATTTGTAGGTAAAAAAGAAAGTCAAATCAAAACATGAACCCTTTTGAAAATGAAAATATTGAACTACGACTTCCATAGGCATTTTGGTAAGAAATATCCCTTCACAAAGCTTGAAATGTGATTGGTTGGTTTCAAGAGGTTAATTAACAACTGTCACAATCTGTAGTTCTGGGTCAATCTTGGATAAATTAAGTAACAAGGAAAAATCTATGATCGCAGTTATTCCTTGGCACATAAACCAAGCAGATTTCACCTCATGTGACTCCAAGGAACATGTGGCTATCAGATGTCATCAACGGTTTTGATACACACAAAAACACTCAAAACCCAAATTGTTTTTGTTTGTCACCTGTTGTTGCTTTGTATTGTCTGGAGAATACAAAAGGCTAAAAGGGTGTCTCTTTTTACACCAGTAAAAATAGACTTAAAAGAATCAAGTCAGTAGAAATTCAATAAACTTTTCTCAGCCCCTGAGGTATACATAATGCTTATAAAGCCTATGATTTGAAAGCCATCCACATAAAGGAGTATAATTTAGGCAGCTTGATCCTCACCCTAATTGTGGCTGCACATATACACCAATTGGAAAAAGTGAGAGCATATAAAAGGAACAGATTAGCATGTTAGGTTTCTCATTTGACCTCAGCAGCTTTGGCACATCATAAAGCCACTGTTTCCTTCCCCACAGAGATCCTGAGCTACACCAGACACGGATGTTGTTGTCATGCACATAGCCACTTCTATTTAGGACTGAACAAACCAACCAGCCATTATAATACAATGTCTCCATGAAAATCATATGCTGCTCAGACTCCTGGTGTGCTTCGGGGGGGTGATCCTACCATGTATTACGCAGAGCATAACCACGCACATTACAATTTCAAAACCCGAATTTCTGAAAGTCTCTCGCTGATCCGTGATGGTGTCATGGCTGCCAGCGACACAGACAAACTGTGTTCATGAAGAGACCACACCAACACAAAGTGTAATGGATTGATTTAAATCTAAAGGGCGAAGCCAGAGTCATAGTGGAAGCAGATGCATCTGATATCATGTTGAAAACAGTTACAACAGCACCTCGTAAACATAGCGAGGTCAAAAACATTGCATTGATTAGAATACAAATTCAAAATCTGAGTTTGGGCTACTTTGCACACGTTTTCTATAATGCCTTTGTGTGCTGTTTGAATGCAAGCAGAATTATGAACTGAATACCACATACTGAAAAACTGTTCTCTCGCTATACTGTGATTAATTTGTGTCTAATTTATTGATTTAATAATGGTTTTCCTGTCCCTAAATAAGGATTGACCGAGCTGTTGACACAAGCGTTTAATCAGAATGACAGCTAAACAAATGTTCATTGAAAAAGGATGAATTGGGATAAACTAGAACAGATGCAGAAACACAAAGAGACAAGTTAGGACTTCAACTATTTGTTCTACATAAAAAGCAACTATTTGAACACATGATGAAAGTAACTGAAAAAACACTAATCACTTGAATGAACTCTTATTGGTTTCTACAAGAAGTAAATGTACCAAAGAGTCGGGGAAATTCCAAGTTCCCTTCCTTTCTACCCTGCTTCTGGATCTAAAAATACATCTTGAAATGTTTTTTGTATTACATCCAAGTTACATTGCATTATATTCAAGCTACTGAAAGGAATAACTTGGTGTGTAGGTTGTGTGTATAATGGCAAGTGTGGTTGAAAGAAAGAGAAAGTGTGAGTCTTTACAAGAATGAAATCAGTTAAATAATAACATAATTAATCCATTCATTATTTAACAAATGAACTGTCATATATGAAAGTAAACTTGTGAATAAATTGGATGTTAGGACTGATGGTGGTATATATGCAACGAAGTAAGTATGGGAATTACTCCCTTGGCAATTCTATAGACGAAATTATTAAATTACTTATCACAAAAATGTTTTTCTAAATCATGTTTATGCTAACAGCCAACAGAGGGTCATATTTAGTTATAGGTTAAGTTCTTCAAAACCATATAGCATGGGTGTCCAAACTGCGGCCCACGGACCATTTTGGCCCTCACTCAGCAAATTAAAAAAGTATAATCAATGACTTAAGTTTAATAAACTTCTGCTTGTCTTACTTCTTAAATATATATGTTCAAATATATTACACAGAATTCATGTGTTAATAGGCCACATTTTCAAATAAATGCAGTCAATTAAAGTTGAAAACATGTTCTAACAAATCTAAGTTGATAAGAAAAAAGCTCAATAACAAATG
Source organism: Harpagifer antarcticus (assembly GCA_902827135.1). NCBI lineage: Eukaryota > Metazoa > Chordata > Actinopteri > Perciformes > Harpagiferidae > Harpagifer > Harpagifer antarcticus. Next base: position 994,450 of record CADEHL010001421.1, read on the forward strand.
TCCATAACAACGTTGAAATATACCCTTCATATTTCCCCTTATGATAAGCAATCTGAGGCTTCTGCTTTAAGGGATGAGCTGCTAACACAATAAATGAAACTCTATGGAGAGCTGAGATGTAGGCTTTTTCTTTCTTAAAGCATTTTCAAGTATCAAGAATAATTTACCTACATTGGATTGACTTTTCCAATTTAACTTATGAGGCAAAATACATCTAGTGAGTGGCCCAGCCCTTCGTATATTTTTCTGTGTGTGGCCCTTGGTGAAAAAAGTTTGGACACCCCTGCCATATCGGATGTGAATGTGTCCAAAAATTAATATTGGTATATTTTTAATTATCACTTGGTTTCTTATACATTTAAACCAAATGAGAGCTCTACTGGTTCTGATTAAACATCACACCCGACACTTTGATGGTGAGTTGAATTACTGTGAGGGTGGCGAATAACAGGGCTTTCTGTCTGTGTGGGTCACTGTAGGGTTTGACAGAGGGAACGGGAGTGAATGAGTGGAAACAGAGGGTGATGTCGTCTGTCAGCCAAACCACAGCTGGCCAGATTACAAGAGTCTGGATTAGAGGCCAGGGGTTGGGGTAGGGATGTGGATCCCATTGATGTAGGAACACACACACGGAGAACACACAAAGCATCAATATCACCAGTAAGACACACACTGGCTCCAAACTGCAAAGGCATAGACATTGTTTTCAGCTACGAACCAATCTGTTCACTTTAAGCAGCACATCATTATTTCAGCTGGGTTTTTATGTGGCCAATTTGTTGGGAAATCATCATCTATTTATGGCTTTTCAAGCAGGTTTCCTCATTTCAACTGTCAGGTCAATATAATGTTTACTTTGTGCCAAGTCCACACATTTCATCTTCACATAATAGACCTCAGACACAGAGGCAAGAAAATAACGGAATATAAGCTTGGCCTAACATCAATATCATTGTTTCAAAACTGCATATTTAAATGCATTTGGCTCACCATTGTTTTCGAACAGATAAAATGTCTCTCATAAAGCATTTCATGATTGGGAGAATGAAAACAATCTGCAGAGCACACTGAGGTCCGGCCACTGCTGGCAGGGCCTGAAAGCTGCATTACACAACACAAGATGAGCTTCACAATTGTATTTTGCATTTAGATTTTATGAAATAACTTCATTAGGAAAACAGCTTATCCATTGTGCAGCCACATAAAAAACAGGAAAAATGTGTTTTTCTTAGCATGTTTAACATCAAAAACAATATGGACATCCTGTCATATGACTTAACGAAAATCCAATAATCACTTCCTGACAAAAACTATGTGCAGAACAGATGCTGTAAAACAAAATATAAAAAGGCAGTTTTGACAATTTCCCCAAAAATTGCCTATTTGAAAATAATTCATTATCCAGTCAACAGAAAAACAAGTCAAGACATTCACATGATAAGAAGCAGCAGGTCAAGTGTCAGCCATAAAGCTAATAGGGATAACCCTTAACTTAAGCAATACAAATACAGAAAATAATGGAAATTGTTGACCAGCATATAGTCATCAATGCCTAAAGCAATGTAGGCCAAAGCACCAAGAGTTGGCATAAGTGGCAAACCCTCCAAAACAGCAGCAACAACCAAGAGACTCAGACATTAATTCACAACCACAACAAAACAAATAATGCACATGAGTGAATGTAAGCAACCAGAAATAAGCTAATAATGAATCATGCAGCTGTCAACCAACAAGCTAATCTAGACAGTGGCTAACAGCTACATTAGCAGGTGTGGCAGCAAAACACGTACCTTTTTTAAATGAAGCATTGGTCCCCGTGTCTTAGCAAGAACAAGTTAAATCCCCTGGAAATAAGAAAGCTCAGACTTTTGAGTTGAAAGTTGCGCCAGGTGCGCAAACCGGAATTACGCTATTGACGTTCTCTTAAGCCACGCCCTCTTCAATCAAGACGTGACCATCACTGTTGCTAGGAGCTGTGGAACGTTCCATTCTAAAACGCATTTGAGGCACTTGAATTTTACCTGAGTATTTTATACTACCTTGTACTTCTACTCTACTACATTTTGGAAGCAAATGTTGTACTTTTTACTCCCCTAGATTTATTTTACAGATGTGTTCAGTTAGTTACTTCATACGTTCAGATTTTGACACACACTACTTAGGAAACGCTTTTCAAATATCATTATTTTTGTATAGATTTAACCATCCAACATTATAGTTAAGTAACTGAAACCATGAGTTGGTTAGCAGAAAATTAATTGGAATTAAGAAGTTTTTTGTTCAGATTTGCTGCTTTAAAATATTTAAACACTTGAAAAAAAATCTAAAATACTTTGAATCCATATACTTAAGTGTTGGTACTCACACTTAAATACTTTTACTTAAATGCAATTTGTGATACAGTACTTTTTCTTGAAATGTATATGTTTACAGTGTGGTGTTAGTACTTTTACTCAAGTAAAGAATCTGACAACTTTGTACACCACTGGCCTCAGTTTTATCTATGGTTTTTGATCTGCCCTTTGTTCTTACCAAGTCTCCTTTGTGTGACCTAAATAGAGGTTTTTTTGCACATCAGCAAAAGCCACCATCTTTTTTTTCCCACTGAGTTCATCCAGTACATTTAGTAGCAGGTTTCAGTTACAGCAAATGATTCTGAGCAGATGCTGTCTTCACATAGGCTCCTCCAAGAATCTGACAAAGAACATTTAATTCAGTCCTTTCAACAGCTAATCAATTTGCAGTTGACCAGGAGTGCAGAGATATCACATTTTTTTTAAATCCGAATTGACACAGTACTGACAAAGAAAATGTTTAATTTCAATATAAAGAAATGCAGTGTGGAGAAATAACTGCCAACCCAAATACGGTTGCAAAGCCTGGTCAGTATGGGCCCTGTGATGGGGGGTGAAGGATGCTAATCAGACAGAAAAACACAGTTGAGCATCAATAACTTCTCTTCATCCTCCAGTCAAAATCCAATACACAGACACTATTTGATACTTTGTGCCGACAAAACTCTTCACAGTGCAAAATGGACGGATTGTGAATACCAGTAAGTTAACTAAACTTAATAAATGTCAAGGTAATCCCACTGTCAATACATTTCTTGTTTGTTGTGTTTCCATGATTTCCGACCCATCATTATGGTCAGCTGGAGTCTGAACCTTTAATTCGATGCTGCCACGCCGCGGCCTCTCCACACAACCCATGCAGTCAGAGTGGAGCTGTGACTTCATAACCACATGTATGAATGCACCCGGCTATAAAAAGAAAAACATCAACAAATCATCACACATGAATGCCTAATTGTTTGTAGGGAGTTCCCAAAAGCCAGTGCTGGGTCATGATGCAGTTTATAAATTAAAAGGTAAACACATGGGACTCACATCGGCCACTTGTGTGTGTTTTTATGACACGTGACATTTTCTCTCTTTAACACGCTGCCCGGGGTGACATAGAACTATGAAGCTCTGCTAGTCATGGGGTTTATATGAAAGTGCACCGATTATATGGGCTGAATTTATAACGTTTAATTGCAATATAGAAGAGCATTATTTTGCAAGCTCCACCTGGGAGTCTAACTGTATGAATAGTCATATTGTGGTTCTCAATGTAAAGGGAATTAGTGCAAAATAGTGCTCTACGTCAGCGTGTGAAACTGTAACTCCATTTAGATAGCATTATATACATTTCTGTGCCTTACTTTGAGAGATTGATACCAGCATAAAAAAGAGAAAGTCAGCACTGACTTAATAAAAGTTAAATAAAAACATCATCAAAGTTCTTTCATCCTGAACTTGGGTTTTAATGTACACCACATCAGCCTTACTCTTTATAGTGTCACTTTATTGTCCTGTATAGTTCTATTCGTGGCTGACGCCGCCATGATAACTACACAAACTCTATCGGTTACTTCTTCTTGCCAGGGAAGTTCCCATATGGGCACTTCCAAGCTTTCCAAAATAGAAGCGTAAAAGTAGTGCACACCACCCAAAACCAGCCGCCGTCTCCGCGTCTTTCCCAGCTTCCTTTCCCAGCTTCCTTTCCCAGCGTTTACAGATTTTGTCCCCTGGCTTGATGTGGCCCCTGACAAGAGGTTGGAGGCCTTGCACACCATTAGACAACAGCGCTTACCGTTGGTTAATGTTGAGAGGAGAGGGCCTTCAATTGAAGGAAAATACCTTACGATAATTGTCGCAAATCATATCAAATAAGATCTTCAAATATTTATGACGCAGTGATGCGTTGAAAAAGAGTCTCAGTTTTACTTTTTAGAACTGTGGAAATGCCTTCCTAAGGGAGCAGCAGCCACCATCAATATCCAAAGACCTTGTGTGAGCCTCTCCACTCACACAGGGTTCAAATATGGACGGAAAGAGCAGGTTCGTGTAACAAAGGCGTTTATTAGCTCCAAACAAAAGTATCCACGGGTCTCCAACGTTGCCCGTGTGGCAACCTTCACAGGTCCTTTTGCCACCTTCCAGGATCCCGCCTACTGCAAAACAGCCCAGAACCAGGTTACCACATGCTTTTATTCCGGCACTGATTACCTGATTCCGATCAGCTGTCTGGCCTCCGGCCGAGCCACTCCCTTCACTCCAGCAGCCGGCGCCCTAACCACACCCCGCTGCCACACCTTGATTAAAGCAACATGATTTGATTATGAATAATTCTGGAGGAACACATGTGGGTTGCAGCATTGTAACTCTCATATACCCTCGGCCTCAGATACCTCTCTCTGTCTGGCTGCATACGACCATGAATCCCTCTCCTTAATGTATGTTCCAGCTCCCTCAAAGTAACGAGCGTATTGACAAAGACATGAAATATGTATCATGGCATGAAGCTGATCCTCTGGATTTCTTCAAAACATCCTTATGTTATTGTTTTATGTCATAGAAATGTTTGTGCTACAACTAGTACTACTACTACTATGGGTCAAGATATTTAAATATACAAACATAGTGAAAAGGTATGTTAGGGCAAGTGAAAGATAATTCAATTATATTTATATATTTATTTTTACCATTATTTAACCAGGATAGGTCTCATTGAGATTTAAAATCTCTTTTTCAAGAGAGTCCTGGCCCAAGAATGGTAACAGCACAGTTTCAGACAGTTTTACAGTAACACACAGTATACACCAAGTTTAGCCAAAGCATTTACAGACACAGCGGCCTGCTTCAAGGTCATGATATTGAAGTGCTTTATTTGTCAAATGATTGAGAGTAAAGAATGAAGTTTCAGATATATTCAGACATCTTCACATCCTTTAAAAACAAGAAAGAAAAACAATTAAGAAAATATTTCTTGAAATTCTGATGAAATAGATAAATGTAGAGAATGTGATCAAATAGATGAGGAGATTAATTAATACTGCTTCCATCATTGCACACTCCCTGCATGCAGCATCCCATTAACTCTCCATCAGGTGTGATATAGACTTTGACAAGGCTGTCGTTCTTCAGAGGTCAAAGGTCACTGATGAGTCTTTCAGGAGACGGCAGCTCATCATTACCCTCACAGACAGCAGGGTGCATGTCGCTAATCAACAGCTGATGAATGCTAGCCTGGGGTCACTCTTCAGGCTGCCTAATAACGCCTGTCTGCTGCCGAGTTACCCTCACAGATGAAAGGGCTGAGGTCAATCTTCTCCTAAAAGTCTCCCTGATCCCTGTGGATCTCGAGAGGAGACTGTCATCAGGGTAGAAAATGTGTTCTTTAATATAGTCTCGTGTCATATTTCATTAGTTGATAGCACCGTCACAGATCTAGATGTAGCTTTTGTCCATGTTCAAGATGTACTGTGGCTTATGTTAGTCCCTGGTGAGATTGTATCCACATTATTCTATTTACTTTGTGACAATAGTGTACCTTTTTTTTAATACATTTTGTCATTTTTATTTATTTTTGTAAGCTTTCCGTGCAAAACATGTTTGTGTTATCCTGTTCCAACTTCCTTTATAAACATTTAAGTAGTATTGTACAGATAGCAATTATTAATACAACCTTTAAGGTAGATACATAATTACAATTAACTGGGTCAGTCAGAGAATGTAGATAGCTTAGAACAGCGGTTCCCAACCTGTGGGCCCAGAATGCAATGGAAGTGGATCGCCAAATAATTTGCTTTGATTTGTGTGGAAACAATTCATTGTTAAGATTTTCTTTTATTTGAATCTCTTTGATCCTCCTTAGCAACGGTCATTATGGTCCTTGACCCGCCTTGGCCGCCACTGCGTCAGGCCGTTGTGTCCTTGGGCAAGACACTTCACCCTAATTTACACCTGTGGGTATTGTACACAGTAATGACTGTTACATGTCTAATATGTGTAATGTGTAATTGTTAAGCGCTTTGAGCACCTGGAAAAGCGCTCTAACAAAAATGTAATGCATTATTATTATTATTGACAGTCGGTCTGTACTACTGGATTGCAAACTTGTCACATGTTCGAAATGGACCAATCAGAACTTTATTTAGCCTCCGGATTGTTTATGGTTGAACGTGGGCCGCTAAAAAATCTAGATTCTTAAGTGGGCCCTTGGCTGAAAAAGGTTGGGAACCGCTGGCTTAGAACTTTATTGTTCTCACTGCATGTGATAATATATATTTGTATCTCAAATCTGTAAAAAAGAGGTTACTACCATTCAATTCAATGCAGTAAGACTTTCTATAAAATCTGTTTTTTTACTTGTTAGGTGCTTTCATATTTGAGTGGCAGTTTTGAGTGAGCTTCCAGTTATGGCGAGCACGACTTCCCTCCATACACTCGTTTTTGCAACCAGAGCAGAAATGACAGCCGTTCACCTTGAACATCTCAGCCGTTCCATGGTTAGAAGGTTCCAGCAGGTCTGAAACAGCGTGCCCCCCCCCCCACCAGGCTCCTGCAGAGCGAGAGGATGTTGTTACTGCAGACGTTTCCTGGACGTCCTGCACATGTTGTGGAAAAACACATCACTGTCCGCTTCCAACATGAAATCCATTGACCAATCTGCAAAGCCCTGTGAGTGACGCATAAGAATCACAAATTAACAGACAGACATACCTGAAAATGAATGGAAAAGCAATAAAATAGGGATAATCCGTATATGTTTTCTATTTAGAAGGTTAATCACATTATGGAAAAAAATGACTTTGTGTTGTTCCTTATTATTCTATTACTGTAATGTGTTTTGAATGTCCTTGGTCTGGTAAATGTTTGATAAATGAGTGTTTTTCAAAAGCCCAGAATCACATCCTCAAATGTCTATTCATCTAAAGCCATTATGCTTTTCAAGGCAACCAGACTCTTTTAACAAAAACAAAATGTTTACCGGGAAAAACAAAGGATTTGCCTGTCTACCAGTGATCGGTCGCTCAGTTTGTTTATTGTGTGATTTTGAATAGTTTGGATTTAACATTGTATATTCACTTCCCCAATTGAAAGGGCTTTCTCACAGCAAGGCAACATTTTCTGAATATATTGAATTGTATTGATTGCTGTGAGGTAAAGTTACTGTTTTGTCAATGGAGTCTGGAGTCAAGTTTAGTTGTCCTTCGAGAAAGAGGCTCGGTAAAGTGGTAAAACTATTTTAAATACAGCTTACTCTTAGCGTGATAACATTTGTCTCAAGTGGCTAAAATGGATTTTGCTGTCATGCTGGTATACTCCCGTCATACTGTAGATCAACACCGACTAAGTTAAGAACCTCAAAACAACCCCACTTCAGACAATCCAAACTATCACTTTAACATCTGTCAGCTTGGCTCAATCTATTGATTCAATGTAGAGCTGCCATTTAATAAAAACAATTGGCCAAGCAACAGGTTGAAGTTAGCCCAGCGTTGGCTCCATGCAGGCACAACCTAAGTACCACCCCTGTTTTTGAAGGCTGTCCCAAAAAAACGTTCTGACCTTGAAGATACATATTTAAACAGTTTCTGCACTGCAAGATATTTTTCCTGAAACATAACCTCAGAGAGTCTGGCGCACTGTGAGGCACGAGGTATAAATGACCCTTTGTGTTGCTTCGTGGGCCTGACATCATCTCCAGACTGCAGGACCGACTGCTCTGAGACTTTTGTGGTACACCTGACCGTAAACTGAACCCCTCAGATTGTTACCTTCCTCACAGAAGCTGTCTCACACCCTCTTGTTGTTCCAAAGCAGGGTTGTTCAGGTTCTGACTGGCCTTTTGGCTGTACTCTCACCTCGAAGCTGCTCTGGATCAGGAGATGGAGGGAGTGCTATCTGGCAGCTCAATGGCCTCAGTGTTGCTGCATAACAGTATGGCTGCTTCTGCATCTCACCCTGCCTACACTCAGCATTTCCAGCCTGAATGAATTCCCGCTAATGAGGACAGGCTCCGCGAGGGAACCGCTTTCATATAGGAAGCCCTTCATTTTGTTTCCACCCCACAGACAAGAAAAATCCTTCAGCCCTTCCTTTAGGTCATCTTCACTTGGCAAAAAGAAATCCCTCATTGGAGCTCTGCTAAGCCAAACTCAAAAAACATAAACAATCCGTGGAAACACTTACAGTATGAGCGGCTCGTCCTCCATCCAATGCACATGATCTAGTTTGACACAGAAAAAATACTATGTGAATTATTTTCCTAAACCACAGCAGCTTCAAAACAAGGTTCTATTGATTGAGAACCAAACGTGCTGCAACTCGCTGACATGCTGGCTGTGATATTAATGACTCAGCGCTTCCAAATGAGTTTGTTGTTACCGTATGGTGAAATGGCTGTGGCAAGAAGCGGTTCTGGGTAAGGGTTAGGCGTTCATGTCATTTCTACTTGTGCTTGTGTGTAAAACAAGTCAAATGAGCGTCCATTACTGCATGATTTACTTTGTCTTCTAGGAATACAATTAAAACACAGATAGTTTGGATGTTTTGAAGTGGGGTTGTATGATGTTCTTATCCATAGTCAGTGTTTAACCTACACAAGATGCTATATTTAGAATAGTTTCACCACTTTACCTTCCCATCAGAAATGTTCTATGTGTTCTTGGGAGCCTCCATACTCCATTGACAAACAGTTATTTTAACTTGCCAAAGACTGGAGTTGCTGGTGTACCGCTGCCTTGATCCATGAGTTTGTTTGTGTTAATAGGCGCATTCACACCGCAGTACTTTTCCCACAAAGGTTCATGCGAACTTAGTTCATGCGAACTCTTTAGTTCGCATGAACTAAGTACAGATCGCGTTCACACCGGAAAAAGTCCCTGGGGGTGGATTAGGCAAATGAAGCCGCTGACGTCACTTCTTCTTCTTCTACTTTGGGTTTACTGGCAGGCTACAAACAACTTCACGGCGGATACTGCCGCCCCAGTCCCCGGCCGGAAGTCCCCGGAGTTGGGGACTGGCTTCTGAAGCCTTCCGAGTAAATCGCCAAAACGCCGACACCTCCTCATCTCCACCGCTCCCATGTTTTATTTTGTGTTGCCATAAGTTAGTCTCTCTGCGTTTCTGCGCTGGGCTAATGCTAATGCTAATAATGCTAATGCGAGGATAATAAAATGGCGGCTTCACAAAACTTTTTGGGAGTTTCACAGGGCGTGGTTTGCAATCCGCCCAGCCAATCAGACATATAGCTCTTTTCTCACAAAAGAGCCGCTCGAAAGTCCCTGCAAAGTCCCAAAGTCCCTGCTCTCTAGCAGGGACTTTCGAGGGGGTAAAAAGTACCGGCTCTTTTTGGTGTGAACGCGATAAAAGAGTTCTCATGAACTAAGTTCGCATGAACCTTTGTGGGAAAAGTACCGCAGTGTGAATGCGCCTATTGTGTGAACTGCTTTTAAAACTGTGACTTTTAACAATGACATATATTTGCTTTGGATCTATATATCATGTGGGGAAAATGATCTTAGAAGGATTTGGGAAAATACAATTTGATGCTAAAACACACGAAGGCCTTCTACGATCTCTTTATGTTCATATTTGGATACATAAGGAACAGGACTGGAGATCTACCGAGTGAATAAAAATAACATGAATAATGGACCTTCCCTTTGAGATCACATAATAAACCGAGTCATAGAGGTTTTATAGTATTGTTAAGGAAATATGTAAGGCATGAACATTTGCTTAACCTTTTTAGTATTTTATGCAAAAGCATTAAATGCCTGCATGTGATCCTTTTGAGAATATCACTCATTCATCGATGTGCAGCTTTGATCCAATGTTTTATGTGACCACTGGGTAATGCCAACAACAACAAGACTGTAACTCTGCAGGCGTCCCCTCTCTTTTCTTTTATAACACGCCACAAAGTGTGTGAGCTTTCCAGCTGATAAAACGGTACCTTGGTAGCAACAACACTCAGCCCCGGGAACGAGACTCTGAGAGCCATTGTGCACGTTTTATATGAGACTCAGTAAAGTTGGTATGTGGCACAGAGTCAGGTGCCAGGATTGGTAAACACAAAACCAACACCGAGCCTGAGCCTGAGCCACGGTGGGGAACCAGGAATGCTTGTGGAAAATCTCCCTTTTAAAGCACAAGAGGCCAAAAGAACAAGAGATAAAGATGGGAGACAGGAACAGAAAGAGAAGGAGTTAGTGCAACTGAAAGAGGTCATAAAAACATCCACACAACAGGCGGCTCAATGTAGAAATGAAGAGGAGTGTCAGTGAATGCTTTTAATTACTTTGGGACGTGTAAATTGGTCTGCAGGCTCCACAAGGTTTGAATAGAGCTTACAGGGTTATACTCGTATCTATGTGAAAATAGTTGTGTAAAAAAAAGAAAAAGAAGGAATTTGAGATTTAAAGATCCTCAAAATACAAATGTCTGGGTTGCTCTTTCTACGAATAAACCAAAGGCCTGTCAGAAGTCTTGTTTCGTGGGACTTCTTTCCTGAAAACAAGACCTTTTGGCACCCAGGAGGTGTTTCTGGCACCAGGGTGAGACTCTGATCCACGCTAGCTGCAAGTGTCCTCTCCCTCTGGGCCCCAGAATAACACATTTTCTAAAAACAGACTTCTCTCGAAAGCAAAGCAGTAGTAAATCTTTCAACAGTCTCATGCAACACACGTAAATCATGCAGCTACTGAGCCAGGGCTAAAACAACATGATATTGTTTTATTTTCTTTACCCGCATTCATGTGTGTCCTTTTCTCCACCCATATTCAGTTTCTTATCATCATGTGTGGCCGCTGGACTCTGTCGTATTTGGCCTGTGTGTCATCTGGCCACACAGTCGACAGGTATTTGATAGTCCAGATACAAAAAAAACGATCTATAGAAAGGGATTTACCTCTTTTATCCAGCAGATGGGGCAAGAACTCCAACTAAATTGAAGGTCTTGATTAGGGATAATTCTGACTTTTATTCTGTCTGGTTTTTGTATTTTACAGACCTTTCAGAGCTTGGTAATTTGTGGATTCCTATGTCATGTAGTCAAATTAATATATAACTTTGACTCTGAAGAGGGTTTGAAATATTGACATAAATGGCATGCAATACATCAAATCCTAATAAAATCTGAAGATAATTCCTTATAAACACAAAATGTATTCATTTTCCCTAAACAGGTCTGGTTTTACTGGAGTCAGATTGAATCAAGCAGGCTCTTAGAGAAGAGATTAACCCTCCTGTTGTCTTCGAGTCAAATCTGACCGATTGTACTACTTCATCAATCATCATAACTTTTTTGTTTTACATTTGATTGCATATAGGCTTTATGATATCCTTCACAGTAGACATTTGAACATATCAATTGCTGATCAGCACTTTCATTGAATTTTGGATGATTTAGTCAACTTTGTAACACCCATGGTGTTCCGGTCAAAATGACCGCCATAAAGAAAGGAATTAGGAACATCGGAGCAGAGGAAACACACACAACACACACACACACACACACACACACACACACACACACACACACACACCACACACACACACACACACACACACACACACACACACACACACCACACACACCAACACTCTCTAAATGTGTTCCCCCCACCTTATGTGCCCAACTCCCCGAATGAGAATCACCCCTGGCACACAACAAACACACACACAAAAACACACAATACAGAGAACAATTTGACACATTTCCCGCTCTTATGTGCCCATCCCCCCACATGGATCACAACCTGGCACACGCAATACATGTCCGTGTCTTTAATGCAGATGTTCATGTATACCAGTAGTCTGATACAATATTTACAGTTTCAAAGGGTGTTAAATTAAGTAAATGTAATGGAGTTAAAAACAGGACCGGTCAAATGTGACCGCGAACACCAAAGTAAGGGGGGGAATAAAGACAATAGGAGGGTTAAGTATGTATGTGTGTTATGAGTTATGCTGTGCATGTTGGTGTATCGTTAATAATGTCCAATTCATGTTTGAACATTTCAATTGTTCAAAGTATTTCTATTTTAATTGTATTAAAAATGTATATTATTGATGAAAATATGGTTATCAAATTATTATGTTGTGTTTATGCATGGTTTGTAATCTTTCAAATGCAGATTTTGTTGCTATTAATGTCACTTTGGCGTGTTATTTCTTAACCTGCTACTTTATTAATTTGATACATCTTGCAAAATGACATGTAAAAAGGTAGCCAGGACTAACACTGGTATATTTACTTTGAAATCTTGATTAATGTGCATATTGTCATGATAACAAGTTAGATTTGCTTTTATAAGCATTGGATTTATTGAACAAATTGGGATTTGAAGAGTTTTAACTGGTCTATTCTGTACTTAAATGCACATTGTTTATCATATATCTGAATTCACACATGAACTGTCTTTAATTTAACTATTTTTCCTATTTAAATGTAGCCAAGAACTCAAACTCAAGCTGACACGCTTCTACATAAACTGATCCTCCAACCTGTTCAACATTGCAATTCGACAGCTGATAAATATTCATAATGCGATATATGAATATGCAATACTTGGTGTTGCACTTAACCGTTAAATTACCAACAGAGCCGTCCATCAGCCGCCTGCTGGGTGTCTCTGATCATCTGACTGTGTACAGAGATGGATGTGCGTCTGTCAGCTGTACCGCCTCCTGCTACTGCACACATTCCTCGTGTGAATCTGCTTTAAATCCTGCACAACACTGAGGCTTTGATGGTTGCTGACATGAAAATGTGAAGAAGGTGGAAATGTGCCAGTTTGGTGAGTGAAAGCTGTTCAGTAATGTGTGTTTAATTGTCAGGAATGGAGAAAGTGCCTGGAGGATGGGACAGGCTCTTTTCCTCACGACTCGTCATCACAGCCAGCGCCTGTCACTCCAAAACCATGACCTGGACAAAACATCTGACACAGTTTACATTCATCATCACCAAACAAACAAACAGCACCCACTTATTGAGGAAATCTTAATCATCTGTCCTTTTATTTTCACTTTGATGCATTATGGTGCAAAAACGATTTATTGTGGGGCAATACCGCCCCCTTTTGGCATAGGCATTGCTTCAATTAGTTTATTTTGCCTTCAACTGGTTGTGCAGCTTCCTTTTGGTAAGATTTCACCGACAAAAAAAACTATAATCTCATTTAAAATACTTAAATGTAGGCTTTCATTGAAATAGTTTAGTTTAGAACTGCATGATCTAGAGAGTATTGTATTTTCTCACTAGACTATAATATAATATATTTTGTATTATCTGTTTTTACTTCACTTTTGTTCAAATGTTACTCTGTGCTTTGTAAGAGCTACTCAAATAAATGTCAGGTCAATTAAATGTCTAAATTACAACACTCAAACGTGTCACCTAATAGTTTCTACTCAAGTAGATACATTCAGAAAAATGAAATGTCATACTAGATAAGAGCTGATAAATGACTGAGGAACAGGCTCGCTGCAGAATTATAATTACAGTCATGCTGGGGACAAAATGTCAGCTGTCTGGCTCGGTGCACGATGAGAAAGAGAAATGTTAAGCCTTTTAAATCACTTTCAAATATGAAATATGTGAACTCTGAAACAAAGTGATGTCATTGAAAACCATTTCACAGGCTTGTTCTGAACTCTAAATGCTGTCATGCATTGACAACAGTCTCTGAATTAAGTAGCATGGATAACCACAGGGCTGTCCCTGGCCAGCTTGAGGCCCCACGCAAAGTTATATGCAACCGGTATCACGGCAAGACGTGAACATGTGACGATTTACCACGCTGGGAGACGTGAAGATGTCACGATTTCGTCCCTTCAAACGTGACAGTTACACGGTATTGTTAACATGGCAACCAGTGGAGAAATACCCGGAAATGCCAAGCAAATGCTACCCCGACGGTCGGTTGTTATTGTCAATGTTAATATAATAATGATTTATTTTGTAATAGTCACACTCGATTTCGCCGATGTTGTTGTTGTCCCAGCTGGTCGACACCTCTTTTAGCAGAAACAAAGGCTACATTAATGTATTAAATCGATGTTAATCCATGCGTCTGGATGTGGAATTAACGGACGTGACGTTGTGCGATTGCGTTGCCAAGCAACAGCTTCGGTTCATGTTAATTTACAAACTCTTCAACTACAACCGTAGTTATATTTAAAAACATTTTTAGAAGGCCTCACGAAGTACTTTAATGCAAATTAAAATGTAAATGTGAAGGAATGTGTGTATAACAAAATACATCCGCATAGGTGCGACGCATTTGCGGCTCAGTTGAGGATCCCTCCGCAAGATGAGGCCCCGTCCGCAAGATGAGGCCCCACGCAGTCTGCATGATCTGGCTGTAGGGAGGGATGGCCCTGGATAACCCAATGCTTTTTGTGAGAGCAGCACTTGTGATTTATAGAAATAAACTGTATAATAGCAAGTGTTACTCTCAAAATGAAGGGGTTTGCAAAAATGTATTTATGTCCATCCTATGGCACGACAGTAAGACTTTATCCAAGCCTTTTACACTAATATGGAAAACAATAAAGCTGTTGTTCCCAGATTTAACTATTCTGGAAATGTCTTTTGAAAAGCTCATATAGAGACAAAAACAAGTGTACGAACATATCTTTATGAACATGTCTTGAAAACCCTAATGTGGATGCATGTTGCTTTTGAACATTAACATTGTTTGTGTGTGGGCGCTGAGTCACACTGAGGTTTTGAGGGGATAATGTCAAGCCGCTGCAGGCTGTGTGTAGTGAAGTTTATCACACAGAGCATTACATTGGCCACTTGGGAGCAGCAGAAACAAGCTGTGAACACAAGGTTGACATATTTTGTGTCTTAGCAAACAGATGTACTGTTGACACATCCAGCATTGGGAGGTCTTTAGGTGTCGTCGTGTTGGCCCCTTGATAAACAAATCTCAATTGATATTCACTCTCCTTTCAGCTCTGTGAATGTGTTCACCAGCTCATCACTTACTTTGACTTTCTGCTGGTCGTACGGGACAGAACCTGTACAGTGATGTATTTAAGAAAACAGCAGCTACTACAGCAAAAGATTACAACATGAGAGCAGCGAGTGTGAAAAAACAAATTGCTCAAATGCTGTTGAGTCCCTTTTACACTTCCTTTAGATTAATCAAAGTCACCTATAATTTGTTGTGTATCCGTTATCCATGAAAATAAATTGATAAAAGCAGCTTTAAGAAATACATCAGACGAATATGTTGATTCACTTCTAATTATGTAGATTATTTTTGAAAGAATTTGAGATAAAGACTGCTCCTGATCAACAAGGGATCTTGAGGAACTGCAGTGCAGATACTATACATTTAGATGAAATATCAGCATCACCTGACATTATTTTACAGACACTTGTTCTAATGTATGAATTCATGACATGTCACAGCTAATTGTAGTGCAGTGAGACCTCTAGACCTCCTGTAGTGCAGTGAGACCTCCTGTAGTGCACTGAGACCCCCTGTAGTGTAGTGAGACCTCCAGACTTCCTGTAGTGAGGATGCTCTGTCCTCCCTCCTCCGGACAAACCCTGCAGAGCACTGGAGAGCAGGAGAGACCGAGCCTCGGGCCAACGACCGGACCCCCCGGGGGATGATGGTCTGTCTCCTAAACACCGCTGACAGGTGAGGAAGAGTTCAGTTTAGGTGCTGCAAACGGTACCTGCTTTAACTGTGATCGCCTCAACAACAAGATAATAGGGATCAGGATTCCCTTGCAAATCCTATTCACGAATTAATCAAATTAATAAACTTAAAAAAGATATTTAGATTGCTTTCACTTTATTCAAAGTGATTTATTATATGGAAACAACATTGATTAAAATGTCCCTATTAAGCTCATTTCAAGAATTCATATTAGTATGTTGTGCCTCTACTGTGACATGTTTGCATGCTTACATTTTCAAAAATGCTCTATTTTTATTTTTATATGCTGCAGCACCTCTTTTCACCCTCTGTCTGAAACCAGAGCCCAGTCTGCTCTGATTGGTTAGCTGGTCGGCTATGTTGTGATTGGTCAACTGCATAGAGATGTCCCGCCCCTTAGTCTATCATGTACAATGTGTCGGAGCTCTATCCAATAGAAGTACAAGTGTTACATAGTGATGTCACTATGTTACGGAAGTAAACAAAGCGGTCCAATGGAGGTGTTTCAGGCAGGGGGAGGGGGAGTGGGAGAGAAACTCCCTCTGGGAACTTTGCTGACCATTTACATGCACACAATCCTAGAACACACTACAGGAAAGGGGAAACCCCAAAAAGCATAATAGGGCCTCTTTAAATCAAACATTTCCCGAGACATGAGGGGAAAAGGATTCCAGGAAAAAGCGTATTTTCTCCCGATGCAATTCTTATTGTCCTGATCGTACAGATTATAAACGGTTATCCTGTCTGTTCCTGCTTTCAGTAACATCACCACTATTCTGAGAATTGGGGGGGGGGGGGGGGTGCCAGGGGGATATCTGCCGGTTGCCATTCACCGGCACATGTAATTGTTCCTCTTCACTGTCTCTCTTTCCCTTTATCCCCGTCTCCCCTTGCTCCTCATGCAGCACTTCACACACAGTCGAGGGCGTTATTGCAAAACAGACAATAAAGGGGAGAGTGTGTGTATGTGTGTGTGGGTATATGCTTATGAATTATTGTGGGTTTTTTAAACCTCATACTGAAGTTGAGAGAGAAACAAAGAAGCAAATTATGTATGTAAAAATAAAACCCTATGAATGTGTCCTGTAATAAAAAGGTATGACAGCTCAGATGTCAGAGTTTTCCTTTAATACATGAATGTTCCAGCAAAGAAGCCCCTGCCTGTATATCCACTAATAGAAATGACATAGTATAGCCTTGACAGAAAGTGATATATAATGGTGTGGCCATTCAAAGCACATGTAAGACTCCAGATGTGTTCAATGGAAAATATATATATAGTACCATTCAACTGAGCTGGGAGCTTTTCAATAACTCACACACACACTCACGTACTTATTGAAGATGTTTGGACGTGCATCTTTCACAAAGAAATGTCACAATGCTGTTATGCCAAAGATATTGAAGTGAATGTTATTTATATTGATTGTTGTGCTTTTATGTTTGTCTTAATGTGTGCATATGTATAAATGTGTATGTTGATTGTATAAATATAGGATATACATATGTTTATACATATTTTTATTTTTTGTATTCGGGATTGTGGGAAGCGGTATTTCGATCTCTCTGTCTGTACACACAAACTGAAAGATTGACAATAAAGTTGACTTTGATAGGTTTCAAAATGGTTACTGCTCACATTGCAGTCACATCAAAAATGGTCCAAATCATCTTAATAACTATAAACACCAATTGTGTAGAATCTTTTTAATAAGCTGTAGTAACAGATTTGATTTTTGATGTATCTACCAATGGGTGTTTTGCAGCCGTGTTGCAAGCACTCACCTCTGCAATTCTGTGTAGAGTTGATCTAAAGTCAACTGGAGCACGACTTACTGAAAGGGTAACGTTTCCCATCACAGTGCAGAGACTCAGCTTGCCTTCAATAACCTCCCCTAATGAGGAACTAATTCAGCCAGGCTGGAAAACAGGGAGGAGACAACAGAATGCATGTAGGCAGTTATATAATCACAGAAACAGAAAGGGAAACTGTTATTTATGATAATTACTCCTATTCTTTTCATTTGAAAGGACACAGTTACTTGCGTCATGTCAGAAAAAGCTCTATGTATTTTTCTTTTGTATTTTCGCTTTTTATTATTGTATAACTGTGAAGGTTTTGTCCCTTTCTATCCGACTGTATCCTGCATGTACAGTCATCATCGTAACAGGCGTTTGTCTCCATGGAAATGCATAAAGTAAATGGGGTGTGGCGGCAATAAGAAAAAGTGCCAGCTGAGCACTGACGCCATGTCCAAAATATACTATGTAAATCTGAAAATAAAATATATCTTTTTTTGGGAGGGTTTTATCCACAACCTGAAAACAGAGTGTTTGGAACATGTTGCTGGTGTGGTCGAGTGACACCGTGAAAACGACCTCACACTAACAGAGATCACACCTGTTACACACAACACACACTGATGCGAATTCCTTGCGTACATTTGTTTACTTTCTTCCGTCATATGAACATGTATTCATCAAATAGATCCTTTTCTGCTTTATAATAAGCGAAGTGACGTACTGCTGCTGACGAGTGTCAGGCAATTGTTTGACTTGCTCTATCTCAGATCTATAGTCTGCGATAGAGTGAGTCTGCAGGTCAACTGTGACTCACCACGCTTTCTCCTCCGAGCTGTCAGAAGATCTGGCTCGAGTTCAGAAGAAAAGCCGTGTCTCTCTGCCCTCAGGCTCTCAAAACGCTTCTTTCCACCTGTCATGACTGTGCTCATTTATCAGGGCCACAGCTAAATCTATTCAGACAGATTTCTTACACCTTCAGCTTAATATACAAAGATAAAGGTGTCTATTTTTGGACAAAGGGGTTTGACAATGGCATTTAAAGAGGTCCAACTTATTATAGCGTTTCACAAAGCACACAAAGTAATTAACTGTACATTAATAAAAGGTGATATGGTGGGGCAAGAGGAAATATTTAAAGCTCAAAATGGGTTTTATCTAATATATTGTATTTATTATTTGTAGATGACTTATTTTTGGACGGCTCCTTCTAAATGAATGAGGGTTAGAAAAGAAGGAAAATCAAACTACACTTAAGGGTCATGATATTCCCGATTATATATTGTTGTTAAACATTTATTGGATCATAAGTCCTGGATGGATATCCTCGTGGATTCATCTTCCTATTACACATGCATTTCCAAACATTTGGACTACCTATGTTGCAAATGTATTATCTCTTCGATTTACACACGGCATATTGCACGTCTGTCCGTCCTGGGAGAGGGATCCCTCCTCTGTTGCTCTCCCTGAGGTTTCTCCCATGTTCCCTTTAAACTGTGGGTTTTCTCTGGAAGTGTTTCCTTGTACGATGTGAGGGTCTAAGGACAGAGGGTCTAAGGACAGAGGGTGTCGTATTGTCATACTGATATTCTGTACACACTGTGAAGTCCACTGAGACAAATGTAACATTTGTGATATTGGGCTATATAAATAAACATTGATTGATTGATTGATTGATTATTGATGTTCTGGGGTAGCATACCAGGGGGGAGATGTTGTGAAGAATAAACACATTCAAGTAAGTGCTAGAGAAAATATTAACTGAAATTACCTCTGAAAGTTCACATAACAATCAGGGGGAGATTGTTTCTCAGAAGCTGAACTGAGTCACAAGAGAACAGAGGAAATTAAAAACCTGAGAGGAATGATATTTTGTTTGTAATTTTCCTTTTCTCTGGGGAGCTCTTGAACTACACCCAGAGGACTTCTCTTCCTCTGAGTCATCCCACATTGTCCTCCTGTCTCACGTCTTTCTCCTCACACCCTGTCTGAAGCCCGCGGAGAAACACTAAAGCTGCACTGGAGCATCTGGGTCTACCTGTTGCCTAGCAACCACATCAAATAAATTCAGTCTTTGCTTCCAGTTATTATGCCTATTGTTGTTACAAGTAAAACAACATATCAAGCAGTTACAATCTCTTCACTGCTGGATCTATTATCTAGTAAGTGGACTTTTTTGTTTTAGTTTTTGATGATGTTGTTAAAGGGGCCCTCATTTTCAGGAGCATATTACTATGTAGTGTCTCTACTATGACGTTTCCATACTTTAATGTTCAAAAAGGTCTTTATTTTTCTCATACTGCCTGTGATGCAGTACCTATTTTCACCCTCTGTCTGAAACCAGAGCCCAGTCTGCTCTGATTGGTTGGCCAGCTCTGTTGTGATTGGTCAACATCTTAGAGATGTCCTGCCCTTTGGCCTAACACTTAGAATGTGTTGGATAACAAATAGTATAGAATGAAATGAAAAGCAAAACTTAGTCGATTGAATGAAAAATAATTGAATTGTATTTATCCTTCAGTAATTTCTCCTGCAAAAACATCTAATAGTGCCAGCTTCAAAATTGTGAGGATTTGCTTCCCTTCCTTTTTGTTATTTTAAAGAAACAGCATGTAGTTTGGTGTCTTTACAGATTAAACTGTGTTTCTGAGTAAGAACAACTGACTTCATTATGCTGATTTGAATTTCATTCCACATTAAACTGGACCCTAAGTGGCAGAGAGCATAAACAGCATCTGTTTTAATTTAACATACAGTGAAGTTCTTTCAGTTAATGCAGACTGGATGGATTTTCATAATGCGTTAACATAAAAAACCCAATTAGGAACAAAGCCACTGTGCTGCATTTCCACAAGTTAGGCTGAAAGCATACGAAAAATGAATATGTAATGTAGCATAACTCTTTAATTTAGAAGCTCAGTGAAAAGAACGTTTTCATGAAATGTATTTCAGGCCCTTTGTAGTGTTTTTGAGAATATTGGTATTTAATTAGTAATAAAATGTGCCTTTGTATATCCACCTCTTAACTACTTTCCATAAGACTGCACCAGTTACACAATACTATTTTCCACAGCAGACTTTCCATGAGATCTGCGAGGGGAGAAGTCAACAATGACGACATTTCCTGCTTAGGTTACAATAAACCAAAGCTGACAACAAACAGAGACTTTGTTCTCCTGCTTCTGCTACACAAAAACTCCTCGTGCTCCTTCTTAAACAGACTGCAAAGAAGATAAACTCTACTTCTACAGTCTGGATTGCAGCTGCTAGAACTTGTTTTAATTTTAAATGAAAAACCGTGACTTCCTCTGCCATGTATGCTAACAAGAGAGTGTTTATAGTTAATACAACGTGTTTTCGAGCAACTCTGAGGACCTGAAATGAACCTGAGTGTTGTTTGTTAACTTGGTTCTGGATGTCCAAACCTCGGGGTTGTTCTGCTGAGAGAATACATTACAGATTTTGCTTAGTCAGTAAGCCTCTGATCTCTTATTAATGAGTCTAGACTCTAGACGTTCAATACACGATGAAAATCATTGCCTTTTATGAAGTCACTGGAGAAAAACAAAAAAGATGGTTAGTTTCACACAGTTTGTACAGTAAGCAAGTGTTTTACTAATGATGCATCATGATACATTATATGTGGCTGTACATGTGGAGAATATGCACAAAAAGGCAACGAAATGTATTAATTTCTTTCTTCAATTTTAAAGTAATACATTTGCATGAAAATATACAAGAAAAATACTTACTTTGAGAAACCACAAGGACAGATTAGTGGCTGTTCTGGAGCTTCCAGTCATGCTGCCTGGGCTTCATCAGCTCAGATAGAGTTGTCCCAGTTGTCATTGAACTGTAGATATATACATTTACATTTCTTCTCGCATGACTTCTCGTACAAGTTGGGGATAAAAGATCAGATTCAAGGTTGATTTTATCGCCCCCTGAAACCCAATGATGAGGAAGATCACGATTACAGCTTGTAATAATGAGAATAAAAGTAAAGAATATGGAATCAATTGTTTGTTTCATCATCTGACACGAGCCTTCCTGACTGGAAAGACCACGTTGAATCTGTCTGTAAAACGATCAAATGAAATATTTACTTTCTCAACACTTTTTTAGGATAAGTACATACATTCTTCTTCTTGTGTGACTATAAGTTCAACTGTAATATTATATGGTACATTGTGTCTATGTAGGATGTAATCGGTCATAAGAACCAGATGTGGAAAATGGGTTTTACATTCATTTGAAATGTCAAGCCTTTGTGCAAATCAGGTTCCAAGACTCACTCATGTTAAACCCTTTCTGTTAATATTACTGCTCTGAACCTCTGTCGTCAAGCTCATAATGGTCTCCAGTAAAAGGTTGCTTGAATAAGACTTACCAGTAAAAATAGACTTAAAAGAATCAAGTCAGTAGAAATTCAATAAACTTTTCTCAGCCCCTGAGGTATACATAATGCTTATAAAGCCTATGATTTGAAAGCCATCCACATAAAGGAGTATAATTTAGGCAGCTTGATCCTCACCCTAATTGTGGCTGCACATATACACCAATTGGAAAAAGTGAGAGCATATAAAAGGAACAGATTAGCATGTTAGGTTTCTCATTTGACCTCAGCAGCTTTGGCACATCATAAAGCCACTGTTTCCTTCCCCACAGAGATCCTGAGCTACACCAGACACGGATGTTGTTGTCATGCACATAGCCACTTCTATTTAGGACTGAACAAACCAACCAGCCATTATAATACAATGTCTCCATGAAAATCATATGCTGCTCAGACTCCTGGTGTGCTTCGGGGGGGTGATCCTACCATGTATTACGCAGAGCATAACCACGCACATTACAATTTCAAAACCCGAATTTCTGAAAGTCTCTCGCTGATCCGTGATGGTGTCATGGCTGCCAGCGACACAGACAAACTGTGTTCATGAAGAGACCACACCAACACAAAGTGTAATGGATTGATTTAAATCTAAAGGGCGAAGCCAGAGTCATAGTGGAAGCAGATGCATCTGATATCATGTTGAAAACAGTTACAACAGCACCTCGTAAATATAGCGAGGTCAAAAACATTGCATTGATTATAATACAAATTCAAAATCTGAGTTTGGGCTACTTTGCACACGTTTTCTATAATGCCTTTGTGTGCTGTTTGAATGCAAGCAGAATTATGAACTGAATACCACATACTGAAAAACTGTTCTCTCGCTATACTGTGATTAATTTGTGTCTAATTTATTGATTTAATAATGGTTTTCCTGTCCCTAAATAAGGATTGACCGAGCTGTTGACACAAGCGTTTAATCAGAATGACAGCTAAACAAATGTTCATTGAAAAAGGATGAATTGGGATAAACTAGAACAGATGCAGAAACACAAAGAGACAAGTTAGGACTTCAACTATTTGTTCTACATAAAAAGCAACTATTTGAACACATGATGAAAGTAACTGAAAAAACACTAATCACTTGAATGAACTCTTATTGGTTTCTACAAGAAGTAAATGTACCAAAGAGTCGGGGAAATTCCAAGTTCCCTTCCTTTCTACCCTGCTTCTGGATCTAAAAATACATCTTGAAATGTTTTTTGTATAACATCCAAGTTACATTGCATTATATTCAAGCTACTGAAAGGAATAACTTGGTGTGTAGGTTGTGTGTATAATGGCAAGTGTGGTTGAAAGAAAGAGAAAGTGTGAGTCTTTACAAGAATGAAATCAGTTAAATAATAACATAATTAATCCATTCATTATTTAACAAATGAACTGTCATATATGAAAGTAAACTTGTGAATAAATTGGATGTTAGGACTGATGGTAGTATATATGCAACGAAGTAAGTATGGGAATTACTCCCTTGGCAATTCTATAGACGAAATTATTAAATTACTTATCACAAAAATGTTTTTCTAAATCATGTTTATGCTAACAGCCAACAGAGGGTCATATTTAGTTATAGGTTAAGTTCTTCAAAACCATATAGCATGGGTGTCCAAACTGCGGCCCACGGACCATTTTGGCCCTCACTCAGCAAATTAAAAAAGTATAATCAATGACTTAAGTATAATAAACTTCTGCTTGTCTTACTTCTTAAATATATATGTTCAAATATATTACACAGAATTCATGTGTTAATAGGCCACATTTTCAAATAAATGCAGTCAATTAAAGTTGAAAACATGTTCTAACAAATCTAAGTTGATAAGAAAAAAGCCCAATAACAAATGTCCATAACAACGTTGAAATATACCCTTCATATTTCCCCTTATGATAAGCAATCTGAGGCTTCTGCTTTAAGGGATGAGCTGCTAACACAATAAATGAAACTCTATGGAGAGCTGAGATGTAGGCTTTTTCTTTCTTAAAGCATTTTCAAGTATCAAGAATAATTTACCTACATTGGATTGACTTTTCCAATTTAACTTATGAGGCAAAATACATCTAGTGAGTGGCCCAGCCCTTCGTATATTTTTCTGTGTGTGGCCCTTGGTGAAAAAAGTTTGGACACCCCTGCCATATCGGATGTGAATGTGTCCAAAAATAAATATTGGCATATTTTTAATTATCACTTGGTTTCTTATACATTTAAACCAAATGAGAGCTCTACTGCTTCTGATTAAACATCACACCCGACACTTTGATGGTGAGTTGAATTACTGTGAGGGTGGCGAATAACAGGGCTTTCTGTCTGTGTGGGTCACTGTGGGTTTGACAGAGGGAACGGGAGTGAATGAGTGGAAACAGAGGGTGATGTCGTCTGTCAGCCAAACCACAGCTGGCCAGATTACAAGAGTCTGGATTAGAGGCCAGGGGTTGGGGTAGGGATGTGGATCCCATTGATGTAGGAACACACACACGGAGAACACACAAAGCATCAATATCACCAGTAAGACACACACTGGCTCCAAACTGCAAAGGCATAGACATTGTTTTCAGCTACGAACCAATCTGTTCACTTTAAGCAGCACATCATTATTTCAGCTGGGTTTTTATGTGGCCAATTTGTTGGGAAATCATCATATTTATGGCTTTTCAAGCAGGTTTCCTCATTTCAACTGTCAGGTCAATATAATGTTTACTTTGTGCCAAGTCCACACATTTCATCTTCACATAATAGACCTCAGACACAGAGGCAAGAAAATAACGGAATATAAGCTTGGCCTAACATCAATATCATTGTTTCAAAACTGCATATTTAAATGCATTTGGCTCACCATTGTTTTCGAACAGATAAAATGTCTCTCATAAAGCATTTCATGATTGGGAGAATGAAAACAATCTGCAGAGCACACTGAGGTCCGGCCACTGCTGGCAGGGCCTGAAAGCTGCATTACACAACACAAGATGAGCTTCACAATTGTATTTTGCATTTAGATTTTATGAAATAACTTCATTAGGAAAACAGCTTATCCATTGTGCAGCCACATAAAAAACAGGAAAAATGTGTTTTTCTTAGCATGTTTAACATCAAAAACAATATGGACATCCTGTCATATGACTTAACGAAAATCCAATAATCACTTCCTGACAAAAACTATGTGCAGAACAGATGCTGTAAAACAAAATATAAAAAGGCAGTTTTGACAATTTCCCCAAAAATTGCCTATTTGAAAATAATTCATTATCCAGTCAACAGAAAAACAAGTCAAGACATTCACATGATAAGAAGCAGCAGGTCAAGTGTCAGCCATAAAGCTAATAGGGATAACCCTTAACTTAAGCAATACAAATACAGAAAAATAATGGAAATTGTTGACCAGCATATAGTCATCAATGCCTAAAGCAATGTAGGCCAAAGCACCAAGAGTTGGCATAAGTGGCAAACCCTCCAAAACAGCAGCAACAACCAAGAGACTCAGACATTAATTCACAACCACAACAAAACAAATAATGCACATGAGTGAATGTAAGCAACCAGAAATAAGCTAATAATGAATCATGCAGCTGTCAACCAACAAGCTAATCTAGACAGTGGCTAACAGCTACATTAGCAGGTGTGGCAGCAAAACACGTACCTTTTTTAAATGAAGCATTGGTCCCCGTGTCTTAGCAAGAACAAGTTAAATCCCCTGTAAATAAGAAAGCTCAGACTTTTGAGTTGAAAGTTGCGCCAGGTGCGCAAACCGGGAATTACGCTATTGACGTTCTCTTAAGCCACGCCCTCTTCAATCTAAGAGTGACCATCACTGTTGCTAGGAGCTGTGGAACGTTCATTCTTAAAACGCATTTGAGGCACTTGAATTTTACCTGAGATTTTATACTACCTGTACTTCTACTCTACTACATTTTGGAAGCAATGTTGTACTTTTTGACTCCCCTAGATTTATTTTACAGAATGTGTTCAGTTAGTTACTTCATACGTTCAGATTTTGACACACACTACTTAGGAACGCTTTTCAAATATCATTATTTTTGTATAGATTTAACATCCAACATTATAGTTAAGTAACTGAAACCATGAGTTGGTTAGCAGAAATTAATTGGAATTAAGAAGTTTTTTGTTCAGATTTGCTGCTTTAAAATATTTAAAACACTTGAAAAAAAATCTAAAATACTTTGAATCCATATACTTAAGTGTTGGTACTCACACTTAAATACTTTTACTTAATATGCAATTTTGTGATACAGTACTTTTTCTGAATGTATATGTTTACAGTGTGGTGTTAGTACTTTTACTCAAGTAAAGAATCTGGACAACTTTGTACACCACTGGCCTCAGTTTTATCTATGGTTTGATCTGCCCTTTGTTCTTACCAAGTCTCCTTTGTGTGACCTAAATAGAGGTTTTTTGCACTATCAGCAAAAGCCACCATCTTTTTTTTCCCACTGAGTTCATCCAGTACATTTAGTAGCAGGTTTCAGTTACAGCAAATGATTCTGAGCAGATGCTGTCTTCACATAGGCTCCTCTCCAAGAATCTGACAAAGAACATTTAATTCAGTCCTTTCAACAGCTAATCAATTTGCAGTTGACCAGGAGTGCAGAGATATCACATTTTTTTAAATCCGAATTGACACAGTACTGACAAAAGAAATGTTTAATTTCAATATAAAGAAATGCAGTGTGGAGAAATAACTGCCAACCCAAATACGGTTGCAAAGCCTGGTCAGTATGGGCCCTGTGATGGGGGGTGAAGGATGCTAATCAGACAGAAAAACACAGTTGAGCATCAAATAACTTCTCTTCATCCTCCAGTCAAAATCCAATACACAGACACTATTTGATACTTTGTGCCGACAAAACTCTTCACAGTGCAAAATGGACGGATTGTGAATACCAGTAAGTTAACTAAACTTAATAAATGTCAAGGTAATCCCACTGTCAATACATTTCTTGTTTGTTGTGTTTCCATGATTTCCGACCCATCATTATGGTCAGCTGGAGTCTGAACCTTTAATTCGATGCTGCCACGCCGCGGCCTCCTCCCACACAACCCATGCAGTCAGAGTGGAGCTGTGACTTCATAACCACATGTATGAATGCACCCGGCTATAAAAGAAAACATCAACAAATCATCCACACATGAATGCCTAATTGTTTTGTAGGGAGTTCCCAAAAGCCAGTGCTGGGTCATGATGCAGTTTATAAATTAAAGGTAAACACATGGGACTCACATCGGCCACTGTGTTGTGTTTTTATGACACGTGACATTTTCTCTCTTTAACACGCTGCCCGGGGTGACATAGAACTATGAAGCTCTGCTAGTCATGGGGTTTATATGAAAGTGCACCGATTATATGGGCTGAATTTATAACGTTTAATTGCAATATAGAAGAGCATATTTTGCAAGCTCCACCTGGGAGTCTAACTGTATGAATAGTCATATTGTGGTTCTCAATGTAAAGGGAATTAGTGCAAATAGTGCTCTACGTCAGCGTGTGAAACTGTAACTCCATTTAGATAGCATTATATACATTTCTGTGCCTTACTTTGAGAGATTGATACCAGCCATAAAAAGAGAAAGTCAGCACTGACTTAATAAAAGTTAAATAAAAACATCATCAAAGTTCTTTCATCCTGAACTTGGGTTTTTAATGTACACCACATCAGCCTTACTCTTATAGTGTCACTTTATTGTCCTGTATATTCTATTCGTGGCTGACGCCGCCATGATAACTACACAAACTCTTATCGGTTACTTCTTCTTGCCAGGGAAGTTCCCATATGGGCACTTCCAAGCTTTCCAAAATAGAAGCGTAAAAGTAGTGCACACACCCAAAACCAGCCGCCGTCTCCGCGTCTTTCCCAGCTTCCTTTCCCAGCTTCCTTCCCAGCGTTTACAGATTTTGTCCCCTGGCTTGATGTGGCCCCTGACAAGAGGTTGGAGGCCTTGCACACCATTAGACAACAGCGCTTTACCGTTGGTTAATGTTGAGAGGAGAGGGCCTCAATTGAAGGAAAATACCTTACGATAATTGTCGCAAATCATATCAATAAGATCTTCAATATTTATGACGCAGTGATGCGTTGAAAAAGAGTCTCAGTTTTACTTTTTAGAACTGTGGAAATGCCTTCCTAAGGGAGCAGCAGCCACCATCAATATCCAAAGACCTTGTGTGAGCCTCTCCACTCACACGGGGCTCACATGTGGACGCACAGAGCAGGTTCGTGTAACAAAGGCGTTTATTAGCTCCAAACAAAAGTACCCACGGGTCTCCAACGTTGCCCGTGTGGGAACCTTCACAGGTCCTTTGGCCTTCCAGGACCCCGCCTACTGCGAGACAGCCCAGAACCAGGAACCGCATGCTTTTATTCCGGCACTGATTACCTGATTCCGATCAGCTGTCTGGGCTCCACGGAGCCACTCCCTTCACTCCAGCAGCCCGCGCGCTAACCACACCCCGCTGCCACACCTTGATTAAAGCAACATGATTTGATTATGAATAATTCTGGAGGAACACATGTGGGTATGCAGCATTGTAACTCTCATATACCCTCGGCCTCAGATACCTCTCTCTGTCTGGCTGCATACGACCATGAATCCCTCTCCTTAATGTATGTTCCAGCTCCCTCAAAGTAACGAGCGTATTGACAAAGACATGAAATATGTATCATGGCATGAAGCTGATCCTCTGGATTTCTTCAAAACATCCTTATGTTATTGTTTTATGTCATAGAATGTTTGTGCTACAACTAGTACTACTACTACTATGGGTCAAGATATTTAAATATACAAACATAGTGAAAAGGTATGTTAGGGCAAGTGAAAGATAATTCAATTATATTTATATATTTATTTTTACCATTATTTAACCAGGATAGGTCTCATTGAGATTTAAAATCTCTTTTTCAAGAGAGTCCTGGCCCAAGAATGGTAACAGCACAGTTTCAGACAGTTTTACAGTAACACACAGTATACACCAAGTTTAGCCAAAGCATTTACAGACACAGCGGCCTGCTTCAAGGTCATGATATTGAAGTGCTTTATTTGTCAAATGATTGAGAGTAAAGAATGAAGTTTCAGATATATTCAGACATCTTCACATCCTTTAAAAACAAGAAAGAAAAACAATTAAGAAAATATTTCTTGAAATTCTGATGAAATAGATAAATGTAGAGAATGTGATCAAATAGATGAGGAGATTAATTAATACTGCTTCCATCATTGCACACTCCCTGCATGCAGCATCCCATTAACTCTCCATCAGGTGTGATATAGACTTTGACAAGGCTGTCGTTCTTCAGAGGTCAAAGGTCACTGATGAGTCTTTCAGGAGACGGCAGCTCATCATTACCCTCACAGACAGCAGGGTGCATGTCGCTAATCAACAGCTGATGAATGCTAGCCTGGGGTCACTCTTCAGGCTGCCTAATAACGCCTGTCTGCTGCCGAGTTACCCTCACAGATGAAAGGGCTGAGGTCAATCTTCTCCTAAAAGTCTCCCTGATCCCCTGTGGATCTCGAGAGGAGACTGTCATCAGGGTAGAAATGTGTTCTTTAATATAGTCTCGTGTCATATTTCATTAGTTGATAGCACCGTCACAGATCTAGATGTAGCTTTTGTCCATGTTCAAGATGTACTGTGGCTTATGTTAGTCCCTGGTGAGATTGTATCCACATTATTCTATTTACTTTGTGACAATAGTGTACCTTTTTTTTTAATACATTTTGTCATTTTTATTTATTTTTGTAAGCTTTCCGTGCAAAACATGTTTGTGTTATCCTGTTCCAACTTCCTTTATAAACATTTAAGTAGTATTGTACAGATAGCAATTATTAATACAACCTTTAAGGTAGATACATAATTACAATTAACTGGGTCAGTCAGAGAATGTAGATAGCTTAGAACAGCGGTTCCCAACCTGTGGGCCCAGAATGCAATGGAAGTGGATCGCCAAATAATTTGCTTTGATTTGTGTGGAAACAATTCATTGTTAAGATTTTCTTTTATTTGAATCTCTTTGATCCTCCTTAGCAACGGTCATTATGGTCCTTGACCCGCCTTGGCCGCCACTGCGTCAGGCCGTTGTGTCCTTGGGCAAGACACTTCACCCTAATTTACACCTGTGGGTATTGTACACAGTAATGACTGTTACATGTCTAATATGTGTAATGTGTAATTGTTAAGCGCTTTGAGCACCCTGGAAAAGCGCTCTAACAAAAATGTAATGCATTATTATTATTATTGACAGCGGTCTGTACTACTGGATTGCAAACTTGTCACATGTTCGAAATGGACCAATCAGAACTTTATTTAGCCTCCGGATTGTTTATGGTTGAACGTGGGCCGCTAAAAAATCTAGATTCTTAAGTGGGCCCTTGGCTGAAAAAGGTTGGGAACCGCTGGCTTAGAACTTTATTGTTCTCACTGCATGTGATAATATATATTCGTATCTCAAATCTGTAAAAAAGAGGTTACTACCATTCAATTCAATGCAGTAAGACTTTCTATAAAATCTGTTTTTTTACTTGTTAGGTGCTTTCATATTTGAGTGGCAGTTTTGAGTGAGCTTCCAGTTATGGCGAGCACGACTTCCCTCCATACACTCGTTTTTGCAACCCAGAGCAGAAATGACTAGCCGTTCACCTTGAACATCTCAGCCGTTCCATGGTTAGAAGGTTCCAGCAGGTCTGAAACAGCGTGCCCCCCCCCCCCCCCCACCCAGGCTCCTGCAGAGCGAGAGGATGTTGTTACTGCAGACGTTTCCTGGACGTCCTGCACATGTTGTGGAAAAACACATCACTGTCCGCTTCCAACATGAAATCCATTGACCAATCTGCAAAGCCCTGTGAGTGACGCATAAGAATCACAAATTAACAGACAGACATACCTGAAAATGAATGGAAAAGCAATAAAATAGGGATAATCCGTATATGTTTTCTATTTAGAAGGTTAATCACATTATGGAAAAAAATGACTTTGTGTTGTTCCTTTATTATTCTATTACTGTAATGTGTTTTGAATGTCCTTGGTCTGGTAAATGTTTGATAAATGAGTGTTTTCAAAGCCCAGAATCACATCCTCAAATGTCTATTCATCTAAAGCCATTATGCTTTTCAAGGCAACCAGACTCTTTTAACAAAAACAAAATGTTACCGGGAAAAACAAAGGATTTGCCTGTCTACCAGTGATCGGTCGCTCAGTTTGTTTATTGTGTGATTTTGAATAGTTTGGATTTAACATTGTATATTCACTTCCCCAATTGAAAGGGCTTTCTCACAGCAAGGCAACATTTTCTGAATATATTGAATTGTATTGATTTGCTGTGAGGTAAAGTTACTGTTTTGTCAATGGAGTCTGGAGTCAAGTTTAGTTGTCCTTCGAGAAAGAGGCTCGGTAAAGTGGTAAAACTATTTTAAATACAGCTTACTCTTAGCGTGATAACATTTGTCTCAAGTGGCTAAAATGGATTTTGCTGTCATGCTGGTATACTCCCGTCATACTGTAGATCAACACCGACTAAAGTTAAGAACCTCAAACAACCCCACTTCAGACAATCCAAACTATCACTTTAACATCTGTCAGCTTGGCTCAATCTATTGATTCAATGTAGAGCTGCCATTTAATAAAAACATTGGCCAAGCAACAGGTGAAGTTAGCCCAGCGTTGGCTCCATGCAGGCACAACCTAATGTACCACCCCTGTTTTTGAAGGCTGTCCCAAAAAAACGTTCTGACCTTGAAGATACATATTTAAACAGTTTCTGCACTGCAAGATATTTTCCTGAAACATAACCTCAGAGAGTCTGGCGCACTGTGAGGCACGAGGTATAAATGACCCTTTGTGTTGCTTCGTGGGCCTGACATCATCTCCAGACTGCAGGACCGACTGCTCTGAGACTTTTGTGGTACACCTGACCGTAAACTGAACCCCTCAGATTGTTACCTTCCTCACAGAAGCTGTCTCACACCCTCTTGTTGTTCCAAAGCAGGGTTGTTCAGGTTCTGACTGGCCTTTTGGCTGTACTCTCACCTCGAAGCTGCTCTGGATCAGGAGATGGCAGGGAGTGCTATCTGGCAGCTCAATGGCCTCAGTGTTGCTGCATAACAGTATGGCTGCTTCTGCATCTCACCCTGCCTACACTCAGCTTTTCCAGCCTGAATGAATTCCCGCTAATGAGGACAGGCTCCGCGAGGGAACCGCTTTCATATAGGAAGCCCTTCATTTTGTTTCCACCCCACAGACAAGAAAAATCCTTCAGCCCTTCCTTTAGGTCATCTTCACTTGGCAAAAAGAAATCCCTCATTGGAGCTCTGCTAAGCCAAACTCAAAAAACATAAACAATCCGTGGAAACACTTACAGTATGAGCGGCCCGTCCTCCATCCAATGCACATGATCTAGTTTGACACAGAAAAAATACTATGTGAATTATTTTCCTAAACCACAGCAGCTTCAAAACAAGGTTCTATTGATTGAGAACCAAACGTGCTGCAACTCGCTGACATGCTGGCTGTGATATTAATGACTCAGCGCTTCCAAATGAGTTTGTTGTTACCGTATGGTGAAATGGCTGTGGCAAGAAGCGGTTCTGGGTAAGGGTTAGGCGTTCATGTCATTTCTACTTGTGCTTGTGTGTAAAACAAGTCAAATGAGCGTCCATTACTGCATGATTTACTTTGTCTTCTAGGAATACAATTAAAACACAGATAGTTTGGATGTTTTGAAGTGGGGTTGTATGATGTTCTTATCCATAGTCAGTGTTTAACCTACACAAGATGCTATATTTAGAATAGTTTCACCACTTTACCTTCCCATCAGAAATGTTCTATGTGTTCTTGGGAGCCTCCATACTCCATTGACAAACAGTTATTTTAACTTGCAAAGACTGGAGTTGCTGGTGTACCGCTGCCTTGATCCGTGAGTTTGTTTGTGTTAATAGGCGCATTCACACCGCAGTACTTTTCCCACAAAGGTTCATGCGAACTTAGTTCATGCGAACTCTTTAGTTCGCATGAACTAAGTACAGATCGCGTTCACACCGGAAAAAGTCCCTGGGGGTGGATTAGGCAAATGAAGCCGCTGACGTCACTTCTTCTTCTTCTGCTTTGGGTTTACTGGCAGGCTACAAACAACTTCACGGCGGATACTGCCGCCCAAAGTCCCCGGCCGGAAGTACCCGGAGTTGTAAGAGGACTTCAGTAGAAGTTGCTGGGACTCCCAGCAGCTTCTACTGAAGCCTTCCGAGTAAATCGCCAGAACGCCGACACCTCCTCATCTCCACCGCTCCCATGTTTTTATTTTGTGTTGCCATAAGTTAGTCTCTCTGCGTTTCTGCGCTGGGCTAATGCTAATGCTAATAATGCTAATGCGAGGATAATAAAATGGCGGCTTCACAAAACTTTTGGGAGTTTCACGGGGCGTGGTTTGCAATCCGCCCAGCCAATCAGACATATAGCTCTTTTCTCACAAAAGAGCCGCTCGAAAGTCCCTGCAAAGTCCCAAAGTCCCTGCTCTCTAGCAGGGACTTTCGAGGGGGTAAAAAGTACCGGCTCTTTTTGGTGTGAACGCGATAAAAGAGTTCTCATGAACTAAGTTCGCATGAACCTTTGTGGGAAAAGTACCGCAGTGTGAATGCGCCTATTGTGTGAACTGCTTTTAAAACTGTGAACTTTTAACAATGACATATATTTGCTTTGGATCTATATATCATGTGGGGAAAATGATCTTAGAAGGGATTTGGGAAAATACAATTTGATGCTAAAACACACGAAGGCCTTCTACGATCTCTTTATGTTCATATTTGGATACATAAGGAACAGGACTGGAGATCTACCGAGTGAATAAAAATAACATGAATAATGGACCTTCCCTTTGAGATCACATAATAAACCGAGTCATAGAGGTTTTATAGTATTGTTAAGGAAATATGTAAGGCATGAACATTTGCTTAACCTTTTTAGTATTTTATGCAAAAGCATTAAATGCCTGCATGTGATCCTTTTGAGAATATCACTCATTCATCGATGTGCAGCTTTGATCCAATGTTTTATGTGACCACTGGGTAATGCCAACAACAACAAGACTGTAACTCTGCAGGCGTCCCCTCTCTTTTCTTTTATAACACGCCACAAAGTGTGTGAGCTTTCCAGCTGATAAAACGGTACCTTGGTAGCAACAACACTCAGCCCCGGGAACGAGACTCTGAGAGCCATTGTGCACGTTTTATATGAGACTCAGTAAAGTTGGTATGTGGCACAGAGTCAGGTGCCAGGATTGGTAAACACAAAACCAACACCGAGCCTGAGCCTGAGCCACGGTGGGGAACCAGGAATGCTTGTGGAAAATCTCCCTTTTAAAGCACAAGAGGCCAAAAGAACAAGAGATAAAGATGGGAGACAGGAACAGAAAGAGAAGGAGTTAGTGCAACTGAAAGAGGTCATAAAAACATCCACACAACAGGCGGCTCAATGTAGAAATGAAGAGGAGTGTCAGTGAATGCTTTTAATTACTTTGGGACGTGTAAATTGGTCTGCAGGCTCCACAAGGTTTGAATAGAGCTTACAGGGTTATACTCGTATCTATGTGAAAATAGTTGTGTAAAAAAAAGAAAAAGAAGGAATTTGAGATTTAAAGATCCTCAAAATACAAATGTCTGGGTTGCTCTTTCTACGAATAAACCAAAGGCCTGTCAGAAGTCTTGTTTCGTGGGACTTCTTTCCTGAAAACAAGACCTTTTGGCACCCAGGAGGTGTTTCTGGCACCAGGGTGAGACTCTGATCCACGCTAGCTGCAAGTGTCCTCTCCCTCTGGGCCCCAGAATAACACATTTTCTAAAAACAGACTTCTCTCGAAAGCAAAGCAGTAGTAAATCTTTCAACAGTCTCATGCAACACACGTAAATCATGCAGCTACTGAGCCAGGGCTAAAACAACATGATATTGTTTTATTTTCTTTACCCGCATTCATGTGTGTCCTTTTCTCCACCCATATTCAGTTTCTTATCATCATGTGTGGCCGCTGGACTCTGTCGTATTTGGCCTGTGTGTCATCTGGCCACACAGTCGACAGGTATTTGATAGTCCAGATACAAAAAAAACGATCTATAGAAAGGGATTTACCCTCTTTTATCCAGCAGATGGGGCAAGAACTCCAACTAAATTGAAGGTCTTGATTAGGGATAATTCTGACTTTTATTCTGTCTGGTTTTTGTATTTATTACAGACCTTTCAGAGCTTGGTAATTTGTGGATTCCTATGTCATGTAGTCAAATTAATATATAACTTTGACTCTGAAGAGGGTTGAAATATTGACATAAATGGCATGCAATACATCAAATCCTAATAAAAATCTGAAGATACATTCCTTTATCAAACACAAAATGTATTCATTTTCCCTAAACAGGTCTGGTTTTACTGGACTCAGATTGAATCAAGCCAGGCTCTTAGAGAAGAGATTAACCCTCCTGTTGTCTTCGAGTCAAATCTGACTTGATGTACTACTTTCATCAATCATCATAACTTTTTTGTTTTACATTTGATTGCATTAAGGCTTTATGATATCCTTCACAGTAGACATTTGAACATATCACATTGCTGATCAGCACTTTCATTGAATTTTGGATGATTTAGTCAACTTTGTAACACCCATGGTGTTCCCGGTCAAAAATGACCGCCATAAAGAAAAGGAATTAGTAACCATCGGATCAGATGAAACACACACACACACACACACACACACACACACACACACACACACACACACACACACAACACACACACACACACACACACACACACTCTCTAAATGTGTTCCCCCCCCACCTTATGTGCCCAATCCCCGCATGTGAATCACCCCTGGCACACACAAACACACACACAAACACACACACATACAGAGAACAATTTGACACATTTCCCGCTCTTATGTGCCCATCCCCCCACATGGATCACACCTGGCACACGCAATACATGTCCAGTGTCTTTAATGCAGATGTTCATGTATACCAGTAGTCTGATACAATATTTACAGTTTGAAAGGGTGTTAAATTAAGTAAATGTAATGGCAGTTAAAACAGGACCGGTCAAATGTGACCGCGAACACCAAAGTAAGGGGGGGAATAAAGACAATAGGAGGGTTAAGTATGTATGTGTGTTATGAGTTATGCTGTGCATGTAGGCTGTATCGTTAATAATGTCCAATTCATGTTTGAACATTTCAATTGTTCAAAGTATTTCTATTTTAATTGTATTAAAAATGTATATTATTGATGAAAATATGGTTATCAAATTATTATGTTGTGTTTATGCATGGTTTGTAATCTTTCAAATGCAGATTTTGTTGCTATTAATGTCACTTTGGCGTGTTATTTCTTAACCTGCTACTTTATTAATTTGATACATCTTGCAAAATGACATGTAAAAAGGTAGCCAGGACTAACACTGGTATATTTACTTTGAAATCTTGATTAATGTGCATATTGTCATGATAACACAAGTTAGATTTGCTTTTATAAGCATTGGATTTATTGAACAAATTGGGATTTGAAGAGTTTTAACTGGTCTATTCTGTACTTAAATGCACATTGTTTATCATATATCTGAATTCACACATGAACTGTCTTTAATTTAACTATTTTTCCTATTTAAATGTAGCCAAGAACTCAAACTCAAGCTGACACGCTTCTACATAAACTGATCCTCCAACCTGTTCAACATTGCAATTCGACAGCTGATAAATATTCATAATGCGATATTATGAATATGCAATACTTGGTGTTGCACTTAACCGTTAAATTACCAACAGAGCCGTCCATCAGCCGCCTGCTGGGTGTCTCTGATCATCTGACTGTGTACAGAGATGGATGTGCGTCTGTCAGCTGTACCGCCTCCTGCTACTGCACACATTCCTCGTGTGAATCTGCTTTAAATCCTGCACAACACTGAGGCTTTGATGGTTGCTGACATGAAATGTGAAGAAGGTGGAAATGTGCCAGTTTGGTGAGTGAAAGCTGTTCAGTAATGTGTGTTTAATTGTCAGGAATGGAGAAAGTGCCTGGAGGATGGGACAGGCTCTTTTCCTCACGACTCGTCATCACAGCCAGCGCCTGTCACTCCAAAACCATGACCTGGACAAAACATCTGACACAGTTTACATTCATCATCACCAAACAAACAAACTGTATTTCCAACCACTTATTGAGGAAATCTTAATCATCTGTCCTTTTATTTTCACTTTGATGCATTATGGTGCAAAAACGATTTATTGTGGGGCAATACCGCCCCCTTTTGGCATAGGCATTGCTTCAATTAGTTTATTTTGCCTTCAACTGGTTGTGCAGCTTCCTTTTGGTAAGATTTCACCGACAAAAAAAACTATAATCTCATTTAAAATACTTAAATGTAGGCTTTCATTTAAATAGTTAGTTTAAGAACTGCATGATCTGCAGCAAGGTATTGTATTTTGCTCACTAGACTATAATATAATATATTTTGTATTGATCTGTTTTTACTTCACTTTTGTTCAAATGTTACTCTGTGCTTTGTAAGAGCTACTCAAATAAATGTCAGGTCAATTAAATGTCTAAATTACAACACTCAAACGTGTCACCTAATAGTTTTCTACTCAAGTAGATACATTCAGAAAAATGAAATGTCATACTAGATAAGAGTTGATAAATGACTGAGGAACAGGCTCGCTGCAGAATTATAATTACAGTCATGCTGGGGACAAAATGTCAGCTGTCTGGCTCGGTGCACGATGAGAAAGAGAAATGTTAAGCCTTTTAAATCACTTTCAAATATGAAATATGTGAACTCTGAAACAAAGTGATGTCATTGAAAACCATTTCACAGGCTTGTTCTGAACTCTAAATGCTGTCATGCATTGACAACAGTCTCTGAATTAAGTAGCATGGATAACCACAGGGCTGTCCCTGGCCAGCTTGAGGCCCCACGCAAAGTTATATGCAACCTGGTATCACGGCAAGACGTGAACATGTGACGATTTACCACGCTGGGAGACGTGAAGATGTCACGATTTCGTCCCTTCAAACGTGACAGTTACACGGTATTGTTAACATGGCAACCAGTGGAGAAATACCCGGAAATGCCAAGCAAATGCTGACCCCGACGGTCGGTTGTTATTGTCAATGTTAATATAATAATGATTTATTTTGTAATAGTCACACTCGATTTCGCCGATGTTGTTGTTGTCCCAGCTGGTCGACACCTCTTTTAGCAGAAAACAAAGGCTACATTAATGTATTAAATCGATGTTAATCCATGCGTCTGGATGTGGAATTAACGGACGTGACGTTGTGCGATTGCGTTGCCAAGCAACAGCTTCGGTTCATGTTAATTTACAAACTCTTCAACTACAACCGTAGTTATATTTAAAAACATTTTTAGAAGGCCTCACGAAGTACTTTAATGCAAATTAAAATGTAAATGTGAAGGAATGTGTGTATAACAAAATACATCCGCATAGGTGCGACGCATTTGCGGCTCAGTTGAGGATCCCTCCGCAAGATGAGGCCCCGTCCGCAAGATGAGGCCCCACGCAGTCTGCATGATCTGGCTGTAGGGAGGGATGGCCCTGGATAACCCAATGCTTTTTGTGAGAGCAGCACTTGTGATTTATAGAAATAAACTGTATAATAGCAAGTGTTACTCTCAAAATGAAGGGGTTTGCAAAAATGTATTTTATGTCCATCCTATGGCACGACAGTAAGACTTTATCCAAGCCTTTTACACTAATATGGAAAACAATAAAGCTGTTGTTCCCAGATTTAACTATTCTGGAAATGTCTTTTGAAAAGCTCATATAGAGACAAAAACAAGTGTACGAACATATCTTATGAAACATGTCTTGAAAACCCTAATGTGGATGCATGTTGCTTTTGAACATTAACATTGTTTGTGTGTGGGCGCTGAGTCACACTGAGGTTTTGAGGGGATAATGTCAAGCCGCTGCAGGCTGTGTGTAGTGAAGTTTATCACACAGAGCATTACATTGGCCACTTGGGAGCAGCAGAAACAAGCTGTGAACACAACGTTGACATATTTTGTGTCTTAGCAAACAGATGTACTGTTGACACATCCAGCATTGGGAGGTCTTTAGGTGTCGTCGTGTTGGCCCCTTGATAAACGAATCTCAATTGATATTCACTCTCCTTTCAGCTCTGTGAATGTGTTCACCAGCTCATCACTTACTTTGACTTTCTGCTGGTCGTACGGGACAGAACCTGTACAGTGATGTATTTAAGAAAACAGCAGCTACTACAGCAAAAGATTACAACATGAGAGCAGCGAGTGTGAAAAAACAAATTGCTAAAATGCTGTTGAGTCCCTTTTACACTTCCTTTAGATTAATCAAAGTCACCTATAATTTGTTGTGTATCCGTTATCCATGAAAATAAATTGATAAAAGCAGCTTTAAGAAATACATCAGACGAATATGTTGATTCACTTCTAATTATGTAGATTATTTTTGAAAGAATTTGAGATAAAGACTGCTCCTGATCAACAAGGGATCTTGAGGAACTGCAGTGCAGATACTATACATTTAGATGAAATATCAGCATCACCTGACATTATTTTACAGACACTTGTTCTAATGTATGAATTCATGACATGTCACAGCTAATTGTAGTGCAGTGAGACCTCTAGACCTCCTGTAGTGCAGTGAGACCTCCTGTAGTGCACTGAGGACCCCCCTGTAGTGTAGTGAG
This sequence comes from Harpagifer antarcticus, assembly GCA_902827135.1. Taxonomy (NCBI): domain Eukaryota; kingdom Metazoa; phylum Chordata; class Actinopteri; order Perciformes; family Harpagiferidae; genus Harpagifer; species Harpagifer antarcticus. The sequence goes on from CADEHL010001421.1 coordinate 1,034,392, forward strand.
ACCTCCAGACTTCCTGTAGTGAGGATGCTCTGTCCTCCCTCCTCCGGACAAACCCTGCAGAGCACTGGAGAGCAGGAGAGACCGAGCCTCGGGCCAACGACCCGGACCCCCCGGGGGATGATGGTCTGTCTCCTAAACACCGCTGACAGGTGAGGAAGAGTTCAGTTTAGGTGCTGCAAACGGTACCTGCTTTAACTGTGATCGCCTCAACAACAAGATAATAGGGATCAGGATTCCCTTGCAAATCCTATTCACGAATTAATCAAATTAATAAACTTAAAAAAGATATTTAGATTGCTTTCACTTTATTCAAAGTGATTTATTCATATGGAAACAACATTGATTAAAATGTCCCTATTAAGCTCATTTCAAGAATTCATATTAGTATGTTGTGCCTCTACTGTGACATGTTTGCATGCTTACATTTTCAAAAATGCTCTATTTTTATTTTTATATGCTGCAGCACCTCTTTTCACCCTCTGTCTGAAACCAGAGCCCAGTCTGCTCTGATTGGTTAGCTGGTCGGCTATGTTGTGATTGGTCAACTGCATAGAGATGTCCCGCCCCTTAGTCTATCATGTACAATGTGTCGGAGCTCTATCCAATAGAAGTACAAGTGTTACATAGTGATGTCACTATGTTACGGAAGTAAACAAAGCGGTCCAATGGAGGTGTTTCAGGCAGGGGGAGGGGGAGTGGGAGAGAAACTCCCTCTGGGAACTTTGCTGACCATTTACATGCACACAATCCTAGAACACACTACAGGAAAGGGGAAACCCCAAAAAGCATAATAGGGCCTCTTTAAATCAAACATTTCCCGAGACATGAGGGGAAAAGGATTCCAGGAAAAAGCGTATTTTCTCCCGATGCAATTCTTATTGTCCTGATCGTACAGATTATATAACGGTTATCCTGTCTGTTCCTGCTTTCAGTAACATCACCACTATTCTGAGAATTGGGGGGGGGGGGGGGTTGCCATGGGGATATCTGCCGGTTGCCATTCACCGGCACATGTAATTGTTCCTCTTCACTGTCTCTCTTTCCCTTTATCCCCGTCTCCCCTTGCTCCTCATGCAGCACTTCACACACAGTCGAGGGCGTTATTGCAAAACAGACAATAAAGGGGAGAGTGTGTGTATGTGTGTGTGGGTATATGCTTATGAATTATTGTGGGTTTTTTTAAACCTCATACTGAAGTTGAGAGAGAAACAAAGAAGCAAATTATGTATGTAAAAATAAAACCCTATGAATGTGTCCTGTAATAAAAAGGTATGACAGCTCAGATGTCAGAGTTTTCCTTTAATACATGAATGTTCCAGCAAAGAAGCCCCTGCCTGTATATCCACTAATAGAAATGACATAGTATAGCCTTGACAGAAAGTGATATATAATGGTGTGGCCATTCAAAGCACATGTAACGACTCCAGATGTGTTCAATGGAAAATATATATATAGTACCATTCAACTGAGCTGGGAGCTTTTCAATAACTCACACACACACTCACGTACTTATTGAAGATGTTTGGACGTGCATCTTTCACAAAGAAATGTCACAATGCTGTTATGCCAAAGATATTGAAGTGAATGTTATTTATATTGATTGTTGTGCTTTTATGTTTGTCTTAATGTGTGCATATGTATAAATGTGTATGTTGATTGTATAAATATAGGATATACATATGTTTATACATATTTTTATATTTTTGTATTCGGGATTGTGGGAAGCGGTATTTCGATCTCTCTGTCTGTACACACAAACTGAAAGATTGACAATAAAGTTGACTTTGATAGGTTTCAAAATGGTTACTGCTCACATTGCAGTCACATCAAAAATGGTCCAAATCATCTTAATAACTATAAACACCAATTGTGTAGAATCTTTTTAATAAGCTGTAGTAACAGATTTGATTTTTGATGTATCTACCAATGGGTGTTTTGCAGCCGTGTTGCAAGCACTCACCTCTGCAATTCTGTGTAGAGTTGATCTAAAGTCAACTGGAGCACGACTTACTGAAAGGGTAACGTTTCCCATCACAGTGCAGAGACTCAGCTTGCCTTCAATAACCTCCCCTAATGAGGAACTAATTCAGCCAGGCTGGAAAACAGGGAGGAGACAACAGAATGCATGTAGGCAGTTATATAATCACAGAAACAGAAAGGGAAACTGTTATTTATGATAATTACTCCTATTCTTTTCATTTGAAAGGACACAGTTACTTGCGTCATGTCAGAAAAAGCTCTATGTATTTTTTCTTTTGTATTTTCGCTTTTTATTATTGTATAACTGTGAAGGTTTTGTCCCTTTCTATCCGACTGTATCCTGCATGTACAGTCATCATCGTAACAGGCGTTTGTCTCCATGGAAATGCATAAAGTAAATGGGGTGTGGCGGCAATAAGAAAAAGTGCCAGCTGAGCACTGACGCCATGTCCAAAATATACTATGTAAATCTGAAAATAAAATATATCTTTTTTTGGGAGGGTTTTATCCACAACCTGAAAACAGAGTGTTTGGAACATGTTGCTGGTGTGGTCGAGTGACACCGTGAAAACGACCTCACACTAACAGAGATCACACCTGTTACACACAACACACACACTGATGCGAATTCCTTGCGTACATTTGTTTACTTTCTTCCGTCATATGAACATGTATTCATCAAATAGATCCTTTTCTGCTTTATAATAAGCGAAGTGACGTACTGCTGCTGACGAGTGTCAGGCAATTGTTTGACTTGCTCTATCTCAGATCTATAGTCTGCGATAGAGTGAGTCTGCAGGTCAACTGTGACTCACCACGCTTTCTCCTCCGAGCTGTCAGAAGATCTGGCTCGAGTTCAGAAGAAAAGCCGTGTCTCTCTGCCCTCAGGCTCTCAAAACGCTTCTTTCCACCTGTCATGACTGTGCTCATTTATCAGGGCCACAGCTAAATCTATTCAGACAGATTTCTTACACCTTCAGCTTAATATACAAAGATAAAGGTGTCTATTTTTGGACAAAGGGGTTTGACAATGGCATTTAAAGAGGTCCAACTTATTATAGCGTTTCACAAAGCACACAAAGTAATTAACTGTACATTAATAAAAGGTGATATGGTGGGGCAAGAGGAAATATTTAAAGCTCAAAATGGGTTTTATCTAATATATTGTATTTATTATTTGTAGATGACTTATTTTTGGACGGCTCCTTCTAAATGAATGAGGGTTAGAAAAGAAGGAAAATCAAACTACACTTAAGGGTCATGATATTCCCGATTATATATTGTTGTTAAACATTTATTGGATCATAAGTCCTGGATGGATATCCTCGTGGATTCATCTTCCTATTACACATGCATTTCCAAACATTTGGACTACCTATGTTGCAAATGTATTATCTCTTCGATTTACACACGGCATCTAGTGCACGTCTGTCCGTCCTGGGAGAGGGATCCCTCCTCTGTTGCTCTCCCTGAGGTTTCTCCCATGTTCCCTTTAAACTGTGGGTTTTCTCTGGAAGTGTTTCCTTGTACGATGTGAGGGTCTAAGGACAGAGGGTCTAAGGACAGAGGGTGTCGTATTGTCATACTGATATTCTGTACACACTGTGAAGTCCACTGAGACAAATGTAACATTTGTGATATTGGGCTATATAAATAAACATTGATTGATTGATTGATTGATTATTGATGTTCTGGGGTAGCATACCAGGGGGGAGATGTTGTGAAGAATAAACACATTCAAGTAAGTGCTAGAGAAAATATTAACTGAAATTACCTCTGAAAGTTCACATAACAATCAGGGGGAGATTGTTTCTCAGAAGCTGAACTGAGTCACAAGAGAACAGAGGAAATTAAAAACCTGAGAGGAATGATATTTTGTTTGTAATTTTCCTTTTCTCTGGGGAGCTCTTGAACTACACCCAGAGGACTTCTCTTCCTCTGAGTCATCCCACATTGTCCTCCTGTCTCACGTCTTTCTCCTCACACCCTGTCTGAAGCCCGCGGAGAAACACTAAAGCTGCACTGGAGCATCTGGGTCTACCTGTTGCCTAGCAACCACATCAAATAAATTCAGTCTTTGCTTCCAGTTATTATGCCTATTGTTGTTACAAGTAAACAACATATCAAGCAGTTACAATCTCTTCACTGCTGGATCTATTATCTAGTAAGTGGACTTTTTTGTTTTAGTTTTTGATGATGTTGTTAAAGGGGCCCTCATTTTCAGGAGCATATTACTATGTAGTGTCTCTACTATGACGTTTCCATACTTTAATGTTCAAAAAGGTCTTTATTTTTCTCATACTGCCTGTGATGCAGTACCTATTTTCACCCTCTGTCTGAAACCAGAGCCCAGTCTGCTCTGATTGGTTGGCCAGCTCTGTTGTGATTGGTCAACATCTTAGAGATGTCCTGCCCTTTGGCCTAACACTTAGAATGTGTTGGATAACAAATAGTATAGAATGAAATGAAAAGCAAAACTTAGTCGATTGAATGAAAAATAATTGAATTGTATTTATCCTTCAGTAATTTCTCCTGCAAAACATCTAATAGTGCCAGCTTCAAAATTGTGAGGATTTGCTTCCCTTCCTTTTTTGTTATTTTAAAGAAACAGCATGTAGTTTGGTGTCTTTACAGATTAAACTGTGTTTCTGAGTAAGAACAACTGACTTCATTATGCTGATTTGAATTTCATTCCACATTAAACTGGACCCTAAGTGGCAGAGAGCATAAACAGCATCTGTTTTAATTTAACATACAGTGAAGTTCTTTCAGTTAATGCAGACTGGATGGATTTTCATAATGCGTTAACATAAAAAACCCAATTAGGAACAAAGCCACTGTGCTGCATTTCCACAAGTTAGGCTGAAAGCATACGAAAAATGAATATGTAATGTAGCATAACTCTTTAATTTAGAAGCTCAGTGAAAAGAACGTTTTCATGAAATGTATTTTCAGGCCCTTTGTAGTGTTTTTGAGCATAATATTGGTATTTAATTAGTAATAAAATGTGCCTTTGTATATCCACCTCTTAACTACTTTCCATAAGACTGCACCAGTTACACAATACTATTTTCCACAGCAGACTTTCCATGAGATCTGCGAGGGGAGAAGTCAACAATGACGACATTTCCTGCTTAGGTTACAATAAACCAAAGCTGACAACAAACAGAGACTTTGTTCTCCTGCTTCTGCTACACAAAAACTCCTCGTGCTCCTTCTTAAACAGACTGCAAAGAAGATAAACTCTACTTCTACAGTCTGGATTGCAGCTGCTAGAACTTGTTTTAATTTTAAATGAAAAACCGTGACTTCCTCTGCCATGTATGCTAACAAGAGAGTGTTTATAGTTAATACAACGTGTTTTCGAGCAACTCTGAGGACCTGAAATGAACCTGAGTGTTGTTTGTTAACTTGGTTCTGGATGTCCAAACCTCGGGGTTGTTCTGCTGAGAGAATACATTACAGATTTTGCTTAGTCAGTAAGCCTCTGATCTCTTATTAATGAGTCTAGACTCTAGACGTTCAATACACGATGAAAATCATTGCCTTTTATGAAGTCACTGGAGAAAAACAAAAAAGATGGTTAGTTTCACACAGTTTGTACAGTAAGCAAGTGTTTTACTAATGATGCATCATGATACATTATATGTGGCTGTACATGTGGAGAATATGCACAAAAAGGCAACGAAATGTATTAATTTCTTTCTTCAATTTTAAAGTAATACATTTGCATGAAAATATACAAGAAAAATACTTACTTTGAGAAACCACAAGGACAGATTAGTGGCTGTTCTGGAGCTTCCAGTCATGCTGCCTGGGCTTCATCAGCTCAGATAGAGTTGTCCCAGTTGTCATTGAACTGTAGATATATACATTTACATTTCTTCTCGCATGACTTCTCGTACAAGTTGGGGATAAAAGATCAGATTCAAGGTTGATTTTATCGCCCCCTGAAACCCAATGATGAGGAAGATCACGATTACAGCTTGTAATAATGAGAATAAAAGTAAAGAATATGGAATCAATTGTTTGTTTCATCATCTGACACGAGCCTTCCTGACTGGAAAGACCACGTTGAATCTGTCTGTAAAACGATCAAATGAAATATTTACTTTCTCAACACTTTTTTAGGATAAGTACATACATTCTTCTTCTTGTGTGACTATAAGTTCAACTGTAATATTATATGGTACATTGTGTCTATGTAGGATGTAATCGGTCATAAGAACCAGATGTGGAAAATGGGTTTTACATTCATTTGAAATGTCAAGCCTTTTGTGCAAATCAGGTTCCAAGACTCACCTCATGTTAAACCCTTTCTGTATAATATTACTGCTCTGAACCTCTGTCGTCAAGCTCATAATGGTCTCAGTAAAAGGTTGCTTGAATAAGACTTAAATTAAATCATGTGGAAAAAATGAGTGAGTATTCTTAAACACACCAAAGAAATCAATGTGTCACACTCCAAGGTTTATGTCACAGTTTTAGTCTGGTTATGGGTTTTGTAAGTCTGTTCATTCAGTGTTTTCTTCTTCCTCCTTGTGTTTTGTCTGGTCCTCCTCCCTGTCGTTAGTTTCCCTGGTGTGTCTGATTGTCTCATTGTGTTCACCTGTTGCCCTGGTGTTTCTCCCTCCCCTAAAAAGTCAACAACAGAGCAGCAGACGTAGAAGAATAATCACTACTCCTATACATCCTGCTTTTAAGTAGTAGCAATGTATACTGTTTCCAGTCAAGTGTGAGTGCACAATTCCACCTGATAACAGCACAGGTAGCATGCAGCATATGGATCCAGGTTTTTGTGGACACAGCAGGGATTGTGGGTAGCCCAGAAGGGAGTTACAGCTTGACAAATATTTGAAGTGCAGCCCGGCTCTGTTTGCCTCGGCCAAAGCTTCAGGTTGAGGCTGTTACTATTGAATTATGCATCAAACGGGAGACACAGCCAACGGGGTGAGAGTCGGAGAAATTGAAAACAATTTCACAGCTTCTGATGTAAAAAGCCGCGCTTGTACTACGGCTCTTTTTTCGCTTAATTTTTTTCACAGTCATTCGATTGAGGAATTGATTTTCAGGATTACCAGGGAGAAATCCATAACATTGATTTTTCGTGGACTAAAAGATACTTGGAGCTGGATTTTGTTTTGTGTATTTTTGTATTAAAACATACTGGTAACGTTCTTCAATTTTTTCTATTTATGTAATGCACTGTGTTCCAGAAAGTCTAAAAACACAGATAAACCCTAAACATTTCACATTTTTAGAAGGTATTTGCATACATTACATCTGCATTTTTTATCTTTATCAAATCCACTTACATTTGAAGTACAAATGACAACAACATCTAACACATTAGAGGATATGTAAATATTTCTCAAAAGCGACGTGAGAAAAAAAGGCCAGCGAGGGACCAGTTAATCCCAAAAAGTGAAGTAAACATAGTTACAAAAAACATTCCCACAAAGGGTTAAGAGAAAGGACCGACACTGAGATGTGTTAATATACAGAGTGCAATCACAGCATAACCATTTTACAAAATGTTTTGATAGTAGTTTCAATATCCTCGCTTCATAATGTGCTATGGAAATATATTATTCTGTATCAGTTCATCTCTCGGATAATTGGATTTGTACAGTGTGTCCTGTTCAACTACCGATGCCAGCTCTAATCAAAACAGATTCAAAAACAGAGATCTGTTGTCCCGATAATCATGCAGCCGTTATAGAAGTCTTTAATCAAGTAATTGGATCTGTCCGAGTCGCAAGGGAAGTTGGACACATTTCTCCCAGTGTGGTAAATATTTGATATCAAATTGATTCTCGTCCAATAAGAAAACTGCAGTAGTCGAGCTGAAAAACCTTCTACAAAGCGTCTGAGAAAATTGAAAAAATGTTTGAATCGACAAAGAGAAACCATGCGTCTCACCGAGCAGCTTGACACATCAATATCCTGCCGAAGCCCCCCCCCACCCCCTGCAATGGGTGGGGTCCAGAGCTGCGGATCAGAGGCGGTTCACAGGTCCACGGTGGCAATGGTGCTCACCTTGTTGTTCCGGCTGATCCGCCTCTCGGGCCGCGGCCGGGGCAGCTTGGTCTGGATCAGCTCCTCGGGGGTGTTCCCCAGCGGCGGCAGCAGCCTCTTCTTGCTGTTCCTCGTCTCTGGTAACCACTGGGGGGGCAGCTCGAAGGGTCCGAACCCAAACTGTGGGGAGTCCTCCGCCTCGGTAGGGGTCGCTGGGGCCACCTGAGATGAAGAGGCGTAAGCACACGTGTGGACCGGAGAGGCCCGCGGCGCTGTGACTAAAGGAGGGCCGTCCTTAGTGATGATCAGACCCCCCCCTGACCCCTGCAGAGGGTCCTTTGTGGTGATCACCTCCCCTCTAAAGCTCCCCAGTCTCGACCTGCCCTTGAGGTCGTCCTTAGGCCCAGAGCAGCCCCCTGATAGTTGAGGAGGGACCTCGTTCTCCACGTCCTCCTCCTCCTCAGAGGGCCTGTAGATCTGCTGCTGGCCGATGTTAAACATCTCCAGGAGCTGGCTCCCGGAGCGGCCGGCGGTCTCCAGCCCCACCGGCTCCCCGATCACCCCCTCCGCTCCCAAAGAGTCCAGCGCCCCGGTGCTGACCACGTTACGGCGGCTGTAGCGTCTGTGGATCCGGGCCAGCAGGTCCAGCCAGCTGTGGCGCGCCGAGCGGTTCACAGTCAGAAACAGAAGAGGGTTTGTGAGCAGGGACACCTTGGGGAGCCAGAGCGCCGTCAGGTACAAGGAGGCAGGAAGCTCTTTAGTGTCTGCCAAGATGGTGCGATACACCACCAGAGCTCCGTAGGGGGCGCTGCAGGCGGAGAAGGCCAGTACCACGGCCAGCAGCGTGGCGTGCAGCTCGGCTTCTCTCTGGGACACGTACGGGATGGAGATGCTGCTCTGGGGAGTCCGCAGCGCCGCGATGATCACCTTCTTCTTCTGGCTGCTGCTGAGCGCTCTGCGGATCAGAAGCATGAAGAAGAAGACCAGCGCGAGAGGCATGATCACCGTGGTGACGTTGTAGACCAACACGTACACCATGTGGCCCAGCGAGCGGGCGTGGTCGTCGGAGCAGGACGAGGTGACGTACACATCCGTCACATTGGTCACTGCAAACGCGGGGAGGCTGACCACCGTGGCGTGGACCCAGATGTAGATGACCAGATCTCGGGATCTCGCATCGGAGATCTTCCTCTCCAACGGATACAGCACAGAGTAATATCTAGACGCAGAAAGACAAATAATTTCAGCATTAAGGCTTACAGTTTCACAGTAGGAAAAGCACAGGTTTTAAAGAAAGGAAATGTTTAATAAATGTTTCTTCAACATACCTTCACAGGAAACTCTCAGGAAATGTAAAGATATTTGTAGAGAAAACCCAAATGAACCAAACCCTTTAACCTGTTAAATCCCAAGCCTGTTTTTAAGGTCTCAGGCTTGAAAAATGACATTTCCAGAACAAATGACCATAACTACACTTCTAAAAAGGGGAAAATTAATAATCTTTTTTCCCAAATTAATGATAAACCTGTGAGTTGGGTGTAGAAAAGTCAGAATCAATATAGATGTAAAATTCAGATTGAACATAAATGATAGTGTCCGTCCAAAAATTCTTTTTTACTTATAGTGAAAACTAACCTTGGATGATGGTATGGTAGACTAAAAGCTTTAGGAATCCAAAGTACAACACATAATAAGTACCCTGTATCAAGATTGATGCAAAACAAGTGACATTTGACCTTTTTAGAGAGGTTTAGCAAAAAAAACTGATTTGGGTGGAAATGTTTTTGATGTTTCTCTGGAACCCATTGGTCGATTTTGATGATTGACATCTCTTTTTGACCGTTAGAGCCAATAGAATCAAAGGGGAATTTCCACATACACACCACACGTTACCAAAAAAAAGTGGGGGCTTCGCGCATACAGTTTTGCCCAGAGCGAACCTATCTCACGCTCTGACATCTGAAAATGGAAAAGTAGGTTTATTGCTTATGGATAATCAGAAATCATTTCAAAGGGACACAAACACATTGGATTAACCTATGGATTAACCTTCAGCAGCGTTTTTATTGTTTTAATGCCATTGAAGACAACTTTTGATCAGACAACAACGAAGGTAAGAGATATTGCCGTTGTTGCTACCTAGCGCCAAGAGTTATGATGTCTGTTTTTGTTTATTATGTTGCGAGCTCTTATCATAGAGTGATAATGTAGGTACCTATCGATTCTGTGTCTTCTCACAATCTAATAGATGGGTTGGATTTTCAGTTACGATAAGTAATAAGGGTGTTATGAGTGAGTTTCTGTGCATACGCCGTTAGCATTTTTTCGCTCGTCGCTAATTCAGAGGCTGAGCGTTAGCTTTGTGTTGTTTTTTTTTCCCGTTACATGGATATAAAACATTCATAGTTTATTAAATATTAAGAAGCCCTCAGACGCTGTTTCCTGCAGATTATGCGTTTTTCTGCCCGGGGGCGGGTCGATGGGGGTTCAACAGGTTAATCATTATAAAACCTTTAATGTAAATTAGCTTCTAACAACTTATCATCAAAAAAAGAATAACCAAGGTAACTTCATCAATATAGTCTTAGTTGAATAAATTGGACTCCTTAATAATCCAATAACCAATAAATGACTGCAGCATGACAGTGTGTAAACTGCTTATAAAATAGGGGTAAAAAGGAAAAGTATACATATTTAACATAATTTTACTGGAATGAGATTAAAGGATTTTCTCTCCAGTTATCCGGGGGATGTACTAACTTATACACAAGAATTTGAAATCATGTAACTGCACACCCATAATGTAAAACAAACTGTCATCCTGTTTTATTCCCCAAACAATTAAGAAAAAAACATGAATTGCTTGAAGGACTTGCCCATTTCCCTGGATTATCTCTTCATCATCACCACGTACTAGAGAATGAAAGTGTGTGTGTGTGTGTGTGTGTGTGTGTGTGTGTGTGTGTGTGTGTGTGTGTGTGTGTGTGTGTGTGTGTGTGTGTGTGTGTGTGTGTGTGAGAGAGCCGATAGCTGATGCAGTCTCAGCCCGTCTGTACACACACAGCCTCGTTTGCCCTCCTTTAGATCAATTATTCATCCGTTAGTGTGATAGCGTTCTGATTGTATGTTGTTGCTATGGAGGCAATCTGGATGGATGGAATCTTTAGAGCAGTGAAACCAAGGCTGAGGCGCAGCTGCAACAACACACGATGTGACTGCAATCACCATAAGCATCAAACCACACTTTGTATGTTATTCTGCTTTGAAATTTCATAATGAACTCCTGCATGGTTTTTAAATTGTAATCAATGAGGCCACTGCAGTCATCCAATAGTAATGTTTTGCACATACTGCAGGGCTTTAATACATGATGGGGTTATGAGTAAGCAGAGATTTCATATGGTTGTTACCCTTTCTAAGGAGATTATGTTTTATGTTTGGTTTGTTTGTCTAGAGAACGGCTCCACAAGAAAGGAATGGTGACAGACAGAAATCAGACAAGAGGCCATCAGCGTTGCTAGTTTTTCTCCAATAAAAGTAGCTTGCACTAAGAGGGTTTTAAATGTCGGTTTATCTAGTGAAAATTGCCTCTTTTGGCTGTGGCTTTTATCACTGCAGGGAGGTCGGGGACATGTCTGCTCAGCGTGACGTTCACATGCTCCATCCATTGGCGAAACTAAAGCCTTCTTGTTCAGAGAAAAGGGTTGTTGACGGAAAAATATTTTGTTTAAAGTAGATTTTTTTTCTATGCTCACCTGGTAAATGGTTTCATGAATCATTGAGTTACGACCCATCAACCTTGTTCATGTCTGTGACGAAGATGGCTTCGTCACTGTGGACTTCACGGCTTCGGGCTTTGTATATTGCACATGTCTTTTATTTTGAAAGGTGTTCCCCCTCCCGTTCTTTCTGTTACTCCTGATTATGTTCACCTGGTGCCCTGTGTTGTCTCCTCCCCCCCCCCCACCTGTGTCTAATTGCTCCCTCCTCACCTGTTGCTGATTAGTGGGTGTGTATTTAGGCTCTGTGTTTCCTGTTTGGTGAAGGCTGGTAGTGTGGGTGAGATCCTTGTGGCTGGTGAATGTGTTCACCTGGGCAGCAATATTGAGGCTGTGTATCCTGTACCACAGCGATGAATAAATGCCCACACCGGGTTATATTTGAATTATCTGCCTCAGCCTCCTTGCTTGGTCGGGCCGCTCAACGGTCAGCTTCACAATGTCTCATTTAGTTCTTGTTCACAATTGATGTTATAGTTTGTTTAAAGGTCAGTGAATCTCTACATGCCTCCGTATTGTCCACATAATCTGATACATTGTTGTGTGCTATGATTGTAAACTACAGAAGGCTGAAAGAGAGTATTGATCTGTATTATCAATGATTGTATGGATCTGAAAATAATACATACATTTTCCATCTCGTACAACAAAACAGTTGGATGTGTGTCTACTTGTGTAGCGTCGATTTTTACTACCAGGAAGAGAATTACAATGCCGAGCGTTGTGCTGATAAACTCATCCGAGTATTTGAATCATCCACTGCTATCGAGTGGCACTTCCAGAACAAGTTAGTGGGAGGTACGCACCTGCTTTTTTCAAACACATCTCTCAGATGTCCTGGATCTATGCATCTATTTTTATCCTACTCAGGGCCACTGCGTTATTAGTAAGAGGTGGAATTTCATTTCAGTTGCTAGCCACAGTTTTCTATCTATAACTTATGTAGGTGCCAAATGGTACTTAGTGAGTCCATTGAGTCCATTATTTGTATTATTATTATTATTTGTTTACGTCTCACTTTTATTTATTTGTTGAGCACTTCCGGTAATTGCCACATGGGTGTGGTTTGTGTATAGATCACCTGTTTCATGTTGAGTGCGGATGACAGAGGGTGAGCTCATTTTATCCCTATACTGTAGTTATTATGTTTTGATTTTGTTTATTAAATATCGTCAAACTATCTGACTTCAGTACGGACTTTCTCTTTGAAAACGCGTCTCAGAATATAGCCAAGCTTAGCCTCTCGGCGACTCAAACTGAACTGGAAATTGAGCCGCCACAGCTTATATGTACTACTTATGTGTGGAAACAAGTGTGTTTTCCTGGGCTGACCTGTCGAGGGCGATGGCGCTGAAGCTGAGCACCGTGACGGAGCAGAAGAGCTTGTGGAGGAACTTGATGGCCTTGCAGAGCAGCAGCGTGTGGAGCCACCAGCAGCATCGAGGGCTCGCTCCCAGAGCCACGTCGAAGGGAACGCAAGCCAGCCCGGCGCAGATCCCCGAGCATGCCAGGTTCTTGATGAATCGGTTGGTCACAGATTTGAAGACGTTCGTGCAGCAGGTGCACCACAACACAGTGGCATTTCCTGTGGGGACGAGGTGCAGGGATTTAGAAAAACATCAAACTAACACTTCATTTCCAAACCGGTGAAGAAAAGTTTAATTTCTGCTCATATTGCTTGGCTAGTTTTGTTTATTTTTAAAACGCTTACAAAAAAAGGCCTTTGAACAATTGGACGGATTCTTAGGAACCAGGAGGGATGGCACGTGAATAAAGGCATTTTCTTGGCAGAGCAGAAAAGACTTCTGGTCGCCCTTAGTTTATTTTGAGCGTGCCAAAATTAAGTGAGTGATAGCTTGACTGTTAACATGTATCATTTAAAGTCAAATACTATATCTATTACTATACAGAGTGAAGTATTTTGATTATTTTGTTTTAACATGTTTTTCACAGGACAGAAATATATCTTGGTGCTATTATTTTTGCCACTTGCCATGTGCCCTGATGTAACCTGTCCATCTGAATGTAACTAAAGGAAGAAACCATTTGAACATTACTGGGCATTTATAAAGGCTAATTCCCTGGATCATTATGTTTCCTCTTGTAAGTTTCTCATATAATGTCATTTCCCTCTCACTGTCAAGAAAGACCAAATGTGGGTTGCCTGGATACTCTAAATTGCCCATCGGTATGAAAGAAGGGGGGACAGTCTAATTTAAGTGTGTGAGCCATATAGAAGGATCAGCACAGAGACTGTATGAAAGAATAAAGGAGTATTGCATGCACTGAGAATAAAGCTTTGTTCATATAATATAGATATCTGATTAGTTGCAGGCTCCTCATTTTACACCATCATTGAGTTTTCCTATGAACTGATTCCTTTTTAAGGCCAACACTGATACCTTGAACTGATTTCTAATTCAAATGGTGTGCCACAGGACAAGATAAGACAATGATAATACATGTCAGTTGGTTTTACATTACAAACTTTCAGGAAAAAGTCACATTTTTCATTTGTTCACAATGCAAACAAATGTTTTCTGCTTGTTGCACTATACTTTGGATATACAAATTGCAGTCAGTTTGAACAGATTTGCTCTTTTAAAACGATATATCTGTATTAATTTGGAGGAAAAAAAAGTGTGGACTCCTGCAACTGGCAAAGGTGTGATGGCACACAGACCTTTCAGGTAATTCTGTAGAAGCCTTTCACTCAGCTTCACAAAATCCCATCTGAAGGTGTTTTCAAAAAGAACCAATAAGGATTATTCTGTCAAAGAAGAAGAACGATCAAATAACGTTTCTAAAACAAATTTAGAGCTTGTTGCAGGGTGAAAAAATCTATTAAATCTAAACTGAGAGTGGCAGCACTTGATAAGGTACAAGGAAACTGACATTTCTACGTTAAGATCCCTCTAACATTTGGAGCAACAGGACAGCAATGACTGTTAATTAGGTTTTGAATATAATTCGGGGCATTCGGGGACACGTGTGACATCAGCCTCTCCAAATGTAATTACCCGCAGAGTGTGAGCTGTGCTCTCATTGTGAGAGACGGAGCAAGATGTTCCCTGTTGAGGAACAATTCCATTTCTTCCTGCAGGTTATTTGTTCCCCTGTCTGTACATGTTCGGTACACAGTCTGAAAAACAAGCACTCAACATCAATTGCCAGGAAAACAAATCTGTTTACAGCTTACAAAGATATTAAAGCTATCAAATCAAGGTTATATATCAAAATAATTACGAGTGGATGGGGAAGTTGAATTGTAGCCGTAGAGGTTTTAGATGGAGCTGTTTTTAAGGGAACATTGTGTGCTTTGCTGCTGGTTTCCAACTGAAAAGGGTTTCATAGCAGCACACAGGAGTAGTATTTCAGGGGAACCCTAATGAAGCTGTAAGTAATGCTCAGTGATTCCGTGAAAGCAGAATCACATGGGATAATGACACGAGCACAGATACTCATCGTTTCAAGAAAAGAAGGTCTTTTGTTATTGCCTTACAAGGGTCAATCCGTGTATCTACCGTCCAATTGTTTTTCTTTATTAAACAAGTAAACGGAAGAGCGTCTGAGAGGCGTTTTTGCTTTGTACCTTACTAAATGGTCAAATGGTCCTTGGAGCGAGGGGCGGGGCGAAACTCACGGAAGTGATTTCAAAACAAAAGCACTTGTTTGCTAAAATCACACTTTGAATCACTGCAGTATCCTGCTGAAGGAACGGTGATTATTATAAACAAGGGGAATTTAGGGATCACAACGAAGACGGCCAAGACACATATTGAGCCCAGAGAATGGATGTTATTAAGGGCTGTAAATATAATAAGCCTCTGTCTAAAATGGACCGTAGATACACGGATTGACCGTCCTCATCGGCGCTCTTATTTTGAAAGACAACTTCCGGTAGCAGAATATGAAAAAACGGGGGGGGTTTTGTTTCTGTTTTCTAGTGATTTTATTTTTGTTTTGAGAAGTAGAAAATGAAAATCATCCCGTTTTTTAAGTTCAGTAAATCCATTTTTGACCATGATAAAGAAAAACGCCTTGTATTTCAATTTTGGTTTTTCAATTTGACCAAAACATACACTGACCTACAAGACATCCCATTAGCGCTTTCTGACAAGCACCGCTGTTGTCAACATTGCTGGCCTGGGCTCTTTCAAAACAGGTGAGAAGACAATGTTACAAATACTTGTCTAAGAAATAATATTGTCATGGTTGTAAAAAAGGATGTTGACAGGGGTCCTTTGTGTCAAACATGTTCTTTATCCACCTGGTTTTATGTTTTTAATAAAACACCACAGCAATTCCTTCTTGGATTCGAAGCACCAAGAGTCATCACTTCCATCTTCAGTTTAGTTCCTGTTTGTAAAAAACTATCATTTCTGATCTATTGCCAGACTGAAAACTCAATGTAAAATGATTCTGCAGGACCCAGATTAAGTTCAATGTTTGTGAACTTCTTGCGTTCTGCAATTTTAATTAACTTAAGGTCCAAGTTATGGAAAATCGTGGCTATGGCAAAAACATTTTGAAGTATAATTAGAACGAAACAAAGACTACAGTTGATTGTAATCTCATTAGTATTTGGTCATTGAACAAAATAAACATTTTACACAGATATGGCCCTAGATGTAATGTGAGGGAATCACAAAAGCTACAATTGATCATGCAGAGGAACATAAATGTGTGTAAGGAAAGTCAAGTTTATTTATATAGCACCTTTCAACAAAAGGCAATTCAAAGTGCTTTACAAAAATGAAAGACATTAAGAAAATGGCATTTAAAAACAGTCATTAAAAAGCAAAGATAATAAAATAAACATTAAAAGAAAAAAAATACATGGATAAAAGTTATAGTGCAGTTTAAGATATGAATAGTTCAATTAAAAGCAGCGGCAAAAAGAAAAGTCTTCAACCTGGATTTAAAAGTAGTAAGAGTTGCAGCGGACCGGCAGGTTTCTGGGAGTTTGTTCCAGATATTTGGAGCATAATAACTGAACGCTGCTTTACCATGTTTAGTTCTGACTCTGGGGACAGAAAGCTGACCAGTCCCTGAAGACCTGAGAGATCTGGATGGTTCATATTTTAGCAGGATGTCAGAAATGTATTTTGGGTATTTTTGAAATCTATTCTTTGACACACAGGAAGCCAGTGTAAAGACTTCAGAACAGGAGTGATGTGATCCACTTTCTTAATGTTAGTGAGGACTCGAGCAGCGGCGTTCTGAATTAGCTGCATCTTTCTAATGGATTTTTTAGTGAGACCTGTAAAGACACCATTACAGTAGTCCAGTCTACTGAAGATAAAAGCATGGACAAGTTTTTTCCAAATCCTGCTGTGACATTAGTCTTTTAATCCTAGATATGTTCTTTAGGTGATAGTAGGCTGATTTAGTAACTGTTTTAATGTGACTGTTGAAACTCAGGTCAGAGTCCATCACTACACCTAGATTTCTGGCTTTATCTGTTGTTTTGAACATTGCAGAGTGAAGCTCAGCGCTAACTTTTATACGTTCTGCCTTGGCTCCAAAAACCATTACCTCAGTTTTATCTTTGTTTAATGGGAGAAAGTTCTGACACATCCAGTCATTGATTTGTTCAATGCACTTTCTCAGTGTTTGAATTGGAGCATAGTCTCCTGGTGAAATGGTTACGTAAATGTGGGTGTCATCCGCATAGCTATGGTAACTTATTTTGTTGTTTTTCAATATCTGAGCCAGTGGTAGCATGTAGATGTTAAAGAGAAGAGGCCCCAAGATGGAGCCTTGAGGTACCCCACATGTCATATTTGTCAAAAGGGGACCTATTATGCTATATTGTAAAAATATATTGTAGGGTCATACCTATACAAAACATGTCTGTGAAGTTGTTTGCTTAAAATACCAAACAGATCATTGTAGCCATGCCAGGGATTACTTCTAAAACAGTATAGAGCTCAAATGCTTTTTCTCTTGCGGGTTTATCACAAGGCGAGTTCTTTTTTTATTTCCTGCTTTTTAAAAACACATGTGCTCTCCAGTACAGGTTAGCTCTGAATGTTAGCGAGGCTTGCTAATGTAAACAAAGACGAGTCAAAAACACGTCAGGCATTGTTTCTGATAGCAACTTTCTGAGGGTCCGCCGTCGTTTTTGACGTCATATCGGCAGCAAATCTGGATCAGCTCCGTTGTACCCCCGTTTTTAAAAGATTTGAGTACGGAGGAAAAGAGAAAGGGTTTTATTTTCTGACGCTGCGAGAGTTCCCCGACACACCGGGGACACATATTTATGTATAAAAGACATCAAAACACCAAACCAATTTAGAACCGTTGCCGAAATGTGTACTACATTTCATGCCTCGCAACAGCTGTTAAGATATTTAAGTTGATAATAAAAGTAAGTGATAATTTTCAATTATTTTTAACATATCATGGTTAAAAAATACAAAAAGGCTCTTGGGAGAAGCAGAGTGAGAATCAAATGTTAGCACAAATACAATGGTGTGATATTACACCCTGACAGTGGTTGCAAAGCAAGTGATAGGGCCAACACAGCACTTCATTTTAGAAAAACCAGCTGTTACTTTTAAACCATTTCAAACCTGAACAAACGTACATGAACAGATTATTCTAGCACAGTTTTTAAATTCAGTGTTACAAAGTGCTTCACACAATCAAATATGTCCTTGTTAGAGCATCATGGAGACAGTATTTAGACCTGTACTCCTTTATAATCAGAGCCTTCATTGTCATTGTCCTTTAGTGCCTGAAATACTCACCTGACACTCGAGGAGCTCCTTGGCAACTATACTAACAGCAGCCAATGTAAAGAGAGAGCACTCACTACACATGATGGATTTGTTCCACTTAATAAATGAGTCAAACTACAAGAATAACTCAAAATACTTCTAAAAATGTTTTTCTGCTTCACACACATGAAGCTTAATTGTGTCCTCTCTGGAAAGGTGTTAATAAGCTGCTGTTATGTGTGGAACAAGACTCATCCAGGTGTCTAAACATATTATCATTAGCTGTTGAAACTCAAAGTGTGAAACATAATTAACACACATTTCTTTTGTTGCAACCCTGGGATGTTGCTTTTGTTTCAATAAGCAACTTCTGTATGAATGGTAATGAGCAGAGGAATAAAGAGCCAGATATCCACATTCTGTAATTCCTCACAGACGTGATTACGATCCGTAAGGGTGCCGTGCACACAGTGGCACATGAATCCGCTTTACAGTCAAAATCTGATCTTTGCTTTCACGGGATAAACTACAATTTCCTGCTAATAAATAGGAATGATATAACCTTGAAATGCATTTTTTGGAATTGCACATTTTTGCTTTCTTTCGTTAGATGAGTAGATCAATATAACTCCCATCTCTGAGTTTAAGGAGTGCCAGATATGCAGTTTTTAACAAGTGACAATGTGTTCTCTTTTTGTTTAAACTAAAAGCACCTCTTTTTAAACATCTAACAAATTGTTTTAATGCCCTAGCGTGGTGTACCAACGATGTATGAACCTGATAAATTGATGTGTGTTCATGTATCATGACGTGCACACTATTTTTCACTCAGACAGATTTTCTCTAGAAAATGGAAAGACATTAAATCACACCCACAACGGGACAATAAAAGTGCCTACATGATGGAAATAACATCATCGCTGACAGTAAGTGCCATCTGATGATGTACTCTAGCTTTAGTCATATAATGAAACGCTTATTGTGTTGTAAAAGTGGCTGGAGAGTCACAAACACACTTTTTTCAACCTCAAAGACAGTTCTCTGGATCATCATCAGTTGTATTATTCATTGTTCTACTCTCTGGGCTATTTATGGTTTCGTAGCCAGGCTGAAGGTTGGCTGCTAATCAAATATTTGCCCTCTTTTTTTTGTATATTATATTCATTTGTATAGGTGGAATGAAACAGATCTCCAATCAACCTTACAATGGGCGTTTGAATAGGGACTGCTCGCAAAATTGATTAATTTTGATATGTAATTATAATGGCTTTTATATTAAAACTTTAATGCCAGTAAAACCTTGAATCATAATTACATAATTACTATAACTGTGTTGCTATTAGCACTGAGTGTTGTGAGTTTGAGTGTTATAGCAATAAGGTTCATTTGCAAAGAAAGGTTCACTTTTGCGCTATATTTCTGCATGTATCCTTTTTTAAATATGTGCAAATGGTAGGAAAGAGATAGTGTTTCCGGTGCAGATTCCATGTCACCCTTTGCAGGTGCTTTGACATTTACATGGTTTCTTTTTGCCTAATTTGAGCAGGTTTATCGGCCGCACAATCCTTTTTAAAAGTATGCCCTGGATTCACTGTCAATCTCCTTTTGCTATAATGTTTAAGGGTTGTGTCCGTTTCTCTGGCTTAAGGTTCACATTCTCATATGTGCTGTATTTTTTACTTATTTACATTTTAGGCTCATATAAACAAGGTTGTTTGAAAAGGAAAATAGATGTTTTATACGTATCCAAGCCAACAAACAGATAAAAAGGAGGATTTTAAGCTGTGTTGCTAAAAGGCAGAGTTCTGCAGCCATTGATGTCATGCTTCCCTGACCCTGCCACATTGCACCGCACAGCAGGAGGTGGTAATGAGTCAGAGCAATAGTCATTTTGCCATTTTTGACAGCTTTGATTTCGTCCTATTTCATCATGGTGGACTGTTTGAGCGGCCTGTGATTGAGTCCACACTTTTCCCAAACAGCACAAGCAATCATAGCCGTGTGTGTTTAATGCAGCGAGGAGACAGGATGTGACAAATAACACGTTCATATGCTGTGCTTATTTTTGGCGGGAGGATTATGTTTTTTGGCTGGTATTAAGATGGAATGGATGTCAAACGTGGTGACACTGATGTGCTGCTGCGCTCCGTCAATTCTCACGGCTCAATCCTCACTTCCATCATCATCAGCAGCAGCCTGAGCTTCTCCTGGTACAAGCAGGAATATTTGTCTCAGAGCCAGCAGAGATTCAGCTTGAAAAGGCTTAAATTGTGTACGATGAGTTATTGCAACCAATTTTTGCCAATTTCATGGTAAAATAGGTCACCAACACATGTCATGTTTACCACCATAGACTACTGTCTCTTTGGGTTGCAGACCTTTCAATGGAAGAAGGCATTAAATACACCATATAAGTGTAACTTAAGTGTTTTTACTTTTTGTATGTTTTTATTTTTCATCAACATAAAGTATCGCTGCTTGACACTCAATGTAAAAATTACCATCAAACTAACATAAGAAGGCAAAACACACCGATAATCAGATATCTTCAAACAAGATTAAATGAGATGCAAACCGTATTTTACTTCTTTGTGCATCCATGTGGACAGCTATAGTGCAGAAACAATGCTGCTGTCAGTTTAATGTTCAATGACCAAATAACTGTTGCATGTCTTGACCTCCGTTTCAACAGAAGGAAGTGGACTTTAGCGTGATGAAAATGTGGAAGATGTGCACAAGGAGTCAGTCTGAGTGCACCATGTTCTGCATCCTCCCAAAGAAAAACCTGCATCCTTCACCATTATGTGCAGTCAGGGCTGAATATTGTAGGGATGTCTGACACTGATATGTTAGGAGTTTGGAGAGAGGGCATCTTGCAGGTTTTTTTTTTGTGTGGCTGTTGGGTTACAAACTCTCTAATTTTATAAGGAATAATTATATAAACACCAACATTCTATATATAAACTATGGTTTGGCTGAAAGAGGTTAATTGTCTGACCAGTTTAAATGGGAAATTATATCACATTTGATTGAAAAACAGACCTCTTTTTTGTATGTATTACCTTATCATTCTATAAAATAGATTGCCTGTTGATGGTCATGGTATATGGTCAAGTATGTACAATATGAGTTGGAAGAGCTAAATATCCCATTAACGTGACCATATTTTAAATGTTGGTACAGAATACACCAATTATATTCATTTCATTAAGGCATTTATGATATTTTAGGATTATTTGTTTTTGCAGATGTCCTCAGATATTCTAATTAATCTTGCATACATTGTGTCCCCATGTGAAAAAATATACCTACATGTAATAACCAAACTGTTGAAGCTCATGGAAAACATGCAGTAGCCTAGTAAATGTGTCAATGGAGTGATAATGGGGGCCTTTTCTGTCAAGATTGCACAGTAAGTGTGTGACTTACCGAGCAGCGATCCTATGAGGATGAACACCTGGATGGCGGTGGTGAAGTCCCGGTAGGCTTGCTCCCGGAGGAGGCGCTGCCCGGTTCCCTCCGTAGCCCCACCGCGGTCCCACCGGAGCGGCGGGGGACTGGAGGCGTTCAGCGGCTCCAACCAGAGGTGGGCTGCCGCGGAGAAATTGGCTGCCCCGTCTCCCACCGTCACAGCCCGGATCCCACTGTCCATGTCGCTCACCCCACGATGTTTAAGACGTCTGGCGGGATGTGAGCAGCCAGCATTGGAGAGGCATGTCAGTGTGGATGATAGCGATGCCTTGCAACCAAAACAATCTACAAGCTTGCAAGCAGAGATGTCAGTGAGGCGGACACACGGGTAGGCAATGCGTGCAGCTGCCTGAAATAACAGGTTCTTCTGTCAGGAAATGTATCTGATACATCAGGAAAAAACATGATGCAATGATCAAGCATCAAAGCGCAAGGAAATATCATGCATAGGCAGCATGCCCCATAATCCTCCAATGCGGATGCATGGCAGAAATCAGTCACTGAAATCCGTGCGCAGTGATCAGGCAGTGATGCTACTCTGACACCGAGTGCACCTCAAAAACACACCGGGTTGCAAGTGTCTTTTCCGGCGAAGAAGCTTGCAGCACCGAGAACACGCCACCATCCCCTCTGGCCGTGCAGCTAAAATATCGTGTCCGTCTGTGAAGCTGATTCTCCGGCTGCGGTCGCATTGTCAGAGGCTGGTCATTGGTAGCCTGAGAGGTTTGGAGCAGTGTAACGGAATATCTCACAGCGTGAGGTGCCACACAGAGGAAGAGCCCCTCCTCTTCTTGTATTCACCGAGGAACTCCACTGAGTCTTATGAATGACAAGTGTGGCCGAATTGCACACTGGTAATGGAAAGTAACTAAGGTCACTAACTGAACTTTAGCACCATGAAAGAAGTATTTCCATTCAAGCTATTCAATTGTAGATACATATTGTTATATATTGTTTCACTTCTCTGACAGCATAGTTACATTATATTATTATACATTCCCTTCCTGTCCAGTAAAAACCATGCATCTCCAAATGTGATGATCTTTTTGTCTGATAAACTGAAAGATGAAGTGTTCCTTTATGTGAAAGTAAAGTCTCCTACTTCTTAAACTGGACACATTATTTACATTTTTGCAGAGCTAAAAACAGGCCTTTTTTTAAGAAACTCACGAAAAGTCCTCCTTTTTTTTAGAGAGATACTTGTTTCTAACAGAACAGCAATGCTACAAACATGGAATTATAATTTAAATCTGACGCATTGCTGTAGGCTAAACTACCCAACAGTTTATATAAGTTAACAGTTGTAAACATCTACAGCAGTAAAATGCAACACAATAATGCAGCAGTAATAATATTAACACAGAAAATATGTTATCCTGAGACCCATATAAATGAGTTGACATTTTACAATAATTAAGCTTTATATAATTTGTTGTTTTTTCCAGCCCCAGAAGGTGCTTAATGTAACCAGACATGACTTTACCCTGAACACAAACCCTGCTGTTGTGCTCAGGCTGTTCTCTCACAGGAACGTGTGACATTCCCCTTTGGTTTGCTGGAAATACAAAAATAGGAGAGGACATACTGTCACAGTTCTGTCTAGGTTTGGGTGTTTTCACTGTTCTCTGTCATGTTTTCCTCCTGTCGTTAGTGTCCCTGTGTTCTGCAGCAGAAACCTATCTGTTAGTGCTATAGCCAAATTTAAGGAAGAGATTCCACCAATACTTAACTCGATAGGAAACTTATACAAAATGTACACCACCCCAAATTGATCATGTTGTTGATAGTGCTACAGATGCGCTGCAAATAACATTAGACTCTGTGGCTCCTTTGAAAAAGAAGAAAATAAAACATAGACTAGCCCCATGGCATAATGCCGAAACCCGCAAAATAAAGCAAAAGTCGAGACAAGGATATGGCGTTCCACTAAACTTGAAGAATCTCGTTTAATTTGGCATATTACTCTCAATGAATATAAGAAAGCACTGCGTAAAGCGAGAGCAGCCTACTACTCTTCATTAATAGATGAGAATAAGAATAATGCAAGATTTCTTTTCAGCACTGTAGCCAGGCTGACCGAGAGCCACAGCTCGATTGAGCCTTCTATTCCCATAGCACTCAGTAGTAATGATTTTATGTGCTTTTTTAACGATAAAATTGTTACTCTTAGAAACAAAATTAATGCCCTCTTGCCTTTGACCAGTATAGTGTTATCAACAGCTTCCGGAAACCTAAGTTCTAATGTTACACTAGATAGTAAACTTGAATGCTTTTCAGCCATAAACCTTGAACAATTAAATTCAATGATTCTCTCTTCTCTCTAAACCGTATGTTAGACCCAATTCCAACTAAGCTGTTGAAGGAAGTTTTTCCATTAATTAGCACTTTTTTATTAAATATTATGAATATGTCTTTATTATCAGGCTATGTTCCACAATCATTCAAAGTAGCAGTGATAAAACCGCTTCTTAAAAAGCACAACCTCGATCCAGAGGTTTTAGCCAATTATAGACCTATTTCTAATCTTCCGTTCCTCTCAAAAATTCTTGAGAAAGCGGTCGCAAAACACTTGTGTGATTACTTAAAAAACAATGATTTATTTGAAGATTTTCAGTCTGGCTTTAGAACACATCATAGCACAGAGACGGCTCTGGTTAAAGTCACAAATGACATTCTAATAGCCTCTGACAAGGGACTTGTCTCTATTCTTGTTTTGCTCGATCTCAGTGCTGCATTTGATACTATCGATCATGATATCTTATTGCAAAGACTAGAGCACTTAGTTGGCATACAGGGAACTGCTTTAGGCTGGTTTAGGTCCTATCTATCTGAACGCTCTCAGTTTGTACGTGTCAATGATGAATCTTCCACGCAAACCAAAGTTAGCCATGGAGTGCCACAGGGCTCAGTGCTCGGACCTATTTTGTTCACATTATATATGCTTCCGTTAGGCAATATTATAAGGAATCATTCTGTACATTTTCATTGTTATGCGGATGATACTCAACTATATTTATCAATCAAGCCTGATGAAATTAATCATCTAAATAAAATTCAAGACTGCCTCAAGGACTTAAAAACGTGGATGACCTTAAACCTTTTGATGTTAAACACGACCAAAACTGAAGTTATTGTACTTGGCCCGAAGAATCTACTAAACAAATTATCTAAAGATATACTAACTATGGATGGCATTAATTTGGCCTCCAGTGAGACTGTAAGGAATCTTGGTGTTATATTTGATCAGGATTTATCCTTTAACGCCCACATAAAATCAATTTCAAGGACCGCCTACTTCCATTTACGTAACATTGCAAAAATCAGGCATATCTTGCCTCAAAACGATGCAGAGAAACTAGTCCATGCATTTGTTACTTCAAGGCTGGATTATTGTAACTCTTTATTATCAGGGTGTACCAAGAAGTCAGTCAAGTCGCTTCAGCTGATTCAAAATGCTGCAGCTCGTGTACTAACCAGAGTTAGGAAAAGGGACCACATTACTCCTGTTCTGGCTGCCTTACACTGGCTCCCTATAGAACACAGCATAGAATTTAAAATACAAAGCCCTTAATGGGCAGGCGCCATCTTACCTTAAAGAACTCATTATACCCTACTGTCCTACTAGGACATTGCGTTCCAAGAATGCAGGGTTGTTGGTTGTTCCTAGAGTCTCTAAAAGTACAATGGGAGCCAGAGCCTTTTCTTATCAAGCTCCACATTTGTGGAATCAGCTTCCATTTTGTGTTCGGGCGGCAGACACCCTATCCGTTTTTAAGAGTGCGCTTAAGACCTTCCTTTTTGATAAAGCTTATAGTTAGGGCCGATTAGATTCAGCCCCTAGTTTTGCTGATATAGGCTTAGTTTGTCGGGGGACATCTTACTTCTTCCTTCTCTCTGTCTATACCTGTGTACTCCCATGTTCCGATTAACCCAGCTTCCCCAAATTTCTTTCTTTTTGGTGTCTATATATGCTGGGATCCGGAGTCATGGATGATCCTGCGGTCCTGTGTCCTGCATCGCGAGCCCTGGAGCTTGAGTCGTGGCTGTGGTCCTGGATCATAGGTCCTGGATGGATATCCTCGTGGATTCATCTTCCTATTACACACACATGCATTTCCAAACATTTGGACTACCTATGTTGCAAATGTATTATCTTTTCAATTTACACACGGCATCTATTGCACGTCTGTCCGTCCTGGGAGAGGGATCCCTCCTCTGTTGCTCTCCCTGAGGTTTCTCCCATTTTTCCCTTTAAACTGTGGGTTTTCTTCGGAAGTTTTTCCTTGTGAGGGTCTAAGGACAGAGGGTGTCGTATTGTCTTACTGATATTTTGTACAAACTGTGGAGTCCACGGAGACAAATGTAACATTTGTGATATTGGGCTATATAAATAAACATTGATTGATTGATTTTACCTTGCAGGACAGTGGAGTTGCTGGTTTATCGCTGCCTTGATTTCGATGACTGTGTTAATTATATTGTGTGACTTTGGTGAATCCAAACTTACCCTTTAAAATACCAACAAGGTAAAATTACTTGTCAAGATCAGATGGCTTTAAAGAGACAAAAGATTATTATTATTACATTACATTGCATTGCATTTAGCTGACGCTTTTATCCAAAGCGACTTACAATAAGTGTGTTCGACCAACAAAATACAAACCTGAAGAAAAACAGAATCATATCAGTACATCAGGTTTCATAGAGCAAAAACATTTCAAGTGCTACTCAACTGGCTTTAGGTAAGCCAGTCCTTTATTAGTATATAAGTGCTTTGTTAATAGTTCTATTGCTTGAAGTGGAGTCGAAAGAGATGAGTTTTCAATCTGCGCCGGATGGTGTGTAAGCTATCTGCTGTCCTGATGTCAATGGGGAGCTCATTCCACCATTTTGGAGCCAGGATAGCAAACCCACGTGTTTTTGCTGATGGGAACTTGGGTCCCCCTCGCAGCGAGGGTGCAGCGAGCCGTTTGGTTGATGCAGAGCGGAGTGCACGTGCTGGGGTGTACGGTTTAACCATGTCCTGGACGTAGGAAGGGCCAGATCCATTCGCAGCATGGTACGCAAGTACCATTGTCTTGAAGTGGATTCTAGCAGTTACCGGAAGCCAGTGGAGGGAGCGGAGGAGCGGCGTGGTGTGGGAGAATTTAGGAAGGTTGAAGACCAGACGAGCCGCTGCATTCTGGATGAGCTGCAGGGGTCGGATGGCACATGCAGGTAGACCAGCCAGGAGGGAGTTGCAGTAGTCTAGGTGTGAGATGACGAGAGCCTGGACCAGAACCTGTGTCGCTGTGCTCGAAGATGGAAAATAGTTTTTTGGGATTGGAAGATTGGATCTTATCTTGAAAGAAAGTGCTTTTTGCCTGAGAGATCGAAGCAGAGAAAGAGGAGAGGAGAGCCTGATAGGTTAGGAGGTCATCATGGTGTTTGGATTTCCACCGTTTCTGCTCTGCTGCCCGAAGGACGGTTCTATTAGCACGCAGTGCGTCATTTAGCCAGGGAGCAGGAGGGGACTGACGAGCCTGCCGAGATGTGAGAGGACAGAGAGAGTCCAGAGAGGATGAGAGAGTAGAGAGGAGAGTTTCTGCAGCAGAGTTTGGAGGCAGGAGTTGGAACGAGTCAGAGGAAGGGAGGGCTGAGAGCACCGATGAGGCAAAGGTAGAGGGGGAGAGGGAACGAAGGTTACGGCGGACAGGTGCAGGATGAGAAGAGATTAGTTCGTTATGTTTGGAAAGGGGTAGAGAGAATGAAATGAAGAAGTGATCGGATGTGTGGAGTGGGTTAACAGAGAGGTTAGAAGTAGTGCAGTTCCTTGAGAATATGAGATCAAGGACATTGCCAGCTTTATGAGTTGGTGGGGATGGAGACAGTGAGAAAGCAAAGGCGGTTAACAGAGATGTTAGTTCGTCTATCTTCCCCGTCTGGAGGTTGAAGTCTCCGAGAAGTACAGCGGGAGGGCCAGTTTCAGGGATGTGTGAGAGGAGATTATCTAATTCCTCCAAGAAGTCCCCCAAGGCGCCTGGTGGACGGTAGAGAACAACAATGGTTAATTGTATAGGATGGGTTACTGTGACGGCATGGAATTCAAAGGTGGAAGGAGTGAAGTTAGGTAGCTTGAAGAGGGAACAGCTCCATTTGGGAGAGAGCAGGAGACCAGTGCCACCTCCTCTGCCAGTGGGTCTGGGTGTATGGGAGAAGGAGTATGCTGTGGAGAGAGCTGCTGGGGTGGATGTGTTGGATGGAGTAATCCACGTCTCAGTGAGAGCAAGGAAATCCAGAGACTGCAGGGAGGCGTAGCCAGAGATGAAGTCAGCCTTAGGAACAGCTGACTGGCAGTTCCACAGGCCGCCTGAAACTAGATGTTGGATGTCAGTGGAGCATGTGGGATAGACGAGAGCAGGCCGGTTATATCGATTACGAGATAGACGGGGCCAGTGATAATTGCGAGAGGACACATGAACAGGAATGGAGAAAATACACATGATTATAGCATGAGGGGCTAAACAACCAAATAAAATAAAACACCAACGATACTTAGCTCAATCA
Organism: Harpagifer antarcticus; assembly: GCA_902827135.1. NCBI lineage: Eukaryota > Metazoa > Chordata > Actinopteri > Perciformes > Harpagiferidae > Harpagifer > Harpagifer antarcticus. The sequence goes on from CADEHL010001421.1 coordinate 1,062,911, forward strand.
AAGTAGGATTTGCCTCCTCTTTGCCACCCTTGTGACTCCAGCAGGACTCTATTGTCTTTGTCAGTCTTACTCCAGCAGGACTCTATTGTCTGACGCTGAAGCTGACGCTCCAGGAAAGAGCTACCTAAAATGGACACCTGATTGCTGAGTTCTCACAGATGTGGGGCCACACCCCTTTAATTAGTTAACTATCTGCAGCTGGTGGCCCTCAAAAGGAAATCTTGACTGGCTCCCTCCTGAGTTGCTATTGTGTCTTTTCAGTGGCCCAATGGTTTTACAATTACATTAAACCCTAAGTTATAAAGTTATGAGTTTAACCCTTAATACAGTTACACCTACTCAATAAAGCTCTTAGTATTCTACAAATGTTTAAATCAAAGTTAACCCTAGCAGTCAGTTAGTTCAGTTTTAAGGTTTCAGTCAAATGACTTGTCCCAAGTTTCTGCCTGACAGATACTGTAGCTGTTTTGAGATTTAAAATCACAATTTCAGTCAGATCAACTACAGAGCATTTATACAGAGTACACACACTGAAACAGAGAAGTCTAAAAACAGAACGTTACTCACACATATTATTATCATCAAATATGGATATAGAGGCTTTAGTTCCTTGTAGCAGAGGGCTGTCTGACGACAATGAAAAGCAGTGAAAATATTCTAAATATAGTATACACTGAAAATCATAATACATCTTTTGGTGGGTAATTATTTTAGGTATAATAAAATGTGTTTTGCTGCTGCCGTTGGCCAATGCATTACATTGCTTACCTTCCGTGCTGGTACTCGTTAAGTATCATTAAGTACATCTTTGAAAATGTCATTAATTAGAAACTGAAGGCAGTGTTAAGTGTTACTAACGACAGCCCTTCTGGCATGCTTGATACACTTGATTCAACATTGCTAGCTAACAAGTAGGCCTACTCTTGTTGTCCAAGTGGCTCTTGAAGAACTGCTGGACTCGTTCCCACAGATCGAGCTGAGCCTCTGAGTGGGCTTTTGGCTCCCCACCAAACGACACCTCGCTCCCTACGACTGCATGAAACCCAGAGGGACAATGAGGCATGTAAGGGACTTCCAAAAAGTGTCCAGCTTTAGGGTATGTGACAACCTGAAAAGACTCTTTGCCATGACTTCTTAGCGTAGCAGCAGCCTGGTTGGCAAATAAAACACTGTTCCAGTTGTGGTCGTCTTCAGAAACAGCAAACAGGAAGTGGCAGCTGGCACGTTCAATTGGAAACTGTGACGCCCTGTTCTTTTCCAAAGAAGGGTCAGGTAAGCCATTACGTACATATAAAAGCCCAGAGTCTGTGAATTTAATATTCTTCAGGACAGGGGTAAGTGGTGGTATAATGAGGTCTTTGTAGTGTAAAGGAATCGCAGTATTTGCGTTGCAGCCATTAATGCAGACGGTGGCTGAGATCCCAGAGAGGAAAGAGGACATGGACAGGGCCAAACCGCCACCGTGAGAGATCGATATGATGCCGATCCCCGGACCTTTAACCTGCATAGAGATTGTTTGTATTAATAATCAACTTTAAAAAATTGTTCCCCTGCTAATATGTCCTAATTCATAAAAACAATAAAACAACAACAATGTCTTAATCACATCCAAAACCGAATTAAATACACTACGGTTGCAACCGACAATTGTTTTCATTACTTCTTGTTCTACATATTATTTCGCCATTTTTTTTAATTAGTTGTTTTAATTTTTAAACAATGTCAGAAAAAACTGAAAAATGTTAACAATTCCTAAAGCCCGAGGTGATATTGTCTTGCTTTGCCTGACAAACAATCCAAAATGTAAGCTGAAACTATAAAAAGATTCTGTCTGACTCATCAAATAAAGAGAATTATCCTAAATGATGCTTTATATTCCTCAGTTTCTGTCCCAGGCTTAGACGTGTGCCTTCAGAAAGTAGCCAGCAGGTGGCAACATTGGAACAGTTCATTCTAATATGGGTCAATATATCTAGAATTATTTTTCCCAAAAGGTGCAAAACAAAGACAGAAGAAATGGAAGGGATAACATTGAGATTCTACTGATATAATTGTGATTGTCTTTACTGTTTGAGTCTCAGACACTAACCTCTGGTTGTCTCCTCAGATATGTCACAGCCTCGTCAAAGTACTCCAAATCCAACTTTTTAGGGTTTTTTGGTAAATCCTCATAGCCCTTATAGGCCAGTGCAAGAACAACAAACCCTTTATTTGCCAACAGGCTGGCTCTGGGCTCTGTGAGACGTCCACCAAATATGTACAAATCCACTATTCCTGGGAATGGACCCTCACCTGGAGAAAATCAAATATGTGTGAGTAAAAGTTAAGCAGAACACTCTCCAGTCGCTTAAAACACAACTAACCTGGTGGTATGAAGAGGACTCCTCGTATCCTTCCCTCTTGCACAGGTATTCTCTTCATCCCCTCTGTCATGTATCCTCTCTCGTAGGTTTCAGAGGCTAACAGCTCACCAGTCTCTGCACTCATCGCCTCGATCTCCACAAGTGTTGGGCTGAGCACATTCTTCTTCAGGAGTTTACTGTGTGGAATCTCCGGTGCCATGGCCCAAAACAAGCCCATGGGCTCCACTCCGGTGTAACTTCCTCCCAGAGAGGGTGCATGGCAGACATCCACCTGGCCTGTTTCATTTGCTTTGTACAGGGCAGAAGCCTTGAAAACCCGCCCTCTGTCATCAACTAGTCTGGACCTCAGTTGGACTTGTTTGTGAGGAGTGAGTCCCTCTACTCGTACCTGCACCAGTTTATCAAAGAGACATCGAACGCTGGGGAGAATTTTCAGTCGGATCTGCGAGTAAGCCATTACAGCTCTGTAATAGCATGGGTGTATGTATCCCTTTAATCAGGCCTTATTGGTACAGCTTTGTGGTCACCACTTCTGTGAAAGAAAAGAAAAAATGTAATAAATGTCATCGCTTTCACAAAAATAAACCATCTTCTTTTTTAAATATGTATTTGATATCACACACACGCAATACTATTCTTTGCCATTCCATATAGTTTTTTTTTGATGATTGTGTTTATCTTGGGACCCACAATGTATATGTATGGAACAAGCTGTAATACTCTGCACTGAACATGAATTCCACCAGCCTGGCTGTGTGGTCATTAAAGATTCTAATCTAATCTAATATTTTTTGACAAAATACTCTTCCATCTGTTTTGTTTAGTGACTGTAATTTTACAGGAAGAATGCATTTTCTATATTGTGTAAACAGTGCCATCGCTAAACTTAATCAGTAGTCACGTCATGATCAATAACTTTACAAGGTCATTATATATTATGGCCCCTGCACAGACATTAAGGGGAAGGTACAAAATAATCATGTGGTGAAGCCAAGGCCAAAAGTAAACTGCAATAAGATACTTGCCCCCCTTCACCAACAACACTTGCAGACATTTTCAGTAGACACAGTTGGGAAAGCACAGTGGTGTAAAACTACAATTAATGATGGCTGACTTACATTTAGCTGCTTTGATTTCAAGTCATGATACCTTGGATGCCTGCTGCCTCTAACTGGAATACATGAATAGAACAGAGCCATTAATGTTATTAGTAACACTTTTTCCTGTTATGACAAGTCAACAATATCTACAGTGAAAGAGTCACATGTGCAGCACCTGGGTGTTTAGATAAATAACACGCAGTAGCCTGTCATAAGTTGATAGAGTAGAGTTCATTCATGTTTAACTGGGGGAAAGGTCAATATAACACACCTCACTTTTCTGAAAACGGATAAATGAACCGACGACATGTAGTTAGCAACTAAAACAAACTGTACGTTATGGATAACGCCGGTTAGCTAGCTTAAACATACAATGAGCTAATATTAGTTAGCAGTGAAAGTAACTATGTAGGTTTGAGCAATGGTTTATGTTTAACTTTATCGCCTTTGTTTTTGTACAAACTACTGACCGGTTTAGGCATACTGTAAGTATCTATCAAAATGTATTTCCAACAAGCCAGAAGATGACTGATTGGCATACCTGTACATCTACGAAGCATTCATGTAAACAGAAGGCATGGAACGTCCACCATTGAAGCAAGTGGGAGACACCACTTTGCTAAGAAGGGGGAGATCCGTTTTTGCATCAGCTTCTTCTGGGTTTTCTTTATTTAGTGAGTGCACTGATTTTAGTAGTCATGATATAACGATATGGTCATTTAAATTAAATGTATAAGAAATAAAATAAAAGGAGAAGTCTGTAGCAGTACGACACCAACATCAGGGGTTCATCCCTCTTGTGAAATGTAACCCTTCCATCTATTTGACAGTGGTTCCTGGGCAACCATTAAGAGATTTTAACTATTCAAACATGAGATAAAATGTAATAACTACTTATTTTCAATTAGTAATAATGAATTGCCACATGGCCCGAAGGGCAGCAGCCTCAGCCGTGGCCGAGGCAAAGCAGCGGGTGTGGGAGAAGTTCGGAGAGGACATGGAAAAGGACTTTCGGGCGGCACCAAAGTTGTTCTGGAAAACTGTCCGACACCTCAGGAGGGGGAAGCAGGGAACCATCCAAGCTGTGTACAGTAAGGATGGGACGTTGTTGACCTCAACTGATGGAGTGTTAGGGCGTTGGAAGGAGCACTTTGAGGAACTCCTGAACCCGACAACTCCGTCCTCTATGTTAGAGGCAGAGCTGGAGTATGAAGGGGGATCGACACCAATCTCCCGGGGGGAGGTCACTGAGGTTGTTAAACAACTCCACAGTGGCAAAGCCCCGGGGGTGGATGAGATCCGCCCAGAAATGCTGAAGGCTCTGGGTGTTGAGGGACTGTCTTGGTTGACACGTCTCATCAACATTGCGTGGAAGTCGGAAACGGTACCGAAGGAGTGGCAGACCGGGGTGGTGGTTCCCCTTTTTAAAAAGGGGGACCAGAGGGTGTGTGCCAATTACAGAGGCATCACACTACTCAGCCTCCCCGGGAAAGTTTACTCTAAGGTACTCGAAAGGAGGGTCAGGCCGATTGTCGAACCTCAGATTGAGGAGGAACAATGCGGATTCCGTCCTGGTCGTGGAACGGCGGATCAGCTTTTTACTCTCGCAAGGATCCTGGAGGGGGCTTGGGAGTACGCTTATCCGGTCTACATGTGTTTTGTGGACTTGGAGAAGGCGTACGACCGGGTTCCCAGGGAGTTACTGTGGGAGGTGCTGCGGGAGTATGGGGTGAGGGGGTCTCTACTCAGGGCCATCCAATCTCTGTACTCCCAAAGCGAGAGCTGTGTCCGGCTCCTCGGCAGTAAGTCGGACCCATTTCCGGTGAGGGTTGGCCTCCGCCAGGGCTGCGCTTTGTCACCAATCCTGTTTGTAATATACATGGATCGGATTTCGAGGCGTAGTCATGGGGGGGGGGGTCTGCAGTTCGGTGGGCTAAGGATTGCACCACTGCTTTTTGCAGATGATGTGGTTCTGATGGCTTCATCGGTCTGCGACCTTCAGCACTCACTGGATCGGTTCGCAACCGAGTGTGAAGCGGCTGGGATGAGGATCAGCACCTCCAAATCTGAGGCCATGGTTCTCAGCAGGAAACCGATGGATTGTCCACTCCAAGTAGGGAATGAGTTCTTACCCCAAGTGAAGGAGTTCAAGTATCTCGGGGTTTTGTTCTCGAGTGAGGGAACAATGGAGCGTGAGATGGGCCGGAGAATCGGAGCAGCGGGAGCGGTACTGCAGTCGCTTTACCGCACCGTTGTGACGAAAAGGGAGCTGAGCCAGAAGGCAAAGCTCTCTGTCTACCGGGCCATTTTCGTTCCTACCCTCACCTATGGTCATGAAGGATGGGTCATGACCGAAAGAACGAGATCGCGGATACAAGCGGCCGAGATGGGTTTTCTCCGCAGGGTGGCTGGTGTCTCCCTTAGGGATAAGGTGAGAAGTTCGGTCATCCGGGAGGGACTCGGAGTTGAGCCGCTCCTCCTTTGCGTCGAAAGGAGCCAGTTGAGGTGGTTCGGGCACCTAGTTAGGATGCCACCTGGGCGCCTCCCTAGGGAGGTGTTCCAGGCACGTCCAGCTGGGAAGAGACCAAGGGGTAGACCTAGGACCAGGTGGAGGGATTATATCTCTTCGCTGGCCTGGGAGCGCCTTGGGATCCCCCAGTCAGAGCTGGTTGATGTCGCCAGGGAAAAGGAAGTTTGGGGCTCTCTGCTGGAACTGCTACCCCCGCGACCCGACCACGGATAAGCGGAAGAAGATGGATGGATGGATGGATGGAATTGCCACATACATATAATCGACTTCATCAGGATCATACACATGTTGTCTCTTTCATACACTCCGCCCCCTGGTATACCCCCGAACTCCGCCAAATGAAATCAAGGAAACCTCAACTTGAACGCCAACACAAGAAAACCACACTAACAGTCCATCTTCAAATCTACAAAGACTATCTCCAGCAGTACAGTAACGCACTCAAAGCAGCCCGGTCTAATTACTACTCACAACTCATTCCGTCTGGCTCCAGCAACCCCAAGCATCTGTTCTCCACACGTCCCACCGTCCGGGACGTGTTATTTACAATATCGGACAAGTAGATCTTTCAATTGACTTGTCCGGCGGACAAGTGACGTTTTTCGGCCTGATTTATTGACAAATTATTGATACATTCAGTTTACAAAAGGCAGAACTCATTCGCAAATTGTACGTGTCCGCCATTGTTGGTTTAGAAGTGTTAGTTTCGGTTCTGCTTGTCGATTCCTAAGGAAATGCATCTCGGCGCAGACGGGGGCGGGGCGGGGTGGGAAGTGTAGCACAGTGGCAGGGCTGGGAAGCAAAACTCGGTTCCGAGTAGGAACAAATAACAATTGTCCGGTACCGGGATTAATAAGAGTTGTGAGGACAGGAGGCGAGGCCGAGCCCCGCGGACTGCAGCTCTCTCATATGCTCCGTATCAGCTGATCGCTTGCACGGTGCAGCTCAGCGTCTCGCTCTCTCTACTCACAGCAGATCCTCTGCCCGTTTAACAGCCTCATCTTTGTCAAACTTTCTTATGTTCTTTCTCTAACACGTAATGAATGTTATTAAGCGTTTTAGCTCCTATGTTGTTAATATTGACCGCCATCTCCTTTATGTAGTGAAGCAGCCAGTCTGTGTCCTCGCGCTGTCCTCACATCCCCGGAGCCCCAGACTCGGAGGAGCACAGGGATGTCAGTATTGTTTATGAAGCAGGCTATAGAAAGTACATTATTGAAATGAAAATACTATTTATTTACTTTTACAAACAGTGAGCAGCTGGGCAGCTGCAGCATGTGTATTGCAGGACATGTAAGCTGCAAGCGTCTTTGAGTTGTAGAAAAGCGCTAGGCCTATAGGCTATACATCTAATGTGTCATTATTATTATTAGGTTATGTCCTATGTGTTGGACATGTGTGGTTGGACTCTGTCTCACAGGCAGGTTGCAGTGTAACATCAGAGGAGACTGGGCCAATTGTACATTCTCAAACTGCACCACTTAGAACTAACTAAACGATGCAGAGATTATTTTTTATATAATTGTATTCAATAACCGTATGAACAGTATGAAGTGATTTGTAAATAGGAATACAGATTTGACTTAATGTTTTCATAAATATATTTTTCTCCCACTTTGTCATGGGACTTATTTTTACCCTCTCATAGAACCGGAATCGAGAACCAAAAATAACCGGAATCGAAAAGCAGAACCGGAATCGAAAAGCAGAACCGGAATCGTTAAAATCCAAACGATACCCAACCCTATGTGTGATGCAGTAAAATCTTACCGTTCACTTACGTTAGCGGTGTCGTAAAAACCGTGGGAAAATGTAAAATACGATGACAAAGAAGAAGATTCCAGTGGCCCCAATTTTTGTCCATTCTGGACAAGTGAAAAATTTATTCAGACAAGTAAATTGCCAAACTCACTTGTCCATGGACAAGTACTCTCTAAAAACTTTTTCTCACACTGAGCCCCTGTCCCACTTCTCCCCTGTGACCCCCATGCAACTGTCCGACTTCATGACTGGAATTAACTCCACCTGCACACTTGACCCAATGCCCTCCAAATTTGTTAAAGAGAGCCTCCCTGCCATCTCCCAACTCATCGCCACCATCATTAACTCCTCCCTCAGATCTGGATCAGTTCCCCCCTCTATCAAACTGGCTGCTGTCACACCCATTCTCAAAAGGCCTGGACTCACACCTGACATCATGTCCAACTTCCGGCCCATCTCAAATCTCCCCTTTCTGTCAAAAATACTTGAACGTGTCGTTGCCTCACAACTTAAAGTCCACCTCAGCTCCAATAATCTCTTTGAGCCATTTCAATCCGGTTTCCGATCAAAACACAGCACTGAAACAGCTCTTCTCAAAATCACAAAAGACCTCCTCCTCTCCTCTGACTCCGGCAACCTTAACATCCTCATCCTCCTCGACCTCACCGCAGCATTCGACACCATCAACCACGCCATCCTGCTGTCCCTCCTCGAATCATCACTGAACATCACCGACACTGCACTCTCCTGGCTGAAATCCTACCTCACCGACAGACATCAGTTTATCAACATCAACAACTGCACCTCCTCCACTGCTCCTCTGTCCCAAGGTGTCCCCCAGAGTTCGGTGCTTGGCCCCCTCCTCTTCATCCTCTACATGCTCCCCCTTGGCAAAATAATTCGTCGCCACAACCTTCAATTTCACTGCTACGCCGATGACATCCAACTTTATATCTCAACAAAATCCATCACCCCCACAACACACTCCACTCTCACCAACTGTCTCTCAGAAATAAAAGCATGAATGCAAACAAACTATCTCCAACTGAACAGTGCCAAATCAGACATCATCATCATTGGCCCCCCATCCCGTATCAAAGACATCCAGAATTTCCACTTCACCATTGACAGCCACACTGTATCTCCCCCCCCCCCTCACATCCGCAACCTCGGAGTCATCTTCGACAGTCAGCTCAAATTCAACCACCACATAAATCACATCACCAGGACCGCCTTTTTCCACCTCAAAAACATTGCCCGTCTCCGCCCATCACTCTCCTCCTCTGCTGCTGAAACCCTGATTTATGCATTCATCACTTCACGACTCGACTACTGCAATAGCATCCTCTACGGCATACCATCCAACCTAATCAATAAACTCCAACATATCCAGAACTCTGCTGCCCGCATCCTCACCCACACCCGCTCCCGAGACCACATCACTCCCGTCCTCCAGAACCTCCACTGGCTCCCCGTCCATCAAAGAATCAACTTCAAAGTCCTCCTCATTACTCACAAAGCCCTCAACAATCAGGCCCCCCCCTACCTCACAGACCTGCTGCCCCACCACGCCCCTTCCCGCTGCCTCCGCTCATCAGAAGCCAACCCTCCTATCCATCCCCACCCGCACCAATCACCGGACTTGGGGAGACAGAGCCTTCTCCGTCACTGCCCCCTCCCTCTGGAACTCACTCCCCCAACCCATCAGAGACTGCACTGACCTCACCACCTTCAAAAAACTTACAAAAACTCACCTCTTCAATCTGGCTTTTAATGTGTTTTGATTGATTGATTGATTGATTGAAAAGTTTATTAACAGCTTGTATATTGGGTACAGTACAGTACAGCTCAAAACATACAATTGTTAAGGGGATGCAGACCAGAGAAAGACTTTCGTCTTGTTTACATCAGGGTCCCCCATTTCCAATTCATCATATCATTTAAGACATATAAGACATATTTGACATACAGATGGGTTATTTACAATTTACATACAGGTGGTTTTTTACATACAGATTTCTTATTTACAATTTTCATTTTAGATTTCGTTCTAATACATCCTAACCGGACATTTAAGACATACCAAGTCTACAGATATACAGTTAGTAACAGAGTCTAAAATGTGAGTATATACATAGATGGGGGGGGAAGCTGTCCATTGTACGACAGGTTGAGATTTGTACCATTACCGGGGCCAGTTTTGCAATGCTCTCCCCCGAAGGTGCTCTTTAAGAGAGGTTTTGAAGGTAAGTATAGTTTTACTTTCCTTTACAGTTGTGGGAAGAGCGTTCCACCTTGATGTGGCATAATTGCGAAACGTGTATTCCCCCTTTTTTGTGCCAAATATATCTGTAAACCGTCTTTGAGCACCTGTAAAAGCGCTAACAAATTAAATCTATTATTATTATTATTATTATTATTATGTTTGTAGGAAGGTGAAGCAGCCACTAGATGTAGCATTGGCACAGTGTATGTATATTTGGGAAAGCAGGAAAGGTTAAGACTCCCTTCCAGTACAAGCAACATTACATTTTGATCTCCTTATAGTGTATATGTTATTTGGAGAATGCCCTATAGTGTTATCACTACAATAGGAAAAGGACAGGACATGATAGGAAACTCATTTACACCACATGTTCCTGCTGTGGAATAGATTATCTGATTAGATGTTGGACCACCTTGCTGCATATATTTTCATATTAATGAGCTAAATAACAAAACACTAGGCTCAGCTGCCTCTTGTTTATCTCTAGGGTACATGTGTGGGTCTTGTCAGAGATTGTTTACATGACTCAAGGACATGTCAAGGGGTTTTTCAGGAGATTTATTCAAGTAATCATTATTTGGCCACTGTCAGGGTTTCCAAACCTCTGGAATCATCAAGGGATAGGAATCCTTTATAGACAAAGCGGGGAAATTAAGGCAGGAGGGGGATATGCTGTAAGTAGAGACCAGGGAGGGAGCCAAAATTAACAGGAATTGTAGAAAGGGAAAGTAAAAGTGTATTTAACAGCTATTCAGTCGAAAACATCAGATGTATTGTTAGTGAATTTCCTTCCTCTGCCTTTACATGTTGATCATTAGCGACCTTTGCACCATTTGCTCCGTGCAATAACATCATAACAAATAAAGTGAGACATTATTATAGACCATATTGGACAATACAAGACATACAGTATCAAAAACTTCACAAAACACTATAATCCTATTAAATAAATGTCTTTAAAGTGTCTAAAAAATAGTGTCTTATTGTGCTAAATAGTAATAATTGTAATTTAAAGAAACCGATACTTAAAATGGAAATAAAAAACAAGATAAAGGATTGATTAATGTATGATATGGATGAATTTATCCTCATATTAAATCTGTTTTATATTTTCCCTGCCAACGTTTCTCTGTAATAAACATTATCTGGATTTCCTAGCTGCCATGCATATTTAATGGTTCCATAAAAACCAATAACCCAATTAATATTGATTCAATATTTTTCTAACGCATCCATAAGACCAAGATGTTTGCAAATACTTTATGAATTCTTGCAGGCTAAGATGATGATTTCAAAAACAAACAACTTCCTCTATTGATGCTTGCAGTGACACATTATGTTTTGCAGGTAGTATAGAGTGAGCTGCGGTTAGGTATGACGAGAGATCTCACTTTCTATCCCTTCTGAGTAAATGAAAGTAACAATCCCACCCACTTGTTTAACTATTTTATCTGCAAGCACATTATGTAAATACAGTGCAGTACTTAGTATCAAATAATGGAATATACGAATACTATTTAGGCACATTAGGACCACATGTATATGTATTGTATATATACTCATCCACTGGTGAGTTTAACAACTACTGCATCTATTGATGTTAAGAGCCTTTCAAATTGTATAGCTATAGAGGAAGACAGAGGTAGACAAAACCCAACATAAAAGATACCTAATACCTAAAGTACATAATAGGTAAATATAGGTTGGCATACACATTCCTTTTCATTTCTCAGAATAGTTTGGACAAAATAGCTGTACATTTCTACAAGAAAAGTATCAATAATGATTCATTCGGTTGCTGATCATTGAAGATACAAGTATTTTATTATATTTTACTCAGTTCCTTACATAATTATATTTTGTGTATTTTGTCTTTATTTTCTAATTTGTTTCAATAGTCTTAACATTATTCTAATTATTCATATTATTCTTTCTGTGTCTTTGTATGCACCATATACTGTATACAATGGCAAATGTTTCGCATGTGTAAACCCTACCTGGTAATAAAAACAATTCTGATTCTGATCTCTAGTGGTAGGGTCAGTAGGGGGCTTGGACTGTGAGCCATAGGGTCGCCAGTTAAAGTCCCCGACCAGACCTACATATGGAGTGTGGACTGCTACTTGGAGAGGTCCCAGTTCACCTCCTGCCCTGCTGTGCTGCCCTTGAGTAAGGCACCGGACATCCCCCTTCCCCCCCACTCCAATTGCTCTCCGGGCGCTGTACAATAGCTGCCCACTGCTCATAGACACTGGTAATAGGATGGGTTAAATGCAGAGGCCAAATGTCACTGTGTGTGCTGTGTGCTCTGCATGTGACCATTAAAGAGGATTTAATCCCCATTCTATTAGTGTCTAATTTGTAGCATTTGCAGTTGTTATTGTTCTACATTCACCTGTTTGCACCTTACAAATTATGTATCACTTGTATAGACTCTTATGGCACTACTTCTATTCTATTTTATTGTATATACTTGCACTATTTGATCTGTTTTATGGTGTTGCACTGTTGGAGGATCCTTGGACCTAAGATTTTCATCGACATAACTACACTGTAGCACGTACGAATCACAATAAAAGCCTTGAATCTTGAAAATGTTGATGTATTTTTCTCTCTTTGTGTGCATTTTCTTTTGTCTCACCAGCAAAATGCGGTGCTTTTATTCTGAAGTCGAGCCCTGTGTCAGAATAGGATCCGCCCTTTTTAACGAGGTAGCCATGGAGACCGCGCAAGAGCGAGGAGGCAGCTGGTAGAGCGAGTGTTTCCGCTCACCTAAAATAAAGCGCCGAGGACAAGGGACAACGGAACACCACTGACGGAGCTACACGACGAAAACAACCATCATTTATTTTGTATTGTCTCACCACATTCTGGTTTTTGGTGTCTCCATTTGTTACGACCTTTTAATGCCTCGAAAGTGAAGCAGAGAGAGGAGGGCTCGTCGCTGGTAACCTTTCCGTTGGTGAGTCCGTTTTGTCTGTTTTTACGCAAGCTAAGCACGCATAGGCCACTACGAGATCTCTTGTCTTTCCTTTCCTTTAGTTAGTGTTTGTATGAAAACAATCAGGAAATAATAGTACAAACCCTAGTGCGACATTTATTGATATATGTCAAGGAGAATTACTAGTTGTCAATGTTGTGTTTGTCAACTATCTAGCTTAAGTGTGTTGATAATTAAGCTAGCCGTGACACACGTTAATAAGCTAACTGTTAACGATAGGATAGATTTAATTTCTGACACTTATATAGTACGCTTTAGGTTTTTTTTATCAGATATTCAGAGGTGGAAGAAGTACTCAGTTATTGTACTTAAGTAAAAGTAGAATTATTACCACAGTGTAGAACTACTCTGTTACAAGTAAAAGTGATGTAATGCAAATGTTACTCAAGTTAAAGTACAACAGTATACTAATATACTCCAAAGTACAAATCGTTCAGGCTGGCCCATTTCGGAATAATGTATACATTTGGGATTTTAAATATAAATGCATTATTTGTTTATCACAGTTAATTTGATTAAATATGCATAGTGCAGGGTTTCTTGTTGATGTACTACAGGTGTAACTAAAGTCTTATTTAAGTGTTGATTATATTTCATATCGTCAATTCAATGTAACTAAAGGTATTGCATTAATGTAATGGAGTTAAAGTACACTTTAACCTCTGAATTGTAGTGCTGTAGAAGTGGAAAGTAGCAACAATTTTACATACTCAACTGTGGGAAGGTATCTCAAAATTGTACTTAAGTAAATGTACTTTGTTACTTTACAGCACTGCAGATATATCATATGGACTCCGTACACTTTACAAGTGTAAACACTACACACAAGTGTAGGGAGTGAGTCCAACAGTTAACAGCTTTAATGTTACTGTATTGATATTCTTTCATATCACGAGAACAACAATACAGAGTACAGTTATCAACCTTGTGGCACAATATCCACATTACTTACGGTGAATTAACTTAAGACTGACAAAGACCTTACCAGTGTTTGTGTAGCTACTTTAATACAATGTATTTTCTGTGGTGTTGTCTTTGTTTTTGTCGTGTGTGTGTGTGTGTGTGTGTGTGTGTGTGTGTGTGTGTGTGTGTGTGTGTGTGTGTGTGTGTGTGTGTGTGTGTGTGTGCGCGCGCGTGTGTGTATTCCTGGCACTTCACCACACTCTTTGTTTAAATAGCTCGCAGTACAGTTGCACGTGTCGAAGCGTGTGACTCAGCTTTAGAGCTGTCAGTACACCATGTTTCATACAGTAACAGACTGTGTGATTGACTTATAAGGGCCTGTCTTCATCAGATAATTCCTTTCAGTGTAATTTCCCACTCGCTCGCTATAATGTCCCAATAATAGTTCGAGTCGTTTCCTGTTAGCTGGGCAGAGTAAGATATGACGCTTAACGCAGCAACAAAGGCAAGGGAGTCCAACGGTGAGCTGTTGTTTATCATCATAATGGAGGGTGTAGAAGAAATATACATTTAGATAAAGAGAGAAGAATTAGTGTGTGTACCTCTCAACAAATAGTATGGTGTGCTGTGTCAGCCAACCAATGTGTTGATGCACCACATGTTTTTTGGTGAGTTGGGGTTAAAGATTTGATAATGTCTTTGCCAGAGTTTACTGTTGATCTTTCATATATACGCGTTTAAGTACTTAGATATGAGCAAAAAAAACTTACAATCCTGCCAGGATAAGTCTTTCATTATCAACTCCTAAATAGATATTCCTTCATTAACTGTTGATATTGCTTACCATGGTGCAATATGATTGGTTTAATAAAAAAGAAAAGTAGAAGTACTATTACTATAAATGTACTCCCCACAAGTAAAACCACCGTCACACAACACTGTCCCGTCAGTGGGCTACTTTGTCTAGCATGACATAGCTCAATGATTACATTTCAAAAGGGACCAACACTTGACTTTGTCCAGAGAAAGCCAATACATATTCTTTCATTGCACCTTTTTATGGTTAGTGTTATTGTTGTGTGTTGATGTGCCTATTTCCACTATGTTATTATGCTTTTAAGTCATTGTGATCAAAGGTACACATTGTTTGTGTACATATGTGAAGAAAGCTTATTTAGTTTTTTCTGGAGCTGTGAGTTGTAGCCTACCTTCTATGGCTTGATTTCAACTTAAAGACATTACCACTGTGGAACTGATGAGTTAATTGTTGTCACAATCAGCCATCTAACTCCTATTGTTGACAGAGTTGTTTTGTTCCTCCACATTGTTCACACCCTGAGAATCTACAGCAGTTATACAATGGGCAGCTCTAATGTTTCTTGAAGTAAAACCCATAGTGTGACTGCAGTAAGCTTTTGACTACTCCCAGTCCAGCATTCAGATGCTTTTCCTCTTTGACAGCATAGCTTAGAGAAAACATATTGCGAGTAAAGATAAGAACACTGTGTTTGACTTCACTCCCGTTCTCTTATTCCCTCCCTCTTTTCACCACTGGCAATATAACATATGGCAGTGTTTCTCCTGTTTCTTCTTACTGTTTGTCTTTCTGCTCTCTTTCTGTCTGTTTCTGTCCCGTTCCTTGCAGCAGTACAGAAGGATGCTCAGGCGCTGTGGGGCTTAACACTACATAATACTTCATAACAAAGGGTCCTTTCTGTGCTGCCATGCAGAGCCCCTTCTCTGGGCTCCCTCAGCAGGCCCGGGCGGGCTCTTCCAGCAGCATTACGATTTGGGACCTATCGAGTGAAAATCTCCTCCCGGCTCTTTCTTTGGTACACTGAGTGCTCTCTGTTCCCGGACACATGCCTGCGCTGCTGCTCTCCTTGGCTCCCTTTGCATTCCAGGAGCCTCGGGCAGCTGAAATACTGCAGTAGCAGCCTGCTGGCTGGCTGGTGTCTGAAGTGGAGAGTTGCACACTTTTCCAAGTTGAGGATTAAACAAACCAAGTATTGTTGACGTAAAAAAACACGAATTTCCTAATTAAATGGAACAAAACATTACCTACGCACATCCCAAGTACGCCACTGCTGTCTTTGCAGTGTCCTTTAGGCCTGCATCATTGAGTATCTACATTATTACATCATTATGTACGGATTGGCTGACATACTTCATGTCATTCTAAGGTCTATATAGAGTATTTTATCGCTTTCTCCTTGTATTATTCTTCCTCTCAGTTGCCTTTTTGTTTTGGTGCTTTTCATTTCTACAAAATATATATCATATTCTGTCAACCATCCATTCCAGTGACATTTATGTAACTGAGTAGTCATACTGCAATAATGGCTTGAAGGTCAGTCATTAGAATGACTCTGTAAGGACACAGATGGCTATTTAAATGTTTGCCTGTTCATGTACAAACGATTCGGTAAGTCTGATGTTACCTGGCTCCATGCAGCTGTCGGCAGGAAGTGGTGTTTACGTGGTTTGACAGGAGATGTTGTTCCAGGAAACTCTTGAAGTTTAAAATAGGAGTGGCTTCTTTAATGTGATCTGTCAAGCTGAACGTCTTTAGCAGTGTCTGACAGGAAGCCCACACAGCTGCAAGTTAGAAAATTGACATTGAAACTTTAATTATTCTTGTGCTTTTGCTGTCAAACTGCCTGCTGTGTTATCAGTCATATTAATGTGCATACAGTCACTGCAATCATTTAAAGGTCTGCAATACATTCCTTTCACTCTCTGTGCTTCCTTGTTCCAGCTAATTGGAAGACTGTATTTTGTGGGCTACCTTAGCACAGAGTTAATGACTTTGTCCTTTCCCAGACGCTCTTGTGTGAAAGCAATTAAGCTATTTCTGCTTAAGTTTTCAATTTGCTAACACACTGGTCTGTCAATATTCTGCCCTCAGCCTTCTCCGGAGGTCGGCCCTGCATTAAATATGCTGTCCTAATTGGTATTTACATCCAAACCAGTGCCGTTAAATAAAAACATGCAATATGTTTTTGCCCTACCTGGTTCTTTTGTTTGTCCTTAATATTTCTAAGATGCTCATCTGGCAAGAGGTCCTCTCTGTAACCCCATGCCTTCGCAGCAGTGCTCGGATCCCAACATGGACAAATGAGACCGTGTCTATGTATCAAATGGCTGGCACACGTCCCCTGCATGTGTTTTTGACTGGCTGCCCTTTGGCTCGACGCGGTGCCCGATCTGTCCTGCCAAATCCGGCTTACGTCACTGCCTCCCACTTGCATGCGCCACATGCAGGTACGCCTCTCCATCCTAATCCTAGAGACGGAAAAGGTGGCAGGCAGTAGGGGGCCCGGCTGTTTGTGGAGGGAACATTTCTGATTTAAAATATAACCCGAAAGGCAATTACAAAAACAGCATGAATGTGAAAGTGTGTGTTTACTCTTTCTTCCCTCATTGCTGTAGTTCCGGGTCAGCTGTGGCAGTGCCAGTGGCCACGCAGCAGGTCGGCAATCAAATTCTCGGCTCTCTAAGTGCAGCCATGCCATTACCGTGGCCATTAGCTCACAGCCTTGTGTAACTGTAATGGACCCTCTGCCCTCTCTTGAGGATGTGTTTGCTTGCCAGCTAGCTAGTTTTTTCCACAAAATGCAACGACCACTGCTTCATCCCAATCTCTCTGAAGCAGCATAACAAAGACTGTGCACCTGCATCTCATTTATGTAATGGCAGTGTACGTTTCAAAGTTTCCCTAAAATCAACCAACACATGCTTTTAGGAAGTTGGTTAAGCTGGTATCATGGAGAGAGATTAAGGAAGAAAGGATGGGGTTTAAATTGTAGTGTTTTTTCGCAGAGATTAACAACAGATACCACTTTTATTAGACGGGAACAGACCAATGGTACCCTTGTTGGTATTTAGTGGTGCAAGAGACAAACCAGAAGCTTATTAGGCGCTTTTGTAGACTTGTAAAATCAACTTTACGTCTTTCATCAGCTCATACTGTATGTTGGCCATATGAGCAGCTAAGGAATGCTGGACATGTTCCAGTCAGCAGCACCTGAGGAGCTTTTCTTTAGATCCTATCAAACTCTATTGCTAATAACATTGTGCAGCATATGGCAGGGTAGCATCACAGCTGTGCAGACGGTGGTGTTGGTGTACTGTACCCGCTTTTTCTTTTGCAAAAACCTGTTAATGACAACATTTAATAAATCCACACTGCTTAAAAGTGTTTTGATTGTGTGCATTTTGCATGAACAAACTTGTATTGAATAAAAACCTAATGCAGAGTAGGGATGCAACTGGCTCCAGGAAGTCATACACATATTCAAACGTAGCTTATTTAACAATGAAGCGACAGTAAAGTGCAGCTCCTTCAATGACCATCAGATATTTGTCTGCAAAGTTGCCGTAGTAATCTCTGTTTTGCGCTGACTCTCTCTCTCACACTTTTAGCCTCTAATGCTCCTACCTCATCAGCAGCATGGACCTGTTTCTCCTTCACATCCTTTACAGCGGAGTGCATTGGCTGCTTTGTTTACTTCCCTCCCTTAGCCACAAGTGTGAATCGAGGGGAACTCTACCGCTGTCTGTCTGCCTGGGGTGTGATTTAAATAGCCAGATTTAGTTTAAAGAACAACAGGAAATGCATGTGGATTCATTCATACTTAGTGTCAGTAAACCAACTCCTACTTGATGACTTGCAGAGATGACTTCTTTTTTCTTTGTGGCTTTCTTTTTCCCTTGCGGTGGTTATAGCTCTCTCGCTGTGTTCCCTCCTGTCTCTCTCTCTGTGTTGCTTTTGGTTACATAATCCTCGCCGAATGTTGATAGTAATCCGCTTCTCCCTCTCCCCCCTCCCCCCTCCCTCTCTATGTGGCCTGCACAGGTTAAGCCGTAGAGGTCTCTCGCTGGTTGTCGGAGGAAAAGATGTGCGATGGAATGGTAGCGTTTCAGACGAGAGCCCCGTCCTCCTCCTCTTCCTGTCGAGCCCACAGGCTGGCTGCCTCCGCTCTTCTCCTCCTCTTCACCCTGCTCCCTCATGGTCACGCATCAGGTAAGACACACACACACTTTCTCTGTATCTCCATTCCCCACATGATGCACATCGATTAAACCGCCATCTTCGCCCCTCTCTTGTGAATTGATTGAGGTTATCTCCCCCCGTCTTGCAGGTCAGTTAGATTAAATTGGCTTCCTTTTTACCCTTGGGTCGGTCGGGTTGCTCTGCCTACGAGCGGTAGCTGAGAGCTCAATCCCACCCACTGTGGATCCATTCACCGGCCTAATGAGTCACAATAGTTTTACTCCGCTATCGAGTGAAATGGAGAGACCATGCTGTCTGCGGTCACATTGCGGTCATAAGGTTTTAATCAGCCGTGACATCTACTGTCCTCTGAGAGCTTTTATCACGGATACAGAGCTTTGTTTGTTGCCCCACGACAACCTCCAAAAGAGGGTTTGATCGTAGTTTATTATCTTTGAGTGTGGGGCATTAGGTTTCCAAATTGATTTGGTTATTGTCCAGTGGACGGAAATGTTGTCCACACACAGTAGACATGGCACATTCTCATCTATCTTAGGATCTAAAGAGCGCTTGTCTTTTTTTCCCTTCTTCCATAGGAATATAATACTAACGGCATGTACTCACTGAACTCGTCACTTGTGCCAGCTTTTCTTTCACTTCAGCCGTCCAATGTTCCAGTCCCCCTCCCCCCCCACACACACACATATACCATGTATACATCACTTCAGGGGACATTACATTGACTTACATGCATTTCCTGGAGACTTATCCTAACCTTAACCATAACCAACACATGCCTAGTCCTAACCCTTACCCTTAACCTTACCCTTACCCTAAACCTAACCAAGTCTTCACCCTAAAATTAATGATTCCCCTCATAGGGACCTCCATTTTGTCCCCATAAGGGAGGCGAGTCCCCACACGTGACTGTGACAGATTTAGGTCCCCACAAGTATAGTACTGCTAGGCCACACACACACACACACACACACACACACACACACACACACACACACACACACACACACACACACACCAGGGATTCCGCTAGGATTTTTTCTTGCCGGTCAAATGTCCGGACAGAATTTATTTTACCGGACAAATTTGAAACTTACCGGTCATATTTCAATAATAATAACAGTTGTTTCCGTTAGCAGGTAATGACCGGAATATGAGCTGATGTGCTGATGTTTAAAACTCAGTTCACGGGGCTCATTTTTATATTGCTTCAGTTTATAATCGTAACAGATCGAAAAATTCAGATTCATTTTTCAATAAATTATTCCACAAACAACATAATTATTGCACTTTCCCTCTCTCTCTCTCCCTCTCTCTCTCCTGACAGCCCGTCAGTTTCTCATGCAGCTCCTGCAGCTCACTAAACAGTGGGCGGGGCTTCAGGTGATCATGCAGAGCTGCATGTCTTGGTCTGACTCAGCAGCTGATCTGATCTCTCTCGCGTCCAGTTATACTTCACTCGCGTTTATGTCCATATCGATCAGAACCAGCTCTCCTGATCGGCCTTTATAGAGAGCACCGATCCAACTATTAAGACTGAATATCGGCCGATAATGACCGGCGGCCGATCGATCGGAGCATCTCTAATTATTACCAGACATTTTGAACGGCAGGTTTTGAATTTACCGGTTTTTAATACATTTTACCAGCTAAAACGGAAACCCTGACACACACACACACACACACACACACACACACACACACACACTCTCCTCACATAGCCGGCTTGTGAAATGTGCCAGATGTCCTTGCCACAGAGAGGAGGCAGACTGTGTATGTGTGAAGAAGTCAATGTGTGTGAGGAGTAGTTTAAGGCTCTGGGATGTTTTTAAAGCTTTAATTGAGTCACTTTCTTTAATGGCGTTAATTAAATGAATGTGAGTGAGAAACGGCAACAGAAGGAATGGAGGGAGACAGAGATTGGCGGATGAGCAGGGGGGAGGGATCTGCTGATCCCAAGTGTATCGTGGCTCTCTTTATCTATGTGTTGCATAACACACATGATTCATGTGAAGCCCAGAGGGGCTGGCACCACGCTCACGTTCTGCATCTAGTACACATGGCGTACTCAGTGATATTTGACCTGTAATCCGCAGCCCACGTGCTCTATGTACTGTATGTTATGTGGTTATGTGTGTGTGCTCCACATAGCCACATGTAGAAGTGGATTTGTACACAGAAAACACAAATATGATGTGAGTGGCTGTATCAAAAGGCAGTCGCTGTATCAACTGTGTTCATGACAGTTGCTGTACCCATAATGCACCTGCACCTTTAAGACTGCCAGTCAAAATGGAAAAGACAGATAGTTCCTTAGACTCATGTCTACGATAATCTGCAGATAAACAAAAATGAAAAAGGCTCTGTGTCACCTCATCAACGTTGCAGTTGATTTTTACACAGTTGATTTTGTTTTCTTATTGACACTATTATTACTTTATGTTAGTACGTGCGTAGTTTTCGAGCACGTATGAAACATTAGGCGTTGCTTTGAGTGAACTGACAACAGTAAAAAGGCTATTTTTGTTTTCAGCATAATTACTTCCTTATAGTGCACGAGGCAATTTTCATGCTGACTCACAGTTCAAGAGTTCTGGCTCTTCAAAACGCCACTTGATATTTGCTCTCCTGCAATAAATGAATATAAGCTCAGATATATCAAGATACCAGTGGGTGGCTTATGCACAGGTGTAGAGGCAACTGTTTTGAAATAGACCTTTTCCCTGACCTGTCAAAGATGATTGAACACAGACACTCAGATTTCTGATGGGGGGGCATTTTCAATTCAGGCACCGTAGAGTGAGCATCAATATTTCTCTACCTATTAAAAGATACATTTATTGTGGAAAGACAGATTTAGAGTCGTAGCCTCTTGAAAGCAGAAGTAACAGAAAAGTATTTTTTGATCACACTGGAAAAGATGAGAAATAGGCTTTCTTCATTGCCTTTGAAAAGACTCACAGCCAAGACGAGTGAATATAAATCAGAACAGCGTAACATAAAAGACAATACTAAAGACACCAGTACATACACTTACAAAATGTCAGCAAGACATTTCTATAATTAGAAATATTACCTTAAAGGTGAGGCAGTCATTTGAAACCTTTAAAGTCTTCATGTTATTATGTCTTCTGTTCCCCCAGCCCCCCCCCCCCCCCTCTGCCTCCCGCTCAGCATACATAATTCACAGGTGATCCCTTGACGTGTTCCAGGGATGGAGATTGCTCTGGACATTTCCATGAATATGAAATGTCATCACTGCTGACAGACCTATTCCAGACTCATATAAATAGCAGTTTGCCGTATGAATAGAAATGGATACTGAAAAATATAATGTACAGAATTTGCATACTGGAGCTCGAAACGCCAGAGACAGAACGGAGCAGCTTCAAACTTCTATTTTTAGAATTCAGGTTTTTTGTCACTTTTTAGTTTTCTGTCTTTTTGGCAATGTGTCTCTTTGAAGTATTGGGAAATATGACGGGGACTTGATTAGACACGGTTACGATTGAGGTACTCTTTGTTCCCATTCTTGGTTTCCAAAGAAAGAAAAGGCTTTGAGCTTCCGCATTGTTGGCCTCTGTAAAAAGGCCAAACAATTTCTCGTAACTTAATGCGCTCCATGAGGAAGTAGTCACAAAGCTCTTTGAGGCCGATGTATTTTTAGATCCAAGCAGTGTCGTTTTATCTCTTGTTCAGCTGCTCAATGTAAACACGATTACCAGCGGACTATCAGCTGAGCTAATGTAAATGGCTGTGTTTGTTGTTTCTGTGTATAATTACATTTCTGTCAATGATTCAGGACATCCTTCCAAAAGTGTAAACAAGCTCTATGGAATGGGTGCCAGTAAGCAAACGCCAAAACAAAACAACTCTGGGTTTGTAAGATAAATGGCAAGACTATGGAGAATTCTTTCGGGCGCAGTGCAAATATGACTTGTTTCATATCTTTTCTGATATCCTGCTAAGTTCACTTCAGCTCAGTTCCTAATATGGTGTCAATTCCTTACAATGAACTTTTGTGGTTTGTTTCCCAGGAGCTGGAACTAGACAGTGAGTCAGAACTGAAAGAGCAAAGAAGGGAACTCGGAGCGCCAAAGGGTCTGTTCACATGGATCACATGCTCTTACAGTGTTGTATGTCAGGAGGCAGAAAGACTCGGACCGTCCTTGTGGGGTCCACTTAGACACATAAACGATGCCCTCCTCAAACACATTGTGTTCTGAAGTTGAGTTAAAGCTGTACAGGAAAGTGCCAGCGAGGACCAGAAGTCTCCCACCAACAAGCCCGCTGTGTGCTCTGTGTGGGGGGGGACGTTTATGTATGTTCATGTGCGAGAACGGGAAATGGCTTTCCCCTGCCGGGCCTGGAAGAAAAGTGGAGTCATAGGGCAAAGTCAAGAGCAGGGGGAGGAGAGCAAGAGAAGGAACACAGAGCTGCCTTTCTAATTTCCTCTGGGATTTGTGTTTGTTTTTGACAATCAATTGTTGCCCATTCTTGGCTCGAGTTCAACGCATTTCTCTCCACCTGATGAAGTCCTCCATTGCTCAGACAGATCCCTTTTTGTTTCGGCAGCTCTTGCGTCACGGACCAATCCAAGGATATGAGGATGTTTTCTTGGAAGTCGATCGCAGGGAAAAAGACTCGACAACTCCCTTTTTTCCTTTTTAATAACAGAGTAGACTCCAGTGGCTAGCATCACATCATTGCTCTGACCACAGAGGAAAATATCTGAGTGAGCCATGCCCCGCTCTTCAAACAGCTGTAGACTTTGAAACTTGGAAAATGGTGTGAATAAAATCTGTAGCTTGCTAAGTCTGCCTGTTGAAAGTTTTGGAGGTGGGCTAGGTGTAGAAACAGTGCAGCGAGAGGGAGGGGGGGGGGGGGGGGGGCATGGGTCCTATGCAATTAACTGTTCAGAATAGTTCCCTGAAGTCCTGTTAGCAAGGCCGTTTGCAGGCAGGCAGGAGGAAAGCAATATGCTAGCTACTGGCTCCCTTCTGAAATGTGAGAACAAAGAAGGCTTTAAGGGGGGGAAGCAACAGGCCAAACCACAGCAAGCTCGCTGCACTAGATCACCAGTTTGCAATTAGGAATGCTTACTCACTGTGTGTGTGTGTGTGTGGGTGTGTGTGTGTGTGTGTCACTTTTCTAAGATCTCTCTCTCTCTCTCTCCCCCCCCCCCCCCCCCCCCCCCCCAGCCATTAGCCAGGTGAGACCGGAGCCCATTAGCGGGAGCCTGGTGGAATCCATCAGCCTTTCTCTTTCAATACCTGTGTGTTTATCACTTGAGCCATCGCTCTCTGCTCTCACCCTGTGCCACTTAACAGCTCTTCCACCCAATCAAACCCTAAAGGGAAACTTAAAACGCTCCACTGGACAAAGAAATACGCCATAGAAAGAGATACTGCAGTCCGCCGCAAGACCATTTTGTTCACTTTAAAAAACCATTCACCGGAGAGGGCAATTCCTGGACACCAATATTGGGTGTTTAAAAGTGTCTCTGTTTCACATTTTTCTCCTGCACTGTGCCACTATCTTGTTATATCTCCACTGATGACCGGTGCTGTAAAGTAAATGTTAAGGCAGGGGTGCCCAACCTTTTTTGAACCGAGAGCTACTTTTAAAGTTGCCAGTCTGCCGAGATCTACCAAATAGAGAGGCATAGCCATTACTGACAGCCTACCAGGTAAATACACACTTCTACTTGTATAAAACTGACCTTTGTACGATTCATAAAATACTGCAGATCCTTTATCTTACCTCTTTCTAATCTACACACATACAAGTATTTTACTGAAGTTACACAACAGTGTTGTTGATACAGAGTTGGAGTTTATTCACACGTCACTACAGTGGGTAATGTTTTCAAGAAACATTGAACAGTGCTGCCACATATGACACAGGAAAAAAAGAAAATACTCTGAACCCTTTCTTTGCCATTATATAAAAATAGTGTTGCTACAAAAGTATAAATTAGGCTTACTAATAAGACAACTCAGATCTGAAGCTACACAGGAATCTGCTGCCAAAGTGCAATAAAAGAGACAACATTTATAGAATCAAACCCTTTTTTTGTTGCATTTTAGTAGAGTATAAAAAGAAATGCCTTTTTAAAATAGGATGCAAGCAACACTAATTTCTTAACCTGAATTGACTATAATCAATTTAAGTTTGCATTCTTATACCATTTTGTACAATAATTATAATGAATAAGTTCAAACAAACTAAAACTTACAGCTGATTAATAACGGTATCTAACTTGAGTTTTTATTATATCAAAAACCTGTTGAAATGCTACTGTTATTTTTACTGTCCCCCAAAAGCGCTTCGGCAGCCTCCAGGAAAGCTTCTTTCACAACGTCGCCGTCTTTGAAAGACTTCATGTGTTTCGCAAGAATGTGACTGACACGATAAGATGCTCTGGAGCAGCCTTGCTCTTGTTGTTGGGCCTGGTGAAAATGGACTGCTGTGCATTTAGCTGTCCTTTCAGGCCCCTCCCCTTTTGGGAGCGGAGGGCAGAATTAGGAGGGAATTCCGTCTCGTAGCGTTTCTGCACTGTTTTTGAAATGCCGCTCCTAAATTACCCTTCTTCGATAAAGCCACGCTCCCATTGCAGATCAGACAGATGGACTTTGAATTGGAATAGATACAAAAATAATCATCCTCCCACTCGCAGTGTATAAATTATATATTTTGGGCTTTTTTGCATCTGCCAATGTGGTCTTGTGTGTGTGCGGACTGTCACTCCTGTTGACACGGACAACGTCAGCGAACTATGCCCACTGCCCACTAGCCACGCCCCCACAAATGGGGTCACGCCGGCCAATCACAAAGCTTTGATGCGTTCAAGTGCATTATTCTGGCACAGGAAGATTATGTTATAGGACATTAACGATAAAACAGAATATTGTTGTTCTATTTTTAGACACATCTCGCGTTCGACTGGGAATCTCCCCGGTCGATCGCGATCGACTGGTTGGGCACCCCTGTGTTAAGGAATGCCGAAGCAGGAAGTTGTGGCCCTGGCATCAACGGCCATATCTGAAGTCAGTTGAGAGATATGGAGCATATAAAACCAAGCTGTTCCCGGTTATTTGTTGTGCTAATGCAGAGTATGTAATGTTAAAACCTGTGCAGTTATTATTAAAAACACCATGTTATTGTGCGCCCCTCAAAGCTTTGTTTTGGGTCTCTCTCCAGAGCTTGACGATTATTTGTAAGCCACATTAAGGCGTGGAAGAGGAGAGGCAGTTTGTAAATTGTTTCCTAGAGAAATGTGTGTGGTTGACTGAAGCAGCAGGCAGTCATAATGATTTCCAAAGGGCCTCATCTCAGGGACCAGCCGGCTGAGGAGAGGACATCTCTGACTAATGAGCTGCTAAATATATCCCCCAGCCTCTCCTTTCTTCTGTTGCTTTTGCTTCTGTTCTTTCATCCAGCCGTTTTATTTATTCTTGAGTTTTTTTAACCGCCTTTGTACTTGTTTTAGTGTTCCTTATTTGCTTTGTCAAGTTGTTTCCTTAAAAAGTACATATGTAAAGCCTCGTGTATTGTTTATGCCCTGTTCGATCTGTTTTTCTCTTGGTCTGTCTTTCTCTGTGATGGGTGTTGTTCAGGCCCACTGAAACAGTGTGGGCTGATTTTTGGATACACCGTTAGTCAGCAGCAGCCTCCTGTTCAAACGCATTCATCAGCTTACACATAAGGCTGCAATCATCCTACACACAAGCTGCTTTTGCTAACAGTTGAGACATGCACACTGTGTCAGACTGTGAGCAACCATGTCTTGATGCGGGTACAGCAGGAATGGGTTTCTGAACAACAGTAGAGCAAAAGGGGAAGGCTTGTGGTTTATTCATCTTCCCTTTTTATAACACTACACAAATTACGACTTCTAACTGACAAAAAAAACAATTTGCTTTTTATAAAGCAAGGAAATATCAGTTATTCACAAGCTTACTGTAGTTGCCTCAAAAATGTAAAGCACCAGTAGCAGCATTTTCCCTTAAAGCAGCAATTACAACTTCAAGCCACGGAAATTGTTAGGTTCGACAGCAGCTGCAACACGACTTTTCCTTTTTTCTTTACAGCTGTGCTACATTTCTTATGCCGCCTGCATGTCCAATTTAGCAATCAACAGCCAAGTCGAGGGCGGCAACTGTCATGTTTCGGACCGAAATGCCGCCGGGTAGCGTGGTTATCTCCTGCTGGGAATGCACATTAGTGTACAGAGTGGAAATACACACGGTCATGCTTCAACATGCCACAGCTGTAGCGAGACGCTGTAAATGGGGCAATGCTGTGCTGCATCACGCACACACACCCTTAATCTGTTGACTCAGCTTTTAGCTTTGGTCCAACTTTAGCTTTCTGTGAAGCTCTCGGCAAAACTTGACTTGCTCAATAACTTTTTTCGAAGAACATATATATAGGCTACCCAAACACAGTCAGTCCCAGGATGCAACATGAAGCGTGATCTTACAGACTTGCTGATTCATAGCGGAGGGTGATACATGTGCTTCCCTGCTGCTCTCGTGTTGTTGTTTTGGGCGGAGGTGTTGTACAACTGTCTTCCTTTAAGCAGCTTTATTAATGCTTTCCGGACATTTCTGCTCCAATAAATGTGGATCAGAGATTGCAAATAAGGGTAAGAGAAGGGAAGGCACTCCATAACCCATGATACTTAGCTGGTCAATACAGAAGGAAGTCAAAGGATATACATTGGATCAGCACGCCACCGCTGTCGCTGTTAAATGCCTTCCATAAAGACACTAATGCAAAGTTGCTGACTCGTAGTCTGGTTCTTCTATTAAAGCATGGCCTCTCTAGTTTCTGCAACACCCTTTTTTCACACATCCATAACTCTACTGTAAATACATCAAATACGCCTCGGTCTCATTGTTGCCCGCGTGGTGGCTAAATTATCATATGGTATATCCTGGTATTTCCTGTTTACCTCTCATTAGCTCCATCTATTTCCATGGCTGGAGCTGTTCCAAGTCCATTAGATTGCATGTTGAGATGTTTAGTGGCCAGTTGGCTTGGCTCCACTCTAATGCCCTCTGTCCTCATTACATCATCTGCAAACAGCTCCCTGCTACAAACGGCAGCCACACGCCCAAGGTCTTTGTGTCGGCTACACTGGAGTCCATTTGGATAATTGTGTCAGGATTTATGAGAAGCGTGCATGTACGTTATCTTCATCTAGATATTCATTTGCATGTCTATTTGTATAGGCCTGTAGATTAAAAAATAATCTTTGAATGTATATTCGATTTAAAGAATAATAACAAATTGACATGACAAGCTGTCCAACAGTCCAACGTCCTCTTTCATTACATTACTTGTTAGACGCTTTTATCCAAAGCGACTTACATACTCAATACTGTGGGCAATCCCCACAGGAGCCATTTGGGGTGAAGTGTCTCAGGGACACAACGACATGCAGTGGGGTTTGAACCTGTGCTCCCCTGATCCCAACACCAAGGCTCTATCCACTGCGCCACACGCCTCCCAGCTTAGTCTGAAACAATCAATTTACAATGAGGACTAAAGAGCTTTAGCATGTGTGAAGCTGCAGTCTGTAACAAACGCATCTCAACACTGCACTTGATTCATTTTTTGTTGATAGGCTTATCCTTTTATAAAATCCTTATTTTCACAGAGCTTGTGTTTTTGTGTGCGCTGAAACCATTGTTAGACGTCACCATTTTGAATATTTCTAACTTACTTTGCACATTGAGAAATACCTTGTGACGTGTTGATGACTTTATAGTGCCAACATTTAATTCAGTATGTGTAAGTAAACAACTATATTAGTCTGTTATTGTTCTGTGCTTCCTTTCACACTCTCAGTCGCTCACACGGCTACAAGTGAGACGTGTAGGTGACGTTACTGTGACTTAATGATGGCCTTTTCAGGATTTGGATGATGATGGAGTTTCATATCTGTCTACAAACTCATCGCTCTCTATCTAAGGATGTAAACAGTACTTTGTATCTTCCTCACGGTGATAAACAGTAGTTTGTTGGTACCTCTCACTGGACTTCCTACTCACAACAATCTCCCTGTTGTGTAGTCATTTTGACACAAATTAAATCAGTCTACTAAAATGCTTTCACTTCCTCCACCTTACTTCCTCTATTGTAAACTGTTCGTGTTCTTTATGAAGGCACTGTTATTCAGCAGTTTTTATTGTCGCGTGTGAAGTGTGAAGTTTCAGTTGAACAAACTCAAACTTCATCCAACTTTTCTTTACGTGGCTTGTTTTGACTTTTACTTGAGGCTTATGATATTTTCCCAGGAGCTTGATTTTGTTTATTTGGTAATATTCTGTTGTCTCAGGCACAGGTTTTTGATAATCCGAGTATTATTACTCTTCAGTAGATCTGATGTAGTGACAGCAGTGAGTGTTGATGCTGCCTCTGATCCAGGTCCTTTTTCATATTTAACATCAAAGGAAATTTGCGTCAACTACCATATTTAGATTAATGAGCTCTTTAATATAACGTACTAACGAATATGATATTTTTTACGACATCTTGTAGACCAAACCCTCAGTTGAGAAAATACAAAAATAATTAGCAGATTAAATGATAAAAACAATTCTAAGTTACGGCACAAATGACACTAACTTTTGCAAGTTTGATCAGCTTCCCTTTGTGATAAGGAGATTAGCAGCAGGTGCAGTGTATTCTGAGGTGACAGGAATTTGCAATAGCCTACTTAACCTTGAGTTATATATTGGTGTGTAAGAACCCACTGCTAACCGACAAACGGCATTCCACCTCTCTCAGTGGAGAGGGCCGCATGTGTTAATAGCTTGCACTCTCACTGCCATTTGTCCACCCTCGAAGCTCAGTTGAATTGTATGATGGCCGAACAGACCCGGCGTCATGGGCGGGCCCCGTGGGGCCGGGCCCGCCCATCCAGGATTTGGGCCCGCCCATCCAGGATTTGGGCCCGCTGTTTTAATCAGGGCTGAATACAACATTTTATTTTGTTTTATTATTATGTTCAGTGGCGGCGCCAGGGTATACTGGGGTAGGCTACAGCCATACCAAGAAATGGCTTAGCCCCACCATGAAAAATGATTTTAAAGTAAGCCAAATAAAGTCCGCCAACTCGCCCGGAGTAAATTGCACAGACAGCAGTAAATACCGAAGACTAGAAACGGTTTGAAAACTTTTGTCATATAGTGATCATCTTCTCAATAGAACATCTTTGATAATGTCTTCTGGCCAATCAGAATCACGATAAAGACGTGGTGTTGTTGCAGGAAGTCCCGACGGAGATTACTTTTGCTGTAGTACATCTCTATACATCGATACAACATTACGTGTTGATAGAAATCAACACGTAATGAAATGAGACCCCACGGTTTGATGATTGATAGGTGTGTGGGCTGTCTTTCATTTTGACACACAGAACAATGGGGGCTATCCACCCTTATCCACAATGTAAAGTCATTCACAGCCTCTTCCCTCTTCTCTCTGTGAAGAGCAGCAGGTTCAGCTTTCAGAACAAAGTAACAAAAAACTAAAAAATTTAAATATGTCGTGTAGTAATAGATTTATTTATTTTTCTTCTCAAGAGAGTACCAGAATGTGTATTTTATGTTTAGTATTTCAAAAAATCTCTTGTTATTTACATCAAGACAAATGTGCCTTTTTATTTCATACAGTTCCATTTGGATTGAGACAGGGAAATAATCTAAACCTCACGCGTGGCGTTTCACTGTCAAAGGGAGCGTGTATGTAATTACATTGCAAACACTGATGTGAGCCCCACCACTGTATGGGTTAGCCCTACCAGAGATTACCCAACAAAAATACTCTGTTTGTTGTTATTTGTAGGGCTTTGTCCAAATATTTATTTTTTGTTTTAAACTATGTTGAAAGATTAGTTTAATACCTTTTCTTTTTTTTGCTATGAAATTCTGAATGAAAGGCTGCGCGCGAGACTGTTTTTTCGCTGGGTTGAGTCGTGTAGGTTTTTGAGTGAGATGCGGCAGCCTGTCAGTTTACTCTTGCTAGGTTAGTTTGGCTATTATCATTTATATTTATCTGCAACAATGGATATCAGGAAGTGGTTCACACTTATACACTTGAAAGGAATATGGCAACTCAGCGCCAGATGCAGGCACATTAGAAGACATCAGTTACGTTACCAACGAGCTAGCCAGCCAGCCAGGGACAAGGGAGGCTGGCAATCAATTATATTTTGAAGAGAAATTGACTTTCAAGCCGGCTCTCTCACAAACTCCTGCTCTGTGCGCAAGCAGACCACTGCACACGCTCTCTGCCTCGCACGATCTCTCTCTCTCTCTCCCTTTCTCTCCATCGCTCAACCTCACTCCACCTCTCCATCCTGTGTGCGCTCAAGTTTGCCTGCGTGCTTGCCCAAGTTGGCACAGCGTTACAAATGTGCCACAAAACCAACCAATGGATGTAGTCCATAATAAGACCGTCAACAGCCTTATGGCAACCTAAACCCCCCCCCCCCCCCCCCGGGATTTCCCGGGAAATGTAAGTTTCGGGTTGGGCCCGCCCTGGTAAATCAAATGCCCGCCCAGAGACGTATGTCTGCCGCCGGGTCTGTGGCCGAAACCGTGACTGCATTTTGGAATCATTGGCGATGTAACGGCAGGGCTCGACTGCAACGGTTGTCAGGTTGCCATTGGCAACCATTCAGAAAAAATGTCAACCACTTCTTGGCCTTGGCAACCAGTTTTTAACATAAAGAAATAAGGACAGCAAACAGCTAAATGTGCACCCCAAAATAGATAAATGTTAATTATTTGTTGTATTAAGAGTGATATTTAATTATTGTTGTGACCAGTCGGAACCTGATACTTAAGTTGCACGTGCATTGGTGTGATTACGGAGCCAGAAAGCGATGCAAGTTTACTCGCGCACGCGAGTAAATGTGCGAAGCAAAAATGAAGTTGTTTGACTGTGGGGTAAAAAGTTCAGCCAACACCTCAACTTCTCAAACGAATGTTCAAAGTGATTCAACTGATAAAGCACAAGATAAACCCGAACGAAAAGCAAAGAGGAAATGTGTAAAGTCTTGGGAGGCGAAATATATATATGGACATTCTGCTACGTTGTCCATTCACTTCCGGTAAAAGTTCCTTCAAAATAAGAGTCCCGATCTTATTACTACCAAAATAAAAGTGCTAAACGAAACTTTACCATAGGAAAATATTGGCATACAAATCAATCACTTCTATAAAAAGGGAACACATTTTAAATATAGTTAGACATATTAAAGGTAATTTACAGCATTACTAATTCATATCTAATTCTTAACTGAATGTTTTTCATTTATTTATGGCCAATGACAGAACCATAATCAATGCTGAAGGGCCAATGGATCTATGGTGGGGATCAGCACAAAGGTCAAGGAAACCCACATTTGAAAGGGAGACAACGGATGACCAAGAAACTAGTGACTTGCTCAATTCATTTGTGAGGGATCTGTGAAGAACATGACAGCAGCTGCACTACTGGTATTTTGTATACCAGCAATTGAGGGTGGACAAGTTTACTACCACTTAAGTTTCAAATAATTGTGTTAATTACTTATTGTAAAGCATTTGAACATTCTTTTGTGTCACATGTTCATTATTAAGTTGATGTATAACTGTATAGTATCTTAATTATTTAAAATATAAGGTGACTAAAAATGGCAACCGTATTTTCAGTTTTGGCAACTAAAAGCTGATGCCTGATTACCAGCCTGGCAACCACTTTTAAAAGTTAGCGTTGAGCCCTGTCAAAGAGTGGGACATTGTCTGTTGTTATTATGACTTTATCCCTGTCCGTTTCAACTACGGATAAATAACAACAATTGTGTATCTTAAATCCTGTTATAAGGCTTTCTGTAATATAACTGCTTCATTTAAAGTTGCTTTTCCGAAGTGTTGTGTTGCCTATAGTACAGTATGTGCTGTGCTATAGCAGTGAGCCTGCTCACCTTAACACACACACAGATAAACAAACAAGAAAGACCAGCTGCAGAATAAGCTTGGTCATACTCTGGTTGTAAATCATTCGCATACTATTACAGCTCTCAACAGACTTCAACCGCCCTCCCCTCACCTGTAGAACCAACATATCCAGCCCTTTATAAACAGGGTTAGGATTATCTCCCTGGCTTTCACCTTCAACAAATGTCCCAGGCACAGCACTCCTACCTCTGCTAGCTGCAGAAATATGATCATCCCACAGTTCACATTGACAGTTTTTAAGGGGGGGGGTTCTGAACACATGCACGTGTGTGTAGGAGGGGTCCCACACACTCTTTTGTTTTCCTCTGAAAGCTGAGAAGAAGGAATGTCTGCCTCCCAGCTGTCCTCAGCAGTGAGGGTGATAGAAGCGAGAAGGGGGGAGCTCACAGTTCGCCAACATCCTCCCATCTGTTACTCTTGAGGGGGGGGGGGCAGGCAGAGTGTGTGCTTGTACCTTTGGGGTTGCAAAAGAGGGTCACACAATGGTGATACCCCTGCCCTCTACCCTCTATGGCCCCCTCATGCATATTTTACCCTTCATATGCAAAGTTGTCTGTTGTCCTGTTGTGGAGGCACGCTGCTCAAATCGGTTGCCGTACCCCCTCCCTCGGTGAGCGGGACAATGGGCTGATATGGCAGCACACGTGGCTTGCTAAATGCATTTCAACAGCAGGGGACAAACGGGTGGGGTGGTGGAGGATCTTGCTGTTGATGTCCGTTGGGAGACTTCCTTCACCCTGGGTGTGTGTGTGTTTGTTTCTGTGAGTCGCAGCTGCAGGAAGAGTTTCAACAAGCGAAGTTCTCTGGAAACGCTCTTCGGGAAGCCGACAGATGTTTTGACTCGTGTTTTTTGGCAAACTTCCTGTTTACTGTAGATTGGACTTTGTTGACTTGGCACCAGTGTACAATACAGACATTGTTTAAGTGGAGATGAAAGTTGTGCTCATTGCTCTGTCTGACACTCTTAATCACAAACACACACATTCAGCACACGGATTGGATGACATGGAGTTGGCGTTTACAAAGGCGCCTTGGGACAACCTACATTTGAATAGTGAGTAAACTGACCACCTGTGTGTGCTCAGGCTTTTGTATAAATGTGCCGGCACACTGCATCCCTGATCTTCATCCTCCCCCGATAATCCTCCTCAGTGAGGTCACTCCACCTTTCCCCTAGAGCAGGGGTCACATCAGCATTATCGTTGCACTCAAAGGGCCGGGTGTATTTTTAATTATATATAAATATATATGAAATAATGTATTCTATTACATTGTTGGCCCTTCATTGGATTATTATCAGTTCTGGTAATATCTTCCTGAATAACTACGTCTGAAAGCAGAAATCTAGGGCAAATAATTGAAAGTAAATATTCAACAATTACACCAATTGTATTGTATATTATGTTCTTGCAGGCCACATCAAATTAGGTCGCGGGCCGGATTTGGCTCCCGGGCCTTGAGTTTGACACCCCTGCCCTAGAGCCTCCCTAGGATGGAACAATAAGAAAACTCGGGTTCATACTTTGAGATTTCAGCTTTGTTCTGCATTCTTTCTGCAATACAGAAAAACAAGTCTGCCTTTTTTATAAGATGTTTTTTTTCTCTCACATTTCATTCCCAGAACCTTTCCCCCTTCTCAAAAGAATGTGCTCTTCTCTCTGAGTCCCTTCCCAGCTGCTATGAAAGGGCGAACATGAAAGCAGAAATGATCGGATTGCTTGTATCAGTGTTACAGCATGACGACTTCTCACTCGCTAGATGTAGAATTTGACACTGCTAGTATCACTCACCCAGACATTAAGTATCCCATGTTATGCCCCGTGTCACTTCATACAGTGTGAAGTGTCTCACTGAAAGCTCATCTGTGATGTTGTGTGTGTGTGGAGGAACGAAACTGAGAGCAGACATTACATCTTATACACACCATATAACATTTTGTGGTTGCACTATGACTTGCCTCATATATTTTAGTTTATAGTCACTCGAATTTACATATGATACCTGCAGTTAACTAGTACTTTAACTGTTGTATAAAACGAGTCTTGAATCCGTGAATCTTCTACTTTTTGAGTCCAATATCAAACCTGTTGCAGATGAATTTTCTACTTCCTTTGCGGCATGCCACTCTAATCCCTCCTCGTCTCCCTATTTCCTGTCTTCAACTTCACGGTCAGTTTTCCAATAAAGGCGAAACATTGAAAAGCATAATGACAGAGGCAGAGTAACTTTTTCCCCGCTGTCAGAGATGAGTTTCCAGCTCTCCAGTTGTATCCTACACTGCATAGGCTCTGTACTGCACTCTAATAACAACAGCTTGGCGAAATATCCCACGGATTAGCGGCAGAGACGGGGGAACGTGGCAGAAAACAAAAACACCCTCGGCCCAAAAATGACAGCAACATCATCAAAAACAACAGAGGGCTTGGCGCGATGCCAACAACAAGGAACACAAACATATTTACCCGGCCAAAGAGAGCATCATCCTCCTCTTTAATCCAACCCCACCCACCCCTCCCCTTATTCACGCATTCCCCTGCTTCTTGACACACTTGAACACACACCCACTGGAAAGCACACCCCCCTTTTAGAGCCTATTGTTCTACAGAGCAGCCAAACAGCTGGCTGCAGAAGTCATCAGCATCTGATCTGCTCTACAGTGCTCCCTGCTTGTAATAGAGGATCATTAGAATTTTAATTTGCCAGAGCAAAGAGGGTTAAGACCCTTGGCTTCCTCAATCCAATCCCCCTTAAAACTCTTAGCGGGCGAGTTGTGCCATCGGTAACAGATGGGGAAAGGCAGATATTCACAGCCAGGCAGGCACCTCCTAGCAAAGCAGGGGATTTTAACACCCCCCACGGCCGGAGTGTCCTCCAGCATGGCTTTAAGGCGCTGGATGTTAGGATTAGCAATCAGCCTCGTGGGTGCTCTGTCCTTACCCAGTCCTCCCACCACATCAAGTGTTTCTCCAACCTCTAAACAATTACACTCTTTGATCGTCTTACAGTTGTTAGCCCAGGAGATTTCTAGTAGTTTAACCTTTTTAACATGTCCATTAAACCCAATATGGCAAATGTCAGATCTTAAAGCCTTAATATCTCTGTGATGCTACACTGACTTGAGATAGGCACTTTAGTGTTGAGCCGAGGTGCTGTCAGAACCTAAACTCGGCTTACTGTGTTGTACATGCTTTGTTTGGCTTTGTTAGCAAGGTTATTGAACAGTTTTGATACATCTGTCATGTTTAGGATTGATTATACAGTATGTCTGCGCAATGTTTTCTAGCCTTCAGTTCATTTTGAGAAGACACTGTGGACTGAGAACACTTATTACCGTATTTCTTACTCGCTTTTTCCACTAGCTTCCACAAAGCACTTGCGACACTGTTTTAGTCATTATTGATTTCAACAATTCTCCGGAACCTGTCCTCTTGAGCAAACTCTTCACATCAGACCGTTTGGAGAACAGCTTGTGTTTAACTGTGACTCATTCCCTTCCTCATAAGCACAAAACACGGCGTCCTGAAGTCTATTCTGGCATTGCTTAGTGCCGTTAATCAGTATTTTCCCCCCCGAGTGTTTTTAAAGCCAATGAGAGGGCGATGGGAAAGGGACAGCCAGGTTTTTTAATCTTAACCACTCTATCATCTCTGGATACAGAACAAGCCTTCATTCTTTCCTCTAATAGAGTCTCTCCGTTGTGCTCGCCCAACCCACAGTTAGGTATGGAATATATCTGACGGCCTCTCCTTCTCACATAGAACGAGTGGACTTGCCGAGACATGTTTCTTTTTGCCTTGTAATTGCTCAGGGACACAGTCCTCCATGCTGACGGTTTGTTCGCGCTCCCTGGCTTCTTCCCCTCCCCCTCTCTCTTTCTGCCTGTGAATCTGATGACTACCTTTCCTGTCAGTATTCTTCCCACTTACCTTTCTCTTTTTTTGATAATTTACCAAAGTAGTGTCAAATGTGTCTCCCATTCCTGTTTTAAGGCAGGCTCTTACTTTTTCTGACTGGTATAATCCCATGTGAGAGTTCTTTTAAGTCAAATGTCTTCACTGCTTCACATTTAAGAATCACAGACATTTCTTTTTTTTAATATTTTGTCTTCCTGCCTTTTTATTAAGCCGACAGGGTGAGCTAGAATCAGAAAGTGTTTTATGCTTGGAAACTGACTGAAACGGATAATTGGTTATACTAAAAGTTTGCTAAATAGGATAAAACATGACATTAGGACTAGCATAGTAACACACTGATACCTGGGTTTCTTATTAACTAGCTACTATCAGCTTCTGGTATTATTACTATATTCAGAGTTTCGGTTAATAGAGTTCAATCAGCAACATTCTTATAAATGTCTAAAACAGTAAATGATGTCTTGAAACTTAAGTTGCTTTGTCCAATGTGGGAGGAAAGACATCCTGTGTGTGTGTGTGTGTGTGTGTGTGTGTGTGTGTGTGTGTGTGTGTGTGTGTGTGTGTGTGTGTGTGTGTGTGTGTGTGTGTGGTGTGTGTGTGTGTGTGTGTGTGTGTGTGTGTGTGTGTGTGTGTGTGTGTGGTGTGTGTGTGTGTGTGTGTGTGTGTTGTGTGTGTGTGTGTGTGTGTGTGTGTGTGTGTGTGTGTGTGTGTGTGTGTGTGTGTGTGTGTGTGTGTGTGTGTGTGTGTTCATTAAGTCTAACCACTGATACTTGGGTACGTGCTGTCAAATTAAAATGACATTTGGAAAACTCCGATGGTGAACAGTCGGCACAACGTTTTCCTGGCATGAGAATGAGCGGCTGGTTTGTTGCTCAAAGTGGACATTTTACTGGCTTCATGGTTCGTTTAGACTGACCTGAGTTCAGTGACCTGATCCCTCTATAAGAATTAACCCTCTGTTAGCCTCACTCAGCAACCATTTCTCAGCGCTAATGCAGCGGCCTTCCTTCGTAGATGTAACAACAAAAGGAGTGGATTTGCTTTAAGCTTCTAGATATCTTGTCCCATTCTGTATTCATTCAGCTGATGAGATGTTTCTCCTACTAAAGCTCCGATCTCCTTATTCCTTCATCAATATATGTTTTTATTACGCAGACACATTGTGAACTCTTGACTTATCACTGAAGTCATTTGTGTCGAAAAAAATCTTTGTTTTAAGCACATGCATTTGGTGTAGACAAATACTACAGTATACCTACTTTCTATGATAATGAATAGAAGTACTTTACATTTCTGAGACAATCCCACATAGAATAAAGCAGTTTAAAGTCACATAATGAAAACCGTTAGCACTCATCTGTCTTCAGGAGTTGTATTGACTGCCACCACAAAAGATCAGAACAGAGGCTAGAGGCTTTTGTCCTAAACTGCCCCCTTAGGCCTTTTTGTCCCCCCCGCTGCCTCCCATCCTGGGGTCATCAATTGATCACCTTTACCACCTCCATTAGCACCACCTCCTCCTCAGAGAGTCTCCAGTGTCCCTGAGGCGTCTCGGCGAACAACTGCTCGGCTCACGGTGTCAGATGGTGTCTTGAAGCGAGGCTGTGCAGATAATGTTTCTGCATCTGTTGGAGACGTTAAACCAGCCGGTCTGTCAGGGCTGGAATGAATGTCTATTCCTTTGATCTGCAAATGTGGCTTTCTAAATGCATATCAGTAACTCCTCTGAGTGACATGTGCTTTACGGGGGTGTTGCATTATGATTTATATTAAAACAGTTGTTTTGATTGTGTTGTTTAATATTTGTTTTGAGGCTATAAGTTCTTTATTTAATCTATTCAAAATCATGCACCTGCAACTAGAGCTGTAATTATTACTAATTATTTCAGAGAATGAATTCTGCAGTTATTTTAATACTATTATTATTTCAATACTATTTGGTCCCAGCTTCTCAAATATGACTTATTTATGCTTTTTCTTTTCTCATATGCGTTAATCACATGTTTGAGTCTTGAATGTAGGTCAAACAAAGGAGCCTTTTTTCACTTCCTTTGGACATTTTATTGACTCAGAAACGTGTGTGTGTGTGTGTGTGTGTGAGTCAGTCAGTCAGTCAGTCAGTCAGTCAGTCAACACTGAGGAAAACAAAGTGGCTGTTTGCAATGGGGCTGTTGTTTGTTTGTGTCAAGCGAGCGATAAGGCCCCCCTGCAATAGACCATGGCTAATATGATTTCATAAATACTCAGACTAAGGATTAAACAATGAGCCATATGGTCATTAGTGATGGTGTTATTAATGTTCTTTTCTGCGGGGGTGTTTTAAATGTATTATATCTGGGTCTTGTTACTGAGATAAATCGCTACACATATAATGCCATAATCACATAAAACCATGAATAAATGCACTTATTATGACCGATTTAATTTGTATATAATGGTTTTAAGTGTTAGAGCTGTGGATGAACTCACCGTGATGTTTAGTTTGTGGACATTTTGAAGCCTTAAGTTCGTCAATTTGGTTTTTTTAAATAAGAATGGACATCTAAGTGCAACTGAATGCTGAACACAACATATTAAGACACCCACATTGTTACAGTTAACTTGTCATGAACTGCAAAACTACTGTTAAAGGGTTTCACTTGGAGAATGCCATTGGAGCGATCTGTACCAACATCCTAAATGATACCCTGCTTCATCGTCAATTTGACACTAAACCGGACCAATTTACAAAACAAACATCCTGCTGTATTGAATAGCGATTGGGATTATAAAAGAGTTTTTTTTTAATGAAGTGAGAAGAAGGGTCATTTTCCCATAGACTCCTATACAACTGGACTGGGCTTCACTTTCACATTGGCTTTGTTTTCAGACTTAATTATTATATTATTTATTTGGCAGGGACAATGCACAGTAATGAACACTTCAAACATTCAAATGTGTCAAGCGTAACAGTGCCAGATTTAGCTTTGAGCTCATTTCCATCCGCAGTCCCTCACAAAACATTTAAGAAAATTAAATTTTACAAACATAGCAAAAACAAAATACATGATATGTACCAAGTTCTACTTGGTTGAGGACGCATCACCAGTGTAGCTGAGCCTCAAGTCTCAGATAACCACTTCAAAGATGATCCAGATCCGTAGTTATAAAATCGGTATGTCTGTTCTGGAAGATCGGTAATACAGAAAGTGAAGTCGGCCTCTTGCTGTCGTGTCTCAGTTTACACAGGTGCTGCAATGTTATGTCAGACCTGCTGGATTTAGATTCTCTGCACTCGCCAGATTGCAGCTCCAAATGTGTGTGTATAGTAACATGAGCATGTGTGTCTGTGTAGAGCTGTGGGAGTGCAGCACACTTTCAGATCATTCACTCTCATACTGCTTTGAAACACACTTAGACACAAGGAGCTGGTGTGACACTGCAACATCTTAGATGGAGCGTGGGAAGGTGGATCAAAGCTAAATTAACTTTTTTTGCCTCATCCTGTCTTTATTGGCTGGCTCAGAGCTTCAAGTCTGTCATTAGAGCGAGTAAATGAGTTCCCTGTCTCACTGCCAAACAGATAGACGCAAGGCTGGCCCGGGATGAAGACAAGTTAATAAGAAACAAATGAGAACGGGGAAATTAGATCTATAGGAAGCTCTTTGTGACATTTTATTCCACTGTGAGCACTTCAGGTTTTCTCTGTACTGCACAGCTGTCTCTTCTCATGTTGATATAATGCTTTCCTTTCCTAGTTTCCAGTAACAATACCTCTGAGTTTCAATTATCAGCTCAGCCTGTCAACCTGACAGAGTTTCCCTTTGACCCAGTGGCAGCTGCCTGCAGAGGAGACAAGCAGACAGTTTGTGTCAGCCTAATGACAGAACAGCAAAAATACTCCAGCAGCACGTTCAAATTGCCGAGGAGCCTGCCATAACAGGCAGCATTAGTGATCGTAAATTCCCTGTTTGTTTCACATAATATTGGTACATCAGAAGAACCCGGACACATGTTGACAAATTGTCCTTGTTCCCCCAGCAGGCCTGCAATACATTTAAATCCCTGCATCTACAGGAACTTTCTAAACCTATTAAGTTTATTACTTACTTGTTAGAATCAGCTTCATTTCGTACTTCTGTGCTGTTCGGATAGGGAAACTTCTGTCAACCATTCTCATTGTCTTCCCTTGTTTCTGTGTGGCTGCAGGTTGTGCGCGGCCCCCCGGCGTGCAGCACGGAGACTTGCTGAACCAGACCGAAGCCAACCGGGGGTCTTTCCCCCTAGGTGCCC
Source organism: Harpagifer antarcticus (assembly GCA_902827135.1). Classification (NCBI taxonomy): domain Eukaryota; kingdom Metazoa; phylum Chordata; class Actinopteri; order Perciformes; family Harpagiferidae; genus Harpagifer; species Harpagifer antarcticus. The sequence goes on from CADEHL010001421.1 coordinate 1,104,053, forward strand.
TGCTGACCTATGGCTGTGAGCCCGGCTACACCGCAGATGGAGCCACCACCATCTTCTGCACCAGCTCCGGGGACTGGACCCCTCAACCTCCACGCTGCATCAGGAGCAGTGGTGAGCAAGACTTAGGAAATACCTGCATGGGACACAGCGACATCAGTGATACTACAGAAACGAGGGGGGGGGACAGTTCATAATGCTTATATAAATGTGTGTCCGGTGCCTTGCTAAAGGGCACCACGGCAGGGCAGGAGGTGAACTGGGACCTCTCCAAGTAGCGGTCCACACTCCATATTTTAGGTCTGATCGGGGACTTGAACCGGCGACCCTACAGCTCCCAGTCCAATATCACATAGTATAATATAAGGAACAGACTGTCCTTGAGAGCCAGCAGGAACATTGGGACATTTCACCCTAAAAGAACAGCATCCAAACCTTCGATACACAACAACAGCAACGATTGTTAACATCTCTTCTGCTTCTGTCTCTTTTCCAGTGTGCTCTCCCCCCACGGAGCCAGAGAACGGGGGCTACCGCTGTCACCCGTCTCCCTGCCCCCACCTCGCCCAGAAGACAGTCATCGAGTACTTCTGTGACGAGGGCTACGCTCTGAAGGGAGACTACAAGTTCCTCACCTGCCAGAACGGAGAGTGGGACGGGCCCATGCAGATCAGCTGTCGCCTCACACAAGGTCGGCCACCTCAACTTATTGTTTTCCATCTTCGTGAGCACAAACGACTCGTAATGTAAATCTATGAACCCCGTTTTCATTTCCTCTCGGTTTGTTCTTCTTCAGACAAGGAGCCCAGTTCTCCGCTGGGGATCCCCACTCTGTCCATCGTGGCGTCCACAGCCAGCTCCGTGGCTCTCATCCTGCTGCTGGTCGTGCTGTTTGTTCTCGTTCAGCCGAAACTCAAGTCCTTCCATCACAGCAGGTAAGACACGCAGAGCTGTATTCCTCAACCAGAATAACCTTATGTTTACCTGTCTGGGTTCAACTCCAGACTATAACCTTTATTAGAATGATCACATTGTTTGATGATCATTTAGTATAGTGTAGAAAGTGCTGAAACATTTGGTCTGTGTCTCATTACTGCCTGATAGTGCTGCTGTTTTAGGAAAATACATTTTAGTTTTTTAAATGCCAGATCTGTCTTGAGTTGTTTTGGCTTATCAGTTATGTTATCAGGGTACGTACAAACCAATCCTTACTTCCATATTTTGTTGTTGGTTTCGCACTCCAAATGTGTGGTGAACCGCAGCTAGCCAAGCATTAAATAATCTTGATCAAAACATTGATTCAAAGTTTATATGAACATCTGGTCAAATTCTGGGGCATTTGAAACTTTCCACATAAATAGGGCAATACAAATATTTCATATTCTTTTTTATTTCCCCTTAGATTAAGTCATAAAGAGTATGTGTACGTGTCACATGACCCAGTTCAATTAGTGTCCTTGTCTTTACTGAAGAGTGTAAAAAGAGTAAATGATTAGCCTTTTACTTCTCGAACAACAGCTGTTGCCAGAAACTCGTGAGCTTTATTTCGGTTTGCTGTGGAAAAACACAGCGCTTTTATCTGTCTGTGGCAGATTCAGCCTCTCATTCTTTCTGTGGACACGCCTATAACTCAGTGTTGGTTGAAACAAGTTACTTGAACAGGTTGTTCCAGTTGGCGTTTCTTAGATACTGGAAAAATAAAAGTAAAAGTATGAAATCCAATCGGTGGATGATTTAGATGGAATGCTCATTGGCATTCTTGTTGATGTGTCGTGTTGCTCAGGGCAACTTGGTGCAGCCTGCTATAAAGGGATTGTCCTCTCAGAGGTATTGCTGTGGCACACACATGACTGCATCATGCCTTCAACCCTCTCCTCTTCCTCACTCCTCTTCCTCACTCTGCGTCTCTGTCCATCAGGAGGGAGCAGGGGGTGTCCGGCCAGTCCAGCTCCATCATGGTGGAGGGGGTCCAGGTGACGCTGCCCTCCTATGAGGAGGCAGTTTATGGAGGAGGTGGGGCCTCTGGTCCTCCACCTTCTCCGTCTCCCCCCGAGGCTCCTACCGAGTCTCGGGTCCCCATCGTGCTCTCTGAGGGTCCTCAGGGGGCCGCCGGGGGCCCCAGCAGGAGCCGCCCCCACAGAGACTTTGACTTATGTCTCCCATCCACGTCCTCCTCATCGTCCTTCTCCTCCCGGCGCCACGCAGAGACGGCGCTGGTTCATCAGGCCCCTTCTTCCTCCTCCTCTTCCTCATCATCATGGGCTAGAGAGCACCCTGGGGGTGCCTGCGCCGGCCCCCTACCTCTCCGTAGAGACTCAGAGAGCAGCGACCAGCACAGTCTGCTCTCCGTCACCTCTCTGGACGACTTCTCTGACGGTGAGAGGATGCGTCTGCTTTCCACACATTAGCTTCTTAACAAGGAGCCAGACCAATGGCCCTAATGCTATTTGAAATAATGATGTATTGGGATTTTTGTATATGAAATCATAACAAACACCATTTTTGAAAGGATTCCCTTAGATTAATTACAAATAAGTAACTACTGAGAAAAAGAAGATCAAATACTAAAACAAATATTTTGGCTGAGAGAAATCTTTTTGTTTGTTATTAGGCATAAACAGTTGAATTGCAAACTTTGGAAGGCACATTATCTCTGCACTGCAGTTTAATATTACTTATCTTGCTGACGAATACTTTATGCATCGGTTAAGATATCAATCAGAGACTGCTTACAGTGGCAACACATAACAACAGACCAAAATACTGCCGTATATTTGGTGATGTAATGCATTGCAGGACAGTGCGGTGGGTAAACAGCTGACTCTAGAGCCCTTACTCTATTCTAATGTTTGCTCTGTTTCCCTGCAGATATCCCCCTGCTGAAGGAAGCATGAAGCCTCCAGCCTGCTAGCAGCAGCAGCAGAGTCCTTATTTCCCTCTCTCACTGCTGACCAGGACTGACTGTGGCTGTCAACCTACTTCCCCCCCCACTCCCCTCACAGCCTGCAGAGAACAGACTAGAACTATGCCCCCATTCCCCAATGCAACCCGTTCTGCCATTGCTTTCCATGCAGAGCAAAGCCAACAACCAATACTTGCAATGATGGAGCACCACTGCACCCAGCTGCTGGATCGAAATAAAGACAAGCCAGACAATAAAGTGGTGCCAGCTCAACATAAATCCTTTAGATCCTTTGTATATGTAAGACATACATACTGAGTCACGGTTGTGTACTATAGGCTTTGTTTTATCACACACTTGCCTCCTCCCAGATGTACTTCTCTATATAAACATTGCTCACAGAGGCTTCATCGGAAAAAGGCTATAGCAACACGTCCACTCCGTCTGGGATTGCTGCGGATAAAACAAAAAAGATACTCCTGATGTTCGCCCCTGACGCTGCGGCGCTCGGAATCAAAAATCGTCTTCCCGCTGTACTTGAAAAAGCTGTGAGTGACGGCTGGGATCTGTGACTGCTGCATGTGGTTCTTAGTTATTGCTGTCAGAGCGCCATGGCCCGCTGAAAGAAGCACGAAGCCTCCTCTGTCTCTCCCTCTCTGCTCTCTGTGTGTCCGTGAGGTGTCGAGCTTATGGATCAGTGGGATTGAGAACCACTTCACAAGAGCTAAAAGCAGGCTGCAGCATTTTTGTTAACACCATATCGCTGTTTCTGCCGCCAGCTGCACCCAATTAATTGGTGATTTAGATTCAGGACTTTGCTTTAAGTCTTACCTGTATAAGGAGACATGGGATGCTATTCATCATGCTAGCATCTGGATAGCATCAGTTTATACAACTTGATAGAAGACTTTCTAGTAGGATACTCTTGTTTTCCTTTGCTCCAAGCCCCTAAGAAGCCTTGTCTCCTCAGTCCTTGTCTCCTCAGTCCTTGTTTCCTCAAGGTTCATTTAAGGGATGGAAGATCCTCCATGATGTCAGTTTTCGGTTCATAGGGGAAAGAGGAAGTGAGGAAGAATACGTTGGCATGATGAAAAGCACGATTATGTCACATTTAGTCTGAAAGCTGAGAAGAGTCTTTTCTTTCATGGTGATCGGACACTTGACTAAACCTTAAGCTTTTTTTCTGCTTTTCTGCCGTCTGTATTTATTGGTGTGTGGCTGAGTTTGCTTTGACTTGCTGAATCTGTGTGAGTGTGTATCTTTATGTGTCAGCTAGTTCAGGACATGTAGTCATACGGTCGCCTCGATACAGCCATTTCCTGATTCGCCTTGCTTCACAATGTCCCCGTCTTTCACCATAGGAAAATATCCATCCCAGCACTGAATAAGTCACATGAACAAACCAGCGTCCCGTCAGCCAAGTAGTCCACTACACAATGCGTGTATTATTCATGTACTCTCATGCTAGAATATTCATAATTTTCTGCTGAATGGCTGGAATACCCAAATCCCCTCAGAGGAACTGGCTCTCGCCCACCTTCCCACTGAATAAGACTCTCCACTATTGTGCATTATTGACACAACTGCAACTGGTTGCAGTGCAACGTTTTGTGAAACACCCCAACCTCGCCTCATACACTCACTCGCCCTCCCTAATGCCAAGTGCAAATTTAAGAGAGTATCATATTATTTAGTTAGAAATCTGTTTTAATTGAAAAGCTTTTAGTGGTTGAGCTGGTCACCCTGGAAACGACATGACTGATGGATCAGGAGAATTACCTTTCAAGCTAAACTGCTCAGAGAACCCCCCGGAACAACCCTTTCTGAATTTCTATTCTTGTTTTATTTGGCATTAGTGGCTGTCTGTCATTGTCAATGGCTACATTATTAATGCAAACAGAATGTTGCCTTAGACTTGTAAATTGTTTTTTTCTTTTTTTTATAATCTTAAACGTCCGCATTGGTTGCTTTAAAATATTGCAACATATTCTGTTTTCCCAATGGCCTTACTCTGTTCTTTTCTATTCTATGCATACAACTGTCTTTGTGTATTTATCAATGAGTTTACTTTTGCTTTGGACACGACTAAACGAATGTCCATTCTTCTCTGTCCCCCCATAGCTTTTACAGCTACTGTGATGATAATGATGATGATGATGATGGTGGTGGTGGTGATGATGGTGATAATGATGAACGTATGAGCATCTATATTTCACTATTCCTTTGCAACAAGGCAGTAAAATATTATGGGATTGAAAAGAGACAAAAAAAAGAAATGAACCTAACCATTCAGAAACACTGTTGTACGGTGTTGCGTTCCTGACAAATAACAAGTACACATGTTGATTCTTCGTTTTCAAAAATGCTTTCTGCTTTGGTTTTTCCTCTGTACATGGCAATGGGTGTGAAGATAGTAATTTAATATTTGTATAAAGTTTAATTTAATTTTACAGTGTGTATATAACTTTCTAATTAAAGCTTTCTTTTAAATGTGGAATATGATGGGTCATTATTTCCAAATAACATGTTTCTATACTTCTTTGGTTGAGAATCTGGAAAGATCTGAATCATGAAGAGAAACTCCTTTTCACTATCAGAATGAATGCAGCATCCTACTTCCTGGATCTGTGCAACCCGTAATCGGTGTTATATTTCTAGAGCTATTCCTAGCGTGCATCACGTATTATCAGTCACATATAGTACCTCATGATACTCTAACCAGCTATGAGATCACTAACAAACCTCTGTATAAGGACGACCTATCCGTTCCATCAATTCAGAATCAATAAATAACCATCAAAATGGAAAGTACATGTATTCTTGGTCAAAGGTCCTCCTAGATAAATATTTTATGTTCATAACTGCTTCCTGGATTATGTTGCTGTGTTTTATACGACTGCAGAATGACACACCTGACTTCTTGAAACCAATTTAGTATGCTTGCAATTTAGAAAGACATGTTGGTTCTACCTGGATTCACTTTATTTTAATGTATTTTTCTTGGATGTTTCTTATTTAAGCTATAGCTACTGTAGATCATTGTTTACTGTGTACTGTTTACAGAAATATTGTGTCAGAGTGACACCTGGTGGTCATAATCAGAAACGAAACCGATGAGTGAGTGACGTCATGTTCGTAAACCACTTCGGCATTCTTCGTTTTTCTACTGCGTCACCATCCGCCAGGTCGCAGAGAAAGTAGAACACATCAATTGATTAATAATGGGGATTTAATGCTTTGCTAAAAGGTTACAGTTACATGCAAAAACCCCATCACAACAGTGCTTCGGTCATTTCATACTGTGCTTTTATGAGTATCTTAGATTACTAATTTGATTACTGCAAATACTAATTCTTTGTAAAAATTAACTTTTTTAAAGTGTGGTCTTCCAGTTACCCTGACTGTGTCTCCCTCTGGGAGGGCTTTACGGTAAGAACAAGGAATTGGGAGAAAACCTAACAGTGCTACAGATCATGTATGTACTTGTATCATACTTTAAAAAAGAGATAACTGGTTATGTCTTGCCTCAGTCTGAAGCAGGATTGGTTACAGGATTGTGATCATTTCTGGCAGATTGTGGTCTACTACTATTAATGCCTGGCTAACCCCTTTATACAGTCTATGCCGGGCTAACCGCACTGGTTCGAATGAAGGAGCATTACTGTTTAGCCCAAGCAGCAAATTAACAACTTATTTGTTTAAAGGTCTCCCCATGCCTCGTACCCCTCTTTTTCTCTCTGTGTGTGTGTGTGTGTGTGTGTGTGTGTGTGTGTGTGTGTGTGTGTGTGTGTGTGTGTGTGTGTGTGTGTGTGTGTGTGTGTGTGTGTGTGTGTGTGTGTGAAAATCTGATTCCCATATATATATATATATATATATGGGAATCAGATGTTTATATAAATGTAGTGAGGAAATCAGTTTAATGTTACGGATTGGTTAGTTACGATGGCAGTGCTGCGCGTGCAGGGATTCTTGAAGTACGCCAACGTGCGTTGACTTGCGAAGGCGCATTTATTGCTGCTCGCATCTTTAATTATTATTATATCAATATATTTTTTATCATTTTATTTATTTTATACATTATTGTGTTTTGTCTCTTGGAGGTAGACATGAAATCATCAAAAATGACATAACATAAATAAAGGAAAAAAGAAGGGAAATAAAGAAAGATAGAGTTTCATATTTCCGATAAAAAAACATGTAAATACACAGTTTTGATTGCCGATTTAGTCATACTGTTTTTTAATAGTGCTACTATATTGGTTTAACTATTGGTAAGAAGGTTTAAAATTAGGATTCCTTAAAATAAAAAAACACAGATGATATTTCCGGTTATATCTCACCAGTGGGTGGCGCTAACATCTAAAAAAAGAGTGGGAAAACGTCAAAGACGAAGAAGAAGAAGTGGTAGAAAAAGACGTAGAAGAAGAAAACCGTTTTCATTATACATCCATGCTCAACCACCCCCTCTCTGAAAAGCAAAGGCTCCATTTTGTTTGGTTCCTGCGGTCACAGTCAACACACCCTGCAAGGAAAACAACGACAAAACCCCGTCTACAGTAAGTGCACAGCGATTAAAATGTATCTCAACATCACTATAGAGTTGTGTTAAAATAAACATATGTTGCGTATGAGCATTGTTAGCTTAAAATAGCACGACCAACGGCTGGCTAATACATTGGTTGTTAGGCCCCAGCGGTTGTCTTGCTAGCTTGCTAACAAAACATTTTAACCAACGTTTTTAAACGGCTTGATTTGCTAGTAGTTTAAACATTATTTGTCATGTTCTGTGTTAGATAGATTCGTCAAGTTAATGGATGTACGCCTGTTTGCAGATAATTGTAACTACGACATCGGAAATGAGTGGATGTCGTATTTTCATCGGCCGTCTGAGCCCATCGGCCAGAGAGAAGGATGTGGAGAGGTTCTTCAAGGGATACGGCCGCATCCGGGATATCGACCTCAAGAGGGGCTTTGGCTTTGTGGTGAGTCCTCTTAAGTCATATACAATTATTCTGGAAACTTATATATGCTGAAAAAAACCCCTCAAACTCCAGTGTTCAAAGTAACTTAAACTCCCACTGTACATTTTACATTTATATTCATTGTTGGTGTCTTAATTTCTCTTATTTGCCTCGTTTTTTTTTTATGCCGTTGCAACGTAAACATTTCCCAAATTGGGATCAATAAAGTACTTATCTCTCCAACTAAGTATATCTACTCAAGTACTGTTATTAACTACCGTTTTTTGCTACTTTGTGCTTTGGCCTAAGTACAAGATCTAAGTATTTTTTCCACCTCTGTCCAACTTTACATTCAAATATCTGGGCGTTTGCATTTCTCTCAACAGGCAATTGGGTTGAGAAATCCTTTGTTCATTATTTGTAAAGAATTATCCTAAACCGGTGTGGAAAAGGGACAAACGTGTGGTGTTCTGTTTGTTTAGGAGTTTGACGACCCCAGAGACGCTGAAGATGCTGTTTATGAGCTTGATGGCAAGGAGTTGTGCAGTGAAAGGTAGGAGTTATGCAAAATCAATAATGGGAATAATAAACTTGTTTGGGTTCTCGTTCTCTTCTTACTCTGTGTCTGTTTCATCAAGAACTGTTTTTACAATTTTTAAAACGAAACCCTCTGTACTTCAGGGTGACCATTGAGCACGCTCGTGTGCGTCTGCGTGGGGGCCGCGGCGGCAGCAGAGGGGGCAGTGGCGGCAGCGCCGGAGGACGTTTCTCCTCTGATCGCTATGGCAGAGGCTCCCAGAACAGTCGGAGGTAAAATTCTTACATCATGCAAAGTTATGGCTACAAAAGGCCTTTTGCTACGATATGATATGTGTTTTGTTTTTTTACCGCACATATTTTATTACATTCTATTTCTATTTTTATTTAATTTTAAATGTTTCTATATTTTTTCCAATGTTAAAATAGTTCTATCTGTGTTTTTTAATCTTAATTTTTGTTTTAATTATGTATGCACCACGACACCAAGTCAAATTCCTTGTACGTGTAAACCAACCTGGTAATAAACCTGTTTCTGATGATATCCGATAGAATTGCTTGGTGTCATTTAAATGAGGAAAGGAATGCATATAAATGTAAACATAGGTGATGTAAACGGCTTACTTTCAACGGTCATGGTGAAAAGTTCATTATTTAATAATTGCACTCGTGTTTTTTTATATTTGCTACTGCCCAAGTTTCTTTTTCTTGAAATAAAACAGTTTACGGATTTTAATAAATAATCTACAGATTGGAAATGTCTAACATTCAACACGAGGCCTGTGCTTCCTCCATTGTAAAGATCCATGACATGAATAAGCCTCTCTGTTGACAAGAAGTTAATGAAAGCTCAGTCAGTAGTTCAACCTCACGCTGTTATAGTTCAATTGATTCTTTTTTTCTTCTCTTCAGCCGAAACCCTCCTCCGATGCGCACGGAGAATCGCCTCATCGTTGAGAACTTATCTTCTCGTGTCAGCTGGCAGGTTAGTTTTACCACATGATTTTTATGCACAGCAAGTCTACAAGCTGCAACAAATATTATCACCTCCAGCAGTCTGCCTCCAACAATACACACATACAACTGTAGATTTTCCGTGATGCTAAAAAACATTGATTTTCTGGAATCTACTCAATCATTTTTACTTGGCTTGCTAAATGTTAAAACTTTTTTTTATTGTTATGAGGCCCAAATTGTTATTTATAAATTATTATATCTGCATCTAATGCAGTTAAGTAATGAGACAACAAAATTAGAAAACACTTAATTTGTTCATTTTTTTTCAAATTGTAACCAATTCTTCACCCCTCTATTTGCCAGCCTGACTGTTGTGTCATAAGGAAGAGCTCGCTTATGGTGGAGTTAACCCCTTCAGGGTCCTTCTGTCTGGGTTGAGCCCTGAGGTGTCAGCCAGTCTGTCCTACTCCTAGTTGATGCCTGCTGGTCATGTGAGCGCTCGCTCCTCACTAGAGGCGCTGGCGGCCCCTTCGTTCGTTCGCACCGCCCCCTGTTGAAGGCAGGGGGGCGCCTGATGTGTGGCTGAGAGAGAGGAAACAGAGAGTTGGCAGAGAGAAAGGAGAGGAAAGAGCGAGAGTCGATGGTGATGGTGGTGGCGTATTGATCGATGGTTCGTTAATTTGAGGGGCTTCAGTCGATCGATATCCCCCTCCCCTCCCCCTCTGGTGTTCCCGCACATCGCGAGAGAGAGAGTGTGAATTCCTCCCAGGTGCCCATGGATAATATCTGCAGTTATGGTGGGCTCGGAGAGCCTGCGGCCCCCTCCAAAGGGTTTCGCTCTCAGGTAGTAGTTTCCTCTCTTCCACCCTGTTCACTCTCTTTACTGAGACAGGGTGCCGAGACAAGGGCGGTCCCGGCGTGGAGCCCTGTGCCCTCTTAGTCAGGGAAAATGGGGCTCTTGGTGCCAAAGGCTGCCCAAGTGGCGCCACTGCAGTTCAGTTCATGCAGATGGTGTTCATGTCTCTGTAGTTGTAATGAGTCCAAGAATCTCAAAGCTTTTGCAAATACTTAATTGATTTTCACTCATAACACACAATTGATCTTTAATTTGGCATAGATTGTATTTTTTCTAAAAACACATTTAGTTTGAAGGACTGCCTGTGAGGTTCTTGGACTCATCATCCTTATCTGCAGTAGTCTGTGTAGTCCTCTCAGACAATCTAACCATCTCTCTTTTTGGGTAAATCAGTGCTGTTTTATATCTCAGGCTGTGCTTGTGTCCTGAGCCTCTCCATAAGTTGACTGATGTTTACGTGTGTAGGACCTGAAAGATTTCATGAGACAAGCTGGAGAGGTGACATTTGCAGACGCACATCGCCCCAAGCTCAACGAAGGGTAAGTCCATTATCTCTAAGTGGCCATTGCTTTCCAATCATTGACATAAACATACATCTCAGATTGTAATTATTGTGTGTTGTGTTTTCAGAGTCGTTGAGTTTGCCTCTTCCAGTGATCTTAAAAACGCCATGGACAAACTGTCTGGAAAGGAAATCAATGGCAGGAAAATCAAGCTCATTGAGGCAGCCAGAAAGAGGTGAGCGGCTCTTTCTTTCACACGTTCATGGTGTCCACATTCCACCCACGTTTCCTTTTTATTCGCTATACAAACATGGCCTAACATGTTAAAGCATTATGACTTGGATTAAGTAGAGCTGCATTTGACCTTTCTTTCAAGTCAGCAAAGACGAATGAAGCCCTTTTCTGATTGTGTTTAGGTCTTTATAAGGTTGACTTTAATTAATTTAGTCATCTCTCATGCAGGTTGCATTAGTGTTGAATAAATCCAGTAGAACTACATGTCCCATACTTTTCATACCCTAATGCTCTCCTTCGTCTCTTTCCCTCGCAGGTCGAGGAGCCGCTCCCGCTCTGAGAGCTCTTCTCGCTCACGGTCCCGGTCCCGCGGTCGCTCTCCATCTCGCTCCCCCCGACGCTCCCGCAGCCCCCCCCACAAGACCCACAACCGCTCACGCTCTCGTTCCCGCAGCGTCTCCCCCGCCGGCGGTGCCAACTCGCCGTCCCACAAATCAAAAGACCCCCCTAAGCGCTCCAAGATGAGCCGGTCTGCCACCCCCCCCTCCCCGATGCCCGCCCAGAAAGCCTCTCGTTCTCGCTCCCGTTCCCGTTCTCGCTCCCGTTCCCGCTCTCGGTCCACCGACAGCCAGCGCTAAAAGCCACGTTTCAGTTCAATGTAAAACAACTTAATTCACCAGTAGACTCGGCTTAGAGGCACACTGGAGCTCCCGTGTATCAACGGGAACATTGAGTCAAATAGTTTGTAGTCATAAATGAGCGTTTAGATAAAATCACCATAACAGACGACACTCTTTTTACAGTGATGCTGTTTGTCGGCCCCCCCCCCCCTCTCATCAACCTCGTGTATGTTTACACCCCCAACTCTTTTTTTTTCAAAAGATCACCAAAATGCCCGAGTGAACCAGCATCATGTTTCACCGTGATTGGGACTGTAACGTTAAGAATTACTTTGAAGAAGGAATCTGTCATTTTCAGCAGCGATGCTTTTGATGAGTTGTGACCACGTTCTTTCGAGATACTTTTGCTCGTCAAATTTTAACCCATTTCCATGTTTTAAGTCCTCATCGTTCTTGTTTTTCAGTCAGTTTGCCTCTTTTCTCTATTTTCTGCCCTACTGTCACAGCTGTTGTCTATCTATACCTGAGGATGCTTGCATGTGCTTTGCCCCCTTTTTTAAATAAAATGTAGAATCTTTGTTTTTTAAACATCTTTTGTGCTCAAATATAAATCATTGGCTTTGCAGTATCAAGAACACTGCTCAATACCACATTTTCCAGCAGTTACAGAACTCTAAATGTCATGGAGCTTATTCTCACTTGCCGTTGACAGTTTATTTTATTGTGTTGGGAGATGTAATTCTCCTTTGAGGCAAATGTCAACACTCTTTTTCTAGACTTGTAATTAAAGTTTTTATTTTTTCTTGGTTTAGGTTCTATTGTTTTTGTGTACAGCATTGCAGACCTTTGTTTTACATAAGTGTATAATGTAATTCCAAGAATGCTGGTTGGTACTGTGACTGTTTCTGTGGTTTAATGTAGACAAGAGTTTGAAAAAAAAATGCAAAATTTTTGTATGTAAGGATTTTATTTTCAGTGAAAAATATGATTGACATTTGTATGATGTAGGAAGATGGACGTTGGACTTAAACAATAAAAAGATTTTAACTAAATCATAAATGTTCTGTTCATCACTGCTTGTAATGAATCCTCTACCTATCTGTCTGCGGACCAGCTGTTGCTGATGGTGCCCAAGACCAGGCTCAAAACCCAGGGCACCAGCCTTCGCAGCAGCTGGCCCCAGGCTCTGGAATAGTCTGCGTTGCTTGGCCTCTAATGGTTAGATGATGTTGCGATGCGTTTGCTCAAAATAAAATAACAAACTGTTGCACATGCAACAAAGAAAATAGGCCTTTACAATATTCAAAAGAAATGGGCAAAACTCAAATAAAATAAACAACTATGGTATTCTTTCTTGATAATGCTTATATAACTTAAAGAGTACGGTACTTGTTTTTAAATCCTCACTAAAAACACACTTCTCGCCTGGCCTTCTAGTCAGGGTGGAGCATGACACCTGACTATTCCCTGTGTTTTATATTTTTATATTTCTGTTGTAAGTGATTGTAGTAAAGTGTTATTACATGTACAGCACTTTGGCTCGACCAAAAATCGCTTTTATAAATAAAACTTGATTTGATACCTAGTCATTCAAGATGTACATAAACACTACGACACAAAGTGTCTGTCGGTCATTCTGACCCACAAACCTTTGCACAGCAGATCTTCTGTGTGTATAGAATATGTTGTAAACTCTAATATTGTAAAAAAAAATGTAACTTAACCCTTCTCTTGCGTTTCGGGCTAAAAGTGACAATGACTTTTGTTTTAATCATAAATATTGTGTTTTTCATCCAATTGCCTCGATACCTTGTTATCCTCCACACTAGGCCTCTGAACACACACTTGATGACCACTTGCATTGAATTGTGATTTATTAAACGGTGAAACACCCTTGATGTTTTCGGTCAGAATTGACCGCCATAGAAAATGAATGGGTATGAGTGTATTATGTTCATCCTGCAGATGGAAAACATCTATACACACACACACACGTTACGGGAACCTCTCCCTTTCTCGCCTTTCTTCTTACTTCTCTCAAGCAGTTATATTTGTGCCTTGCTCACATTTGACTCATTGACACAATGAGCAGGCGACCGATTAGTCGACTTTCTGTACGAGGGGCTCTGGACACATTTTTTTGAACCAGATGAAGAGGAGATTGAGGAAGATGTCTCAGAAATGGAAGACAACAGAGATCCAGACTGAGCCTACAACAGACCAGGAAGAGGCCCCTGAGATAGAAGCCCCTGAGGGAGAGGAGCCTGAGGTGACATTCCACAATTTTGCATTGCCAACTATGTGCGTGAACACACAGTTGTTCTGATATGGTATATTTCTCTTTCAATAAATGTTCATTGAGGAAAACAGTATCAGTGTCTTGTTTTATATTCATCACAGTGAATGCTGAACCTGATGGGCCCACCGGTGGGTCCGGACCATGACATGAAACACTGGCTTGCTTGTATCAAATCAATACATCCCATACATCATTGGAACGGGAAGAATCTCAGCTACAACACTAACTCAAGCATTTCCATCTCCAGTAAACACAGCCTACAGGGCAAGCATTTATATAATATACTGTAATGTAAAATAAGCACTATCTTTGAACTTACTGCCAAAAATATTACGAAATTCACCCTGGTGTCATTCTCTCTGTCATCCCTTGATTCTACTTGCTTTCACTGTTCAAATGAGGCTGCAAATATAATATGTTTTCAGCTATAACAGATTAATAGAGATACCGGGAATGAATTCTATCTGTTTAGTTTTTTTGAATTTCCAAATTCACATGGCATGCTTCTTCAAAATACATATCACAAATAAAGTATATTTTCACTTATATCTATATAATTGTTTTACTTTTATTGTCATTACATAGTACAGGTACTACGAAACGGTTTCTCTGCATTTGACCCACCCTAGTGTTAGGAGCAGTGGGCTGCCATTATTATGTACGGCGCCCGGGAAGGCAGTGTAGGGAACGGTGCCTTGCTTAGGGACACCTCGGTAGCACTTGGTCTTGCCGGGACTTGAACTGGTGACCTTCCAGTTGCCAAGCCAAGTCCCTATCGACTTCGCCACCACCACGATTTATTTATATATTTATGTTTATACTGCTTGTGATTTAACTAAACTGACATGTTTTGCTTAAATATGTTTCATTTTTTAACGACACACCTCACTCTCCTTTGTGCTTTGATGCCAAGTCAACCTCCGTCTCATCTCTCCACATCCTCCCTGCTGTGTGCAGAACATTACCTCCACAGGATTTATCTGTTTTGCAAAGAAACTCGTAAGAAACCAGAGAGTTTAATAAATGTGTCTCTCGACTGCATGCTGCTCTGAAAGTGTGAATTGCACACCTGTTCTTGGAGGTCAGTTTGGAGAAAATAGAAGAAACCCCACCGAGTGGATTCCCCAGACACAAACACTCATTCCTGCATGAAGATAACAACTGACACGTTTGTTCACAGCTGTATGTGATGTATTGTGTTGCTACATGTTGGGCCAGAGGTTCCTCTACTCTTCTCTCTGAAACTGAATCCTTGTGTGAAGGTAATCTCTTATTTTGTGAGACAGAAATGACAAACACATACTACTAGGTTGAACAGAGGTGCCATCTAGTGCCTCAATGGATTTCTGCAGTTTAGCAATACCTCAGGATAATCTAATTTAGAGTGAACACGCTTATTTACAACACAATATGTGTGTTTTAGGAGATCAAAATGTGTTTTTGGCAGGACACAATGTCGGTCTGTAGGCCTGAATTATGTGTTTAATATATTGTCAAGCATCCCACCAAATGTATGATTTGTGTGTGCTTCTGTTACATTATCCAACTTTTAATGTGTTTCCAATGTGGACATTTCTGAAGAAGAAGATGCTGTGAATGTTTCCAAAACCTCCTTGAATGCTTTCCGTTTGACATGTTTACAAGCAACTACAATGAGTCATATAGAAGAGTAGAGTATCTAGATTAGTATCTGTGTAAGTGTTGTTTCAGACAAAGCAGGATACATTTAAAGTCTTTATGGCGGCCCCAAGAGGCTGCATTTTCCATTACACACTCAATAGAATAGTTTAAACTTTAATGGAAGAAACATACATATATTTGGCTTTTGCTGCAGGCTAACCAATAGAGATGCCTATTTTTGGGGCTTTCGGATGAGAAAGGATTCACTCAAGTGGCCTTTAGCTGCCAAACACCACCTCAGATTTGGTCAGAAGGAGAGCATTAAAGACCCAAATGGATAATTATCATCAGGCTTGTTGGCGACAGCATTCTGGCTAACCATCAGATTAGCATTTGCCAAGTACAAACTCAATTTTGCACATGATTACAAATTACGTTCACAGATTGTTACTCTAAAGCTCGTGTCAAGGTTCCTGATAGCTTTGAATCCTTTGCTGACTATGCGAACACCCTGTTCAGTAGAGAATAACTGAACAAAAGAGGAAACTCCTCATGTGTAACTCTGTGGCAGAGAAGCTCCTACTCAATGCCGTTGAGTTCTGGCGGACATTTATAATGAAAGTAAATCCAAGAAACACAGCCTTTGAAACAGTGCTGTTTAAGATGATTCATAATGGATCTACTGAGTGGAAAACGGCACCGACTGCTTTGTGTTTTACTGTTGATATATCAGCATGATGAGGCGACAAGTGTTAAAGAGTTACATATGTAAATACGTCTCTTATCACAGTGACTAAAAACCCTGGGTTTGCGACTTCCAATGCAGCCAAGCAATAAAGATGAATTGGAGTAAACTCACTGTTGAGCTAACACATCAACAGCATCACTCTTAAAGCATGCAGTTTAAAAAACAATAAAACGTCAACAGAATTTCTCTCATAGCATCCAAATCTTATCTCTATCAAGTTATCCCGATGTTCAAAATTGTAAATTATGTACAGTTTCTTTTTAAATGGGTCATTTATATTATATTACGTATATATTAATGATTACACAAATATCACTTTAAAAAATGTTGTATTTAAACTAAAGGTACAGTAAGTCCTATCGTAATCGTCTGTTTGACAGACTGTATTACTTAAAATCACATGGTCACATATAGTAATACAACACAAAATATGATTGTGGCTGCACTTTATGGCAACCATTTTTTATTTTATATCCAAGCCAAAACATCCTATTAACTTGCAAGGAACATTACTGTTAATGTTAATGTAGGACTGCTTGTGTTTTCAAATGTTAACATGGCACAATTCAGTGACAAATTTGCATCTGAAAACTACATTAAGCCCAGCCAAGGCAGAACAATGCTCCACCCTTAATCTAATGGTATATCTGATTGTGCCCCCCCCCCTTGCCCTCCCTTTCATAAGTCATGCACTGACAACAATAGCTAAATGTCTAATGGTGACTGCGCACTGGGGCCCTTGTTGTCTGGAAGGGGTCAGAAGTAGGGCATTTTAATGGTTTAACAGGCCGGCCCTGTGAGGACATGGGGGTGGAGGGGAGGGAGGTTTGTGCCTGGACTGATCAGCCTCTCGAGCTCTAATGACAGCGCAGTTCTTCACATACCTGATTTGACTACTTTTTGCCCTGACCACAGCTAATCAATGTCTGAGCTCCAAACAGCCTGAGTGATATGGACTAAAATGGCGCATGGCGCATTCACACTGCGGTACTTTTCCCACAAAGGTTCATGCGAACTTAGTTCAGTGAACTCTTTTATCGCGTTCACACCAAAAAGAGCCGGTACTAAATATAGCTCTTTTCTCACAAAAGAGCCGCTCGTAAGTCCCTGCTAGAGAGCAGGGACTTTCGAGCGGCTCTTTTGTGAGAAAAGAGCTATATTTCTGATTGGCTGGGCGGATTGCAAACCACGCCCCGTAAAACTTCCAAAAAGTTTTGTGAAGCCGCCATTTTATTATCCTCGCATTAGCATTATTAGCATTAGCATTAGCCCAGCGCAGAAACGCAGAGAGACTAACTTATGGCAACACAAAATAAAACATGGGAGCGGTGGAGATGAGGAGGTGTCGGCGTTCTGGCGATTTACTCGGAAGGCTTCAGTAGAAGTTGCTGGGAGTCCCAGCAACTTCTACTGAAGCCTTCCCCAACTCCGGGGACTTCCGGCCGGGGACTCCGGGCGGCAGTATACGACGTGAAGTTGTTTGCAGCCTGCCAGTAAACCCAAAGCAGAAGAAGAAGAAGTGAAGTCAGCGGCTTCATTTGCCTAATCCACCCCCAGGGACTTATTCCGGTGTGAACGCGATCTGTACTTAGTTCATGAGAACTAAAGAGTTTGCATGAACTAAGTTCGCATGAACCTTTGTGGGAAAAGTACTGCGGTGTGAATGCGCCTATTAACACTTCATACCTCACCTCAGGCCTCAGGGGTAATAGCATTGAGGGTGTGGCAAGAAACAGGAAGATGAAACATTCTCGGTTTCTAAGAGCTCTGCCTCATGATCATATTAGTCTGTTACGTTACCCGTCCCTCGAGGTCATTTAAATGCGACTGTAGAGCACAAATATAGCTGGATGCTTTCTCGCTGTCACCCATGAAGGAGCAGAGGCTTCACTGCAGCAGATGCATTATTAATATAAGGCCTTACTGTGTTGTCATCCTTTACATGGCCTATACTGTCACGCCCTGTGTTTCTGGGTGACCCCGTTTGGCTCGGCTGCTGCGGGACATACTGAATAAAATGGTAGATGGGGTGTAAAATTGGAAGGAGGACTACATTTAGAGGTAAGACATAAACAGGGGGCGATCCAGGCTAGGAAGAGATGGTATAGGAACAAGGTCAGTGCAGGTCTAAAGCCTTGTTTCAGCACGGAGAGCATGGTGTCGCCTGCAGCTGCCGTGGCCTCTTGACCTGCTGGGGGAACGCTCACAGCTTTTTACACATTAACTGATCCACTGTTGCAGCGCAACATAATCCACAGTGTAAGCTCCTTATCTACAGCAGTTTTGAGAAAAAGGAAGCACCAGAGCAGATTATTTGCAATTTGTCCCGAGACCAGAGATACTAAGTAACACATTTTCTCACTCCACCATTATATACAAATAATCTTTCGTTTCTGGAAAGTTGTGCATTATAATGGATATGTCAAACAACATGTATGTGATAGATCTCTTGATGAAGTGTCTGAACAATGAAATTAAAAAGTATAAGAAATCTAAATAGCTCCTTGCTGGTTTTGTCCCACAGGGTAAAGACCAAATATGTTTAGTCTACTGTTAAAAGCTGTCTAGATACATATTTAGCTGGAACTAAATGAAACGAAAATGACTACATCGATTCAAAAAGATTTGCCAATTAATTTGTTGTTGTTGTATTTTCTTAATCTTTCGCAAAGCGTTTCACTTGAACACATAATAGTACAGTAGTAAAGGTTCATGGATTTAGACCGGAATGAATAAATGTTAAGGAAAAAGATAAAGAAAGACAATAACTATATAAATAAATAGGGCAGAAGTCTGTTTGTGTTTCCTGCTATCCACGTGTCTGAGCCATGGCCTCATTTAGCTCCCCTGACATACAAATATCTCTCCAACTCCAACTCCCATAATGCTTCTCAATGGAAAGGATGTTGTGACGTCGCAAGCGAGCCAAACGACTCCTGGATATTGTAGTTTACCGACAAACAAAATGTTCTATTTTAAAAATATTTAAAGAACTTATCGATATTTTTGAAACATCATAAACACAACCAGCTATGTGTTCTTGAATAAGTCTATATTCAATGCTGTAATACAGTCCGTTTGTTGATGATACGCGAAAAAAACGGATTTAATTACTTCATTTCCCAGACGCCCCTGCGATGTCGCGCATGCTTGCTGCGTAGTGGTGTCTCTGTGTAGTCACGTGGAGACGGTAGTACACCTCGGTTCTGTCCAAACAGAACGTGAGCGTTTAGCAGTCTGTCTGAGCGCCGCTCGGTGCTAAACTGATTCATGTTGTTTTTTTAGCCACACGTCCCTTTAAACTAGACTATTTCATCGAATAATGAGTGATAACGATGATATCGAAGTCGATAGTGACGTGAGTATTACTACTTTCAGCTTTTTAAGGATGTTATTTTGACGATTTAGCTAACCTAGCTGCTCAAGCTAGCGTTAGCATGCTAGCTTCTCTGTCTTGGTTAACTGTGTTTAATTAGTCGGGATTCTTATTGTATGATACGCTACACTAGCCCTTGTTGCCTCAAAGCTTTATAAACCTGCTATTTTTTTTACTTTCTATTGACTTAAGCACTGCAGTACGATTCGCTCAACAATTATGGCTACAATTGTACTTTTTGTTCTGTCTCTTTGCAGGAAGACTCACCGAGATATCACTGTGTGGTGCGTAATGCTGGGGGGGATTTTGTCCAAATGTGGAGTAATGTGTCACTGCTGTTGCAAAGTTGAATTGTCCATCTCATTCTGCTTATTTCTTTTGGTATTTAATGGTTTGGTGGGGTTATATGGTTGAGGTTGAAATAGCTTGAATGATCTGCTGCTTTCTGCTAACATTAGGTTTAAATTCAAATATATGCACAGCAATTTTCTGAAATGTTCTGCAGTATTAAACCATAGTGCATTGTATATTATGTTATATATGTTCATAGGCATCAGTAGTGCATTGCAGGGGTATCCCCCGTCATGTGTGTGCGGCCATAGGGAGACGGTGACACGACATCTATATATAGACCAAAGCTTTACCCTGTTGTTTGTATGTTAGGTTTTCCCCTTGGTTAATATAAAGCTTAATTTTGCTCGGTTGCAGTCGGTTAGTCGCTCAGAATAGTTTTCCCCCGGCGGTTTTACCTCTCGCCACGGGGGTTCCGCTCGTGATCAGGTTTTTTCGCAAATTACACATCTAGGTCATCTCAGTAAAAAGAGAGACGCTTTTTCATGCATCCATGATGTTGCAGGGAGAAGGTGTAGAGAGGGGCTTGTTGCATGTGTGGTTGGAAGAGCCGCGTCTGTGCATCTCGGACTCGGACAGCCTTCGTGTCAGGAAGGGGTGCTGCGGGATGTTTTCCTGTGTTGCAGCCAGTGATTAGAGCCATCTTCTCTCTACAGGCCACTGAAGGGCTGGCAGCCTAAATGAATGACGTATAGCTGCATAGCATACGGCGAGAAAAACACCCTCTGCACGACTCGGTTTGATGCACATGCTGCAAAACACGACGCTTTACCTCCAGTCAGATAACCAGAATGTAAACGCCACAAATAAATATAAAATGTTAGATTATGCATTAGTGTTTTTTAAGATTCAAATAGCTTTGTATTGGCTGTTACCCTCCACAAGACCTCAGTCCTCTTCTCTCCTTATCGTGGTTACTTTTACCTCCATTGCAGAGCCACACGAGAAACACAAACCTGATTTCAGCTCACTTCGTGTTTTTTTTATTTGATTATCTAAGCTATAATCATAAAATATGTATGTGCTGATGGCTGTTTGTGTCCCTTATAGTCAGCCATTGCGTCCTTCTACACATGCCTTGCCCTAAATGCATTGCAATGAAGCCTACAGATCTGCATGTATACAAAAAGTATAAAATAGAGGAAATATGTAATTGACAGCCGACCTAAACCTTCACTTGAGACTGTTAAGAAACTGTCAAATACACAAATTGTAAATTATATGGCAGCTATTCCGATTTCAATATTTTCCCTTTTCAAATCGCAATTTTGATTTAAAGCAAAGTATCTTTCATCCCGGTGTACAGGATTATAAATCAAATCTTTAAGGACGAATGATTCCGACAGTTTGTCAACTATTTAGCCTATATATAACAATGTTGTGTCTCCTAGACTTTATAGACATTGCCCTATTCCACGATCCGATTTGGTAAGCATTCAGAATATTAATTTTGCTCAGCAGTTGAGTGAACAAAACCAGAAAAGCCCCAAATGTCCATATTTAATCACCTGAGAGAGACATATCTGAAACTAACAACTCCATTAACAGTCAATAATTCACAACTTCATCATAGATTATTTTTCTTCAGATTTGTCGGATAATCTTTGTATTGGTCTTTCCAACATTATTATATGTGAGAAAGCTTTCCACGTATATATTCACCCACACTGATAGAAGTGTAGGTTTTCATTCAGTGAGACAGTCATCGGTAGCCGGAGAGCGGCACCCATCGCTCTTTTTCTAAACACCTGCAGCTTTTATGTTATGTGTCATGGTCAGGTATGAATAGAGCGGAGAGAGACGCTCAGCCGGCGCGTCGTCTCTCCGGCAGTCTGCCAAAGGGATCGGTTATATGATGAACTGATAATGGCTGCACTCAGGTAATTGGACACCTGTTTTTCCTGATGCCTGATGTGCTTAACAACTCGGATAGCTCAAAATATCATCATGTAGCCGACAGGGCACCAGCACATGTCTGCTGAAGTTATTAAGCTAGTTTGGTATCAGTGGACATTCACAGGCTATTATTGGCTCTTGTGATTTACATGTAGCCCAGTTTGCTCACTGCCACCAAATTATATTTTCATATTGCTCTCACATAATAGACGGCAGCGCTCACAAGAAGTCATGTGAGGTTGGAATTTGTAGAGAATATCAGAAAGCTAGGTTTGGGGAGACAACAACATATACTGTATCACACATGTCGTTTATACTGTTGTATCTATAACTCAAGTGTATTGGAGGTGTTTTATAGAATCGCACACGCATCTTCAAATCAATAGGAAGGATTTCTTTATGGCAATAATACATAATTTATACATTTGTCATTATTCAGAACCTTCAAATATTAAGTATTTACCAAGCTGGATTAGCCAAATTAGGAAATTGGATAAACCATAATCAGAAATGTTGATCATATAAACCAATAATAACTCATTTAGTCCACTTAAATCCTGATGCCTCGTGATCCATTTAGTCATAGAAGACTATGCCTATCTAATGAGTGTAATTTGGTACGTGAAACACAACCTCTGTCCTCTTGCCTCAAATGTGTATTTTATTTTATGAAAGTGTACAGAGATGGCCCACTTCTGCTGTAATACTCTGTTGAGAGAATTCTGTTAAAATGTGAGATTCTATTTTCCTAGTAGGATCATTTTCAGTGAAGCCTTTTTATAGAGTGTGTTCACATGAAATCAGCCCGGGCACCATGTCCGTAATTGCCTTGTAATTGTATATGGAGCCGCTCCAGAGAGCAGAGCTTGAATACATTTCTGGATCTTAATTACCTTCCTAGAGTAATGATAGCATGGACCTTGCCCTACCAAAGAAAATGCAAGACTTAAGATTCAAGGCCTTATTGTCACAAAAGCTAAAGT
This sequence comes from Harpagifer antarcticus, assembly GCA_902827135.1. Taxonomy (NCBI): domain Eukaryota; kingdom Metazoa; phylum Chordata; class Actinopteri; order Perciformes; family Harpagiferidae; genus Harpagifer; species Harpagifer antarcticus. The sequence goes on from CADEHL010001421.1 coordinate 1,126,893, forward strand.
GTAGTTTTGGCAGTGAAGCTCTTAAGTCCTATGTTTCTCATACAATGCAACATAAATATATATATGACATAAAACTATACAAATAATGCTAGAAGGAACATAACTAGAAATAAAATCGTGCCAGAGATTGTAAAAAAGGGACCAATGTGCCAGTTAATGCCGAAATAAATAAACTTGACTGAAGTAAAATAAATAACATAAGCTTAAAACCGAATTTAAATACTGAACATTACGTCACAAACCTCTTAAGTGTTTTGAAGATTCAACTTATGACGTAGTACAGGTACTATGTAACAAAACGTTTTCTCAGCATTTGACCCATCCTAGTGTTAGGAGCAGTGGGCTGCCATTATGTACGGCTCCCGGGGAGCAGTGTAGGGAACGGTGCCTTGCTCAGTGACACCTCGGTAGCACTAGGTCTTGCCGGGACTTGAACTGGTGACCTTCCAGTTGCCAAGTCCCTATGGACTTTGCCACCACCGCCCTCAGTGTTTTGCGAGTATTGTACAATAAAAATAATGCTAGAAGAAACAAAATAGTGCCTGAATGTTCATTTAAATACTGAACATTAAGAGTTTAAAAAGGCTCAGTTTTAATGGGATGCTTAAGTGTTTTGCGAGTATTGTACGTTAACTAATGTTCTCAATACAACTTGAACATGTTAACATTAAAGAAATAACAAAGCAAATGATCTCAAAATACAGGAAAAGGGGATAAAACTGAAGCATTGTCTTTAAAAAGGGGGAGTATAATGAATGTCTCCAGCCCTACTGTGGCTTCAGTGTACTTTCTGTTCACTTGAATCACAATGGCTGCCAGACTTGTAATTGCACATGCCATCGATACCAGTCATGTGTTTGTGCCAGCGTTAAACAGAGGGAGTGGAGTCTCTCCTCTCTGAGGCTCGATGTGTGATACGAGGAAGAGGAGGCGGCACATGCTCCTCAAGGATTTGTTTCTCCTCGCTGGTTTGTGACTCTTGTGCAACAGGAGCAGCTGTCAGCGTGCTAGCCGGAGTAATCTCAAGGCGGAGTGATATGCAGTGAATTCTGATAAACTGGTTTTTATTACGGTCTTATGTGGTTTTAGTGTTTCAAATTGCAATTTTGAAACAGGCTTGCTCAATTGACATACATTTGATCGAAATCGCAATATTTGAATCGCCGAAAGCTAAATACTTGTTAAAGACTAAATTTGTGTTTTTAATGAAGTATTGTGGAGCTGTAAATATACTGGCTTACAAATCATATTGTACAGGCTTATTAGATAAGATAGAGCTTTATTGTCTCCCATAGGAGAAATGTGTCTTGGGCATCGAGATAATAAACATAAAACATTTAGGACAATCAGTCATAGATACAGAACAGAGATCACATGGCAAAGAAACAAACAAGAACTTTCCCTATTGCACCGATGCATATTGTCCGTCAAATTGCACATATCCCTATTGTATCCATACCTATTTACACATATTGCACTTTCCCTATTTAACCTTCTCAATTGCACAAACTACACTGTAAATATTTATTTAAGTTATTAAAACCGATTTGGTCACATGTCTCAGTTGGTCTGGGATTTAGTCCGATTGTTAGCCTTGAAGGACTCCCTGTTTCCAAGCATCACTGTAGCGTGTTTTTGTTACAGACGTTGAGTCACACTTCACACATTGTCCCTCCCAGAAATCATCCGACACCCCGAAGGCTTGTCTTAACCTGCGCGTTGCCTCACTTGTGGGCTACTTAGTTTTTGTTTGTGGTGATCCTGACAAAATGAGTCAGATGATTTAGAGGACAGCTCACGTCACTCCTACCTTCTCTCCAAAGTTCCTGAGGCGATGTCGTGTTCGCTAATTTTTAAACGCCTTGCTTTGTTGGAGGTGTATGACACGAGATGATCAGTGTTGATTGGGTGCAGGACTTAATGTGACGGGGTGGATTAGGACAGCATCAGATGTGATTTGGCATTTGTTTGACCTAAAAACAGGTCGACCTACAGCAAACTGCCTGCCTCTCGTCATGTGATCATGGCAGCCATCTTGTTTCTTTACTGTACAATTAGAAAACAAATGTGGGGCCTGTTGGATGCTCGTATTATAACCTCTACATGTTACTGGAAATGCATTTTTGATTAGGTTAGTTATTTCATTTGGCAAAAGTCGTTAATGCGATAATAAGCTTGAAATGATATGCTTAACATTTGGCACGGTTCAGTGAGGTGTAACGATGACAGCAGAGTAATGTAGGTAGGAAAAGGAAGTGCCTGTAAATCTCCCAAATGCATTGTAATCATAAACCACAAAATGCTCAAATAGAACTACTCAAAAATGTGATCTGCTCTGAAACAAGTCATAAGTCTAGATGTCATGGAGTCTTTGTGATGTTTAATTCATTCGCTGCGGTCCTCCTCAGCTCATATGAAAGGTTTCTTGACTTTGGCCCGGTCATGAATTTTAACAGCCTCTCCTGTGTGCTCCTGCAGAGAGGGAGGGACAGAAATGCATTGTGGGAAGGGGGGTTTAGGCATGAGCGTAGGAAGCATCCTCAATGTGGGTGGGACAATTTGACAGGGGGTGGGGGCAGGTGGTGGACCTCACCTCCTCTAGGGGGGTCCGGGGGGTCATGCTGCACTTTGAGAGCAACATTAGGGACTACATCTATGGATACATCTCATCAACACCCATGTGAAACTGAACTGTAAACAGATTGACTTTTTCTTTATGCATATTTTACACATCACTCCCCTCTTAACCCGTTAGGCCCCGAGCCTGTTTTTCAGGTTTCAGGCTCGAAAATGACATTCCCAGAACAAATGACCATATCTTCCCTTCTAAAAGGGTTACATTAATAATCTTTTTCTCTCAAAGTAATGAACCTGTGAGTTGGATGTAGAAAAGTCAGAATCAATATAGATGTTTTTATTTTAAAGAAAATTCAGATTGAACATCGTAAAAAACTGTAAATTATAGTGTCCGTCCAAAAAACATTTTGTACTTATAGTGAAAACTAACCTTGGATGATGGGTTAGTAGAATAAAAGCTTTAGTCATTACGTCATGGTTTGCGTCATGACGTAACCGTTTGCGTACCTGCTTCATAAAGCCAAACCGCGCAGAAACCCCTCACAGCGACAACAACAATGGCCGATTGTGCTCCAGCTTCCTCTGTACCTCTTCGGAAGACCAGATTCCCAGCAGGTCAGCGTGACGTATGTGGTACTTTTGCACTGGCCGGACAATTTTTTGGTGCTTGAAACTAACCGGATTTCGGAGCTAAGAAGCTGCTCCGCTGCGGTGTGAACAGGAAAACCCGGTGCTTTTCAAGCTCCAGCTCCGAACCGGCCCTGAAACACCGTTGGTGTGAATGAGGTAACAGTCTGACAGGAGATGACTCTCCCTCCACCTCTTTAATAACAGCGCCTTATATCCGGGTGCTAGTGGAGCACGCTCGTGAACTGTTAGCGCCGGAGCCTCGCAGCGTGGAAACTGTGGCGCGCATAATTTTACAACTAAAGACACAGCTACACAAAACACGCAGCATGTTTGCGGCTCGTGTGTACGGCTCTGAGAATCTGCCTTGGTACAAAGTGAAAACATGTTACGGAGTTTCATTGATTTGGGCATTCTCCCAATAAGCAAGTGGAATAGATTTGATAGTGAAGCACTGACACAACGCTCTACAGAGAGTGGCGAGTGGATAGACCGATTCACGGAGTTTCCGCAGAGTGGGGGGTCTAAATTAATCATTTTAAAAGGGGGAGGGGGTGGGATTTGTAATATAATGGCTGCGACGCCCATGGGTTTAGGTCACTTTGGAGGTTGTTGGGCTATACAGGGCTCAGGAGGGGGCCACAAGACAAAAGGCTGCATTATACTGAGACTTTTAGTGATGGAAATGAAACTGGTAATAATGACTTTTTAATTGAGTTTTTGTTGGAGGTTTTTTTATGTGAGGCTTCTTGTAGGAAGTGGATGCAGATAATCATGTGACAGAAAATCTGATTATTGATGAGTATATACCGTTTGGTTCTGGTTCTCTTCTAGATCTCTTGGTAGGATATCCCAAACAGTCCGACCGCTTTTAGGGACGCTTGGTGCTCATACTGTCACGCAAAGGGACATACGACTCTTTTATTCCACTATTATTCACTCATCACATGTAGTTTGAGCTTTTTCTAGATGCAACATCAGCAGCTACTAACGCACACGTTTTGCACTCAGCACTGTTAGTCTGTCAACACCAGCAGATATGTAGATCTTACCTTTTATAGTATTATGTTCTAGATTCATTGTAAAAAATACAAATATCTGACACTAGCTAATCATTGCTGCTCACATCTGATTACTGTATCTATACTAGCATGGTTTTAATGATTACTACTCCACTGTATAAAGACAGCCATTACAGTGGTGTTGTTGTGAAGGCAGCACAGACCCCCCCCCCCCCCACACTCTGCTGCCGGTCTAAAGGCCGTGTGACTCTTGTCGTTGCAGGCAGACAAAAGGGCACACCACAATGCTCTGGAGCGCAAACGTAGAGATCACATCAAAGACAGCTTTCACAGCCTCCGGGACTCAGTGCCCGCCCTGCAGGGAGAGAAGGTTGGTAAAGCTCAGCCTGCCAGTCCTCCAGGCACACGATGTTCAGGCTCCCATGTAAGACTCTTTTTGAAACTTTTGACATGTCTGAAAGGTGAAGTATGTTGAGTGAATTAACCTGCAAATCATATCAATGCATTTCTGTCATGTGACCAAGCATTTTCTTTCAAACGTGCAGGGATGATTAGTCAAAGTCTAATCAGAATACCTTTATCTGCCCCACAGAGCCTGAGATATTGATATTATTTAAGAAGCAGGTCTTTTAAAAATATTTAAGATAAAAGTAGAAATGACACCAGTTACAAAATCCAGTGACAGTTATGAGATATCAGCCAGGTAAGTATTAAAGGTGGAAGTATATACCCGTCAGATTTATTACAGAGAAGTCAACTGTAGTATCAATATCTGTGTGTGGTTCAAACAGGGCGACCCAAATTCTGTTTCTTATCGTCCTAAAGACTAACATATATGTACAAACATACACAAAAAATATATAAGAATAGCAGTCTGGTCGACTCAAACGGATGATTATATGACAACAGTACGAATAAATACAAGCAGTGCAATAACTGCTAACTGCTTTTATAACGGGCGCCAGTGGAGGAAAATAGTTTTAGGGACTGGAGGAGGGCAGATGGCGGCTGAGAGCAGCTTGGCAGCGAGGCAGGAGAAATACTTGGACCAACGACAGGAAGTTATTATGAGGACATTTGTGTTGCTCTCTTCCTGTTTTGTCTCTATGACATTGAGCTGGTTCAGAGACTGCGGGCACAGACTGGCTTATTTTCCTCTAACAGTTAATGACTGACGCAGAGGGGGGGGGGGCGTTATGAGATGACTTGAGAGATGTTTACTGATCGTGTGTGTAAGAAGTGGGTGGGTAACAGCTGACTCAAGCTTGCAAAAGAGCGCTATAGAGAGAGAATCGGATTTATATACTCTCGAGAGATGAGAGAGAGAGAGATGAGAGGGAGAGAGAGATGAGAGAGAGGGAGAGAGAGAAGAGAGAGAGAGGAGAGAGGTAGAGAGCGAGGATAGAGCGCCTAGCAGGAGAGAAGGAGAGGAGCACGAGATTGAGATAGAGAGATAGAGATAAGCGAGAGTAGAGAGAGGGAGATAGAGATAGACGTCTCTCTCTCTTTTTTCTTCTCTCTCTCTCTCTCTCTCTCTCTCTCTATCTCTCTCTCTCTCTCTCTCTCTCTCTCTCTCTCTCTCTCTCTCTCTCTCTCTCTCTCTCTCTCTCTCAGGCCAGCATGCAGGGTTTTAATTATTGAGAGAGGGAAACCAATATGGAGAGAATATTTTAGGGCTGGGTGCAAAACCTCAATATTTGACTCTACAGACGGAAATGACTGCATTCAGTTATTGAGTCAATCGGGTAGAGTTGAATATCTGCTCAGACAGTTCCCAATATTCAACGGCTTGTGTGTAGATATGCACAGTAGCTTCCGTGTAGATATGGAAATCTGAAGCTACCGTTTTGAATCCAAATGTTGCCATCCTAACATATTTTTAGTTTGAGGAATGTCCTTGTCTCTATTAGGAACTTGTTTGGTGGAGTGGTAAACCATGTGGCTGCACGTCTTGTGATCAGTGCATTTAGCAGACGGACTCCACACTAACTCGCATTAAATACAATGTGTGTAGACTTTTGAGTTATTAACCTCTAGATTTATTTTATCATTTTTATTTTACTTTAAGTGTTAAGTGCTAGTTTTTTATACTAATTTAAAAATACAACCCGGCAGCTTTTACATCCATTTTATGTCAGTCAATGTAAATTAGTCAGTTATCATTATATCATCCAAAATGAGCATTGACACAATAGCATACTCTTCTTTGGCTCAATATAAAAACATAGAAACATAATTAATATAGCTAGAGCTACAACTACTAACATGGAGTTGTTATTCAATTAGTTGGCAACTGTTTTGACAATTTGTTTATTATGCAATGCTCTTTTAATTAACTAGACCCCAAAACCCCCTTTCTTGTGGGACCTTTTCAGTTTTTATTGATATTAATATATGAAACTCTTGGCTTTGTGCTGTTGGTCCGACAAAACAAGCTACTAAAATATGTCAGCTTAGGAAATTACTATCAACAGTTAAACTATATTCTAGTCTTCATTAGCCCAAACCACTTCTACTGGAAAACAATCAAACAACTTATTATAAACAGTTCCGTTTTGCATTTAAAAGTTGATGCCGTACTTCCTAAAGGACTGCACATGTATGTAATGATATCACAGGTGTTTACAGAAACTTGCATATTGTACATTTCTATAAAAAATGTTTGAATGATACAAACTGCGACAAACACCCTGACAGTAATGTGGGGTGGGGGGGGTCACTCTGAGCGGCTCACAGGTGAACAGCAGTGCAGAACCACACCGTGCTAACCTTCTTCCACAGGCTGCAGTAATGTAGGGCTGTGCAATTAATCCTATTTTAATCTCGATTACGATTTTGGTTTGCAACGATTACCAAAACAACGTAATTGAAATAAAAACGTTTTTAATAAATGGATGTTTTCAAAGTAAATGGTTAATCGTTTTTAATAATCGTGATATCAATTATTGACCCAAATAATCGAGATTATGATTTTTGCCATAATCGCACAGCCCTACAGTAATGTGAAGAAAGCATGCGTATGAAAGTCTCTGTGTACGAATGATGTGATAAAAAGTCTATTCCTGCGTCACTGCCCCATCTCGTGTGTCACTAACCGCCGTCTGCCAAACAGGCGTCTCGGGCTCAAATCCTAGACAAAGCCACAGAGTATATCCAATACATGAGGCGAAAAAATCACACGCACCAGCAGGACATCGACGACCTGAAGAGGCAGAACGCTCTGCTGGAGCAGCAAGGTAACGACTACTGCCCCCCCCGACACCGAGGGTACTGTACACACTCTATATCACACACATGAGATATTAAGCTTTTCTGTGGGGTGGGTTTTATTCTTAAATTGGGATGAATTTCAATATCTTTCACATTGATTATACTAATGCTTAAAGCAAGGGTGTCCAAACTACGGTGCGGGGGCTTAAAAAAGTATAATGGAATATGGCCCTCGTGCTTGTCTTATATTGTACTTATTAACTATAAATAATATATAAACTATACATTTTCCTGTATGTGTCCCTGGGTGAAAAAGGTTTGGACCCCCCTGGCTCAAAGTGCCTTATTGTGATGGGCTGCTTTATGCAGGCGGTTCTTTTGTTACTGTATTTAAGGTTGCTCCATTGAAAGTGATTCCAGTTTGTTTAACTGAGTTCTAAGCACATTTTTATTATTGGGATTTTGCAATTCACCATTATTTTGACCAGGACAATCGAGACATGACGTATTTGTATATTCTCCAGCTCCTACAGATCATTCATGTTTTTTCATTTACTTCAGTCGTGTAATGTGTCCTGGCCTGCCTTCTTCTGTGCGCTCTGAGATCCTGCAGCTCCCGTGTTTCCTCCTGTGTTTCCTCATGGTTTCCTCCTGTGTTTCCTCCCGTGTTTCCTCCCGTGTTTCCTCCTGTGTTTCCTCCTGTGTTTCCTCCTCATGGTTTCCTCCTGGGTTTCCTCCCGTGTTTCCTCCTGTGTTTCCTCCTGTGTTTCCTCCTCATGGTTTCCTCCTGTGTTTCCTCATGGTTTCCTCATGTGTTTCCTCCTGTGTTTCCTCATGGTTTCCTCCCGTGTTTCCTCCTCATGGTTTCCTCCTGTGTTTCCTCATGGTTTCCTCCCGTGTTTCCTCCTCATGGTTTCCTCCCGTGTTTCCTCATGGTTTCCTCCCATGTTTCCTCCTGTGTTTCCTCCCGTGTTTCCTCCCGTGTTCCCTCCTCATGGTGTCTTCCTCTGTGTCTGCAGTGCGTGCTCTGGAGAAGGTGAAGGGCTCGGCTCAGCTCCAGGCCAGCTACTCCTCGTCTGACAGCAGCCTCTACACCAACCCCAAAGGCAGCGCCGTGTCCGCGTTCGACGGCGGCTCGGACTCCAGCTCCGAGTCGGAGGCCGAGGAGCCGCCCAACAGGAAGAAGCTGCGCGTGGAGGCCAGCTAGAGGGGGCGGAGCCATTCAAACATGGCGGTGCACAGAGGAGAGGAAGTGACGCCTTCAAAGCTCTCGAGGCTCATCTCCTCCCCCCCTCCTCTGGCCAACAACAAGCCTCCCTCACCGTCCTCCTCCTCCCGTCTCCATCATCTGTGGGCTCGCTCTGGAGACTCGTGACCTCCTCACGCCGCAAGTATCTCTCCCTCCACCCGACCTATAGGAGGCAGGGAGTCCTTCGGGTGGAGGACGACTGCTTCAGTTCATGTAGAGAGCTTCAGGTTTCTCCCCCTCCCCTCTCCCCTCTTTAGGTCTCCCTCATTGGTATCTCCCCCTCCCCTCCCCCGCAACATCTACAATCGAACACCCAAAAAGTGGCAGCTTGTCTACTTAAGGACTTGATGCTTTTTTGGTACCCTCAATAAGCCCCCCCCTCCCCGGGGTGTTTTTTTTTGGGTGGTTGAGGGGAGCACCTGGCGTACTCCAAGCACTGCTATATTATATATATTTTTTTGTGTTTTCTTTGTTATTCTTGAAAAAAAAAGCTGTTTTACAATTTACACACACACACACACACACACACACACACACACACACACACACACACACACACACACACACACACACCTAGATGCATTGTCCCAGAGAATTTACCTTTTTTTTTTAAATAAAACTGAAATGTAGCTTACTTGTTTTCACTAAAGAATGTGAAGACGCTCTGAATCAGTGAGTGAACCCCCCCTCAGGCCCCCGGAGAGCAGAGGCTCTCTGCCTCAGGCCCCCGGAGAGCAGAGGCTCTCTGCCTCAGGCCCCCGGAGAGCAGAGGCTCTCTGCCTCAGGCCCCCCGGAGAGCAGAGGCTCTCTGCCTCACACCGTTAACACAAAATTAAAAAAAGAAAAGAAAACATGACTCCTTTGTTGAAATTGATGTTTTGAAGGAGAGTACTCCTGAACTTGTATCGTATCGTGTCCTTTAGCTTGAAGTAGTGAATGACTTTAGGTGGCTGAATACGCTAAGCATCTCGTTTTATAAATTATACAAAGCATTGATTGGATGTTTTGGAGTTCTAAAGTATGTTATGCATTTTGTAGTAATCTCACGAGTCATGGGGAAATGCCGATCTGTCACATGTAGTTTTCCTTAAGGGTTTGAAATAGATATTGAATGTCAAAAGGTAGCTCCAGTCTTTTGCAGTACAAGGGAGCGAATACATTCCCTGTCGATGTGTTGTGCTTTTACATTTAAAAAATCAATGTTTGCTGAATCCCCCCCCCCCCCCCCCCCCCAAGGAAAAAAAGGAAGCATTTTGCGTGTCTAGGAAACGTGTGTGTATGTATATTGTTTCCATTTGATTTCCAGTTAGGAGGGTATAAGTAAAAATAAGTTTGTTTGTCCGGTTCCATTCCATGGAAATTACAAGTATGTTGTACATACTGCCAACAATTGTCTTGCAAGTTGAGGCCTACCTTTACTATGAGACTATAAAATAAACTATTTTATCCTTTATAATGCTCCCTGTGGTTTTTGAAGGCGCCCTCTTCTGCTCAGTCTCAGGTTCATATCTGTATTGTGTCTCTTTGTGACCTTTCACCCTCTGTCTGAAACCAGAGCCCAGCCCGCTCTGATTGGTTAGCTGGCCGGCTCTGTTGTGATTAGTCAACAGCTTGGCCCTTAGCCGATCACGTATGCTAGCCAATAGAAGCGTGAGTGTACTTTGGGATTTTAGCCCTTGCAGACCTACAAAAAAACCTATATAACACTACAGGAAATAAAAAACCCAAAAAGTATAATCGCCCCTTTAACTGTCACACCAACATTTTAAAATGTTTTTTTATTTCCTGTAGTGTTTTTAAAGGATCCTTGATCGATTAAATGGGTGTCTCACATTTGTCACTTCTAACTCCAGTTGCTGTAGAATAGCTTTCAGGACGGGTTGTGTTCAGGTACCGCAGGCAAACATAGCTTCAGGGTTTTCTGTGAGTACAGGTGTCTATACTAACGACCAAAGGCATAATGTCCCCTTTACGCCTCAGGCAACTATTCTCCCCGTACACGTGTAGCTTTTAACTGAAGGGGGAAAACAAACTAGGCCGGGGTTTCTCTTTTGTTCTGAGCGACAGCCAGCCTTCTCACACTCTGAGTGAATCTGTATTTTCCTACTTCAGGGATGGATTCTCATTTGGGTTTGCTTTCATTTCCTGTTTTCAGAAATACTGAGGTTGAGTCAAAAGTTCTAACGTCCCACCCACACCACAAAAAGTCAATCTAAAATGTTTACATGATTTAGTTGTTTCATATTTTATTTACAGAGTAAGCTGATTTATGTTCTGTACGTCTAATTTAAATGGGACTCCGACTGTTCTTATTTGTCCTTTATTTAGCCACGAGGATCCCATTGAGATACAACTTCTCTTAATTATTACACTTTTAAATCAAACTCGAGCAAAACCACTAATTCTTGTTGATTGACAGAGTGCCGAAGATGTAAGAATCAGCTTCTTAAATGTGAGGATTTTTGTCTTATACTGAAAATATTAGGACAAAATGTTGTATTGTTGGCCGCTGTGGATAAAAGGGTTAGCTGAATGAATGGTATGATCCCAAATAAAAGTTAGTTTAAACCTTTAATAAAGGTAGGGTAGGTAATTCACTTCAGAAACACTTTATATTCCATGGAATGCTCTTAACACCCCGATAGCAATGAATATCTTAAATGCTTAAATTAAAAGCACGACCGATCATCTGAGCCGGCCCGGCTAAAATAACTGGATGGCCTACCTGCCTGTCAGCCTTCCATCACGTACCCCACCTTTAACTAATATCAATGCCTCAGAACTGACACTAATTTGTACCAGATTACGTTGTTCTTTGCAGGAAATAACAGAACATGAAACGATGCGCTGTATTTCTTTCACTTCGACAAAATGATTCACACTGTTGAATTTAAACTCCCTGAACATAATAGCTAAATGTGTCCCAGACGAAAATCTCCTCAGATATTAATAATGCTTGTATTAACTGTAGGTAATTTAAACTCTTGTATCTGCCATGTGTCTGAACTCTGAAGATGTAGCACACGCTATAACACCAGGGTTAGTGGTAGTAAGGTGGTAGTAGTAATCGTTAGTTTAAACCTTTATAAATAATCCAACTCGTATCAATGCCTCAGAATTGACACAGTAATTTGTACCAGATTACGTTTAAAAAAACAAAACCAAGATTTTAGTAATGATGAAATGAATCTCTTTCACTTTGTTTAAAAATAATTTAAACAGTTGTATTTGAAGGTCCTGAAGATATCTTAAAAGGTCACCTATCATGCTATTTGTAGGCAATAGCATAGGTCTCAGATATATAAAAAACATGTCTATGAAGTGTTTTGCTCAAAATACCAAACAGATCACCCATTCTAGCCATGCCTCATATCCCTCTATTTCACTTCCTGTTTCAAAAGTTCTGATTTGGGGTATAAAGCTTTACAAAAAAAAGTAGGGGTCTGAGCTCACGCGGGACCCGGCAGCTACTACTGTCTAATTATCAAGGATTCTCTCTGAAACAGTCTGGAGCTCAAAGGCTTTCTCTCTTGCCGGTTATACCACAAGGTGAGTTCCTTTTTATTTCCTGCTTCTTCCCACACATGGGCCGTTTCTCAATCTCGAGGAAACTGGCTTCCAAGCCAATATTTCAAGGATGCTACGTCATCGAGTGCTGCCGAAGGACTGTTCCAATCTCCAGCATACTTGGAATTCCACCGAGGCCGCGTCCTTGGTTTGGGGGACATTTCGAGGCTGCACATGGGTAGACTTCGCGTCCTTAGTCTACATTTCCGATATTACGTCATATCGAACCCAAATCTGGATCAGCTCCGTTGTAGCCCCGTTTTTAGAGTTTTGGGTCCGGAGGAAAAAGAGAGGGTTTTATTTTCTGACGCTGCGTGAGTCCCCCAACACACCGGGTCATTTAATCTCTCCTATCTGACTTTTAAGTAATGATTTATCTGAAGATGTAGCACATGCTATAACACCAGTCATAAAACACGCTGTATAAAGTTTCATTAACTCGGGTCATACTGACACCAAGTTCCACTTTTATTTCAAAGAATGAAAACATTAGGCATTGCAAGCGAAGCATCATCTGAAGGCTACACTGGAGCTTCACTCAGGAAACTCCTCCTAAACTCCAGCGCTCGGCCCTGCTGAGGATCGACCGTCCGTCAGACCGGAGTGCTGGTTCGATCCCCAGAGCTCACACACAGTGACGTCACCACTGAGGAGGAGGGGCTAGGACTGAAGGTGGTCTGGAGCAGGGGGGCCGGGCTGTCTGCTGTCATCGGGGAGTGGCAGCTGGTGGAAGTGCTGCAGGGCTTTGGAAACCTTCTCTGGACAAATGTTGTAAACTGGATGAGTGGGAGCCTGAGAGAGAGAGAGGGAGAGAGAGCGAGAGAGAGAGAGGGGGAGAGAGAGAAATATGAACCATAGAAGCAGCACAACAACACATAACAGCTGTTCATCTCCTCACAGCTCACTCTGCCTTCTGATCACTCCTCTACTTCATGTGTCTTTCTTTCTTTTTACATTTGATACTTGTGGTTTTGTAATATATTGTTGTAAATTGTTTTATGAATGAATTGTATTCATTTCACTATTGAATTGTATTATCCTTGACGCTTTGGCAATATCGTTCACCTGACAGTCATGCCATCGAAAGCTTAAATGAATCTGGTTCGGTTGTTGTAGAATTTCGGTATTACTTATAATAATGTCTTAGTTCAGAATGAAAGTAAATATATCTTAAGCTTCTGCACTCTATTAAGATGTATCTAAATGGTTCTGTGTTTATGAATGAAAAGAATCCCTCAAACATAAATAAAAAACTGAGTGAACAGAATTGCAAGAACATCCGATAAAAAACAATGCAATTCATTACATCCTTAAATGAAATGCAACTGTTCCTGTGTTTCGTCAACTCTAGTTTGTGGTTGGAGACAAACGGTGCAACGCAGTCGAATGCCACCTCGAAACGTTCCAAAGTTAAATCAACACGTCACCAATTACAAAAGAAATAAGAAGAATTTAATGCTCAGAGAGACAGAATACTGTTGAGTTTCTGTTTGGCTGCTTCATTTGAATCTGTGTTCTAATCTAAGGTGATATCCGTCTGCATACAGGGGAAGACTCAACGCACTGTTGTTGCCAGTAACACAACAGGAAGCAAGAAACTAAACCCACTGACGGCGCCACAGAGAAACCACATGCCGTCTTATTTTCAACACCCCCAACGTCGGTGCGTCTCATTTTGTATCTGCATTCAAATGTACCCTGATCAGGAAGTGAACCCATAGGCCGTCACTTAAAGATAAGAGGCATGTCATTACATCAAAAGGGTAGAAATGAGGAACAGTGCCCCGCTCTGTTGAATACATGCGTGTTACTGTACTGCACAACATGGCAGATCAAAGAAGCTAATAGTTTCATAATGTACCACATGGGCACATCGAGGCGTTGCTGAGACTCAATTAAATGTTTTCATTAAGGTTACATTTTCAAGGACCTTAACTATTACCTTGTCAAAACTGATAATCATGTTGTTTTATAATAAATAGCATAACCATGAGAAGCCTGAATGATGCTGATGCTTCGTGGACAACTTGACAGATAGATTTCATAATTCCTCATGAGCCTAAACTGTTCCTAGATTGGCTTAACAAGTCCAAGAATGATTCAGCAAAGTACTGTGCTAGATGAAGGACATTTTAGATGTACACTGCACCGCTGAGAGACTGGACCGCTGTCTGCTCAGCTTTAACAGTGTTATAAACCACTTACTCCAAACAAGAGACACTTGCCAATTGTCCAACGTGTCCTTAAAACTCCACCTGCTGCGATTAAACAGCATGAAAAGTACAAGCTAGCAGAAAAATCAAGATGGAGTTAATGGAAAATGGGTAATGATGCAAAAGCAAGCTTAGATCAAATATATAGCAAGAAAAAACCCAGCCTATAGCCAATAAATAACACTATACATTTATATAACATAATGTTAAGTATTTTAGCTGAGTGAAACTGGTGAAAAGATATGACCATAATAACGGAGATGTTAACCCTATTTTATTCCTTGTAACAAAAACTATTTATCCGTGAAAGTAAACGATCCATCTCTGATTAAATCCCCCCTTGTTCAGCTGTGTCCCCGCCCCCACCCTCCTCACCAATCTGTTCTCCTCCTCGCCGAGGATCATCTCGTGGTGGAGGTCCATGTTCCCAAAGTGCTGCGCTATGGAGAGCCCGCTCAGGCAGTAACACGTGTGGTAAAAGTCTCTGGATCTGGAAACATGGAGACAGGAGTAAAAACCACGAGAACCACATTTCACTGTGTGTGCTGCCACCGGCCTTAAAGGTCACCTAGTGTACTGGTTTCATCAATATATTAAAACAAGGACATCCTGTTGGAGGGGCAAAGGAGACGGGTGGGATTCTTTTCGGAGAATTGAAGATCGCTTCCCCGACATTGGCGCTGCCACAGGACGGGGGGGGGGAACTGCGCGCTTCGGAGCCTTAAAAGAACACAATGGTGCTCTAGGAGGAGATTCAGGTGATAAGGTGAGGGGGGGGGGGGTTACCTTGGTTGCTGATTGGCTAATGGTTACACAAGACAAAACATTGTTATGACATCATAAAGTGGCCAAAATCTGATCAGCTCATTTTCAGACAGGTTTTTATAGAAATGGATCAGGACAAAAAGAGAGAGAATCTTTGTTCCTGAAACTTCCAGAGTCTCTCTGCACAGAGGGGACACATGTTGATGTAGAAGAGACATGAAAAAGTGGATTTTGCCTAATAGGTGACCTTTAATGTGTATGTGTGTGTGTGTGTGTGTGTGTGTGTGTGTGTGTGTGTATGTGTGTGTGTGTGTCCAGATGGTGGTACTCACTTGCCCGGTTTATCCACCAGCCCCCCCCCGGGGTTCTGACAGCAGAGCAGGATGTACTCCTGCAGGGCCTGCTGCTCGAACATCCAGTGCTGCCGACTCAGCTCCGACTCTCCTGGAAACACACGACTCTCACTTTAGACCCATCACGCTCACTCTCTCAAAACAATTACTAAATACATTAGAAAAACATGAAATATTAAAAAATGAATCAAATTAAACCAGAGATTTGATGAGTGAATGAGGGGGAAATGTCAAAAATACATTTCAATAAAATACAAAATAAAAGCCATTTTCAGTGCAAACATTCTATAGTTAATGTTTTTAGTATTTTTTAATAATTCCTTTAATGTGCTGACTGAGAAAGGACACTTTATTAGAAGCTTACTTGCAATTTCTTCCCGAGTGTAATCCTTACTACTATTCCATGATGTTATAATCTGCAATCACAGCATATGTGAGACACTGGAAGTGATTAGCCTGCATTACGACACTGACAATTATTCCGTGAAGCAGAAATCAATTCTCTAATAACTCTGTGAAGCATCTGTACTGATCAGTGAGCTAACCGGTTGCAGGCGTATTATTATTTAAAAGACCGGCACAGTTTTCCTAGTTTACTGTAATAAAAATCACATGTTGTCATTAATGTTTTCTGTCGGCTTTTGGGAACATTTTCAAACCAGGCAATTTTCTCTCTACATGTTAGTGGGGATAATGAAATCAATATTGAGTTGACTCTTAAGGGAGGAAGTTTAATGAATGATTAATAACATACTGCAATCAGACTGTGTTTTATCAAGATACACTCAATTACATATTATAAGTACATTTTTTAGGTTAAAATAAATGCAATTACTGGTGAAGTTTACAAAGGTTGTCAACATTGTTTGCGTCCAGTCTGTGTGTTTTCAGATATTAAAGGTCCCCTGTTATACTGTTTTTCATCAATATATTATAGGTCTCAGATATATACAGAACATGTCTCTGAAGTGTTTGGCTCCAAACACCAAACACATCATGGCAGCATTACCCATAATCCCCTCTGTTTCAGCCCTGTTAGTGCTGATTCTGTGTCTGTGACTTTCGATGAAAATAAGGAGCCCCTCCCCACGCCCCTCTGAGAGAGATTTGGTTACAAAGAACACAATGGTGCTCTAGGAGGAGATGCAGGTGATAAGGTGTGGGGGGGGGGGGGGGGGGTTACCTTGGTTGCTGATTGGCTAATGGTTACACAAGACAAAACATTGTTATGACATCATAAAGTGGCCAAAATCTGATCAGCTCATTTTCAGACAGGTTTTTATAGAAATGGATCAGGACTTAGGGGTTACCTTGGTTGGTGGACATGAACAAGTGGATTTTGCATAATAGGTGACCTTTAAAGAATCTGTTTCCAGCCTCAGGTGCTTGACACATTAACAGTACCTTCTTTGAACAAGGCTCTGTGCAGCAGCGGCAGGAGTCCAGCCTGCCAGAAAGAGTAGCAGCCGTCCACCAGCTTGTTGCTGCGGCCCTGAAACCCCCCCTCAAATCTCATCTGTCTGCTCACCACCCACCGCTGAGGAGGAAACAGGAGAAAACACATTTAATACAATCATTAGGGAGAAATACAGATACCAAATAATAATATTTTAGATTGAACACAATCAGTAACATGGATATGAGTTGGTAAGCAAATAAAAAAGTTGTATAACCTGATCATTTCCAGAGCTGAAGCTACACGAGGTCAACGCGATGAAAAATGTAAATTGGTATATCGCTGCCATGGAAACTAATAATTGGTGTACATCCAGTCTTGCTCAGCTTGGATTTAGTAACTAGGAAATATTGGGTTTAATACCAGCTGGGGCTTTTCATCCTTGGAGGAACATGGAGGACAACGTTAAGCTTATTAAAGCTCGTTCAGAAATGTATTAGAGGAAATATTCAGTGAGGAAAGAAAGGAACATTTACCACAGAGGGGGGGGGGGGGGGGCAGCTGAGCCAGTAAAGTGTACTCAATGTGACAAACACATGTTTCTGCAGATAGCTACACCACATGAAATACAAAGGAAACACACTTTGAACTCAGTTCACTGTCGCCTTCAAACATTTTGTGCACGGTGTAAAACGTGGAGCAAATGAGTACATTAACAGAGACTTTCTAATAGTTATTTAGCTGTAAGGTGCTCACCTATCTCTTCATGAAGTCAATATGAAACTTGCTAACAGGCATTTGACCTGAAATGAACTTTGATCTTCACCATAAATGCGTCATGCTGTTTAGTTTAGTGCCGTCTTTATTCGATCCGTGTGATGCTGTGGGGTTTGTCCTGCGTCCTCCTCTCTATTCTCCACATGTGATAATGTTCTCTTGAGGCGTCTCATGTTCAACTGAAGCACCTGACATTGATGAATTCATTGCAGTGACATTTATACCTTTTTACTCTTCAAACTGTGACTCTCAGGGTTTTAACACTGAACGCACACTTTTGATTTCGCAGCCTTGTACTCGCTGTATACGATCTTAAGGAGAAAGCGTTCACCACTACATTATTCACCAGCAATACTGCGTACAAAGAAAAACACAACACGGCCATATAAATCTAAGAGTTACCATGAAACTTTTTTCAATAACGTACCCCCTTTGAAAAAAAGATTCAGCCATGTACCCCCTGATCAGCACAACAACTATTTGTTAGGGAAGAAATGCCTATATAAAGAGGTACAGCACAGCGCTGCACCATCGGTGTCTGATTTATTAAAACAACAACATTGTAACTGAGAAACACTTAAATGCTACATTTCAAATGTTTACAATCCATCACTAAATTCATGGCAAACCAATTTTAACATCATGCAATAACACTAAGACGACATTAGTTGCATTGAACTGATCTTTTTAATAAGTTGTACTTACATAGTGAGAAACATGGGCTTGAGCTTCACTGAGGATCTTTGTCATTCTGACAGGGAGGCCACTGCAGTTATTACACTTTTGAAATATGTGTAACTCTGTTCATATAAAACCCACACTGCTCAAACTTCGTTACATTTCCTAAAATTGGTATTTTTTATTCTTTTTCATTATCATAAAAATAAATCTCACGTACCCCCTGCAACGTACCCCTATGGGTCCGCGTACCCCCATTTGAGAACCACTGACTTAGAGGATTAACCATTTGATTCAGAGATGAAACCTGAAGTAGTTTATGCATCACACATAAAGGACGACATTATGCAGTTTCAATAAGAAAACGACGGATAAAAGATCTCATCCTTTTGTTAAAACCATCATTAATGTGCCACTGTAAACAGAGACTAGATTCTTCAGGGACAGATGTGTTGTTATTTTAAGATGCAGATGTTTTCAGACGTGTCTCCAGATGAGATCAATATACATCTCTATGACAATATCTCTTTTGAAGTGTAATATAGGAATACATTATCAATTGTTATGCTGTACTTTGGGAACAGCCTCCTGATTTGTTACGTCTTATTACTCAAATCTATTTAAGTTTTGTGTATTAGGGCTTATAATATATTAAAGAGATGGTACATTTAAAAAGGGGTTATTGCTAATACAGGTTATGGTTTTCCAAATCGATTTCCTTCAGACCAAAACCAGAATATATTTGATTGATAATTATAGAAAACAGAAAGACAGCAAATACTCATTTGAAGAAGCTGGAACCACTGAGTATCGAGCAGGCCTTGAGGTTCAAAGTGTGGAAGACTATTTTCCATCAGTACTTTAAAACCTGACTGAGTTGTGGTGCAGTGTCGGAGTGAGTCATGCTGCTGTAGAGATCATGGTGTCATCTTACAACCTTTACAAACACGTCTCTGCTCCAATCACACTCAGGCCAAACCTCTGAGACACAGATGCTTACTGGGGGGGGGGGGGGGGGGTCGTTCACTTCCTTGTGCAATATACATATCCTGCTCATTTTGAGGTTCATATCTGTGTTTTTTGCCTCTATGTTTACTAGCTTTAATGTGCTGCAGCTCGTCTTTTCCCCCTTACTTCAATCCCTTGAATGTAACAAGACTGTTGTACAATTATAAATGTATTTTATTAAAAATGTTCTTAATGTAATACTGCCTCCTTCGCGTCGAAAGGAGCCAGTTGAGGTGGTTCGGGCACCTAGTTAGGATGCCACCTGGGCGCCTCCCTAGGGAGGTGTTCCAGGCACGTCCAGCTGGGAAGAGACCAAGGGGTAGACCTAGGACCAGGTGGAGGGATTATATCTCTTCGCTGGCCTGGGAGCGCCTTGGGACCCCCCCAGTCAGAGCTGGTTGATGTGGCCAGGGAAAAGGAAGTTTGGGGCTCTCTGCTGGAACTGCTACCCCCGCGACCCGACCACGGATAAGCGGGAGAAGATGGATGCCTGTTCACTATTTCATTTATGTTCCCTAACTTTTTTTCAATGTTTTTTAATAGTGTGCTGGACTTGGAATCAGGGGGTAGCAAGTTCGAGTCCCACTGCAGTCAGCATGTCGTTGTGTCCCTGGGAAAGACACTTCACCCCAAATTGCTCCTGTGGGGATTGCCCGCTTTGGATACAAGCGTCTAACAAGTAACATGTAATGTAATGTAATGTACTTATTTGATTTGACCAACGTGTGCTTCTTTATTTAATATGTTAGTCTACTCATGTATTTGCCTCTTATCTGCACCTTCCCCTTTTCTGTAATGTCCTCGTTGTGACTCCAATGAAGGATATCTGATTCAGATATAAGGAACTAAAGCACAGACCTGACCGAACACAAGATGTTTCTCCTTTTAATAAGAGAGGTGAAAACAGAAGAGCTGCAGATTACTGTAAACACTACTGGGTCTCTTTTGTATTTTCCCAATGACCTTAAGCATTGTGTCATTAAACCCAGTCCCTGAACACATCTCTACCCAAACTAAAGCTCCATCATGGCTGCTGTCCTGACCTCTTCCCTCTCTGCAAGCAGGCAAATGACGGAGGATTTCCCTACAGGGATCAACGCAGGATCCCAGCAGAAGCCTCCGTCCTCTTATATGCCAAGCGCCTGGTGGCTGAATAAACAACTCAAATGAAAACATGTCACCGTATTGCTTCCAGCTACGTCGCTAAATACTTTTATGAGACAGGAAATGCTTTTGAAAACACAATTAAAGGAAAGTAATCGAAGATGTAGGACAAAGTCTGATAAGCTAAACAGACCACAGCTGTGTAATATATCACGCTTAAATTGGCCTGGATTTTCACTTTCACAATGACACCTTGTTCTGGGTTATACCATTTTATTATCTGATCACAGCTGTGGCCCTCACAGTTATGAGCAGCCTATAAAAAGGATATCTCTGCAGCACAAAGGCTCTGTTGCGAATGATAGGATCTCTTTTAGACTTTAGGACCCGAGCCGAGCCAAACCACGTTATCCTGTTTTTATGTTATTTAAATAACCAACTAAATGTCAGGTTTTCTCACCAGCAATGCTTTAAGATCCAGCATATGTTCTTTTCCCAGGATGACGAGGGCCGCCGTGCCGCAGAAGGTGTACCCGCCGTGAGCCTCCAACCCCGGGACCCCACTCAGACCCCCCTCCCAGTTCTGACAACTGGAGGAAATCAAACACACACCATAAAACACTGCCTGCTTTATGGAGGCTCAAAACACTCATTAATAATTCATCAACAGGCTGTGTGTGTGTGTGTGTGTGTGTGTGTGTGTGTGTGTGTGTGTGTGTGTGTGTGTGTGTGTGTGTGTGTGTGTGTGTGTGTGTGTGTGTGTGAGTGAGATCGAGGTGTACCTGAGGATCCAGGTGGCCGTGTCCTCGAACAGTTTGGGTGTGAGGATGTTTGTGAGCGTCGCTACAGAAGCTGCACAATACGCACTCCTTTAAAAAGAGAACCACACATCAACAAAGAGAGGAGTGGGTGGGCAGGCACCTCCACGCAGAACATCATCCAACGCTTTGCATGTTTAGACTGCCAGCAGGCCCAATATAACATTATCTGTCATACTGTAAAGTAGTTTGGGCTTTTGTCTTCCTCTGCTTTAAGAATGTATATCTTTTTATATTATCATGACATCCCTTGAAGAGCGCAGAAACAACAATGACTTTATCCAATAATACATCTTATTGTTAAACCTTGACATAGCTTATTCCTGACGGCATACTCAGTGTTGTTATAGTCTGGGTTTGCTCAGTGACGTCTACCTGACACTGGGCTATTTATTAAAATAAAGGAAAGTTGTTATTTTAGCTGACTTTCAGACTAGGTTTGTACGACAAGTCATGATTGGTTTCAGCGTGTCCTCATTTATAAAGGGATATACGCTCAAAAGATGGCGTACGCCAGTTTCTACGCAATGTTTGGATTTATAAAATACTAACTTGACGGGAAAACATGCGGTCCTCCACGCAAACTCTAACCCATGCGTACGCACTAAGCACAACAACGGGAGAGACGAGAAACTGCGACACCGCGTTGGCAGAAGGAAGAATGGAGAGAAATATGTGGAAATAATACCATAAATAAAATGTTACCTCTCATTTATCATATATGAAGAATTCATTTTCACACATTGATTAAAGCTGATCTTAAAATGATTAAACAAACGCCTGTTTGAGACTCCTCAGTGCACACAAAAACATAACTTAGAGAAATAAATAAATACGGATATGTTATTTAAAACCACCTCGAATATGTTGTGTTAATGTTATGAAATGTTTTCTCATAAATGATGTCTTCATAGCGATCCGGTCGTGGCAAGATCGATTTGAAGCAGCAACCACTGTAAGGTATATTCTTGGTTAATTCTACTATTCTGTGTCAGTCAGTTGACTCTTTCAATTGTTTTGCAGTCATTTTAGCTGGTAGAGATCTGTACATTTCAGATCGGCTCAGAGGAAAGCTGTAATTTCTGCTCCTCTCTAAAGCCCAGTCGAAACCGCGTGAGAATATACACGCCCTGCCCAGCTGATTGCGTGAAGTACATACACGCTGTGAATTAATTATTTGCCAGCTGAAAAGCATTTAAATACGCATTTAAAAACTGACAAAAACTCAGTCTTCATAGCGATCCGGTCGTGGCTAGATCGATTTGAAGCAGCAACCACTGTAAGGTATATTCTTGGTTAATTCTACTATTCTGTGTCAGTCAGTTGACTCTTTCAATTGTTTTGCAGTCATTTTAGCTGGTAGAGATCTGTACATTTCAGATCGGCTCAGAGGAAAGCTGTAATTTCTGCTCCTCTCTAAAGCCCAGTCGAAACCGCGTGAGAATATACACGCCCTGCCCAGCTGATTGCGTGAAGTACATACACGCTGTGAATTAATTATTTGCCAGCTGAAAAGCATTTAAATACGCATTTAAAAACTGACAAAAACTCAGTCTTCATAGCGATCCGGTCGTGGCAAGATCGATTTGAAGCAGCAACCACTGTAAGGTATATTCTTGGTTAATTCTACTATTCTGTGTCAGTCAGTTGACTCTTTCAATTGTTTTGCAGTCATTTTAGCTGGTAGAGATCTGTACATTTCAGATCGGCTCAGAGGAAAGCTGTAATTTCTGCTCCTCTCTAAAGCCCAGTCGAAACCGCGTGAGAATATACACGCCCTGCCCAGCTGTCGCCCATCAGCTGTAGAGAGTTAACTAATTAGAGGGGCGTGGCCCCACTGCTGTGTGAACTCATCAATCAGGCTCCATTTTAGGTAGCTATTTCCTGGAGCGTCAGCTTCAGCGTCAGACAGACGAAGACATTGGAGTCCTACAGGAGTCACGAGGGAGGCAAAGAGGAGGCAAATCCTACTCTGATTGAGCTAAGTATCGCTGGTACTTTATTTCATTTTGGTTAGTCCCGCATGCTATAATCATGTGTATTTTCTCCATTCCCGTTCATGTGTCCTCTCGCCATTATCACTGGCCCCGTGTATCTCGTAATCGAAATATTCGGCCTGTTCTGGTCTATCCCTCATGCTCCTCTGACATCCAACACTTAGTTTCAGGTGGCCTGTGGAACTGCCAGTCAGCTGTTCCTAAGGCTGACTTCATCTCTGGCTACGCTTCCCTGCAGTCTCTGGATTTCCTTGCCCTCACGGAGACCTGGATCACTCCATCCAACACATCCACCCCAGCAGCTCTCTCCACAGCATATTCCTTCTCACATACGCCCAGACCCACTGGCAGAGGAGGTGGCACTGGTCTCCTGCTCTCTCCAAAATGGAGCTTTTCCCTCTTCAAGCTTCCTAACTTCACTCCTTCCACCTTTGAATTCCATGCAGTCACAGTAACCCATCCTATACAATTAACCATTGTTGTTCTCTACCGTCCGCCAGGCGCCTTGGGGGACTTCTTGGAGGAGTTGGATCATCTTCTCTCACACATCCCTGAAACTGGCCCTCCGGCTGTACTTCTCGGAGACTTCAACCTCCAGACGGGGAAGATAGACGAACTAATATCTCTGTTAACCGCCTTTGCTTTCTCATTGTCTCCATCCCCACCAACTCATAAAGCTGGCAATGTCCTTGATCTCATATTCTCAAGGAACTGCACTACTTCTAACCTCTCTGTTAACCCGCTCCACACATCCGATCACTTCTTCCTTTCATTCTCTCTACCTCTTTCCAAACATAACAAAATAACCTCTTCTCAGCCTGCACCTGTCCGCCGTAACCTTCGTTCCCTCTCCCCCTCTACCTTTGCCTCATCGGTGCTCTCAGCCCTCCCTTCCTCTGATTCGTTTCAACTCCTGCCTCCAAACTCTGCTGCAGAAACTCTCCTCTCTACTCTCTCATCCTCTCTGGACTCTCTCTGTCCTCTCACATCTCGGCAGGCTCGTCAGTCCCCTCCTGCTCCCTGGCTAAATGACGCACTGCGTGCTAATAGAACCGTCCTTCGGGCAGCAGAGCGGAAATGGTGGAAATCCAGACACCGTGACGACCTCCTAACCTATCAGGCTCTCCTCTCCTCTTTCTCTGCCTCCATCTCTCAGGCAAAGAGCACTTTCTTTCAAGATAAGATCCAATCTTCCTATTCCAATCCCAAAAAACTATTTTCCATCTTCTCCACCCTCTTGGACCCTCCCAAAGCCCCTCCCCCCTCCTCACTTCTGTCAAGCGACTTTGTTAACCATTTCGAAAAAAAGGTTGATGATATTCGCTCTTCTTTTTCTGACTCACCTTTACTCACCGCTGGGTCACCAGACCCTCTTTTCAACCACTCACTAACCTCCTTTTCCCCTCTCTCTCCAAGTGAGGTTCTTACCCTCATTACCTCTGCCCGCCCTACCACCTGTCCTCTGGACCCCATCCCTTCAAACCTCCTTCAGACTATCGCTCCTGATATTCTACCGTTTCTCACCCATTTCATTAACACTTCTCTAACTTCTGGTCACTTTCCAAACAGTCTCAAGGAGGCGAGAGTAAACCCTCTCCTAAAGAAACCCACTCTCAACCCGTCCGATGTTATAAACTACAGGCCTGTCTCTCTCCTCCCGTTCCTGTCTAAAACACTTGAACGCGCTGTCTTTAAACAACTCTCCTGTTATCTCCACCAGAACAACCTCCTGGATCCGCACCAGTCTGGTTTCAAGGCAGGTCACTCCACAGAAACGGCCCTCCTTGCTGTCACTGAGGAACTGCACACTGCTAAAGCTGTATCCCTCTCCTCTGTCATCATCATGTTGGACCTGTCAGCTGCATTCGACACGGTGAACCATCAGATCCTCCTTCGCACTCTCCAAGAACTTGGAGTTTCAGGCTCTGCACTCTCCCTCCTCGCCTCATACCTCAAAGACCGTACCTACAGGGTAACTTGGAGAGGGTCTGAGTCTGACCCTTGTCAATTAACTACAGGGGTCCCTCAGGGCTCTGTTCTTGGTCCCCTCCTTTTCTCTCTGTACACAAACTCGCTCGGCTCGGTCATTAGCCCGCATGGTTTTTCTTACCACTGCTATGCTGACGACACCCAATTGATTCTGTCCTTTCCCCGCTCAGAGACCCAGGTCGTCGCACGCATCTCTGCTTGTCTAGCTGACATCTCTCAGTGGATGTCTGCTCATCACCTCAAGCTCAACCTTGACAAGACTGAACTGCTTTTCCTTCCGGGAAAAGATTGTCCTACTCTTGACCTGACGATCAACATCGGCACCTCTGTTGTTTCCCCGACTCTGACCGCAAGGAATCTGGGTGTGACCCTGGATAACAACCTCTCCTTCACTGCAAACATCGCTGCTACAACTCGTTGCTGCAGATATACGCTATACAACATAAGGAAGATTCGTCCCCAGCTGACCCAGAAAGCCACCCAGGTTCTGGTCCAGGCTCTCGTCATCTCACGCCTAGACTACTGCAACTCCCTCCTGGCTGGTCTACCTGCATGTGCCATCCGACCTCTGCAGCTCATCCAGAATGCAGCGGCTCGTCTGGTCTTCAACCTTCCAAAATTTTCCCACACCACTCCGCTCCTCCGCTCCCTTCACTGGCTCCCGGTAACTGCTAGAATCCACTTCAAGACACTAGTACTTGCATACCATGCTGCGAATGGATCTGGCCCTTCCTACATCCAGGACATGGTTAAACTGTACACCCCAGTGCGTGCACTCCGCTCGGCATCAGCCAAACGACTCGCTGCACCCTCGCTGCGAGGTGGACCCAAGTTCCCATCAGCAAAAACACGTGGGTTTGCTATCCTGGCTCCAAGATGGTGGAATGAGCTCCCCATTGACATCAGGACGGCAGAAAGCCTGCACATCTTCCGGCGCAGACTGAAAACTCATCTCTTTAGATTCCCCTTCGAGCGATAGAATTACTATCAAAGCACTTATATACTAACATAGGACTGGCTTATCTATAGCCAGCTGACAAAGCATTTATATACTAACATAGGACTGGCCTATCTATAGCCAGCTGAATAGCACTTGAAATGTGTGGCTCTATGATACCTGTTGTACTTATATGATTCTGTTTTTCTTCTGGGCTGTGTCTTCCTGGTCGTATGTACTTATTGTAAGTCGCTTTGGACAAAAGCGTCTGCTAAATGCAATGTAATGTAATGTAATGTAATGATGCGGTAAGCAGGAGGACAGAATTACGTCTAAACTGACGCCGTTTTGCATTTCTATAGGTTGTACGAGCATTGTTTTATATATAGACTACTATCATGTTTAATCGTGTTTTATGCCGCTTGCCAAGACTTGATAAGTCGCTCGTAAAACACAGGAGGTATGGAAACTAAGAACACCAGATGTGGTCAATTGTACAGCTAATATAACACAACACATTGGTTGTATTTCCTTTAACTGGTAGATATAGAGTTGCTGCGGGGGGGGGGGGGGGGTTGAGACGCACAGGCTGCAGTGGAGACGCTGCGCACAGCTGATCGACAGCTGGGACACAAACCACCAAACAAAAACATAATTCAGATCCAGTCGTCATTACTCCACTCCGGAGGGATTCCCCGATCATTTCTTTCTCATCAAGGGGGGGGGGGGTCTCCTGTCCCGGGTACAAACACACTGCCTGAGGAAGGCCACGTGTATTCTTTTTGTCATTAACCTTTTTCGGACCACTTATTTATTTATTTTGGTGACGATCCGACCTCCATGCTGCTACTCTGGTTCAAACTGCATCCACCAAACAATATGATTTATCTCGACCTCCCCAAAATAACCAAAATCTGACACGGTGTGAGATGTCTCTTTTAGCTGTTCTGTCGTCATTTCCTGCGATCTTCTTCATGCAGTCAGTCAGTCAGAATGAATGAATGGGCGTTTCTTTGACTATTTATAGGCAAATATGGGCGTTACGTGAAGCCCGCAAAAGCTGCACCGCATTTCGAGTCGGTTGTGATTTATAAAGGGAAACCGGCGTAGGAAGTGCTGTACGCAATTTCTGTACCTATTTTTTGGATTTCTACTACGTAAGCAACCTTCCCACGTGAATCCTACGCACGGCGTTATAAATGAGGCCCCAGAGCATTTTAGATAGTCACAAAAAGACGCCTTAACACTAGTTTTATCAATTAATTAATAGATTTACAACCTTTAATAGATTTGAAAGGTTGTATCCTTAAATATCTGCCTTCCCAGTGAGTTAACCAATCCACCTATACACTGTATATGTACGTCGAGATACACTTCATCATGTTTCTCTTTTAAATATGTTGCTGTTCAATGTTTTAATTGTCAACAAATCTCCTGAAGAGATGCAACCCATCCCTCTCTGTGGCACCATTTGATAATACCGAGTTAAATCTTTAAAAACAAAGAAAAGGGTCGCAAATAAATAGTTCCATTTAAAGAAAAGAAGGCATTAGTTATTCCCTAAGACAGCTGGGTCCAGAAGCGTTCATACGTCACTCAAGTAGAACTAAATATTGCATTTCGGGACTATTTAGAGCTATCGATGAATCGACGAGGAGGTCTTTTGACAATGGAGGTCTATGGCACAGAGGATTAAGCTACATAAGGCTTTGGATGCACAATCAATGGCTGGATCAATGTATTCCTGGTTTGGGTGCTTTCATGGTTTGTTGACAATAAGAAAATGATTGAATATCAATAAACCCTATCCTTAAGTTGGTTAGAGTAAACCCCCTGCTTCATAGGCTAATAAACCCCTTTTTTTCTCACTGCATGCACAGTTACGATAAAGGCAACGTGTTTAAATAATACAGAATGACAGCAGAACGTTCATTGGTTGGAAACGGAACACAGTTTTCTCTGAGAGTGAAAACGTAGCTTTGACATTTTTTATGCAGAAGATGATCCCTCAAAAGCTGCTTATTAAAAACACCCGCCGCCACACAGAGGAGACTCAAAGAGACACACACACACACACATTCTTACACAACAGAGATGTGGGTATTTCGCCTCTTTTCTATTAAATAAAAATGTATCTCCTACTTTGTGGTGAATACACTAAATATGCTTCAGTAAAATGTAAAAACTCACAATATAAAATAGCACTGTGGATATTAAACATGCTCCTAATCGTGTCTCTTATGGCTGTGACTTCCGGATGTTTCTGTGTGGGGCGGCTGAAGAGAGGAGGGAGAACAGAGGGTGGGGGGGTATCTTCTCACCTGACATCCACCTCTCCTCCAACGTGCATCACAAACGAGCCATTTGGCTGCTTCACTGACAGTAGGAAATCTAAGAGCTTCTTCCTGGAGAGGGTCAGCACAGGAGGAGAGAGAGAGAGGGGGGGGGGGTTCAAAGAAGAAGAGGAGGAGGAGATGTATGGGGACGAGAAGAGCGAATAATATATAGAGTAAAGGAGGGGGGATGAAAGGAGGGACAGAGGGGAGGAAGGAAAGAGTAAGTGCTGCACGTTATGAATACTATTCAGTCAGTCAGAATTCATGTCAACACAACCGTTAAAAAGTTAAATAAGGTATTTATTAAATTATAACATCATCATGATAATTCTAACATGCTGCTATAACCGAAATATTAGTACTTTTAATAAGACATTATATTGAAAGGGATTTAAAGGCTGAAATAAATACATGAATTTCAAATATTATACTGGCACTTATTATTCTATTTATAGTATAGAGGCAGGCATGTGACCACAGTATAAACACCCAGTGATACCTTCAGGGGGCGTTGATACAAACAGTGTTGTGTATATTCTACTATGTGGAGTATATGGTGTTATCTCTCTCCTCCAGGACCTTATGTGATGCTTTGTGAGTCATAGGCAGTGGGGTAGTGGGGACTTTTTTACTGAGGGGCGGGGAGAGATACTATGGACGCGCTCGTGAACCGTCAACGGCGGGGGGGGGGGGGGGTACACTGTGGCACTCTGTGTCGCCTGTCAGCGCAACTTACAGGATGCCGTTTAAAAAATATAATAATAAAGGGCGGTGCTTTTTGGGACGGAGCGACGCTGGGTAAAACTGCAGTGGCGTCATCTTCAATGCGACACAACTCTCAACACACACAACAATGGAGGATGTGGAAGCGATTGTTTACTTGTTTCTTGGTGTGTGGCTTGTTATCACTGTCACTACCCGATCCGTCCCCCTGCCCGATCGGTACTGCGCATGTGCGAGATGGTCCGCCATATTGGACAACTCCGGACGGCAACCCAAGATGGACACTTGACACAGTGGCTTTTAGCAAAGCTCAAGAATAAAACGAGAGAGATGAGTTATTGTTATTACAACGTGACTTCACTTTTATTTAACAACTCTTTTATTGGGGTCTTTTATTTGGGGTTAAGCACATTGTCAGAATAAGTGAGAAATTAATGTAACTTCTGTTAGACAGCCATATGCCATACATTTGTGCATACATTCATGGCCAAAAAGCCACTGTGTCAAGTGTCCTTCTTGGGTTGCCGTACGGAGTTGTCAAATATGGCGGACCATCTCAAGAAGGAAAGTGATCACAGCAAGCGTGCGATCTTGTGACGATTCTCTCTGACCAATCAGCAGTCGAGTGTTGACGTCACTAGGTCAGCCCTGGCCCGATAGAACCACGATGTTATGGGGCTGGAAAAAGAGGGAAAAAGTACCCGCTAGCCGGTGCTACGCTATATGGAAAGGCCACCAAAAACTGGCCTGGCCGCTTGAGGACGCTTAAACGGGGCTACCCGCTGCAGTGGAAATGCGCCATAAGGAGTTTTATAACAGACAAGTGAACTCTGAGTTCTGCTTCAACAGAACCTCTCCTGTGTGCTATGTTCCCCTTGGTGTGGTACAAAGGCAGTGGGGTGACGGTACCTGTCTATAATGTTGTAGGACTCCTCTGTGCCGATGATGCAGAGGGCGTTGACCGCAGCGTAGGTCGGGGCCAGGTGGGCGTGTTGGCCCGGACCCCCGGAGAACCCCCCCGTCGGGCTCTGACAGCGAGACAGAAACTGACACACACTGGAGAGAGGGAGAATAATTGTACTTACACACACAGACAGACACTATAACAATGACACTGAAATGAAATATTAGTCAACAAAAACAGGAAGTGCTTCTTGCATATTTGATTAATGCATCTGCACTGGTTATGAAACTGTAACCATGGAGATAGAGCGGAAGACAAAACATACATGCCTGCTATTCTTATTTCTTTTGCTGCACAATTCCTGTCAGTGTAGTTGACTTTTAATTAAGCAATCATTAAAAGTATGATTGCGATTCTATTACACAAACTATCATTGTAATCAACAATATTGTAAATTAATTTCATAATGTGGCCTAATTTGCTCCCAAACCTACGCTTTCTGCTTGAGTTAATCTCCGTCAGAAAGTAGTTCCCATGGTAACGATAGCCGATCAAACACTCCTGCTACTCCGCTTACAGTTATTGATATAATTATAGTAAATAATATATTATTAACCAATTTATTGAAAACAATTTATTGAAAACAATTTATTGAATTAGGCTATTTAAATATCTGAGTAATCACTGTGTGGGATTAGCGGAACAAATCAAATCAGGCTCCATGGTGCTGAAACATTTTGGGTTCAGAATGAAGGTGGATGTTCATGCTGCCATTCAAAGTGCAATTCTTGAAACAGCTCTCCATGAACTCCATGCCAGACTTTTTGCAGGTGGTGCTGTGGTGTTCACGGGTAGGACTACGTTATAAGAAGAGCTTTCCAACGAGAGACAATGTATAACAGTGTAACGGCTGTGTGTCGCTAAACGTCGCTATGGAAACCACCTGATGTAGGCTCATGGAAGTAGTTTCGGTAGGCTAGTGGCGTGTGTAGGCCCCTGGATACTTTGTGATTAGGCAGGTTCTATTTGATCGTTGTTTGATCGTGGAATCAAACACGCCTATTGACCAATCAGAGAGCTTGCTCAAACCTATGTGTTATAGAATAATAGTTGAACATAACATTTTTACATTTGTATGTGTTTTTATATGTTTCTAGTTATTGTGCTTTTTTATCATGTTTTTAAATTATTGTTTTATTATTTGACTCCCATTGAGTTATTTGATATTGTATGTATTCCCTGTACAGCACTTTGGTCAACTGAGGTTGCTTTAAATGTGCTATAAATAAAGATTGAGATTGAAAACATGTAACAAATAAGAAAACATGAGCTTGTTCAAGGAAATGTTGAAGATTGAATCCGGACCTTTTCCTACTTATACTGAAAGAACAGCTAAATATTACTATGTTCTTAAGTAATGGCTCTGCTCCCTTTCCATTTGGGTCAGAACCCATTGTGTATTTGTGTATCAACTTTAGCAGAGTGACGCTCGAAATAGATTAAGAATGTCCTTTAAGATTCTAAAACAAATGCCAACACTTGTCGACTTATACCCCAACATGGAGATACAGCTTTCCTCACATTAAAACACACACAGTTGCTATCTACGTCTCAGTCAGCAGACTCTAGAGCTGACGTGGCACTGGGCATCTGACCCACTGTTTAATATCTTTCCAGCCTCTGTGCACTGAGCTGCTTCCCTCATAAATGTCCTCTTTATTCTCAGCCATGGAGAGAAATCACAAAACTGTCGTGAGCCAAGTGAGTTGGACGAGAACGCCACGTTAACTTTGGCCAGCACTGACCTGAGAACAGTGTGCATTTCATGGGACGGAGAAAGCAATCTGCTGTATTGTTATGAATCCTCAAACAGGGCCTGTGTGTTTCTCTGCGGGTGTGTGTGTGTGTGTGTGAGTGCGGGGCAGTGCCAGCTGGTGTGTTGGCACGCCTCTCAGTCGTAATGAGAGCGTGGGCTGGCAGCCTGGCATGGCCGTGGCCCCGGGAGTGTTAGTTTGGACTGGCAGTAATTTAATCAAATTACATTTCGGTGGCAATAAAAGCATCAGCGTTTAAAGTTACTGCTGCACAAACATTTCTAAAATGATACACCCGCTTGTTTAGACCAATCAAAATTAGGGGCCATTATGATTGGAGGAAAAACATGAATTGACTTTTACATGAGTATTCAATTCTATGGGGGTTTAATTACAGATGAGCAGTTATTTCTAGAAAGGCAGGACATGATTTAACAGCACAACATGGATTATTGGTCATTATAGGATCATTTAAGGTATTTATTTTTGTAAAAGTGTTCTCTGAATCTCTGAGGATTGTCTTGGTGGGGTTTTAGAGCCATATTTTATTTATTAAGCTTCGGAAAGAAGACACTCGTTTAACTGGAACAGGTTATTTTGTCATGACTGGTGTGTGTTCATGCACAGTATATAATAATATGTTTGCACCAATGACGTTTTTAGTTTTAAGATGAATTTCTTGTTGTTATTTCTGCATTTCATCTTGATTATTTTCTTAACGTAAAGCACTTCTAACTGCCTCGTTTCTGAAGTGTGCTATAAAAAAATCGCATGCATATTGCATTACTTTATGACACAATAAACAACAATTACTAGCATGTCGTACAATGAGTTTCTGAGTAGCTGCTGCAGTTCATTATCCAAGTGTTTGCATTGCAGCAGCTTTTGATCACTGCTAATTATGGGAACTACTTTATGCCAGGGTGATACATAACAAAAAGCATTTGGCAGTGCCTCTCAGTAGCAGTCTTGCTGTAGAGTGTGTGTGTGTGTGTGTGTGTGTGTGTGTGTGTGTGTGTGTGTGTGTGTGTGTGAGACCCACTCTGAGGCAACAGCAGTAGGAATGGGCTCCTCCAGTAACTCCAGACTGTGAAGAATCCAGAAACACAGCCACGGTCTGCTGGCATCCAGACACTACACACACACACACACACACACACACACACACACACACACACACACACACACACACACACACACACACACACACACACACACACACACACACACACACACACACACACACACACACCACACACACACACACACACACACACACACATCACACACACACACACACACACACACACACACACACACACACACACACACACACACACACCACACACACACACACCACACACACACCACACACACACACACACACACACACACACACACACACACACACACACACACACACACACACACACACACACACACACACACACACACACACACACACACACACACACACACACACACACACACACACACACACACACACACACACACAGAGACACACACAGAGACACACACACACACACACACACACAGAGACACACACACACACACACACACACAGAGACACACACACAGAGACACACACACACACACACACACACACACACAGAGACACACACACACAGAGACACACACACACACACACAGACACACACACACACAGACACACACACACACAGACACACACACAGAGACACACACACAGAGACACACACACAGAGACACACACACACACAACACACACACACACACACACACACACACACACACACACACACACACACACACACACACACACACACACACACACACAATTATAGCAATAAACAAGATCAGTCAGTCGGACGGAGACGAGAGGAAACAGCGCAGCAGAGGGCGGGCCTTCAGGAGCAAAACAGGCTGACAGACGAGCAAAGCTATCACACTGCTTATTCTCAGTGTTGGGTAAATATACGATGAGAAAAGAAACAGTGACTCGATGTCTTTTGTGTTGTTTTCTTACATAATAACATGACTCAGCTTCTAATTTCCTTTTCAGATAGTGCTGCGATGTTTACGCACAGATAAGCACCGTGCTGTCAATCAAAATAAACAGTTTGAGGTCAGAACAATGTGTTACTGACAACAAATGCTTTCCTCTCTATGTTTCAGGAGAGAGTAGAGTAGGCGACCTTCCTGAGAGTGAACAAGCATGTTACGTTGCAGAGGGAATACAATGGTCTATTTAAAGCAGGGAGATAACCATCCAGAGGCAGTGAGAGTTACACAGGAGCTCAAGTAAGAGAAGAGGATGTACTGTATGCGTCACAGGATTAACACATATCCATAAACATGTGTTAGCAGGTGTAATACGGTACCTCATAAGCATCTGATAAGTGACGTAAGCCCTTCTTGAGATATTGGTAGTGTTGTTCCCGCAGCAACGTGGGCCTGAAGACAAAAACAAAAGGACAGAAATATAAATTAGAAATAGGCAGCAGAAAATGTTAAAACAGATATTTAAGAAACACCTACAAAATATTGACTTCAATTCACTATCGTTGTAGAAATGCTCTTCTTGGACACACTAGTTTTTCTATTTTGAATATCATGTTTAAGTCATAACACAAAATGATAAACGCTTCATTAATGTTTATGTTCAGTTTCTAACACATAATGTTCCCTCAGCTCACAAGGCTTTTTAGAAATATTATCTATTCAAAATAAATTCAACAAAAAAAGAATAAATATTTGATGGAAATGATGATTAGGAACAAAAAGGAATATAAAATCCAACACACTTCAATTTCAGAACTGCTGTCTCGTCTGGGTTATTGCTATGTGGCATAAATCCATCTCTCATATAAACGCATTTATAAAAACAAACATGAAATAAAAATAAAAGAACACTGTGTTGATCCCACGCAGGGAGCCATAGATAGAAAAGTCACACACTGTTCTCTTTCATCATTATAATGTCGGCGTGCTCCTCAGCAGCTTTCATCTGCCACACACACACACACACACACACACACACACACACACACACACAACACACACACACACACACACACACACACACACACACACACAACACACACACACACACACACACACACACACACACACCACACACACACACACACACACACACACACACACACACACACACACACACACACACACACACACACACACACACACACACACACACACACACACACACACACACACACACACCACACACACACACACACACACACACACACACACACACACACACACACACACACACACACACACACACACACACACACACACACACACACACACACACACACCACACGACCCCCCCACCCGTGCCACTCGGTGCCTGCCTTATTCACACAGATGACGATGGATATTAGGGTCTACCTACACAGGGTATTTCACAGATCCCTGCTCTAGCATTTCTGACTTATAAATAAAGTCTGTTTTTCCCCAGTGTTTATTTTTGTAAGATTCTCATGATAATCCATATTTGATCTGGCAGATGTGGGTGGAAAATCTACAGTACATTCCTGATTAAACTGATGCAATGTCAGGAAATAACCGGAGCCTGGACGCTTTGCTCTCATGTGTCTGCAATTAACCTCATAACCTTTTCATATAACTACAATCCAAAAAAGATGAAAACTACCCCTCTGTAACTCAGAGTCCACGCCACACAGAAACACATTATCTCTACTTGCATGACCTCTACTGAGAAATACTGCTTATTTACTTGTAGTACATTTCCCCTTTGGCTGTGATGCAGGTCCACGCAGTTGTCATAGAGATGAAATGAGAGTCACCCCACTAGGAAGAGGCAGATGACAGCTGATAGCAGCAGCAAAGTATGTGGGCTGATTCACAAACCAATTAGAAAACAGCCGCCATGCATCACCGTGCAGCCGGCGCTACAGGCTAACAGCAGGTGGGGGAGATACAACAACCAATGAGCATGGCTCTAATGGCAGCCAGTGTATTCAACATTAGGAGTCCTGTGATTAATGATCGGAACTAAAGCCACAAATGATCTGACCAATTTAATACCGCTGGTTTTAAAAGGGCAGGTTTTTTAAATGTATTTATAAATGTTTTTTATGTTTTACTGAGTTCAGGTCAATTTAGTGTCCTGATTTCCCTCATTTGTTATATAGAAAAGCAACTTACTTATTTCCTTTCTATACAATCAGACAAGGCAGTTCTGAATCTCTTAAAACATGTACTCTACTGATTTAGCATTTAAATTGTAAAGTAAAACAACATTTAAAAGTGTAAATCACTGCAGCAGACCCTAATACAATACTTCATACTTAATATTTATGATATCAATCCATTAAAGAACAACAATGGCTGTTCTTTAGGTTATTTTATAATACATATATTATAATATATAAGATTTTAATATAATATCTGCAGGGCAAAGTTATATTTCCTTAAAAATACTTTCTTGTTAGATGTCAATAAGCAGTAAGCCAGCGGTGTCAAACTAAAGGCCCGGGGACCAAATCCGGCCCGTGACTATATTTGATGTGGCCCGCAAGAGCTTGCAAAGAATAGTATGTTTATTATACGGTTGAATGCTACTTTACAGAAGCACGTTGTCCATAAACTACATGTCCCACAATCCATCTCATTTGTTGACATGCACACTGAAGAGATTTGCAATGTTTTGCCCTAGACTTCTGCTTTCAGACTTAGTTATGAAGTCATTACCCTATCCAATAATAATCCAATGCAGAGGCAATGATGTAATATAATACATTATTTTATATATATGATATATTTATATATGCATTTATATATAGTCTTAAAGTTTTGAACTGGCTTTTAATACTAGTTGAACATAACATTTTGATATTTGTATGTGTTTTTATATGTTTCTAGTTATTGTGCTTTTTATCTTATTTTGTATTATTGTTTTATTATTTGACTCCCATTGTGTTATTTTATACGTGTTCCCTGTGCAGCACTTTGGTCAACTGAGGTTGTTTTAAATGTGCAATATAAATAAATAAAGATTGAGATTGAAAGTCACAACCGGCCCTTTGATGCTAATGTGGCCCACGATGAAATGGAGTTTGACCCCCCTGCAGTAAGCAGTGAATAACATCGTCACGACCGCTGATGTAAAAAGAACTGAGACCTAATGGAAAAGCATTAACACCAAACCTAATCGCTGTTAATTAGCTGAAGCTGCACACACACTTTCTTTCTCCATACTTACTGTGGTAAGCTGTGCATCTGCTTGTAAACACTGACGACTTCTTTAATGCTGCGTTCCACCTTTTTCTGGGGAAAAGAAAAGTAGTGGAAGACAGTCAATATAAAGGTCATTGTGAGAGAAATAATATAAAAAGCATGCATGTTAAACACTACTTACAGTTTAAAAACCTTAATATTATAATTAATATTATTACATTCAACTTTTTTGGCAGTATGTTGGTATTAATCAGCTGATGGATGCAAATGAGCTGTTGAGCTAACCTCAACAGATGTTTGACAACATGCACCCCCTTATAAATATGAAAGGTTAACACAATCATATTTATGGTAATCCTGTTTCTGACCTTTATTAGTTCAACTGGAATGTCACTTTGGTTTCAGGGGTCTCTTAATGGCTACTGTCCTGGATGATTATAACCACACACTAATGATAGATCAAGACCATGACATATCTGTAAGGTTACTCAGTGCTGTAAAGTAACTAAGTAGATGTACTCAAGTACTGTACTTAAGTATACATTTGAGGGACTTGTACTTTACTTGCTACTTTGTACGTCTACAATTTATTTATGTTGTACCTTTAGTTAGTTACTAAATAAGATGTTAGTTGCACCTGGAGTAACATTCACAACATTCACCCTGCAGTATACAAAGCAATTCAAATGAACTGCACCCTTATATTATTCTGAAATGGGCACATTTGCATAATCCATACTTTGACTTGTATGCATTATGCTCTAGGCACATTAAGAATATGCTGATGCTAATCCTTTTACTTAAGTAACATTTTGATGCATGACTTTTACTTGTAACAGAGTATTCCTACAATCTGGTACTTCTACTTTTGCTTATATACAATATCTGAGTACTTTTTCCACCTCTGAGGTTAATTTACAAAGATCTTTTCCTCTGAGTCTAGTCAAGGGTTATAGGTGTGGGGGGGGCACTCAGGTTTAACTGTCTAAATTACTTAGTTAAGAGCTAACTGAATTAATGCATAATCTCATTAAGGTTAAATGCTAGCTACTTAAATGCTTGCTAACTGGAAAGCAGGCTCCGATCATTTGTCTAAACGATGGGCCGATGAAAGCAAGAGTACAGAAATTAAGTGTATGAGAGTTTAATTGATGTGACACCCAGTAGCTGCAGCATTAGCATTAGCCACATTAGTTTACGGAGCTAATCTGTGCTCACCTGCTCCACTGAAGTCACCGTCTCCACCCCGTCATCCACCAGCATTTCTGCGGAATGATACTCATTGAAGCACCGCAGAGGCGTCGGTACACCGTCCATGATGATGGTGATATGATCCGTCAGCTGCAGGGGATGCTGCAAGTTTTAAAAAACGATGCTGTAGGTTTGTTTTGATAGTTTAGTGTCAGTTGGCTCCGCTCACTTCCTGCTCAGGTTGCAGGGGGGCGGAAACTGCGCGAGCGCCAGCTACGGCGACTCCAAGGGAACAAAAACCTCCGTCTGTCACTGTAGTGCGAGAAACAGCAAAGTAACACACACAGCCGCTTGTAAGTGTTTCATGTGAGTTTTCTTAAATATTATTAAATTATGGGTGAGCCAATGTTCGTGTCCCGTTCTGTTTCATTCATATTCTGCTATTGGTGTTGTTAAATTGACGTCGAAATAAGCAATGCCACCACACGCGGTAGTTCTTCCGTTGATCTGCATCAAGTAACAACAAACAAGTACCGGAAGTAGTTTGACTTATCCTTCAAATTAAAAGCTCAAAGTTGCTCCGAAAAGTAACAAACCTTTCACTTCAATGAAAAGCTCTGTTTTCATATATTTGGAAACTTATGACTGCCAACCAGACACAACATTTAAGTGTTATGCAGCACCAGAACATTAGGGGCCCTGAAGTCTCATATCACTGGATCTCATGGCTTCTTTGAAAACCATCGTCTTATTGCAACACCTGAATCATCAGGATACAGTATTATTTCAGGTACCATTATTTGAATAGCCACTATTTTAAATAATGTTTTAAGGCCTTAAATACTAATTGTATATATGACAAATGTTCTTTATAATGCATTTTCCTAAATACAGTGTGTGTGTGTGTGTGTGTGTGTGTGTGTGTGTGTGTCGTATACTTCTGCTCCACTACAATGATGTGATGGCTCAGTTACTTTAACGTTTCAGATTAATGATCCAAAATATGATAATGATTAAATATGATAATTGATTAAATATTATATTTGATGATATATGAATAGAATAGGATCAAACGTAATTGATCCATTGGTGGAATTGCTAAGCTTCATTATTTAAAGTGAGTACTTTCACATGTTGTACTTAAAGTAGGCTACATTTATGATAATGCTTTTTACATTTGACTAATAATTTTAGTTTCAGGCATTCAGTAATTCCACATGTGAAAATAGTTATTAACATTATCAT
Source organism: Harpagifer antarcticus (assembly GCA_902827135.1). Taxonomy (NCBI): domain Eukaryota; kingdom Metazoa; phylum Chordata; class Actinopteri; order Perciformes; family Harpagiferidae; genus Harpagifer; species Harpagifer antarcticus. The sequence continues at coordinate 1,166,622 of CADEHL010001421.1, forward strand.
GACAATCTTGAAGTCATAAAAAACATCATTCGAATATTCCTTCTTTGTGCTAAATAAACCAACATGTTCTCAAATACTAAAGGCTTTTATTTTGAAATGCACCACCGGAAATCTTCTTTTTGATGGGGTCTTACTTGACAATGGTCCACCGCACCCACTGGAGCTGGAGGCTGCCTGTGAAGCTGGAGCATCCCCGTCACATACCGACCCAGCGTCAGAGAACACAAAGAAGCGAGGAGCCAGCCCAGAGCCTCATGTTGAGTTTTTGAGCAGACATGGGATGCAGGTGGGGAGGGATCGGTCATCCATCGCTGACTTAGCTGACTGGGGTTTCTTTTTAATTCAACATTACATCCAACACTATGGCTAAGCAGTACGATGTGCTCTTCCGACTCCTGCTCCTCGGAGACTCTGGGGTTGGGAAAACATGTTTGTTATGCAGATTCACGGACAACGAATTTCACCCGTCTCACATCTCGACCATCGGTAAGACTCTGCTCTAACACCACGAGTTATTTCTGGATCCTTATTCACCACATGTGTTCATTAACAATCCCATTCATTTGCATGGTTTTTATAACGTTTTCTGTTGATGTTATTGGCGCATCAACCTCCCTTTGTAGCCATTGCAATTATCATTGAAACCCCACAACTAAGATGTGATAAGGGATGTAAAAAGGAATTGTTCACATTTAACTAGAACAGCACATTACGTGAAATAAACAGAGGATTATCTATAAAACCAGCTTAATTGCATTAAGTGGGAAAGCCCTCAGGGGGAAGATCTGACACTTGGCAGCCATGCAGATGAGTTTACACCAACTATCATCATCTGGCACTGATAGTGTAAGCAAGTGCCATGCCACATTTGGTTAAATAAAGGTCCTCGGTGTGGTTTTGTTAAAGAGATTTCTGAGGAGACCCTGACCTAGTTTCAATTATTTCATGCTCAATAACTATGGAACAAATATGATGTTGTGATTGAAGTTTGTTTTCATATTCTCATATATCCATGCAGTAAACAATGGCAATTTAAAGGCATCAGCTTGAGATCTAGTGAACTATTTTCTCAAATTACATTGACCAAATGATTCAATTAACAAAGGAAACACATCCAGTTCCTTGCTCTTTTAATTCAGAGTACATAGAGCAAACTAACACTTTACCTGCCCACGCTTAATCATGGATTTGCCACATGCAACCATCCTGTTTTTCACAGTTACAGGAAGGCGGGCTGTGCAGTACATCTACCTCCATAGTTAGGATTCAGTGAAGAGGATGATATGTGCATTACCATTCTGACTTTGAGGTGTTGGAAATAAGGATGTACAGTAAGCAGTGTTTTTCCTTTACAAGTGGTGGTTGTGTCACTTATCTCTTCTTCTTCTTCTCCTGTGGCAACAAAGCTGCTGTTTCTGTGCTGTGTGCAGTAATTGGCCGTGATGTGGAGAAGACGAAACGCAGACAGGCTCGAGGCAAAGTCACGTTCCTCCTGGTCGTGATGGATAGATGACTTTTTGTTGGAGAGATATGCTGTAACATGTTGTCATAATAAGGTCAAGAAGATAAATCATGACGCTGACAGATGGGTCCAGGAAACACAACAGAAAAGACAACGATAACACAATCCCACCATTAATTGTTCATGTTAACATCATTTGGAAGCTTTAATGTTGATTCCAAAGTCTTGAGTGCTCAGTGGACTACTGCAAAACACTTCACAGCCACAGCACGATGCTCAAACTCAAGTTTTATGTTCATCACGCTGCACTTTAAAGGCTTTTATTGTGCCCAATGCTTCAACCTGCAGCTCATAAGGCTTACTTACACCGCAGTATGCTATTTTAAGTCAAGCACATATAGCGCTCGACAGGACACGTCTGCCCCTTGGAGTCGAGCTCACATAACTCCGAGCCCTTCTAATGTCTCTAACAAGAATGGTCCAGCCTGTCTGCATGTAGCGAACCTTGTTGTGCTTTTGTTACCGAGTGTTCACAACCACAGCTGGATGCTTATAAATCCGTCTCTTGTGTCGGTGCCGGCGGTGGATTCTAGATATTTGTATTGGACTGAATAGTTGACTGCGTCTGCAAGCCGTCCTGGGAGGTCTTTTCACAGCCATGCGATAATTCAAACTCCTCTTCAGACTAAACAAGCCTAACACAATCTAAAGAGACAGAGAGAGATCAAGAGTGACCACCGCCTGTGCTCTCCTGAGGGGAATCAATACATAATTTCCCAACCTTCATGGTGACAGAGGGATATAAATTCTCTCCAATGTCCCCCTCATGGGAAGCTCAATAATTCATCCGTTTCCGACACAGTCCACTCGCTCAGGTTTTTCTCTTAATTATCTCAAAATCCCGCCCCCCATAGAGAGTTGTAATCAAAGCAAGTTTTTCCGTAAACATCAGAGGATGAAAAGCTGATGGGAGTCTTATTTAGCATCTCCTGCAGATTAGCTTATAGATAAACCCCAAAAACGCATACACTCAGCCAGCACTGGGATGATAATTAGACGCAGATTCACTATATTATAGACAATCAAACATTACTTCTATGTGATTGATGAATATCTTTTTCCAAAGCCATGGCCCTTCACTCTTCTTTCAACACTTTGTACAGGACTTTGAGCTCTGGATGAAGGGTTCGCTCCCTTTCAGCCACAGGAACATTATTTCAGTTCATCCCAAAGGTGTTGGAAGGTGTTGAGTTCAAGGCTCTTCAAGGTCTTCACCAAACTCAGGGAACTTTAAGATCCTTGTGATGTACATGAATGCATTTTCATGTTGTTTTTTGGCATTCGATGACAGATCAATGGGAAAACTTTACATTAGTTAACAGTCTTAACAAGTTACGGTATAGTTTAACCTTGCGGTCTTTAAATTCTTTCTGTAATCCTCTTAAAATCTGAAGGATGTTCTGGGCTTGTCTTCAGACTATCAAAACATTTCCCACACAAGGTGAAGAGTAGAAACGGCAGAGATCTTCATTTGGATCCGCCGTCGCTGAGTCACAAAGGCATTTTGAATATTCATTGGGCACTAACCAAAAGAAGCACACCTGGCTTAAAAAAGGACTTCTTCCCTGGTTACAGCTCAGTGAAACTTTTACTCCCCTTCAGTGTCAGAAAATCAAACTAGTCCAGAATCATTGGCAGCAGGAATTTTGATCTTACCTGACGGATAATACACCCTCACTCAGAACACATTCTCTGGCAAAGAGCAGCTGTAGAGATGATTTATTAATGCTATTCAGTCACACTGCTGAGTTTAATCTTCCTCTCCGTTACCTCTCCCCTCGCCCCCGGAGATCCTGGCTGTCACAGAACCCATAAAGTTCGACCCGGGCCCTGCCCTATATCACAGCTCTATCAGCAACTGTCTTCATGCTGCTGGTCTCAGTAGTGCTATGGTCACGGCCTGGTCAAACACTCAGCTGCTTGGCGAGTCTAAAGGGCCGGGCGTCGGATCACAGCCTCCGTGGAGCTCATCAAGCAGGGAAATCAGTGGTGTTGTCATAGCATTGATTTCCTCCTGGCTATAGGATATAGATATATCTCTGAAAGTTGTAGCCCGACCAAATCTGGACATTTTAGGTCAACAAGTTGACAACTTGCGGTCTGAAAAGTGAAGCCAATGTAGGAGTGCCCTGTAAGGGAAACTTCTGTAGCAATGGGGAGTCAGGACTCAGAGAGACACGGGACGAGCAGGAGTTCTGATGTCAAACACTGGCAGTTTAATACAAGCATCGGCCGGAGAATTCATATCACAAGTCACAGCAGCCAAAGGTTCTGACTGCACGGGTGCGTTGTCATGTCAATTCTGAATCAGCCTATCTCTCGACTAGACCTTTAACTAGTTTACAGAGAGTCAACCCACATGTTGGGGGAAGATATACGTGAACACCTGGAGGCACTGAATCACTTATCGGACTCTAATGGCTGTGTGGCCGAGAGTTGAACGGTCATAAAACTATTATTGCCAACAATGGCTGAAACTTCCCACTCCTTAAGACAGATAACAGACTTAGGGTTGGTCGTAAAACGTCAACAGGCCGAAAGGTCAAATATCTTAAGAGTAAGGAAGAATTATTATTTGACACTTAGAGAATATTTCTTCTCTCTTTCTAACAGCCCTAAACCTGTATTCTTTCTGATGGCCAGGAAGCTGCAAACATAAGTCTATAGAAGTCTATCAGAAAATGACCCCACTCCTCACTGACGTATTACTCTATTAGCATTTTCCTAAAGAGTTTATGGTTAAGGCTATCAGTCATTTAAAGTCTTACTTAATAGAACAAGATGTCGTGCTGCCATTTATGCTGAAATAGAGGATAAAGATATGCTTTAGGGCGTGGCTACTGTATGATGTGGCTCTCACACTGTTTCCTAGGGTGCTCTGTGTTTTCCATGAACAACTTTAACCCTTTAACAGTGTGTTTTCATGTTCAGTGTTCAGTTATACTTGGCTCGATCCTCCCTCTAATTATGATGCCACAAAACAAGATGGCAACGACTACAAAACAAATGCAGAGGTTTTATACCGTCGTCTCCAAACCAATGACATCACATTCACTACACCCATTTATTTTACAAAGTCTATTCTCTGGAGCCACGACACACTTTACACAGCTTAACATATGCAGTAGCACTCCTTTAAATCTCTTGTTGTATTATATTATGTCAGACATAGAGTATATCTTTGGCGTTTTCTGTACTGGTAGTCATGGATTTGGAATTGTTTTCATGATGGTCTACTCTTCTGTTTTCATTTGGTTTCACCCTTTTGAAAGAGTCATTTACATTTCCATCCAATACAGGAGGTTAACACAACGCTTAATCGTTCAGTCAAGATTGATAAAAAGGTGATTGAAAACCTGTCCTGCTGTGCTCTAAAGAAAGCAGCTGTTGACGCTTGTTGGCTGTCCTCGGCTTGTGATGATAGTCATGGATCTCTGACTTATTCCCCAGTGAAATTGTGTCACAGGCAGAGCATCCGTCCGTGCATCCATTAGTGAGCCTGTCGTTATTACCTACAGCACACTGACACGTGTCACCGCCTAATCCGTCTTGCGTAGTCGAACACAGTCATCCTGTTAATTTGTCAAGTCAATTCTGGGTGTGTACCCATTAGTTTTTACATGGCTTTCACACTGCTGATTGTTAAAGGCTGCCATGTTAAATGAACTGCTGTCAGTCCTTGCTCTTTGTGCTTGTCTCCATTGTCACGGTTCCTTACTCTGAGAAGAGAAGAGGGAACCTTTCTGAAAGCCATAACAGCTGAATTATTCTTAAAAATTGACAAATTAGAGGGCAGGGGTGTCAAATTCATTGTTTCTTATACTTCGATTTTCCCTGACCCTCTCAAATATTCTCTGTTTCGTATCATATTTAACTGAATATCTTTGGATTGTGCACCGACAATACGAGGCATTTAAAGACATCACCTTGGAATGGACATGTTCACCATTCCCTGCATATTAACCTAGACACGGTGTTCCAGACCTGTCCTGATACTGGAATCATATTAATGAAGGTTGCTATTGAATGGCTGCAGAGCACACACCTGTAATCTCTCTAAAAGCAGTAACAATTAAGACTTTCTACACATCCTGTCATGCAGGTTGAGAAATTGTGCAGCTGCTGTTGTGATGGAAGCACCCAGAACCATTTAAATAATGAACTTGTAATAGACAAAGAGTTATACTTTCACAACAGCCCTTGGGTAATTATTTTTGTTTGCATTTTCTTAGTTAAGAGAGCACCTGGTTCTACAAAACAGGCCCATTTTCCTCGGCTTTTATAGAACAATGTATTCAGATTGGCGACTACACAATATATTTCTTTATCAGCAGGACACAGACAGTGGGGACTGAAATACCTTTTGTTTTTTTAAATATTACTCGAAATGTAAGAGAGGCTTACTGCTGAGCTGTATTTATTGGCTTTGGAGACATCTTGATTTATGTTCAGGTTTCCAGAGTGGGTCACCCTTGTTGTAGACAGAATTGTACTGTACAGCTGGAATATCCATTAGTCCATGTCTGTACTTTATATTGAAATCAGTCCTGTTTGCACAGATGACTATAGACTAGTCTTTTGTACAGTGCTAATACAGCTGGACGAGAGAAGAAAGAAAGAAGAAAGCCTCTTTTTCACCATCTCCTCTCTCGTCTGCAGCCTCAGGCAAGGCAGACCACTGATTGTTATGCTGACCTTTTAGTGTGAATGCTCTCTAGTCAAAGCCAAAGACCGCCTGACGACTTAAATAAGGCCTCATGCTGTCAAGTCAGTGAGCTTCGTGGAGTCTTCGCTTTACTCCAGCTTGTTTTTATAAAAAGAAGCACAGTGACTAACATCAGCCCCGCTCTGTCAGCAGTTTCTTTATGTCAGTCTCTTAAAAGACAAACCCTGCAGAAACGCAGCTGTACAAAGTTAAAACCACAAACTGCAGTTTCTTCCAGTCATCTCAATCGATTGGACTCTCTTCCTCGGTGCGTGATTATGTCAGTTTAATTGGGATGAACTGTTAATTGATTCCTCAGGGATTAGTGTGGTCTAGAAGCCTGTGGTTTTGTCCATTATCGACTTGGAAGCATTAGTCTGAGGAGACAGTCATGGACACAGGAGACAAGATATAAAGACTTTAATAGAGGCAGAGTTAATGGTTGAACGTACGTATTGAAATGGACTAAAATGACTTTCATGACCTGGAAGCACACTGTGAAAGGGTTACATTCCTATGCAGAAAATACTCCTCCGAAACCAGACAAGTCGGTGATATCTATGCTGCTGGTAGCTTATATATTTGTCAATGTTGTTAAACTCTTTATCACTTCAGTTAACTTCACGTTGAAAATCTAATCACATGTTGGTACAGCTCAAACAACTCTCTCCTTTTCTTAGCAAATCTCAGTAATTCAACATTGTTTACACTCCTCTTAGCTTTGCTAACGCTACCGTAGCTAAGTTTATCAAATATATACATAAAAAGGTACATTTATATTTTATTAAAATACGCTTTTGGTCTTTTCCCCACCTTGACAAAAAAGTATAACAATAGGGAAGTCAACAATACATACTGTAGATTTACTTCACGTAGTAAAAGCATAATAAGCAGAACACATTAAATATCAAAGTCAAAGTCAGCTTTATTTGTATGTGTTATACATCCAGAAATCTCGAGATACGGCCTAGATAGACGGGGTATACACTTTAAAATGTTAATAATATCAGCAACCTCTCTCTGTTCACTGCAAAAATGGTTGAGTCTTGCCTGTTATTTTCTGCCTATAACCAATATCACACTCAGCCGTCTGAAATAGAACAGAGATCAGTGAGGTGTGAGCGAGCCCCTCCCCATCTCAGCTCCTCTCATCTCTTCCTCTGTGGTGTTATGTAGCGCTGTTTTTTGTTGTTGTTGTCCTTTTCCCTTATTTCCTCTTGTGTGATCAATGAACTAAACGAGGACAGAAACACCCGGTCATTAGTCCTATCCTCTAACAGGCAGATTATACAGAGGTGATTGGGTCTCGATGCGTTAATGCTCTCTGTGATGTTACTGCAGCAGATACCAGTGAACCTTACCTAATCATTGATAATTGATTTCAGTTATTGAGTGGAACGTGGAAACGCCTTAGTCTAAACACAGCACATCAAATACATGTGAGTTCCTCTGTGGATGGCATATTTACTACCTGTGTGTTTTCTCTCCTACAGGAGTCGACTTCAAAATGAAGACACTAGAAATAGATGGTATCAAAGTACGGATACAGATATGGTAAGATATTGGATGGAAGGTATTGTGTAGGATATTAAACATTTATTAAAGGATATTACACAACAGTAGTGTTGATAAAGGCCATAGATACCATTACTAACAGTGAGGTCATGCCCTTTGTATTTTGTATTTTTTACTTGTTTTGAAACACAAAGGATTTTTAAGTGACTCCAGTAGTTTTAGACTTAATACGTTAACATGTCACTAAGTTTAGGACATTTAAATAATAATGCTTTCATGCAGGAGACTCGAGTCTGTGTCCCTTCATAAAAAAACTTTAATTTAAGCTAGCTTTTAAAAACTAGAACCATGATATTTTTGTCTCAACTTAATTATAATGTAGTTGTGACGAGACGAAATGCAAGTTTTACCGTGTTTACCATCTCAGTTTAGCCTGAGCGTTTGGGAATCAGAACTAAACCACATAGTACAGCTGAGGGGGATAGGAATGTCTTTCTTTGCAGGTATTCAGTCGTGAACCTACAGAAATGTAATGCATTCACTTGATTTCATATTTGAAATACCTCAATATCCCCAAAAGACCTCTGAATTACTTGAGAGCTCCATTTCATGAAAGGAAATATCTCCCATTTGATTGGTTCAATCACTATTTTGATTTGTTTTGTCTTTGAGACATTGGAAGATACTTGTGTCTTGAAGTTATGTAGTAGGTATTGTTATTTTATTATTGTATAAATCCCATACTATAATGCTATTGAAGGGTCTGGCTGATTAGCAGCAGAAACTGTGCTCCATGAAGCTCAGAGCTTCTCATAGGATTTTGGAGTCTCATTAATTTAGAAAAACAGGGCAGTACTGTTTTCCCATCAAACGTGTCCTAGAATTCTGAGATAATGATGTTGGAAATTCAGAAAGAAATAGGTCAACTATATTTTGAAAGACATCATGAAAAATAATATTAAGGAGACACAGTATATGCCTTAGACTGCTCATTGAAAGGAACATCTTAATAATTGAACATTGTAGGTGTCCGGTGTACTGGCTACTGCCCAGAGTCATGTTGTCATATTATAATCTCATATATGTATCTTTTGTATGTTTATGTTTATTTATACTTGTTGTCTTTCCAGGGACACAGCAGGCCAAGAGAGATACCAGACCATCACTAAGCAGTACTACAGACGAGCCCAGGTAGTTTAGCGCTCCTCCATGACTCTGCTGATGAAAGTTGAATACATATAATCACTACAGTCACGGTAACATAACACATTGAATCACAATTATCTCTGAAATTGAATTTGTTACAGCAATTTGTCTAGAATAATTCCTGTGTAACACTTAGTTCCATTTCAGGTGCTTTGGAAAACCATTAAGTTGATTTTAAAAAGGTCATCTATTATGCAAAATCCATTTTTTCACGTCTCTTCTAGATCAACATGTGTCTCCTCTGTGTAACGAGATTCTGAAAGGTTCAGGAAAAAAGATTCTCTCTCTTTTTGTCCTGATCCATTTCTATAAAAACCTGTCTGAAAATGAGCTGATCAGATTTTGGCCACTTTATGATGTCATAATGATGTGTTGGCTTGAGTCACCATTAGCCAATCAGTAACCAAGATAAACCCCCCCCACCGTATCACCTGAATCTCCTCCTAGAGCACCATTGGGTTCTTTTTAACCAAATGTCTCTCAGAGGGGCGTGGGGAGGGGCTCCTTATTTTCATCTAAAGTAACAGACAGAGAATCAGCACTTTGGAAACAGAGGGGATTATGGGTAATGCTGTTATGATCTGGTATTTGGAACCAAACACTTCAGAGACATGTTAGGTATATATCTGAGACCTATAATATATTGATGAAAAACAGTATAATAGGGGACCTTTAAATGGACATCTATTGGTTTAAAGTTTTTAACGCTTTAAACAATCCACATTGTGAAAGTATTTTATATCCCAGCGTTGACATTGTAAGTGAGGAAGATGTTTGCCAAACACAACCACCAACACTCTGACATTGTTGTGTATGAACCATGCCTTTGCTGAAATTGAATTGTCCGTTTACCAGAAACTGCCTTGTAAATGTTGTTCTGTTCCTGTTTAGTGCTATAAAGTAATTCAGCACATTTCTCATTCAGCCGGTGGCTAACAATGTAAAATAAATTGTTGGTAGAGGCTGCCAACTTCCTTGTGGCGGTCTGGATTTTTTACAGGAATCGTGGTATTGTTTCCAGCTTTTAACTCAATAGTGCACTGGTTCTCATCTGTTTGTTTTTAAACATCTCTCTTCAGGGAATCTTCCTGGTGTATGATATCACGAGTGAGCGATCCTTCCAGCACATCATGAAGTGGGCCAGTGATGTGGATGAGGTGAGTCACAGAGATTGGGGATTTTTTTTCCCCCGCATTATCGAAAGAGCAAAACTGACACGAACACTCACCGTGAAAATGCCTCAGTTTGACAAATAACAGATGTCTGACGTGGTGGGATGGAAACCAACCTGACGGATATGGCTGCTGTTTTTATCGTAAACCATCTTCATTTTCAAATACCATTTGAAAGTGTAGTCATACATATTGGATGGAGAACATTTATCATTTTGCTTTGTCCCATTTTTCTATTGACTTTGAGTCTTCACAAAGCAATCTCATCGTCTGGCCTGCTTCTCCCTGACATTTCCCAGATGATTTTATTTGATTAATTTACTCATGATGGACCTAATTTCCTCTTTGGGTCTGACTGAATATATACACTCTATTTATTTTGGCACGTTCCCATTTACCTATAATCTAGGTCTCATTTCCTTCTCTCCTCTGTTGACATTTGAAACCTCTCTTCCTATCTCTGTTGCCCTTATATCAAGCTTGTCTTTATATATCCCTGGTTTTCTTTATGTTCACACGACAAACCCCTGCAGTACGCCCCGGAGAAGATCCGGAAGATCCTTGTAGGGAACAAATCAGACGAGGTGGACAAGAGGCAGGTGGCCACAGAGCAGGGTATCAAGGTGGGTCAAACACTGGGTCTGTGTTGTCACTATTTCACTAAATACAATGTTCTAAAACACATCATAATAATGCTGATTTTCTCCACCAAAAGGGTGTAACCATTAGGCTCAGTGTGTTCTGTAAGAAATGAAGGTAAGAAAATGTTTTCAAATGTGGATGAAAAGGTTGATACCACCATTTCAGACAGGGCTGGGAAAGTTAGCTTAGCATAAACATATAAATACCTCTGAAGTTTACTCGTTTTCCAAAGTGTATCTTGTCTTTCTATCGTGCTTAAATGTGCTGTTAAAACAACAGTATTTGATAATTTTGCTAAGTAGCCTTACTGTAGCTAAGCTAAACTAAAAGCTTGTGCAAGTCACAGCTGTTGATACAACAAGTTACTCTGTCAACCCCTATTTTAAAGGTGGGGTAGGTAAGTTTAAGAAACCGGCTCGAGATACACTTTTTGTTATATTCCATGGAATGCTCTTAACATCCCGATAGCAATGAATATCTGAAGTGCTTTGACAAAAAATCCATAAAAAATATCATCTGTGGAAGCCGTGGCGCTGTAAAAAGCATGACCAATCATCTGAGCTGGCCCGGCTAAAGTAACTGGATGGCCTACCTGCCTGTCAGACTTCCATCTGTGCACAAACTTATCTCGTGCCCTCATTGGTCATGTGCGCGTTCGTGTGTGTTGGAGGAGGGGCTCTGTAAGGAAGTGGCAGATTTGTTCCGGCTGTGTATTTTCAAATTCTAACGCACTCGAGCTGGTTTCTCCAAAATGACCTACCGCACCTTTAAGTCTTTATGCTAAGCTAGGGTAATTGCCTCCCTGGTCTCTCTGTGAGTGGTCTCGATCTAGACTTGGCATGAAAGTCAATAAGCCTTTTTCCCAAAATGTTGGACTTACTAGAAGCTCCTACCCGGGCTTTGCGAAAAGCTAATTAATAAATGTTTAGTTCTCAACATTTATAATCCTTTTCTGGTGTCAATATTTGCAGAGAAACTTTGGGCTTAGTTTCTGTCAGGCATTTGTGTCAGCTCTAAAGCCCCCAAAGCATTAAGCCGACCTCAGACAAAGACTCACTAATGCTTCACTACTGTCGCCTCACATTACAACACACATTTTCCATTCCAGGTGGACCTGTTTGAAAGTAAATAATGAGTCAGTTTTCTCTTGCTTCTAATTCAAAAAGACCAAAGTAGAACATTTCTCTTTCAGGAAAGTAAAATGTGTCACTGTTGTTTTGCAGCTGGCCAACGCTTATGGAATGGACTTCTTTGAGACAAGTGCCTTCACCAACCATAATATAACAGAGGTGAGTTTAAATAAGATATATAGCCATGTACAGGTTTCTAACAATGTTTAAACAATGCATGCAGTCATGATTATATAATTGGTAGGAAATGTCATGATTACATGTACGCATTGAGTACAGTTGATTAAATTAAATTAAAGTTTTCAGGCCCCAGTGAGAATTGAACTCACGACCCCTGGTTTACAAGACCAGTGCTCTAACCACTGAGCTATGGGGCCTTGATGGAATAAGCTCCAAACTATAATCTACTTAAAACTAGTTATCTATCTTTATCATGGTGTTTCTATTTCCCTCCAAGACTTTCACAAGATTGGCTGAACAGGTTCTAGCTGCCAACAAAAAGGACCTGGATCTTCTCCGGATGTCGGGTAATGAGGAGATTAATCTGGCTGCTCTGGAGGAAGAAGAAGGACTCTATGAACGCGCAGCAAGCGACGAGAGCAAAGGCTGCTGGTGTTAAAGGAACTGTTTGATTCTTGTTATTAATATTATATTAGACACTTTACAGGCCCAGTTTGTCTGCTTTGGTGGTTAGTTGAAACAAAAATGAACATCAAGCTGCGACTTTGAAACCTTCTAAACCAGAAATGCTAACGCACAATCTCAGAGCAGTTTCAAGGACAAAGGTGGAAACATTTTGCCTCACAGTGCCAAGTGTGTGGTGTTTCAACAAATGTCAAGGTATCCTCAAAGAGACAGAATTATTATGTCTAAACAAAAACAATTCCTGCTCAGATTAGTGTGTTTTAGATGTAACTAAATGCAAATCCATGTCCACTACGAATTCTACAATTGATAACGCTAAACACAAACCTCCAGGAGTGCTGGAAATAAAGATTCTTTTTCTACAGTACCCTGATATCGAGGATGTTGAATGACTTTGTGAATTACCCGCCACTGACTTGAAACTTTTCACAGTGTTGAATTTCTCATTATTCTCCAAGCGCTGTCTCAGATATTGATCATAGAGCTGGGTGCTTTGGAAATCAACAAATTGATTGATCAAATGTTGCCTTCATCCTCCCCTTTAGTGTTTCCTTTATGTGTGGGTATTAGCACTCCTGCACAAATAGCCTTTCTACCTTTTAATGGATTAGATGTAGTGTAAGAGTTTGACCACAAGAGGGGGCTACATGCATTGCGAAAACAGCACTGGAGACGTGTTCAGTGATAATCTATTTTCCTGTATTACTTATCTGTTTGTTTTTGGATTATTTGGATTCGCAATGACTACCTTTAATGCGATGAAAGGATTTAAAAATATATGCAGAAATTCTTCTTCTTTTTCATGCAAATACTGGCTACAGAGGAGGTTTTGCAACTTGTAATATTATCCATGATCATTTGCAGTCACAGTATAAGACAAGTGATTAACTGAGGAAACATTGTAGCAACACGCGATATATTTTTCATTTTATAGTTTTTATTTATAGGAGAAAAAAATACACTATAGTACGAAAACTTCCTTTTGCATTGTACATGTATCGTACATCATGAAAATGCGCCATTCACTTAATGTATTCCCATTATAGGGCTGTATAAAGAAGTATATAAAAAGTGATATTCTAGGTGGTCTGAATTATTCCCTCTGTGAAGATAACTCTGTCATTTCTCACTGTTTTGTAAAGAGTCCAATGTAGAAGCCATTTCTTTTTCCTTTCCCCTCAGACTTAAAAAGGGACAAGTGAGAGTTTTGCATGCAATCTACTCTTCTCTCCTTTCTCTTATTGCAACTTCAATGAAGTTAATAATTATCTGACCATGATACAAGGAGAGCATTTTGACCAGAGTTGCCTGTTTGAGACTTAAACAGAATGACCATCGTCCGACTAACTTTGGCTACTTTCTTTTGCAACCTAATAATAATAAATGCTACTTTAAAAAAAAAAAAAAAAAAAGGTTGTTAATCTGTGCACTGTGTGAAATGGCAGTATGTTGTACTGGATGATGTTCTGGAGTAAGCTCTAGATACAAATGTTTCTGTGTTGTTTTTAAGAACTATTTTTGTTTTGTTATTTTAGACCTCTTTAACATGTATTTGTGGAAATATATTACATGCAACATGTAAAATGCAACATGTTATTCTTGGAGAAAAGATGTCAGATGTTTATGAGTAAAAAACTTGCAGATATATGACTCATCACCAGCGTGTCTTATTGAATAAATTGCAACCCGGTAATCTATTGAAATGAGACGAAGATAGAGAACATAATGCATCCACGTGTTTGAATAATGAGCACTGGATGTCCCTTGAGAATATCATACAATATAACTACAAAAACGTGCTTATCCTCCACATCCATAGATCAACATCAAACTTCTGCTACGTGTTTGAACACCATGTATACTGAGCATGAGAGAGTACAGCATGTACTGACGGCACATTGATCCGTGCTTGTGAATGCATTAGGTAACATTACACAGAATACAGGTATGCAGCAGATGCAATCGGGAAGGAAACAAATCAGTAAATGTATAATCTGGTATTCTTCTATATTGGTACATTACGGTATGATTTACTGAATGCATTCACATGAACTGAATACTTTTAATTAATGTGTTTATCCTCTAAAAGGGGGACGAGAAGTGATGAGTGACAACATGTCGCAATTGGTTCAGTTTAATCAATTGTTTTACAATGTATGGAATGGTAATGGTAATTATACGCTGTACAACATCAGGAAGATTCGTCCCCAGCTGACCCAGAAAGCCACGCAGGTTCTGGTCCAGGCTCTCGTCATCTCACGCCTAGACTATTGCAACTCCCTCCTGGCTGGTCTACCTGCATGTGCCATCCGACCTCTTCAGCTCATCCAGAATGCAGCGGCTCGTCTGGTCTTCAACCTTCCAAAATTTTCCCACACCACTCCGCTCCTTCGCTCCCTTCACTGGCTCCCGGTAACTGCTAGAATCCACTTCAAGACACTAGTACTTGCATACCATGCTGCGAATGGATCTGGCCCTTCCTACATCCAGGACATGGTTAAACTGTACACCCCAGCGCGTGCACTCCGCTCGGCATCAGCCAAACGACTCGCTGCACCCTCGCTGCGAGGTGGACCCAAGTTCCCATCAGCAAAAACACGTGGGTTTGCTATCCTGGCTCCAAGATGGTAGAATGAGCTCCCCATTGACATCAGGACGGCAGAAAGCCTGCAAATCTTCCGGCGCAGACTGAAAACTCATCTCTTTAAATTCCACTTCGAGCGATAGAATTACTATCAAAGCACTTATATACTAACATAGGACTGGCTTATCTATAGCCAGCTGACAAAGCACTTATATACTAACATAGGACTGGCCTATCTATAGCCAGCTGAGTAGCACTTGAAATGTGTGGCTCTATGATACCTGTTGTACTTATATGATTCTGTTTTTCTTCTGGGCTGTGTCTTCCTAGTCGTATGTACTTATTGTAAGTCGCTTTGGACAAAAGCGTCTGCTAAATGCAATGTAATGTAATGTAATGGAAAAAGACATCAATTAAAGACTGGTGAAATGGCTGGAATAAATATCTGGTTAATGTATCAGAATATTTTTAAAATACTGATATATTTTGGTATGGGAATATAACATTGACAAATAGTGACATGATCTTGTAGGTAAGCGAATCTTACATCAAAATAATATATGTTATGATAAAGTTAATGGAGCAAAAAAATGTAATTGAAAAAACCTTTTGCAAATTAAATTACATTTCATTTAGCTGAGGCTTTTATCCAAAGCGACTTACAATTACAGGGACATTCTCCTTGGAGTAACTAAGGACTAAGTGCCTTACTCAAGGGCACACTAGCGGTGGTGTTCCTGGCGGGATTTGAACTCACAACCTTCCTTTTTTCAGCCCACCTCACTATCCATTAGACCACCACTATCCCAAATCACCAGATAAGGTCTGTTTTTTGGCTAACCAGTTTATTTAATACAACAAAGGGGATTCACAAGTTTGCTCACTGGTAGTCACAACTGTGATAACAGAAAACACTTTGTTTATCACAACAACAAAAAAAGAATAATAAAGACTGTTCTAATGACAAAGAGGTCATTTATACACATTGATGTTGCTTTTTACTTTGGCCACTAGATGACAGATTAACCTCATTATCTTTGTCAGAGGCTGATTTTAAAGTGTACAGCCTTTAAATGTGTCATGTTGAGAGAGTTATTAGGCACTTAAAGTGTTATATAGGAAATACAACAACACACAGAACCGCTTATTACCACAGATTCATAAAATTGCCATCTGGTGGTCACTTTAATTTAAATAATTTAAATACTTTAAATAGCCATTTGAAGCCTGACGGTTTTCATACCCTATCATCCCCTACACATGGATTTACTGTACACAATCTTTGTCGTAGTATAAATGTGTCTTTAGATGTCTGTGATGGGGTTTTCTCACTGAGAACTACAGAAAAAAAAGCTGCTAAGCTTTTGTTCATCACCTCATCCAAGTTGTTAACGTTGTGAACTCATTAAAAGCTCTTTGGGGGGGAATTAGCATAACGATGAATATGCATGTGGAACTGTTGTCTGGTTGACAGAAACGACAGCTCAGTATCTATCACACGGATGCGTGACACACGGACACACGTACAGAATAACAAGTCAACTTGCACACTGATACATAGCACCCACGCTCACACATGTACACACACACACACACACACACACACACACACACACACACACATATATGTACACAATGAGGAAACTCAGTGTTGTGACCAGAAAGCCCATCATGATCATTATTATTTTCTGCAACACAGGCCCCTCAATGACATTACTTCAGGTCTTGCAGCTGGCTGACATTTGGCCATATGGTGTGTGTGTGTGTGTGTGGGTGTAATCGACTGAATGTTTGGGAGATGATAGAACAGTATGTGTGCGTGGGAAAGTGAGAAAGAAGGAGAAAAACAGACAATGTCCCTGATACAGAAAGGTACAGAGTTAATTCACGTTCACACAGGGGAGCCAGCTGAACTCCCTTGACCTTTACACTGAACATGCTTTGATTTGTAGAGGTCTGTCAACACGGAGGTCCACTATAGCTGGCAACACCCACAATAGGAAATGAGACTAGCTGTGAAAGGTTGATTTAATGTGACTGTTAGTCCATTTTGAAAAGTTCATGTAACTGAACGAATATGAAAAGTCTGGGTTTAATAATAATAATAATACATGTTTTTTCTACAACGCTTTTTCTGGTGCTGAAAACGCTATAGAAGCAAGTAAAGAAATAAAACTAGTGCTAAACTAGTTGGAATAGGGGCGAGGTGTTAGGATTAGGAGCTGAAGGCAAGAGTGAAAGGGTGAGTTTTGAGGGCTTTTTTGAATGACGTGAGTGTTCGGAGGTGACTGGCCATATACTATACTCTGGCCAGCAAGAGGACTTTACAACATTGAATGTATGACTGGCAAACATTCTTAGTGCTCCTTTGTACAAATAAATAAAGAAATACCATAAAATAAATGCTATTAGAATGACAACATTTTCCATTTACAGTCACAATCAGCACTATAAAGTGTTCACAGTCAGTATTACTCACAATATGACGGCCATCAGCAGCCCTCTCTACACACCCACTCCTAATCCTGAAATACCTGCTTGGCAGCTTTAATTAACCGCTTTAGCACCCATGGCTGTATAAAGAGAATGGTAGCACCCTGCCAAGCCAGACTCAGACACCCTCCCTCAGCTCGGCACGTCCCAGGATCCTCGCCAAGGCCTCCACTCCGAATGGAGCCATAGCTTTGTGTGCACAGCGAGCCAGAAAACCATCAGAGAAAATAGATTCTCAATCACACATTCAGAAGTAGCAGTGTAGGTGGAAGGCTTCTTGTGCAGCCAGATCTAACATTGAATCATGTTATCCTCCATCTTCTCCTGCCACCTGTGGTTCAGTGTGCTTTTTAAAGACACCTGTTCTCGAGAACCACCTCCATCTATCCTCCTTAACAATGTCAATGCAGAAACATCTTCCACCAAAAAACAACAGCAACACAGAAAATCTACCTGACTGACTTTTTCCACTGTTTAGTGTAATATTATGTTTATATATATATTTCCATAATGATAATAATGTCAAATAATGGTATAAATGATGCAGCTAATGTTGTAGCGAATGTTTACTATGTATATTACTCTAAGAATATTAACTGTTGCATGGTTCTGTTTTCACAATTTAACACATGCTTTAAAGGTGGGGTAGGTAAGTTTGAGAAACCGGCTCGAGATACACTTTTTGTTATATTCCATGGAATGCTCTTAACATCCCGATAGCAATGAATATCTGAAGTGCTTTGACAAAAAATCCATAAAAAAATTTCCTCTGTGGAAGCCGTAGTGCTGTAAAAAGCACGACCAATCATTTTAGCCGGCCCGGCTAAAATAACTGGATGGCCTACCTGCCTGTCAGACTTCCATCGGGGCACACACTTATCTCGTGCCCTCATTGGTCATGTGCGCGTTCGTGTGTGTTGGAGGAGGGGCTCTGTAAGGAAGTCGCAGATGTTCTCCGGTTGTGTATTTTCAAATTCTAGCGATCTCGAGCCGGTTTCTCAAACTTACCTACCCCACCTTTAAGCAAAATGACCTATTTAATGCTGCAGTACTTAATATTTAATGTAAACAATTGATATAATAATTAATAATTGTATGTGTAATGTTACATTTGAATATTAACAACCTGATTCTTCTGTCTCTTTCTTATTTTATACTTGTTTCCAGGCCCAACAGGCAGCTGTTTCAGTGAATCGGTTCTTTACTGTGCGCTAATTGTCCGGAAGCAAAAAGAAAACAAAGTTAGGGACAAGTTAAATAACATTCAAACATCTAGTAGCTTAATAGTTACTTTAGCAATTGTTGGAGACAAAAGGGGGATGTAAGAGTAAAGGTTGGACATGACTTTAAATGTCATGATGATGCTATGTCTCCTAGATGAGAAGTTTGAAATGAATAGACGGGAGCATGTTGTTTCTTACACGACCACTAGAGGTGCTACACTTTAAAACGTGGCTATAGACAACAATCACATGATACATTTTCTCTCTAAGACTGTGCCACTGCTGCCCAAATTTGACCATTTGTCCATCTAGTTAACGTTTCTACACTGCACTTGAACTTGGACTTACCCACTAAGAATAAGGTAATTCCTAGAAACACAAAAAAAGTCAGTGCAATTCAAATGTTCTCCCACCTTGTTAGGCACAAGAGACACACCTGATTGCACTAATTGCATCACAAACAGGTAACATGTTGTCTCGTGGGGCTCTGAGTGTGTGGATTTGAAGCTTTAAAAGAAGCTCCAACATAAACAAGAGAGCTGCTCCTATCAATATTTAAAAGGGATAAACTCTCTGGATGCGTACTGTGAAAGCAGCCACTCGTATAGCATCGAACCAGCTCAGCTCTGCAGTTCCCCTTAGCTCTTAAAAGCTTTTGAGCATCGTCTGAATCACTGTTTGTTTTGTATCGCCTATCTACAATTCCATGATAACTGAGCATTTCCTATCAGCTAGTGAAGATGTCCTAAGATTAAAGGTTCTATATCAGACTGAAAAATTGTCGCAAGCAACCGAGTTTGCATGACTCAAATGTGTATTCATCTATTTTTAATCAGCAGAGGAAGACACAGTGCTTGTCGGAAGCATTGTGAAATGTGTTTTTGTTGGTGAATCACTGCATCAGCAACTTGTCTCACAGATCAGGCTTTAATCCTGCCTCCTTCCTTTCAATCGCGTTAGAAACACTGAGCATGTGCGGGTTCTTCCATTTGAATGCATTATGTATATTGGGGGATTTCTGTTTGACAATTAATCACACTTCCTTCTCTTCTACTTGTGCATTATACAAGCTGGAGCTGGGCCCAAGCAGCAGGGGGTGAACATACACTGAGAGCATGCACGTACAGACCGACATGCAACAGATTGATGGAGAACCAGGATCTCAGTTGGATGCTTCCATCTCCTTTCCAATATCTTATTCCCTCTGCCCCCAAATCCGATCAGAGCGTGTCCGTATCCTGGCCAACCATTGGCTCGCCTCTTCCCACGCTTCCCCCATGCTAAGTTGGAAACCAAAAACAACTCCAATGTCTCCTTAGGACAACCAACGTTATTTCTGGTGAGGAAGTGTTCAGTGCTTGTGTGCACGTGGCACGGGGGCGGTTAGTGCTATTGAGAGGCGGCAGAGGAGGAGTGTGTGTTCATACACGGTTAGGTGTGTGTGTGTGTGTGTGTGTGTGTGTGTGTGTGTGTGTGTGTGTGTGTGTGTGTGTGTGTGTGTGTGTGTGTACGTGCCCTTATATGTGCGTGATTGAACTGGGACCAATCTCCTATGCACTTGATCTACTGCAGGGTGCTGTGATGTCATCCGCCCACCTCTACGCTGTTTAACACCAGCATGAGTCACAGCGCTCCAGCTCTCTTCATGGGGAGGTGTGTGTGTGTGTGTGTGTGTGTGTGTGTGTGTGTGTGTGTGTGTGTGTGTGTGTGTGTGTGTGTGTGTGGTGTGTGTGTGTGTGTGTGTGTGTGTGTGTGTGTGTGTGTGTGTGTGTGTGTACATACCGTGCCAAATGGGGGGTATTTTGAACTTGAATTCTGTGTTTGCCTCTGCCTTTTCAAACATATCTCAAAAGTTCCTGCAGTCTACAAAGGAAGGCTGCGATTGCGAGGATCACTGTGCAGCGCAGCGTTTGACAGGCAGCTCGGTCTCCCATGGGACAGACCTGCAGGTGCCTTATGCTGAGACAAATCTGAAGAACTGTGGAGAAAGAGTTGTTTTAGCTGCATAGGAAATATTCCATGGCTTCATACAGAAAACCCCAGCCAAAACTCTCTGCATGCGTTACTGTTTTTTCTTTACCCACTGGCAGAGTGAAAGTGAGGGGGATAAAGGTAGCAGGGAGGAAAGCCTGCATCTTTGTTTTGCTTTTATTTCTTACTTTCATTCAATAGATTAAATATGCTCCTGGCATACAGTTGAAGCAACACCCATACAATACACACATGGTAAATAATTGATGACGTATCGTTCCTTAGTCTTCTTTTGAGTTTGTTTTTAGCAACATTCAACTTGGTGGGCAAGATTTAAGGCGTGTTCAAATAAAACTGATTACCTGTGTTCAAGTGGTTTATTTGTTTAACTCTAACTGCTTCAAACTAAGTTTGTCCAAGGCACATGCCACGAGACTCAGATGCCAAGATGTGCATGGGTCAACTAAAAATCCATAGTTTTCAAGCTGACATGCCAAGGTCAACCCATAATCTGTCCACACTATAGAATGCTTATCCTGTTATCTGTTACCAACATAATAACTTTTTATCCAGCACCATAATTAAGTACAATTTCGTACTTAACTTGGAATGATTTGTCCAATACACGTCTTTGATAGATTACATGCAAAAACAATGGCATTCCTAGAAGACTCAGCTGTAGTTTGAGTGTGGTGCTAGATAGCAAATGTTAGCATGCTAACACCCTCAACTAAGATTGTGAACATTGTACACATTACCTGCTACCGCTATGTTAGCATTGTGAATATGGTGGGAATCTAACGTTAGTATTTAGTTTGAAAATGTTTCATGTGCAATCAATGCATTTCAGGATCATATCTCCAAGGGCCAAAAACAAAGATAGGAAGAAGTTAAATATATAATCATTTGCTCAATCTTTTTATGTAGCAGTTTTAGTGAACATCATCAGTTGCTGTACTCCTCCTCTCTATCCTAAAATGCCTGCCAATCAGTCAGCCTTGTGAATAAAACCCCACCAGTTTAGTCTCACAATAATGCTGTGCAACAAAGGCCTAATTGCGAACACACTCCAATCTACACACAGTGGTCCCTACTTATGAAAAACAAGCGCATCAAATTATGTCTATTTTAAGAGCCCACTGTCTGCATAATGCCCCTTTAGTAAAGGAGACAAAAGAGCCAGTGTATGTGAAAACAACTTGTCGCCTTTCTTCATGTCAATCTCTATTAGTGTAGGAGCGCCGCTTGAGTGGAACTTTGTGAATGGGGCCCATTCTTTTCATTCCTCTGCTTCCAGGGCAACACAGACAGGAATTCCTGCGCTCTCCCTCTCTGGGTTACAGCGGTCATGTATCCTACAGGTGGTCGACCCATGCCTGACTTCACTTCTTGACATCTCAATATATCTCAGACGGCCACCATGTGATAACATAACGATTGATGCAGTGATGTAAAGGGCATGCTGTAAGAGAGTAAGGGTCAATGACTGAGCTTCAAAAACACCCTCCCTCATTAAGGTTTCTTCTTTCCACACAGATCAGTCTGTCATACCACCAAGAGAGAACATGAAAGATAATACTGGGATTAAAGTTCAAGATGCTGCAAGTGCAAAGGCAGCCTCTATAACTCATGAAATGAAAGATCTCGGTAGGAACTGCAACCATTTCTGTCATTTTATTCAAGGTCCACACTATAAACTATATCTAGCAAGGTTGGGATACTGTAATGAGACCATGTTAAAAAAAGATTTTCAACAAAATAGATATATTCAAGTATATCCGAGTTCGGTAGAAAAAAGACTGAGATGTTGACATACGCTGCTGCCCCACAATGCAATGCACAAAGGAAATGAAAAATGTTCCCACAAATTAACGAAGCCGTTTTAGGAAGATACTGGAAATAAAACTGGAACATATAGCTTTTTGTGTGTAACTACCACAAAAAGCGCATTGTGACACTCAGTAATAACAAACAGAAGACACAATTAGTATGTAAGGAATTGTTACACAGTGATTGGGTTGCTGGATGCTAACAGAACAAACAAGATTCAATACAATTACTGTCATACTTACATATTTAATTTATGGTATGGAAGTGGGACACCGTTATTGCATGGATATCGGGAAACAATATCAGCAGACTGACTGCATATGCCTCTACTATGTGCATAGCTCTAACTATGAATGGTTTTTCTTTTAATATAGTAGTGAAGTTATGGCGGTTTAGGGTGTCTATAAATGCCCTTTTTAGTCGTTCTCATAAATAACAGTAATATTGATTTCTTCCACCACCAGATGACTAAAGTGTTTCTTAAGTTTTCACTACTTTTTCCCAAGTAGCTGATGTCTCATTATTTTATTGGCATAACAAATTCATTTTTTCATTGATGTGTCCTATGCTTTAATCCTTACTGAATGTCATTCTGTGGCTAAGCCAATTACACTACTTGAGTTAATCCCGGGGGAACAGTTTTTCACGAGAGAACAATTCAAACCGCCCACACAAATATCCGCCCCATGACAGAATGGGGTGGGCAGTGTGAGGACCCACAGAGCTACAGGAATAGAGAGAATTTTAATGATGGTAATCTCTTTTCCTTTGTCTTTATTAGATTGTTATGTAATCCTGGATGACATTTTAGAATAATGGATGCATGGATGGAAAGTGGAAATGAGACGAAGGCAGAGGTACATGTGGAAAGAATAACTAAATGAAGATGGGTATGAAGTCCTGTCATACCTCGGACCAGACATAATAATTATAGAAAAGAAAAGAGAGACAGGCTGTGAACAGAGAATACAGAGAACAAGGTTGTTGCTATTCACAGGTGATTATGTAGGCGAGAGAGATGCATTCCTGTGACTCCTATACTATTCACCCCCTCCTCATGCCGGTACCTGCAGAGCTGCTTTAATTAAAGCAGTGATCTTTCTCTTATCTCATTAAAATGTGATGCTGAAATAATTAATGTATGTGGGGAAAGGAAGCAGGTGGAATTTGAAATGCGGTTGTAAACGTTTGCACTGAATGCCTCATAATATGTATATCCCCTAACCAATGTATTTTCCTTTCATTAAGTCTTTTAAATTAGCTGTGTATATAACTCTTGATGATTAGCCTACTTTGGTGCAAAACTGCAACAATAGTATAAAGCCTATTGTGGCTTTAGACGAAGCTGTGTGAAGTCTGATTGCCTCAAGTGACGTCACTTTGATGGTTCTGAATAAGAGAAAATTGCTTCTGATGGCTGTGATCATATTTTGCCATACCTGGATTCAAACTACAATAGATGATGTAATAGCAGATACAGAGGGTTCATCACAGGCCCGGACTGGCCATCGGGAAACCTCCCGGTCCTCCCGATGGCCTGGCCTGTTAAAGAGCCTGTGACACGAGTTTCCCCCGTCATCCAAACCCATCAATTTGAGTAAATATTGTTCCCTTGAAAACCGTTACTGAACTGATTTTGGATATTTGTACTTTGATTAATTAATCTGCCCTTCAATGTTGACCATTTTCTGGATCTTCTCGGGGATTCTTCAAGTCCCGCCAAATTACGTGTGACGTCATTGCGGGCACAGCGCTCCAGCTGCACCGTTCAGGATCCCAGCATCTGCATGTAAACGCACGATGGCGCACACAGCAGCAAGCTCAGACAGCGATGACAGTTTAATTTTGAACGTGTCTGAGAGCTCATATGAGGCTGAAGGATCGGTTTATGTTGCATCTGTTAGAAGTTTAGGAATTAGGTGCGTCAATATGGGCGATCATACGGTCATGTAGCCAGTGGTGGAATGGGACTAAAAATCTTCCCGGGACTCTCGACCGGCCCACTTCGGTACCACTAGTAAATTGTCAACGGGGGGAGTGTGAGAGGTCAGGGGCGCCGGGTGCTGTAGGCTAGGGAAGGCTAAGTCTTCCCAAATATTTGTGTCACTGCATCCTGGTAAAATACAAATAAAATGTATGATGTCTGTGTCTTTGACATTAGCGCTGCTAGCCACCTGTGCCCTGCACTACCAAGCCAGTTCAACATACCCTGGATATGTTTGAGTAACAAACTAACTAACAACAACAAACTAACACACAAGATCTCATAAAGCGGTCCTACGACGCTGGTTATCAACTCGGTAAATCAAGCCAGGGTTTCTCTCACCAGCTGAGAGCGCGTTCACGTCTAAGACACGAGTGGATCTGACTTTAATTATATTTGACTCGAGTGTTTCGTCAACAATGTGTTGCTTAAAATAATACTTCTGCATACAGTATGTGACACTGTAAGTGTTGCACGGCCAAATACGGCTGGAGAAGCTGACTCAGATAAGGAAATATATGATATATTATGATATTATATGATCGATGATCTGATTGATGGGATAATATGAATGATAAGTGCGACACGTCGGCGTCTTCTCTGCATACGGCAGTTTCAACTGTATTTCCTTTATCCTGTAATATGACTTGAGAGATTTAAACTCCGCACACTGAGTTGATCTCTTTTCTATAGACGCCGGAGGCGGGCAGCGTCAGGTAAAACAAGTTATTAAGCCTTCCCAAACCTGAGCCTCACGCGCCGCCTATGGGGGATGTGATAGTGACTTATCCGACCGGCCCACTTCGGTACCGGCCCATCGGGATTCGTCCCGATGGCCAGTCCGCCACTGCACCCAGCCCACGTAAACTGTCAACGGGGGGAGACTCGCTGCGGGGAAACGGTGGACCGAGAGTCCCGATCGGAGTGGGAATAATAATAATAATAATCCGTGCATTTTATCCATTAATTTCCCAACATTGTGGTAAAAAACCACACGTTTAATCCACGTTGGTGTACTACAACTACAAAAAGCATCGGTTTGTTTTCTCATCAGGAAATGCAAACCGGCTCAAACAAACGATTTTTAATCATCATCCTCACGATCATTTAATGTATCATATGTTCGCCGAATTGACATGAAAGCACTAATAAATGTAGTTTCATCCACTTGAGTTTACAACTACAAAAATAATCGATTTGTTTTTATATCACATCCTACGGGAGGAAATTCAGCAGCTCTCACTACCGATTTTTAATCCTAATTTAATCATCATCTTCACCACGATCATTTATGTTTATGTTCGCCGAATTGACATGAAAGCACTGACAAATATGAATATACTGTAGTCAACTTCATTAAAACGTTATTAACGTGACTAAACTCAGTAATTCACCATTTCTACGCATAACAACACAGTGAAGCGTTCCCGCATTGACGTCACTTCCGGCTTCCCCCAAAACCTCAAAATGAGTCGAAGGAATTTCCCGCGATGATCGAAATTATTGATATTTATCGGAACGGTATCGCAACTTCTTTTTTAAACTGACGGTTCGAGATGACTAGTAGCAGAATATTTCATTGCACAACAGTTGTTGGGATGCTGTCACAGGCTCTTAGTGGCCTGCTGGCCTGAGGATTTTTTTAATGTATTGTGAACGCAACACTGCG
Source organism: Harpagifer antarcticus (assembly GCA_902827135.1). Taxonomy (NCBI): domain Eukaryota; kingdom Metazoa; phylum Chordata; class Actinopteri; order Perciformes; family Harpagiferidae; genus Harpagifer; species Harpagifer antarcticus. Next base: position 1,192,913 of record CADEHL010001421.1, read on the forward strand.
CAAATGTGGGTCTGACTCTACCTCACAGAGGGTGACTGGCTGTCTACATGATGTGGCCTGCCGACATCATGCCGACACTTTCATACAGATCATACTAATGCCCTCGATTGGTCTCTGTGTGTCATTCAAGCTCGGGAGGGTGTGTGTTAGTGTATGTGTGGCGCGAGCTAGTGAGATAAAGCGCACGCACCAGTTACGTGTATTGTTGTTGTTAGCATCTGGTGCTAGATAGCTGCGCTAACGGAAATAAGGAGCTTTTTCAACAACAAGGTGGAGGAGAGTCCTCTCCAGTCAGGCTGAGAGACTGATAACTACAGCTCAGCTGAGGTAAAGGACTCTCTGAGTGTTTAGATAGTTAACTTAGTCTAACTTAGTTCTCTGTGGGTCTCAAACGGTTTGGTCACCATTTATGTAAACACATATTTCCATTTGAGGGGGGAGTGATGAGTAAAATATGCATGAATAATAATAAAAAAACGTTAACTAGGTGAAAAAAAAGGTAAGATACACTTTTAAAACTTGTTGAGAGCTAAAACTAATCTTTGCTTCTGCCTCAAAGAGGAGCAGGGGGCAGAGGAGGGAGACAGGTGAGGCTGGTTCAGGAGCACAACTATAAATGAACCAAAAACAAATAAATAAACAAGTTTCAATGTTTTTTCATATTGGATATGGTATGTTATTGGTTATGGCCATGTTTTTATGATTGTATGATTATTTAAATGTATACAGTTCTGTTTCATATGGGTGTAGTCTCTTTATTTCCCCCTCAAAATGCACCAGATTGATGCATTTAAGTCCAACATTTAAAAAAAAAAATCGTACCCGGGGGGCAAGCCCCCGGACTCCCCTATAGGATTTGAGGTCCACGTCCACTTAAAATATGTTCACATAGGTTCCAAAATAGATTTGCACTTTTTTTAAAAATAGTAACCCATCTCATATGTTTATTTTTGGGTAGTAGATTTAGAGGGCTATCACTACAGGCAGCAACGCTGTAAATATTGACAAATAAATCCAGCAAAATGGCACAAAAACCTGGTAGTGGCCTGGCTGGGTGTATAATTCCCGGCCTGATTTATTGTCCCAGTCCGGCCCTGGTTCATCATGAGCTGTATTCATAAACACCTGACACACACCAGTTCCATTGGGAGAACATCTGTCGCTGTAAATGTAAGAACCTTTCAACATTCCTACCAAAAATGTAAACATAATAGTAGCACTATGACAAACATCACGAATAAAAAGGTAATCAAAACTAATTGTATATTTAACAAATATTTGATCTGAAATATGACACTGTATTTTATTTATTTGAAGTATTTTTGTAATGTATTTATTACTTTATCTGTCTACACCTATTGTCATGTTTTTTGTATTCAAAATATGATGTTCATATATACAAAATAAATAAATAAAAATAAAAAAGCCGTTCCGTTTCTGTTGCCAGAGCAACGCTTTCTCTCTCTCCCATCCGCCTCTCACCAACAATCCGTTGATTTAGTTAAACTCTCGCGAGACTACTGATTCCATTCAACACACCGTTCTGGTTTCTATCGCGAGACTAGAGGCCAGAGTTTGAGAGGGAGGCGGTTACCTCATCGTCGTCGCAAGGCGGAGCGAATCGCTGCAACTTTTTGGATGAACTTCTTATTTGAACAAACCGAGAGGCAGACTGCACGGACAACAACACACCCTAAAGGTGAAGACATTTAGAGCTTTTTCCGCTACGAGGTGTATTTACAACCGGTTCGTTTTATCGCGACAGTTTGTGAATGCCAGTAACGGAGCAGCGAGAGCGTTATTTTCCCTCTCGAAAACGCCGACAAGGTGGAAATTACTAAAGGTGAGTGCGCGCTCTGCTACGTTGGTCTCCCTACTCGCACACTAGCAATATCAAAACACCGTTAGTTTGTCGTTAACGGTCAACTTTTTAATGGTTGAATTGTTATCTGTGCATTTCAGTATTTGAGTTAACGTTCATGTCACCCACAAACGGGTTGCAGGTAACACTAGGGAAGGAAAAGTACCCTAAAAAGTTAGCGAGCAGTCGGGTAATGTCAGTACTGTGTGTGACTCACGGCTGATGCATCGCCTATATTCTAGCTAATATCTCTTTTTACCAACCATGCAAAGCATTTGGATTTCGACCCAACGTTCAGTTAACATGTCATGCCTCCCCCTAAGACAAACCACAGTTTAACATTCAGACACCGTGGCTCCTAAAGAAACAGGAAACCCTGCAAGACGAGCATCAGATAAAGGTAATTGTTGAGTCAAGTCCCTGTGTGTCTGCTGTGTAATTGGGATGGCTAGCTGCAGTCGCTCATGGGGTTTCCTGTTCATATCAACCATGCCCCCCATCTATTTACTTGTGAACGATGACGCAATCGTAGCTACCAGAGAAATATTGTCTTATATCTGGTGAAGAAGTTATTTTTTGTGCAAATGCATGAATGTTGTATTAAGGTATATTTGGCTGTCATGCATTGCTGTCGTGCATGAGTTTGGACATTTGCAGTGCTTCACTAAATCCCTTCTAAGTGAGGATGCACATAGACATCCCTATGTTGTTATTTTGCAGGGAAAGTTCATGAACTGTTCCTTTGCAAACTAAACTTCTAGGTTTTAGAATGTTATTCATAATGCATGATATGTTACTGAAGACGACAATGCAGTTGTTAAGGAATGTGCATGACATCGAATATTAAGTTAAAGCCTAATTTCTGCCCAGTGCTCTGTCAAAACCAGCCTCATTAATCAAAATGGCCGTCTGAGTAATCTAGTCAGGTTTGAATAGTGATGTAACACTGCTACATTTAAGTGATGAAGGCTTATATCACAGATTAAACACATTTCATTACTCTGGTAAAACTCAGTTATGTTTAAGATTATTAAAACAGGTCGCTCACTTAAGTTTTCTTATATGCAAGTTTGTTCATCTGTGTGTCCGAGCTCTCCTCTGTCTTAATGACACCCTAAGAGGGATTGTCATTGTAAGTGTGTCCCCCCCCCCCCCCCTCTGTAGCTGCTCTGTCTCTTGTTATTGCTGCCATCTCAACCTGTGGAGTCCGTCCCCAGGCTACCAGCTTCAGCCTTCTCAGGGGGTTCACACACACCCCCTTGCCTACACGCAGAAACACACTGCATCCTCCTTTGAGAAGTCCTAAATGGACACGTCAAAGAGATCTCATCTCTATTCATAGGCTGGCCGGGGTGGGTCAGATTCTCAACTTGAAACACAACAGCGGCATTCGAAATATATTCTCTCCAGGACAGCAATTCAACCGCTTTGTCCATTTTGCTTTGGCTACTGCAACCGCTGTGTTGAATCCCCCAAAACGGTCATGTATTAGCGTTCGAACATCTCTTTCCATCATCCTTCCCGTGTCGGTGCGTTTGAATGCCAAGGCTGAGCAGATCTGGAGTCTGTGTTGCATTTACAATAATAAGTGGGCTATTGAAATTGAGTGTGTAGGTGGTGGCACACACGTTCTGTAACACATGTAGCTGGTGAATCAAAGGGGAGGTGGGAGAAAAGAAAAACGGATACGGAAAATGAAAATGTCAGGGTTGCTGCTGGGCTGCTAAAAGAGTATCAAAGGGCTTTGGGGTTGTAGAGCCATTGAAACATCTTTCTAGGTGCTCGGCGCTAAGCAGCTGTAGTTGGCACAGTAGGGGCTCTTATTGTGAGTTTCAAATGAAGATTTTTCCACGGCCTTTTGGAATTGCTTGCAAGCAAAGTCTTTTGCTGTAAAATGTGTATCAGATGTACTGTGATCGGGACGTGGTCACTCATTCAAAAATCCTCTAATGTGTAGCCTAGGCCTATCTGGAACAGACGAGGCTTTTGGCAGTGCGAACAGAGAGAAATCTGGCAAGTGCAAAGTCAGAAAAAAGAGGACACTTTAATCTCATAGCATGCCAGCTCACACTTTCGTCTGCATGCAGGAGCTGGAAACAGAGTCTTAGCTGTTTACGATCTTCCAAGCTATCCCTGCTATGGCCCCCCCTCCCTTGCTGAGCTACTTTCTATCATCTCTGCCTTGTCCTCCCCTTCTGTCGCTGCTTCTTTACTTTCCACCTCCCACGATTCCCTCCTCCCATCACCAGCAGTGCCTTTTCCTCTCGTCTCGGGCTTCCTTCCTGTTGTGGAAAGCATGTCGGGACTGACACTCTCCCCATTTCTGTCCACATCCCTCACCTTATCTATCCTTCGCTCCCGTCTTTGTGGTTTACATTTCTTCCCCCTTTTCTTCGTGTTTCTGTCTCCCTCCCCTCCTTCTCTGTCTCTCTGCATGCTGGAGATTGGAATGTGAGCTCCCTCTGTTTAAGGTCTTGGGGTGGGCTGTCTCTTGAGAAATAGCAGAGCAAGAAGTACTCTTTACCAGTGAATAGATCACACCGCAGGCCAGAATGATTCAATAAAACTACTAGGCCTGTGTAAATCAAAGTTATTCCTGTATAAAGATTTTAAAGATGGCCTTCTCGCACAAACACTGTGCATTTTTCCTAGCCATAACCTGAACATATTAACACTTTTTTCAAGAGTGTTATGGTGAATGCATCACTGCCAACTCAAATTGCAACAGCAGGAACACTCCAGGAGGTTATGCCAGCTAATTAGCATTGATAATTATTAGCATCATTCATACCAAACAAACATGGTATATACAGGACTGTCTCAGAAAATTAGAATATTGTGATAAAGTTCTTTATTTTCTGTAAAGCAATTAAAAAAACAAAAATGTCATACATTCTGGATTCATTACAAATCAACTGAAATATTGCAAGCCTTTTATTATTTTAATATTGCTGATTATGGCATACAGCTTAAGAAAACTCAAAAATCCTATCTCAAAAAATTAGAATAGTTCCTCAGACCAAGTAAAAAAAAAGATTTATAACAGCAAAACACAATCAAACATTTGAAAATGTCCATTAATGCACTCAGTACTTGGTTGGGAATCCTTTTGCACGGATTACTGCATCAATGCGGCGTGGCATGGAGGCAATCAGCCTGTGGCATTGCTGAGGTGTTATGGATGCCCAGGATGCTTCAATAGCGGCCTTTAGCTCATTAGCATTGTTGGGTCTGGTGTCTTTCAGCTTCTTCTTCACAATACCCCACATATTCTCTATGGGGTTCAGGTCAGGGGAATTTGCAGGCCAATCGAGGACAGTAATGCCATGGTCAGTACACCAGTTACTGGTGGTTTTGGCACTGTGGGCAGGTGCCAGATCATGCTGGAAAATGAATTCCTCATCTCCATAGAGCTTTTCAGCAGACGGAAGCATGTAGTGCTCTAAAATCTCTTGGTACACAGCTGCATTTACTCTGGGCTTGATGAAACACAGTGGACCAACACCAGCAGCTGACATGGCTCCCCAAACCATCGCTGACTGTGGGAACTTCACACTGGATTTCAAGCAACTTGGATTTTGCTCCTCTCCAGCCTTTCTCCAGACTCTGGCGCCTTGACTTCCAAATGAAATACAAAACTTGCTTTCGTCTGAAAAGAGGACTTTGGACCACTTTGCAACTGTCCAGTGCTTCTTTTCCTTAGCCCAAGTCAGACGCCTCTTCCGTTGTCTTGAGTTCAGAAGTGGCTTGACCATGGGAATACGGCTATTGTAGCCCATTTCCCGGATACGTCTGTGAACAGTGACTTTTGATACCTGGACTCCAGCTTCAGTCCACTGTCTTTGAAGCTCCCCCAAATTCTGGAAGCGACTCTTCTTCACAATGCTGTTAAGGCTGCGGTCATCTCTCTTGGTTGTGCAGCGTTTCCTGCCACATTTCCCCCTTCCAACAGACTTTTTGTGGATGTGCTTTGAAACTGCACTCTGTGAACAGCTTGCTCTTTGAGAAATTTCTTTTTGTGTCTTACCCTCCTGATGGAGGGTGTCAATGACGGTCCTCTGGACAGCAGTCAGATCAGCAGTCTTCCCCATACTTGTGATTTAGTTTACTGAACCAAGCTGAGTGTTTTTCAAGGCTCAGGAAACCCTTGCAGGTGTTTCGAGTTAATTAGACGATTCAAGTGATTCGTTGAACACCCTACTAGTATACTTTTTCATGATATTCTAATATTAGAGATAGGATATTTGAGTTTTCTTAAGCTGTATGCCATAATCAGCAATATTAAAATAATAAAAGGCTTGCAATATTTCAGTTGATTTGTAATGAATCCAGAATGTATGACATTTTTGTTTTTTTAATTGCATTACAGAAAATAAAGAACTTTATCACAATATTCTAATTTTCTGAGACAGTCCTGTATGTCAGGTTTGACAGTAGACAGAATAAGGGATAGTCGGAGTACTGCTGCTAACTTTCCTTGAACTTTTACTGAAGGGCTAGAGGGATAGAAATGCACACTTTGTCTATTGAGGTGCTTGTTGGAAAGCAGACTTAAAAATAAGAGAACGGTGAGCGGTGAACTCGTAACTCTGATGCATTTATTGTACTTTTAGGGTCCATTTATAAGGTCTTCAACTTTATCCATTCAATTTTAAGTTTATTTTTTGTGTTCTTTCACTTGAGTAAATATATCGAGCTGCACTGTGAATGTTAAAACAAAGTCAGAAACGTCACACCATCACACAAAGATGATTAACACTAAGTTAATACCTAACATATTCTCATTTGGCTGGGTTTAATACATTTCAAACAGCCACCTGTCTTGAGTCGTGATTGATAATGCAGCCAGATGAACTTGTTACCATTCTTTTAATTCAACAGATAGTTGGAAAATATTGCAAAATCCAAAAAGTATTTTCAAAAAGATTTCATCCCGGAGGACTTGATTAAAGCTTTGTTAGAAAGCCTCGGTCTATGTACTCTGACACATTTGAAGCACAAGCCAGCATATTGTTTCCGCCTAACAAACATCCCTCGAGGGGTTTTCTCTTGATATGCGACATTGCATATCTCTTTTGATCCATGTTTCTCTTGCAGAGGATCATTCAGGAGCCCTGTTCAGGCTTTCAGTCGGCAGTGTCAGGGCCTTTTTAATAGCAGCAAGAAAAGGAAGGAGAGGGCACAAGAAGAATCAGTTAAGCAGTTCCACCTGAGGTAAAGCGACTTAAAAGCTAAATGTTTCCTGTAATGGATCCTTTTCTCTTTCTCCACTTTCTCCATCTCTGTCTGGTGAAATCACTTCTTAATTAGGACTGTAAGAGGGGTTTACAGCGCATGCAAGCAAAGTGGATTATATAAAAAAAGCTTCAGTTGTGAAAGATGAGCAAAATCTATAAACACATCATGAAACAATGACTCGGCAGGCTAATCCTCACAGAAGGAACATACTGTACGGTTGGAGCCCTGAGAGAGAGAACAGCCTGATATTATGAGAACCCTGCTTTAATACTGTTAGCATTAGCATAACTACAAATACTGCTAGGCAGCGTGATAGGACATGGAGATACTGTGCACACTTTTGGGCTATTTTGGAACCAAACAACTGAAGCTTGTAGGGAGGCGATGGTCCAACTCTATCTGATGCCAATACCTTAAATCGTGTGTCTTTCAATACAAAAACTGACAACAACACGTACATTACCCTTGTGTTGAAAAAAGAAATACACACCATGATCTGCTAAAGATTTTTAAGGACATAAAAGCAGTGTGAAGTTTAATATTCGAACAATGCGGAACCTTTAATATATTTAATGTTGTGTAAACTAGGGCTGCACGATATATCGTGTCTTGACGATAATACTTTTTTAACTTTTTTTTTTTTAAGTAGACAAATGAACTCAAACACGTGATGTTAAAATTATTTTGCTGCTTGCTACAAAAGGAAAAGTCGCACGGCTCTCATGTCAGGGGTACTGTGTGAGTGAGTGACATGCAGGCTCTGCATGCACAGCAAACCACCAATCACAACCATTCTTGATCAGATCACAGCTTGTAACCGAGCTAGCTCAGCTTGTTGTTCTGAGAACTTAAGACCCAGAAGTCCGTGACTAAAATCCTTCATCCGGTTACATATCGTTAAAAAAATACCAATTGTATAGCATTAGAGTTCAAGAAAGGATGATTTGCGTTCAAAATAAACAGTTTTCTTCAATTCCTGTATTTTTTTATATCGCAGGGGAAGAAAATCAATCAGTTTTTTCCAATATCGTGCAGCCCTAGTGTAAACCCAAAATCTTTTAGAATTATATTTGAAATATATATGTATTGTTCCGTAACAAACCAGTGTTGGATCATAGTGAATGGTTTAACACAATTTACACATCTGGCAAGTAGTTATGCCTCTCTCCAGGGACAATGTATATAACACATATTGGAGCACATCATCCATATTTAATCATTTTAGGATTGCCTTGTTTTTTAGCCGTCTAAACTATAAATGCCTCTATTTCTAATTTCTGACATACGTAAAAATGCATGTAACGTGTAAATGATTGTGTAAACGAAAAACAAAATGCCTGCAACATAATTGCAGTTACTATACATTTCGTAGGACTTTACGAAGTTGAGTGTGATTCTGTGATTCTGTGTTGTCTAAAATGTTTGCAGAACTTAGAGAACACAACGTGGCATCTGTCTAGTTTGAATCCATGTATCGGCATCCAAAATGGGTGTGTGTGTGTGTGTGAGATGGATGATTGTCTCAGGATGTTTTCCACTCTTCACCACAATGATGACTTTGCAAAAATGTGCTAAACTGTAAATCTTATCCCCAAATATGTTTGGGAGCATTGCCGAAATTCCCACCAACTGCCTTGCCATCTGTTTCCACGCAGACAGCTCTCAAATGTCTGTCTTGCTGGATGACTAAAAGGATGTTCTTGCTGCCTGCGCTGCTATTACTGATTGAAGTGCTTTTCTGACCCGTTTGGATTTGTTAATTGATGCCGTCTCTCCTGTGCCATTTTGGGGAAATTATTACGAGTGTTTGGAGCAGCAACATGAAATGAATGCCAGCTATTTGTGGAAATGACATGGCTATTCAACATTCAAAGAGGTGTGATGTGATTGTTGTCAGTGAGGAACCAGAATTAATTTCAGGCAGAAAATAATATTCGCTAAATTGAGTTTATTCTCCTAATTCATCATTACACGTTTGTTGCAATCTTTTAAGACAGGCTTAGCAAGGGGATTTCCAATATGTGTATCCTGCCTTAAGCCCACATTTTATTCAAATAGGTGAACCCCAGTGCAGTTTGTGTGACGGAAAGCAGTTCAGCCTCTTGCGTTTGCTTTCTCCATTCGTCAATGTTATCAAACTACGCTCTATATACCCAAATGTCTTTAGTCACCCTGGATTGCTCATCATGGTTTGACACAAGCAACCCACACTTTAACAGAGTTACATTTTACTTTGACAAAACTCAACACTTGGATTCGGTCCCTGGAGCCAAATCTGGAAACAAACAATCATAAAATCTAACAGCAATGCCCTCCAGCTGCCTTCCTTAGCCTTAGCTTAACTTTTTTCTTTTTATTAAACATATTGAGTCAAGAATAGAGACGAAGAGACATAATGGATAATGTTTTTGCAATTAGCAAAGGACAATCTATTAGGTTCCTATTATGGTTTCACCTGAGGAAGCTCTGTAATTGGAAATTATAGTCATCCAAGTTCTGTCTTCTTCTTCTTCTCTGTGTTAAGTCGAGCCCTAAATGGCTACTGTGAAACATTTTTACAATTAGTGGATCTTCAACTAAGATAATTAGGGGAAGGCTAACTAGAAATCTATGTTAAGTGTTCCATCAGCTCTACAGAGTTGTGTAGGGTGCAAAGAAAGATTTGAGTGAATATTTTGTTTAAGTGAAAAGAAACTCATTTAAACTCCCAATCATATTTGAAGAGGCACACACTGCAGGCTCATATAACAGAATGCAATGTAATCTGCGTTGTATCATTATGTTTAGGCTGTACACTGTGTTTGTGTAACTCTATATAGGCTACTTATATTCAACAAGCCTGCTGGTGATGCACTTGCCCAGAATATTCCTCAGTGGTGTTTAAATCACCTCGTTTTACACTGGCTAACTGTCCAGAGCAATCCAGTTACCAATGAACATGGATACCTTTTATCACACATATGCCCCTGAAAGAAAGGACCCTTCCTCATGTGACTGTGTTGCCATCCAAGCATTGTGATCACTGCAAAATAAGAGCTGGGTCAATTGTGTTACATAATGCACACTGCTCAGTTTGTGAAAAAACATGTCTTGTGCATGTATTGTAGACTCTGACTATGTTATGATTGATGAATGCTACGGTATCTTTATAAGAATGGCTGTGGTCACATGTAATATCTCTCTTTATGTGAGTACAAGCTGACACATACAGTAGTCTGCTCCCCTGTTTCATCAATCAATGAAAATGGAGGAGAGCTCTCCTAAAATAAGATCATCCTCTTGAATAACTTGAGATATATTCATATATTCAAGCAGGACTAGTTTAATCAGGCAATTGCAATTCAGTTTGCAGTTTTTACTTTCAGTCCATTAGGCTATGAGTTCTACATTATTACATTTTATTTCTTTACTTTGTCAAATATGAGATCCCCTTAACTGCTCTTCTCATGCCGCAAACCTCCTCCTCCTCCTCCTCCTCCTCCTCCTCCTCTTCCGACGGACGACAAGCACACATGTGTAGACACAGGGTTAAACAAAAACATATTGTCTGATCTAAAGGAAAATTGTTACTACTTGAAGTGGGAGGCTGTCATCCGTTGGCAGTACGTTTTATTCTTTGATCTAAAGCTCCATGCTATGTATAAAGCTATCAGCAAGTTTTGAAGCAGCTGCCCTTTTATGTGTTGTAGAAGAAGAAGAAGATATAAGCACTGCTGTCTTATTTGTCATACCACACATTGAAGATCCACCACTGCGTAAAGAAGTAGTTCAGAGCGAAAACAATTCAGGTTCTAAAGTCAACAGGCTTTTAAGTTTTCTCCCGTCCTTGGAATTGATTCATAAATGGCGCATTTCCACTACAGGACCTAGCCCGGCTTAGTATGGTTTTGGTTAGGCCAGCCACACTTTATGCTGCATTTCCATTACAGTTTAGGAACTAGGGTAGTAACTATAGTAACGCAGTGTAGGCGGGGCGATCGGCTGTTCGGCGGGCGGAGCGATGCTGTGTTTAACTGCCGTGACGTCATCTTCAATGCGAACCACAAAACCAAAACATCAGCCGTTAGCTGTTAGCCCTCAGAGCTCACAGTTCCTCATATCTGTTCAGAAACTAGACAAAAGTTAAACGAGTACAAACCACAGACTGTCTGTGTAATGGAGAATACAGTCGCTGGTTTATTCATGTCTGTAGGCCGTTGTTGTGAGTGTGGACGGAGCATATACAACGTTAGTTTAGCCTGGTCGATCCGATATCCATTCAGAAAACACGCATTTTAAAAGGTTTTTCCAACTGCCGTCTTGTCTGCAGACCGGTATCAGTATGTTGTTACTTCGGCATCATTTTGAAATGTGTATTACAATTAAATCACGGTCAAATATATTCATTTTGTTGTAGTTGTAGCCCCCTTGTCAGCGATTCTCTCTGACCATTCAGCAGAGAGTATTTACGTCATTAGTTTAGCACAGTGACCACCAACTGGCGGCCCGCGGGCCACATCCGGCCCGCCAGACATTCTCATCCGGCCCGCACGACGGGGTGACTGTGGCGTTGGCGGAGTGGTTACTGCGTTCGCCCCCCACCCATTTTTATTTTTACAACGTCTCGTGAGTAAGGTGCAGTACCGGAGTCCAACAGAGAGGCAGCAGCTGCGGGACTGTAGACTGCGTACTGCGAAACCTTCCCTTCCTTGAAGAAGAAGAAGTGATTCTTCGTTGTGAAGAGTCTGCTTTGTGTACTCCGCACCACAGCAGCAGCCCTGCTGCGACAGAGCCCAACAAAGAGGCAGGAGCTGCGGGACAGTAGCCTAGAAGCAGGGTTGGGTTGTAACGGAATATATGTAACGGCGTTACGTAATCAGAATACAAAAATCAAGTAGGCTAACTGTATTCAGCTGGCGTTACATTTGAAAAACGAGTAATCTGATTACAGTTACTTTCGTAAACCTGAAGTGAATACATTTTGGAATACTTATTGGAATTATTGGTGGAAAAGTTTCCTCACAAAATGTAATATTCATTACCGGCAGAACTGTGTGCACACTGCACAGCGCTGCAGCTTGTCTGTGAGAGAGAGAGATGCAGCGTGTGTGTGAGGCCCCGCCCCCGCACGCAGATGAGAGAGAGAGATCTCTCTTTTAAAATATATTGAAAGTTAGAAACGGAGATGGTTAGATAAAATGTGCAAGATAACGTTGATGTAGCATTTCTTTATTGTCGAAATTATGACATTTATAACGGGATAAAATCAAAGTGAATGGCCTGCTGCTGCTGAATGCATGGGGCAAGTGACTGGAACAAGTTTTAAAAGTTATTACATCGTTTCAGATAATAATAATAATAATGATAATTAATAATGATAATTCATTCTATTTAGGAGCGCCTTTCAAAGCACCCAAGGACACCTTACAATTCATAACATATTCTAAGGAAAGGTTTACAGCAGGAGAATGCAGTCCGGGTGATGTTTTTTATGTGGGGTGCCAATGAGAGGGAGCTGTCCAGAATGACACCAAGATGTTGTGTTTGAGTTCTTGATAAGCCATTAAAACAGTAAAACAAGTGTCTCCTGTTTAACAAAACATACCCATCTGTTATGGAAAAAGAAAGTATTCCAAAAGTATTCTACAAGTAACCTGAACACGTTACTTTTTTAAGACACGTAACTGTAACTGTATTCTGATTACTTTCAGAGCATGTATTCAGTAATCAGTAACTGATTACATTTACAAAGTAACCCTCCCAACCCTGTGATCCTTCGTTAGCGTGAAGAGTCGTCCCCCCCCCCCCCCCCCCCCGCTGGCCCGCGATAGTGTCTATTGGATACGTTTTGGCCCTTGGACAAATGTAGTTGGTGATCCCTGGTTTAGCATATTCAGCCCGGTTGTTGGCCCGGTAAGAACCTCGATTTTGGAGAGCCAGAAAAAAGGTGAAAAAGTAGCCCTGAGCCAGAACTACCCCTAGTGGAAAAGCAAAAGCAAAAAACGGGCCGGGTTTGGCACGGCCCGCTTAAACCGTGCTACGGGCTGCAGTGGAAAAGCACCATAAGTGAGCTGTAATTGACAGTCTCTGTGATTTCACTGTCACTTTGAGTTCAGTTCATGGGGCTATAATGCTCCACTGAGCCACAGCAAACCAAACAGATAATCTTGTGGCCATGTTTATGTTTCTGGTAATGCGGCTGCCTGGAAGGAGTTATGTTAAGACACTTTGAACACACATTTTAAGCAGAGATGAGGTTTAGTGCTCAAGATCCTTTAAGATGTCATGAAAAGGGATTGGGAGTCTGTCAACAGCTAAAAAAAAAAAGTGGACAGTAATGACACACCACCTGACTATAATACTAAATAATACATAACAAGATGCTACATAAACATACTATAATTACCATAGTGGATCAATGTCGTCCCTTGGCGTGATGTCTAAGTGTTGTGATCAAATCAGATTGACAGGTTTGACAGATTTATAAAAATGGTATCTCAGTATGAATTTTAGCTTATCCGAGCATGCACTGAATATAAACAGGGTATAGTAAAGACTCCAGCCTATGACCTTGCAAAGAGTGGTCAGCAAATAGATAGATATAGATGGTTCTTGCTTGAGATCAGGCTTTGCTAGCTAAAAGTGATTATTGTGCTGGTTGTCTACTTTTCAGCTACTTTTCTATATGAGGTTTAGGGGTGGTTTCATGTCTGTGTATCATTTTCTCAATAAATCTAATTCAATATAAGAATGGCATAGTCACAATTCTGAAATCGAACCTTTATACAAATACCTTTTTAATACCTTGGAGAAAAACCAAGGGCATTACATTTTTTATTTTTAAAAAGATAAATAGCGGCATGTGTCGACTCCCTGTTCGGAGTGGTGTGAAAGTCTTGTACAAAGCAGCTTGCATCTGCATTAGAAAACTGTAAGAAAAGTTGTATTTGGTAAACAGTTGGCCATATTCAGTTCATTTTTATCGGTGTAATCTTGCTATCAGGTTGAGTAACTTATATAGACTATTCTTGCACTATTTCTATTCTATTTTATTTGTATTTACTTGCACTATTTTATCTGTTTTATTGTGTTGCACTGTTGGAGGAGCCTGTGACCTAAGATTTTAATCGACATAACTAGACTGTAGCTATGTACGTAGGACAAGAAAAGCCTTGCATCTTGAATAAGGCTTTAGCATTCTGGCCTCGTGCCAAAGAAATACAGCTCTGGTGGATCCTCATAATGAAAGTCATCTTGTTGAGTTTTTGGGTTCCAAGGAGGTCCTAGTGTTTGTGCCAGAGGAGTTAACGTATAAATCCATCGTTAAGCAGCAGCAGCAGCAGCAGCCTTTGGATGAACCCTCAACAGTCTTCCTGCTCTGCAGATCCTTGCACTGACACACAACCAGACATAATGCTGATGGCAGTGAATTCCTCTCTGTCATTTGTTAGTAGCTGGGTAGGATGCTTCTTTGTAGCAATAGGTTTATTTTGTTATTAATGTAATGTTTTAATCTAGAACAATTCTGATAATTCTGAGAAATACCCTGTTCAGTTCAGGCATTGTTTTGTTTGATTTTCTGACCTTAGTTCAACACTCAAAGGCTCCCAATGATATAGTAAGAAAGAAGAACTGGCTAATGTTGGAATTTCAATGAAAGGTAATTAAGATAATTCTTCTTTGAAGACTTCTCTGAATTGTCTGTTTATCAACTCATTTATTCTACTGCATATTCCATAGACACATTCTAGGCTAGAAGTTTGGACCAGCTTAAAGACCTGCAGACTATTTTCTTTAAAAACAGTAAAAATGAGGTCACAATGCCCAGGAATAAAACATCTGGTTTGCAGGTGGTGAAAGCATTCACCAAAACAGGAAAGTGGCCCGTCCGATCTGTAGTGCTCCTCTCTGCTCGTGGTGCTCATCCAAGAAGGAGGAGTGTTTTGGCATTTAAGGTGATGGCCTTGAGAGCCAGAGTCAAGTTTCCGTCCTCAGCTTTAACATATTTCAGGTTCATGGCTTAGTACGTACCAAATATTTGGCTAGAGTGCATAAAAAAGCCTTTCACTAGTTTATCCCAACATGCTTTCAGCTGGGGGTACAATGGCATGCAGCAGAATGTGTGAGAATGCTGTGTGTTCTCAATAGAGATGACCTCATTGTTTTCAACTGTATCTACATGGCATGAACAATAAAATCTGCATGCCACAATACCCAAGCCTCCCCTTCCTTATGTGTTTACGTCCCTATTCCGGGGTGTGTATTTACATTGTAGTTTACAGGGATTCTTCTAATATTTACTCAGGGTTGAACTGGTTAATGATTATTTGGACAGGCAGGGTTGTAAGTGTTGGGCTACACACGCTCTGGTATGTTGTTTCAGAGAAGCCAGCTCAAATGGGCTTTGTTCCTGATGTCAGTAAGTGAATGCAACCCTAACCTTGACAACCTTTATGAACTTTTGTTCAAATAAACGGTTCACTGAGGGAAAATCTATTTGAATGCTTTATTTTCCAGTCTCAGAGACTTGTTGAGTTAGGATGGCCTGCATTATAGTATATTTGAATAACTGGATAATAATCAGGAACAATATCATAAAATGTGAAATGTATCTGCTTTTATGATGCGATAGTAAACTGAAAGTCCTTGAGTTTTGAAGTTTCTGACAAGACAAGCTATTTGATAATATAATCTTGGCCTCAGATAAATTATGGCGGCCTGGTTTTCTACTGTTTTAAACAATGTATAATCCAAATAATTAATCAAGACTAATAAGTAATGAGAAAAAGTGTAGTTGTTATTTTAAAATCATTTCATCCAACTTATTTTTATTTCCGAATAGTCTCAAAACCAGGCTTTTTTGTCACCTAAGAGTAATCGGCTGTCATCCCCTCAATTCTGCTGAAAGGAAACATTGACTCATGGAGCAAGTGACCTTGTCTGTCAGAAAACCTCCCGTCTCACCTCCCATTCCATCACATCCCCATCACATTGTTACTACCTTGTTAGAAGTAACTGAAATATATTGGGCTTCTCTGGCGTTAGAGTGCTTAAAATTGTCATTGGAGGCAATTCACCACATTGAGCTTTGATTACATTGCATTGCATTTAGCTGACGCTTTTATTCAAAGCGACTTGCAATAAGTGCATTCGACCAGGAAGATACAAACTTGAAGAAAACAGAATCATATAAGTACATCAGGTTTCATAGAGCCAAAACATTTCAAGTGCTACTCAACTGGCTTTCGATAAGCCAGTCCTTTGTTAGTATATAAGTGCTTTGTTAGCAATTCTTTGTTAGTAATTATATTGCTCGAAGTGGAGTCGAAAGAGATGAGTTTTCAGTATGCGCCGGAAGATGTGTATGCTTTCTGCTGGCCTGATGTAAATGGGGAGCTCATTCCACTATTTTGGAGCCAGGATAGCAAACCGATGTGTTTTTGCAGATGGGAACTTGGGTCCCCCTCGCAGTGCTGGTGCAGCGAGCCGTTTGGCCGATGCAGAGCGGAGTGCACGTGCTGGGGTGTATGGTTAAACCATGTCCTGGATGTAGCAATGTGGATGTGATCCACTCCAGTGGCATTCTGACAACTTCTATGTAATGCCTCCGCTGAGTCTCTCCAACCGGGAGGAGGAACGCTCCGTCAGTAGTTTATAGGTGTGAGGTCTGTTTTTAATTAAGAAGCTACTGGTGCATGGGAGGAGAGGTGGCTGCCTTGGTGGTTCTGATGACAGCAGGCCAATTAGGAAGTAAAGTGTCTTCGATAAGGGCCCACAGAGTGCTTTTTAAAGAAGAGACTGCCTTTAACATCCCATAGCGCACTTGGGGAAAACAATAGGCGCTTTCACACCGGAGTACTTTTCCCAGGAATAGTTCCGATAGTTCCTGGGACTTTTCGTTCACACCAAAAAGATCTGGAACTAGAACTTTTTTCCGGGAACCTTTTCACCCCTTTTTAGTCCCTGCTAGAGAGCAGGTACTTTCCTGGGGAGGAAAAGGTTCCAATTTCTGATTGGCTGGGCGAATTGCAAACCACGCCCCGTAAAACTAAAATGTTTTGTGAAGCCGCCATTTTATTTGCTCGCATTAGTATTATTAGCATTAGCCCAGTGCACCAACGGAGAGAGACTAACTTATGGCAACACAAAATTAAATGTGGGAGTGGTGAGGTGTCTGCGCTTCTGGCGATTTACCTGGGACTTCTGGTGGCAGTATACGCCGTGAAGTTGTTTGCGGCCTGCCAGTAAACCCAAAGCAGAAGAAGAAGAAGTGACGTCAGCGGCTTCATTTGCGTAATCCTCGCTCAGGGACCTATTCCGGTGTGAACGCGATCTAATTGATAGTTCCGGAACTAAAGGGTTCTGGGGAATTATGTTCCGGGAACTATTCCTGGGAAAAGTACTTGGTGTGAAAGCGCCTATTGATTATCTGTATTGTATCGTCTCATTGCTTGTATACTGGTTGTCACACACAAAATAAACAATGGACTTGAGATACTTTATGAATTTATGTATCAGCTTTCTGCATGTTTGTAGGATTACATGAATGATTGTGAGAGGCCAGGTGGAGAGATGTAATAGCTTTTCAGATCCCATGAATAGCACGATTGTAGTTGGACATCACAGAATGTACCCGAGATTAAAGAGTGTCTAGAGGCTTGTACAGTAGCTCAAAGCACCACTGGGTTTTCACTGCTTCCTGATACGAGATTCAATAAGCGAATGTTGCCAGGCAACAAGTGCAATTCCACTTTTGGCAAGGAATGCTTAGTAACAAAATGTGTGTCCGTGAAGTAAAGGCAGAATCACGGGTGGGATCAATGACGGATAAAAACCCTGGAATCTAATCACCCATTTGAGGCTTTCAACTAAGGGAATAAATGCACCCCACAGAATACCTTATGTGTAGTGAACCTATAATAAAGGAAAGTTTCAAGAGAGACAATATGTAGATGCTCTCTCAGGCATTCACATCAGCTGTCTCATAGCTCTAAAACAGCTGTGCCAATCACAGTTAAAAGTGGAACTGCGATACTTTAGCTAAAAAAAGATAATTGTAGAAGAGCATGATGCACCCTGCTGTACGTCTTCTTCATTAAAAGCAGAATATCCAGTTACTAGTGATCAGTCTGATGTGAAGAGGTCTGCACGGTTCTGCTGTTGCCATCTGCTGTCGTTTTCTG
The DNA here is from genome assembly GCA_902827135.1 of Harpagifer antarcticus. Classification (NCBI taxonomy): domain Eukaryota; kingdom Metazoa; phylum Chordata; class Actinopteri; order Perciformes; family Harpagiferidae; genus Harpagifer; species Harpagifer antarcticus. The sequence continues at coordinate 1,211,174 of CADEHL010001421.1, forward strand.
CCGATTTAATGAAATAATGCAGTGAAGGGCCGTGCGTAACGGCGCTGCGCTCTGGCGTCACTTCTAGGAGCCTGCAGATTTATCAACATATGTGTCCTATTGCATTCAGATGCTGCAAAGATTTGATGAACCAAAGGAGAAGCTTATCATACTATAGTGCATGTTTAGTCCATCAGAGGGGACATTTACATTGTCAAAGTAAAGAGACAAAATATGAATTCAGAGGCATGCATCAAATATTAGACAAATCCATTACAGTATTAAAAGTACAGAAACCGTATTAAAAAAAAAGGTAAAGTTTAGAAGTAGTGTGATAGCAGCCAGATAACAGTAGTGAAAGTAAAGTATATATTGCACTGTTATTTACAGATTGGGTTACAGTTAAATAGTCTAACTATACTGACCAAAAATATAAACGCAACACTTTTGTTTTTGCTCCCATTTTTCATGAGATGAACTCAAAGATCTAAAACATTTTCTATTTACACAAAATAACCATTTCTCTCAAATATTGTTCACCAATCTGAAAAAATCTGTGATGGTGAGCACTTCTCCTTTGCCGAGATAATCCATCCCACCTCACAGGTGTGTCATATCAAGATGCTGATTAGACAGCATGATTATTGCACAGGTGTGCCTTAGGCTGGCCACAATAAAAGGCCACTCTGCGTATGTAATGGACGACAAACACAGGCCACTCGATTCACAACATTACCCTACCCCTAACCCTACCCCTCACACCAGATACTGACTGGTTTTCGGACCCCCCCCCAGACCCCCCCAATAAATCAAAACTGCACGTTTCAGAGTGGCCTTTTATTGTGGCCAGCCTAAGGCACACCTGTGCAATAATCATGCTGTCTAATCAGCATCTTGATATGCCACACCTGTGAGGTGGGATGGATTATCTCGGCAAAGCAGAAGTGCTCACTATCACAGATTTTTTCAGATTTGTGAACAATATTTGAGAGAAATGGTTATTTTGTGTATATAGGAAATGTTTTAGATCTTTGAGTTCATCTCATGAAAAATGGGAGCAAAAACAAAAGTGTTGCATTTATATTTTTGTTCAGTGTAAGAGATAGAAGTGTTAATCAATGGTTGTTACATAACCTTTGTAACAAGCCACTAAGCATGAAAAACACAAACACGCTGATCAATGCATCACAATGAACCTTTCTATTGTAGTTTTCCAAAGCTGAATCTCCCACAGTCCTCCCAACAGGTTGTGTCAGAGCACTCTCCTCTCACAATGCACCGCTGCCCGGTCAGAGAGGTGGGAGGCGGAGTGGGAGGAGAAGGGTAGTGTGGTGTGAACAGGGCCTGCGGGGGTGGCGCTGCTGCTGCCGCATTACATAATATCAGATGAACCCAGCTGTGCTCTGTTGTGTAGCCCATGGCTGAAGTGGTGCCAGCCGAGCCCTCTGATGAGTCCACCTGCGCTCTGAGTCGGGGGACGGCTCCATAAACAGACTCACCCTGACCAGACTGATCACATGTAGTCTGATTGCATCGGAGAGAATCAGATTCAGAAACAGGTTTATTACCAGGTAGGTTTACACGTACGAGGAATTTGATTTGGTGTTGTGGTGCATACATAAAAGCAAAAGAAAATTAAAAACACAGCTAGAGAACTAGAACAATATTAAGAATAATAACAAATATAGTAAAATATAACAGTAGTTTACATTGCAATGGAATAAAAAATGGGTGAAATATCGGCGGTACCAACATCCTGTCCTCCATCAGTGTGTTGCCATGGCAGCACAGTTGTGTTGTCACAAAACCTTGGAGTCTAATGATAAGGCAGGTTTTTAACAACGGTAATTAGAATTTCCTTTTCTTTGGCCAAAGCTATCTTCAATGGAGCAATGCACCAAGGAAAAATATATCCTTTCATCATGTCTGTAGAAAAATGCAGCTTATAGTTAGTTTTATCTTCTCTGCTCATGTTGCTACACAGTGATTGTGGACAGGAACTTCTGTGGAGACTCGATTCATTTCCACAGCTGGCTGGTGTGTTTCTTTTGGCAGACTTTGCAAGGAGCATAAACTTTGAATATAAACTTAAATAATATACTGCAGGTGTCTTCCAGGAACGGGTATATCACCCGGCAAGCTCTTTTTAAAAAGCCCATATCAGAGTCACTATCATTAAAAGCTCATCATGTTGCCCTCCCAGTCCTCTGTAATTAAAGGAAGAGGCGTCTGAGTTTCTTAAACTTTGCGTCTCTGATACTGCATTACAGCTAGAAACACAAACAAACTAGCATTTACCATTTATTAGAAGTTTGTTTTAAACAAACACACGCTGAAACCCACACTTCTTCATACACATCAGCCATAAAGGGAATATAACAAATTGAAAAATGTCTGCAGCACCGTCGGTGGTGATCAGTCTGGATATAACACAGAACAAAATGCTATACAACACAAAGGCATTGTCCTAACTAAATAATAGGATATTTAGCTTTTGACATATTGTGTGAAAAGCTTTAAGTGTAATATGTCTATTTCTGATAAAATTTTAATTGGCTGGAAAAAAGTTCAAGGATGCCAGTACATTATCATATTGCTGTAAGCCAGCAGCTATGAAACACACTGTTATTTAAAACGCACTTTACACAATTTCACTGAAACACAGACATGTCTCAAGTGATTGATAGATGGATAAACCATGTAGCAGTAGTCTGCTAAAAGCTGCCTGAAAACAGCCAACAGGAACTTGTCTTATGTTGGCTTTCCCCCACCTTTCACATTGGCAACTCAAATGACATAATAGGCGCTTTCACACCAAGTACTTTGCCGTACTTAGTTCCCAGTACTTAGTTAATCAGAACTCTTTAGTTCTGATGAACGCGATCTGCTCTTTAGTTCCATGGGGGAACTAAGTGCTGGGAACTAAGTACGGCAAAGTTCTTGGTGTGAAAGCAGCTAAGATACATAGTTAGAAACAAGGTGGTAGAGATGAGCAGGGAAAGATGGATGCAGAAAAGTTAAGTTTAGGCAGGTAAAAGTGGAGAAGAATTAATGTAGAATTTGATCAGAATAGGGGGAAAGGCAGAGGGAAATACCAGTAGAGCAGAGGTTTCAGAACGATGAGCTCACAATAGAGAAAGGTGGACCTCAAGCGAATCCAGCCCCCACACTTAATTGTTTTGTTTTGCCACGAAAAGCCTGAGATGCCTGTAGTCAAGCAACGGCTTGACCCTTTCTTTGGTAGTGAACTGCAGGGCTGAGGGCACAGAAAGCTTAGCAGTAGGTCTTCTATTCAAAGGCTGTTTCCCCACTTTGGGAGGGGCACAGCCTCACATCGGTCAAAGTGTCACAGGCTTGCTGTCTGCAGCCCTATCCGGCTCCCTCCCCTTATAACAGCGATTACCCAGGAACCCCTGCACACTTTTTCTCACGGCCATTAAACATGCACTTGTCAATCTTCCCCGCGCCTGTGACTGATGGTTAACAGCCATTTGACTCTCAGCTGGTTCAGGCCTCATCGATACAAGTGCACATTTTCTACCTCGGTGGTCTCCAATCATGTGCATTTTTCACATGATTTCACATGATCATCAGAGGTTTTTCTATTCTACTTATATTACCCTTTTAGTTCAGCTGCTATTGAGTTGTGTTGGAATACAAAATGTAAACAAGTACTCATGGCTCATGGTTGGGCGATTTGGAAAACTGTATTTACTATTGACAATTGGCTGAGAAATAGCTGGCTCTTTTTTATTTGGCAATTTTAGTGACACAATCACACACACATTCATACTGTATGTGGCAACCAATCATTTAAAGGAAGAACTACATAGCCAATCAAAAGGTCTGCCCACAGATCCTTAAATCGTTGTTTGGCTTTGACTGTCGGTGATGTTACCTGGTACAATGTCTGGTGCTCTGAGATACTTTACACTGTTGGCACAATACAAATAACTTGAGAAGATAGCTAATTGCTGTAAATACTGGGCTTGAGATCAGATGTCAGGATTAAAAGCTTTAGAAAACACTTGTCTCTCTCCGTCTTTTGTTTACCTTGATGGTGGAGCTTTTATTCCTGCCAAGGTACGCTTGTGGTTTGTGAATTTGCTTGGCACTCTCACTATCATTGACACATTAATTCAATAACAATGAATTTGATTATAGTTGTAGGATAACAATCAGATCATTTTGTGAAGAAACAGAATTGGATTCATTTCCAAAGATGATTCCTGTGGATGTCAATTAAATACAGATCTGTCTATTACTTTAAATAGACAAATGAACAATAAATGCGTTTCAAATTAACAAAGTCTGCAGACTGACTGACATATACTTATACAATTCTTCTTGGATGACTCGGCAACCCAAATGTAGGCACACATCCACACATGAATGCACGGACAATAAACCACATCAGGATTTGTGGAAACATTTCAGGGCTGGGCAACCATACAAAATGGATAGCAAAGTTATGGCTAGTTATGGATCAAATAACCAATTAAAGCAAATACATACGACATTTGTTAAAAAAGAACCCAACAAGGATCTGTGCTAATTTGTGCTGTGAAAATGCTTACATAAAGTTGGTAAAAAAAAGATTACCAAGATACTTCTCCAAGTGTCTGGAGAAATGTGGAGTGAAGCAAGAGGCAGGAGTCTTTACGTTAACTTGGCTGTGGCATGGCTCCCCCTCCACTGCTGTTATTAATTGTGTGAATGCTAAAAAATACAGAGAGAAGAAACTAAACACAGCATGTTGTTGTTGTCAAGCTATTGGAGGCTGGGGTTTTATGAGCTTTGAGGCTGGGCATATGGTAGCTGTGATTTCTAACTTTTATTATCAAGGTTTTAACACCCCATCAGTTCCCAATAGATGACACACACACACACACACACACACGCCAGATTGTGGTGAGACAGAGTTGCTGCACAGTAAAAAGTTCCCTCAAGTGAGGCTTTGACCTCAAGGATTTAATATGAATGCCTCTCCACTGTCTCCAGGTCTGTTTGAGGGCCGAGGTGCAGGTGGCTTTTAGAGATCACACACAAACACAAGGCTTCACACAGATACACACACTTCCTCGGCTACCTGAATCCTATGTGTGCTTTTCCTTTAGCTCACTGTGAGAAGTGCAGACCAGGGAGGAGTTTTTTCCAGTTGAACTTATGAACTCAAGTTGGGACTTTACACTCTTCTCTCTCCTTTAATATTCTCTCTTCTAACTCACTTTTTATATTTCTATCTGTAGAACTCTCTTTGGTCCTCAACCCATCTTTCTTACTTGGTGTTATCCAAAAAAAAAAGTCTGTATCTTGCTTTTGGACTTCAGCTCTGATGTGATTTACAGTCGAAAGAGGATCTGCTACTTTGGTCATGCTTTTTCTTCCTTGCCACATTTTGTCAATTTCCCTTCGCACAGATGATTCCCAGACTTCTTGGGACTCACACAAACTTTCTTCTTTTCTGTTGCTCCCTTTCTTTCCTCTCTCCTCTATCGTCAGCGCTACTCATCTTGATGGCTTGATAGTTGGCTAAAAAAAGCAAACACATCTCTGCCGTGGCACTTAAATGACATCTCCTCTATGCTCTTTGGATTAACATCAACTCTCTCGATAGGCTCTCAGTGTGTTGACTTAACATAGTTGCATAAACCCTCTAATGTAAGCAGCAGCCATGAGTACGCACTTCTGATGAATATATCCATGATGATAGTAAATCGGAGGCTTTTGTGGCTGTTGGGTGAACTCCTACTGGCAAATCAGACATTTTACTAAAAGCTTGGCCCTTCAAAGCTCACTGGCCAGGTTTCATTGAATAGCATCAGCAGCAAGCCTAATCCGGCCTCCAGTCTGAAGAAGGTTTAAACGACAAATAGATTTGATACAGCGGTTTACGCCAGGCTGTATCTCCGTTTTCTGAAGGGGTTGAGGAGTGTGGGAGAGGAAAAACTCAAGATTATGTCTCCATGACTGAGGAATGTGAAAAGCAGGCAGCTGAGATTTTGTAGAGAGCGCTGGCCAAAACAATAAAGATAGGTTTAGAATGGGCAGAAAGTGAGGATAGGTGGCAGAGGAACAAAGCTGCTTATGCTGGATCGCAGTGGCTTTGAAATGAAAATGTTCTGCAAGTTCCCTCAGCTTCCCTATACACCTTCACGGGGCTTTATAGAGTATTCTGCTCCACTTCTTCTCTGTATCACTTCTCATACTTTATTAACTTACTCATAACATGTGGGGGCATTGGGTGTGATATTGGTTTTTGTATTTTTATGGGTAATTTAAAAGAGGTGTTGATTTAATATCATTGCCTTTCAGTTTTCAAGCATTGCTATTGTAGGATTAGACTTCAGGATATGGGAGAGAGTGATACATAAAGAAGAACCTAAAAGGTGCTAATTATATTTCCAGGTTAAATGCTTCTTCTCAACAAGACAGGAAGTGAGCACACATGGCAACACATACATTTGTTTCCTAAGAAGAGGGGTTATTAACAGCAGTTTTTGGAAGCATACAGTATTTGGTTTCCAAATTCATGTCAATTGAATTCTTTGTCAAAGAATACAAAAGGCAATATTCAGGATTATTAATTCCCCCAAGTCTGTATTGCATGAGGCACAGGCTTTCATCAGTGTTCATGATTAGACCAGACGAGGAAAAAAGTGTCTCATTGTGGGGAAGGTTATTTCCAGTCTCTCATGTCATCCATCTTTTGTTCCTCGCTCGGAGCCCTCAACAGCATGATTTATAAGAGACTATGGTGACATGACACACAACAGCCTAGCAACCATATTTATATTAAAGTGCAAGAATTCAGTTCAATCTCTCTGTCTGGATAAATTAACTGAAGTATTGTAAAAAACAGCTTCATAAACTTTTGATTGAACTATGATGTAATGCAAACTGCTCTTTAACTACTCAACCTAGCTAGTGCACATCCATAATTCTCAATGAGGGACAAGGAGTAAATGTTCTTCCAGTCGCTTCAGTTTTGTTTCACATATTTCAAAACGTGTCTGGGGGAAACATTAAAGTCAGCAAATTCCATGAAAAATTAATAATTTCTTTATACTAATAGTTATTGCTTGATACATCAATAAGGACCAGAAACAGATCATTTCACTCGATGTCAATCCGATATACAGTGCCATTATGCGCTTTCACAGCAAGTACTTTTCCACAAGACTAGTCATTCACCGGAATAAGTCCCTGAGGAAGCCGCTGACGTCATTTCTTCTTCTTCTGCTTTGGGTTTACTGGCAGGCCGCAAACAACTTCACGGCGTATACTGCCACCCGAAGTCCCCGGCCGGAAGTCCCCGGAGTTAGGGGCTGGCTTCAGCCTTCCGAGTAAATCCCCAGAAGCGCCGACACCTCCTCATCCCTCATCCGCTCCCATGTTTTCTTTTGTGTTGCCATAAGTTAGTCTCTCTCCGTTGGTGCGCTGGGCTAATGCTAATAATGCGAATGCGAGCAAATAAAATGGCGGCTTCACCAAACTTTTCAGAGTTTTACGGGGCGTGGTTTGCAATTCAGAAATTGGAACCTTTTACTGAAAAGGATCGCAAAAAAAGTTCTAGTTCCAGATATTTTTGGTGTGAACGCAAAATCCCAGGAACTATCGGAACTATTCCTGGGAAAAGTACTCCGGTGTGAAAGCGCCTATTGATACTATGTCAATCTGCTGCTAGGAACAGTCCCAACACTTTGCTATTTATTTTCAATTAACATACATTTTTACTAAGAACAGCAATGCCCAGCTGTTGAAGGAACAAAGTGGTTCCGATCTATTCCTGGGGTTTGTTGACATCAAGACAAATATTCAACAATGCCAAATTTATCAATTTTCTTTAAATGCTTCAGCTTTTTTTTATTATGGTTCCCAAGAAAGATTTGATCTTTCAAACAGGAGGAACCACAGCCATCAGTAGCTTTCTGGGAAGAGAACTAACTCCGTAAATCCTTTTCTGCATTCTCGTGCATCCTGCCAGACATCTGGACGTTGTCTCTTTTACGACCTGCAACTTGAGCTAATGCTCTCTCTGAATCCTGTATGCCACAGCATGATTTGTATTGTCAAGCGGTCTCCTAAAAAATCTTGCCAAAGCACACATTCTTCTTAATCAAAGCGTTTAATTCGGCCATATTGGATTTTGTTTTATGGCTAATGGATGGAACATGCCTAATATGTAAAGTAAGAATGTATTTTAGGAGGGAAATCAAGCTTTGGTCTTGAACATTTTGGATTTATTGAATGTTTTGCTGATTGAACTTGACATTTGGTACTTGATTTTGCCAGATGGACAAAATCTCTTAATGTGATTAATGTCCAACTGAAAGGCCGGTGTTGTATAACCTCTTACAAGAGAAAGATGATGTTGATAATCACAGCAGACTTCTTAAGGAGCCCTCACCTTTCGAAACTTTATATCTGTATTTGTTTATTTCGACGTTACAGTAAACAGCCCTATGTGTAGCTCCAGGGCGTGTTAAAGACTCTGGAGAAGTCTGTGGCTTTGGCCCAAAACACAAACAGTCCTGCCAGCCCACACGATGGCTTTACCAGCTCCGACCTGTTTTGCCTTCCTCGTTTTCTTCCTTTCTCCTTTCTCTCTGCTCTCCAAAACCCACATCTCCTTCTCATTTCTCTGTCATCTGTCTGCCCTGTCTGTGTCCTAAACTTTTTTTCGTTTCTCCTAAATAGCAGAAGCACTATTATTCATAGCTGCAGCTCCCTGTACTTTCCCAGACAAACCTGATTGCATTATGCAGTTGCTTTAAAATATGTAATTCCAGACATTTCTTAAAAAATAATGATAGTGAACAATAGGTTCTGCATAATGAAAGAAAATGTAGACCATGTTGTATTCTTTTTGGTCTAGCTAGCTTAGCAATCAGCTATTCAGAATCACAGACGTATATTTATTTTTTATTTTAAACTATAAAACAGCTTGCAAACTGGAGTCTGTGCTTTTAACTCCCCTTTGCCATGATGAGCACCCACACAGGTCACACTTTATAAATGTGTTGAAACAGGGCTCACAATCATTAACTAGTAACATTAACAGAGCATGACTAATGGACAAGTCCCTGTGAGTGTGTGGCTTTGTGAAAACCAATCAAAGTGAGGCCATGCTGCACTAGTCACCACTGGTGGACAAGAGGGGGGGTTGAACAAAAGGTCATTACAGTACTGCCTGTCTCATTCCAGTTCGAATGCTCATGGCCATTACATGCTTTCCTATTATCTCCTACAGATGTCAGTCAGTAATGCTTAAACTGTTGGCCATCTTAACATTAATCACTACCTTAAAGGTCCCATGTCATGGCCATTTCTACTGATCATAATTCCATTGTTGAGGTTTACTAAAATACATTTGTATTGTGCAATTTTCCAAACTCACATTTGTTTCTCATACAGCATCTCTGTATAGTATGTGTATTCACTCTCCTAAACGGCTTGTTGGAGCTCCTGGGGCAGCATAGACAGGTATTTTCTGTGTTAGAGTTTTACTCGCTACAGGGTGTACTTTGAGGGTTTGTGACTCTGCAGACCGTTTACATGCAGAAAAAGCTTCATAACACACAAGGGGACGGGTAATAACCAGAACAGCATGACATGGGACCTTTAAAAGATCTTTAACAGCCTTAAAACAGGATATACCAGCACAAGTTAACATTCACAGATCTGTTGAGCAGGGAAAGGCACGTTTATTTATATAGCACATTTCAGCAACACAGCAATTCAAGGTACTTCACATAAAGCATTAAAGTGCCTGTGACACGAGTTTCCCCCATCATCCAAACCCATCAATTTGAGTAAATATTGTCCCCTTGAAAAGTGTTACTGAACTGATTTTGGATATTTGTACTTTGATTAATTAATCTGCCCTTCAATGTTGACCATTTTCTGGATCTTCTCGGGGATTCTTCAAGTCCCGCCAAATTACGTGTGACGTCATTGCGGGCACAGCGCTCCAGCTGCACCGTTCAGGATCCCAGCATCTGCATGTAAACGCACGATGGCGCACACAGCAGCAAGCTCAGACAGCGAGGACAGTTTAATTTTGAACGTGTCTGAGAGCTCATATGAGGCTGAAGGATCGGTTTATGTTGCATCTGTTAGAAGTTTAGGAATTAGGTGCGTCAATATGGGCGATCATACGGTCATGTAGCCAGTGGTGGAATGGGAATAAAAATCATCCCGGGACTCTCGACTCCGCACACTGAGTTGATCTCTTTTCTATAGACGCCGGAGGCGGGCAGCGTCAGGTAAAACAAGTTATTAAGCCTTCCCAAACCTGAGCCTCACGCGCCGCCTATGGGGGATGTGATAGTGACTTATCCGACCGGCCCACTTCGGTACCGGCCCATCGGGATTCGTCCCGATGGCCAGTCCGCCACTGCACCCAGCCCACGTAAACTGTCAACGGGGGGAGACTCGCTGCGGGGAAACGGTGGACCGAGAGTCCCGATCGGAGTGGGAATAATAATAATAATAATAATCCGTGCATTTTATCCATTAATTTCCCAACATTGTGGTAAAAAACCACACGATTTAATCCACGTTGGTGTACTACAACTACACAAAGCATCGGTTTGTTTTCTCATCAGGAAATGCAAACCGGCTCAAACAAACGATTTTTAATCATCATCCTCACGATCATTTAAAGGGCACCTATCATGCAAAATGCACCTTTGTACGTCTTTTATACATGATTATGTGTCCCCGGTGTTCCAGGGAACTCGCCAAGTGTCAGAAAACACAACCCTCTCTATTTTCCTCCTTCGCCAAATCTCTAAAAAAGGGGCTGCAACGGATCTGAAAAAAATGGATCCACATTCCGACACTTTTCTACGTCACAAAGACGTACTCCGCTTATTGGTCAACTCTCCACCTATCAGGGGAATGAGCCACGGCCACGTGCATTGCCAAACCTCTCATTCGCATATAGGCTATCGGCAGGCTAAATCAACCCCAGGCACATCTGTGTTTCTGCCTGCTCTTGCTAGGATGTCTAAGCCAGTTAAACGTTGTGCTGTTGTTGGCTGCAAGACTCGGAACAGGGGACTGCATGCAATGCCATCAGTGCAAAAAGAAAATAATCTGTGGCTAGACTTCATTTTCAAGGGACATGTGCCAGAAGACCCCGGCAGATTTCTGTGTGTGTGTGTTCCAAACATTTTACCACGGACATGTTTATGAACTTCTCTCAAGTCCAACACGGATATGCCTCCAAACTAATGCTACACCCGGGATCAATACCAACCATCCGGGACCAGGCCAGTGAGGACACATCCAATTCTGAAGCTGTAAGTTTTTATTTAGCGGTGTTTTTCCTGATAAAGCTATCTCTAGCTTGTAGTATGTAGTATGTAGCATGTAGCATGTAGCTTCGCCGTATCAATGTCGCCTCAACCCCAACTAGTAATCGGTTAGGTGTTTATATGTTCTTGTAACATTTTATTTTGTACGCTCCGCAGTCTTTGCTTTGTCTTTTATTTTAATTATCAGGCATTTGCGAACATGTTCAGACTGCCGTAATGGCGATCTGTGTGAAGGCTGTAAAGCCACGCCTAGCCTAGCCGATAACACAAGTATTTATTCTCCTATGTATTAGTATTTTGTATCCTCTAAAATCATATTGAGTAAGTTATAATAACAAACGTAATCTTCTGGAGGTAAGTGCCGTTTTTTCCAGCGTTATGTAAAAGCTTTTGTGATTGTAGTCTGTAAGAACGATCATATATCATCGATCTGTAAGCTAAGCTACGCTAAGCTAATGAGACATGCCGTTTTTTGCAGCGTTATATGGAAAAGCTTTTGTGATTGTAGTCTGTAAGAACGATCATATATCATCGATCTGTAAGCTAAGCTACGCTACGCTAATGAGACATGCCGTTTTTTGCAGCGTTATATGGAAAAGCTTTTGCATGTTTACTTGTTTGCGCACATGAATATAAATGGGGGTGTGTTAGGATACAACACTGTATGTATGTATGCGAGGGGACACACACCACGAGTAAAACAGAGCTAAAGCCCTGGTATGTTGTTGTTGACGACATGCATATACTATTCTAAACCACTTTTTTTGTTGTGCTTTTTTTAACCTTGCACAGGCTACGTGGCCAACTTGATGGACCTCATCTTCGACCAAGTCTTTGTGGACCCTGCACCATTATGAGCAACCTGACAGGGAGGAGGTCATCGCCGGGTATGCCACACGGTTCAATTTGGCTGCTGTCTGAACCTAACAGACATTTCACGGATCAGAGGACAACGCCAGGCCGGAATCACCACTCTGATCCTGATTCAAATAACCGTTGATTTTGACAATAAAGTTCCGAGTTGATATCAAGTGTGTCGTGATTATTCATGTTTGGATGGGTAAAGAATATTCTGATTTCAAAAGCATAAGGTTGTGTGTGGACTTGTTGTCGTACACATGGGTGTGTAGTATATAATAGTACATGTACAATGACAGAATGAAAGATTGCATAAAGCCATATACACCAGTATTTATTTCCATGAACAATATTAGCATTCGTTTTACAATTTCAGTCAAAACAAACAAACCACTCAGTGCTCTATTTGCCTCAACTGTAGTCCAACTGTGTTCAGCTCTGTAAATATTCAATGCATTCAGAACACATTTAGGCACACAGGCTCCAATCCAGGATGGTCCACTACACAGGTTACAGAGTCCTCATGTTCCTGCATCCGTCTTTACACCTAGTGTGATAAACATATATTGAATGACATGTGAAAAATGTATTCTCTTAACAGACAACTTAGTGAAGCTAATGTTACGTGTGGTATCTCCATGCAGCACATGCTCCGGTTCAGAAGGCATCGTGGCGCAAGTTGCACATGTACCCCTTTAAAAAGAAGTCAATAACTGAGCTTTTAAAACACATGAAACACACATTGCTGACAACTGAGGTGTTGGAGTTATACTTTTTATCACCCTAAGTTATTGAACTTTCCAACGGTTGTTGCACGATGTTGGAAGAAAAGGACTGTAAACTATTAAACGCAATGAGGCCATTGTATATATGCTGAAAATATGAATGTCTCCCTTTATAAATATATATATGTATCGCTGTGTTTGCGTTACAAACTCTAAGTTACAAACTGTACACATTGCATTCTTGCTAATTAGCCAAAATATGAATGGAATAAGTAGCAAGCATCGTAACAGAGTAAAAATAAATAGGGACAACAGCTTGTCAACTAACCATTCAGAAACGTCCTGCTGCAACCGAGATGTTTGCACCTCCACCAAAACCTCCGCTGCTTCAGTTTCTGGATCAAATTGATAATATGCTTGAACACATGCATTGCTCTGAGATGACATGTGTATTCCACACTCGTAATCACAGCAAGCATGGTAACGTGACTCTCGCCGGCTCTTCTGCTGGGGGCGTGGTCAGCTGCTGCTCAGAATTTTCATAGGCAGGTTTGGAATAAAGCGAAAATGAGCGAAACGAGGCATGGCTAAAAAATGATCTGTTTGGTATTTTGAAAAATAAAATGTATAAATATACCTTATATAGGTATGGTCATACACTATATCATTTAAATATAGCATGATAGGTCACCTTTAATGTATCATATGTTCGCCGAATTGACATGAAAGCACTAATAAATGTAGTTTAATCTACTTGAGTTTACAACTACAAAAATAATCGATTTGTTTTTATATCACATCCTACGGGAGGAAATTCAGCAGCTCTCACTGCCGATCTGTAATCCTAATTTAATCATCATCTGCACCAAGATCGTTTATGTTCGCCGAATTGACATGAAAGCACTGACAAATATGAATATACTGTAGTCAACTTCATTAAAACATTATTAACGTGCCTAAACTCAGTAATTCACCATTTCTACACATAACAACACAGTGAAGCGTTCCCGCATTGACGTCACTTCCGGCTTCCCCCAAAACCTCAAAATGAGTGAAGGAATTTTCTTGCGATGTTCGAAATTATTGATATTTATCGAAACGGTATCGCTTTTTCTTTTTTAAACTGACGGTTCGAGATTACTAGTAGCCCACTATTTCATTGCACAACAGTTGCTGGGTGGCTGTCACAGGCACTTTAAGACAATGTGCAAAGGAAGCTGAGGGAAAGATGAGTGCAGAGTGTAAGATACAGCTATTTAAGGGCCAACATTATAGGGATTTAAAACAAGCTGAACTATAACAAGACAGGTTTAAAACACAAGAATATAATCAGCATTGGTGTAGGAAATAAATGATAAGGGAAAGATGAATGCAGAGTGTAATATACAGCATGATAGGATGACAAAACAGACGTACTGCGTAAAGTTGACTCGTGCTTTTCTTATGTGTGTCCTTACATCAGCTAAGCAAATGTTGATGATGGTGGAAAGTGTGAGTTAGTGTACTGAGCAACTGTGTACATGTGTTCCAGTTTGCATAGAGGAGAATGTTTTCTCCAGATTGACATGGGTGGACCATTAGTGAGCCTCATTAGGCTGAACGCAGCCTGAGGGTAGCAGACTACGAGCCGTCCAAGGTCCGGTTAGGAGGCTGTACTAATAGCTTGGCATATGGAGAGATAGTAATGAAGCCGACTGTTTAATATAGCAACATACAAATGGAGTTGAAGAGTCAATCTGACTACGAAGGGAGTTCAGGAGTTGAATATTAGAATACGTTTATTTATAATAGGAAGTTAGGAGTAGAGGAAATGCATTTCTTTCTGTTTCAAATGGGTGATCATCCTGAAGCTGCTTTTTATTGGACGTTGATTTGCAGTTTCAGCACAGTTTTTTAGGCATATCATTGAGTAACGTAGTATAGTATGTTAAAGGTCCCCTATTATACTGTTTTTCATAACTTTATTATAGGTCACAGATATATACAAAACATGTCTCTGAAGCGTTTGACTCGAAATACCAAACAGGTCATTGCAGCATTACCCATAATCCCCTCTGTTTCAGCCCTGTTTCAGCAGTGCTGATTCTCTGTCTGTTACTTTAGATGAAAATAAGGAGCCCCTCCCCACGCCCCTCTGAGAGAGATTTGGTTAGAAAGAACACAATGGTGCTCTAGGAGGAGATTCAGGTGATAAGGTGGGGGGTTGCCTTGGTTGGTGATTGGCTAATGGTTACACAAGACACAAAATCGTTATGACATAATAAAGTGGCCAAAATCTGATCAGCTCATTTTCAGACAGGTTTTTATAGAAATGGATCAGGACAAAAAGAGAGAGAATCTTTTTTCCTGAAACTTTCAGAGTCTCTTCACACAGAGGGGACACATGTTGATGTATACAAGACATGGAAAAGTAGATTTAGCATAATAGGTGACGTTGAATTTACAGCCTATTCGATACATAGAACTTTGTATCTTGGTATTTGTCGATATGCCCTCCTCGCAAACGTCAGAAGAAATAATCTACAAGATATGACATTAACCTTCAGAATAAAGGGCAGAGGCACCATCATTCAGTAAAGTATAAACACATGTAATGATTTACAAAACTCTTTACTCCTTCCTCCAGTGATTTAACCAATGACTTTCAGTTTTTGTCCAATTAATCTCCGCAGATGACAGGAAGCGATTTGTTATACGTGTCCGTCATTTACCACCTCTGCTAAACAATTTCCTGAATCATTACCAGGTGTTGATTTATGATTGAAATTGCTAGTGGGCATGACTTTGGAGACTAGCTGTTAAACACTTTTTTCCAATATGATATCCTCGGAACTAAATATGTAACTCAAGTGTGTTATAATCTCAGTTACTGAATGAGACAATGAAGAGAATCTCCAATTTAAGACCTTTTTCAAGGTTGGTCAAACAAGGGACTTGACCTTCCATAAAAAAATATATTATGCCAGCCCAGTTTATGTTAATAATACTTAACCGGTTCATTTGTCTGTATTTATGAATTTATGAGCTGGTTCAATTAAGCTGTCAATCACATCAAATCAAGTCCATACAAATTGTAAATGACGTAACGAAAGCTGTAGGCCTATAGCTGTCAAACTGTGATCACCAGTTCAATACATTTGACAAATTCGACTTGGTTTTTGTACTTATTTGAACATGTATTTATTTATTTCCAAAAGATATTGAAAAAAAAAAATTCGATATGTTCGGATATGTACATTTTGGTTAACCGTTTTTTGGGGGGTCGAATATACATTTGCTTTCAAATTCCCATCCCTACTGCTAAGGGGCAGTTTGTTATTAAAATAATAATAAGTGGTGCCCCCTAGCACTTGCGGAAACTTTGCACGCCACCGATACGCGGGAAAGCTGTCAATTTCAGAGCTGAAGGAAATCTGCCTGACAAGACGGACAACAGCAAGTTGATGCAGGCAAGATCATTTTATTTGGACACAATCACCTCAAGTATAGTTTCTTTTAATTATAGGTTTTTGTAATTTGAAATGGAAGTTTTGTTTTATTTTCTAAAATAGTTTATTAGTTAATCCACTACACAACCACATATTTTTTTTCGAGAGAAGATTTTTATCGCTTGAAATGACGAAAAGGAAAAAGGACACGGACATCCCTCTGTTGGAGGGGCAAAGGAGTCTGGTGGGATTCTTTTCACCGCCAGCAAAGCGTGTTCCTGTGACGGAACAAAAAAAAAATACCACCGCATTTTCTAAGGACCATGCCAGGAGGGCATGCCCTGTCGGCAGCGGTGATTTGATACTAGGTTAATGATGCATCATGTATTGACACACGTTACTATTGTGTGTGTGTGTGTGTGTGTGTGTGTGAATACGTAAAGAGATAGTATCTATAAGGGATGGCTCAATTCAAAATTCAAGTCATGTGACACAACGCTCTCGGGTAGGGTTGAACGATCGATTTTAAATTGAAATCGCGATTTGAAATGATGCGATTATCAAATCGCAAAGCCTGCAATTTTTTTTTAACAATTTTTTTTTTGTACAATTTTTTTTTTCTTTCTTGTGTGTCAGTCATCCACACCAATCAGAAGTGCTGTGCTCCACATGTACCAGCCATTGTTAATCAATCAGAGGTAGCCCATGATAGAAGGTGATAGACAGATTGATCCAATCACCTGCCAAGTGCTTCTGAAAGTGCCTGCCCTTTCAAAATGGCTTCCAATGGAGCTTTAGATAGTTTGGTCAAACAATCTGAGTCAGGTTAGTAATGCTCCATCACGTGTTACAATTACAGGGTGAATCTTAAACTGAAGCTTTACTTTAAAGCAACCCAACGGAAGTTTCATGTAAGTTTAGTTTTTTCACTCGTAGCTCGGGCTGTGCTAGAGACGGGAGTACGTTGATACGACCTTCCTAGCCGGAGTTATGGCCGCATTTTACAATAAACTTCCGTTGGGTCGCTAAAAAATAAATATCGCAATTCGAATCGCAATATTTGTCAGAAAAATCGCAATTAGATTTTTTTTTCCAAAATCGTGCAGCCCTACTCTCGGGGTGGACGCCCTCTCAGCCCTGGTCTGGCGGAAACAATGATTGTGGCCAACACGATAGTTACTGGATTGGTGATATCTGGTTGAAAGCAAGATATTAAAGTTGATTGTGATAAGTACAAATTAAAGGAATTCACAAGACCTCACAGATTAAACGTATATATAGTCTGAAGAGTTGACGACTGCTGCTGCTATTTCTCCAGGAAATGTAGCCAAGAGGGAAGGATAAAAAAAGTGTGTGTTGGTGTGTGTTTCGAAAGAACTGCCTGATATTTGAGCTGTACCCTTGTCACCCTTTGTCCCTAACTGTTCTGGTTAGCATGCACGTTTTTTCTCGCAGGTTTGTGTTTTTTCACTTTGCACTCTTCTTTTGTGCTTTCACACAAGCTGGCTATGAGCACCAGTTCCTTCTGTATTATCTCTAATGGATGACATGCATTAGACCGTGACAATTAGGCTCTATGCATCATTACAGTCATGAGGATGAGTTTCAGAGTCCTGTTAGTGGGCTTGTGATGGTCTCTGAACTTGGATAAACGCAACTATTTTTAGATACTCCATCAAAGTTGCCACTGATATGTTTTCTCAGAGGCTTTTAAAGCTGATTTAACAAGCTGAGAGATCTTTTGTCACTGTGCAAAAGATAGGGAGTGTGGCCCATATTTTGTAGGGATATGCAGAGTGTCTCCTTCAGCCATTATAACAAGATGAAATGGAACAAAAGCAGGCAGTCGTTTAGTCATGCACACTTTTCCCTGGGTTACAGTTCAGAATTTGCGATCTGAAAGGGAAAGCCAAGGCTCTTGTTGTTGTTGGAGGCTCTTGTTCCCATGTTTTTCATCATGACTCTGTTGTGGGCCATTATTCTCATGGGGGTTTAGCCTTTTAGGTAAGTGTATCAAATAAAACCAGTCTCCAAAGACGGACCTATTTCCTGAAACCTAAACCAAATTCTGTCTTTTCAGTGATCTTGGACAGGTTTTGTCTTGAGGAATATTACAATCTGTCCTGGTATGCACAGTGCCTGTTAGCATATGTCTAGGCTGGATGTTGTAGTTCAGGCAACACAGTTAGTACGGATAGCCATGGACTGGTCAGGTTTCTGCTTATTGTAGAGCTGAAAGTGTTATTATTAGCTGATTATTACTATCAATCCAGTTGGTGTGATGTGATCGCTCGAGAGAAGATGTTTAGCTCTGTTAGAGTTGTTGGAACTACGAAAACTCTCAGTCATACGATATGACCTGGGAGAATTTTGTCATTTTATTAGGGGAAAGCGACTTTTGGGCTTAACATGAGAAGCTACTACCTGAATGTTTTCTTGAATGCTTTTAGCAAATGAGAAGACTGTGTATTTGGCAAACCTCTGTGCCAGAACCAAGTCCCCCTTGAGTGTCGAGTTCAGTTGGGGAAAAGGATTGTAATTTGTTACCAGTCCTTTAAAAAAAAAAAATGCACGTATCTGCCAAGATATAGAACATTTTGGAATACAAAGGGATGTATTGTATGTTAATCTTTTTTTATCTTAATAAGTACCTGTCTCTGTTTCAGGGTCACCTGGGAGCCTGTGTCTCTGAGGTTACTGGCTTCAACAAAGAATCATCAGTGAGTATCCAAATGTCTCAGTTGGGTTTGAGGGTCTGCTGACAATAAGCTGGATTTGTCCAGTTTGGGGTAAATTCGTCAGGTTGTAGTTGACAAGGAAACCGTTCTTCTGATGCACTTATTCTTCCCAATAAATGCCACTTTTGAAGTAAATGACCCTTTTATTACAGAGCGTTTACAGGAGAAAGAACACCAATATTAGTCTGTGTCATTGTTTCCACCTTTGGTTGAATTTTGCTGACGATAGACATTTGGCTACTAT
Source organism: Harpagifer antarcticus (assembly GCA_902827135.1). Classification (NCBI taxonomy): domain Eukaryota; kingdom Metazoa; phylum Chordata; class Actinopteri; order Perciformes; family Harpagiferidae; genus Harpagifer; species Harpagifer antarcticus. The sequence continues at coordinate 1,230,470 of CADEHL010001421.1, forward strand.
TACATTTCTATCAGAAGACATTCCTTTTTACATGCCCTCTTGAACTAATGACCAGCCACTTTTTCCTATTTCCATGCAATTGTATATCTCTTACATGTATTTCCGTGCTTTTTTCTTCATCAAACCACCTGTGGCTAAGCATGTGCAGTCGTAGTATATTGAAAAAGTGACCCCAGTGTTTCCCCTATATACAAATAGCAGCGGCGCAGCCAGGTACCAACATTTTTTTTTAAGTAATAAGTGGCGCCCCCTAGCGCTCGCGGCAACTTTGCGCGCCACCGATACGCGGGAAAGCTGTCAATTTCAGAGCTGAAGGAAAGCTGCCTGACAAGACAGACAACAGCAAGTTGAAGCAGACAGATCACTTTATTTGGACACAATCACCTCAAGTATAGTTTCTTTTAATTATAGGTTTTTGTAATTCGAAATGGAAGTTTTATTTTCTAAAATAGTTTATTAGTTAATCCACTACACAACCACTGTAACTAAACTGTTTAGCTAGCCAAATGTGTCCAGTGATTATTATTTTGTACTACACAGCAGTTCTGGAGATTGGCGGAGAATTATACGATCCCATAGAGCATTCAATTATCCTGCGTTTGTGTATTCCCCTGTAACTGCAGCTAATAAATGACCACATCCACCAAAAAGAAAAGGAGGTGGAGGAGTGGAAGACGGAGGGAGATGGAGGTGGAGAGGGGGAAATGCATGGGTTGGAGGCACAGACCCTTTTTGATTTTGTTATGTGGATTTGTAGTATTTGTGTTACTGCATGTTCAATTAAGTTGTATTTTGCTAAATCTTGAGACATTGCCACTGTATGTACTAGGCCTCAAGAGCCTTTCTTGTGCTGGCTGACACATAGAAACACATTGACAGGGCGCACTTCGCACGCACACACACTAACAAATTCCACACGCTCCATGCTCACATTTTGCTGGGCCCGCGTGCCGTAGCACCGCTATGACTCCATCCCAGGGGAAACACTGGACCCCCATAAGAAATCAAAACTCCCTCCCATTTTATTGAGCATTTGTTGTATACCTTAATCACTAATATCTGTTGGCAAGGAAAAAAACACTGCAATTTATTAGTACTATTATCCAAAATGAAGTAAACCGGTCTTTCCTAGTAACTAAAAAGTGAATTCCACCTACTTGAGATATGGAGTTAATATATCTAGACACTCGACAGATGGTGGGAATAGCAGCTCTAATGTAGTTCCTTCGGGTGGCAAAATCTAAATTATAATGTTCTCGTTGTCCTAGGTTATAAATAATGCAATATACTTAGGGATTATAATATAATATATTGTTAAAATGAAGAGTAATCTGCCTTGAGATAAAACATGGTGAGTAGGCGGCTCTTATCTACAGTATGTGATTGAAACGGCGTGTTTTGTTCCAGTAAATTCTGTGCTTCTCTCTCTTTCCCTCTGTAGCTTCTTTCTCTCTCACCTCCTCCTCCAGCCAGAGATGCTGCCATCCTCCCTCCTCCCTCACACACGCACGCACGCACGCACGCACACGCACACGCACAGATACAGACACTACTATGTTCACACAAGTATGAAGAGGGAGGGGGAGAGAGACCAGGAAGGAGAGATAGATTAAAGAGTGATGCTAACACACCAGGGAAGAGTGCTGGAGATGATAATGGCAAGTAGAAGAAAGGAATATAATGAGAGATCAGACAGAAAGCAAAAATAAATGAAGTGCTTGAGTGCTTTTTATCAAACGCTCCTGGGGTTCAAGTAACACCATTGGTCATCACAGTCAGTGGATGTCTGGAAGTCACTCAAAGAAGATGACATCCACATTTGTTTTGTACAGTCAAAAAGATTTTGCGAGAATAATGACACTGCACTTAAATATATGTTTTTATTTGTAATGTTTTATATAAAATGTGGGAATGCACTGGATCAAGCCAAGTATTTATGCCAGATATGATCTTAGATGGTAAGATATATTGATTTCAGTTCAACATGTTTGTAATTGGATCCGATTTAAATCCATGATGGTTCCATATCACATGTGTTCATCTACATGCAAAGTCAACAGAGGCCATGTTCAGTTTCAGGCTTATTAAAAGCGTTTATCTTGGAGCCTTTAAGCTATGGAAAGAGTCTGTATTTTGCCCTGATACATAAGGCTTAACAAAACCACCTAAAACATGTATTTGCAGTATTCGTTGTACTTTAAAAGCAGATACATGTGTGTCACACTTGGACAGAGAGCAGTATAAAATATTCCAATCACACTCAGACACCCTCAGCACCGGGCAGTGAGTGTCAGTTCAGATGGCATAGAGGCACAGTGTCTGCGGCAATGTAGCATTTATAGTCATATTCCTAACAGGAGGGAGAGGAGTGGAATTGTACTTCAAAAAACACCTTTTCAATACAGTGACATACGCTAAAATGGATCGTGTACTGCTTCTGTGGGATTCACCGACCAACCTTTCTCACAAAGTGCACCACTGATTACGTAAGGACGTATTCCTATATGTGGATGTAAAGGATAGCTACGTCTCTTTTCAGTCTGGTACAATGAACAGCTATCCACACGGATCCATTAAATGTCTGAATGGAAATGGTCTCTCGTTGAGCATTCCCTTGCCGTGTTGTGTTGGGCATTGTTTTCCAGGTTTTGTTCTCCCTCCAGTGAAACGCTACACTGCACGGCCTTCACAAAGTGTTGGTTGTATTACAGGCTTAAATGTGTTGCATGCAGGGGGGACTATACTTTGAGGAGTTGTATCATTATGGACGATTCCCCCAGCGCTGCCTCTGCTAGCTGCGGCGTGATTAGTTGGATGGATGGACGGATAAAAAAGCGAGAGCGAGGGTAGTTGACTGGATGGACTGACTACTCACTTACTTTCTGTATCCATCTCTCTTTTTCCCACTTTCAGTCTCAACATCTCATCTCCTCCCACATGCTCTCACACTGAGTGAGGAATCAATCCTTCTCACTTCCATTATCTCTCCCCATCCATCTCTATCGCTCTGTGCCACTTCAACTCGCCCGTTTTCTACCAATGGAATGCGCTCACTGTGTGCACAAAATGAGCGCGTATCTATCCAGTCCTGTAGCAATCATACCACGTCCTCATTAGGTTCTGTTCTAGTGGCCCGCCTTATCTAGCTTCATCCCTTTCCCTCTATAATTGGGCAAAAACCTCTGCCTACCTGTCAGCCGGAGCACTAATACAAATACGCCAATGTATTCTGTACTTCCACAGGGTCTATTATCAGTGTGTAGGTTTTGACAATGGCCTCTGACTCACCATGGATCACCGCTGTCTAATGTCAATTTCAGTAAATGGTTGAGTCGGATATTATTCACCTTTGCTGCCTTATGGCTAATAGCTGCAGACAGAGAGAGAAGTATGACATGTACGTTGTTTCTTTGCCAGCTTTCTAGGTCAAACCGGAAGATTCTGCGGCTCATTATTGAAATGTTTCCCCTTTTCACCAATTTTAAAGACGTGGGCTGCTTGTTTGGGGCAGATGATCTTGTGCAGGGGCTCTCCCCACAGTGTTTGGAGAATGTTCTGGATAGATAGGCTCAATGCAGATAACATTTACATGGACAAAAAGATACCATTCATAGAATACAATTTCATGGTACTCTTTATTTTGTTGCTGATGGCCCATTTAATGAATGATTATGAAAACATTTGGGTAAGAAAGCTTAACACTATTATTTGCAACTGTTCAAATGCCTTCTTAAATAGATGATGACAGATTACGGCTCACGTTTGTGCAATATACTGTTGTATACTCTACTGTGATAGGATATGCTTGTGATTTTACAATACAACTGATTTGTGTGGCAGTTAAACCTGCACAGCTTGCGAAACCAGGCTTAACTTTTGTTGCAGGTATGGTACATCCTGTTATTGCCTCTACCATGTTTCTATGTTTATTTATATAAATGTCGCATACAGATGTTGCCTAGGGCTAAACAGTAAAAGGTGGAATAAGTAGACAACACAGATTCAATAAGCAAAAGCATTTGTATAAAGTATTTTTCAGACACACAAATAGTTTGTGAAACATAGAGTATAGGAACCTTCTTTTTACTATTAATAAGTCACACTTTAATGTTAAGTCTCTGAGTTACAGTAGTACAAGTTAAGAATAGCAGCAGCAGCAGCAGGTAGCACTAATGGGAACAGAGCATGTGTTGTAGAAACAGCAGAGTAGTGTTAACACACATTAACACTTAAGCAGATAATCTGCCGTTCATTGAGCTTTTGCAGAACCAGTTTGTTTTTTTCTTTTCTTGAAAGTCACGCCAACCAAGACTTAATCCTGTGTTTGACAAGCTTCCCCATTCCCTGTCTGCCCTGTCCCTTCCTCACGGGAAACGGGAAGTGGCAGAGATGTGTTTCCTGTTGGGATGTAAGACCGCTTTCTTGGCTGAAGCAAAGGCTGTTGGAAAGCAACAGGAAGGAACCAGGTTTCCTTATTAATTGTTCACTGCACGTCACAGCCACGTGTATTACACTTTTACTTTATCTTCAGCTTTTTGCAAGGTATAAACAGTTACAATAAGCCACTTTAGTTTGTCTTCCCCCCCTCTGATAAGATGCATCTTGTAATTCAAAATAAATGGCTTGACTTGCTTTAAGGTTGTAATGGAGTTGCTGCTATTATGCAGACGGATTAATGATCAACTGATCCAAAAGCATATAGTTTCCATCAGAGCCAAAGAGGCGGGTCAAGCATATTTGACTATTTGGAGTATATGTTGACCGATAAATAACAAGAAGTTTCGTTATCCGATAAGGGTAAAGGTAAGACATTGGCCTTTGTTGGCGGCTTATATGACTGCTGTGTGCAGTGCTGATAAAATCATTATTTTATGATTGCAATGTTATGATATACTGTATATATATTGACATTTAAGACACATTACAGAGACGGTTAGAGGCGAGAATAATATTTCTTGACTGGAGAGGGATTCACCATTGTTTCTCCTCGTACACAACAAACCATTCTCTCTCTAGTGAATGTTTGGAAAAGCTTATTTTATTGTTTGAGAAAAGGAAGGGTTGGAAAAGAATTCTAGATGTATTCAGCTTAATGTGCACATACTAAGATTGACAGCTCAGGTGAGAAGCTGTATTATTCCTCTGTGGCTTCATTCATTCATATCCTTTCCTTACTTCCTGTCATTTTTCATACATGTCATTTCTCCTCTGCTGTCCATGCTGCTGTCTGTCTATATACATGCTCTGTCCTCTTGCATTGAAGCCACACAAACACACGTATTGAAGAGTGAGCAGCTTTCAGTTCTCCTACTCACTCCTCTCCTTACTGCAGTGCTGCTTCTGCCCACGCACAGCAGCGCCATTTTGACAATCTGCAGCTCTTTTCTAAAGTCTGTAATCCATGGCTTTCTCTCAGTGGCTAAAGAAGTCACCTGTACGTTGGGGCAATGGATAACAACACATCCCCATTTACTCTGGGACCTTGTTTCATATTAATGAAGAAATACTCTGTCACTAGGTAGAACAGAATTTAAACGGAGCTAGTGCGGTGTTAAGATGTACTTGCTACTGGGTTATATGTTATCATCTAGATGTATATATTGATTTCTAAAAACTTAGAATGAAATTTGAATAGGCCCTATAACAAATTCTGGGCTGTAATTTAGTTTTCTCTCTCACATCCTCTCAGTTTGCCGCTTTGTTTTCCTTTTTTTACAGAATGTTCCTCTCCTAAACTCCCCACTTCTTTATTTATTTAATTTCTTGCACACATCTTCTCCATCCTCTCCCTCACCGCCCTCTCTTCACGCCCTTTCTTTATCTCTCTACATTGCATCAGCCCCGAGCCCCCATGTTAATTACACCACAGTTCTTTTTCTCTATTATTCACTACTCTGCTATTTCTGTCACCATCACTGCTGTGCCTTGCTTTTTGCTCCGTTGCCAGCATTTTGCTCGGGTCTGCACTGGCTGTTGGAATGAGGAGGGGGCGTGCACTGGTGCCTAACTCAACAACAAATGGCTGTTTAGCATCATCTGATTGGCACAGATTAGAGGTGGTGGTGCGGAGGTGGCTCTCGCAGAGCACCAAGTGGCTTCATCGCTGCTGCCTGAGCACAGCTGACTGAGGGTGGGCTTTGTTATTCTACTGACATTTTGCTCTATTGAATGTGATTGGATTGACAGGGTGTCCGCGGGGTCTTAAAAAGTATTAAAAGTTGATAAATCAATTTAGCCAAAATTAAGGCTATTAAAAAGTATTAAACGGCATTTTCCAAGGTATTAAATGTTGTAGCTTGTTTTCAATAAGTATATAAACTGTCCAAAGAGGTTGTGTTCTACAGTCTGCCTGAATGTAATCATGGCGTAGGTGTGTAGTGTGATTCTGTGTAGTTTATTGATGGCATCCCGTTGGATTTGACGTCATCTGAACAGGACATCGCACGCTCACTGCTTGATAGCGCGCGAAGGCCCGTTTACGCCGGTTGTTAAACAACATCGTTATGGGGAAATGCAAGTCTGCGTCCAAATGGTTGGAAGATAAGGAGGAAGGACAATCAATACTGTATATAGTCAATGTGAGGTAAAGTGTGTCGCCAAGGTAACCGGTTAAAACTCAAAGTGGCGATGGGGTCTTAAAATGTATGGAAAGGGTCTTAAAAGGTCTTACATTTGACTTCAGGATTCCTGCATATACCCTGATTGATGAAGACATATTAATGGTTTGAGTGCTTACATTTTATCCGATTTAATGGTTTTCTTTTCACCATTGCAACCCGACATCGTCAGCCCTGACAGGCGCAATGCAATTATCTGTTAAACAGTTTAGCATCCATTGATGCACTGACATTACTGTCATTGCTAATTGTAATTCTGTACATCTGTATATTCTCTTAAACCTTGTGGAAAAAGTTCAATTTCGCTCCTTGATCTTTACAAGATGAATCAACTTGTTAAGAAAAGAATACTGTATAAGCTGCAAAATTCCACGTCCTAATTGAATTGTTGCTTTTTCAGTACCTAATATCTTTAGCTATTATTACACCAATACTTGTGCTGAGAATGGAATTAGTGCGACAAATCTATCTGAGGACCCTGAACAGTATCTTTCAATATGATGCCTGCAGCTAGGTTAGTTTCAGTCGCTTATTTTTAGGCATGGAAGAGCTGTGGTAAATGGACTGGATCCTCTCGGATAGGACCCTCGTTCATGCTGTGTGTGCCTGAGTGCATGTGTGTTTTCTCCACTATTTACTTATTTATTGTCTTATGGAGACACCCAAGACTGAACAAGGTGTGACAGCATGCGTTTTAAAGTAAATGTCAGCTAGTGCCCAGGCGTTCCAGAGAAAGAAACGTATGCTTGTCAGACTTTCAATGCAGAGATTCACAAGACTCTTCACTATTGTGTCTGTCGTAGGTTGGGTTTACTGCAGTTGAAGCTACTGTAATAATCAATTATATCTTTATATTTAAATATCCATTCAGGCTTGGACAGTAATGGTTGTCATTGGCATCCATTTGGAGAAATTGGCAACTAATTCCTAGCTTTCACTTTTTACCATTTAAGAAAAAAGGACGGCAAACAGTCAAATGTTTCATTAGTCACATCTACAAATATGGCTGTTATTGCAGTCAGTACTGAATCCAGATCAGCTTTTTTTATGTCACATTGTGATTAATAAGCTGACGTATAACGGCATAGTATCTTAGTTACTGAAAATGGAAGGTGACTAAAAATGGCAAACATATTTTCAGCTTCGGCTTAATTTCACAGAGCAGAACATCCAAACGAACATCCATCTGACAAGCAATTCAAATGCGAAGTAAAAACAAGAAAGGAACCTCAGTTTTACACATATATTTAATATCAAATATCATAAAATACTCTGTCCTCAGAAAAGAAAACAGCTGGTAACCCTTGGGCTGGTTAGTCCCGACATGCGTCACGTGTCATACCTCCTGTTTCTTTCAAATTGGAGCAGTGGAGCAGCAGTTGTGACTTTTCAATCTTCAATTCGACCTTATACCACTCCAGTCAGGCCAATTGTAGTATTGCTTAGGCCAGAAGATTGCGTAAAAGTGTTTGACCCCTGCAGCTTTTGACAACAACAGACCAGTTATATAAACCTCACATTTCAGTTAGGACAAATGTTTTTTTTGTGCCATGGATGTTTAATGCCCACTCTTTTTGTGATCCAGGAATTGTTTGAACTAGTGTTGTCACGATACCAACATTTTGGTTTCAATACCGATACCAAGTCAAGAATTGTTTAAAAAAGGGAAACAGTCTTAAATGCAATTATTGTGCTTTATTTCACACCAGAACCATAACCATAACACACACTTTTAAACAATGAAAACAATAAATAAAATAAATGACAATAATTCGTATTAAATAAAAGTAATACATTTCTTACAGACAGGCCTCGTGGTGTCCGTAGGCTTGCCCTCACTGTCAGATATATATAGCTAAAATACTTTCGCTTCTGGCGTCTTTGTTGTCAACAAGCCGAGGCGCAGCGGCAGTTGCACTCCCACTTGCAGCCATGCTTCTCGTTTTCTCACATGCTCTGGCAGCTAGCGCGTGCACGAGAGAGGGGAGGGACTTAGAGCGTGCTTGAGAGGGGAGGGACTGCAGGCACGGCTGCAGTGCAGGGAGTGGAAGCAGAGCGCTGAACACACACGGCTCTTATTAAAACAGCGTTTTCTCACCGGAGTACTTTTCCCCGTCATTCTAAAAGTATCGATACTAATGAAACGGAGGAATCGTAACGTTTTTAACGGCAGAGTATCGCGGTACCTTTCAAGTATCTGTACACCATGCAACACTATTTTGATGTGTTGTGTCCGTTTTGCCGCCACCTGTCTGTCTCAAGGATGGATGGACAGCCTGAATTAATGTGTTTATTACCGTATGTAATGGGGTTTCCTAAGCAGAATGGCATGGGACAATACAATATGCATGACACAATATCCCAAAATCTTAACAATACATATTCTAAAGCTGAACCTCATGCACAATTAGTGTTCTGTAAAATGCTGCAGATGCAAAAACAAGTATCTTACACCACCACCAGCAGCTCTCCATTTGATCAATGAAATAGTCTATTCCCAAATCAACCAGTGCAATGTGGAGCTATCTGTGTCAGCAACATCTCAAACATGCATAGCATAACAATGTTTAAATTAGCAGGAAAGTCAATTGTGTAATAAAGTGATTTCAAATAGTCCATAAAGGATGTATCAGGCTGGCATTCTACCTATCTACCAACAAACAGACCAACCCCCACCCTCCCAAAATCCTCTCTGCTTGCAACAAATAATAAATCACCCTGTTACGAGGCCAATTGGTTGTACGGACCTGATTTATCAGAGCACCCTCGACCCAGATACCTCCTGTGTGAGCGGTTTGAAGCCAAACGTGATGGTGGAGAGCACAGCAGTTCAATAATTCATAGGAGTTTAGTTTAGTTCTTTTGTCAGTTTTATAAAAACAACATATCTATTCATCTAATGCTTATTATATTGGATTGCTGCAAAGGTGTTGCTATAATACTGTATTTGGTAAATGACATTCACATGCACTTCACACTGGTACTTCACCGTCATTTTATGCATTTGTTTTGTTGGACACCTGACACACAGTAGGAAGTGTTTAAATATCGTCTCCCTCTAGTTGTGTTGGACGATAGACTTTATTTTACCAGAAATAATAACAATGAACAATAATATTGTAATTTTTTTCACAATTTCTGAAGCATAATGATGGAATGACACCGTTTCAAAGTGCAGTGAAGTGGCAGGTCACATGAGAACAGCTGGTCCACCTTAAAGGTCAGCACTTCTTAAGCTTGAGCAGCTGCTAGCTTCACAGCTAACCTCCATGTTTAAAGTCAGGAGATCTTCAGCAATAGTCATATTTATTCACAGACAAATAAACTTCACACACACTCTAAGGCTACGATACGGCTTTCTTCAAACCAAAAGCACACAACCTGTATACAGTTATTACTTTGGTTCAATAAACATCTTTAAAATACATTACAAAATGTGCTAACACCAGGTCGGGGTCATTTTAGGTCGATTGTGGTCCTCAGTTGATGGATATCTGTGCTTCACCACATCTCTGATTCAGAATAGAATATTTTTTTTTAGATAAAAACATTAGAGGTTGATCCTAGCAGCACTGAAGCTTTCCCTCCTCCTTTCATCTCTTAGATGCTTTGTATGTACAAGAGATCCACACACCCACAGTCAGCGGAGAGCTGCTTTATATTTCATCTCTCGTCAAGGCCAGGTTTGAATATTTCAAATGTTTATAGACCTTGTGCCTATGCCAGCTTTCAGTCAAATACAAGAAATGAACCACGAGTCACAACGAACTTAATCAATGGAGTCGGGAAGACATTAGTTACAAATATGGAAATGCAATGTTTTATATTCGTGACTCATACTTTTTGAAAGCAATGAGACAGACACACAGACAAAAACGGCTGCTAAAATTGAGGTGTAAAATACAGAGGTCATGCACATTTTAAAGCCTATAAACTTAACTACAGCTCACTGAGATGGTACTCAAAATGAAAATGTAAAACATTAAATCTTAAAGTGGACCTATCATGCTATTTTTAGGCAATAGCATAGGTCTCAGATATATAAAAATATATAAAAAACATGTGTATGAAGTGTGTTGCTCAAAATACCAAACAGATCACCCATTCTAGCCATGTCTCATGGTTATGGCTAGAAAGGATCCGTCTTGTGTAAATATGACGTCACGTTCTCGTTGTAATCGGAGCGGCTCGGAAACACATCTACAGCAGTAACATGATGCAACATACACATTAATGCAGCAGCAATATTAATAGAGAAACATCAGACATGACGGCCCGTCCACACAGCGGCGTGCGTTGAAGCTTCCAACGCTTCTGCCCATTCACTTTGAATGGGGTGACGTCACTTTTAGCCAAACTGCATTTTGGGAAGCGACGTGGAGCGTTGCTGGCGTTGCTCGCTTCAAAAGTTGAGCAATGTTCAACTTTTGGCTGCCTGCCAAACGTATACATTCAGCCACGTGACTTGCAAACTCTCGCGAGAGTTTACACAAGATGGATCCTTTCTAGCCATAACCATGCCTCATATCCCTCTATTTCACTTCCTGTTTCAAAAGTGCTGATTTGGGTTATAAAGCTTTAAAAAAATAAAATAAAGGAGAGGGCTGAGCTCATGCGGGAGATTCTACTGGCAGATTCTGCCGTGATGAAACGCCATATCATGGATTATCAAGGATTATTTCTGAAACAGTACGGAGCTCAAAGGCTTTCTCTCTTGCCGGTTGAGTGGTGAGTTCCGTTTTATTTCCTGCTTCTTCACACACATGCTCTCCAGTACTGGTTAGCTCTGAGTGTTAGCAATGCTAATGTGAACGCCGACCATATTACATCCAAAACAGTCGGGCATTGTTTCTGATAGGGCCGTGGGTGTAAAGCTAGCCTACATTTCCGATATTACGTCATCGGACGCAAATCTGGACCAGCTCCGTTGTAGCCCCGTTTTTAGAGATTTGGGTACGGAGGAAAAGAGAGAGGGTTTTATTTGCTGACGCTGCGTAAGTTCCCCGACACACCGGGGACACATCTTTATGTATAAAAGACATCAAGAAGTGCATTTTGCATGATAGGTCCCCTTTAAGTTAAGATACCCTTGCCAGTATTAAAGGACTGGGGTCTTATTAAAGTGATATTTTAACTTTAAAGACGTTCATGTTTTTACATAAAACCCTTTTATAGGCCTGAAACAGGGTTTCCGTTAGTCGGTAATTACCGTTTTTTTAGCTGGTAAAATTGAATAAAACATGACTGGTAAAATAAATTCTGTTCGGACATTGGACCGGCATGGAAAAAAAATAAATCCTAGCGGAAGCCCTGGCCTGAAACTATCACAAGTTAATATTTCCCATTATTAAGTGACATCTACTTAGTGCTTCACTCACAGAGACTTCACTCTGATTCCTATGCTCATCTCCTCTCTCTGCCTCCATTTCCACTCTTTGACGGCCGGGGAAATGGAAGTGTACGCTGTAGAACGCCTTCACAATTTCACACTTGAGAGAAAAACACAACATCGGTAGACCCAGAGCACCCATAAAGCCCTTTTTTTCATTTCACTGAACCAGAGAGGAGACCCCTCCCCACTGTGCAGCTCTGCAGGTGGAGGATAAAAAGCAAAGCATGTTTAGCTTTCCACACAATTTCACTTTGAAATGCTCTGAGCTGAAACTCCGACACATTGGCCTGCTGCTGCCTGGCAGATTTCAAAGAGAATGTTTGTTTGTTTTGTTCCCCTCTTTATCTTTCCTCTCTGTCTTGGCCTGCCATTTCTTAATCTACACTCAGACAAATTGATATGATAAGCTGTTTGGCTTTGAAATGACTGTGAAGCATTTAGGCACATTACGTTTCTACGTTTTTAACACACAAAAGGTTTGAAAAACTTACATTTTAATATTTTTCTTTTGGATACAGTGTTGGTGAAGAGCAGGCATTGCTAATGTTTTTGTGAATTTGAAATTCCCAGAGAATATTTCTAACTGTCATGACTTCTTGCTGCAGATTAATATTCAAAGTTTTAAGATAACTGAATACTCTCATACTTTCCCGTATAAAGTTAATACCAAATAAAGACACACATTTAACTGCTCCTGGGAAGTAAGACATGGGTGAGAAAAATAATGTAATGCAGCATTCCTTGTTTGTTTCTATTAGTGTGTAAAACAGAGACACTTAATGTCTGAGTCACTATCTGGAGATTATTCATGTTTTTTGTATACCAATGCTTTTTGTGTGACTTGCAGTGGCTCTACTGCTGTAAACAAATGCATGTGCACACACACACACACACACACACACACACACACACACACACACACACACACACACACACACACACACACACACAGTCTACGTCACATCCATGCCCAGGAGCATATTGGCAGCAGGTGTTTGAGAGGACAAGCTGTCAAAGTTGAAGTCGGTGTCTCTCTTTCAGTTTTTTTTATAATTGCCATTTTCCTACATGCGACTTCTACTGCACCCCTAGCAGGGGAATTTCCTCCTAAAAGATGGTTCCACTTCCTTCTATTAGTTTCTTCATGTCCGAAGGCTTTTGGTACTTCCTCCATGTCTCTTTAAAGAATTTGGGCTGGGTATTAAACAGCTTTTGTATTGTTCATGTTGTTGATTTACAGATAAACATGACGTGACTTGTCTTGACTCACCAGTCAGTGTGGTAATAGTGTCTGGTTGCAGAACCAGGTGTAAACCGTCATTGTCCATTCTGTAACATGAAAAACAGCATGATTTAACAAACACTACCTTTTTCTTACACAATTTTTTGAAAAGGTTGTAATTTTCCAAGTCCACTGTGTGATTGCAAGGTGGTGATCTTCACTAAACACAGGCCTGCGAACAAATGATCCGTATTCTTCGACTACAATACTATCTGATTAATGAACACCGAACACTCTCTGACTGGCAATTGTCTCACAAAGATGAACCGGTCCGGTTCCAAATTACAGACCTACTAATTATAATGTAGAACATTGAAGATACAGGGTTTCGGGAGAACATGTGCACGCACTCACAGATTTGATATTTTTTTTGCACTCTGTTTTCTGATTATTTCTATGACTGTGTCACCTCTCATTGTTTGGCAGAAGCCTCCTGCAGTCAGTTAGTCAGCGAGCTCTGTAATTTTCAGGTGTGCATGACTCACTGTGCATGGAGCAGATTAATGGCCACACAGCGCCCATACTGGCACACCTGTGGAGCTCCACAACACCCTGTAGCTGCCAGAAACACAACAACGAGCATTAGCCGAGGCTTAAATAGTTTTAGATCACCATAGTAACAGTGATGACATTCTGAAGACATTGTTCCTGAATGTATCAATGTATTCCTCATCAACATTTTAGGTTATACCCTATTTTTTTGGATCAATTATGTTGTTTCTTATGATTTTATTAAGGAAAATTATATGAAGGCTCCCAGAAAAGAAAAATGGAGAGGTTGTTCAGTTGGTACACTTCAATGAAATAATTTGTAATTAGCTTCTAGCAAAGCCTAGTGTCTCTTAGCCATTATTGCACAGCAGGTCAGTTTTAGAGTAAAGAGGCGAACAAACAATTTACACTCATAAATATTTAATTGGTAACGAATGATATTAACTGAGGTACAATTAGAGTAGTAAGATGCTGCCTGGAAATGGCTTTGTTCTTTTTCCATTGAAATACTGCTTGCAGAAGGCTTCACAGAAAACTGCCACATTTAAATATATTAAAGGATATGTTCACATCGGATAAAGTATCTCTTAACAATGCATTGGAGGACTTTGTTTCTCCTGCAAATAGGGACTCATGTCATATCTGCTGTTGTGCAAAATGTGTATTTCTTCAGAGCATCTTGTATTAATAAAACTATGTAAGCGTCACCCACATTTTGTATTTTTGGCACAATATCCATATATGAAGAGAACTGCCTATGAACTATGTCTCCAATGAATTACAAGTTCTAAGAATTACAACACTAAATGTTTTCGTTAGTCGTACTTAAGCCACCTTTATCTGTAAGATGGAAAGTCCTCGTTGACTGAGTTAGAAGAACCTCTGCAGCACGTTGAGCAGAGATGCCACATATTTACCTCAGGAATCGACCTCATTTAGACACTGCTAAAGGTTACTGAGTATCTGTCAGTCTAATTGGTCCTTTGCGACTGCAGAGAGGAATGCGGCGCCACATTCATTTGTTTCAATTCCCTGTCTCCCTACAAAACTTACAGTTTAATCCTATTGCTGTCTTTCTTTCTGTTTTCCTCATCGGTTCAAAACTGTCATTAGAGAGCACTAACCGATCCTCAGGAGAGAAACAGAGAGGCAGCTGCAGGTAGTTATTCAGAATACACTTGTTATTTGGGAGTTAGTTTTCAAAGGGGTCATTGAATTTGAGTGCATTGCAGTGTTGCTATCCTACCCTTATTTTACTTTTCTTCAGGTCTGAATAGATATTTTTGAATTCATCTTAAGTTTTGCAGTCTCATTTTAAGGGGGTACAAATCACTTTGTGGTAATTAGTAGGTTTTAGTCCAATCGAGCATGCTTTAAAAAGAGTGGGGACTTAACAAGTCTTGATTGATTTGTAATGTTTTTTGATTTGCTCTGAAGTAAAAGGGTTTGACAAGCTTTCTTTGGTGGCATTAAAGACATCCTCTCTAAAGAGGCTCATCTAAATGAATGCCCTTTCAGTTGCACAATTCCAAAATGTCTTTTATAAAGTGAATTGAAAGTATTTCACATTTCTTCAAACACTATAATTGTGTGTCTGTTTTTTTAATACACCAGCTCTCATGGTTGTTTGAGGCTTCAAGATAAATTGACATCGTGTTTCCTGTCATGTCTTTAGCATATCAAAAGTGTGTGTGTGTGTGTGTGCAGACTTTGAGCTTTTACTTAGAGTTTCTACTTATTAGTCTTCAAAGGATTGTGCTCAGTATTTGAAGCCGAACGAAAGAGGATGTTGTGCTGCTCAAACAGACCTTACACAAAACGTAAACACAATTAGATTGGAGGAGATACTGTAGAGTACTGCACAAAGATGCAGATGGTGCAACAACATACCTCCGATTTGGTTCTAAGGTAATAAAAAAGGTCGTGGCATTGATCGATTCCTTTCGATTTTTATTGGAGATTCAAAGTCTTCAAATCCTTCATTTGAAAATCTCAATACTAATGTGTTGAGAAACTGTTCACAGGGGGGTCTGTAGGAAGGGAAGGAATCAATCGTCCTGTTTTCTCTCTCACACTCACAGAAATATGTACTGTACAAGTCCTTATCTCCATGGTGATACAAAATGGTCTGGCACAGAGAAGTAGTTCGCTGTTATGTACAAATGAGTAGAAAAAAACACTCAAGCATACTGACGTTTTTTCCAGAGCTATTACAATAATGGCTCAGGAAGAAAAAATCTGTCCAATATTTTCTTTCAGTTGAGATGTTGTTGTTGTACATATGGTTTTAAATTACATTCATCTCCTAAACCCTTTTCTACTGTGTGTGGGCTGTGCAATGTCTTTAACAGCTAGGTCATGTGTGACATGGATCCTTTGATGTTAGGAAGTGAAATCCAGACAAGAAAAAAACACAGATCCCTCGGTGAAGGCAGCGAGAATTAAATCCTGAAGCATCTGTAATTGTAGAAGGTCTTTTAAAATGATGTACCAATACTCCACCAGAATAAATTCTTGTTAAAAGAAATGCTTGAAAAGTTTTGCACTTTTCTGAATTTGTGAGAGCAGCAATAAACCTGTTAAAAATGGTAGATACGTGCGATATGTCTATACTTATTTAATGGCATGGCAAAAACTTCTTCAATTCCCTGATTCAGTTACATTTTAGATCCTTGCAGCAGGGGCATATATTTTGAATACCAAAGCCACATTGAACACATAAATACAGTTGCTATGGGAAAAGTCCTCTACAGAGACAGAGCAGACATCGTGTGATACTCGGCATTACTAGTAAATTAATCTTGTAGTGTAAATTGCACTTAACTTAACTTTTTAGAAAAATGTACCTGCTAGATCAATAATTGGCTAAAAGTGGTCCAAATATCATAATTCGGTCAAATTAGATGGTTTCTCATTAGACCCATTAGACTAGCCTAGCTCTTACATAACATGACGTGCAAATATAGCCTCATTTCTTTTTGTTGGTTTTGCCTGATTTTCTGTGTTTTGAGCATGAAGGGCTTATTGGAGTAATGTATTTTAGTTAAAGGGGACCTATCATGCAAAATGCACTTTTTGATGTCTTTTATACATAAAGATGTGTCCCCGGTGTGTCGGGGAACTCGTGCAGCGTCAGAAATTAAAACCCTCTCTCTTTTCCTCCGTACCCAAATCTCTAAAAATGGGGTTACAACGGAGCTGATCCAGATTTGCGTCTATGTACCGGAAATTTGGACCCACGGCAAAATCAGAAAATTGCTATCAGAAACAATGCCCGACTGTTTTGGACGTAATATGGTCAGTGTTTACATTAGCATCGCTAACACTCAGAGCTAACCTGTACTGGAGAGCATGTGTGTGAAGAAGCAGGAAATAAAAAGGAACTCACCTTGTGGTATAACCGGCAAGAGAGAAAGCCTTTGAGCTCCATACTGTTTCAGAAACAATCCTTGATAATCCATGATATGGCGTTTCATCAGCGCAGTATTTAGTTAGATGGTAGCTGCCGGGTCCCGCGTGAGCTCAGCCCCCTCCTTTTTTTTTTTTTAATCAATTAAACAAACAAAAAAACCTTTATACCCAAAATCAGCACTTTTGAAACAGGAAGTGAAATAGAGGGATATGAGGCATGGCTAGAATGGGTGATCTGTTTGGTATTTTGAGCAAAACACTTCATAGACATGTTTTTTATATATTTTTATATATATCTGAGACCTATGCTATTACCTAAAAATAGCATGATAGGTGACCTTTAATGAAAGATCTGATATTATCTAGCATGTGATGTTCTTTTCCATATCTTACTTACTCTTACCTATCCCTTTTCTTTGTTTTTCTCAGTTCCTTAGTTGGTCCCATCCAGACTGAATGGAGTTCTCTTCTTACATGGTTGCAATGCAGACTACTTTTTAGAGACTTCAGCTGTAAAAAGCTTACCATAACACACTTCTGTTCATCAAGCCCCATCAACGTAAGCATATTCCGTCATTTTCTATTGAAAAGAATGCAAACTAAATGTCTTGAGCTGAGTGTGTTCATGAGAGTAACCGGTTGCCGAAGCTAAACTTGGAGCTGTCGCAGTAGCAAATATTATTTGATGTAGGTAGATTATTGATGCCAATGTTTAATGTTCCATGTTAAAAGCCAGACATTTTCTCAACATCACTTAAGGCAAGGCAAGGCAAGTTTATTTATATAGCACTTTTCAACACAAGGCAATTCAAGTGCTTTACAAAAATAAATGAAAGACATTAAGAAAATGGCATTTAAAATCAGTCATTAAAAAGAAAAGCTAATAAAATAAACATTTAAAAGAAAAAATACATGGATAAAAGTTACAGTGCAGTCTAAGATATGAATAGTTCAATTAAAAGCAGCGACAAAAAGAAAAGTCTTTAGTCTGGATTTAAAAGTAGTCAGAGTTGCAGCGGACCTGCAGGTTTCTGGGAGTTTGTTCCAGATATTTGAAGCATAATAACTGAACGCTGCTTTACCATGTTTAGTTCTGACTCTGGGGACAGAAAGCTGACCAGTCCCTGAAGACCTGAGAGATCTGGATGGTTCATAATTTAGCAGGAGGTCAGAAATGTATTTTGGGCCTAAACTATTCAGTGCTTTATAAACCAGCAGCAGTATTTTGAAATCTATTCTTTGACACACAGGAAGCCAGTGTAAAGACTTCAGAACAGGAGTGATGTGATCCACTTTCTTAGTGTTAGTGAGGACTCGAGCAGCAGCGTTCTGAATCAGCTGCAGCTTTCTAATAGATTCTTTAGTGAGACTTGTGAAGACACCATTGCAGTAGTCCAGTCTACTGAAGATAAAAGCATGGACAAGTTTTTCCAAATCCTGCTGCGACATTAGTCTTTTAATCCTAGATATATTCTTTAGGTGATAGTAGGCTGATTTAGTAACTGTTTTAATGTGACTGTTGAAACTCAGGTCAGAGTCCATGACTACACCTAGATTTCTGGCTTTATCTGTTATTTTGAACATTGCAGACTGAAGCTCAGCGCTAACTTTTATATGTTCTGCCTTGGCTCCAAAAACCATTACCTCAGTTTTATCTTTGTTTAATTGGAGAAAGTTCTGACTTAAGTTGTAAATTTTTTTTTTTAAAATATATTTTCCATTACTTGTATTTTTATTGATCCAAAAGCTCTTTATTGACCTTTTTTTAAAACTCAACACATTTTTTTTTTTCTGCAGCACCAAATGTTTCCCTGAGAGTCTCTCGTCACTTCACTGAGTGGGCATAATGTTGACCCTGATCTAAACCCATCAACAACCCATCCCTACCTCCCCCCCCCCACTCCCTTTCCCACCTCCACCATGACCAGTCTGAAGCGTTCTCAGACAGAGCGCTCGGTCGGGGGCTCAGTGCCAGCGTCTGATGAGTTCTACACCCGCCGCCTGAGACTGCCCAATGGAGGGGCCCCGCCCCCCCGCAGTGAGAGCGCCCACATCTCCTCTTCCTCCACTACCGGCACCAACCCTGCCGTACCGAAAATGGGGGTTCGGGCTCGTGTGGCTGATTGGCCGCCAAGAAAAGACGGGGGAGGAGGCGGTCTTTGGCACATAACGGTGGAAACAGACTCACCCAGCTCCACCAACACCACAAGCTCTTCAGGATCAGGAAGTGGAGATAGAGAAAGACTTGTAGGAGTAGGAGGGGGAGGAGGAGAAAGTGGTGGTGGGGGAAGAGGTAGTAGTGGGAGCGGTAGTGGTAGTGGTGGCAGTGGCAGTGGCAGTGGAGAAAGAGGGGGATCCGCAGTAACAGCCCACAGCCATCTGTCAGCCAAGCTGGGCCACCTGATAAGCCCGCAGGACTCATCCATGCTGCGCAACATCCACAACACCCTGAAGAACAAGATGCACAGCAAGGGGAAGGACAACCGCTTCCTGTCACCGGATGGATACCTAGGGTCTCCTCGCAAAGGCATGAGGCGCATCCGTCAGCGTAGTAACAGCGACATCACCATTAGCGAGCTGGATGTGGACGGCAACGAGGGCTGGTCCTTCTCCGGGTGGACCCCCATGCACCGAGAGTATGGCAGCACCTCGTCTATAGATAAACACGGGGTGTCAGGGGAGAGCTTCTTTGACATGCTAAAGGGATACCAGTCCTTCGAGGCCCCTGATCAGAGAAGCCCAGCCCCAGAGAAGCTATCGGAGCTGCTTACCGTGGCCCCAACGAAACAGGCGGTCCTGGACCTGCCTGATGGTGCTTTAGGTTCAGCAAGAGGCAGTCCTGCCAGTCGGTTGAAGGAGCGAGAGAAGCACTTAAAGAGGAGGTCAAAGTCGGAGACAGGTGGAGAATCAATATTCCGTAAACTGCGCAGCGTGAAGGTGGAGGGGGACTCATCTCGGGCTGGATCAGATGCTGAAGATGGGGGCAAAGCAGATGAGAGCAGCCCACCTCCCAAACCTTGGGCGTGCCAAAAAGGCTTTGCCCATTTTGATATCCAGTCTTTACTTTTTGACCTCAATGAGGCAATCCACAGCAGGCAGTCTGGGTCCAAACGTAAGAACACTACTACCGGTGCCTCGGCTGCTGCTGCTGCCTCCGCTTCAGCCACATCCTCTCTCTCGTCCAATCAGAGCGGAATATATGGTTCACCATGTGGCTCACAAGAGGAGCTGAGCAAGGAGGGGACCGGAGGACACGGCACCAACCCTGCCTTGGACCCCGGGGACGACAAGACCAATGACCTGGTGCTCAGCTGCCCTTGTTTCAGGAATGAGATTGGTGGAGAGGGAGAGAGGAACATCTCTTCTGCTAAACAGGTAGGTTTTGTGCCAGAACAGATAATTAGACTTAAATTAAGAAAAATAACCCATATTTTTTTCTCAAAATATATCAAGGTTCTCCAATCTTAAACGTAACACAGCAGTTTGAAATTTTAAAGGTCACCTATTATGAAAAAAACCCACTTGTTCATGTCTTTTATACATAAACATGTAACTGAAGATTAAATGTAAACAAAGTGTTACACAATGGCTATGCTTTACCTTTCCTGGTCTTCCGTCCCCCAGCCGGGCAGCATAGGTAGTGGTGAGACCTCGAGCAGTTCTTCAGGCAGTACAGAGGAAGGACCCTTGGATGCCACCCTAACTACTCATTTTACCAACGCTGGTGTGGCTGTGTTGGAGGCTGGCAAGGACGGGCCAGGCCAACATGCTGACAGGTCCAAACGTTACATCGTGGAACATGTTGACCTCGGCACCTATTACTACCGAAAGTTCTTCTACCTCAGAGGTGAGGGTAAAGGGGATAGTTAGGGCTTTTCTAAATTCATAGTTCTTGATTTAGTTCTGGTGTGGAAGCTGCCTTTCTTAAATGCTGTTGACTGTATGATGTATATTTCTTAACATTTGATAACAGAAGCTCATTGGCAGAGAAAATGCCAACTTCTGCTACCAGCCAATATTCAACCTTAGATGACAATTGGCACAACATTCAGTATTCATGCAAATGCAGCATCCTGTATTTCGCTAGGAGTAAGAAAAGAGCTGGCGAACAGTGGAGGATCATTAGTAAAGTTATTCTTTTAATGCTTTGTTATTTTTGTTTCTGGTTTTCCCTCCTTCCATTAGACCAATAGAATTGACCTTTAAAAATGTGCACGGTAACAAAATCCTCGTCTAATTTCACAAGTTCTCTGTATTTTCTTCTTCTCTTTCACACAATCCCTTTCTCTCCATCCATTACTCAAATCCCTTCTCTCCACCAGAACACTGGAACTATCTGGGGGTGGATGAGAACCTGGGCCCAGTCGCAGTGAGTCTGAGGAGGGAGAAGTTGGACGAACACAAGGACCACGGCCAGCAATACAACTACAGGGTCATCTTCAGAATGAGTGAGGTACATTTGAAAAGGCCAAATGGTTTACACTCTTTTATAATCTGTGTTTTTTGCTTGATTGTTTTTTAATTGATCTTCCATTCATCAGGATACAATCTATTTGTAGCTGTTCCCTCCGGAGCCATGAATGTTCACAAACGTGTCAATATTCAGTACACTCTGTACTGAGGGATGCTACTGAGAAGCGCTATGATGAAGTGTGTAGGAGTAATCAATGATCGATGCCCAGCCTTGCTTATTGAAAAACCCAGTCAGAGTGTGACATTATAAAAGCTTCGGCTCAAGGTTGTCGGATATCGCTCAAGACCTTAGATGCCTCCGCCTCCATTCCTTAACCTCAACTAATGGCATGTTTTATCCCATTTATAACACATTCTCAATTCTTTATGCTCAAACTGCAGTGATTGGAGCTTGTGTATAAATCCCTCTTCAGCCTTACTGCCTTCCCCTCCTATAGAGACGAGGGCCACAGATCCATGTCCTCATTCTCTCAGCTGAACACCCACCTACCATCTTTGTCAGCCTTCATCTGTGAAGGACTGAGCCGTGCCATTTCACAGCTAAACGAGACTAAAATAGTGCCAAAGAGATTGGAGTAGAGAGGGGAAAGCATTGCTCTCGTACTGAAGAGCACCATGAGTAATAGCCCTTTCCGATCTCTTGGGATGACGCACGACCTACTGTGCTGTGTTTTCCTCTCTTTCCCTTCCCTTCTCCTGACTCCCTCTATGCTCTCTAATTGCTATTTTCAGAATGGGGAGGTGGGCAGGTAAAGACATATGTGTGTGGGATGCACTGAGATAAGTCCAGTGTCCACAGAGGACAGCTGTTGTCCTCTCCTCAGTAAGAGTACTTCTCTCCAGTGTGTTTAAACCTGAGGCTGTTGGCACTGACCTTGAGCCGACTGAAGACACAAAACACATAAGTGATTCTTAAGAGCCATGGGACCACTAAGGATATCCAAATGTGTTTATTTGTTCATGATGGATTTTCAGGTCCTGGTCCTTCTGCAGTCCTCTTGATTTATTCATGGTTGTCCTCTTCCAGTTTGTTTTAGCCTCAAGCCTAAGAGTGCTTATAGTTGAAACAGTAGCAGCAAAAGCCCTACAAGCATTATTATTTGTGTCCTTGCTTAGACAGTTCCCCACACTTTGTTTTCCCTGCACAAGCAGAAAACAAGTTCAACTTTTAGCCTGGATTTTGAAATAAATAAGGTTATCTTAAGCCCATGATGCATTTTTTTTTAAATAGCCCTTCCCTTCTGCTGTGAATTGTATTTAACTGCAGATACCTTTAGGTCTTATCGCAGGCCTACTTTTAGCTTTCCCAAACGTAGACTAACAAAGTAGTGTTCTTCGAATGGCTGGAAAGATATTTAGCTTTTCTTGCCAACATACTAAACGGAGCAGAAAGAAACCAAACCAGACAAACATTTTGAGAACAAACACAATAATTATATAAGCTACCAACTTCAACTTAGCTAGGCTAAATCTAGAGCACTGCAGTGTAATGTGCTCTTAAGATACAGCAGAGGCCAAGAGAAGAGTTTTAAAATGTTCAACACATTGTATGCAGTAGTAGAAAAAACATGAAGGTTTTTATACTGTACTGGATTAAGAAAAGGAATAACTTTGTCATTAGTATATTTAGGATCCAACCTGCTGTCATATCTCCAACAGCAAATGATTTAGTGGTACAGTTTGTAGTATCAGTGGGTTTTCACTGTGAAGCTTTTTGACTGATTTTGCTAGTTGACGATGCAGCCACATTTTATATTCTATAATTCACTGCATTCTATTTTGTTGTAAATTCCTGCTTTATTTTATTGCTATCTATCTATATATGTTTTTACAGTGTTCTTAGTATAGTTCGCTATCTGTGTACTTTTGTTAGATCTTTTGTTTTAGATTTTATGTATGCACCATGACATCAAGTCAAATTCCTCGTACGTGTGAACCAACCTGGCAATAAACCCGATTCTGATTCTGATAACTGCCATAAAGAAAACCCTAACCAAGATAATGGAGGTCACCAAAAAACATTCAAGCTCTAGAAGTATCAGAATTAAGAAAGAATTTATTCAAACTCAATGATCTGATGTTTCCTATTTTTCTTGTTCTTCTCCCTCCCTTGCCATCTCCAGCTGAATACCCTGAGGGGCTCCATCCTGGAAGATGCCGTACCCTCCACGTCCAAACACGGTCTGGGCCGGGGTCTGCCCCTCAAAGAGGTGCTGGAGTACCTGGTGCCCGAGCTCAACGTCCACTGCCTGCGCCTCGCTCTCAACACGCCCAAAGTCACGGAGCAGCTGATGAAGCTGGACGAGCAGGGGGTAAGGACGCGAGTCACAACAATTATGATTTACTGGATGATTCATTCCTTTGATTGCTGATATATATTTTTGTATTACTGCTTTCTATTTATTAAAAGTATTAGTCAGACTTCTTGTTGTCATTCCTCAAAATGTTATCCATTCAGCATGTTTGATCATTCTTTGAACTAAAGATCTTTCCTTTTGTTTTTTTATGAAGCATTTCATGTGTAGGTGTTATTTGCCCTAAAAGTGGATGTTTCACTGTGAGGCAGAATTATTTATCTTCAATATTCTTTTTATACTTATGCTTAATTTATCCATTCACTCCCACAGACTACTTAGTGGGATTTAAGTGGAGACACTACCTCCCTTATTTGTCTACACCCACACACAAACTCACATACACAACTTGACCATAAAAAGGTGAAAAATGCCAAACATCTCTCATGCTCCCTCAAAAGCTGAACCTCTGAAAATGTCAACATCATTTCTCTGGTAAATGGCACCGCGATCACCGCATGACAACCCAAGGTGCTGATTCTTAAAATGCCAACATGAGTTCTCCGTTAAATGTCAACATGGTGACTCTGACATGATCTCTGCACAGTAATACACACGTTTCCCCTTCTCATTGCAACACTCTCTCCATAGTTGAGTTTCCAGCGGAAAGTGGGGCTGATGTACTGCATGGCCGGCCAGAGCAGCGAGGAGGAAATGTACAACAATGAGTCAGCTGGTCCTGCGCTGGAGGAGTTCCTTCATCTGCTGGGGGAGAGGGTCCGGCTCAAAGGCTTCAGCAAGTACCGGGCCCAGCTGGACGCCAAGAGTACGTACATGCACAGAAATAGAGACTCAAAGGTCCCCTATTTGGTTACAAAGAACACAATGGTGCTCTAGGAGGACATTCAGGTGATAAGGTGGGGAGGGGGGGGGGTTACCTTGGTTGGTGATTGGCTAATGGTTACACAAGCCAAAACATCGTTATGACATCATAAAGTGGCCAAAATCTGATCAGCTCACTTTCAGACAGGTTTTTATATAAATGGATCAGGACGAAAAGTGAGTTAATCTTTTTTCCTGAACTTTCAGAATCTCTTTCCACAGAGGGGACACATGTTGATGTAGAAGAGACATGAAGAAGTGGATTTTGCATAATGGGTGACCTTTAAAAAGCTCTCCGATGAGGTCTGATTTGAGGGAAGATGGAAAGGTTTTACCCGTTTGCTCAGAGCTGAAACAAACCTCTTTTATTGTGCTGAAGTAACTGCTGTGGGTAAACCAGCTAAGTGTGCACACAGAAAATATTCACTTCACAGACTACAGTACTACTTGAACATGCCCTCTAAAATAAACTAAAACCACTTTACACAGAAGAAGGAGGCTGTGTAATGTGGGGAGTAAAATAAAGCACTAAACTGAAATTAAATATATTATGATAAATCAAATCAAATAAAGTTTTATTTATATAGCACATTTATAAACGATTTTTGGTGGAGCCAAAGTGCTGTACATATAATAAAAATAGCCTACAGTAGAGACACTTTACAGCAAATACAACAGCACAGATTGTTCAGAATATCAGTATCAGAAAAACGACACCCTCTGTCCTTAGACCCTCTGTCCTTAGACCCTCTGTCCTTAGACCCTCACATCGTACAAGGAAAAACTTCCAGAGAAAACCCACAGTTTAAAGGGAACATGGGAGAAACCTCAGGGAGAGCAACAGAGGAGGGATCCCTCTCCCCGGACGGACAGACGTGCAATAGATGCCGTGTGTAAATCGAAGAGATAATACACTTTACAGCATATTATAGACCGAATGTTAGGAAATGCATGTGTCTGTAATAAGAAGATGAATCCACGAGGATGTCAGCTACAATCCTGTGGAAGCCATCAGGGAAGCAGCATGACGAGACCCAAGGCAGGACCGCAGAGACAGGTTCAGCCACGACCCGAAGTCCACGACTTAATCCAGAACTCAGGATAGAGGATCCAAGACACAGGACTACAGCAAGAGGATCAGCCTCGACTCCGGATCCCGGCCTAGATATAGATACAAAACAAGAAAAAAGATTTGGCTGGGTTAATCGGAACAAGAGAATACACAGACACAGAGGGAAAAGGTCATTGGATACAAGTTATTCTTGATAACCCTCTAGAAAGGGGGTAAGGATTTTTAAGAATAAAACGTAAGGGTCTAAAGGGAAAAAATATGAAATATAAGGTACTATATTTTAAGTAATCCTATCTACTATTCCTACATTCGAATAATGTCTAAACTATTTTAAACATTTATGAAATCCTATGTTATAAATATTAAAATAAAGAACTAAATGAATAAATTATAGTTTGGCATTGGTTTTGGCAGACATTTGAAGTTCTTAAAATGTTCAAGTGGATTGAAGTGCTGCACAAATCTTCCCATTTATTTTCCTTTGCAGTGTTTATGAATTAAAAAAAAACATTTGAAACTTCTGCTTTTCTTTTCTGCCCCTGAGTTTGAGACTACTTTAATCCCTTTTTCTTTCTTTCCCTGATTCTTCTGCTGTTTATGCATTTACTGAAAACAAACTTTACTTTAAAGGGGCCCTTTAATGCTAATTTCCAGGTTTATATTTTCATGTTGTCATATTTAACTCTGTACTATTCCTAATATATAACAATAAAAGTAATGCTCTTTGTGACAAACACTCCCTTTCACTTTTTCAGGGAATGTAATAACACCCTCAGTACCCTCTAGTTAATTAAATACAGCTATGCCACACCCTCCTATTAGGAGTAATTTAGCAAGGTTTTAAACACCTTCTGTTCTCTGAGTAGAGCCCATCAATAGACTGGTGGTGGTTATTAACATGCAGGGGCTCTCTTTAGGGCCAGAGGCTGTTCAGAGCTCAGGGAACACATCCTATCTGCATTCACAGGAAGGCTGGACAACATACAGACGATGCTTTAATACACACCTTTATAGTATGGAAACAAGAAGTTAGAATTATACCATACTACACTATACAATTATATTTTATAGTAAATTATTTTGAATACTTTTGACATTGTTAAGCTATTAAAATGTTTTGCACTAAAGCAATTCTGTTTTCTCTCGGGCATTATCTGTTGTGAGGATGTAGCAATGTGGAATTTCAAAGTCAAAAACTTGATTATCTTAAGTGAGGACCCGCCACCATTATGATACATCTTATAATTATCCCTATGTGTGGTATTAGAGTGGAAAAATGATTGGTTTTTGAACGTTCCACTAAAACAAAAAAAGCAATACAATTTAGGAGAGTGGAATATGATCACGGTGAAGTGGTATTTCTTTTATATTCACATGGGGTTTTGGACATTTGCCAATTACATTCCTGGGGTTTGGCTCCAGAACCCATCCCACCTTGGGTCAATCCAGGTTATTATAACTGTGTAAATGAGATTTGACATGTAGTTGTTTCCCCTCAGCTGACTCGACGGGCACCCACTCCATGTACACCACCTACAAGGACTATGAGATCATGTTCCATGTGTCCACCATGCTGCCCTACACTCCCAACAATAAGCAACAGGTAGGTTCACGAAAAAGCATTTTTAACTTTGACTATGCCATTGAAATAATAAAAAAGAGCATGTAGTGTGGTTTCACCTATCCTATAATAATTTTGCATATGGCTTTAGTAGGAATAGTGTAGATAATGCCAGCAATTTCTATGTTCACAGTGCACTGTACATATCAAATGGACTGTGGTTCAAACGTTTTGCATAGTTTTTTCTGTATTTTCCAGGTATCTTATTTAGTTTAATTTAGTATCTAATCTGGTTTCTCCTGCCTTCTTTGTGCTTTTCCAGTTACTACGAAAGCGGCATATTGGGAACGATATTGTTACAATCGTGTTCCAGGAACCTGGCGCGCTCCCCTTCACCCCCAAAAACATTCGCTCACACTTCCAGCACGTCTTTGTGGTTGTGCGAGCTCACAACCCATGTTCCGAAAACAGCTCCTACAGGTGAGATATACTCATATACTGTATGTGTATATACCGTATTTATGAGTGTTGTATTTAGAATGTTGTGGTTGTTTGGTCCCAAACATCGATGCTATATCCAGCTGTTACAAAGTGAGTTTTCATCCCTTGGTTTCTCGCCTTCAGTATTGGGGATATCTGCTGTCTTTTATAACATTATTTATAAAAAAGCCAATGCTTAATCCACCCGAATGACGAGAGAGAATACGTGTACGTGACTGAGAAAAGGAATTAAGAAATACCTATTATTCAGATTGCTTAAAATCAATTAAAGCTGAATGAAGTGGTTCATGCTGATTTTCTATGAAGTGGTACAATGGAATAAGGTACAGTAGGCTATTTAGTGAATAGTTTAATGGACTTTATAATAAGCAGCAGAGTTGTAAAATTGTTCAAAACATTTAAAACATAGTTTGATAAAGTCTTTCTAATTTTTTTATTATTTATTTATTTAACAGGTATTTGTTTTCTAATGCTTCCTCTAGGGGTGTTACGTTATACAGGTGATTATAAATAATTACCTTGTTGTTTTAAAAATGCAGTATTTATACAATTCTAATGTATCCTAAACATTTTGTGTAATCCACTGCCTCTTAAATAATTTCAGTTTCTTTCGTTTGGGAGTTCTGTTGCTCTCTGTCTACTTCCCTATTTCCTTTTTAGAGCTATTGCAATTGTTTTAATAATTAAATATTATTTTTGTTGCTCACGGCAACCCTTCAGTAATATGACAGCTCTCTTGTTATCTTAGTGTTATTGAAGAAAGGTTAAAATATGAATTTTGAAAAACTCTAGTCTTCTTTGGTCTTTGTTATGCAGATTACTTTTCTTCATGAGTCCCTTTCTATCACTGCTGAACGAATAATGCTGTTGCTTCCAATGATTACCGTTCCATTACTCCATCAGTGATTAGGCTGAGGGAGTTGAGAGTCCTCCCTGTATCTCACTGATGTATTACCACGTTGTCAGAGATGTGCAATATGAAATGCAATGTGCCAGCCCTGAATCATTTTTAAGAAATAATGGACTTTCTGCCTGTTCAGCTGTGAGGACATTTCATTTCATTCTGTGTACTCCTGTCTTGTTATCTCCTTTTCTGTCATTCTCTCTTATCTTGCTGTCTACGACTCTCCCTCCCTCTCTCACTAATGACTGTTTTAATTGCTGTCTGGGCACATTGTGTGAGGTCTTAATTGTCCCCCATGGGTCTACTTCGTTACTGAGTAACAACACACACGTGCTAACAAAAGAGCCCAGCAATAGAGTGAATATAGAGCAAATACGGTACACGTTGTATTGTTTTCTGAGGTGAATACTAATTTCTTGCAAATGTAGAGATGAAACATCAGGTGAACAAAAATTCAAATCAAATCAAGTTTTATTTATATAGCACATTTATAAACGATTTTTGGTCGAGCCAAAGTGCTGTACATATAATAAAAATAGCCTACAGTAGAGACACTTTACAGCAGCACAGATTGTTCAGAATATCAGTATGAGAAAAACGACACCCTCTATCCTTAGACCCTCTGTCCTTAGACCCTCTGTCCTTAGACCCTCTGTCCTTAGACCCTCACAACGTATAAGGAAAAACTTTCGGAGAAAACCCACAGTTTAAGGGGAAAAAATGGGAGAAATAAGTCATTTATTCTTCATTGTTAATCTTCTGCTCTCTCATGCAGCACCTAAACTACTTTTTTTTTTTTTCAATTCAAGATTCAAAGGTTTTATTGTCATATGTACAAAGTTACAGTGTAGAAATGGCAATGAAACCCTTCTGACCTGAGCTCCTCCAACAATGCAACATATATAATAAAATACAAAATACAAAGAATTGCAAAAAGTCTATATTTTTTAAACCATAAATGATAAGACATTTTGATATCATTACATTTTCATAAATCTATAAAACATTTACAGGAAAATGTGTTTTTCTGCGGTGACCAAGAAAACCCCTGCAGCGATTGCACCTAGCCATGAAATAATGAACAATGCATTTGAACAAAAGAGCATCTTTTGCTGGAGACTGGAATCACCAGCACCATTTCAGCCAGTGTACAGGTGTCTTCGTTGCTGAATGCAAACACATCTTCCCAGCTATGAGACCTTTGCTAGACTAAACACACAAGCAGCATATACCACGAGGTATTGGTGACACTGAACGTGACTCCCAGTGCACACATTTCATATGGTGTGAATAATTACTCACTACCTTACGCAGGAGGATTTAGATCAGATTATTATTATATTTTATTTTGTGAATTTCATGTGACATCTTTAGTGTACGCTAAGGGGTTTGATAGAACATCCTTGAGGGTACTCCAGCAAAAAAACGAATAACCTATTTCAACTGGGGCATGGATATTACATTACAATCGCCTTTAGCACTGATAAAAGATAGCCTTATATAATATATTAAAAATAGATTTTATTGAGTGATACATTTACACAACTCCCTCATTTCCAGCACAAACATCCACTTGCATAGCGTAGAGTAATCATATGCCAACATGTGGACACACCAGAAAGCATTAAGAGCACACAGTGCATTCACAATTTCTTTTCAGCGATCAATGCATTTACATGGGGTGCGAACACTGACCTCATTATGATGGGGGGGTTGCCACTCGAAAAGGTCTCACTAGTCTAGAACACACTACACATGGATAGGGCACACCAGAAAAGCCACTATGCGAGCCTACATACTGTTTCCCTAGGACTTATGGTCACAAATAGACAAAAGCATATTTTATGTACCTTCCTCACATCCACAGTACACCTCTTAGCCACCCACTCCAATACGTATTGACATGTTCTTTTTCTTACTTGGCTCAGTGGGCAGCAGGTCGTGGATTCTGGAAGAGCGGCGCTGCCCACACAGTAGATATTTATAAGACCACAAATCACAGAAACCACAGGAATGTACTTTTTCTTTCCTGCTGCCAAACCTCCTGCCACGCGGATCACACAGCAGCCACACTGCACAGAAACCTCAATTGCACCACATTCTTCTTTTCTTATTGCTCCTATTATTATCACCCTCGCCCTCTTTTCTCATTCAATCTCTTTTTTATGTCATTCAGATTTTTTCATGCTTTTCTGTCTTATTCTCTGGCTTTCACACCTCCACCTTCCTCTCTCTCCGTCACCGTTCTGTGTCCTGCGTGAGTCACAGGCGATTGGTTGAGTGCTTTTAGCGCTCCAGTTTAATGCATTGAGTGATGTAGTGATGGAGAAGAATAAGAATTAAAGGTCACATTTTATTTGTACCATTTGTTCAGCCCTGCTTATAAGCACTTCAGCTGCTGCTCTCTGAAATACCCCACATGGTTAATTTGTCATCTGCAAAAAAAGCATTGACGAATATTGCCTTCAGACGAAGTCGTTTACTTTGTGCTTCATATAAGCGGTCAGTTTTAAAATTAAGCTTTTCTATGCTAGCGCCGCAAAAGGAAAATTCAATTCTAGGTATTTTCACATACTGTACTTGTGATATAGTCTTCTGAGAAATGAACTTACAATTTGCCGGCTTCCAGTGCAATTGCAATTCAACCCGGGCAACATAGTGAACCTGAGAGCGCCATTTGCAGCTCATTATCACAGATATTTTCTTGCTGCCATGACATCTGCTTAGATCTGATTTACAAATGATCAGTAGTGTGAAACTGCGATGCACTGTATTCTCATATAATGTGAACCTGCATTAACACTTTTGGATACTTGGGCCTAGCAACGATCTCAAATATCACTTATAAAATGATGTTGCAAACGTGCTAGCAGACTTTCTGGCCACCCAAATAATGTACTTTTCTAATATTCGGTCTCTGTGTAACTCAGTTTGGGTCCATCAATTCTTGAGAAAATGATTTTGCTTTTTAGACCCATAATGCTGCTCCGTGTTCACGAGTGAGTGCCTGACTGTCTATCTTTCATTTAGGGCTCTGCTGGCGACGTTGCATGCAGTTTCTTTAATTACAAGTCAATTATGTTGAGTCTTTACGTATATGTTGCATGTTATTCTCAATTAAACATTTCTGTAATTTCTTTCAACTTCTAGGGATCACACCTTTCCTCTGTCGTAATAAGTAAACAACTTTGAAATGTATCAGATGAACCATGAACTGATCGTGTAATGCATTAACGTAGAAATAGGGGATATATGGTTCATATTGAACATACGTTGGCGGTTAAATGAAAACAAATCCAAATAGCTGCAGGGAAATGTAATGTTTGTATGACCCTCCACCTACACACAACCTCCTTCCCTGCTCCTTGTTTATGTCCTTGAGAGCAGTTCATATGCCTTGTGGGAAATGCAAGCCACTTTTTGAATTAGGCCTACTAGCATCATAACTAGGGTTGGGAACCAAAACTCGGTTCCAGATGAGAACCGATAAGAAAATGCCGGGTATCCATACAAAATACACAATTTCGGTTCTGCTTAACGGTTCCTAAACGCGGTAGACCTGTATTCGACCGGGTCCGTCTGCGCCGCGGCACCCCGGTGGAATACAGGGTAAGGGCGGACTGGCCATCTGTGTGTTCTGGAGAATCACAGAATGGCCGGCCGTCATTTGGCCGTTGACGTCCGGCTCGGTAAGCTGACGGCCGGCTCGGTAAGCTGACGGCCGGCTCGGTAAGCTGACGGCCGGCTCGGTACGCTGACGGCCGGCACCGCCCTTCATTTTTTTAAACGGCATCATGTAAGTTGCGCTGACAGGCGACAGAGGTCCACTGTTGCCCCGCAGCGAGGCTCCCCCCGCCCTCCAGTAGACAGTTCACGCGCTCAGTCACTTCATAATACCAAAGATGGGTCGCGGTAAACGCTCTAAAGTGAGGCTCCACTACACTAAAAAAGAAAAAGACAAGGCACAGTGTAATGCCTGTAAATAGCTTGCCACAGGCATAGCTCAGTTAAAATAAAGCAAAGCTATTGTGCAATACATTTGTATTGCATGTATATTTTTTTATTTGTAAAAATGTCAGTTAAAGCTTAAAAAAAAAGATATTTTTGTTATCTAAACGTTTGACCTCTTTTTTTTACAATTTTGGAATCGAAACGGGGAATCGATAAGAACCGGAATCGATAAGCAGAACCGGAATCGGAATCGATACATTTCAAACAATACCCATCCCTAATCATAACTGAGGTTATTTCCATTTTCTTTATCAACACTACCATAAAAGTGTGTGCATGCACTCTCATAAGCAATGTCAAAAGTTGTTTCCACTGATACCTCAGTCTGTCACCAGCAAGGAAAGGTGGGAAATGACGTGTCAACAAATTTGACAGTTAGTATAATTGAACACCATACGTCTCCGGAGAGAACAGGGGGTCTCGGGGGTATGTTTAGAAATATGTGGGTGACATTTTGACTTTAGTTGCTTATAATTAGACAAAACGATTAATCCTGGTGTGCTGATGCATGTCAGCGTGTGGGATGAAGGCTCTGCATTCTCAGCTGCTAATTATCGCCTGAGAGAGGAGCTCTGATTGAGCTCATTTGGTCATGGGGAGGTTGAGACGAGGAAATGTGATATTGTGCTTATTTTGGTTAACTGCTTCAGACTGAGACATTCAACAGATCATGTTGTACCTCTGTTTTTCTCACATAACAACACAAATGTTGTTTTCTTTCCAGTAAGCAATACTTTCCCTATCCTTTCAGAGTCTCTCACACTTCTTTCTCAGCCACATTTTCCTTTCCCCTCACACTGGGGCTCTGGGCAGGAGGTTTAGAATAGTTCTCCTCCTCCTCCTCCTCCTCCTCTCCTCCTCCTCTCCTCCTCCTCCTCCTCCTCCCTCCATCATGGCTGCTCCGCTGAGTTCCTGACATACCAGACAGAACCTCAGATAGCCATTCCAGAGACTTAATCAAAGGAAAAAGGGGTTTGGAGAAGGGAGGTGGAGAGCAGGAAAACAGGGAGGTAGAGGAAATGACATTGAAGTAAATACTGCAGTATTAGGAAAAAGGAAATGTAAAAGGCCTGAACACTACAAATGTGTCTACTTATTTTGAACAACATTTAAATAGATAAAGAGAGCAGGAGAGTAGACAGCCAATTTAAAGCAGAAACGAAACATGCCTTTTTCACATTTAAAATCTATTTACTATAAATACTTGTCAAGGATTTTGCCTTTAGGTTCCCATACTTGAGCGAGCACAAAGCATGGGACTTTATATCAAACATATATATATTTCATCTTTTTTAATTTCAAACTTAAGCATATACACAACACTTGGTTGGATGAGATGTGACATTCTGAAAAGATTTACGACGTAATAAAACACTGTATCTAAACACTGTATCTATCTAATCTATGATGTCAGAACAAAATACCCACCCTAAGTTATCTGCATTAGTGGTCAATACTGCAACAACAGATTTGTTAACAACAAATGTTTCTCTTCTCTCCTCCCATCTTTATTCTTCTTTTTTCTCTGCCTGGTCTGATCCTCTGTTCTTTTAGTGTGGCCGTCACTCGTTCCAAAGATGTGCCCTCATTCGGTCCTCCCATCCCAGAAGACGTGACCTTTCCCAAATCCTCCGTGTTCCGGGACTTCCTGCTGGCCAAGGTCATCAATGCAGAAAACGCCGCCCACAAGTCGCAGAAGTTCCGCGCCATGGCCACCCGAACGCGACAGGAGTACCTGCGCGACCTGGCCGAGCGCCACACCACCAGCACTCCCATCGACCCCTCCGGAAAGTTCCCCTTCATCTCGCTGGCGCACAAGAAAAAGGAGAAGAGCCGGCCGTATGGAGGAGCAGAGCTGCGCAGCCTGGGGGCCATCACCTGGCTCGTCCAGGTGGAGGACCACGGGACGGGGGGGGAGCTGGAGGCCCTCCTGGCCGTCTCCAATGACTTCCTCATCCTGTTGGACCAGGGGGCCAAGGCTGTGGTGTTTAACTGCGCCGCTAAGGACGTGATTGGCTGGACGGCGAGCAGCCCTGCGTCTTTGAGGATATTCTACGAGCGCGGGGAAAGTGTGTCTCTGAGGAGTATCAGTAACAACACGGAGGATTTCAAAGAGGTGGTCAAACGTCTCGAGGTGAGACATTAGCTTAGTATGCCAAGATATTGCGTTTTCTGCATGATAGATTAGTGGTTGTTTGAACAATTTTCAAGTCAATGATTGACATTTATTGGTGGTCCCGTCAATCAAAACTTTCTCAGTTCGTGCCAAGTTTACTTGACATGAGATTTAACAGGATATAGTTTCAGTGCTGATATTTTTCGCCTCTGTTACCTTATGGGTTGCTCCACTTTCAATTTCAAAGAACCAGACTCCATGTAGTTGTTTTGAGACGGAGCGGCACAAAAGAAAGGCTCTGACAAACATGCACTCGAGTTCGTGACTTTATTAAAAATAACTTTTTGTTGGGTTTGCTGAAGCAGTCACTATATCCTGACGTGTGTGCATTAGACAGTAAACTTTTACTGATAGACTACTGCATCTTGCATTTCTCTCCTCAAATGTTTTCTGAAACGTATTTGAGTTTACTTTTAGGCTATACAATTAGAAACCAAGCACTGTTCACCGGCTAGAGCAAACTTGCTATTTTAACAGTACATTAAATATGCTTCTGAAAACATTTGAGGTGAAAAATAGACAATGCTTGAGTCATAAACATAAAACATAATCTTGACTCGTTTAATGTTTTCACACTGCCTAGTTTGACAGACTGATTGGAGTTCAGGCGCAGTGATTGACACTCTGTTATGGCGCATTTCCACTACACGGCCTCGCTCGGTATGGAGCCAGAATTGGGTCAATATTCTAGCGTGCAAAACATATGCTTTTACACGCGCATACAATGACCCTGGCGCGCAGATTAAACCCTGCTCGTGTAAAAGCAAATGTTTTGCTCGTGAGTAGCTTGTTTTGTGCGCTAGAATATTGACCCAAATCTGGCTCCATACTAGGCCTTGTTAGGCCAGGCTCACTTTATGGCGCATTTCCATTACAGTTTAGGAACTGGCGTAGTATCTATTCTAACGCAGTGTAGGCGGAGCCGTGATGTCATCTTCATTGAGAGCCCCAGAAAAACAACATCAGCCGTTAGCTCTTAGCACTCAGAGCTCACAGCTCCTCATATCTGTTCAGAAACTAGACAAAAGTTAAACAAGTACAAACCACAGACTGCCTGTGTCATGGCGAATACAATCGCTGGTTTATTTATGTCTGTAGGCCGTTGTTGTGAGTGTGGACGGTCGGAGCATATATAACGTTAGCTTAGCCAAGCTCCATTTAGAAAACACGCATTTTAAAAGGTTTTTTGCCAGCCGTCTGTCTGCAGACTTGTCAAAGCATTAATTCATGGTTTTTACTAACCGGTATCAGTATGTTGTTACCTCGGCATCATTTTGAAACCTGTATTACAATTAAATCACGGTCAAATATCTTGTTGTAGTTGTAGCCCCCTTGCCAGCGATTCTCTCTCTAGTTTATCATACTCAGCCCGGTTGATGGCCCAGAAAGAACCTGGATTTTATGGGGCCAGAACATCTGGAAATAGTACCCGCTAGCAGCTAGCTGGAACTACGCTAAGTGGAAACACAACCAAAAAACGGGCCCCGCACGGCTCGGCACGCTTAAAGCAGGCTCCGTGCTGTAGTGGAAATGCGCCATTACCGAAGAGGATTTGGTACATTTGACAAAAAAAGGTTATTTAAAAACACTTTAATTCATGTGTGAAAACCAAATACTGAGGAAAACCTATTGAATGTGTAAGAGTGCCATTGGCTGCCATTGATCATCTACCTGCCCCCCCCCGCCAGTAATGCTGTCTCATTACTGGCCTCAGCTTATTGAAAGAGTTTCAGAAACACCTCTGGACATCATACTCCTAACGGCTCATCACACACCTACACACACACTGAAGTAGTGCTAGCTCTTCCTTATCTGTTTCCATGGAAACTAGTTGAAAAAAAAAGGTGTATTCTTATGCAATCATCAGTGCTTTTCCCCAGCCTCTTCCTACCTTCAAATTGTGTGTGTGATTTTTTTTTTTTGTGCAATGTTTACGTAACCTGGATGCAGTCCACCCTCTTTGATTCGCTCACAAGTATACAAACATCATTTAAAAACACACATAGTGTTCGTTTGCTCAGGACTGAGAAGTGTATAACTTTCATGTTGCATTTTCTGCATCTGGCGTTAATCTTCAATCGTTAGGACTACCTCGGTGCCAGCGAGAGAAAGGGAAGGCCTTGGGCCACTCGTCTCCCTCTCTCTCTCTCTTCTCCTCTCTTTTTATCCTCTGTTTGTTCTTCATCGTTCCCTTTTTTCTTGTCCTCCTTCTCTCCCACGCACACATTCAGAAACATCAGAGAGCATCATAACAATTCCTATCAGCTGCCAGTCTTCAGCATGATTTATTCACGCACCCTTGTGAGTTTGACTTCAATAAAGCTTTTGCTAAGGCTCTGTAAAGAAAAAATAAATGCAAGGAAGGTGCCCTGAAGTCGCCAGGAGACTCATTAGAGGAAGAGAGGGAGAAGTGAGTTACCATAATTAAAATGAGTCTGGAATTATGATTGGCTTTGACAGATTCTTTGTCAGATGATGATTGACAAGCGATTTGGGCTCTTAGTCCCTAAATAATCATCTTAAACTTTTTTACCTCACTCCCTGTCCCAGAAGGACGGACACTTCACAGCAATCCCTGCCTGAATATCGCATCCCGTCATGAAACAACATGAAGTCCAAAAGGGTCTCTCCTGAGCAACGCATCTCTGCGTGAACACAGCCTAAAGTGTTTCAGCAAGAAAGAAACCGGCTTTCATTTCTCTCTGTGTGTGTGTGTGTGTGTGTGTGTGTGTGTGTGTGTGTGTGTGTGTGTGTGTGTGTGTGTGTGTGTTGCTGTGTTGTGTGTGTTGCTGGGGTGTGTGTGTGTGTGTGTGTGTGTGTGTGCTGTGTGTGTGTGTGATGTGTGTGTGTGTGTGTGTGGTGTGTGTGTGTGTGTGTGTGTGTGTGGTGTGTGTGTGGTGTGTGTGTGTGTGTGTGTGTGTGTGTGTGGTGTGGTGTGTGTGGTGTGTGTGTGTGTGTGTGTGTGGTGTGTGTGTGTGTGTGTGTGTGGTGCATAAGCTGGAGCACTAATTACTCTTTATTTATGGCTATAAATCTCTAAGGGATCTCTTAAATTATTCAAAAAATCTCTTTTTCAACTTGTAGGTCGAAGCACATACAGTATGCACATTAAAATAGTGTTTGGTAGCTTTATTACGATCTACCCTATTAAGATAACTTTTCCTCCACCTGCCTCTTGACCTGTTTTGCTCTTTTTCATCATCTCTCTTCTCTAATGTGTGTTAATTAATCTTTTATCTCTACCTTGTGCATCTTTCATGGGTCAAGTTCCTGACTAAAGGCTGTGAGACATCAGAGATGACGCTCCGTCGAAATGGCCTGGGGCAGCTTGGCTTCCACGTGAACTACGAGGGCATCGTGGCTGAGGTATCTGTCCACACATAACTCAGATGTTCCTCTGAAAATGAACTATAAAACAATAAAACACATTTCTACCCTGAAGAGAGTGGATATGTTCTGCTCTTTTTAATTGCTATTTTATTGGATTAATTGCTTGTTTTATCTTTAAAGAGTTGTATTGGTAATGAGTCATTTGTTGCAGAGAGTCAAAGTTGCCTTGTTGCCACCTTGTTGCGTTCAAAATCAGTATAACAATAATCAGTATTGCAGAGTGTTACACCATGATATATAACAAGCAATTATGTGGAGACAGAAACATTGTCATTGCACTTTATTACATTACCTTAAACTACATTTTCCCTTTCACTATCTTAAACATCAAGGCAAGGCAAGTTTATTTATATAGCACCTTTCAACACAAGGCAATTCAAAGTGCTTTACAAAAAACGAAAGACATTAAGACAATGGCATATAAAATCAGTCATTAAAAAGAAAAGAAAATAAACATTAAAAGAAAAAGAAAAAATACATGGATAAAAGTTACAGTGCAGTTTAAGATGTGAATAGTTCAATTAAAAGCAGCGGCAAAAAGAAAAGTCTTTAGTCTGGATTTAAAAGTAGTCAGAGTTGCAGCGGACCTGCAGGTTTCTGGGAGTTTGTTCCAGATATTTGAAGCATAATAACTGAACGCTGCTTTACCATGTTTAGTTCTGACTCTGGGGACAGAAAGCTGACCAGTCCCTGAAGACCTGAGAGATCTGGATGGTTCATAATTTAGCAGGAGGTCAGAAATGTGTTTTGGGCCTAAACCATTCAAAGCTTTATAAACCAGCAGCAGTATTTTGAAATCTATTATTTGACACACAGGAAGCCAGTGTAAAGACTTCAGAACAGGAGTGATGTGATCCACTTTCTTAGTGTTAGTGAGGACTCGAGCAGCAGCGTTCTGAATTAGCTGCAGCTTTCTAATAGATTTTTTAGTGAGACCTGTGAAGACACCATTGCAGTAGTCCAGTCTACTGAAGATAAAAGCATGGACAAGTTTTTCCAAATCCTGCTGTGACATTAGTCTTTTAATCCTAGATACATTCTTTAGGTGATAGTAGGCTGATTTAGTAACTGTTTTAATGTCAAGCTCAGCGCTAACTTTTATACGTTCTGCCTTGGCTCCAAAAAACCATTACCTCAGTTTATCTTTGTTTAATTGGAGAAAGTTCTGACACATCCGAACATTGATTTGTTCAATGCACTTACACAGTATTTGAATTGGAGCATAGTCTCCTGGAGAAATTGTTATGTACATTTGTGTGTCATCCGCATAGCTATGGTAACTTATGTTGTTGTTTTTCATTATCTGAGCCAGTGGTAGCATGTAGATGTTAAAGAGAAGAGGCCCCAAGATGGAGCCTTGAGGTACCCCACATGTCATATTTGTCAACTCAGATGTGTATTTACCTATAGAAACAAAGTGGTTTCTGTCCTTTAAGTAGGATTCAAACCAATTTAGAACTGTTTCCGAAAGTCCCACCCAGTTTTCCAGTCGGTCTAGTAATATGCTGTGGTCTACAGTGTCAAACGCAGCACTGAGATCTAATAATACTAACACTGAAGTTCTACCACTGTCTTTGTGGATGTCATTGAAGACCTTTACAAGAGCAGAGAGTCATTGAAGACCTTTACAAGAGCAGTCTCAGTACTGTGGTTTGGACGAAAGCCTGACTGGAACACATCGAAACAACTATTTAAATGCAAGAAATTACTCAACTGTTGAAAAACAACTTTTTCAATGATTTTACCTAGAAATGGCAGGTTTGATATGGGCCTGTAATTGTTCATTAATGAAGCATCTAGATTATTCTTTTTTAAGAGCGGTTTAATGACTGCAGTTTTCAGGGCCTGTGGAAAAATAAGAGATTTCTTTACTATATGAAGTAGATCTGAGGCCATGCAACGAAAAACATCTTTGAAAAATCCTGTTGGAATAATATCAAGGCAGCAGGAGGAGGATTTCAGAAGTTGAATACATCATTATTCAAACATCACTGTTTGAATAATGAAGCTTCCCACCCCGACAGCTGTAATGCAATCAAACTTTGTTTCAACAGGTGGAGCCGTATGGATACGCCTGGCAGGCAGGACTGCGTCAGGGAAGCCGATTGGTGGAAATCTGCAAAGTTGCCGTAGCAACGCTGACCCACGAGCAGATGATTGACGTCCTGCGGACCTCAGTGGCAGTGCGGGTCGTGATAATCCCGCCACATGATGACGCCACCCCCCACGCAGGTAGGACGGAAAGCTGCTTTAATCAATCAGTCAACTTTATTTACATGGCACTTTTTATACTGGAAAGTTAACAAACAAACAAATAACAATACAAAACTATACTCACTCCTCATCCGGTTTATAAACAGGGCAAAACATAACTTTGTGATTTTTAAAACACTCAACATCAACAGAAGTCAATAAACACAGCACTGAATAAAACAATCTTACAATAATTAAATGAGAATAAATACAATCCAAATAAGAGCTGGCTCCTAAAAATATAAATATATATTTAAGTACTTTTAATTTCCATTTATTCTTAATTCAGTTATCTGGAGTGCAGTTACCATGATTGCTCACCTTTTTATACATGAAGTTCAGTGGCACATTCATTTAAGGGACCAAGTGAAAAAAACAGGGTACCCAGAAATTAAGAAATATATGTATAATGCAAATATTCTTCTTTGCATTATTTTTGTCATTCAATGTTAAAAAAACCCAACATCACTTTCTTCTCAAGGGGCTGTTCGGAGCTCTATCGGATGCCTGCGTCAGATTATAAGAGCAGCAGCGGCGAAAGCGGCTCCTTCGAATACAAGTTCCCGTTCCGCAACAACAACAACAAGTGGCAGCGGACGTCCAGCAGCCCCCAGCAGTCCCTGACGGCCTCGCCGCAGCCGCACACCCCCAACCGGGCCATCAGCCTGGGCAGCTCCGGGGGGAAGACCCTGTCTGCAGAGAGGCTGGAGCGAGGGGCCGTCATCCCGCGCAGCGTCAGCAGTGACGGCCGGCCCCTCGACACCAAGAGGTCAGAGCCATAACAATATTTATATGAGAAGGGGAAGAGGATTTACAACAGGGTTGTCCAAACTATGGCCCGGGGTACATTTCTAATTGGCCCTCAGGAAAATTCTAAAAGTAAAATGGAATATGGACCACTCATGAAACTGGTGCTTGTCTTATATATAACATCTTAAATATATCTAAAATTATAAACGGACAAGTCAAATCAAGCAATCTGATTGGTTCTTAGCCGTGATGTGAGCGTATATCACAGGTAGAATTGTAGTTACTTTTCACAACAAGTCAGTCCTCCGCGTCTGAGAAAAGCTACAACCGTTACAACTGTTACATTACGTCCGTTACGAAACTAACTAACAAACAAAGCTTAAGATGGAAACATGGGATAATGTGCAGCAAGGACTTATTGACCGTTGTTAAGGACGCTCACAACTGCAGAAAGTTGGTCTGAAAAACTGAAATAACTGCATGCTTCGCGTCGGGCCGAACCACGCCCCTTAGCTGTGATATAATGACCATATACCACGGCCTGTCGTGAGCTATTGCTTAAATATATTTTATGTGTTAATACATTTTTTCAAATACATTAAAGTTGACATTTTCTGTAAAATCTTAGATGATATTGAAAAAGCCGAATCACTTATTTGCAGAACAAGCTTGAAATACACCCTTCCCATTTCCACTTATTAGCAACAATCCGAGGCTTCTTTTTTAAGGAATGAGCTGCAAACCAAATCAATGGACCCCTACGGAGAGTTTAACTTAACTAATGAGACACAAACCTCTCCTCTAGGGAGTGGCCCAGCCCTTGTATATTATTCTGTATGTGGCCCTCAGTGAAAAAGGTTTGGACACCCCTGATTTACAATGTACAGTTCAGCTGAAAAATGGATTTTTATGCCAGAAGTCTCATCAGCTAATCCTTAGTTAAGTATTTGTGTGAGTTTCTTTTTTAGTAATCATTTATTGTTAGTATTTTTAACATTCTAAAAGCTTATTGATTCAACTGTGTTGCTTTGCCTGAAGAGGTTTAACAGATCATCTCTATCTTAATGACGATAGGTTGAGTATAAGTAGGTATGGTTGTGAGATGTTATAAATAAACCATTTGTTGGCAAGTTATACAAACTAAAGTGTTACTGCTTTTATTTCTTCATTAAAATAATAAATTTTGAACCTCTTGAAATTAAACATTCAAAGCAAATCCTGCAAGCTAGTGTATCAACAAAGCACACAAAAGGCAGCCGTCGGGTTGGAAGCTGATTTTTCAGCCGCCGGGTGTTAAGTATTCATGTCCTCCAGAATGCGTGGGAAGTAGCAATCAATGGAATTTCCTCTGAAGGAACAAATTGGAACATTTTGCTCCTTCAACGCTTTGCTGTGTTTATCCTCCATTTCCACATGCATGTAGATTCTCACACTTCTTGTATGTGCACGTGTTTGTTCTCCTCCAGGATGTCTCCGGGCTGTGAGAGTTACAGCCTGGCCTCCGCCATGGCTCTGGGTCGCTCCCCTCACAACCGCAGCTCTCCCAGCAACCTGTCCTGCTCCAGCGACGCCTCTGGGAGCTCTGCTCACTGGAGGCAGAAGTCCATGCCTGAGCAGTAAGGAAGGGGGGGGTTCTGTGGCTGGGATTCAGTATTGTTTATGCAAATTAAGATATATCGTTAAGAAAAGCATATCTTTAGCCACTAATTCCCTTAGTATAACACTGCCTTGAGGTACTTCCTGTTTTTTGAGGGAATGTATTTCTTTATCTGTTAACTTCCATGATTGCGTGTTCATGAGCTGATGCAAGAAAGTGTTACAAAGACATATACTCAGTTTTCACGCAGCTGCAGAGAGACCGAGCTGTCCCAGCACCTGAGGGTGGATCAGCTTCCCCTTGGAGCATTTCCCCTTCCACTACTTTTGTTTTTACTAAGGACGAGAGCTTGAAACAAGATATTAATAAAGCGCTGCCGTTTGACTCGATAGCGTTTAACAGGCGGGCGCTGTTTGGGGCGTTACGTTATAAAATAGCCTACTACACAGACAGAGCTAGCTGGGAGATCGATCACTTTTATTTGCTAAACTATGCCGTACTATTAAATCCACGTAAATTACTCTCAGACATCACAGCAATGAGGCTGATCAATGAAACCAGGATACATCCTTTACCTTCAAACTGATTCTAAACACAGCTGCCTGTGTGCATTTGATAAATACTTTCTGATTTTATATTTATGATATGCTACTTATTAGCTACATGGCCCTAACGTGTAAAGTTATACAAGCATTTGTACCAGTGCTTTTCACAAGTCGACTCTTCAGGCCAGAGTAGCTGGAGTGATTCAGCAACAAAAAATACATATCTGAGAAGTGACCAGGACGAACAGAAAGAGGAAAGGAACAGAGAGTTCACTGAAGAGACCAGGAGGGTCAGAGCAGGAGGGAAGCAGGAGGAGATGAAGAGACAGGAGGAGATGAAGAGGACCAGGAGGGTCAGAGCAGGAGGAAATGAAGAGTACCAAGAGGGTCAGAGCAGGGAGGAAGCCAGGAGGAGATGAAGAGACCAGGAGGGTCAGAGCAGGAGGAAGCCAGGAGGAGATGAAGAGACCAGGAGGGTCAGAGCAGGAGGAAGCCAGGAGGAGATGAAGAGACCAGGAGGGTCAGAGCAGGAGGAAGCCAGGAGGAGATGAAGAGGACCAGGAGGAGATGCAGAGACAGGAGGGTCAGAGCAGGAGGAATGAAGAGTACCAGGAGGGTCAGAGCAGGAGGAAGCCAGGAGGAGATGAAGAGACCAGGAGGGTCAGAGCAGGAGGAAGCCAGGAGGAGATGAAGAGACCAGGAGGGTCAGAGCAGGAGGAAGCCAGGAGGAGATGAAGAGACCAGGAGGAGATGAAGAGACCAGGAGGGTCAGAGCAGGAGGAAATGAAGAGACCAAGGAGGGTCAGAGCAGGAGGAAGCCAGGAGGAGATGAAGAGACCAGGAGGGTCAGAGCAGGAGGAGGAGATGAAGAGACCAGGAGGGTCAGAGCAGGAGGAAGCCAGGAGGAGATGAAGAGACCAGGAGGAGATGAAGAGACCAGGAGGGTCAGAGCAGGAGGAAATGAAGAGACCAAGAGGGTCAGAGCAGGAGGAAGCCAGGAGGA
This sequence comes from Harpagifer antarcticus, assembly GCA_902827135.1. NCBI lineage: Eukaryota > Metazoa > Chordata > Actinopteri > Perciformes > Harpagiferidae > Harpagifer > Harpagifer antarcticus. The sequence continues at coordinate 1,275,076 of CADEHL010001421.1, forward strand.
GATGAAGAGACCAGGAGGGTCAGAGCAGGAGGAAATGAAGAGACCAAGAGGGTCAGAGCAGGAGGAAGCCAGGAGGAGATGAAGAGACCAGGAGGGTCAGAGCAGGAGGAAATGAAGAGACCAAGAGGGTCAGAGCAGGAGGAAGCCAGGAGGAGATGAAGAGACCAGGAGGGTCAGAGCAGGAGGAAGCCAGGAGGAGATGAAGAGACCAGGAGGGTCAGAGCAGGAGGAAGCCAGGAGGAGATGAAGAGACCAGGAGGGTCAGAGCAGGAGGAAGCCAGGAGGAGATGAAGAGAGCAGGAGGGTCAGAGCAGGAGGAAGCCAGGAGGAGATGAAGAGAGCAGGAGGGTCAGAGCAGGAGGAAGCCAAGGAGGAGATGAAGAGAGCAAGAGGGTCAGAGCAGGAGGAAGCCAGGAGGAGATGAAGAGAGGCAAGAGGGTCAGAGCAGGAGGAGCCAGGAAGAGATGAAGAGACCAGGAAGGGTCAGAGCAGGAGGAGATGAAGAGACCAGGAGGGTCAGAGCTTGAGGAAGCCAGGAGGAGATGAAGACATTAGTGAAGAAGAAGAAATGTATGTGAGGAATGAAGATGAGGTGTGAGAAAGAGGGACAGAGGCAGGGATCAGGAGGCAGATGATACTCCAGCTGGGCCACATGGTATGTTCTCCTTACATAGTCCATTACAGCAGCACAATCTAGCGGCTCTTAGTATTGACAAATATGTATTGAAATGTGTTGCTGCACATGTCACCTTTAGCTCTCTGAAGAGACGGGTGATGTCATTTGTGTACTTAATTATAACTAAGTACTTTTACTGTACTTACAGTAAGCAGAATTCATGAGTATTTTCTGCTGTTTTATACTATATTTGAATTTGTTTGTCTGAACATCTTGTTTCTCTTGTGCATTAAGAACACTTAGGGCATGATTTAACAATAAAAAGGTTATATACAGTATAAAATACCACATACTGTACGCCCTCCCATGCCACCCTGGCATGACCTCTTGCCACCCCATGTAAAATGTACTAGAACCGCCACTGCTGCCCTCCCTCTGCCCCCCTCCCCCCACGGGAACTCGACCTTTCTCAAAGAATATGTACACAAACACTTGAACCTGAACACACACATGCACGTGTGCAATATGTGGTATAATGTGTTTTGGGGCCATAACATTACATTACAACAGGATTGTACGGTTATGAATGCATTATAAGTTACTATCACCAATATTGGATGATAGTCATTTTTTTGTGTTTTGGACTGAGATAAATCATGGGTCAAAATTGACCTGCGAACACCATGGGTTAATAAAGCATAATATATTTCTAACAAAATACAATGAATTCACAGATTTTGTAACACTATTTTTGCTAGAGTTTTAATTCATGACGCTGGTTTATTAATTTCCACAGTTGTAACATTGTATTACACACAACGGTTTAGGAGAGTGAGGTGATAGCGATGGTGTCTTTGTATATTTTAATGCCCTTTTTTCTTTTCTTCTTCCACCCACTATAATCTCTTTCATGATCTGTTAGTGTGTTATTCTTAGCTGATAAAAGCGGAATAAAAGCTGTATCTGTCTGCTCATTCAACAGGTTTGCAGGCAGCCGCCACTCTCCGATGTCCGGGGACAGACGAGATGTGGTTGGAGAGGGCGGGTCCAGTGGAAAGTCTACTCCTAATTGGTCGAGAATGGAGGAAGGGGGAGGAGCTGAACGAACGTCAACAGGTGATTATAATAGGGACATTTAATTGAGTAAGCTTAATAAAAATAGATTATAATGTTTTGTGTGTGTGTGTGTGTGTGTGTTGCCTAGCATTACTATACTTGTGGGGACCTAAATCTGTTTACACAGTCACGTGTGGGGACTCGCCTCCCTTATGGGGACAAAATGGAGGTCCCTATGAGGGGAATCATTAATTTTAGGGTGAAGACTTGGTAAGGTTAAGGGTTAGGCATGTGTTGGTTATGGTTAAGGTTAGGATAAGTCTCCAGGAAATGCATGTAAGTCAATGTAATGTCCCCTGAAGTGATGTATACATGGTGTGTGTATATATAGAATAGCGGGGGAGGGAGGCACATCGCATCCATATTAGTAAATCCTTTGATGTGACAGGTAGCCAGAAAGGTGTGTGAATGGAGTTTTTGTGTGCCTCCTCGTCTGCCTGTGACAGTTTTTCGTGCTGACAGCATCCCTCTTCTTCCTCCTCCACCTCCTCTTCCTCCACCTCCTCTGCAGGCTGTGAATTATGTTGCCGTCACAGAGCGGGTCTTAATGTCTCTGCAAGGTGGGAAGATAATGATGCAGTGAAAATAAATCATTGAATGGGGGAATTGAGATAAAGTAGTGATCTCATTAAAGTAAATGGCTTTCCCTTTGTCACTCGTCACTCCTTTCTATATTAATAATGAAGGAAGGGAAAGGGGGAGAAATTATTTTCTTTCCTGTGTCAACACAGTTGGCCAACCTTCTTTGTGTGCTTTTCCTTCCCTCATTCACAAATGCCACTTATGTTAGCCTCTCATTCATCTTTCTATTCTCTTGTACGTTGGCTCTCATCTAGTGTTCACGCATGAAATGTTTTCTGGGAGTTTTCTTCTTGTTTTCTCTGAAAGCCACAAGAAACACATGCTCTTCTGCCGCTCCTCTAAATCCCAGCCGGATGTTTCTCTGGTTGATTTTTGACCAGCCTAATTTCAGCCTTAACCTGTTTCTGACCGCCGCAATCCCAGAGAACAGCGTTACTCTCTCATTTTGTGGTTGTTTGTGGCACTTATGTTTCTATCGGTCAGGGTGGAACAATGTAGGCTCGCCAACTGTCAAGCCCTATTCTGCTTTCTCTGTGGTTTGAGATGTCCTTTCCTCTTCCTCCCATTTACCCCCTTGACCCGTTAGTCCGGAGCAATGATCATGTGGCCGAGCTCCGTCCAGAAATAACACAAGTCATGTAGAGGGCACACTTTTGATATCCCAATTCCTGTCACATTCGAATGGGACATGACTCTAACTCACAATATGTCGTTTTCTGCCACTGGTGGTCTTTCTCCAAAACAACAGACCCCGGTGATTAATTTCATTGACAAAAGAAAGTAAACGGAGACAAAAATAATTGTTTCTCCAGGAAAGCTCGGCCAAGATATAAAAACTGTATTGCTTTTTGAGAGACAACCTTAACGCTGGTGCAAGCACAGGGATTACGTCACCATTAAAGGTGCAACTATTCACGATATGTCTATTCCTCTACTATTAAATACAAAATGTGCTTCATTTTCTTTTATTAACCTGGCACGTTTATGATTAATTCATGCATTGGATAGTGATTGGATAATGCAGAGATTTGCGACCTCTTTTTTTAGTTTAACAATGCTCACAGGAGTGCACACAACAACCCAAGGTGTTGGGAATGTATTTTATACCAAGACATCTGGTTGAACAATCACATCAATAATAAATCTTAATAAAAAAACTAAATGTGGTCACATTATGCACAGGCATGCACACATGCAGCTATCTCTAATTAGCAGTGGCGAACCGTGTATCACAACTGGACCTTCTGTAGACACACACACCCCCCCCCCCCCCCCCAATATGAACACAACCAATAACAAATCATTTAAACTAGTTTATTCTTATCTTAAGTTACCTAGTTAGCATTCTTTCTTTTCATTTATGCATATTTTACAAATCACTCCCCCTTTTAAATTGTTTGTTTACTGTCCTATAGTACACATTGGAATGATTTCTTACTTTATTTTAGATAAAGGTGTGCTCTCCCTAGCTCTCTCTCTCTCTCAGTCTCCCTCTCTCTCCCTCCCTCCCTAGCTCGCTCGCTCTCTGTCTCGCTCCCAGAGGCTGTGTGCTCCTCCGTGGCGATGACGGCTTGCGTTAAAAAATAATAATAAACATATTTGTAAAGTGGGGGGACACAAACGGGATTTCGAAAAGTGCAGGGGACATGTCCCCCCTGTCCCCAGTGGAAATTACGCAATGCGTGTGTGTGTGTCAAGTGCAATAAATAAATATGCAAGTTGCAACACACACAGTAATACTCTGGCCCTCATGTGTTGTATAGGCTGGCATGATGGGCTGTTCAATGGGGCTGATGTGTTGTGTAGATCCTGCCAGAGGGAAAACCAGCAGGGAGGAGCCACATTGCTTTTCTTCCCGACTGCAACGCTGGTCCCACAAATCAAGCAAGAACGTGATTGGTCGATATTCATTGTGGGGGTGGGGGGAGGAGGGGTGTTAGATAGATATAGAGTTGTAGTAAGTAGATAGAGTTCGCTATGATTTAGGTTTCGTTTATGCATGGGGTAGATTCTTTTAATTACATTTCCTTTTTTGTTTTGTGTATTTTATACATTTTGGATTTGCTTGGCGAGCTATTTTTAGAACATGCCCGGCGAGCGACTCACGTTGCCCCTGCGGGCACCGTGTTGGCTACCCCTGATCTAGATCCTCTAGATCTCGAGCCAGTTAACTAGCGGGCCTTCTAGAGCACCCTGGAACCGAGAGAAACTCTGAAAGAATACGCCCATTGGCTACAAATCAATATATGATTGGTTGATCAAACTGTCAGTCCAAACGTACGCTCTCATTCAGTGCAACGGCCAGGGCATTCGATCAAGGATGTAGAATACCTTGGTTGAAGGATATTCTACCCAGAGACCCAGAACAAGATCTGATTGGTTGCTTTCTTTTCGAACAGAAAACCACTGAAATGCGTAGTGCATGGTCCGAGAAGGACTAACGAATCAACGTAACACTGTAATATTACAGATCAACACAGATACGATTCTCATTTTATATACATTTTATTTATATAATTAAATCGATTTTTTGTTTGTTTTATCTGAGTGTTCCAGGGTATTCTCTGAATACCTTGAAGGCCCTGACGGTTCGCCACTGCTAATTAGTGCAGACTCCTTTGAGCTGAGATGAAGAGGAAGCTAAGCAGGGTTATGAATATTCTACGTGAAGGGTGGGGAGTCACTATATTTGTGGATTCACCCCAGCAGATGTTACCCCCCCCTCCCCCTTAGCTCTTCCTGTAATGGTGCTGTGGTCATTAGCTGCTTGTTCTTTGTGTGTTTGTTGCATAACATGTACACAATTACATAACGGTACCATTTATAACCCCAGTTCTGCTTCAGGACACCTCGTCACATTACCCCACCGTCAACAGCCTGCCCAGAACAAACAGCCGTCTGTTTGATGTGCGCTGCATTAGGTGACAAGTGATCTGGGTTTATTCTATGCACACGGTAGAGACACGATTAAAAACAATCGTTATAAACCTCAAGGAAGCAAGAGTTCTGTTGTAGCAAAACACACCCAAGTGAGCACAGAGGAAAACAACTGAATCATCAACAAGTCATCTGTTTGTACCTCAGGGTTTGTTCATGTGTTTTTCCACAACATCAGTTTTCTTGGTCTATTTATTGCAGAGTCTCCAGTCTCCAAGTCGGGTCAGGGCTACTCTGGAGCTCCCCGCATCCAGAGGCAGGAGCAGGTCATCCACGTGTCCCCGAAGAAGGGCAGCCAGGTCAGGACACTTTTACTTACACCTCCACTCTGACAGTACTGTTAGAAAAATAACACTCGTCACCGGCTTGGTCTTCAATATCAGGACACATGTATTTATTATCCTTGCAAGAATGGAAGTAGTCATCACACACAGGGCTGCGTGGGGCAAATAGTTCCCAGAGTAGAGTCCTTGATATGCTTATATACAAGAGAGGGTGTTAGAGTCAACAAGATGGAAGAATACTGGTTCAAAGCAGTATTCTGACATTAGTAAAGATTAGCTAAGACCTGCGTAAGCAATACACATGACAGTCATATGCCTATCTCTCTAGGGCAGGGGTCGGCAACCCCTGCCCTAGAGAATAAGTGTGCAAAATATTTAAATTGTATTCTCGGATCCTGAACGAGACCGCCGCCAGAGCGCGTCTCCCCGTTACCTGCAGAAGGAAGCCATGCACGCAGCGCAGCCCCGCTCTCTTTAACTCCAGGTGACTTTCTGCCGCTTTCCTCCGTGGTGCAGATCGTTTCACCACGGAGGAAAGCACTTCACAAATTGCAGTACCCATAAGGAGCTGTACAAATGCCGCAGTTTTTGCGTGGCTGTGTATTTAGTTGAAAGCCCAGTGGCGATCTGCTCATCTCTCATCGACATAATATGCTCCAAAGGGGCGGACTGGCCATCTGTGCGTTGAACTTTCCTGTCGGCTCCCAGACCGTAGTCGAGGAGGGCAGAAGCAACAAGCTTCAGGTTCAATACCCCACTTTAGCTTAAATGACTGGAGAGAGGCGAGCTCTTCTTGGGAGGCCGTTGCATTTATTTAGCTGTTCTTCTGTTTCACAAAATACATCACAGACCTGTTTTTCTGCTTCCTCGTTTCACTTCCAGAAACATACACACGTTCTCTCACTGTCGCTCTACCATCCACAAACACTTATGCACAAGCCACACCCCCCTCTCTCTCTCTCTTAAAGGGACAGCGATCTCATCTCACTCTGCATGACCCTAATATCATAACATGTGTGTTCTGGAGAATCACAGAACGGACGATCGTCCTTATTATTATGCCGTTAAAACAATTATTTAAATGTGTTTGTTAAATTCGGCATCATGTAAGTTGCGCTGACAGTTCCACACACTGCTTCCCCGCAGCGAGGCTCCCCCGCCCTCCTGCTGATAGTTGACGAGCGTCAAGCTCCTCCACCCCCCCCCCCCCCCCCTTGATAATTCTCGATCGTTGGCACGCTGATAACAATTTTTTTATTAAATGGCACTTCATATCAAAAAGGTTGCCGACCCCTGCTCTAGGGTCATCATGCCAATCTTAGGAACATAGCTATCATGACTTCAACACAGTGTCTCATGAGCGTCATCCATGTACATACATCCTGCTACGTACACAGCTACGTAGGTTCTCTGTTATCACGCGCTACTCTGATATAGAAGGAACATTCAGTATTTTCCCAACAAGTACCCATCATCCTCTGGGGCTCAGATCCCTCGTTTGTTTTTATTAAGGTTTTTCTGCATCGCTTCTGGCATATGGGAAAAATGTAATTGTTGTAGTTAGTCACATTGTAATCTTAAAGTCACCAAATAAAAAAAAAAACTGATGTTTTCACACACATGGAATTCTCCCTCACTCATTTCCTTTCTGTTTGTTCTGGCAGTCGGACGGCCCTTACTCCGGGCACTCCAGCAGTAACACTCTGTCCAGCACCGCCTCCAGCGGGGGCCATAGCGACAGCGACAAATGGTACGAGATGGGAGCGGGTGGAGGAACCAGCACTGAGCCGGGAGGAGAGCCGGAGCCCAACGGCCTGGGGGGAGGAGGCTACCTGCAGGGGGCGTCGGCCGACAGCGGCATCGACACCAGCTCTTTTGGAGCCTCCCACCACACACACCCCCACTCCCATCACGGCAGCACCACCTCCCTGCTGGCCCCCAGCGGAGGGAGAGAGAGCGGAGAGAGCAGGGAGAAGCCGGGAGAGCAGGGAGAGCCGGGAGAGATCAGTGTCTCCGTGGCACAGCCCCACCGAGGGGGGCCGCAGGATGCTGGAGAGGTCTCCGGCTGCAGCAGAGTCCCCGGGCCCTCCAGGAGAAAGGAGCCTGGAGGGGACCGGCCGGAGCCCCCCCACTCACCTCCTGGTGAGAGACAGCAGCACCTTCAGCCTGAACGAAGCCGGGTCACACTCCAGGTCAGTCTGTGGGTTTGAGACTTAAAGTATGGTTCACAACTTCTAGTGTTCAGTGGTTAGAACATATCCTGTATGAAGTAACACATGTATCTTCCTGGAGGCCTCGCAAATGCAAACCTAGCCAACTGCTCGGTTACATTACTTATACTTTACCGTTCACCTTGAAAATAACAGTATCTTGCTTGAGGCTGATGTAAACAGTATCAGAAGCTTTTGAATAAATACATTTAAAAAATATATATATAATAAAATACTTAATACTAAAATATGATGAAAAACGTCAGACTGAAAAACAGCCATCTGATCATTTCTTAATAAAAGCAGAAAACAAACTTTTGGGCAGTAAGTAACACAAAAAACATGTGATTCGTACAAAAAAGGAGAATAGCACTTACTGTGCAGACCAAGGCTGTTTCCATGAGTGAAACATGTTGTGTGTATCTGCCATGTGATTCAGATCTGCTCCTTCTTCCTTGACCCCTGCCACCAAGTTTTATGAAAATTGGGTATTTGATATTTTCTGTTGAACAAACAAACAAACAGGCGTGCAGTGTTTTCCTGACCTCTGCTGAATGTTTCCAACTCTCATTACGCCAATATTTCTTGGCCCAAGAAGAAACACACTAGACACTAAGTCTCTCCTGGAAAGCAAGTGCGGGAGCAATTCTTTACTCCCTCTTATCTTTCCACATTAGGCCTCAGGAAATGTGAAACACGTGTCCAACATTTCACAGCTGAACTGGTGCCCACAGCCGAGAGAACTCCAGCGTCACGCGCTTCCTGTTTGAGCCCGTCTTAATCCACAGCTTCAGATAGAGTTACAGTTCACGACCCGTCATCTGTCATTTAAAATGAATTTGTATTCTGCTAAAGTGGCGGAGCAGGGATTAGGGGGATTAATGTACTTATAGTACCAAAAGTAATAATACTCATTATGCTAAACGGCCTATTTCAGAATAATATATATTACAATGGATTATAAATACTGATTTATGTGTTACTTCTTGAATGTTACGGATGGTAAAGCTGGAGACAATTTATGCTACTTTACATGCCTAATAATGATATGTTACTCAATTATGCATCGTACTTTATAGGGATGGGAATTTGAAAGCAAATGTATATTCGAATATTCGACCCCCAAAAAAACGGTTAACCGATTCACCGAAATGTACATTACATTACATTACATGTTGCTTGTTGGACGCTTTTATCCAAAGCGACTTACATACTCAATACTGTGGGCAATCCCCACAGGAGTAACTTGGGGTGAAGTGTCTTGCCCAGGGACACAACGACATGCTGACTGCAGTGGGGTTTGAACCTGTGACCCCCTGATCCGAACAACCACGCACTAACCCACTGCGCCACAGACCTCCCTCCTTATACATACCCTATAAAAAAATAGTGACATTTTTTAAAACAAATAAAAAATAAATAAATACATGTTATAAGTATAGAAACCAAGTCGAATTTGTCAAATGTATTGAACTGGTGATCACAGTTTGAACAGTTGACAGCTTTCATGCTTAAAACATAACTTGGTTTTTAAATTTAAAAGGGGTCATACATGAACAACATAACGGGTTAGGGTAACGTAACCCTATTACAACAGAGATCAACAACCTATAACAGGGCCTATGCACAGAATGCAGCCATTCAATACTCATTCTTGTTTAAGAATCTGAGCATGTCTTCTGAGGGGAGAGGCGGGTGCGGAGGCGATTCACAATCAGGCCAGCTGTAGAGAAGACCCTCTCAGCTGGAATTTGGGCATAAGATGAGGTTTGAGTCTGCGTGATCTGCGTGTAGGGAGGGGCAGCAGCCATATCATTGGCTAGAACTAGCTAGATCTGATGGATATGGACATAAACGCGAGTGATGTATAACCGGACGTGAGAGAGAGAGATCAGCTGCTCTGCCCGCTGTGAGGGACCGGTGAGCGGAGCAAAACACACCTTTAGACCTAACACGTTTAACTATGGCACTTTCGTATACATTGAATTATCCCATTTGATAATATGTAATCAACTTAGGCACCCCTCCCAAAAGTATTCGATTAATTGTTCCCATCCCTAGTACTTTATGACTAGTTCAATATTTGGTATTAAGCGTCTGTATCTAGTTACTAATGTTGTCAGGCAAATATAATTGCTCAACGTTTTACTTTGATATCTTGTTTCAACACTTTATCACTTTTTAATATTTTTTAAAAACATTATTGTTTTATTTTTTTACTCTATTTTGTCTTTATTTTTTACCTTGTGTGAATCCTGTTTTTAACTCTGACCCTGTTGCTGCTATTAACGCCTGCATTTCCCCAAGGGGATAAATAAAGTTCCATCTTATAATTCAGTAAAAAATAACGTAGTCGAGTCGTTTTTGGAAATGGCGTACAATGGAAATAGTAAAGCACATGTATCTCAAAGTTGTATTGAGGTGCAGTATTTAAGTATCATTAGTTGTATCCTACCACTGTTCTCTCCTCTAAACAACAAACATCTGGGTAAGCCATTAAGCAAACCTGTCATATGTAAGGGTTATGATTTAACTTCTGTATATCTCCTATCAGGGTCTTAAGCTTTTCTTATTCGTGGTGCGTTCCCATGATGAGTAACCCCCCCCCCCCCCCCCGTGTTCCCCCCCTTTGTCCATCAGCTCCAGGCACTCAGGCCACAGCTCCCCGAGAGACGAGTCCTCCTCTTCAACAACGTCTCCTTCGTCCCAGTCCTCCTCCTCCTCGTCCCCGGGGCCCAAGAGCTTCTACCCCCGCCAGGGAGCTCAGTCCAAGTACCTGATCGGCTGGAGGAAACCCGGATCCACCATCAACTCTGTCGACTTTGGAGACACGCGCAAGTAAGGAGGAATTTAGACCCTAACAGTTGGGCTTTATTTATTGTTCGCAGTACGGCAGTGGGTTTAAACTGTAAACACAGTTATATTGCTTTTATGTTGCCACAAGTTTGGGCAAAGTTTATAATAGATTGGTTCAATAGGTGGCCCCTTAAAACATTCAATATTCCAAGCAAGCGGCTCCTAGTGGATTTGAAGAAGTTGACCTAGCATTATCTTCAGGGTGTTTTACACAAGGACAATATACTCCAATTAATTCAAAACAATGCTCGATCCATATTGGCTTTTGTAAAGCTGATAATGTTGCATTCGTGTTGGGAACTTGTCAGAGGTGATGAAGCAGTGCTGCTCTTCATCACTGCATGTATATAGGAGGGATAGAATTGAACATTACTAGCTTTACTATGACAGTTTTCACTGTAGGGATGCTACGTAACACTGCGTTGATCCCATTGCTTATCCACCCACATGACTTAATCCCTGTACTGCACTAAATAGCTTCTGGAAGAAAATGCATACTGCTCTATTCCCCCCTTGTGGTTGAAGAGGATATTACATTAATGGCAGCACCTGGATGCAAGTTGGTGGTGAAATGCTCTGCTGTTGAGGCTGAATGAACACATATCTCTATTATTTATCAGTGTTATCATTTGTGTTTTACCAAACAACAGTGCCGTTATGTAAATTAAATACTAATTGGGGTTTGAATTCAGAATATTTGGAAGTTAGCATCATTTAGTATGTAAAAGTTTACCTTGATGAAAGGGGGAAATATTTTTCATTTATAATTTTATGGCAGTGTTTTGGACAATTCATTTAGTCTTCTAAGGACATCTGAGGGAGGTGTGTGGTGCAGTGGATTGTGCCTTGGTGTTGGGATCAGGGGGGCACAGGTTCAAACCCCACTGCAGTCAGCATGTCGTTGTGTCCCTGAGACACTTCACCCCAAATTGCTCCTGTTGGGATTGTCCACAGTATTGAGTATGTAAGTCGCTTTGGATAAAAAGCGTCTAACAAGTAACGTGTAATGTAATCTGAGTAACTTTTTTGAAAGTGAAAAACAAGGGTTAATCTGTGCGGCCTTGTCTGTCTGTGTGTGTATTAGGAAGTCTCCAGGAGAGGGGGGGGTGGAGGTTGTTCCCGTCCCAGCAGCCAGGCCCTCTCTTCGGGATATGCATTCGCCCCAGCCTCACGCCAAATCCACTATGGAGGAAGACATAAAGAGACACAATTCCCCCGACAGCCCTCCACCACCACGCAGACATAAGGAAAAGGTACGCCTGCAGAAATATGCATCCCAAAATCTTTTTACAAGAACAACTGGTTGATGGACACATATAACCAAATCCTAAAATAACAAAGCTGTTGCTAATCAGGTTTCTTCACCGTTTATATTTCAGTGAATCTTTAAAATGAGTAAAGTGGATTCATTTGGACAAGGCAAATGAAGTCGTCTCCTGACACAATACCATTTAATGTGTGTCTCTTTTAAATATTTGCGAAAGGACAGGTTCACTTGGAAAGTTACCCCACATTCGTCTTACATGTTAGGTGTACGTTTAGTTTGCACATATCACATTTTTCTAATGGGTATTTCTGCGGTTGTTTTCTGTCGGGGTTCATCCACATATTGCATTTGGTTGGATCCTATTTTAGTAATAATATAATAACATTCCCCATCACCTCCCCACCCTGTGCAGCACGGGCAGAAACCCCAGCAGATCCCGCCTCTGAACCGCCATCGCCCCCTGCATCGAACCCTCTCAGACGAGAGCATCTATCGGGGCCAGCGCCTCCCCCCCCTCTTAGACTCCATGCCCGAACCGGCGCTCGGTGCAGACCTCCTCTTCAGCTGCTCCACCCTCCCACGCTCACCCACCACCCGCGGGGTTCCCCTGCGACGGCCCTCCTATAAACTGGGCGTCAAACTCCATGGTAAGTGTGTAGGTTTCTAGAAGAGTGGAAGTAGGTATAGCAGCTGGAGTTTAGTTTATTTATTTATAGTGTCGTGGACAGTCCCCATTGATCAACTGTCACACAAAACAGTAAATGGGGCAGCTTTAGTAAACATTGCTAATTTCCAGCTGTTGTCCCGGGGGAGATGATAATGGGCACCCTTAACATCACAATATATCCATCACAGTTACAGCTGCAGCATGTAGTTGACCAAATTAGTGATAAGTGGAAAGACTATTGACAAATTACCAGCTATTTAAAATATTCATCATGTAATTTTTCTAACAAAAATGCCCCAAAAAATTACTTTAATTCTGGGATTTCCCTTTTCCTCTGTTTTTATATCAATAAAAAATAGCTATTTGAGACTGACAAAACATCAGATCTAAAGTAATTAACTTGGATTTTAGAAACCGGGAAATGTTTTACTATTGTCTGACATTATGTACACCAAATGATTAATCTGTTAATTATGGAAATACGCAGCAGATTGATTGATAAAGAAAATAATCATTAGTTGCAGCATTATTAACTTTCAACAGCTGTTTTTATGTGCTTATATCATTGTTTAAAAGACTGTATTTTGTGGCCATTTTTGTGGCCATGTTTATCCAAGTCATGTGTCCAAATAAATATAGTAAATACTTGTGGCTTAAGTTCTGGATGTGTACCTTCTGCCTGCCCCCCTTTGAGTAAAAAAAACATAATGGCAAAATAAGTTCTTTAACATTCAGCTCTTTCATCCACTCCTCTCTGCTTATAGGTGACCTTTCAGCATCTGACACATCATTGGTGGATCTGGTGGAGCGTCACCGCGGCCCCCTCCCTCAGGAGCTGATGCCCCTCCCCTCTCAGGGCCAGGAAAGGGAAAGCCCTCTGGAGTGGACTCACCTGGTGGACGTGGCCAGTACGTTTGAGACTGAAAGAAACCCACACTACGGTATTAACAAATTCTATTAAGTGCACACTTTGTCTTTAGTCAAGTATATAAACCAGCCTAACAGAGAGTCAATCAAGAGAGAGAGTGATTAGTCCTGATTGTGGGATATCAATGTATGTGTTTTATATATAACGCATAGACATTCATTATTATTTCCACTTTTTTCAATTTGTTAAGCATTTTGCCTGCTACTTATTGTTTGTATAAATAACTATGACTCGGTTTCACCTTTGTTTATTCCTCTCTTCTCCAGTCCAGAGAAGTTATGTGTTTGGAGATTCAAACCACCGGAGCAGCGGGGCCTCGAGCCCCCAGCAGTCCCACATCGAGCTGCAGCCGGCCCCTCTGTCCCGGCCCTCGTCCAGGTAACACCACACACAGGAAATATTCAGGGTACACATGTGACCTCAAGACTGCAGCTTGTTCACTTTGCAGCCAAAGAAGACTCAAATTAAAAACGATTTGCCTTCTTTTTTTAAATAAAATACAGTACATAGATCACTACTTGATCTCATCATTAGGCGCATTCACACTGGAGTACTTTTACCCGTACTTTTTTTATTTAGTTCCGATAGTGCCTGGAATTTTGCGTTCACACCAAAAAGAGGTGAGTCCCAGCAGCTTCTACTGAAGCCAGACCCCAACTCCGGGGACTTCCGGCCGGGGACTTCGGGTGGCAGTATAAGCCGTGAAGTGGTTTGCAAAGCAGAAGAAGTGACGTCAGCGGCTTCATTTGCCTAATCTTCCCTCAGGGAACTTATTCCGGTGTGAACGCGATCTGTACTTAGTTCCATGGGGGCACTAAGTGCTGGCACTAAGTGCTGGCACTAAGTGCTGGCACTAAGTGCAGCACTAAGTGCTGGCACTAAGTGCTGGCACTAAGTGCTGGCACTAAGTGCTGGCACTAAGTGCTGGCACTAAGTGCTGGGCACTAAGTGCTGGGCACTAAGTACGGCAAAGTACTTGGTGTGAAAGCGGCTTTAGTAAACCACTGCAAAAATCACTGTATTAATTCATTTGATCGTGTATTTAAGCTATACATATACATTCACGTCCTTTTGGGTCTTAATTAATTGAATGCAAATTGCTGTTAACTGTCATGGCACGCAGTGAGCACCAGTACAAGGAAATGCATTTAAAAACTAGAAAAGTGTATAAGAAATAAGTAGATTCACAAAGGAGAGAGTGTGAGTATGAACGATGCCTCTCTGTGTCTCTCTCATCCCCAGCGAGGGTCACATAGGGCTGGAGAGGAAGGTGACCAAGCTGGAGGCCACGGTGAAGATGCTGCAGGAGGACCTGAAGAAGGTGAGGGGGGGAACACACACACATGCACTTACTGCACTTATAGATTTGTCTTTGTTGGCAGTTAATGGAAATATGTTATCTGCATGTGTATAACCTTCACTCTGTGCTAAAAGATAATTGTCTAGGAATGAAGAACGAAAGTCCATGCTTTCTTTGCATCCGGTGGAACAGGGAACAGCAGGGGGTGTACATAGACATTTGGTCTTGCCAGTGTTTATTTGTTTCTGCTCTACAGCTTATCGGTGCTACCTGTCACTAGACTCACTAGAATGAGTGACATTTTACTCAAATGATCTCTCATCCTGTCATACTGTCTTTCTAAGCTGATGTCTACATTTCCATTACTTTCCATCACTGTGTCCAGAGTGTTAAAAAGGGACCTGTGTTTGATGTCTGTGTCTGATGCGTTTCACCTACCTATGATAATATAGGCTAACTCTCCAGTGTCAAACAATTCTTGCTTATTTTTGATGCCTCATTTATGCTATCTTGTTTTACTTTTCAAAAGACGACCCCAGAGCAGATATTTACACAGCATTTTAATATCAAAAGCAGCCGCCGTGAACACTTTTTAAGTTCCTCCAGTTTTTAGCTAAAGGAGTGAAAACTGAAGGTCACGTCCTTCTGTTCTTTGATGTTTTTGATCTGCCAGTTGCAGACTTTGTCACCTCTTAAATACTTTGACCTCTAAACAGTGAAGACTTTTCCCCTCTCAAAAACACTGCAGTCTGGTTGTGATTTATTTCTTACGCAATTCTTAGTAAATTCTCTGCCGTCTTTGAAATACTGGGAGGCTTTAACCCGTCCGCATTTCTCCCGTTGTAAGCGGTAGATCAGTTCGACACCAGGAAATTCAAGTCAAGTCAGATTTTATTTACTATTATCACAAATCACCATTTAGCCTCAGGGGGTTTTACAGTCTGTACAGCACCCTCTGTCCTTTTCAACCATCCCCTCAGAAAAGGCTCCACAAACAAACCGCTTCTACTGGGAAACTAGTATGCTACACTTCAACCACCCCGAAGCCAGAAGCACAACTCAGAGGGTTTCATTGTTTTCTTTAACTGGATATAAATGTATGTTCTGTTGTGCTTTTAGCAGATTCAAAATGTCATGTGATCAAATCTGAAAGCTTCTTACTGTGCGACTCATTGCCAGCAGACCTGTGACGTTTTATGTAAACACTAAACTTAAAGTGTTCATTATATTTAAACAGAGTATGGTGATGATGTTGAATATTGAGTGTTCAGCGATTTTATTTGTAAGACACTCATTTCAGTCACGACAATATGGTTTTCTTCTAAATAGAATAGAATATATCTGTATTCATACAAAGTATAACGAAATGTCTTTGGCAACTCTCACTGCAGTAAAGAATAGACAAATAAGAGTGGTAAAAGCAGAGGTAGTAGCAACGACAGTGCAACGAGAGTGCATATTTACACTTACAGTCTAAAAACGTTAAATGTACAAAACTGTATAACTAACTGTGTGTTCATAAAGCGTTATAGTAACCAAAGCATGCAAGTAAAATAGCCATAAATATCTCTAAATAGTAGTGGTTGCACGGCTTAAAAACTGCTTCAATTGTATAAATGTCCCCCATCCTCCCTCCCAGGAACGTGAGGAGAAGCTGAGGCTGCAGGGGCAGGTCAAGAGGCTGTGGGAGGACAACCAGAGGCTGCAGGAGGAGTCGCAGACATCCGCCACCAAGCTGAAGAAGTTCACAGAGTGGGTCTTCAACACCATCGACATGAACTGACCCCCCCGCCCTGCACACTTTGACTCTTGCACGCACGCACACAAATGCACACATCAACACTGGGCAGAGACCAGAGGGGAAGAAGCTGTGCACAAGAACCTGGACGTGATTATGTGCCCATCTTTCTTTGGCTTCATACATCAACAGCTGATATTTGGTGAGCGGCCTCCCTCTCCACACTTCTCAGGATGAGAATAAGTCAATGTGAGGGACTGTCCTCTCCAATGGGACCAGAGGCGACGCTGTGCCAAAATCATTTTATAAAATAGTGACAAAGAGGAAGCTCTCCTCCTCCCTGCTCCTTCTGAAGAGGTCAGCCTTACCTCCTCCTGATGTGGACCCCCCCCCCCCACCTGAAATGCTTTCTCACTTCGATGTGTTTCTCTTGTTAAGGACCTGCAGTAGAAATCTGGCTTTTTCATCTTTGTTCCTTTGAGGTGATGAGTGTTTGTGCCACAGCAGAGGGTCGCAGAGAGATCCACGTGACTTAAGAGAAGACGTCTCTGAAATGCCACTCGGAGTCCGACAGGTATTACGCAACAAATCTGCCAGCTGCTGTAACACAAACACCTATAAAGAATCCGAAGACCTCCGACTGGACGAAGGAGAGCTTTTTGTTGTCTTCACATGTAAAGAAGTTTCATCTCCTAAAGTTTCTCACCACTAAAGGGTCATGGTGGAAGTTCAGCCACCGACATGAAAGCAGGTCGCCTCTGATCGCCAGGGAAACGTGGATTTGTACAGCATTGTTCCTCCTCTTCGTCCCTCAGATCTGGATTACTGCATCCTGTCTGTCTGCACAATCCCACGCCTGACGGAGGAGTGTATTTATAAGCCATCGGCAAGTGGGGCCATCAAACATGACTGAAATCCAGAGTGCTTTGGTCCATCCAAATTGTATGTGTCTTAAAAGCAATAGGAAGACTCCTGTCTCTCTCATAAAAGAATAAGGGAGACGTGTGATGTGGGAGGAGATATTTTAAAGGTTACACTTAAAGGACTCACAAGAGCCTCCATCTTCTTCTGTTAAAGCAGAAGACATCATGCTTTAGGAAAAAGGATGGAGAGGACTCTGCGCAGCGTCCCATCTGGAATACACAGAGCCAGTAATGACAGACATTTTTTGGGAGGGAAAAGTAAGAGTGGACTTTTTCCCCCTATGTTAATTTATTTCATTGTATTATAATTCAAATAAGTTGTTCTATTCGTCAAAGTACAACTGACATCAGTGTTTAGTTCCTCAAGAAAAACGGTCACTAGCTATATTATTTAAATGGCTTTCTTTCTCAATTCTGATTATATGCTTTTTATTCTGTATTATGTTGTGTTTTGTGGTGCCCATGCCTGCTGTCGTGTTGCTTACAGTGCCCTCTAGTGATGACCAGTGGAAATGTCATGATTATTAAATGTGCCGCCAGTCACTCTGTATTTTCCCCACCTCTCCAACAATCAGTCAGACATCGGGAGGCCACACGCAGAACAGGAAACAAACGCCAGCTTTGACAGACAATCAAAGGTGGATTTTAGATTAAAGGAAGCAAACCTTAGGTGTGTGTATGTAGGTGTGTTTTGCATTTTAACATTATAGTTTTCCTCAGGTTCAGTATTTGTAGGAAAAGTAATTATATGGTGAGATTATAAAGCCCCATGACGAGCCAGTGTCAGTGTGTGAATGTACATCAGCCATGCCTACACTCACTTCTTTTGGTCATTTTCTCAGAGCAGGGACGTGCCTTTGAAACAGCACCTGGGGAACAGATGAAAGGGAAAGGCTCGTCTTTTTCATCCCGAAACACATTTGAGTTTTAATCAGCTTCATACTCACAGTTGTAGACCTCATACATGTCTGTAGTGCGAGGCTTCTCTTCGTTTGAATATTTGTACCGAACACAATCAGGCGCGCAAGCCTCCAGACGCAGGGACGAGTGTGTGTGAAGTGTGACGGTGTGTGTGCCTTTGCATTCAGCTACATGCAGTATATCTTTCAGGGCAGCTGGCCACTGTAATAAGAGTGTTGATAGAAATGTTCCCCCTAAATCACAAAGCCACTTACACCCCGAGGAGATGGAGCGTTCTCAGCCAGGTGCATGCTGGGGTTACTTCAGCTCGTCTGTTGGAAATGCTGATCACAAACGTGGTGTTAAAGCCTTAACTCCTTCCCTGTCCTGTGCTATCAAACGCAGACCCAATTTTTGAGTCTCTTAAAAGTAAATGTGTGTCTTTAATCGATGTAATTAAACCCAGAACGCCACCCGGTCTGAATGTAAAGAGAATATGAACGAGCCTAAATAAATGTTTACTATAACTGACATTCAGCTTTGTAGTTTAGCAGTGTCATGAGTGAAGTCGCAACAAAAAAGTCGGTTCTGTTTTAAGAATCTCATATAAATCTGTGTGGATTATAAAAGAATCGTCCCAATAGTTTTGCTTGGTGATATTATATAGTTGTTTTAACAGTTTAAGAAGTCGGCCAGTTGTGAAAAGCAGTCTAGTAGTCATCCAATAATGTGAAATCCTTACACACAATATAACGAGATATATAGGTCGAAGTTTTGAATTGCTTAGAGATACAGTTCGCTTAAATGATGGCTAATGTTTGGTATTTTATTGTACATGGAAAGTGCTCTAGTTTTTGTATCTCAAATGAAGTATGGCCACATGACGAACTGTGCAGTAGATGTTTTGCTCGCATCTTTAAAAGTGTGCATCGAGTGGGATGTTATACATTTGTCCACCTTATACAAAGACATTAACAAACCAGTGACTCCAGCGAAAGATGTTATTTCACAGTGCATATTTTTGTTCCGTTCGCTTTGTTTTTGGTGCTTTTCAGAGGGAAATGTGAATGTTCAAATGTTCCATTTTGTAATTTGTTTTTAAGAATCTTTGCACAATGTTTTATAAAAAGGGTTGTGGTGTTTTGGATGATAAAGGTGAATCGATCCATTCCTGTGCCGTCGTGTCTTGGTGTTGCTCCGTAGTTTTCCTGCCAGCTGACAAGAGGAAGGTGCTTGACTTTATTCAAAACGCGTACCCTCCTCTTCCTCAAGCGTCACTGATCAGAAGGAGCCGGCTGGAGGTTGTTTTCTCTTTAGGGATGCTGACTTCCAGCCTGAGAGCTTGGTGATTGCTGGAAGGTTTCACGAAGCTGATCTGTTGGAAGAACAAACTAACTTGTGAAATGGTCAGCTCTGAGCGGAGGGAAACAACCTTCAAGAGGACCAAGCGTTTGATAGACTAGAAATGCTGTTTACATCCTGGGTCCATTGTCTTTGTAAAATGTAAAGGTATGAAAAAGACATTTGCAGTGATCACAGTATTAAAGTTTCTGAAATAAATAAATGCCGTATCAATTTGTGGAGTTTTTGACTTCTGTGAGTTTCTGATCTGTACTGCTTACATATTTTAATGACTTACTTTTTGAGTACAGAATAAGGAGAAAAACTAAAATACTTCTTATAAATTAGAAAGCTATATACAGCACAAATCTTAAAGGGTTATTTTAGCTACTTCTGGCAGTTTTGCCATACAATTGAGTACAATGGGATAGTGATGGATATGCTGGAGAGAAGCACACCATGTTTAGGAAATGGATATATAACTTATTAAAGATATGTGTTTTATGGTATGTGATATGACAGTATATTAAACACGTGTTTGCTTCTAATGGATCCACTATTGAGAACTGAATTGCCATAAAGCCAGACAAATACACACCTCATTTGCAAATCATTTAAAAAAAGAAATAATTTCAAAAGTAAATTAACAGCTGTTTTTTTTTTCTTCTGATCTTCAATTATTGCTCGTGTCCAGCCTTGCGTGGTGAACAGACAATATCATTTGTCATAATGTTTTTTCTCATACAGTGACAACAGCTTCTCGTCAGAGTGGGTTTACTTGAGTTTTCGTGCCGAGCGTTGTCTGACAGTATTGAACGGTGAGTAACCGCAGAGTGAGCAGGTCTCGGATCAGGGGCCTCATTTATAACGCCGTGCGTAGGATTCACGTGGGAAGGTTGCTTACGGAGTAGAAATCCAAAAAATAGGTACAGAAATGTTCCGACATTTTCCGATTCACCAAACATTGCGTACCGGCGAGGAAAGTGCGTACAGCACTTCCTACGCCGGTTTCCCTTTATAAATCACAATCGACTCGGAAATGCGGTGCAGCTTTTGCGGGCTTCACGTAACGCCCATATTTGCCTATAAATAGTCAAAGAAACGCCCATTCATTCATTCATTCATTCATTCATTCTGACTGACTTTATGAAGAAGATCGCAGGAAATGACGACAGAACAGCTAAAAGAGACATCTCACACCGTGTCAGATTTTGGTTCTTTTGGGGAGGTCGAGATAAATCATATTGTTTGGTGGATGCAGTTTGAACCAGAGTAGCAGCATGGAGGTCGGATCGTCACCAAAATAAATAAGTGGTCCGAAAAAGGTTAATGACAAAAAGAATACACGTAGCCTTACTCAGGCAGTGTGTTTGTACCCGGGGACAGGAGACCCCCCCTTGATGAGAAATAAATGATCGGGGAATCCCTCCGGAGTGGAGTCATGACGACTGGATCTGAATTATGTTTTTGTTTGGTGGTTTGTGTCCCAGCTGTCGATCAGCTGTGCGCAGCGTCTCCACTGCAGCCTGTGCACGTTGTTGTGCTTAGTGCGTACGCATGGGTTAGAGTTTGCGTGGAGGACCGCATGTTTTCCCGTCAAATTAATATTTTATAAATCGCAAACATTGCGTAGAAACTGACGTACGCCATTTTTTGAGCGTATATCCCTTTATAAATGAGGCCCCAGGTCTGTTCGCTTCACCCCTAGATTCCACCGGGCTCCTATTGTTCCTGATCTCTCTGACGCACTTTAACTCACAGCCGGAGACACAAACTCCTCTCTATCTTGTGTGATGTTCTACAACCAATGAGCAGTATCTGGTCACTTCTGGCACACAGAAAGAGAGGATTGAAAAGGAAGATAGGAACACATATAGCATTCTTTTTTTTTTAGAGTTCACATCAACTTATTGAAAAGCTCAGCCTGAATTACTCTCGTGATATTACCAGGCTAGAAATGTTCTGGAAGTGCAGTGGATTACAGCTACTGAGCTCACATGTCCATCCATCTATGAGTAAACTCAATTTAGTGCGATGCAGTTATAAAAGACTACTGAATGTACCTTGATTTTTGTTATATTTGTCCAATACTATTTCCGCAACCAATAATGACCTTGGATGCTTACTTTTTGTGTTTACACATTAACAGAAAGTATAGAAATAATCCCCATGACAAAAACATCCTTGCTCCTTTATTATCAAGACAAAACAGATATTGGTTGGCTAATACCAAACAACGACAATAAGTTAATCGTCTCTTTTGTTGGCAGGGAATTAAACAATGGAGGATTTACCCAGCAGGAGGTCTGCCATAATCACATAGTAACTAGTTTATTTGTGTAGTAACTAGTTGTATAAACGGTAACACTTTATTTTGATAGTCTATATTTAACACTCTATAAGTCATCAGTTGACATTTAGTAGCATGTCAACAGCGTATTAACCAATATTCAACCTTACTATCTGTATATTGTGTCAACATCTTCAAAATTGACAATCAACTACTCAAAATCAATCTGTCAGTTGAAAGTCAACAGGGTGTCGACTATCTGTTGATAATCTGTTGAGAGTCAAGATGTCAACTAAAGATCTGGTCTTCAACCTTCCAACATTTTCCCACACCACTCCGCTCCTCCGCTCCCTTCACTGGCTCCCGGTAACTGCTAGAATCCACTTCAAGACACTAGTACTTGCATACTATGCTGCGAATGGATCCGGCCCTTCCTACATCCAGGACATGGTTAAACTGTACACCCCAGCACGTGCACTACGCTCTGCATCAGCCAAACGACTCGCTGCAACCCCTCGCTGCGAGGGGGACCCGAGTTCCCATCAGCAAAACATGTGGGTTTGCTATCCTGGCTCCAAGATGGTGGAATGAGCTCCCCATTGACATCAGGACAGCAGAAAGCCTGCACATCTTCCGGCGCTGACTGAAAACTCATCTCTTTCGACTCCACTTCGAGCGATATAATTAATAACAAGGCACTTATATACTAATAAAGGACTGGCTTATCTATAGCCAGCTGAGTAGCACTTGAAATGTTTGGCTCTATGAAACCTGATGTACTTGATTCTGTTTTCTTCAGGGTTGTGTCTTCCTGGTCGTATGTACTTATTGTAAGTCGCTTTGGATAAAAGCGTCAGCTAAATGCAATGTAATGTAAAAAGATTACATTAAGCATTAGTTAACGATCAACAGATAAGTAACTTTAGAGTTTAGTTGACTATCTGTTGATCGTCAACTAATCTAGAGTTGGCTATCAGTATACTTTTAGTAGGCATTCTCCACTAAGCGTTTGTAGGCATGTGTTAGGACTATCCAATTAAAGTGAAACACAGTTGAGAACAGTAGAAAGTCTATAACCTATCAACAGAACACATACATTCATCCACTAATTATATGCAACAGACATGGGAATAAAGCGAAATGTTTTGCACAACTGATCAAAACTTTATGTATTCATTATGTATGAGTTAGAAACACCTGTTCCTGTTTTATTTGACTAATATATAAGATAAATACAGAAGCCTAATGCATTCACTTGAGAACAAAAGGTTTTTCACAAGAACTCACAATCTACAGATAGTCAGGTTGAATATCGGTTAATAACCTGTTGCATAAAACCTGTTGACAGTCAACAGACACTTTCTGTAACATCTACAGATCAACACTTGAGATGTGCCTTCTATTCTACTGGTAGTTTGTTAAATGCATGTTACTTGTCTGTTGAAACAGTGTTGTTGAATGTCAACTGATGACTTGTAGAGTGTTAACTATGGACTATCAAAATAAAGTGTTACCGAAATTAAACTCAACGTGAGCGCAAGAAAAACAATTGCCTGTATTCTTAGCTGCCAAATGAATACCAACACATTGATAACATAGTTGCCTAGATTCCCCCAGAAGTAAATACTTTCCAAATAAAATATCACTTCAAATAAGGCTTTAACCAATGCAACTGTTGAAGAATAAATGTCTGCCTAATTTGGGGGGAAAGGCTGAGAGAAATCTGATGGGAGGTGTTTGTTTGTGACCTGGTTCGCCCTGTGCTGCTCCCTGTCCTCCTGCAGCGATGTTCAGGCTGTTTGAGGCAGTGACTGCAGTCTAGGTGCAGAGGAGGAGGAAGAGGAGGAGGAGGAGGGCTTCACTGCAGAGGAGGCTGCAGATTAGTCATCTCTGCTACAGGTGGAAAATGAGTGGGCTGAATCACCTGGGGTTCCTTTCAAGGCTTGACTACGGAGAGAAGTGTGTGATGCCTGAATTAAAGCCTGATCAGAGAGAGCTGGAGCCTGGCTAGGTCTTTTTTTAGCCTTTGAGAGTTTATTTGCAAAGTGCTAAATGTGTTCTTTTGGGTTTGAACATGTTGAAGTTGTCTGTGTTTACATGTTAGGGCTGTGCTGATAGCCAGCAGAAAGCATCACAGCAGGATTGGACGATTACACATCTTTCACAGGAGGTTTAAAGCATGTATTGACCCAAACTGTTTTTAACTTTGTATTTTGCTGCCACTGTCTGCAACACATCTTTGCATGGTAACAAACGATTCAAAGTTGAGAATCAATACAGTAACGCAACAGTAATATTGTGAGACTCAAGTGTGTAGTGTGTAGCTAATCTTAGAACATTTCCAAATGGTAAGTCAATATCAAATGATTTAATAAAAACATTTCTGTCAATCGTTCAAAAGTCGCTTTCCTGATTTAAGTTACTCCAATGTGATCAATAGAATGTATATGTGATAAGTTAAACAGATACCATGGTGTAGAGTCATTACACTGTAAGTAGAATTAGAAACTTTTTGTTGCCATGATCAGTCATAGAAACAACAATCTGACCTGGAAAAGCTACAATAAATGAACCGAAAATATCACAAACCTTGAGAGTATTTGAAAAGAAATGCTGTAAAAGATCTGTCACTATCACTGTATCCCTTTGCAGATTACACTTTGATAGAGCACACAACATATTGACTTGAGATATTTATGTGAGAGTAAGGTCTAGTCTGTACATCAGAAGGTTGTCAACTTGTATTGGCTTCATCTCCATTTCGACTGCTGCCATGTGACTGGGCAAAGAAAACCTCTGTGTTTACCGGCCCCTTTTCTTTCCCTTGTGTGTGTTGTGTGTGCGGACCCTTGAAGCTTTTATCCCACGCTCTCCAGCAGCCCACACACAGCTTCATGTCTCTGCTCTGCTCTTATCAAGCACTCAAGGAAAGAGTCAGAGAAAAGTCGAGGTGTTTTGTTCTTCAGGGGC